>OU911048.1:2401666-4803333 GCA_918358695.1 Melinaea menophilus ssp. n. AW-2005
TTCATCGAAAGTTCTCATACAATTTAATTTACAGACAATTGCTATGCTCTGTATTATTTAACTTGTGATTAATGCGAGTTAGGTTAGGTTAAAATCTTCTAAACAAAATCGTCCTATTCCAGTATAATAGTATCAAAGTTATTATTTACTTTCACATCCTCTTTCACAGGTTCTTAATTGTTTTAATGCCTTTGTTAAGTTAACAGAGTAGTATTATCTCTCTAAGTTTGTAAAACTCACGTAATGGTAAATAGTAAACAAAATGTGGTAGTAGCAAAAATCAAAGATGAAATATTCATTTATTTATACATTTAACTTTGCATTAACCTAAAACTAAGGAATATAGAGGGCGGACTAATTGCCTATTGCCATTCACTCCCAGTCGATACGTAATTACTACTAACATTTTAAGTTATATTTATAAAATCCTCAAAGATTTTATCCTTTATAAACTCAATTATTGTGATCAAAAGCCAGATTTGAATTAAATACGGATAATATCAAACTGTGATCTGCCAATATTTGGAATATGAAACTAAAAATTCGAAAAACATGTACAAAATTAAAAAGACAGTCTAAAATTTACCATTATTATTATTTTATGAAAAATTAATATTTGTAACAGATATATAAAACCATTTAGAATTCTAAGAAAAAATGTGACTATTGTGATAAGTTAAAACACACTATTTACAAACGAATGAGTGATAAACGAATTGAAGATCAAAATTCGTAAGCAATTTATTATCTCAGAGAATTATTTTATCGCCAAACCATATTTCCTCATTAAATTCCTTTTTGAATGTCTTTATATATACTGTATTGTATAAAATATATATCTTTTTCCGATGACTTGTAATATTTGCAGCATGGCCGTACTCATGCTGATCATATCTTACACGAGGAATAGAATCAAAATAACTATTTAATAGTTCAAGATCAAAAGAAATAGAATAAGAGATTAGTTTTGTATAAATTATTATTTAATAGTTTCTATGTTTTCTATTGTGTGATAAATGTAATGAATTAACACCTGATAACGTCTCGTTTATGTTGTGTCACACTAATATGATTATATTTCTAAACTGTGCAGTTATGTTTCAGTTTACAATCCTAATTGACTGTGAATTGTTTAAACACCAACACTCTGACAACAAACTGATCACAGTTTGTTTTCAAAATTTTATTCACAAACCTTACGTACCGTGATTTGTGAATTTGTGAATAAAATATGTATTAAACAATTTTAGATATAAGCATAGTTTTGTATAGAGTACCTATATATTAAAATGTTAGAAAATTGTGGTTGGTGCTAATTTTGTACGATTTTAATTAGAGCAAGTATATGCTTTCATATCAAGTTCATAATTGAACACTTCTTAGTCACAGAATGTACTACCATGTTTTGTTATTTTGATAATATTAAATAGATTTTGATCATAAACAAATAAATGTTAAGAAAATGTTATTGTGTTTTCAATTTAAATATTTTTATATTTATAATTTCTTATCAATATTATGTATATATGTACATTTTTCTTCATAAAAGTTTAACTTCACTTTGGAAACAATAATTTCTATTTCGGGTATTTTCTTTCAAAATAAACTAACTGAGCAATAAGAAAAGTGTTCTCTTTGCAAACTTAACTGACGTCTTGAAAGACCTGAATAATTGGAATTTTGTATTCCCTCGGGAATATCTAACAGAAAATATTTATGAATAACGAAAGAAAATATTTTAGTTTCTATTTATTCTAATAAATAATATAAAAAAATCTCAATATCCCTGAATGTATGAAAACGAATCTTATTTTTAAGTTGGATAAAATATTTTAAGTAATACTGACCTCTGTTTATATGTACAGTTTATTAAACTTTAAATAAACCATACAATAAATAATAGTTAAACCGCATATAGTTTGTGCTTTCGTTATTAAGTATAAAATATTAATGTAATGCCATTGTATAAAATATTATTGTTTTGGTAGAAATATTAAAACATGCCGATGCCAATTATACGTATTGTAAATAAATATAAAAAAAAAATATTTTGCCAAAATAAATTATGTCATATATATTATTGCTTCGTTGCATGAAATCACCGGAGTGATTTAGTAGTAAGCATCTAGTACAGTAATCATATATATTTATAGTATAGTAACGAAGAATTACTATTGAGTAAGATCTATTGGTCAATTCCTTTATAAACAGAAAGTAATATGTAATTATGTTAAAGTGTTGTTTTTCAATAACTATGTTGTAAAAAGTTATTGTAAAACAATTGGTTAAACTGTTCTTATTTTTCTAGATTCCTCTAGAACCACGCAATTATAATTATTAACATTTATAAACATATTCCAGATGAACAGATGAACAGAGAACTCCAGTGAGTTATGTGTTAGGGATCAATAGATATGATTATTATTATTATTTTTTTAATAAAGCACAATTTGTATTCAAAACCAGCGAATATAAAAGCAAAAAAATCAAATAAAAATATTCAAAATTAATTTGCAATAATAAAAAAATATTCACGTATTCTAACACAAGGGAGAACAACAAATGCTTTTTCACAAATACACGTTTCAGCACAAACAAATACATGTTTCTGCATAACAATTGCGATTATATGAGGAAAACGACACAGAGAAAGGGAGAGATATAGATATAAATATATACGCACACACCTGCAAACACACAGCTTACAGCGTTTCGCTTCGAGACGATTTCTAATAAATCGTACTACCCGTAAGCTGCATTAATTATCTTCGTTCAAATAAAATAAAACAATTCAGCTTATTTTAATTACAATAGACAGGTTAGCACCTGTTGTCTGTAATACCACTTACTCGAATTTTAGAGTAATATTGTATAGTGTGGAATTCCACAGCCTATATCTGAACCAACACAAAGAAAACGTTTAAATTCGGATTCTCCTCTTTACTTGCTTTAATTTTACGTAAATTTCAATTACTATTTGGTACTCTATTAACAATAAATTTTAAAGTTATGTAAGATAACATTGTATTGGAGGAGAAGAAAGGAGGAAGCGTTTAGAAGAGGTGGATACCTGTTAATAATTCAATAAGAATAGGTAATTTCTTGTAAATAATATTATTATTTGTTTTATATAAAAATATTGAAATCAATTCAATATATTCTTTCATTGCTTTTTCTTACATTTGTAATTAAAATGTTGATCTAAGTCAGGTTGTATGTCTAAATTTAATATACAAACAGGCAGATGCAATATTTAATAACAGAATCAATACACAATGAATCTCCTTACAACTTGTGATTTATATAAACTGAAATCATTTTAAGTAGTTTGTTTATTTTTATTATTTATGCTATCAATTGATTTTTCGAAAATAAATAATTTAAACAATTGTTTAAATGTACGAGTTTAAATGAAAAAAAATGTGTAATTATATAATCCACAGACACACTAATATGTTATCCAACTTTATTTTCAGAAAATCAGGATGATTGTCGCCTGAACTATCGCCGAGACGATCGAGTGGGACTACCCAGAGGAGTAGAGGATGCTGTCATTCGTAAAACTTCACAATAAACCACTGGATACTCCCATCGCCTTATTGAGACGGGATACGGGTCACGGGATCAGTTTTTTTTTATACGTGGTCGATGAGTCTTACAAGTAATTAAATGAAAGTCAAGCGTCTAAAGCGTCATGATTGAGATTATTATCTTTATAAATATTTGTTATTTTTATAAACACTATATTCATTATATATGCATGAAAATATCAATTATATTTCAGTTTTAATAAAAAGATGTACTGTAATGATACCTTATGATACATGAAGGTTGTAAAGTTTGTATAAACAGTTTTAAGTATATTGTTTTTTTTTTGCAGTCTATAATTATTACAAGACGCAATTGTAATAGAGATTATATTAACGAAAACTAAACATTTATTATAATTAAAAATGAAAATCAAACTCACTGTTTTGAGGTTAAACGACATCTTTAATATTGTAATATTTCAAAACAACATTACGAAACAGGCTTAAGCAACACTTTAAAACATTACCGAAGAAGAAAAAAGTATTAAGCAATTAATACCCTTTCTTCGTTTTTTTATTATTTTAATGCACCCTTCGAGTATACAATACAAAACGACACAAATTGTATGTAGTCTGTTTAAACATTCTCATACGTGCAAGAGAGAGACTCCGACCATATCGAAGACAAGCCTTCAGCTTATGGATCATCAGACAGTTTTCGTGTTGAACGTTAATAGACCTCTGTTTCATAACTCTAGAGTAAAGTTTAAGTTCTTGAGTGTAACCAGATGTGAGTTCAAACTCTTAACCATTCAGCAACAAAGTCATATAATCATAGCACTATAATTTATTGTAATGTGCATGTCATCATGTTCCCACAAAAGTTAAACTTAACTATAAAGATTTCAATTAATTAATAACTTTAAAAGACTTTATCTTATTGATTTAAGAGAGAAGGTTTATTGACAATTAACATATTATCTTCTTCACACAGATAAGATAATCAATGATAAACAATAAATCAATCAATAAACAATCTATGATATAATGTCACAAATAAGCTTTATTCAAACTTAAAAGAATATTGCATACTTAGAACCAGATTCCACCAAACTCGTAAATCTAGAAATGATAAAAATATATGGTAAAATATTGGCTTTCCGTCGGCTTGTGTCAAAATATCAATAGATAATATTGAATCGTATTAAAGCGTTATTGAAATGCCAGAATGCGACTGAATTTTGAAAATTAATATAAAGGATAAAGAAAATTTAAAAAGTAATAATACATTATAAATAAAAAGTACCTTTACCTATACAATACTTACGTAATTTATTTTAAGGAAAACAGATTTATTGAACTGTATTTGAATGATGAGTGCATTTTTATTACATAAAAGTGTAAAAGTAATGATTTAAATCTGTTAGAACATCTCTCAGCTTGTTTACTTGTTTGAGTGAGAGAGCCCGGAGCGTAATCCAATAGTGTGAAAGCTTCGTTCAGACATCGCGCTTTATGAGATAACTCAATTACAGCGTTTAGAACGCGTCCGTCGGTCAGCGTTATCGAATTAAATACTTTAGGTGATCGTGATACAACATTATATATGGAGTCGCTTACTAAAGTAAGATTATAAATTATATTTCGATTTAATATTTGTAAATGAAAAAACATGGTAATAAAATCATTCCATTTTACCAACATTAATAACAGGTAGGTATCATACAGAATTTTAAAAAGCCGGGGGAAACCCTTTTAGCTTTAATTATTTAAAACAATAAATAAATAATAAAAATATATAAATATTAATAAAAATAACATCTAAGATGTATACAATGTACCATAAATTAAATAATAAAATAAAAATATCCTTAAAGTAGGTCACGCTTCTTATATATAGCTAATTTAAGACTAATGTAGTGAGTTCTTTCAGAACTATAGCTTTATATTTAACATTTGATGCATAATACAAATGTCAGATTCATTTACAAACATAATACCAATAATTATACAAGAAACAATGAGACAATTGCATTCAATTATAATAATGACTGATATATTATGTTGAGACTGGTCAAGTACGTGACAGATCTGAAGTACACTGTATATGAAATAAACTAACTATGTCTAGCGACTACCTCTCCCCTCCACTACCGACTCAAATAGTTAGGCATTCATTACTTAAGATTACAAGTTTCTAGATTATTAGTTTAATTGAATCTAATATATTTACAAGATTTTTTTTGGGATGAAAGTAATCTATATGTTACCTGAGATGGTAGTATAACATCAAATCCATTTAACAACTTTATGGTATTGTTCATTTATATTAAATATTGGACTGGAATAATAAGTACAACAATGTGTTTAATTAAAGTTCGTTAATGTCTCGTTGTGCCTTCACGGACAAACAGATATACAGACTTAGAACTAACAATACGTTACATAGTTTATATATATACCAATGTAAATATCATGAATATACCAATACTATTCTTACATTTTTATTATATATATATAGAAAGACACACTCAAGATGTTAATTCATATTAAAGTAAAAATATACAAACCTTAAGCAACAGCATATGAATTATTAATAACAAATCAGAAAACATCAAAGTGTCGAGACGATAGAGAAAGAACTCGATTAAAATGTTAAACGTTTCACACACGACAATATCGAATGAACCAAATATATGAAATATTCATGCTCCTTATAATATTTGATAAACCAATTGTCAATCATAATAATTCGTGTGAATGAACTTTAAATTATAATCTATTAATAACTAGTTATATTTTTGGTTGGCACGATGTTATTTTGTCACTAAATTTATATACATATTACCTAAATATAGAACGTGAAATTTATCAATACGGGAAGGATAAATTTTAAATTGTATATTTAGTTAAAATTTAAATAGCTTGACACACTCGTATCAGACATTTTTAAATATGATTATATATTTGTATAAATAATATTCACTGAATTAGTTTTTCACATTTATATGATTCTATAAATCAAATGTATGTTTGTATAGGTATAATATTAATATATTTGATAATAATTGTAAAGAATTGAATTAATTTAATAAAGTAAAATAAAATATGAAGAGTTTTGTTACTCCATTATCGTCAATATCTTGAAGTACACATCGGATTTGATAAGGTATTTTTGCAATTCATAACCTTAGTAATTATGATTATAGAAAATAATAACATTATAATGAGATCACTACAACTACTATTAGAAAAAGCTCTTTAAAAACGTAATGGTAAGGTATATTGTAAGTGAATGTTCCTGTTGCTGCTTCTGTCTGTGTTCAATCAACATCTACTGAACTAATCTTTCCTTCCGTACATTCTTCTCCATATCGTCTTTTAATAGATTCATCTTTTTTCATTCTTTCTCTACCATTGCAACCTTTCACTTATCACTCCACACCTAACACTCTTAATGACATGCCTTTCATCCCTCATAACTTGCCCCTTACCATGACTACCTTTCTGTAACTGGCGCTACTCAAGCTTCACCTAATACCGTCATTTCTTATCTGTATTACTGTTTAACGCCCTAATTTAATAAATAAAAATCTAACTTGACTAATAACTTTAGTCAAATTGAAGCATTAGAAATTAATGAACCCTAACTTTCATTAGACTAACTCTTAAATATTGCTGTTATTTATTTTGACTTACTTTATCACGTAATTAACAAATGCTAATTACGCAACAAAATTATTATTTACCCACAATATTTATCAAAACACTATCCATTTATTAAAACTAGGTCACGCAAGCGGGGTCGTGAGCTGAGCTAACTTTGAACTAATAGTTATTATTATTTTAGCTATTTTTTTTACTTGAGGCGAATGCCGGTATGATAAGTCTATGCACAATTTTCTGGTAAATTAAAACTTTTTTTCTGTAATTCCAAAACTTACCATTCTTTTAGTGTGCTTCGAGCTCAATGTGAACTGCATTCTGACGAATTTATAGTCAGTTCTGCTATGTATGAGAGTAGTTACAAACTTTCTTAGATTTCAATCCACTCGCAACTCGTGCATCGAGCAGGCGCGCTCTGGTGAGTCACTAATTGAACTAAATTAGTTCTGTTAATTGTTCAAGATCTGTCGATCGAAATTATCCGAAATATTGCACAGTCATAAAGCAATGTGGCATCAAACAACAGAATTACAATTTTTTAAAAAATAAATATATGCTTAGCGCCTTATGCTCGCAATCGTTGTGGCGAGTTTCGTTAACATAGCTCGAATAGTTTTTAAGAACAGAGAGTTCGCAATTTTTGTGATCGGACCAGTAAAGAGCTTCGCTTCGCTCAGCTCAATAAAAAGATAGTGGCGTAGTCTTAAAGTCTACCTTATAATATAACTAACTAACTTACCGTCAGGTAAGTTAGTTTACTTAGACAGATCACATAGAGTGACAGCATCAATTATATTTACCAGTTTTATATTTTAATTATGCAAAAGTGATGTGAGTATTTATTTTACAAATTAAATGGAAATTTGATTTTACATCGGAAAGTTTTATCAAAATAAATGTTTTTAAATGTAAATAAAAACATCGCCACTTGTGAATGACCGATCTTTTTACAGAGCAGCGTTTGTATGAAACATATTTTTAATAAAATCTACGACAAATAAAATATTCCGATGATATTTCAATGAACATTTCCATGTGAAATATATTTAACTGATCCGTGGGTACATCGCTCAACTTAACTTATTTTATATCCATTTATTTATATTATTTAACGTCTACTTGGTACTGAATTGTTAAGAGTTACAATTTTTTTATCAAATCGGGAACCATAGATTGACCTGTAAGTTGTCTGTGTTGGAGCAGAAATACATTGTATTAATAAGATACCTGGGACGACGGTGTTATCATTCTACGTACAATGGGGTTAAATAGGGCAGAATGTTAAATGAATCAACATCTTCTTAATAATTTATATTAAGTTTCAATAGATAAAGCATAATAAAACTTCAGAGGGTTAATATTTTAATTAAAGTCTGTTTTAAACTAAGAAATATCGTTTATGTCTAGTGTATTTTCTGGGGTAGATTAAAACTTTAATCGTAATTTGGTGAATGAATATAAATATTACAAAAATATTTACTGTATGACCCTAGTCCCTGTTTTAAATGTGTGTAAGAAGTGTATAAAATATTGTTTGAGTTAAGTATGGATGTGTTTGTTTTTTATTTTCGTTTCACTTCCGAAATCTATATGAAGTGATTAATAAGCTATCCTAATACCATTTTATACCTGGAGTTTACTGTTAGTAAATAATCGATGTAATATTTTGCATTTTCGATATTAGAAATATTAACTTAAACTTCACAGAATTCTACATGAAGATAAAACCAAATGTAAAACGATGTATGTTTTGTAACTTAAATATTGTCCTTTTCATTTCATTCAGTGCAAAGAAAGTTTTGTTAAGTGTAAAAGTAAATTGAAGTTTGATTTCCCCATAAATTTTGAAAGAAATGCTTTCACATCGTACGGGAAACTTTTACGATATTTGATTTTCTGTGTACCCTGACCACAATTTCTCCAATAAAGTTCTTTGATTCTTATAACAATCGATTGTCGTCAAGTAAGATATTGTGAAATTTCACATTTGCTTTGTCGCTGTTTATAATTTTTTTAAACTTTAAATATATGTTAAAATCATGTAAAGAATTGAGAACCGTTCTTTTTTTAATATTTTCACAGTACACCTACACTCACCGTCCTCTCAGAGACAACTAACAAATAACGATTGCGTTCAATATTCCAATTAATTGTGACAGATTTTTTAAACCTAAGCAATTATTCTCAAAACAATCTATTTTAAATATAATAGAATTTTATATGACAGTTAAATTTTTTTTGATGGATGAAAATAGCTAAATTGAAACGTCCACATAAACGAAAGATAGTTAAACTTAATTTCTAAATTCAACGTGTCATGATTTCACCGATGGAATGTCACTGTGCTGAAGTTCTAATAAAAAACTCCGTCCGGAAGAAGAACACGGAGATGAAAATGTGAGTATCTGGAAAGCGGGTCACAAGAATGTGTCGTTAAAAATGCACATCTACCTTCTAAAATATTTTCACAAAATCTATTTGTATATTTAGATAATGTAGAAGTCATTTTTGTTGAAATGTTACCGTAATGACTGAACTGTAACATAGTTTACTAATTTTCAGGATGACCTTTATCATGAGATGAACACCTTACCGGAACCTTACCTTACCTTACCTTTATAAAAATAAGGCCATAAAAACTAGTTTTGTTTTATATATATTTTTCAGTAATTGATAACGCTGGTTAAGGAAGTCTAGAAAAAAAATATTTTTAATATATTTAAGACATTAAAATTAAAATAACAAGAAAACAATCATCGTGATATTGTTTTTTTTTATAATTTTCATTTTTCTTCATTTTAATATTTCCAAATCGTCGTAACAGTAATAATTACTCTGTCTTGTGTTTGTTTGTCAGTTATAACACTGTTGTTGTGTGACACACACAAAGCAAATATTATTATTATTAACTTTATATTAAATTGTTATATATTATGTACTTAATTAATTGTCTTTAATAAAATCGATATCTTTAACGTAAAGGTCGAGGAAAATAAAGATCTTTAAATGTTTCTGTCTTACAGTTAAAAAATTATAGTAATTAAATTAACTTTATAAGATGAACTTTAAGTTCACAATAGACACTTAAATGATATGCATTTTATTGTACCACAAATATGTATATCTGTATAATAAAATTAGTTGAAAATTATAATCTGTAACTACACTTATTTTAAAAGAGATTATCTATCTTTGCATGATACCTTACCGCTTATTTAAGTATAATTGGGAAATAATATTTAAATTTCAAAACAAGAGTACTTAAAGTTAAGTATATAAGTTTTATTCATCTATAATTGAATATAAAAATAACTTGATTTCATTTTCTTCAAAAATGTATAACAACGAATATAAAACTTCGCGTGTATAGTATAGCAGTAAAATATACTTTGTAATGGTCTTTGTAGAGCGCGGTCGATGTGTTAGTGTTTATGCAGACATTAAACTAATCGACCCACAATTATTTTGTCACATAACCGTCGTACTATTATTGGTCATATTCAGCGGTTCATTGGAGTGAGGTAGATCTAGATCATATTTCAAATATCAGGCTACAACCATCTTTAAATGATAGATAATGTAATACTAGGATCCGCCAACCGTGAGTGGCGGGTGTTGAGCTGAGCCCCTCTCCTTTCTTCTTTTCTTGATAACTTTTGGATAGCTAATCATTTCTTCAATCTGTTTTCGCTTTAATATCCGCGTTCGGCTCAAACATACATGAGAAAATTTTTAGCTAATTATCTCGTCGCATTCTGGAGACAACTAAACACAAAAAAAGGTCTTCCTAACGGTTAATAGTGACATCGCTTTAAAATTGTGTGACTGAATAATGTTAAATGTAACTTATTAATTATTTCACTACAACGCTATTTGTCCTGTATCTCATTATACTAAACTTACACTAACCCTAAAAATCGCACATAATATTATTAGTTTTTTTTGTATAAAAAAAATTTAAGAAATTTATCACGTACGCCGTTTCATCAACTTTTGTCAAAATGTGTCAAATCCTTTATTGTGTTTCATGTCACTATAATAAATTTAAATCTAAATAACACTTTGTTGGAAAATTTATAAAATTATGTTGTAATGACAGAAGACAAATGTATTTGAGAAAAACAATATATGTGTAATAAAAATATAAAAAACATAACTAACTAAAATAAGTTGCTGTACATTTGTATATGGATCACGTCCCGGTACTAATGAGAGGAACGCTGATTCTTAGATTCTTATCATCAAATGAGTTAATGAGCCTGATTAAATGTTTTAATTATTTTGATAAGTTTGAATAAAACAGAATTGTTACCTCTATTCTCCACTACTTTAAATTATAGGATCTCATACATGATCTCTAAATGAATGCTGAAACTTATTAAGAACGTCGCAAAAGTTAACGAGTTAGTTAAAAAGTATCTGTCTTTAATTGGAAGGATTAGTTTCTGGCGGTTTTTAACATTTTATTTTTTATCATTTCATTTTCAACAGCGATTGTAAAGGAAATAGATATATAATAATAATACAAACTTATGTAAATTCATAAAAGAATAGATTAAGTTAATCTACTGATAATAAATATACCTTAAAAATATATATTTGTATTAGTATAGCAATAATAACAAAGTATTACTTTTGAATACTATTTATTTTTGAATACTCATTGTATAGAATATTGTTTTCCTTTCGATACAATATGAATACCGACACAATCATAGCTGTTACCAATTTATTTCCCTTAAAATAGGGCGCAAAATTTTTCTGTTGCAACGCAAACTGGCGTGTTTAAAGAATTCTATCGTGTGTTTTAATACAAGTTTTGGTTCTCACGGATTAGACAAAGGTATTAATTACTCTGGTAAAAATAGTCTGAAGGCCAAAGAGGTTTTATTATTTATAATATGGTTCATAAACATACTTGCAGAGAGGTTTAAGACGAGAAAATAATCATTAGAAATATAACTTTCTTACTGTTCAAAACAAACCATTTAATGAAAAATCAAATTAAATTCACTAAATAGGTAACTAACTACACTGCGGTTATCTCATCGATAATTAAGATGAATTAATCCTATTACACCTATTGTATCTTTTGTCGTTCCTCTTTACTTAAATAATACCCGAATATGTTTGATAATTATCTTTACTTGGTAGCAAATGTGTTTCAAGCTAAAACATACATATATTATGTGATATTTAATTTAGCTTTTATTGCGCTGAATATAAGAGTTACAATCCCATCAATGTTTTATACCTAGACGTCTATTTGTTTCGAACCAATCAAATATCAATAGTAATGATGTTATTAAAAATGAAATTTGTCTTAGTGAGGAATAGTAGTTGTGAAGTAGTAGTACTTAGTAGTTTATGAATGCCTTGATAAAAACCATGAAGCCATTATGTAAACGTTATTAACATTACAAATGTGTTTAGTTATATAATAAAAACTTTTATACAGAAATTAATTTTAAAGTTACTTTATTCGTGAGAATAATGTAAGTCTACATAAAAGTGTGGTTTCCGTTGTTCCGTTTCATTCCAGTTTTAATTACAGCAATTTAGGTAAAACCGTTGTCATGAAGTTTTGACAATTCATGAAGCAACCACTCGTAAAGTCAACGTACAATTGACTTGAAGCTTTAGAGAAATTATTTGACCTAGTTACGTTTGGAATAACACAGATATGAAAGCCAAATAGATAAAATGTACATTGTATTGTAGTATTGATATCTTTTTAACAATAGGTTCTATGATGATAATAACTTCTATGATTCTAAAATTTTTTAACGTTTTTGGGTTTATATGAACTTTTATAACTTATTGTATTTAATCAGACTAAGTGATGAATAAAGTTCTATAGTCCTTATAGGAATACATTGCCATTGGGAGAGTTGTTGTGTAAATACGAACTTTCTTGTACTCGTATATTCCTTCTAAAAAAATTGTGCAGGTCGAGGTATTTTAACAGGTTAAACCCATCCTTTTAGATTTTTTTTTCCACAAAGGTACCATAAAGTTCCCATAAAAGTCACCTCACCGGACTGTCGTATCTACCAAGATAGTATTTACTGTTCAGGTCAATTGTAATGGAATTACAAATAATAATTTTTTAAATGTTATATAACAATAATTTACTGTGAAATGTTTTGGAATACTTCTCTAAAATATGTTAACATCTCAGGCTGCTCACAAACTGAGATCACAGTGCGTTTGATATGTTACTTTTAATACTTCAATTACTTTTAAAGTAAAAATAATTTTTGCAGTGAAATATCTGAACCCTATGAAAATCCTAAATTGAGGCAAATTCGCAAAGTTCATTGGAAAGGTACCTACTGAGGTATTTTTTTTTATGACTCACTTAACTGAACTTCAAAGAGGAGGAGATATTGCTTGCGAAATTTCTGTTGGGTTTTTATAAAAACATAATAATATAAAAATCACTGTGTGCATAAAAATGTTTATTGTTCATTGATAAAGCTAGTTAAGGAAATGTCTTATTATCAAAAAAATTTAATATAAAAAATTTATAATTAATTACATATTAAATAAACAAACAAAAAATATACATATATCATCCAGATATCGTACGAATTGCTTTACTTATTTCTATGTTTCTTCAAATTATATTAATATTTCAAAACGATCATACAACTAATTATAGCTCTGTCATGTGTTTGTTTGTCAGTGATGACTATATTGTTGGTGACACTCACACGCAAAGCAGTCATTAACTTTATATTAAATCCTTGTCTTTAGTGTAATGAGTCGATGCTGGGATTTGTTTTAATAAATATCCAATTCTTAAAGTATTACAATTATATTGACATATTTTTTTTAGGAAAATTATATTTATTATTTTATTTTAAGAGTATATCAAATTTTAAACTTTAGATTTTTAGTAACTTATAACAATGAAGTAGAAACTTTGCGTGTATAGGAGAGCAGTAAAATAAACTTTGTAAGGCCTTTCTCAATCGCGTTCTCAGTTTAACAGTGTAATACAGTTCACGTGACACTAAACTAATCGATCAATAAATCAATAACAGTTAGGTCATGTCACAACATGGTTGTACTGTTGGGGATATTACATGGTTTACATTATATATATTTAAAGGATAATATTAGTTAGAAAACAATACATCAGGGGATGAATTTTTATATTATAGTGTTTAATAATCTAACAAGTAGTAAAGAGTTACACTATATAGTGTGTATTCAACTCTTATACTGTACTCTTCTTAGTATAAACTAAGAACATATTAAAAAAGGGGCAAAATTGATGCCATAAATATCTTTGACTAATAGAAAATGTAACATTATAGCGAAGTAGCTTTAGAGTCATTAAGCTGTATTATGTTAAGTGTTATTTGGGTTCATAGTAAATGTAGAATGTTAAACAATGCTATATACTTCCAGCGCGACTCTGTCTCGATGAACCAAATATATTGTGTGAATGAGACTTGTTGTCACACAACATTAAACAGATCAATAAAGAGTGACTTACGTATTCTTTTAGTCATTTATATTACGAGTATCAAGAGACTCCATACCTGTCTTTAATATGAGACTGCATAATACACATTAATAGTAACTATACTTGTGTATAAATAGAGATATACTACTTTAAATTTAATATAACTTAATAAAAATTTAATAAAACATTTTTCCTACAAACCCAGCAACATTCCGTGATTACCTTTTCATAGAAAAGTCATTAAATATAATAATAGGTACTTTAAAATGTTAATTACATTTCAGAAAATAAACGACTATAATGAACTATATTATTATATTAAACTTCGAGAGGTATGTTATAATTTTAATTAATTTAAAGAAAATTAATTTATTTGAAATAAATAAGAATGTTCATGATTTATAGTGATGTACTCGTACGTAAAAATTAATTATATATTATTATTAATATTATAATTTAATTAATAACAATATGTTATAATATAATTTAATAATGAACATATTTCATGTGTAACGTAACGTAATTACTCGGAAAATCAATTCTAAACTTGGCTTCAGTAATGTTTGCTGAATTTAATACGGATATGAAAATTATATTTCATCTTTAAACATTCATAATATAATTATATTCATGATATTAAATACTAATTATAGTGTAAAGTTTATATATTTTCATCGTATCATGTTATTTATGATTTGTTTTATTTTTTTCTTGTTTGGATTCAATGTTAAAAGATGAGTATGATGAGATATACAAAGTTTATTTTATTTATTTTAATCACAATACTTTTAGTTAATTAAAAAAAAATATCTGTCTATTTTAAATATTAATTGTTCCTTAAATGTTGAATGTAATTCTTTGTAATGTATGTTGTATATTACAATCGACGTTACTGTTACGTCTACATGAGAACTCATATTAAATATTTACAAGCCGCCTTTTTGCTTTAAAGAATACGCAATTAAAAAACTTATCTTCATTATTAATACTGCAGTTAAAATACTTTAGGAAATGCTTCAAGCGCATTTCTAATGAAGCACGCTAGCGAGCTGCTTTCCACCTACTTGAGTTTACGTCTCTGTGTTCTTCCGGGCGTAGTATTAAGTTGGAACTTCAAGCACAGTGCTACACGCTGTGCTGAGTTGTGAGAGTTGAAGTACTTTATGAGAGTTAAAGAATGGTTCCACGTAGATAGCTGTAATTAAGACAGGGCTGTAGTAATTTATGGATGCCGTCATAATCATGTTAAAGTCATGTTATATATAATAATATTCATTATTTTTAATATACTTGGCTAATAATATTGTATTTTTAAGCCCATCTTATAACTATTTATCGGAGATCGTTAATAATTTGATTATCCACAAATACTTTGTATAGTGCTTTGTATATTATAAGAAAATAATGTTGCTCACTTTCTTGGAAATTTAAAGTTGCTTCAAATTCGCTCTTCCGGAAATACTAGCTTTTATGTCTCCTTTACACCATTCTACATAATCTCATAATTTAACTCTTCCACGTTATCAAAGTGACCGCTTCTGCATTATATCCGATTTGATAACATTTTAGAACGCATCTTAGACTTCCATCTCAAGTTTCTTGCTTAGTTTTTAAAAGTCGTGCACTATAATTGTAGAACTAAATTACGTCTGAACAAAATTCTAAATCTCTTTTATCTTTCAATGAGTACTACCTTTTTGTATAAGGTTCATCATCTTTATCACAATGAATAAGTTAAACATGTATTGTATTATTCACATTTTTAAGTAATTCTTTTCTACCATACATATACTGCCTTTAAATTTTTACTTTTCTGAGGGTCTTATGGCAATAGTTTTATTTAAAATATGAAGTATTTTTTACGCCCTTTCTTTTGGTTATTTACATAATTTTTTAATAATAAAAAGGTGTTAATTAAAAAATATATCTTGTTATTAGACAACTTTGTTAATGGACGATTACCATGTACATCCCGTTACACTTTGAAACTCAAACTTTACTCTCAAGTTATGAAGCAGAGCTTTATTAATATAGAACACAATAACAGTCTACCGTAGCGTGAGCTGTGGTACTCGTAGCTAGACGTGTCTGTGCAATAATATATTGAACTCGTAACATTATAAAGATGTTTATATAAATTTTTCAAATATTAAAAGATTTTAAGATTAAATGATGTATCCATCAATATATTCATATCAATATTAATTATTTTAAGCATATAGATTGTTTTGCAACATGTAATATAATGAGCGATGAGCTAACAGTCCCATGATATATTTAATCAAACCATCAACTATGACTGCACACGACCCACATGAAACATAATGAAACATTACAATTCAATTTCATAAAGTATAGATCACTTTATGTTATAATTGGTTTATATTATTTAAGAATAATGCTATTTGTTAATATAACTCATTTTGGTTTAAGGTTTTAGATATCTCTGCGTTAATATGAAAGATAAAATCGAATTCAATTATTATTTTGTAGGGTAGGTAAACTTAATTCATAAAATAAATGTGTCACTTTACAAGATATGTTCCTCAAGCGTTTGGTCTTCAAGTCTCACCGAACACATATAATACAAAGTAAAAGAAGGTGGTATACGCCTATCAAACCACTCTACATTATTTGAGTATATTAAAGTTCAACGATGATATAAGAATTCTACACATTGTGTGAAGGAATATAGAACATGTCGTGTCGTCAAAGTGAGGGTGTGGGTATAATAACATTGTTTTTAATTAATAATTCACAAGTATTCAATTTTATATATTATACAAAAATAATTAAAATCTTGTAAAACATTACATGATTTATTTTGCTTTAATTTCATTGGCATGTTGTATTTATAATATTTAAATTTAAATTTTTATTTTCACCTAAACAGTTACTGCGACTAGAAAAGAAAACAAGTGTAAATTTAATCTACTTTAACTAATGGAAACTTTAAAGGAAAATTATTACCAAATAAAATGGTTGTATTGTTTCAATACAATTTTAGTTACACATAGTTACTTAAATATGTAACGTTTCTTAAAGGAGGTAAAGAAAATTCTTCGTTAGTCATGGGTATCCATTCACCAACAAGTGAACCATCTGCACATATGATATGACACTTATGTTATATTAAAATAGTTACTTTCTTCTTCTCTTGAATAACATTACATTACATTTAGATTTGTATCAAACTAAGGCTTCTTATATTATTTGTCAATATTACTTATATATATTATTACTCAATAATATAAAAGCTTAAAGCTGTTTTGGTGCTTAGGATTATAAAACCTGTATGGCCTCTTAAAGCGGTATCTGTTTAATAGTGTAATCAATTTAATGCGGACATTAATCGAACCAGACGATAATTTTGTCATGTCGGTAAACGGTCGTAATTATTAATCCCCAAAGAATAAATAGATTGTATAACTTACACAATAAAATAGTATCTGACAATGTATTTGTTTCCATATGGAACTAATGGATAGATTTATAATCTTACTTGATTTAAATAAATTTAATTAACATTTGATCCCTTTGGTTAACATTTAATCAGATATGTCATTAAAATATTTTGATTCAAGATATTTTGTATTGATTGTAATGAGATGTATAAATAGTACAAATCATGAAAGTTCTTAAATTTTGCTCTTAAAATTTAAGAACTTTCATGATTTGTACTACTGGCCTATATCACATAGTAATACTGGAAAAGCCAGTGTGAATATTATGGAACACAAAGTCAACATCCGCTTTTATTGCAATCGAAAGTATCAAAGCTCATTATTGTATATAATATGTATAAGATTGATTTACACCTATTACGTACGAATAAATGTAACGTGTGAACTTAAACAGCCCCGTGTATGTTCATGCGTTACATTCTCATACAAAATATTAATTATTTTTGGCTACTGATACCTGATTACTCGTAATTAAATACTTTTCTTTTTTTATTAATAGATATTTATAATCTGAAATCTTATTTTAAAATTCCATTATTCTTTAAAAGAAAACAATTTTATAAAACTTACCTCCTCCATATTCTTCCTTAAAGATAATTTTAATACCTCTTTATTATCGACGATTAATTAATTTACGAGTAAATTATTATTTTTTTGTTATAACCCACAGGAATTTGAAATAATATGATACAGTATTATAATTAAATCTGTTAACCAACAACCAACATTAGTATTCGGCGAGAGATAGATTCTTTAGTACACAACAAATATTTAAAAGCCTTAACAATAATGAACTTTCTACCAGCCACCACGAATCGTACAAGAAAATACGTGTGAAGGCGAAGTGCAAAATATTGTACGGATTTAGCTTCCTCAATATTTCATACTCCGTACGAATTATGTCATATGAAATAACATATTACAACTCAGTTCAATCTTTCAATAACATTTATTTTTATTTATTACCTTTTAAAGATATTATGCAGAATGATTATTGTTTTTTTGTTATTAAAATAATAGTTATATTAAGAAAAAATCTTATCGTATCTGTAGAAGTTACTCTCTATCTCTAACACGTTAGTAACGGGACGAGTGAACAATTCATGGTTTTCCTTTTTGTTTTTGTAAACAAAGCGGCTCGAATGTTGTTAATCAATAACAAAAAACAGGAACGTTTGCGTTACATTTTATTTGTAAACTGTTAAACTTTTATCTAAAATTTAAATTTGTATTGAATTTTTTTTTTCATTTAAATATGTTTAGTTTGTTTATTATACACTATACGAATGAGACAAAGTGAATCCATGATACATAGTCAAGGAGTAAAAAATTATTTGTATACAGATTTATCACTTCATTAGATTGATTTGTTTGTGCCTTCTTGTAAGATGGATGATGTAACTAATGAATGATTTGACAATATTCTGCCTTTGAATTTTCACTTTTAATATGAATTTATAACCGAATGAATGATTCTATTGTCATTCAACAAACATGTCAAAGAAGGAGGCCATTTGAATTTTCCTAGCTAATATGGCTAACGGCATTTACGATAACATTTAGTGATTTTTTTTTATATTTGTCGTGTAATCAACTATGATGGATTGTATATATTATAATTTAGATTACTTTATTGTTTCAGGTTTGTCCACTAAGGACTTTAGTTCAAAATCAGGCGAATATTTAATGTTAACTGCATTCTCACATAACTGTCAACAGGAACGAGCATTTGTCAAATATCAAAATAGACTTATACAATGGACCTATTGTGAAACAGTTCAAGATGTTTCTTTCTTAATTGGTTTATTAGCGGATCCTAAATGGACTTTGTCTTTAATGATTTAATATAATCGGTTCCTTAATCATTAATTAATGTCAAATACATGATTACGTTTAATATTGTAAATACATTAATATTAAAACACAAAATTTTTTGAACTACATTCCACAGTTTAATGTAAGTAATAAAGGTAAAAAAAATATTTTTTTTTGAAACGAAAGGAGAAACAGACACGTCATTCTTTCTTTGTTTGAGTGGCCATAAACCCCAGTGATTCATTACAAGAACTGTGGGCTCGTTTGAGGTTTCCTTTAACAAAAAACGTTAAAGCATTACCATTTAACGAGTAATTTGGAAAAAAATGAAAAATCTAGTACTATTAATCCAAACTGTTAGATCGAAATACATTAGTGGTAATTTTTAAAATAAATGAAAATTTTCGTATTTATAAAAATACCACTTACTTGATATATTTAATTTTAGTCTCCTTTTTCAACAAGTATCTTCGTGCGTCTCTTGGAAGCATTACTATCTTTACTCTGGTCGTCACTCGGGACTTACTTCAGATTTTTGGAACTGAGAAGAGTCCCTTTGGAACTTAGTGAAATACTCAAGCGACTTAACACACCATATATGTTTTTTTTTTAAAGTTACTTGGGTCGGCTTCTTTAGCTGAGGTGAGTTTTTAGTTTGCAATTTCTGCTAAAGATGATAGTATTGGTATATGGTTCTGACTATCAAATATTTATGAGAGACTTACAATAAAATAATTAAAAATTAGGCATTTAATATAAATCTAATACAAATATAATTCTAAATATTTTAATTTAAGGTTTTCGATTATTATATTTCAAAGATTGTGCTCAAATTGTGCTTTAAAGTAATAAAAAAACCAAGAAAGAAAATTTGGCCATATTAAAAATTCTACTTGATAAAATTTCCGGAGTAAAAGTAATAAAGCTTTTTAAAAGCAATCATAATGGTTTACGCTTCAAAACCTCATTAGAGAGTTTTCACCTAAAAATAGAGTCCAAATAACCTATTTTATTCAAAGCGAGTTGGATAATAAATGATGCAGGATAATTCAAAACCTATGGATCCATATTATCAACTATCAGTATATGTATGAATATGGGTCGAAAATAAGATTTTGAATGTACATTTAACGCAACACGCACAAACATAGACAAATAAAACACATTTATAATATTACATAGAAATTTATTATTTTTTATAATATTAAAAGTATTTCTAATAATGTTTTTATTCTATGTAAATACTTATGGCTTTTATTGTTTATTAAATATCGTTAAAATTAATATTATCTACACAATCATGAGTATATTCTAATTATTCTATTACTTTACTTAGAAGTAATTCTCTGAAATACAAAATCTCTGTCATCTTGAAATAAACTTATATAAAAATGTTGTAATTTATTGTTATCTGCTTTTTTACAAATACCTCAAGTCCTGAACTGAACGGGTACGAAGGTACCCTTACAGTTTTATCTTCACATATCTAAATAAACGGACTTTTAATTTTGTGTTTATAAGATTTAAAGATTAAACTACAGCTTTTTCATCATTAAAATGTATAAAAATAAACATTTGCCATTCCTTGTATTATATTCCTCACTTAATTATTTTCTTCTTATAAACACTGCCTTTCCAATACTACTTCATATACTCTATCTCTATTCTTCAAATATAAATGGAATGAAAGAAAAGATATAGTATCTATGGCAATTTTGCACGATATATTTTGCTAAAGATACGTAGCATTGGCATTCTTCGATTTACCGAAATCCTAAAGAGAATCTAAAGTAGACGATATTTGTTTGTTAGTATAATAAAAAAATATTTTTTACAAACTTTAAGAAAATATTTTTATTTACCTATCCTTAACAAATACATTTATTTAAAATCAAGCGTATTTTACATCAAGCGAACGCCTTTTTAATTTACACCACCATTATAACCATTTATATTGATATAATGCACAATTATTATCTTACCACTTCACTGTTCTACCGACGACAATAGAAAAAACAAGCGATTTGTTATAATTTATTTTACGATCACCATATTTTGAATAAGTTTTATTTATTTATAAAATATAGAAAATTTAGTGTATTTTATAAAATTATTTCTAAATTATATCTTTTTAGCAGTTGATAATATCACTAACGTTCAAATACCAGAGTGACGTAAATGTCAGGAACGAATGTCAGTAGAATGTGTGTCTCACCACTGTCACATGAAATTGTCAAGCGCTACGTTTACGAGTTACACGGTTCACCAGATTATTTAATAAAAATAACCCTTTGTGAATGAAAATGTAACATAATATTTATTTAAGGAAATTTATGTTCATATCCACCGAAAATACAAAATAACGACGGTAACTGTTACAAGAAATTTCACGCATGATAAAATATCCTTATTTCCCTATCTAATATAATTTTGATATTAAGTCCACATGTCACGTGAAAGATTCCTGTTGACATTATGTACTCCCGACTGATCCACATTGGTTCTTAAATCGGGTTTGGAAATATTATTACATTGTTCATTTGATTGTCTTGCCTTTTACAAATACTTGTGGTTGTAAATTTATTGACATTATTAAAAAATATTAAAATATTGACGATTTAATACATTTTATATATTTAATATATCTTATTTTAATACACTCGTATGTAAACGTTAATGTTATATTTATTAGTTCTTAACAATCCAAATCTACCAAGTCATATTAAATTCATGTATGAAATGTTTTTGTATTTAAAATAAACATTTAATTTAAATATTATTAAGCAAAATAACATGACAAGTTAACAAGTTCCATGTAAACATTTACTCACCGCTCATAATATACAACTATGTTATAAAATTAAATCGTAATATAATATTTAATGTAGGTTTATTATATTATAAAATTTCTCATAATTTAAAAAAAATGCCTTAACAATAAGTTTATCAATATACTTTGTGTTTGTTGAATGTATTTCATTAACTTGAACATTTGACTAAAAATATTAAATATATTATTATTATCATCGGTGGTTATTTATTAAATGGAATATTGTATTGTTTAATGATATATATATGTATTATGTACAACATTCGATGTTCGGTGGTTAGAGTCATATTTGGTATGACCTATTTCGTATTAAATCGTTACTTTAATAAGTCTCGAGAATGTCTCTGTGTACAGCGATTGACAACATTCAAATTATTCAATAGAATATGTTGATTTCATTTTCAATTATTTATTTAACTTCACGCCATATCCCTTGCGGGGTAGTCAGAGACAACGGAGCGTCAAACTCTACGGATATATTTATAATTTGTATATATTATTTTTTGTAAAAGATTGAATGAATATAAGAGACGAGGCTTCTTAGCATTATAAGGATTCACCGTGCGGGCGTTGGGCCCATCGCGTTGTAAGAAGAGGAGCGCAAACAATGCCTGGCACTTGCGACCCAGGTGTAGGTTTAAGGGGCCCCTTTATTTTACTTTACTATTTACCCTCACCTTCACTACTCAAGCTCCTCTCCCTACCTAACCAAATATCGTATGAACCTACTAAAGCTGCCTTTGAAATACGTTTAAGAAATGAACTGATAACCGTTCTAGAAAGGCCGCGATCGCTACTTCTTCTACAGCGTATAAATAGTGTAGAAATTTATTTCTGATCAGTTTGTTATATAGTTTGTAATACTTGTTAAACTTAAATGTATGATCTTTAGGTATGTTTGTTTCCCAGGGCACAGTAAGCTCCACAAGTATAACGCGCCTTAGTTGTTTTAAGTACAGAAATAAGTCCGGCCTAGATGACGAAACACAAACATCCCCGGGGATTTTGTATTGCTTTTTATACGTGTCCATCATAAGAATACAATCAGGAGACGCGTCCAAGATGGAATAAAGTTTTAGTTTGGATTTTTTAGACGAACCGAACATTTTTACGAACTCTACTGATATTTTGGTGGTTGTTATACTCTTCTGTGCTCTTGCTACAGAAAGACTAACCGCTTCTCTTATGATTTCTAATACTTTATCGTGGTGACGCGAGTATTTACCTCTATTAAGAAGTACCCTACACCCTACTAGCAAGTGTTTCGCGGTTCCTTCTCCCTCCTCACAAATGTTGCAAGATTTTTCGGTTGCTTTGCCCCATCTTACTAAGTTACTTTTATATAGGAGAGTCATTTATATACATGAAAACAAAATTTTTATCCTGCTGGGGACCAATCATAAAGCAGGGTGCGCCATTTTTAAGCTAGTGGAATACAAAAATATCCTATGGTCACCCATTCATTTTGCAATTCTAGGCTCATCGCGTGCAACCGGTAATGATCGTTTTCATCTTGCGAATAAAGGATTTTATTATTTCTATGTCTTGTTCTTTCCTGATTGTTCCTATCCCTGCTTTATTTGTTTGAGCACCTATCATAAATTGTTTATTTAATTGAAATCGTGACTCCAGTTCTGTGGCAATTTTATCTTTTGGGAGAGATGTTACAGTATCATCATCATTTGATTTTGAGATGATATGTCCTTTTGTCACTTTTAGGTGTTTATAGAGTTCCGATGGTTTTTTTGATTTAAACCCAAAATTGTGTCAGACTCAAAATAAGGTAGAAGAGTCCATTGGATGCGCTAACTCGAACCATGACTTCAAAGTCTTTATGATGCTTCCATCTAACTTTAACAAAAGGGTCTTATTAATATCATAAATGAGGAAAAGCCAATTTAGACGTGATTTTAAATAATTATCATATATTCAAGCCTTTTTGATGTTACTTATTGGTTGATTGTCTACCTTTTTAAGATCATTCAAAAAGCTATCGACTACAATATCCACCGATGGAGTACGCCTTTGGTAATCGATTTTTTTACTTAATGATTTGAACGGAGCTGCATCGGTAATCATAGTAACGCACTAACCGCCTTTTATAAGACCCGGATCGTAAGAGGCATATCTGGTGTCTGCCTACCCAGGCATAGACTGTAGCATTTATTGGGTTTTGTCCTCAATCTATCCATCCAAGCACAGAAATCTTCCATAACATTTAAAAGTAACTGACATGGTTTTGGATTACGTGTCAGTATCGCGGGATCGTCTGCAAAAGCTAGTATAGATTTTGTGTATTTATTGTTAAAGTTAAGCCGATAACCCCATTTCGAGGATCTAGGATCCGAGACATTGTCGTATTTAGAAATAAGGACAAAAAGAGCATTTCCGAATTTTAGCGGTATTTGTCCTCTTGACCAGATTTTACCGAATATATTGTTAGAAACTTGATTAAGTAGTCTTCAGCAAATCTTGTGTTTCAATATTCCTCAATGAGATTGCTCCAATAGTGGCGTTTAATTACTAAACTGTAATTAAGCTGACCTCAAAAGAAATTTGAACCTCAAAAATTAATTTTGAAAGTTCTTGATTAAAACCGAACAGTAGAGACGCTATATATCGCATAACATCGAGAATACCAAAATATTTATTTAGATATGAAAAGGACATATTTTAATTTCAATAGAACGCTATAATATTCACGAAGTCACTTTGAATAGAACAAAAAAAAATGGATATTATTTTAAAATAAATTAGGCTTAAGTGATAAGAGAGACACTTCACTAAATTACATTACACTTAGAGGTTGTTCTTGAATTAATTATTCGACGAGTGTAAGCCGGTTTAAGTGTTGAGAGATTAAGTACGAAATTCGCTATAAAGTGCTACTAAGTGTCAAAAATAAAAAGAAATGTTCAAAATTCAAAATTAATTGAAATATTTCTTACTATATTCATAATCACAATTTTTATCACAACTATACACAAATCCCTTCAACGGTTATTTGTATTTCTAAAGGGGAAAGATTTTTTTGCAATTGTATTAGAGGAATAAAATATATCACTGTGTGACATATTAACGGAGTTACCTTCAACCACAATCATGTTTTACGCGCGATAAGACGCCGTGAGTGAATGTATTGATGTCTTACGTGTAGGAGCTGATGTTTTACTAATGCTAGTGCCATGTTAGCCTCTTTTTAACATTAACTTTCGTTTCTAAATATTATTTTTACAAACGAAAAATACCAATATTTTTGTACTAAATTCATTATAAAATCAGCATCACGAACTCGAATGCGGTCCTTAGCACCTATAATGTAGCTATAAGCTATAGCTACATTTTAAATCCAAAAATAAAACACCTGTCACGTGGTTTTATCAGCCATATTTTAACAAATTTATCAATTTTCATGAAGTCTAGTTCATGGGGGTTTTTCAGGTCAATGATCACAAATCCAGATTTGCATTTGTAATATTCAAGATGGCGGATACAACATGGCGAATAAATCTTGAATTTTAAAAATTCAATCTAACTCTCGCCATCTGAATAAATATCTACCTGCCTTTCACCCAATCATTTGAAGTCGGTGTAATTAGTTAATTCCTTCGAAGCAACATGTCAGAAACGACATATTTCTTTGCCATATCTTTTATACGTATCCCATCCATATCTTCTCCTTTCATCCTGTTCAACTATTTATGATATAAATAAAATGCCTGTATGGTATCGAGTTAGTTGACTGGGAAATGTAAATATATAAAAAAAAATAAGTAAAACTAACAGTATTCAAGTGACTTGAGCTATTGGAATAAATTGCAATATATCTATATCATATTAAAAATTGTTATATTATATTAAAAATCCTTTCCTCCAAATTGAAATATAAAATGCTGCGTGGATCAAACACATTATTGAAATACTAGGTTGCGCTCGACATGCAGTTTTAGTTCACAGCAAGGACAAAAACAAATTATTGGTAAATCAAAAAAAATAAAACCACACATAAAGTATTTAGATTTCTACATACGAGATAAGCAGCGGTGCCTTAACAATTTCATTTTCATTCATCATTCATTTCATTAAATCATAATGCAATAATAATAAAACGTAAAGTTTTTTTACATATTATTATAGACAATTTTTAAATGGATAGCGAAATGCTATTAATTAAATGCTTATACAACAACGTTCAGTACGGCGATGTTTGTTTATAATCAAACTTATCTAACACCGAATAAAACAGGACATTATATGAGACTGAAGGTATAATAGTAGAAGTTAGAAAGATGACAACATTAGTTTTGAGTGAAATCATATTTGGTTATGTTACGGATAAATATATTATGGTATGGTAATTATATTTTCTTTCCCAAAATTTATCAATAAATAGTAATAATTTGTTAAACAATTAGTGAAATTTAATATTAATCAGGATGAAACCATTCTCAGGATGATAATTGCGAAATATTGTAACAAAATGTAGTAAGAGAACTAATGCTGTTAACATTGTAGTCTAAGAGGACTTCTTATTCTGCGTCTTTCCATGAAGAGTAATAAATGTCAAATGCATATGAAGAATTGAAAATTAATTGAATAATTTGAGTGTGTGTGTGTGTTAATGCGTCACTAGTAGAGTAGTCTACTTATCACGTTCAAACCAATCAGTCTTATTAATTCGCTTTGTAAGTTCCAAAGCTTATAACGAAGTTAAAACTTCTCGTGTCTTCGATAGCAGTAAAATAAACTTTGCAATAGCCTCTCAGAATCGCGTTAATTGTTTAACAGTATAATCAAGAGTTGACATTAAACTAATCGACCGATGACAATTATTGTATCCCACAATGCTGTCGTAATATTGAGAAGTGGTTAATTGGATCTAATTATAATAATTATTTTATGTTCATGGGTTATATTATTTTAGGTAAATATTAAGTATTTCTTACATTCCAGTTTTTTAGCAAACTTTAATTAGTTTTTCTTATTAAGTAACAAAATACTAAATTCTATTGCAAGCTTTTAAATTTTTTTCCGACGTTATAAAAATAATTTAAGAAGAATTTTAAATATTTTTTTAAGAGGTGTTCTTTGAAATAGTACTACTATGTTCCAATCACAAAACGTTATAATTTTAATTAAGACATTAAGACAAGACAGCCTCACCCACACGTGAAAATAACTAGGATCCGCCAAACTTGCGCGGCGGGTGTTGAGCTGAGCCCCTCTTCTTCCTTTTTTTCTTGATAACTTTTGAATGGCTAAACATTTTTCAATCTGGTTTCGTTATAACTTCCGCGTTCGGAACAAACATACCTGAGAAAATTTTTAGCTAATAATTTCGCATTCTGGAGACAACTAAACACAAAAAACGGTCTCCCAAACGGTTAAGAGCTTCGCTTACGCTCAGCTCAATTATAAAGATAGCATTGCCTGTCGTTTGCCAATAAGAATTTGAAATGCAGATGTTTAACTTTATCTTAATTTATTACTCCACTCGATGAGAATTTCATGAAATAACTGTAAATTCTACTATTCCCGTTTATTACCATTTTGTATATCTGCAACTTGAAACGTTTCGCTTTTCCATAAAAGGTTGAACTTAGGAATACCTTTTCTCAAGACGTGACCAGAACGTTACAAGATGCTTTATTTAACATGAAATATTTTTGTACAAGCTTGCTTTTGTCCTTTAGATATTACTGAATACTTATTTTTATTATTTGTGTTTTTTATTTACAATCAAAACCAACCTGGCAGTGATTTCTTCTTTAAATTGCATTCTATGGACTGGGTTCTAAAATTTAAATTTAGCTTAATTTAACTAACCAAACGGATACTAATCTAACAGAAGATAAAACACATATTTTTGTATCTGCCAATATATATTGTATCGCTTTAATGAGAAGATTTAATCTTATAACACCAAGTGCACCCTTTGATCTCCCTCCATATTGAGATAACACCTCTCATATGTTTGATAATCATATTTACTCGATGCTAATTCCACCTCAAACTAGAGCTGAAGTACCAGTGAAAATTGGTTTCGCCTTTATCTCGTTGAATATAAGAGCTACAATTCTATCAATGTTTATATTTGCCAGATAACTATACATTTTAAACCAATCATAGTCTCAACAGTATTGTTGAGACTCGAAAAAGAACTTTATGTTGTATATAAAAAAAGAAAACAATTTTGAAATACCTTGATTAAAACCAAGCAATAGAGCTATGCAAGAGTTGTTTTTTATCCGGTATATATTAGGAATACAAATATTCATATATTCACGGATGTTCACGCATTTTTTATAATAAATATTTTCCAGCTAGAAACTATATTCAATTTGTATTTCATCTCATTCTATCAGTAAAATTATACAAGAACTATTTATGATACATTAATATCAAATATCCAACAAATAAACCTTTGTAAAATTAATCTTTATATTTTAACAGTCTTAATTACAACAGTATTATTTACTCGTTTCAATATTTTGATAATCTAAGAAGCAGCTTTTATAGTAATCTGATCCTCTTATTATAATCTGATCGATACTTTAAAAGATAAACTAAAATTGCAACATTAGAAAGACGATAATATAGGTGGAGTTTAACTTTGATAAGCTCAGAACAAATATTGCTTGTCTATCGGTCTAATGAATGGAAGTCTAAATCACGTCCAAACTATCAATGGAAAAGTAATAATACTAATTTCGAAATAGGATAAAATTATACATCAAAAAGGATTAAAGATTTTTGTTGTTTGTAATAAAAATTATCCCTTGCACCAATACCAGTGTTTTTCTTTTCTATATCATATAATATTCTATATATAATAGTCAATAAGTTCAAAGTACTAATACTGTAACGATTTTACCATAAATAATAAATTATTAAATTTATTAATACTTCTAACTAGTACTTACAATACATATCAATGGTATTAATTTTGTATTATTAATAGATAATTTAATTAAATAATTAAAAAAAATTAAAAACCCACGTTTTACAAATGCACTCAAAAGAAGAAAGTGATTTTGCCTTATGGCAGCTCTGAGCTCCACGTCTGCCTCACTCCATCACCCCTCCTGCAGCTGTTGCCTTAATTTGTGTGACTCGTAATCTTGTACTAAGCAGAAGACTGACAACGTGGGGCGCATCAAAACACATTTCTACTCTCATATAAACATTACTCTAATCTTCCTTCCAAGTAGTCGAGAATGTCAACTTTAATTTCTCATCCGATCAAATTCATTGTCCATTCTAATCCATTATTATGCTGATATAGATTTACAACAGTAGAAATTACTAAGAATTTTCCTTATATTCCTAGACTAAACATCCACACATCTCATACAAACTCACTGATGGAAGATTCCCATGAACGTGGTAATAAATCTAATATACTTTTAACTGTGAATATAAATGACGGGTGTTGCGTCGCTGTTACAGCTGGGGCAAATGTCGCCGCATATCTGTCAGGATATCCGGACGTCCCTTTGTGGTTCTCTACTGGTGAGGAGAAATTTTGTGATTTTCTGTATCACAAAATTATTTAAAACTGTTTTGATATGAGAATAAAAATAATTAGTTTTAAGTTTACTCCGGGAAATAGAAAATTTAATTTACCGACGGTTTAATTAAAATAGGTTAAAATTACACACTAACAAGGATAAAAAAAAATGTTATTTTTTAATAAAAATTGACCCGGTCACCAATACCAGTGTTTTTCTTTTCATTTCCAACAGTCAAGCAGTTAAAAGTGTTAATACTGTTACACTAAACATCAATAATAAACTATTAAAATAAAAAGTCATTCGTATAATATTAGTTATTTTCTCCAACAAAATACTAAACGTGTAAAAATAAATGAGACCGCAATGCTGTGTAACTTGATATTCACGTTTTCTACGTTATATCCGATCAAATCATATTCCGATAATTTAAAATTTAATATCAGTTTTTTGTTCTATAGCGATAGGAATTATATAGGTGGTACTTTTGTATTATCAATACATTCTGTAATAAATTTGTTATACTTTCAACTCTGAATAGAAATCGACCGAGCACCGGTGTGGCGTCGCTGTTACAACTGGCTAAAAATGTCCTTCTATGGTTCCCTGAAAGTGAGGGGAAATTTTGTGATTTACAGATTATGGTTATAAGAGATTTGAAAACGAGACGAAGTTTTCAATGAAAGTCATAAAATATAATTGAAATTATATTTTGAATTTTACTCCGGAATATCATGCAGAGAAAATTTCGAAGCATTACATTCATGTTCAATAATTTATACCCAAGTTTATTCCGCAGTTGGTAATATAGTATGTGGAAAAGCGAATTGTCAAAATTAAAAAAATACTAGGACAGTTGCAATGAATCTCAGAGGATTAAATTGGATATCGAGAGCGAATTAAATCTGGAAAATATGATAGAGCAAAGTAAATATCCAGTTTCATTAAACATGGACAACTTTCAATTTCCTACACACCACTATTACACCATTCACATTTTCATATTAATTTCTTGTGAAATGACCACCATGCCAATAGTGGTGGTTAGTAAATTGTACTATATAATATTGAATTATGATTTTTACAACCAGTATTATAATGTACGAAATATGGTGTAGTGTCAGTCGTTCTTTCTATTTAAGACGGTTCCTCTCAAAATCGATCAATACTTAGCTTGTTTTCCAAATATGTAACATCCATCTGCAGTTATTGCGGTTAGAATCGCAAAAAACAGTTAGTAAGTAACAATCAAGTTAATATGTAAACAAAAAATCCGTGCCCGCAGGGGGACACGCGTGGGTAGACCTCGTGGGTATAACTCACTACCTAAGAATAACACATGATGCCGTTGTTTACATCAAACTTTTCAAGCAAAAAGCGGTTTTTATTTTTTTTCTCGGAAAAGGTATCTTTTTTGGAAATACTTTTAGTACTTTAATTTAGAGTAAAAAATAACCTTTCTATTAAAAATATTTGCGAGGAGGGAATGTTTACCAGAAAAAAGTTGCCGTGGTTTTACCTACCTTAACTTTTCAAGCTAAAAGTGGTTTTTATTTTTTTTCTCAGAAACGGTACATTTTACGGAAAAACTTTTGGTATCTAAATTTAGAGTAAAAAATTACTTTTCTATTAAAAATACTTGTGATGTAAGAATGTTTACCGGAAAAAAGATATGATTTTTTTTCGGTTTTTACCCCCACCCCTAAGTTATTGAAGTTAGGTTTTCACTTTATCTACATTATTTATAGGTATTCATCAAAGACATCATATAATATGAACGCGATTGATCTTCTTTGTATAGGGAAAAAGTTATGGTCGAAAAACTGAAATCAGAAAAAGTGAGGCCCTAGCGCCCCCTGTGGCCGGATTTTTCTGGTTAACGAACTTGACCTTCATTTTTGGATGGTTGATTTTTGTTCAAAGTTTGAAAGCGATCCGAGCGATACTGCGGCCGCTATCGTGCTGACAATAGTCGAATCTGGACGCGTCTACCCAAGACGAATATCGCCTTTGAAAATTTCCACAATTTCTTACGAAAATAAACGACATTCACTGGATATTGCTGTTATTATAATTGCAACTGTGTGAGTTTACTTTGATATTAAAACGACTTAATTATACCATCAACTGCAAGAACTTCGATAAATCTACCTGTCTCATATAAGCTAATAAAAATAACGTAAAACATGCAAATTCTGGCTAATTATTTTCTCTTTACTTTTTACTCATTGTTTTAAATGTAATCTCTAGTTAGGTTAGTCATAGTTATATTGTTAGTCGTATGCCTAATAGGAGTTTATACCTTAATACATGTTGTATGCTTATTGAAATAACACTTAGTTGTCTATGTTTTATGGCCAACTTAGTTTAACTGTATACAATTTTAGTGTTCTTTAAGGGCATGAGATAATACCATGATGCAATCAAAAAATCTAACTTGCAACATTTATAACAAGAAAAGTCTTCTTTAATTTCATCTATTCGAATGTACAATTCAAAAATGCGTTATACAATTCAAAATGTTTTAAAAATAACTAGCTTATGCCCGTGGCTTCGCATGCGTGGTTAAATGTGACTCTTCTCATCAATATTTTACATAATGTTGGTAGATTATTATATAGTAGTTATAGCTTTGATTAACGAAATCAAGATGGCCTCCGATGTCAGTGACGTTTCGCTAGCGTCCAAAATGGCGACTGCGATTCATCTGTCATCGTCACTAGAATTTAACAAAATACTTGACAATCCGTATTTTGTTGGCGATTCGATTTTTTTTTTATTATTGAGGCGAAGTTTTAATCGAAATTATTAATATAGATTTACCTCTGTGAGTGACGACTTCAGACAATGCAGTATTTTGACTCTTTCTATTATACGTTGAGGTAATTACCAGCGTTATGCTATCATGCTGGTAATTACCATAATGAAAAGAGTTTTATTAATTAATTTAAAATAAGTATTTCTGACTCTCATCATATTACAGTATTGTGCCATGTAATTTATTTGATCTAATTATACGTAGTTAAAACTTTTAATTTTACAGTTATGTGTGTAATAACATTCATTGTAACCGTCAATACACTGAATTGTCATTTTGTATTCAGTAATACACAAATAATGTTTTGATATAAATAATGTATATGATAACATTTATTAATTCAAAACAAATACATTAGTACTTTATTATATATTATGTAGTTACGAATAATAACGTAATAATTATTTATATATTACGTAATGTTATAAATATGTATAATTTTACTAATCAGAATACTATTTTAATTATGTATGTTATATATTTGATTTAATTATGAACATATTTCAGGTGTGTATTTTAAATAATATAATAACTTGACCAACCAGCTAATAGATTAAGGCATAGTTGCAAAATTCATTTGGAAGGTCCTCCTTCTTTTATGATTCAGTTAACTAAACTTCAAAGAGGAAGCAATTTTGCTTGCTCTTCTTTAAATTTTGAAAAATTCGCTGTTTTTACATAATAACTGTATCTATAAATATAATTTTTACAAATTGATGATGATTGTAAAGAAAATATTTTAACATTATACAATTTTAAACACTTGAAATGTATAATAAACTACACAATGAAAATAAAAATAAAAATTATATATAATCCAAGTAAAAACGTACAAATTTTATTACGGCTTTCTGTTGCTTCAGATAATATCACCATCTCCAAATACGCATATAACTAATTATAACTGCCTTGTAGTTGTTTGTCAGTTATACTCGTAACCATGTAGTTAGTGACTCTTACACTTAAAGCAGTTACTAACTTTATATTAATTTCTCATGTCATTAGTGCTTAATTAATTGACTTTATTAAAATATATTAACATTGCATTGTTTCTGTCTAAAATAATGATGTAATAGACTTTATGCGGACATTAAACTAATAATAATTTAAAACTCATAAAGAAAGTACAATAAATATTGTTTTTAATATTTTTTAAATTGTTACGAGTCTACAATAAACAAGTTATTTTAATTTCTTACTTTGTCACAAAGTTGAGTAAATAGATAAAATTAAATGTAAAAAATATAAGTTTTGTTGTATCTTTTGTATTGTTTGTATTTCTTTCGTTATCGTTAGTCAAAATATTATTTAAAAATATTTGTGATTTATAATCTTTATCTTTAAAAATAATGTTATGATTACGGTTTCTTTTGAGCTAAAAATATATATTCGTAAATACTAAAAAAAATATCTAGTCTTGTATTTTTTCTCTATATCTTCAAAAATTTTTTTGTTAAGATAAAAAGCCCAATTAACTAAAAGTACAAAGTGGAGTATTTTAAAACATTGCTGGTAATAAAGATTGATTAATTTCTCTTTTATTTAAATTTTTATTATTGTATGCGACAAAATTGTTTATTATCTCTCTGTACATTTACTCTGATTGCTTTTTATACAATTCAAATAAAATGTATAAGAGCATAAAGTGAGCATAATAAATTGCTTTTTTATCTAGGCTGACACTTAGGAGCAAGGCTGCTACTTAGATACATGTATATTACGTCCACTCAGGGTGTGGATAATAATTTTACTAAAATAATTAATGACTTAAATGATACAAAAAAATCCGCTGCTGTTTTTGATTGAAACTGTAAACATTACAAAGGATGCCGACACCCACATTTAATATTTAAATACTGTCTTTATTATGTAAGTGTCGTGTACTTTTGTATATATTTATTAAAAAATTGTTAATTGGGAATTACAAACAGACACTATAATTTTATTTATATGTATAGATAATAAATTTTATACAAATGTATATTTTGAATATGCAAAAAAAAAATAGAAAATTCCTAGGATCATATTATGATAATAAAGCAATGAAGACACATTTCGTAACTCAACTGATATAATAACTACTAATGATCTAGAAAATGGTATTTACGGAGGCTTCATTTAGACCTCAGGAAAATAACCTATTACCATAATGAAGGTCACGTCTTTCAAAGGTTTCATTTCTTTTTTCAAACGTATAGTCGGTATGAAATAAAAAGAGCTAGAAAAGATATAATTGTATTAACAGTTTCAAAGGCGTATATGAACAACAAACTTATAGACAATATTACAAATTATAATATAGTTTTAAAGATTTTTGCAAATGGGTTTAATAACACTATTTTTATTGATCAAACTGGTTTCATCTCTGTAATGTCTGTGACACATTTTAACTCATTCATATTAAAAAAGTTATAGTTTAACAGTTATAAGAGGCTATAATTATTAAATATATAAATCGTAAAGATGAAAACAAAATATCAAAATAAACTTAACTGATTTATTAGCGGCCCCTAATTGGACTCTGTCTTTAATGATTTAATCGAAACGGTTCCTTAATCATTAATTAATGTCATAAACATCCTGTTCTTCAGTTTAATATTTTATAGAAATTGATATTAAATCAAAAGAATTTCTCAATTACTCACCACAGTGTAATGAAAGAAATATATTTAATAAAAATGACTTTGTTTCAGAAACGAAAAGAGAAAAAGAAACGCAATTCTTTCATTGTTTGAGTGCCCATAAGCCCCAGTGATTAATTACAAGAACTGCGGGCTCGTTTGACGTTTCCTTTAATAAAACATTCAAAGATTTCCATTAAACGGGTACTTTGAAAAATAACCAATACAACAGTTAAAAAGAAATGCAATCGTGGTATATTTTAAACATGAAGCAAAGAACTTTGTATTTATAAAAATTAAAAACCAAAAACCACTTACTAATCATGAAATGTTAAGAAATACAAGAGTTTAAATATTTTCAAAGGAGTACTTTTAAAATGTAGCTCATTAAGATAAGATATACCGACTTTCTTTTGCTATCTTAAAATAAAATATATTTGAGCTTTCTATTGAGACATAATGAATTATTTTTTTTAATATCTTCAGTCTCCTATTTCCGGATATGGCTTCATGCGTCTTTTTGTAACACATCTATCTACACTCGGGACTTACTTCCCTTTGGACTTTTGTGAAATATTCAAGTGACTTAACACACCATTTTTGTTTAGTTTGAAGATACCGGGTTCGGCTTTTTCAGTTGAGGTAAGTTTTTGGATTGGGTTTCGTGCTAAAGAATGTAATATTTGTATATGATTCATGTCTATTGAATTTATATAAGAGACTCACAATAAAATAGTTTAAAAATACGTACTATAAAGAAATAAAACAAAAAATCTAAGTTTTATAGATCTCAATGTTTTAATACTAAATTTTCGATTAATATTTTTCAAAGATTGATTGATTCAAAGTGTGCCTCAAGGTAATGTCAAGAAAGAAAAACTCCATTATTAAAAAATCCACTTGGTAAAATTGCTCGCGTAAAAGTAATAACGGTTCCCAAAAGCAATCATAATGGTCTACGCTTTAAAACATCATTAGAGGTTTTTCACCTTAAAATAGAGTCCAAATAACCTATTTTATTTAAAACGATTTACTCCTTATAACATCGTTGATGTCCTGCTATCCTGCAGTGAAGATCTGTTAAAAGCGGTCAAGATGTTTCAGACAGAGAAAAATTATTTAATATTTTTTATGTCACTATCGTATACTTTCATATATGTAAATAATGAAAAGGTGTTAATTTGGAATTAAAACAGACTTCCATTTTATTTATATGTATGTGTAGATGACAAATTTTGACTTGTAAAATATTTATATGTATATATTGAATAAGCAGTAAATTAGATACTTTCTCCTATGATATGATGCTAATAAAACAACCAAAATATTATACGTAACTCAGCAGATGTAACAACTGCTAGTGATCTAGATCACTAGCAGTTGTTAATTCTAGAATTATATATATATTACTCAGACATTGTCTGGAGGCTTCATTTAGACGTCAGCAAAATAACCATTTACCCTAATAAAGGTCACGTCTTTCAAAGGTTTCAATTCTATTCTGAAATGTGTAGTCGGAGTTAAATAAAAAAGCTAGAAAGATATAATTGTATTAACATACACAAAGGTGTATATGAATATATAATATATAGACAAAATCGATAACATTATAAGTTAAAATATATCTCGCTTTTTTGTGGTTTTAATAACACTATTTCAATTAATTATATTGTTTTTTACAAATATTTTAACATGTTTTTCCTCTTAATAATAAAAAAAAGTAAAACTTTACTTTATAAATATTGTAAAAAAGAATATAAAATCTCTAATAGACATAGCCAGTGGCATCATTATGAAATTATTGAAAATGTAGTTTTCTTAATAAATTTAATAGAGATCCTAAATGGACATTTTATGGTTTATTTAATCGAATCGATTCCTTAATCATTAATTAATGTCATAAACATGACTTTGTTGAATTTTATAAAAAAGAAAGGAGAAAAAGTAACGCCACACTTTCTTTTATTTAGTGGCCCTACGCCCGTAGTTAATTACAAGAACTGGCACTTTTGATGTTTCCTTTATTAAAAACGTTAAAGGATATCCATTGAACGGGTAATTTGCGAATAACTAATATCATTAATTGTAACAGTTAAATAGAAATGCATTAGTGGTATATTTTAATAAATCATAAATCTTGGTATTTATTAAGGGAAAATCCTTTTACTTACTAAAATGAAATCTTAGGAAGTACAAGGGTCTAAATATTTTTACGAGAGTACTTTTAAAATATAGTTCATTAAGATAAGATTTAACGAATCTCTTTTGCTATCTTAGAAGTAAGGAAATATATATTGTTTTTTTTTATTATTTAGGTAAGTAAACTATCTTTGTCTTTGATATCAAAACAAAAACTTCTCAACGAAGTAAATACCGAGTGACGAAAACGAAACCACTGACAAAACTCCTGATATGAATTTTGCGACGAAAAAAACCACGAACATTTTTATTCACAAACGTAAACAAACACAAAAAATGTGAATGTGTTCGGAACGTTACCAAATTGCCTTGATCAATCTAATAAAATAAAAACAAAAATGCAATTTGTGCAACGTTTCGAGCACATTCACATTTTTTGTTTGTTTGTTTGTTTGGCAACGTTCCGAACACATTCACATTTTTTGTGTTTGTTTACGTTTGTGAATAAAAATGTTCGTGGTTTTTTTCGTCGCAAAATTCATATCAAGAGTTTTGTCAGTGGATTCGCTTTCGTCACTCGGTATTTACTTCGTTGAGAAGTTTTTGTTTTGATATCAATAGTTTTGTAAAAGGATTGGAAACAAAATGCTGTGCGATTATTTTTCATGCAAATATATACTCATTTATTTGGAATAGTTGCCTGTGACAAAATGAGAGTGTTTTTTCTCAGAGGATGAGCGTTGTAATGACAAAGACGAGACCTCGAGTTCGATTCCCACAGGTACCTGATTTTTTTTTCATTTGATTTTTTCAGTTTCCATTTATTTTTTTAACTCATTGCTTCAAAACAGATTTTCTTCAGTATTCGGATTTTTTTCTGTAAATTTTGTTTTATTGTTACAGACGGCAATGCGTTAGTGAGTTTATTCACTGTGCAACTAGCATTGAATTTTAACCGTGTTGTGAGTACGATTCTGGCTTTAAAAGTCATTTTTTGGCCATTTTTGGTCATTTTTCATGATTTTTTGAACTTCTCACGGCCATATCTCGAAATAACGAGTTTTCCCAGATATATGCTATATACCAAATTTTAGCTCTAATTTGGGGCTACGAATGAGGAAATTTTCGAAAAAATCGTTGGCGCCGTTTTCGAGAAAATGGCCGATCTGTACCCGGCCAGTTGGCCATTTTTTGCCTTTTGACCAAAAATATCACGCCAACAAAAGTTTTTCAAATTAAAATGGACATTATTCAAAAGATGAGCTTGAGACCTTTCCAATGATGCCCAATTTGTCAATGTACGTCAACTGGTTTGGCCACAGTCCCTGTACGAAAAATGCCCATTTTTGGCCTTTCAAGGGTTGGTCACGGCCAACATGGCGGCCAAATCGAAATGTCGTAGAACAAAAAAGTCTTAGTTTTTGATGTACTTCAATCTCTGAAAGTTTGAACAAAATCAGTTGAAACTACGAACATACACACAAACAGACAAAGTAATCATCGATGGAGGCGCCAGTCAAAATTTTCAAAATGTCATATCTCATCAACCGGTGGTCGGATTTTGGCGTTTTTGGACTTGTTGAAAAGGTCTTGACAAGGACCTTTAGGAAAATCTTTTTCAAGGTGGAAATAAGTGATTTTATACTGGTGCGGAGCCAAAAACTAAATTTTAGTCTCATTTTTCAAACGGCCATAGAGGTGGAGGCGGTAGGTATATTGCTGAGGGTAAATGCATTTTCTGGGTCTATGAGCCAAGGGCTTTCTAAAAATACCACACTCATACCAGAAGGTCTCCTGTATAAAAAAATCAATATTGCGCGTATATATACCGAGTTAGATTTTCAGCACTATGGGTGCTTTCGTCACTTGGAGCTAGCTAACGCCCGCTTTGATTACGTAAAAAAATGTCATAAAAATACTTGATGTCATGTTAGAAAAAATATCAAGCAATTTTAAAAACAGACCTTTACAGCAATAAATCTTGTGTTTCAATATTCCCTTATGAGAGTTTTCCAATATTGGCGTTTAATTATCAAACTGTAATAAAGCTGATCTGCAAAAAAAATAACCTTATATTTACGTAAAGTTGACCAAGTCTATAAAATAAACTAACCTAAAATATGTGTACATATAAAAATGATAAAAATTTTCTAACGATAAAATTTATTTTTATTTATTACTCATAAAATGTACAACTAGCAGCAAAATATGATGATTTTTCCATTCAACTTATTTTTATGTATATTTTTCTATGAAACGAGAAAAAATACGGAAATATAAATGTATGTTCAAACGTAAAAATAGGCCAACGCAATTGTTCTCTTACAGGACGGCCTACACAAAAGGATGGACAAACTAAATAATTCGATAGTTGAAACTAGCAATTCAGTTGACAAGGAAATAGAGAAAAAAAATTTATTGCTAAGGGGCTATGGCTAGGTGAGTTACACTTTGATTTTTACCTAAATTTTTGTTATTTCAACCAACCGCCACTATGACTTATTTGTGTCGCCATTGTAGTATTGTATTTCGCGTTGAGTAAAATATTCGTACAGCGAATATTTGTATATGGTTTTGGGTGTTGGCTGTTTTCTTTGATTCATAAAGAAGTTCAATTTAATGTGTTCCAATTGTATATTTAATTTTGGTACCTATAATATTATTTAACCAAATGTTATTTGTTTCATACTTCTGTAATTCTCATTCCATTAATGTCATTATTCTTGGATTCTTGTTGCGTTTTCTGTTTAAATATACTAAATGAATAGCGACGCAATGGTTTATCAATCTGTTTTGATGTCTTCAAGGAACTACACTATTTTTGTTAAAAGAGAATATGTATTATATTGGTTATATTACAGAAAAAAAAATTTCAATATTTTTTTTATTTTTAATATCCAATATTGTCTCGCTTTGTTAATTTTACTGGCTTGAATTAGTGCATAATTTAATTTTCTATTATATTGTAAGGTGGAAACTTGTGCTCAACATCTCACTTATGAAGGATATCCTATTAGGGTAATCCTATTACAGTAAAGACATTATGTATGTTATCTAATGATTTGTTGTCAGATTCGAATCGGTCTTCACACTGGTACTGTTTTTGCTAAGGTGGTCGGAAAACATTGCCAGAGTATCTTTACGGTCATAATGTGACTCTGGCTATCAAATTTTTCATATGAGATGTTTAATGTTACTGCTTTTAAGTGTTAACAATGTACGAGTATGAATAATAATAATGTCTACGAATAGCGTTTGATACGATGACAAATAAAAAATAAAAAAGAGATGAAAAACGCCGTTCTCACTTATGATATTACCTAATATGAAGGAAATGAAAATTTATTTAGGGAGGTAATGGTGGCCTAAGGGCCTTAATAATTTATTTTGCATTTGAAGTCGTTTATACCGCTTATTTCAATTGGGTTAACTTGTCTTGTATTACCGATATTAAGAAACCAAATATTAAAATATTAATAATGAAACAAGCGAAATTCTAAACAGAACCTTTACATATGGAAAACACTAACTTTTGCGGCAAAATGAGTTTCTAAAATCCTTATCATAATACCTCACGCAGGTGGCTAATAAAGGTTTCGGGATTTGAAACGAACGATCGCGACCGCTCGTGCTTGACAAATTCCTTTCCCCAGGACATCCCAGGGATGTACTACTTTATATATAATTACAGCTATCTAGGGAAAGAAAAGAGAAAAGTAACGATTTAAATTTTGAAAATATTTTATATTGAATATTTCATTATTATTATTACAATAAGTAAACTAGATTATTAAAGTTTTTGGTGAATTAATTTTTATACTTTATTTGTATGACATACCCATACCCTACGTAAATAAATATATGTACATATAAAACATCTGTAGTATATTAATTCGCCCCTATCCTGTCACATACTTGACCCGAGTTAATCCGATACTTCGAACCTTCATAACAAGGTATGATAGTTCTGTAGATATATTTACACCCTTTATATTCAATTTTCTAATGAATTGTTTGAGATACTTTAATAATACATACATGTCTTTATCAAAAATATCTAATTATTTATTCAATTTTCATTCAACAATGATATGTTTCATGTATGAATACAATATAATCTATTAATTTATGTCCTGAAAATTTTGTTTAAAGATCGTGAGTTCGATTCCCACAATGGACATTTGCTTGTGTGATTCTAGATTGTTGTTCTAAGTTTCGGCATACTTTGTGTCTGCTATCTATAAGTACCTGTAACCCTCACAAATACCTTTATCGTATTTAATAAATTATGTTTTTATGTAAAAGAAGAAACATATTAGAGAGGATGCATTAAGGGATTTCGGAATAGGACAAGGAAGATAAACAAGTGATGTGTTGAACCTACTTAGTTAAAACCAGATTTATAAAAACATACAAATACAGACATGTGTAAATAGATATAGCGTTAATATTTATTTTGTATAATACTTATTGGTATGTTAGTTAGTGCTTTTTAGGGAAACATTTTTATGGATATGATTGAAAATAAATTCTTTACAAAATGACAAAGTCTCAAAGTTAACATACATAAAAGTAAAAGTAAACATTAAAAACATATTTTAACTGCAACATCAGACGCCTGTACAAATTGCAACAAAACTTCACCAAAATAAATATTTCAATTTGTACACAATAACTCTTGTTTTAGGTGTTTTTAAACGCTTCCATTATTTTTATTTCATTGAACAAACTTTTCCGGGAGATTGCTTCTATTGTAAAATACATCCAGTTTGAGGTACCTATTATATAACAAAAATTTTACATTTATTTTTACCGACAAGGGAGTCATGAAACATTCATAATTTTAACAATCAGTCGCTGTCATAATGTATATAAAATGAGAAAAATGAATTATTGAACAGTTATTTTAGGTTGTATAAATAAAAATTAGAGGTAAAAAAAGTTTGAATGAAGACTCGTCTTTGTTTTATTCGCTATTTTTCATGCAAGTTATTTATAATCTACTAATTTGTGAAAAATATTCGGGCTTAATTATAAGATATAATAAATATTTTCATATATTATTTCATAATAAATAGTACATTGTAATTAATTGATAACATGAATTTGAATACGACTTCATAATTCTTAAAGTGAAAGAAGTGTCGAGCTTAAGAAAGTGTTTAATAAACATTATTAATTGTTTAATTAATAATTGTTTAAAAAACATACAAAATTATAAAAAGCTCTCAATAAAAATACAACAACGTTAGGACCATTTGGTCCTAACCTACACCTTAGCTAAGCTAAGTTAGCAATGATTAAAATTGTGATAATTTTGCATCTTCTATCTAATAAGATATAAAATAATAAGTGTAATTTATATGTTATTTAAGTTAACTATAAATATATTTTATTTAAGTCAATACCAATGCGATTAACATTAATAGATTTCTCAAATATCGATTTATTCTCACAGAAGATTGATAATACAAAAACACTTATTTAGATATTAAATTGACATTTGAGGGTATATTTAAATTTTAATAAAAGTGAAGTCACTTAAAGAACAAAAGAAAAGGAAATTATTTTACATGAAATAAATTAGACTCAAGTGATAAGAGACACTTCACTAAATTAGATGACTTGTAGCAGAAAGAGATTTACTTTATTATACTACTTAGAGGTTGTTCTTGAATTTAATTCTCCGGTGAGTGTAAGCCGGTTTAAGTGTCTAAAGATTAAGTACAAAATTCTAAAAATGCTTTTAAGAATCAAGAATCAAAAATAAATATTGTAAATTTCAAAATATTTTTCACCATATTCATAATTACAATTTTTATCACAACTACCCACAAAACTGCTCAATAGTTGTTAAGGCTGTTCAAATTTCATTATGGTAATAACCAGGTCGTATTGAAATTAACTAAATTTTCGAGAAAAATGCTAAGTTATGTAAAGGCATAAATTTTAGCACTTATTCGGTTAAATTTATGATCCTATGTTCCTTCGGGTGTTATGAAGCAGTTAAATATGCAAATATATTGTAATCATTTATATAAACGAAATCAGGGAGTAATGACTTCTCAGCGTGATGTAACACTGTGCGGTAAGGGGTCTCTTATGATAAAATGGATAGTAAAAAAAATAAAAATTTAACATAAAAGTAAGTACTTAATTCACTATAGATATAAAAAGCATATTATACAATGATTATAAAAAAGTTTAATATACTCTTAATGATAATGTTGATAGCATTAAAACGTTTTCTAATTCCATAATTTGCGGTCACTGTGATATTAAAATATAACTACTTTTATCAATTGTATGCACAAAAATAATTCTACAATAATAAATGTCTTATCTAGGATTACTTTTTATTATTTAAACCACTTGTTAATAAATAACCGCTACCTATAGATACTTCTAATCAAAGGGAGGTATTAGATGCTTTGCTACTATTGACATGAAGTGTTTGTTGAACTGATAGGTATTAGATAAGAGAACGGTAGGTAATGAAAAATATATTTGGTATTGCCTTTCTTATAATTATAATGCAATAAATTAAAAATATACATATTAGAAACTGAATAAAATAAAATAACAAAATATCATGGAATTAAATTGTTTCACAGATTTAAACTAATTATTGAGTAATGACAGCTGCACAGTTATACGCGATGCGGCATTAAACCATACTGCTAAAGGAATTTGGGAAAAATAATATATTATCAGTTTGGAAGAAGTGGAGAGCGCGATTCGAAGTCTGAAATGTGGTAAGGCTACGGGAGCAGATGAAGTTACTGCCGAGATGATCAAATATGGTGGGCCACATGTGTTGGACTTTTTCTGGTTTTTGTGCAATTTATGCTGGAAATTTTTTTTTTTCAACATATTTATAGACAGTCTATGCTCTGAATTTAAACATACTAAAATATTTCTTTACGCAGATGATCTGAAGCTATTTCGTACAGTTGGCGCTCAATCCGATGTCTTACTTCTTCAAAAAGATATTGATTCTCTCGTTAACTGGTGTGTAATTAACCACATGAAATTAAATACAAATAAATGCTTTCATATGAAATTTACAAGGAGGAAGCAGTCAATAAAAAGTGAATATAAAATACTTAATAATTTTATCAAAGAGGTTGTTACAATTCGTGATCTCGGCGTAATTTTTGACCCAAAAATGCAGTTCACAGGACACATAGACCATGTTGTTAAAGCAGCTTGGAGGAGTCTAGGTTTTGTGATAAGAAGGGGAAAGGAATTTCGTAAAACCTCAACAGTCGTTACTCTTTACAACTGTTATGTCCGAAGTAAGCTCGAATATTGTTCGGTTGTGTGGTCACCACATTACAAAGTTCACGTCGATAGAATTGAAAGGATCCAAAAGCGATTTACAAAATTCCTTTCGTACCGCTTCGACGGTATTTCTTGTGGTAGGGACTACTTCAATAGGTTAAGGGAGTACCAAATGTTGCCATTGTCCGGTCGCAGACAACTCATGGACATGACGTTTTTGCACAAGCTTTTAAACAATACAATCGATTGTTCCCAGCTTCTCTGTTTGATTGGTCTTACGTTCGTTCCATCTAGACTGCCAAGAAAACAAATCTCATTATTTGTTATTCCCCAAACTAGGACCCAGCTGGGAAGATATTCTCCTATTAATAGAATAAAACGTACATATAATGATTTGTCTCAAACCTGTAAAGACTTGGACATCTTGCATATCAGTCACAATAGTTTTAAAGGTTGTATTTTCAAAATATCACTCTTTTTATATTAAATATAAACATAAATGTAGATTGAGATTTTTGAATATTTATTATTTTTAATTTTAATTTGATTTTTTTTTTTGGTACAATATCGCTTTCGGTATTGCATTTTGTCACTAATTTCTTAGTTAATTAATTTATTGGATTTATTTTTGATTTAAACATTTACTTTTATTTTTTGTGGAAATTGCATCAGATATTATTATTGCTTTTATTATTATTATTATTTTTATTATTATTGCTATTATTATTATTATTACTTTTTTTTCAATTTTGGCATTGCGCTTATCATTGCATTGCATTGCAACATTGCATTAATCTTTGTTAATTTTAATCATTGGCGGGTTGTCATGGTAGTGATCAACAATCACTATCACTCTATCTTTTTAATTCCATCTCATAATTACTGACTAAATTGTATCTTAATTCTGTGTTACTTAATCATATTAATGTTGTATAAAATTGTATTGAATTTCGTGTGTAACTTGACATAATTAATATTGCATGTTGTGATAACCTATAATTGAGAGAACATTCAGATACTATTGTAAACTCGTAAATAGAAGGTCATTAATAATGTATCTTTTGTTGGTTGTCCTTTATAAATAAATAAATAAATAAATAAATAAATCGGGGGAGGTCCCAGATGATTGGCGAGGTGCAGTCATCGTACCTTTGTATAAAAACAAAGGTTCACAGATAGACTGTGCAAGCTATAGGGCTATCAGTTTGATTAGCTTGGGCGGTAAATTTTACGCTAAAATATTAGCGACAAGAATGCTAAAGAGATCTGAAAGGCTGTTGTGTTGTGGGAAAGGCTGTTACTTTGGGCGCAAATAGGTTTTAGACCTGGAACAGGGTGTATAGATGAGATCATTTCCCTCCGCATGATCACGGAAATTTTTTTGGCAATAAACCGAAAGGTTTTCTGTACTTTTGTGGATTTGTAAAAGGCGTTTGACAGGGTTGTGAGAAAGAAATTATGGGAGATACCCCGATGCAATGTGAGCGGACCCTTGCCACAGGCTGTAAAATCTCTTTACAGAGATGACTCAGCCTGTGAGTGAGTAGGAGCTGGCATGTCGCTCTGGTTTTACATCCAATCGGGAGTTAAGCAAGGTTGCTCTATGTCAGCTTGGTTGTTCAATTTGTATTTGGATAGTTGTCTCCAAGGCGTGAAAGACATTGACATGGGAGTGAAAGTAGGTGACCTTAAAGTCATTTGCTTGCTATATGCAGATGATGCAGTGCTCTTTGCATCATCAGAATGCAATTTGCAATTTGTGAAAATAATGGTCTAAACCTGAATGTAGATAAGACGAAGGTTCTGGTATTTGAAAGAAATGAAGAAAGAACAGAATGTAAGATCAACGTAAATGGTAAGATAATAGAAGAAGTGAATGAAGTGGTATATTTGGGAAGTATGTTTAGCAGAGACAGAAGATACGAAATGGATGTGGAAAGGCGTATTGCTGCCGGTAATAGAGTCAACGGTGCTTTGGCTGCATTGTTAAGACGACGAAACGTCAGCATAGCTGCACGTTTGGTTGTACACAATGCAGTTTTGCTACCGACGCTGTTATAGGGCAGCCAAACGTGGGTAACACAGAAGAAGAATGTAAGTATGATGAATGTTGTGAAGATGCGATCTCTTCGCCGAATATGCGGAGTCAGTTTAGCTGACCGAATCCGTAATGAAGATGGCAGGTACTAGCGAAGATGTTACGATGAGAATGAAGAAGAACGTGCTCAGGTGGTTTGGGCACGTCGAGCGAATGAGTGATGAAAGAATGGTAAAAAAGATTTATAAATGAGTGTTGAAAGAAAGGTAAAAAAGGTTTAAAAGCATGTATGAAGAGGTTGATGTCTGTGGCCGAGACGAAAGAGGTATGCAGAGACCGTAGCGTTTGGCGCTCCGTCGTCTCTGGCTACCCCGCAAGGGATATGGCGTGAAGATAAATAAATATAAATAAATATATTATCAAAATTATACAATTTTACGTGTTTCCTATTTTGAATTATTATTGGGAACACTGTGTTTGTTCCACAATAAAATGATTATGTTTCTAAAATGAGCATTGTGACACTGACAGCACTGACAGCACTGACAATAAAGTGTAAAACAACCATTATTAAATTACGATGAATAAAAATAAACAAGAAAAGGAAGATGTCGGATTGTCATGTTGGTTGTCTGAAAAATGAAAAAATTTTGAATTAATTTTCGGATATCAATATAAAGATTTTCAAGAGTGTTTGTTTCGTAAAGCTGTCGGGGATTTTAATGGGAATAGTAATTGGGAAATTTTCTGAGCTTAGGAATTATTGTTAAATTCGTTATTCAAGCCGTCGATTCGTCGTCTTGGTTTTTTGTGATTGTCGTCTGTTTTTTCTGTTTAGCTGGATTTGTCAGGTTGTATTGTTTTGTGTGGTGTTGGTAAAATTATTGTTCATGGTAAGTTTTAACTAATTATATGTAAATAGTGAACTTATTACTGGGTGATTATGGAGGCAGTTCATACCCCTGAACCTCCTGATCCAGGTGATCCTTTTATTTCAAATTCTAAAAATCGTAAACGACTTGTTGATGATAATTTGACAACAGAATCTAACCCTGAAAAACTTAAAAAAAATAGGGTTGATCCTTCAGATTCTTTCCCATCAATTCAGACCACGTATATTCACCCCTCTATTATTGGCTCTCCTAATTTATATAAATTCGATGATAAAGGTCCTTTTATTATTCACATTTCTCGTGAGGTTCCTGATCTTTCAGCGGGTACTACTATTAGGGCAATTAAGTTTGGTCAGTTTCTTCATAACAATAAAATTCAGGATATTCTTAATAATGGAGTCAAAAATATTGGTAGAAATAAAATTTCAGTAGAATTTAGTTCAGCTAAAGCTGCTAACAATTTTATAGAGAATCCTATTTTGTCTGTTGCAAAGTACAAGGCTTTCATTCCAACTTTTAATATTACCAGAATGGGAGTTGTCAAAGGAGTCCCAGTTGATCTCTCTATTCCTGATTTTGTTGAATCCTTGTACCTTCCTCCTGGTTGCGGCGAAGTATTAAAAGCCAGAAGGTTTAATCGTAAACAATCCACTGATGGAGTTGTGACTTGGGTCCCTACTCAGTCTGTAGTCATTACTTTCCGAGGCCAAATTCTTCCATCTTATATATGTTCTTTTCACACATCTCTCAAAGTTGAAATGTATCAACTTCCTTCAATTCAATGCCTAAATTGTTGTAGATTTGGCCATGTGAAAACTCAATGTCGTTCTAAGCCTAGGTGCTTTAAGTGTACCCAATCCCATACTGGTGATATATGTGATACTACACGTGATAATGCTAAATGTTTGTCTTGCACAGGCAACCACTTAGCAACCGATAAAGTATGCCCAGAACATTCACGTCAACATTCTATTAAACTTGTAATGTCACAAGAAAATATTTCATATCTTGAAGCTTCTGTCAGATTTCCTCCGTCCTATCGTTCATATTCAGACATTACAAAGACTTTGATTACACCTCCTCTTTACCCTCAAAGTTCTGTCCATGACAATTCTAATGCAGTCCCCTCCGTCTCATACCGTAAAACTGTCTCACGTATTTTTATTTCTCGCCCTCAACGTCCTTTAGTAAAGGGTTACGATGTTGAGTTTCATAAGTCCCTTGTTCATAACCATTGCTCTTCTAATGGTAATGGCTGTGCCCTAAATACTTCTGATAATATCATGAATAATAATGATAAATACACCAGGTCTCCTGATGATAATCTTATGATCTCTATAGGAGAATCATTTTTAAATATGGTTAAAAAGTTTAATGATATTCCCCTACCGTCCAACGTTGCTAATCTACTATCTCAATTATCTACCCTTTATAGAAATGGATCCAGTTCAAATACTTCAATGGAACTGTAAAAGTATACGCAGCAAAAAACATGAACTTATTTTACTTATTAATGAATACAACCCCGTTATAATTGCTATCTCTGAGTCGTGGTTGAAGCCTGGTTCTTCATTTAGAGTGCCAGGTTATGCCTGCCTACGGGATGACAGGGATGATGGGTTTGCAGGATGCTCTATTCTTATACGGCGTTCTATTATTTATTCTTTTATACAAATCCCTCCCCACAATCAGCATATTAATGCTGTTGCTGTGAGAGCTTTTAATATATCCTTTCTCTCCATTTATATTCCTCATCCTCATTCTTCAGTTATTCCAGAGTTACATTCCATTCTTGTTTCACTCCTATCTCCCATTCTCGTGATGGGAGATTTTAACTCGCATAATAATCTTTGGGGTTCTCATCTTTGCGACATAGATATTTTTGATGATCTTAATATTTGTTTACTTAACGATGGATCTCCAACACGCAGAGTATACCCTTCCCAAAATCCTAAATCTGCAGTTGATCTCTCCCTTTGTTCTCCATCTTTATCATCGCTTTTCTCTTGGCAAACACTAAAAAGCACTCATGGCAGTGATCATTTCCCTATCCTTTTATCCCTATCTCGCAACTCTACCCCTTCCTCAAGCTCCTCACGTCGCTTGAAATATAAACTCAATAAGGCCGACTGGGAATCATATGCTGCCTCAGTTGATTTAATGATGGATACGCTTATAGGTCTCGAATTTGTTGACGAGTTGGAATGTTACTACCAACTCTTTATTGATGTTTTACTTTCCTCTGCTGATTTACATATTCCGATCAAAAAAGTGGCCCGTGATTTTGTTCCCTCTCTCACCTGGTGGGACAGAGAATGTACAGATCTGTTTAATAATAGGAAAGAAGCAGAAAACAGATATTCGGTTTGTATGTCAACTACAAATTTTATAAGTTACAAGAAATTAAATGCAAAATCTATTTGATTAACTTCAAAAAAGAAAAAACGTGGCTGGGTAAGTTTTTGCGAATCTTTAAACTCACGTACTCCATCTTCCATAGTATGGAATAAAATTAAATGCTTTCGGAATGCTATTAACTGCAGTAATCCAAATAGTAATGATCCTTCTGAATGGTTAGAATCTTTTTCAGATAAGATTGCTCTTCCGTTAGTTCCTTATAAAGACTTGATTCCTACATCTTTAGCTCCCTTTTCTGAGTCCATTGACACTATGGATTCAAATTTTACATTTGATGAACTGCAATGTGTCCTCTCAGGACTTAAAGATTCTACTCCCGGTGAGGATGGCATCCCTTACTCTTTTTTAGTTAAATTAAATGATAATGCAAAAGAGCAGTACCTAAGAATGATTAATAAGTTTTTTGAAAAGGAATTTATTCCAAATGCCTGGAAATCTCAGATTATTATTCCTATCTTAAAACCAGGCAAAGATCCCCTATTTGCGGATTCATACCGTCCTATCGTTTTAACTTCAACCTTAGCTAAAATAATGGAGCATCTTATTAAAAATCGACTGGAATATATAATTGAAAGCAAAGGGTTATTAAGTAAGTCGCAGTTTGGTTTTCGGAAAGGTTTAGGAACTATAGATAGCTTGGGAATCTTAACAACAGATATACGTTTGGCCTTCAGTAAAGGGCAATACCTTGTGGGATTATTTCTTGATATAGAAGCGGCATATGACGTTTTACTTCCAATACTCAGGCAGAAAATGCAACAGCTCAATATTCCGAAGAGGTTAACCCATATCATATTAAACTTTCTTTCTCCTAGATCCATTCATATTCAAACCTCCTCGTTTTGTCTCCAACCAAGAACGGTCTGGAAAGGCCTTTCCCAAGGTTCTGTTATGAGTCCACTGCTCTATAATATTTACACGTATGACCTCGAACTATCAGTCTCAAGTTTCTGCAATTCTTTACAATACGCTGATGATATAGCTTTGTATTATAGCTCCAATTCCATTTCTGACATTAGTTTCCGTTTAAATAATGCTATTTATTATTTGGGTCAGTAGTTATTAAATCATGGTCTTTCTCTTTCGTTAAGCAAGTGTAAAGCCATAATTTTCACTAGAGAAAGACAAATTCCTTTTATTGATATTTCTTTTGCGGATCACCAGTTTTCTATAGTCAATAAAGTAAAATTTCTTGGTATATTTTTGGATACTAGATTGAATGGATCAGCTCATACAGATAACATTATTAAAAAATGTGAAAAAGGTATCAACATCCTCCGATCTTTATCAGGTGGTATGGTGGTATGGTGGTATGGTGGGGTGCTCATCCTTATTCTCAAAAATTATTGTATAATGCAATCATTCGTAGTCATATGGACTACGGATTATTTACTTTAAATCCAATCAATAAATTGGAAAGTTACAAATTAAACAAAATACAGTATAAATGTTTACGAATAATTATAGGTGCCATGAAATCCTCCCCCACTAATGCCTTACAATTAGAATGTGCCGACCCCCCTAATCAATTACGTTGTAGTTACTTATGCGACCGTTTTATGTGTAAAATTTTAGAAATATCCTCTCATCCTTTAATAAATCGCTTGCAAGAATTAAATGATATGATACGCTCCAACCAAGATATTCCTGACCTCCTTAAAAGTTTCCGCAAATTCACTTGCCTTCCTCATCCTGTTTATAGTTCCACAAAGCTTCCTATTTTTTCAACCCCTTTTAGGGCTTTGTCCTATAGCCCTTCTATTTTTTTAAATATAGGTTTAAAAAAATCTACAGTGGAAGCGAATATTTCACTGAATGAAATTATTAACTCTAATTGGTCTGAGTTCACTTCTATTTATACAGACGCCTCCAAGCTTTCTAATAATAGTAATATTGGTGTAGCTTGCTGGATTCCTAAGTACAAAATTATCCTTCAATTTCAATGTCCTCCTATGTCATCAGTTTTCACAGGAGAGTCGATAGCAATTTTAGAAGCCATACGTTTTGCTGAATCTCATAGTATTAGATTTTTTGAGTTGCCTTCAAGCAATTAAGCAAAACCCTTTTAAAAGTAAAATTAGATTTCCAGTTATTTTTCAGATTCGAGAAGCATTATTTTCCTGTCAACTAAAACAACTTAAAATTGTATTAGCCTGGATTCCGGGCCACTCCGGCATAAATGGTAATGTATTTGTAGATACATATGCAAAACAAGCAGCTCAAACAAGTGCCATCTCTCTTCTTGTAAACTACACTCAAGATTTAAATGCCCTTGCTAAAATCCATCTTTACCAAACTTGGCACTCATTTTGGTTATCATCTAAAGTAATAAAAGGCAAGCATTATGCTTCAATTCAATTAGATATCCCTAGTAAACCATAGTTTTTCCTATATAGAAAGGTCAATCGTCACATTACGTCAACTATTTGTAGATTAAGACTAGGTCATGCTTGCACCAGTGCACTTAGCAAAAATAAGGGTTAGAGATCATTCATTGTGCGAATGTGGTTTAGATGAAGGTTCTATTCCTCATATTCTTTTCTCTTGTCCCAGAAATAGTTATCATTTATATGATGTCCTTCCTTCTAATATTCCTCGTCCCTTAAATTTAGAATGTTTTTTAAATCTTGTTTTTAGTCCTTTTGTATGGTGTGTTTGTAAATTTATTAAAATTAATAAAATTAAACTATAACTTTAACTATTAATTATAAAAATTTAACTTACACACAATATTTATATTTAATACTAACTTTATTTATTTGTGTTGTTTTAGTGCGTGACAACAATATAACTGAAGTCTTAAATATTTATTTATTTACTGTACACCACAATACATATATCTACTAATCTTTTTCATTTTTTCTCTACACATTATATTTATTAGTCTACAACTACAACTCTCATAAACTTAAACTTGAAATTGGCAAAATATTCCAAGCATATTTGTGAATGAAGCCATAAACAAAAAAAAAAAAAAATACATTACGATAATTTATATTTAAATAAAATAATTGATCGTTATTAGATATAAACATACTCATAGTTATGTGTTTCTTGTAAAGAATAAACTGATTATACAAAAATATTATATCAACAGATTTAAATTAGTTTTCGGAGTACAGAATTAGTTTAGTTTTAAGAACATGAGTATTTCCATTATAGACTACACACCGTCAATTAGTTCTACTTGATTTTCACATTGTATTTTCAAAGCCTAACAACAGTGAAGTTTTAAAAGAAGAACAAACACTCTAATATTTATATACATAATATTATTCATAACCTTAATATTCATATCAAGTTGCGGATTTCCATTTTATATCCAATCAACTCGAAAATTGGTTCTCAAATTCTTCAGTAAAATATTTTACATTTTCAAGTCGATTTTCATAAATTTGCAAAGTAATACACGGATCGAAATGCCTACGTCGTTATTTATTTCTTTCTAATTGTTTTTTTATTAAAAATATATATTATTCAAATGTTAGGTACGTCTGTAGTCACTTTGTTTACAACCACTAAATAATTAGGTCAGTTATTATATATATACATAATTACATTTAATTATTACCATTAACGTTAAAGTTAAGAAGATTTTAATGGCATATTTTATTTAAATTCAATCATAATATTATTCAGTAATATAGTAAATTTAATAAACCAAGTGATAGTAAATTTAATATATGATATTTTTCAAATTTTCTCTTTGATCTTACCGTTATTATCTGTTACTCTGGCAGACATTATACACCAAAAGGCGCTGTTACGTAAACCATCTAATTACTAACGAACCTTCCGCTCGACCTTATTAAGTGAGAGTTCTAGATATTAACATAGATACAAATAGTAAACATAGTTCATTTTTAAATGTTCAATAATGTTCAAAGTTCATTTTTCTTTTTGTATGCTTTATGTCAATATGTGTGTGTGTGTTTGTGTGTGTGAGATGCTAAAATGAAATACCCTATAAAGCGATCGAAGTGCATATTTAATTAAGTTTTCATCTTTAGAACATTTATTCCTTTTTAAGTCTAAGTCATATGTAAATAGTTACATACATTGTGATATAAGCATTGATGTGAGATTGAAGCAGACCGTTGAAAAGGATAAATTATTATCCACGTCAAGTAAATTAAGTTATAGATTTCAAAAACAACATATATACTAAATATATACTAAATTAATATAACTAAATACGTTATAAATTTACTTAAGAATAATTTATCAATAAATTAAAAAAATATTAATGATTATATATGCATTTAACTAAACTAATTTGTACCTTGTTTGATGTTATCTTACAGAGTAAGAAATCAAATTACATAGAATTATAATACAAGTTAAGGCAAAGCCGATAAAGGAAATATGATTATCGAAGATCTGTTAGGTCTTATCAAAGTACACACGGTTATGTTAGAAGATTAAATAGGTTAGAATAAAATATAAGAACATCTCTATATTATTTTAATATAACATTTATTTTACTACGTTTTTGAATAACAATTATCAATAAAAATAATATATAAATAATATTAAGTAAATCTTAATTACTGTTTAATATATTCTGTATATAATATACTATATTATATTGTGTGATAACACCAGTCTTAAAGCTTTTAGTCTCTCAAATAATAAAATATTCATAATTCAATGCTGTGTGTTATCCGCAACCGTGTTCCTCCTGTACATAAATGAAATGTTAAATATTTCCAACATACATTGTTATGCGAATGACAGCATTCGGGATGCGGTATATTTCGGTCGTGCAGGAATCCTTAGGGAAAATGTTAATGAGTACCAAAAAAACTTATGTCATCTTAAAAAAACCTATCTGGGAATGGTCTTAGAATAGGCTGAATTTAACCTTATTCAGTTTAATCCCCAAAAGACACAAGTTTGTGCATTTACGTATTGCCGCTCTTCGAGGCCACTCTTCTTGATGCTTTGGAAAGAATCAGAATACTATGTATGTATGTAATCAGTATTATTATGTCGATTCTAAATATTATACTCATCACCACTATAAATGTCGATATTAAAATACCTAACTGAGTATAAAATATGCATAAAAATCATAATTTTGATACAATACATTGACCATACAAACAAAACAACAAGGCTTGCTTGGATTTCCACAACCGGTGACTCGACAGTAAAGTCAACTGTTGTTATTTTGAATGTCATATTGACATTAAAAATAACAACATTGAATTTGATTTCCTACTAATGTTTAAATAATATTTTATTAAAAGAAGAAAATAATTTGTCTTTAATTCGCACTGTTTTAACAGTTCTAAAATTATAACCGTTTATTAATAAATAAATGTTTACCTTTTCTGGATAAACATTATTTCTATTCTAAAAATACACTGTACTCAAATAAAACAAGTGAAAACATTCCACAAACAAATGTTTTTAAATTCAAAGGTACGAAATTAATTTACCCGAAAACCTCATTTTTCCTACGGAAATTAAAGCGGCATGTACCGCAGCCAAAATATTTTTATACTAGTATGTCTGTAAAAAATATATTAATTAAGGTAAAATAATTAACTTTTAACTTAATAAATTTTAAGTATCTTTAATAGATTTATTTCTTATTTGTGTACATAACTTTTTGACGTGTAAAAATAAAAGAAGAACGTTTTTAGGGTTATTTATTCACCTTGAAGGTCTTTTACAAAAATGTTTACAAAACTATTATAGGTAAAACATATTTAAGTGAAACATGGCGTTTTGAAAACCATTTGGAAACATTAAATATTGCAGTACGTTACATCGATTATTTGAAGGTTTAACAACACCAGAAGTTTTTAAAGCAAATATAGACGCATATATTAAAAGGGTTAATTGGTCACGTTAACACTGTCAATGTAAATAAATAATTTGATGTAAAGAATAAATTTTCTTCTGAGGTAACAAGATTGAATTTAAAAAAAAGATAAACGCGATAGTTATAGAGGTATACTTCTGATGTTATCAAAATAAATTTTTGAATTACGGTTGAATATCGGTCACTTGGAAATCACTAGTAACATTTAAAGCATCAGCTTTGAGTCCAACTTGTGTGTGTGACTTATTTCTTTATTGTACAAAATATGATACGCTTCACGAGCACGGGTCCTTTTATAATCTAATATAAAATAAAAAAAATATATTTTACGCGTTATCTTAACTCATGCCTAATTAAAAATAAAGTTATATTAAATATTAGTAAAGTATTTTATACGCTTTGTATATCTCAACGTACCTTTAAATATCCACATGTCAATGTTGCTTCTGAACTATTTTATTTTAGTCGTGAAACATCATCACCATCATCATCGGTATTTAATTTATTCAATTAAATAATTTCTTAGTTTATTTTTCCCAATTTTGTTAAAAAATATCAAAGAAATAATTTGATCACAATATTTAAAACATAATATACAACATCAATGGTATTTCCCTCACACTCTGTGTGGGTGCGGTGAATAATGTGATGGCGTGACAAATACAGAGTAAGGCGTGTTGATTTAAAACAAACATCACTATTACAAGTGTGAACTCATTATTAAGTGAAGTAAGAAGTACTTGTAATTTATACGCCAACATAATATCTTTATAACATCTTACTGTTTCTACTCTACCTTTATAATAAAATTTTATTTTTAACCTTCAAATTCAAAACAATAATATAGACTTGTATAAGAATAAACTAATTCTTCATAATAGGCGAATAAATAACCAGCATTTTATAGCACCTCCAATATTTGAAAAACTTATGATATTCATAATAAAATTGGTTGAAAATTATAATCTGTGAAGTCTATATTTACATGATACCTTACCATTATTAAATTTCAAAACAAGAGCACTTAATGTTAAAAATGTCAGTTTTATTCGTCTATATTTGAATGTAGACTTAGGTTCCGAATCATTGATTTCGTTTCCTTCAGAAATTTATAACAAGGCAGTTAAAACTTCGCGTGCAAAGGATAGCAGTAAAATAATGCTTGCTATGGTCTCTCTAAAACACGTTCAATGTTTAATAGTGTTAATGCGGACATTGAGGTCATCGACCCGTAACAATTACATTATGTCACCACAAGAAGGTATTACTATTGGTAATAATTAGTGGTTTAATGGAATAAGACAGATTTAGATCATATTTCAAATATCAGGCCATAGTTTCCGGTATAACTGTCTATAAATGATGAATGTTAATGAATAAAGAATTTTATGTTATAGTGAAATCGTTTTAACTTTAAATATATATATTCTAATCTGTAAAGAGAAAAAATAAAAAATATAAAAATGTGCAACTCTACAGTAAGGTAAAATAAGTTTCTGTATATTTGTATAGGCATCACGTCCCGGTACTAATGAGAGGAACGCTGACCTCATTTACTTTTAACTAAAAAGAGTCAGCTTCTTATTGTCAGATGAATTTATAAGTTTAAATGTAACAGAATTGTGACCTCTATTTGCCATTACTTTAAATATTTATTTATATTCACTGAACGAATGCTAAATGCGGGTTTAACACATATAGCCAGTGCCTTTTAGAATAATAATATTTTTTAAATTGTTTTAGTATTTTATTTAAATAAATTTGAAAAAGACAGGAAGAATGACAAATGCTTTTTTAAATTTATATTAATTTATTTACCAATACACTAAATAACATAATTGTATATAAAAATCTAAATTCAAATTATAGTATATAATAATAACAAAGTATTATATTTCTATTTATTTTCGAATAATTTTAATATGAAAAAAATATTTTTTTTACAATCACGGCCGTTGCTACTTTATTTACTTATATAAAAAAGGCGCAGATTTTTACTGTCACCAAGCAAAGTATTGAAAGATTTTAATTATTTGTTTCAATACAAGTCTTTTTTCTAGTCAATCAGATACAAGCATCAGTCTGGTAAAAATAAACAGAAGGTTAAAGAGGGTTAATTAGTCGTTAACTGTTACGTCACTCACTGTTAGTTAACCTGAATGATAGCATAACGCCAGATAGTTATAAGCATGTGGAAATAAATCATCTTAAATGACAATTAATGAATAAGATTTCTGTGACACAGCGTCAAGCTGCCACGTACAGCCTCTGCAGATTGATCATATAAATATAAAGTTATAATAATATTCCTGGGAGAGTTAAAATAATGGAACTCCGGTTGTTTAACTACATTTTAAGCCGCTAATGGTATGCATAATGAAATAGAAGATAAAAACGTTAGATTAGACTGAGCTGCGATTAAAGTTTTTTGGCCCCTATAGAAATAGATTGGAACTGGGAAGATTTTGGTATACATTGCCAAATATCTTTTTATTAACTGTATTTGTAAAATTTTTCTAAAAACTATTTATATAGGTCGAGATCATTTAAAGAATTGAAGCTAATATTGTTAGAACATTTTATCAGAAAATAAAAATTAAGATACCTGACCCTACCAGCCTTTCGTAGAAATAAAGATTACATTTACTATTGAGGTAAATTTTGACAGAATTACAACATATTAGTCCTTAAATGTTATGCACTACAAGAATGTAGGTAACTTACGTCAATTCGATGTAGTTTAAAAAGAACTTTAATTTTGTATTGTAGTTTCCTTTTACTTCAAAGAACGTTAACGTCTAAATCGCAATGTTCTCATAAAATGTCATGAATGCATCATTGACTACATTTGATATAAATTGAAATATTTAACCGCTGAAAATTGAGAAACAGTTGGAAAGTTAATTTAAAAGGTTCTGAGGTAATTTATTTTTAGGATTCACTTTATTTATCAACAAAGAAGAAGCAATTTTGCTTGCAAAATTTCTTTTTGGTATTTTTTAAAATCTCCTACCTGACTGTTATCTCTTACCTTTTTATTTATTTTTCCCGATACCCGCCGGTCAGGAAGATGATGGCCGGAGGGTTACGTGGGACTACCCGGCGGCATAGAGGATGCCGTCATTTTTAAGGCTATCCACTAAAAAAACAATGGTTGCCCTCAACGTCTTAATGGGACGACACGGGATCGCGTTCTGTAAACACATTTAGTCGAATAATTATTTTAATAAATATATAGCCCTTGTAGCTTGATCGATCCGCCTAACAATATCCTATATGTCAATATCGATATTGACATATAGGATATTGTTAGGCGGATTAAAATAACAGAGTTACAGTCAGATTAACTATGTTTAATAATTAGCCGTAGCTTCTGATAAAAACGTTAACTTCTTCAGTTACAAGTATTGGTTTTGTAACTATACAAGATAATTTATTCTATTACAAAATTATATGAAATATACTCGAAGTGTCTATCTCGTATCATTCTAGTAAAGTATCTATTAAGATATATACTAAGATGATTTAATCTTCTTACACCAATTGTACCTTTGGTTTTTCTTTGCACTAAGATAATACTTCCCACATGTTCGATAATTATGTTTACTCGATCGCAAATCTGCTTCAAGCTAGAACTTTTTAATTTAGGCGTTTTGTAGGAGTTATAATTCGATTACTATTATTCTTACGCTTAACAAACGGTTTCGATCTAATCACATGTCTTAACAGTATTGGAATTGTCAGAAAATAAATTTTACATTGTTAACAAACAACAGCAAAATTATTGAGAGTTGAAAAATAAGCTGTGTTATACGATTTTATGACAGAAATTAATTAGTTGTAAAATGTTTTATTCATGCAAATAACGATTAAACCATACAAAATATAAAATACAAATTTTCTCTGTTGAATCCGGTCTTAATTACTTCAATTTAGGAGGAACGGTTGTCATACTTTTTAGTTTTTGACCAATCAAGACGCAACCTATCGTGATGCTTTAAAGGAATTCTTCAAGCTTTATTGAAACAATACAGATATCAAGTCCATGTAGATTCTCTTGGAGGATTGATATATTTATAATAATGAGTGTAGAACCACACCCATGGTAAACAAATTTACTTCTTAATTTGTGTCTTTAGAATCATCTATAACAAATTGTAATTGATCATATCCGAAATTTGATGTATTAAGTAATTACTATACTATTCTCTCTGGCTATTAGCCTTGATATTTCCAAAGCCTTCGATCGAGTCTGGCATCGTTCGCTTCTGTCGAAGCTTCCTGCTTACGATCTGTCACCCCGTTTGTGCAATTGGGTTGCCGCTTTCCTGCATGAGCGTCAAATCCGAGTCCTTTGCGACGGATCGGCCTCCAGTTTTCGCCAGGTAAATGCAGGGTGTGCCTCAGGGCTCCGTTCTATAGCCCACCTTGTTTCTTTTGCATATCAATGATATGTTGAACCTAGGCAACATTCATTGCTATGCGGGCGATTTAACGGTTCATGGGAGATATTTCGGACATCCTGCGGCAAAGCAGACTGACATTGAAGGGAAACGAAAGGATCTTGTTGTTGAAATGAACCGGGTCCTCAACCGTGTCTCACGATGGGGTCATGAGAATTTGGTTGAGTTCAATGATAAGAAAACACAGGTATGCGCGTTTTCTGCCAAAATGTCTCCGTTCCTTTCTCTTCCTTCGTTTCGGGGCACGCAGTAAGCTCTGGGATAGCCTCAACATCTTGGGTGTAGACCTCAGCCGGGACCTCAACCATAAGGTCTACATCGAGAGTGTCATTAAAACAGCCTCACGCAAGCTCGGAGAGTTGAACAAGGTGCGACGGTTCTTCACGCCAGAGCAGCTGTGTCTTTTATATAGGACGCAGGTTCGCTCCTGCGTGGAGCACTGTTCTCATCTTTGGAATGGCATAGGACCACATTTTGGTAGGCACATAAATAAAAAAAAAAAAACTAAATACTGTGTGATATTTATATCATCCCAAAATTTCAAATACTGTGCTATTAAAAATTTATAAGAATATGGTTAGAATTATTGTGTGTTATATTTACCTACCAAGTATGTCTATGATACAATACAATAGATTTTTTAATAATTCTAAATTTAACATCGAGTACAACACGGCCTTACATATTTAAATCTCGATTCACTAATAATTTATACTTTTTGTTTTATACCAACCGGTTCCAGTATAAAATTATTGTTCTTAAAACTTAAAATGCTTTTATGATTGTTTATAAGACTAACTATATTATGACAGTGATAAGAAAAAATAAGAGTCACAAACTCAGGGAGTAACCTTTTATTATAAAGTCCTAAGTTCAATTATAACTATTTTAGTACATCCTTTTATACTCCATTATATATTTATATTTATAAATTATACATTTTATATTCAATCATATATGCACAATTGAATATAAAATGTACTGTTTAAAACGACGTTTCTCTTCATTAATCATTTCAAGTCATTATTCGTGTAGTAACGCTTTATTCAATATTATTATGTAAATATGTTGCTGAATAAGATGGAGTGATTTTAATAAAGTAATTGGAAAAGAGAATTACCAAATTGTCCAATTACTAGGACTCTTCGTCCGTTGAAACGAAATCCTCAGGATATTGAAATTCATCATTGAAAGTGAAATAAACCGGAAGAGTGGAAATAAAATATCTTCACCAGTTTTCGATTTCATGTATTCATTAATCACATTTTTATATTAATTATTTATTTTAAAAGGTTTTAAAAAGGACGTAATTATAGGATTTTATAATTTAAGCAGCAGTGCTTAAATTATAAAATTGTTCCAGTAATACATATAGTTAAAAATACATACATACTAAATAGTATTTGATTTATTTGATACTTTGTGTTTATTATATATATGTTATAACATAATTTTTTAACAATTATATTATTTAAACAACGATCATTAAAATATATCTTGATCTTCTTAAAGTTAATATAAATGAAAACATTATAATGACATATATGTCAACATTTTTTTTTTTTTTTTTTTTTTATATGTAAGAGGAGGGCAAACGAGCTGGCGGGTCACAGGTGACTTGTGATCACCGCCGCCCATGCACTCTTGCAACATCCGAGGATTTACAAGAGTGTTGCCGGCCTTGTAGGTAGGAGTAGACGCCTTTTTCGAAGGTATCCATGTCGTACCGATCTGGAAATACCGCCGAAGGGAGTTCGTTCCACAAGCGAGTGGAACGTGGAAAAAATGTCCTTGAGAACCGCACAGTAGAGGATCGCCACGCATCCAGGTGGTAAGGATGGTATTGGAGGCGATGGCGCGCTGTGCGGTGATGAAATTCGGAGGCAGGCATCAGATCGAATAGTTCTTCGGAACACTCCCCGTTGTAAATGCGGTAGAAGATGCACAAAGAAGCCACGTCTCTACGCAATGCCAAAGAGTCCAGCCGTTCGCAGAGCACCGGGTCCTCGACAATCCGAGCGGCTCTCCGTTGTAAGCGGTCAAATGGTAGAAGCTGATATTGGGGTGATCCGGACCAGAGATGAGAACAGTACTCCATGTGTGGCCGGACCTGCGCCTTATAGAGCGCAAGTCTTTGGCCAGGACTGAAGTACTGCCTCGCTCTATTAATCACTCCCAATTTCTTCGAGACCAACTTGGCCTTGCTCTCCAGATGACCATGAAACTGACAATCGCTGGATATGTCGAGACCCAGTATTCTGATACTTGGCGAGGCAATGAGGGGAGTGCTCTCGAAGAGCGGTGATACCACAAATGGGGTTTTCTTTGTGGTAAACGCGCAAATTTGTGTCTATAGGGGATTGAACTGAACGTGGTTCAGTTCACCCCACTCAGAGATCATCCCCAAGGAAGTCTCTATAGAAGACACAAGTTTCTTTCGGCACTCGTCGACGTTTTCCCGAGACTCTCTCGGCCTGCACGGCCGGAATATACCGCATCCCCAGTGCTGTCATCCGCATAACAATGTATGTTGGAGATATCCAACATATCATTGATGTGCAGGAGGAACAGAGTTGGGGATAGCACGCAGCCTTGGGGTACACCAGCGTTCACGGGCTTGGGGTCCGAGCAAAAACCGTCGAGAACGACCTGTATGCTCCGCCCAGTGAGGAAGCTGGTGATCCACTTGCATAAACTCTCGGTAAGCCCATAGGAAGGTAGCTTCGAAAGAAGCCCATTGTGCCATACACGATCGAAGGCTTTCGCCATATCCAGACTAACTGCCAGACCCTCTCCCTTGCTTTCGATAACAGCTGCCTAACGGTGTGTAAGATACAACAGAAGATCATCAGCCGATCGACCATGGCGAAAGCCATATTGCCGGTCATTGACCAACTGGTGATCTTCGAGTTAGGTTAGGAGCTGTTTATTGATAATGCTCTCCATTACTTTGGAGAGCAGTGAGGTAATGGCGATAGGCCTGTAGTTAGCTGGGTTCGAGCTATCACCTTTTTTAGCGATCGGATGGACAAGTGCACGCTTCCATGAGACCGGGACTACGCCTTTCAAGTAGGAGTACCGAAATAGACGCGTTAGCACTGGAGTCAACTCAGGGGCACATGTTCGTAGCACAACTGGAGAGATACCATCTGGCCCACTCGACTTATGAACTTCCAAGGAAAGGAGGGCTTTTCGGATGAGTTTTTGCCGAAAAACTACTTCCGGCATTAAGCTCGGACACCGTGGGATGACAGGCGGTGCCTTCCTCTGGTCGTCCAAAGTCGAGTATGAGGCAAAAAGAGTGCCCAAGAGATCGGCTTTCTCTTTTGCCGTGTGGGCCAAAGAGTCCTTCACAGTGTGCAATGGCGGTAGGGATGGCTGACAGAAGTTTCCCAGACTGGCTTTGGAAAGCGCCCAGAACTTGCGCGTGCCAGGTGGGTACTTTGCCAGCTGATCGCCAATTTTGACGACATGCTTGAACTTTGCTCTAGCAATTTTCCGTTTGAAGAATCTGGAGGCACTATTATATTTCCTCTTCAGAACTCTAGAGTTCAGATCCTTAGTGACTAACGCATTAGCCTAAGCTTGATAAGCCTGCCGTTTGCCAGCTGCTGCAGCCCTGACAGGCGCATCAAACCAAGGCCGCGATCAGCCACCAAGTGGTACCACAGAGCTTGGTACAAATAGTTCCATGCCCTGAAGTATCACATCAGCTACAGCCCCAGCGCAGTCACTAGGATCATTGGAAGGGAAATAAATCGGCCCCCATGGGTAGGATGCAAAAAGGACCGCATTCCATCCCAATCCGCTGACTTGTAGTGCCAAACGCGTCGAGTCGCAGGTCTTGTGCGAGCTGGGCGTTTAATCGGCACTTAACTCCGTACCAAGCAATGATCAGAGGACCCTAAGGAAGCCTCGACAGTAACATGGTACTTTCCGTGATGTGTAGTCAGCAGAAGATCCAACAAAGAGGGCATATGGCTGTTCACGTCCGGTAGACGAGTGTGCGTCTTTACCAATTGGGACAGACCATTTGGACCAACATACCTTGTAACCATTTCTAAAGAATAATATGAAACACTCACTCACTCATTACTATGGCAATTAACATAAAATAAGCTGCATCATTGGAATCAGATGGTTATAAGTCTGTACAAGTAAATTTTTACAACTTTTACCTCACTTTTGTAGTATAATGGAAATCCCGCTTGGAGAGGAGAACTGGATTTCTGAGACATGCAAATATGCAAAAAAAAATCTAAAGATAAAAGAGCTTCTGAAAGATGCTTCTCTCTCAGTCCGCCAATTAAACCGAAGAGGAAGTCGCGGGCGAAATTTAGTAAGTAAAGCAATCACAATTATAAAAATGTAAATACTAATTCATATTTTGGTATATTTGTTTTTGTAAAAATACTTATTAATAAATATAAAATGAAAAAATATCATCTTTGCCATTAAAATTCCTGTTATGTAACTAAGTTAGGGAGTGTTTCATTTGAATGTGATAAAGGTATCTGACAACCTTGATCCGATAAAAATAATCAGTAAGACAGATTTGATAAAAGTTATGCAAGATATTCAAATAGCGACCAATTCACTTTTAAATTAGTTAGTTGTTCTGATACTTTTAGTATTGTAGAAATGTAGTATTGTGGTTAATGTTGTTCCTATGTGAATATATTATTTAAAACATATATCCTACAAACCTAGCAACATTAATATGATGCGACCTTTTGGATATCTATATTAAAATAAATTAAATATGTTTAGGTAGATGTTTATTTTTAAAGACAAATCAAAACGTTTCTTTCGACGTAACTAGTATTTATCCTCAGTTCTGCTTGACAACAAACCGTTATGTTTTGTACATCTGATTCAATATTATTTATAAACTAAAATTTTTAATTATACATTTGCTAAATAAACGGTTACAATGAACTGTATTTATTGACCGAAGGACGAATGCTGAGCGTAGCGAAGCGCTTGTCCGGAGGACTTCGTTTCCACTAGATAGGCCCATTATGCTATTTTTCCGTATGTATTTCAGCATGTTTGTTCCGGCGTAGCCGGCGTATTTTTCATCCTATCGTCACGAAAATCGGCAGGCGTATTCTTTGAATTATTTGAACTTATTGTCTAACCGTTTTTTTTATTGGGCAAAAAAATCCAAAATGGCGGCGGTTTTTAGTTTTGTTTTTGGCCTAGCAGGAGCAATTTTCATCCGATCGCCACAAAAATGGGTGATCATGTTCTTTGAGTTATTTTTTTTTGTTTGGATGTTTTTCTTACTGGTAGGAAAAATTCAAAATGGCGGTGATTTAAGTTTTTGTTTTGGCGTAGCAGACGTATTTTTTATACAATCGTCACGAAAAATTGGTAGGTGTGTTCTTTAAATTATTTAAATTTTCATGTCGAGCCGTTTTTTTGTTTGGGCGAAAAATTACAAAATGGCGGTTTTCCGATCCGTACCACAAAAACGGACTTTGCGGCAGCTAGCGAGCTGAAATTTCGTCTAAGTATTCTTTGCCGAAATCTAAGGTGTTGTTTCGTTATATCAAAGTGGCCGCCACAGCAAATTATCCAAAATTTTAAAGTTGAATAACTCCGTTGTTATTTAGTGGAGAAAAATTTCATTCGGTAGTTATGTACCTATATACATACATAGGTATACTTATTCCTTTTCGGAAAAGACACTTAAAACATTGTCTCATCCCCTAACCTACTGAGGTCTACTGTTCACAGAACGACTAGTATATTACATTTCAAAAGACATGTTTTTTGTTTCAAGTAACAAGTAATGTAAAATTTACATTATAAGCTATAGTTATCTATAGTAACGTAATTATATATTATATGATATTATTAAAATTTATAATTTAATTAATTTGTGTATTGAACATGTTTCGTGTATGTAACGTAATATAATTAGTCGGAAACTGAAATCTAAGACTTGGTTTCTGTAGTATTTTGCTGAACATAATACATAATGACTAATGAAGCAGACTTGCAACCCTCTTTCCACCTACTTGAACTTTCATCTCTGTGTTCTTCCAGGAATAACATTCTAGAACTTCAACCACAGTGCGACACGCTGAGCTGAGTTGGGAGTTGTTGAAGCATTTGAGGAGAGGTATAAGAATGGTTAGACGTACATAGCTGTAATAAAGACAGAATCATTAAGTAACGGTAAATAAATCAATAAATATTTTTAAATTACTATAAATTTATTTTAATTGTAAATAAACCAAAAAACTTTGTCACAGTTTCATTGTATTAGAAAAATAAATTGCACATTGGATTAATAATCTTTGTATAAATATTAAAATAAATATATAATGCTCATATCATTAACATACAGTTTTTGAGCCCATCTTAGATTCGTTACTCTGAGCTCACTAATAAATGTAAATGTCTGCAAAATCTTTTTCAGTGGTATATCTTCGAATTAAAAAAATATAAGTTGCTCAGTTTTGTAGAAAATCAAAGATGTTTCAAATTCTCTTTTGCAAAAATACTAGCTTTTATTTCTCCTTTACCCCATTCTACATAATCCAATTCCTCCGCGTTATCTGCGCGGCTGCTTCTGCTTGACATTTCAGAACGAACCTTAAATTTCCATCTCAAGTTTCATGCTCATTTTTATAATCCCTGCAGTAAAATTGTACATGTTTTATAATTATGTATAAGTTGAACATGTATAGTATTAATTTCATTCTAAGAATAATCTTATTATATTATTATTATTATATTCATATATTAATTTATTTATTTTGTAGCATACTGCCTTCTAATATATTTTCTACTCTAACATCAAAGATATAATATCTTTGATGTTGAAGTGGTTTAATTTAAAATAACCAATATCTTTGTTAATATTAGTTTATTTTAAACACAATTAGTAAATAAGCATAATGTATCAATGTTAAAATATCTTGCATTTACTCAACTTGATTAATAGATAATTAAGACTATCAATGGTTTATATCTCATTACACTTTGAAAATCAAATTATTTTTAGTTACTTTCAAATTATGAAGCAGAGATCTATTAATATAGAACATAAACAAAGTCTTACGTAGCGTGAGCTGTAGTACCTAGATCTGTCTGTGAAATGGACGGTCTAACTGTTTTATGAATATTTGTACAGCAGATATACAAATCAAAATAACATTATGGAAACCTTAAAATGTAGTTTACAATTATAATTACAATTGGTACGATTGGGTACATATTTATCGGTACAAATATAAAAATCCTGTTTAGTGATGAAAGTTTGTGGTCTGATTAGGATTTAAACAAGGAATTCATTCAAATAAGGTCCGGTCCATTCATATATAATCTATTCATATAAGGTTTTGTAACATGAAAATATTAAATATAATAAACAAGGCTAGTATGGCTAGAACAGTCGCATAATATATTTAATTAAACCAACAGATATGCGTGAACACGTTCCACTATCCTCATATAACTATGACACATTCATTAAAATTCAATTTCATAAAGTATACGTAATATTATACTGGTTTGATTATATCATTGGAAGACTATGTTATTTATTCCTGTAAATAATTTTCGTTTATTCGTTAAACATATTTTTTCGTTTATATAAAAGATAACATGAAATTATGTCACTTTACAACATGTGTTTCTTAAGTGTTTATCTTTTATTAATAACCCTAATGTCTCACCGAACACGTATAATAAAATAGTAAAAGAAGATGTTATATGTCTATCAAACCACTCTATATTATGTGAACGTATTAAAATGATGATATAACATTTCTATAACACATTGTATGAAGGAACATTAAAAAAAAACATGTCTTCAAAGTAAGGATAATACTGTGACATTGTTTATACAGGTACATAATAACTGACAAATATATACTAAAACTAAAATATTAATAAAATAATTCTATATATGTTATAAAAATGTTTAAAAACTTGTGAAAAATTATATGAATAATTTTGTTTTAGTTACATTTGAATGGGCTTTTTATATATAATATTTAAATTTATAATTTAAATTTTCTCCTAAATTATCTCTGCAACATACAAAAGAAAACCGCTTACCGACTATTTCAATATAAGTGTTATATCAAATATGTAGACGATTCATTTGATGGTTTATCTATTAATATATATTTATAATAAGAAACTTTATTTTAAAATTCCATGATTCTTAAAAAAAAACACATTTACAAAAAACTTACCTCCTCTTTATTATCCTTTAAAAAAAAATCTTTATTAGCGACAATAATATAAACTTTGTTTCCAATGTAGTATTAGATCTAGATTGAAAGTAGTTTTAGCGGTGAGTTGGAAGCAGCCTAAATTGATGAGTGGGTGTTGATTTACTTAAACTTTTACCTGTTTTGCCTGGAAAATAATAAAAACAAGAACAAGTTTTTTTTCTACCCCTCGGGTAAGTTTTTATTATTAATTAAATGCTATGTTCCTTTTTGCAAACGTTGAACGTATTTGTAAAATGTCATATTTATTTGTTAATTATCGTAATAAACGAATAAACAAACTTACATTCTCACATATATCATTATAATAAATGTACATAATGTACTAATATATTCTCAATATGTTTATTAAATAATTGTTTATACAAACTCTTACTGTCATCGTATAAACTCAATGCGCTGCCCTAACGCTGACATCATTTATCTTGTCTTTCATTAAGTATCTTTATTTATATAGATTAATCTTTTTTCGCCTTAATACATGTTATTACGGATGATACACTTGTTACACATAAATGAAGCTATATCAAAGTCGTAGAAAACAACATTTAGATTACCCTCGTGGCAAAATGTTTGCTTTAGTGAAAAAGTACTTACTGTATGTCTTAAAAACATATAACAAGTTTCCAAATGAATTATGAATAAATAAATCAAAGATTTTTACAAAGACAATATATTTTTTAAAAAGATTAAACAATTATTGACATCAAAAATGTATTATAATTATAACGAATATTTAAAGCAAATTTTAACATACAAATGACATGCATTTTAAAAGTATACAATTATTTATTATTATAATTCAATGTTTTATAAATTTTTGTTTACTTATTAATATTGTTTTACTTCACTTTTAACGATTTTTAATTGTTAGTAACATGTTGTTTGATAAAATTAGTTAATGGTGAGATTTAAAAATAATACTAATTTCGACGATGCGATACGATACGATAAAACTTTTTTTGATAAACGAATTATAATATACGAGTATGTAGTGATATGGAACTGTTGGCAGTGAAGTCATTGTTATAAAAAGTTTTAAATAATAATATTTCTTTATTTATTTAAATTCCTAATAATTTCTTTTACATTACGTTTTGTGTAGGATCGATGCGACTTTCTCATATATCTATATAAACTAAAGGTATTTAGTACCCATCATTTCAAAGGAATTTGTTTCGTTGTCGTTTCCTCAGACGATTTATTGGCACATAAAATTTTTGTTAAATATTTAATCTATTAATTGTAGTAAAATGACGGATTTATATATCTTGATATATAATGATAATGTTTTGTGTTTAATGTGATACAATAATATCCTTTATGAGAGGATTTTTCAGAAATTTGATTTCTATATCGTAACGCTTTCAATCAATTCAATTACAACGATCAATAAAAATTCAATAACAAAACCACAGCCCTTTATCGGGTCGGGGTGTTATGAAATAACTCTCTCTAAACTTAGTAATATAAATATGATTTGTGTAGGTTTTACAAATAACAGGTAGAACCTATAACTACTTACTACATAAATTTATCTTTAATAATTATAATATTTCTTATGTGAACAGAGAATTTAATTTCAGTATCTCTCTATTTTTATATTATAATGTAGTATTGTTAAGAGAAAAATAATTTGATAGAAGTTTAAATAAATATAAAAGTTGTTCCTGTACAGAAATTAATTAAAATAAATTGGAAAAGTATGATCCGATTATTCGAGGGTTACACAGAATAATTTGTATTTATAAGGATAATTTGATTTTAAATTATCATCATTAATAAATATCGAAAAATTCCAATAACTAATATTATTAAAGTATTTTTGAGCTATAATATATTTTTTTGAACCAACTAAAGATAAAAAAGAAAAATAAAATCAGATTATATTTTAAAAATCTTACAACTGCTCTAATTACTGAAATCTCACAGTCGATCTACGAGTATGTTATAGTGAAGTCGCATACGGACTACTTATGGAAATTTTAAATCTAATCCGTTTAATCTGAGGCGTAAAAAGTTTCAAAATAGTTGTAGACAGTCTGAATTATCAAGCAATATATTATATTTAACAAGATTTTCATTAGTAAAGAAGCACTGCTCCCTTAATGCAATTTGAGGCCCAGTAATGTGAAATTAAAAGACGCAGTCAGTGTCTTGGGGTCAGTTTATGTATTTCAACTTAACATAGTACTGTATGATAGTATGCTGTGAGTTTTTAAAATGACGTCGTTGCACTAGGGCGGTGGTAATTTTATTGAGATGATACTATTTAAAAAATATATATATTTCATTTTATTATCGAAAGAGCAGTTCATTTTATTATGTTATTTTAATATACACTTTTGCTTTCAAAGTGTTAAAAAGTACTTTCAAACAGTTTCATTTAAAGAAATCAGGGAAGCAAAATGGTATCTCTACAACTGGCAGGTAGTAAATATTTTCTTAATAGCGTACGGAATCTACAAAATGCTATGCAAATTTGAGCTCCTGCAAATACAAACTTGCCTCGAACTTGGGAAAGTGTATGAAGATGTTGAATATGTGATTGTATATTTACAAATAATGAAACACATTTAGATATATTTTTGCCACAACCATTTGAATCGTATTCAATGTCAAGTATTTGTGTAATTTAATACATAATATTAATATTACTTAGGAAGTAAATAAGTAAGATAAGTGATCGCCACTGCCCATGGTCATTGTAACAGTAGAAGTTGTCTTTTAGCAACGGTCTTATATGTATATATTATTACATTATTACATTACTATATGTATATATGTATATATGTATACATGTATATATGTATATTTATATATTTATATATTGTTAGCTCCACAACAATGCGTATCTCGTTTTTGTGAGGCACTTTAATGTATTATTACATTTGTTTCGCTCTAATTTTAAGTACATTTTACAAAAAAACGTAAGACCGTTTGTCATATTTCTGTTTGTATCAATATTCATCTTTATACTAATTTCATTTAAATGTATAAAATGCTAGCATTAAATAAATTTAACTAGTTTTTGTTCATACTCCATAGAATTCAATTGCTTTAGTGAAATGCAGTTTTTAATTTTGGTATTAAGTACGAAAATGAATTTAAAACTCAAATTAAAGAAATACTAATTTTAATATTCTTATATGAAACTGATTCATTTTACATATTTAAAATTTAATTACGTTAGCTACAGACGGAGAGTCGAAAAAAAACAAAACTACTTTCAAACTAATTTTAATTAAAAATAATTATAAACGTACAAACTACTACAAGAATGTATGGCATTCCCGATATAAGTTCAAACAATAAATTTTAAATTAAATTATAATATTAATTAAAAATATATATAATAATATTATAATATTAATTTAAAATATATATTATAATGTCGCGATGACGCAGTACACATTTTATTCCCATCGATGGCATTTGAAGATCTGCTGTCTTCTTGAAGTATGTGTGCTCCTCCATCCTCAGATCAGCAACTATTTTAGGAAGTTGACATAAAATGTTTCTGTCATCTTCTTGCAGGTGCTGATATGCCCTCTTTTCTATTTTTTCATCGATGTTTTTCATTGTTGTGGATAAAGCAGTTGGTGAAATAGTAATTTTGTTGGTTTCTTTGCTTTTTTGATTTTTTGATTTATGGCGATGATATCTAAGTGCAGTAATAATACGTATTGTAGTATGTTGTGTGTGTAGATTTGGATTTTATAGTTGTAAAGGAGATTCTTATATTACTGTGGGAGGCACGCCCCCTCCCTCCCCCCCACACTCATAAAGCAATTCGTTACGTGCCAATTTCTACTGAAACTTAGAAGGTCGCTGCAGTTAATTATCTGTAGGTGAGTAAAAGGAATGCTTCGCGGTGCCTTTTATGTTGTGCATCGCCTTAGAAAGGGATAGAAATATACTCCAGTATGTGAAATGTATGTAAAACATGTTTTTATTAATGCTTAAAAATATATAACTATATAATAATTTATAATAATAATAATTTTAATAATAATAATTTTGATAATAAATAAAAAGCAATAATATAATAAATATTTTCTATTTCTTTTCCATTATTCTTAAACTGATATGAAACTAATTCTGTACTTACCAAAATACTAGTCGTCAGTCTATATAAAAATAAAAATTAAAAATCTATTATTGTCAAGCAACATAGGCTCATAGTGGGTTAGTACAATATATAAACAAATATTTACCACAGGTAGATTGTCCCGGCTACATTTTGCACATGCAACCTGATAAACCTCCCCATGGTCGGCCCATCCAATCTATCTGCAAATACTTTCAGGATGCTGTTGGTGCTTACCCTTACCCTGTGTATAAACGACATCACCTTTTTACGCATTATCGCGAAATAATCATCTGTGTGAGCATCTGCAAACATGCCTGACGCACTACAGTGATAAGGGAGCCTCAACAGCGCCCTGAAGGCATTATTATATTAAACTCGCAGAATGTGGGCTGCTCTTTGGGTACAGCTAGCCCAAAGGCCGCTGGTGTAAAATGTGTCCCAGATATTTTAATTCCGTTACCCTCTCCACAAGTTTCTCACTAAGTTGTACAGGAAGGACACATGTTGGTCTTTTATTTTTCCCTACAAAGACTAACAAATCACTTTTCTTAGAATTGTATATTAGGCCATGCTGCTTAGCATATCCTTCACAGATTGATATTAACTTTCTAATTCTGCATATCGAGGGACTCGGCAACACCATGTCATCTGCATAATTTAAGTTATTTACACATACATGTGTGCTATTGAGCTTAACAAGTAATTCATTAATATAAATATTGGAAAGCCTCGGAGAACTGAGATCTCCCTGCCTCACTACAATCAAGTTTATATGGCTCAGACAAAGCATTTGACCATTTTACAAAATTTCTCTGATTATCATACCAGATGGAAAATATAGATAGAAAATATAGTGAAGCAGGAATGCCTCTGCTCCGAAGCTTTTCCCACAGGATATTATAAGAAACAAAGTCGAAGGCTTTTGACAGGTCCAGGAAACAAGCATACACTAGTGTTTTCCTGTCAGTATAATATTTAACAACGTGCTTCAACGCAAAAATGGCACTCTCAGTTGACAACTTAGACCGAAAATGGTAAGTTGCATAAAGTCTTTGTAAAATAGAATGAGTTATTTCATATAACAACTACTAATAATATAACAATAGATTTAGGAATCACTTAATAAAACTTAATTGCCTAACAAGTAACATTAAGTTTAAAATTTTAAATTTCGTTCAGTTTAGAAACGTTTGTATGTAACAATATATGCGTTTGTAGGAGAGCAGTAAAATAAACTTTGTTTTCGTTCGTTCACAGTTTAGGTGTAATACAGTTGAGGTGACACTAAACTAATCGATAGATAATAGCAGTTACGTCATGTCACAACATGGTTGTACTGTTGGAGATATTACATGATTTACATTATATATATTTAAAGGATAATATTAGTTAGAAACATAATCATTAATTTACGTCAGTATGCGAAAAGTATGCGGAGTTTCGTTAGTACCCTGGCAGAGATAATTGTATTTTACTGCTCGTAACAGTCATTTAAAGCAAAATGTACACAACCTTAGAAGAAAAATTTATTATTATTAAATAGCAATAGTTTCTCAAAATATATTTACGTAAATAAGATCACTAGGATTTGTAGAACTACAACTTTTAGCTCACCTCAATTATACAATGAAATATGATTTCTAGACAAAAACCGGACGTCCTAAACATAGAATTATAAGAAAGTACTTTTGTCAAGATAAAGCTTAAAGAACTTTTTGTTGAAAATATGGTAAATACAGGTAATGAATCTGAGTTTCTATTATGTGACGTCAATTTGTAGATGTGCACAGAGTCGGGGAAAAATCTAGTAAGGAAAAGTAATCACGATATCACGAAAATTAAAATATAAATATATGTATATTTTGATATATCTGTACGTGTAAAAAATACTTATTAAAAGTATGTTAAGTAAAACTGACATCGTCTATTAAGATTATCAACGTATCATTAAACAATTGACATTACAATTCCTATTATGTGACTGTAGTTAGGAAGTGTTTCACTAGACTGTGACACTGCCTTATTTGACAACCTTGATGCGATAAAGATAATCAAAGACGTATTTGATAAAAGTTACTCAAGATATTCAAATTGCAACCAATAACACACTCATAGCTATTTACTCATGGCAGCAAATTTCCTCTTACATTAGTTAGTTGTTTGTTGCTCCGAGACTTTTAGTATCGTCGTCAGTTGTTAATATTATTCTATTGTATATATAAATAAATTATTTAATGGTCTAACTTAATAATTATTTAATAAAACATTTCTCCTACACAACCAGCAACATTCCGTGATTCCCATTTCATTAAAAAATTATTAAATATAATTATAGGTACTTAAAAATATTGTTGTTATTTCACAAATAAATGGTTACTATGAACTATATTATTATATTAAACTACAAAAGGTATGTTATATTATTGGTTAATGTAAAGTAAAAAATATTTATTTGTAACAAATTATTTATAATTTTCATAATCCATAGTGATGTACGTAAAAATTAATTATATATTATATAATATTATAATTTAACTAATTACAATATGTTATAATATAATTTAATTATGAACATATTTCATATGTAACGTAATATAATTGCTCGGAAAATCAATTCTAAACTTGGCTTCAGTAATGTTTGCTGAATATAATACACGTGGATATGAAAATTATATTTCATCTTTACACATTCATAAAATATTTATATTCATGATATTATATACTAATTATAGTATAAAGTTTTATATTTTTATCGTATCATGTTATTCATGATTTAATTTATACTTTCGTGTTTGTTTTATAGTATTTATTTTTTAATTTTTTTATAGTATATTGTCCACAAGTTAATTAGTTTTTAAGAAAATATCTGTGTTTTTTAAATATTAATTATTCCTTTAATGTTGAATATAATTAAGGGATGTGTAACCAAAATGTAATGTATGTCGTATATCACAGTCGACGTTACTGTTACGTCTGTAGAAGAATTCATATTAAATATTTACTGTTTCTGTTTTTTAAAGAATACGTAATTAAAAGACTTAACTACATTATTAATACATGAAGCACATTTCTAATGAAGCACGCTTGCGAGTCGCTATCCACCTACTTGAGTTTTCATCTCTGTGTTCATCCAGGCGTAGAATCCAGTTGGAACTTCAAGCACAGTGCGACACGCTGAGCTGAGTTGTAAGAGTTGAAGCACTTTATGAGAGGTATAAGAATGGTTCCACGTAAATAGCTGTAATTAAGACAGGGCGGTAGTAGTTAATGGATGCCGCCACAACCCTATATAATATATAATATTTTATTTTTAAATACTTTGTTAATACTGAATATTATAATTCTTGATAAAATGAATATTTCTAAAGATAATACACGTTATCTGCATATTCAAAGTTCACACGTAAAAAATACATCATTTCTTAGATGATATTATGATAATAAAACAATGAAAACACTCTACGTAACTCACCCGAAGTAACAACAGCTAATGATCTAGAAAATGGCCTTATAAGATTAATAGTATATTAATTAGGCATTTTGCGGAGGTTTCATTTAAACCACAGGAAATTAACCACTTGCACTGATGAAGGTCACGTCTTTCAAAGGTTTTCTTTCTGTTTTCAAACGTGTAGTCGAATTGAAAAAAAAGAGGTAGACAGATATAATCGTATTAACATTCACAAAGACTTATATGAATTCCTAATAAATATATAGACTGAATTGATAATATTATAAGTTAAAATATAGTTTTCTGCAAATGTTTTAATAACACTATGTTAAATTATCAAATTGATGTTATTTCTGTGATATCTATGAAACATTTTAATCTGTTTTTCTCGTTCATAATAACAAAATAAAACTTGAACAGTCAAAGGAAGTTATAATTCTAGCAACACAATAGTTTGAAATCTAGATTTTATTTTATAACAATTATTAAATATAAATATCGTGAAAAGTAAACAAATATCACAATAGACTTAGCCAATGGACTTATTGAAACAGTTTAAGATTTTTCTTTCTTAATTGGTTCATTAGCTGATCCTAAATGGACTTTGTCTTTAATGATTTAATATAATCGGTTTCTTAATCATTATTTAATGTCAAATATATGTTGGTATTAATTTTAATATTGATATTAAATCACAACATTTTCTCAACCACTTACCTGTGGTAATATTACACGGTGGTGTAATGTGATTAATAAATGTAATAAAAATGACTTTGTTTCTGAAACGAAAGGAGAAAAAGAAACGCCATACTTCCTTTGTTTTAGAGACCATAAGTCCCAGTGATTAATTACAAGAACTGCGGGCTCGTTTGACGTTTCCTTTAATAAAACACGTTGAAGGATTTCCATTAAACGGGTAATTTGCAAATAACTAATACTGTTATTCCACAAACAGTTGAATAGAAATGCATGAGTGTATGTTTTATCAGAAATCTTTGTATTTATAAATAGCAAAAACCACTTACTGGCTAATTATTGAATCTTACAAATTTTTAGGGTTTAAAACTTTTCACGAGAGTACTTTTAAAATGTAGCTCACTAGGATAAGATTTTACAATTTTCTATAGTGGTTTTAGAAGTAAAACATATATATTTAAATTATAATAAGTTTTTATTTAGAAAGAATAAACCATTATTTTTTAATATATTTAACTTCAGTCTCCTATTCCAGGAGGTGGCTTCATGTGTCTCTTTGAAACACTTCTATTTAAACTCGGGTCGTCACGTCGGTCGTCACAAAAGGAGTCCCTTTGGACTATAGTAAAGTACTCAAGTGACTACACATCTTTTATGTTTTGATTGAGGGTACCTAGCTTGGCTTCTTCAGCTGAAGTTAGTTAGTTTGCACTTTGTGCTGTCTTACATATCTCCATATTTTAATACTAAATTTTCGATAACTGACGATGACGATGACAAATTATGAGTTATCAGTACATGAATAAGTATGGATGGAATTTAAGATTTAGATTATATATTTAACAACAACAACACGCACACACATATATAATAAAACACATTTATAATATTACACAGAGCACGCGAGGTCAGATATTTCTCGTTATTTATACCGCATTGAAGCTTTAATGTTTTTTTTAAATTTAATTAGACGTTATAGTTATTAGTTGATTTGTTGCTAGTACTTATCGCTTTTATTGAACTATCATTAAACTTAATATTACCTACATAAACATGAGTAATGAGATAAACCATTATCAAACTAATTATATCCAAATATTCCCACGTAAGTTTTAATTTGATTAAAACAAATCCAACCCAAGTTAAGTAAAGTGTCACAGATCGCTGGAGCCATTGAAGTCACTCACACAAAGAGGACATTCTCACAATAGAAGGATCTTCATTGAATTACTTGTGAATAGATCAGCAAATATTTTCCTTTAATTAACGAATGGAATTTGCAATTTAGGTTAGAATCTTGTTTAAACAGGGTTAGGCAAGTTGTTAAGTTTCATTCAGTAGTTGGATGGAAATTGTTTGGGTACATATTATGAAACTTTGTTTCTATTTTAAGAACTATTGTTAGTATTTTCGTGTCCGTATATTAATTTTAACATTCTTTACCCCGCTTCTTTTTAGTTTAAATCTGGTTTTGAAAAAAGGGCTAAGTTGGTATTACAGTAGGTACCTAATTTACCTTATCTAGGGTGTCAGGTTTTGTGAGTTAGCTTTTAAAATAGACTATCACATGCTATAGACAGAACAAAAAATATATTTAAAAACCATTGTTAAAATTATTGTATAACTGTTTATAAATATTATAATGTATTGGTTACAAAACAAACGTACGAAAAATGAAATCTGAGATAGAATGGGTAATTACTATTGATTTGTAAGGGATTGCAAACAAATCCATTGTTTGTTACGTCCTTAACTATGTTTGACCAACTCGGTTCTCTGAAGAGAACAAATTGAGCGTAGGAGGTATTTTATCGTTGATTATAATTTATATACTCGTGAAAGGGTTTGAATAATTGATTTATATTGACGTTTGATAGAAATTAATATAAACAAATATGAATTTATTTTACGTACACCTTCACAATATTATTGGCCTTTAACTGAATGTAAACAAATTTCATTCAAGTATATGAGAGGTTTTTTTAAAAGTCTAATATAAACCAATTAAGACTTTTGCTAATTAAAGTAATATATTCTATTAATCTGTTTCTTCTTTATTTGTAAATAGTTGAAAATACTTAATAGTTTTTATATGCTAAATTCAAGTTAAAGCGTGTAAGATAAATGTGCAATGTTGTTAAAAGAAATACAAAACACATTGTATGTGCATTCCAGAAGATAGTAAATCGTAATGCAGTATGTAATGAGTAAGTTTATTGCCAGTGTTTCCTTCAACTCGCTAAAATCTTCGTATGATTTAAAGCACACTAGGGTATGAAACTTCAGCGCATAAATTCGATAAATTGCATTTCACTGTTCTATCTCTATTGCAATAGGTATTTTTTTTAATATTACCTATAGGTATTTTAAACTTATCACATAATTATTGTTATTAATAAAAATAATCCAATATCGTTACAATTAAACAAATAGGTCTGATTGGATACATTTTCACACAGCCTTTCAGTAACCTTGGCAGCTAATGGATTGAAATTGATACTTCTTGTTTGTGTTTTACTAACTTTTAATTTAGACTGTATATGTATATTTTTAATATACTTTTATTATATTTGTCTTTCTATTACAATAAAATAAAATATATCAGTTACTTTTTTAAACACAAAATGATGATGTCATTACATCTGCATGTCACAATAAAGCTTCGAATTTACGTAATAATATTTAGAGTATTATAAAATAAAATCGTAACTTAACTTTTAAAATCAACAGGTCCAATAAGCTATTTTGAAATTCGAAAAAAACCACATGCCATTCCTTGTATTATATTATATAGACACTTAAACATTTTGTCCTCACAAACACTGCCTTCCCAATAATATTTTAAATACTTTATCTCTATTCTTTAAATACGAAAGGAAAGAAAGAAAGGACATAGTTATGCTAAAGGTACGTAGGTAGCGTGCTTATCTTAGTAATACATTTAATAAAATCCTAAAGAGAATCTACAGTAGATGATAGTTGTTTGTTAGTAAATAAATATTTTATACAAACTATAAGAAAATATTTTTATTCACCTTTCCTTGACAGAGAAGAAGCTTTAGCATTCCTTGGATTTACCGTGCGGATGCCGGGGCCATCGCATTGCAAGAAGAGGAGCAACCAATGTCGGGGACCTGCGACCCAGGTGTAGGTTTAAGGGGCCCCTTTACTATGCGTATACACGCTCACCTTCACTGTTCACGCCCCTCTCTCTACCTAACCAAATATCATAAGAACCTACTAAAATCCGCCTTTAAAATACTTTATAGAAATGAACTGATGATCGTTCTAGAAAGGCTGAGATTTCTCAAATCAAGCGTATTTTACATCAACCAAACACCTTTTCAGTTAACAACACCATTATAACCATTTATATTGATATAATCCACAATCATTATATTATCTTACTCCCACACATTATAACGACATCAATAGAAAAAACAACGATTTGTTATAATTTATTTTACGATGACCATAGTTTGAATAAGTTTTATTTATTTATAAACTACTCGTTCTGTGAACAGTAGACCTAAGTACGTTAGTGAATTCGCTATGACCGCCATTTTGGATTTTGAAATAACAAAAAAACAGCTTAGATTTCGGCAAAGAATACTTAGACAAAATTTCAGCCCGCTAGCTGCCGCATAGTCCGGCTCGACATAAAAATAAAATAATTCAAAGAACACACCTACCAATTTTCGTGACGATTGCATGAAAAATACGCCTGTTACGCCAAAACAAAAACTTAAATCACCGCCATTTTGGATTTTTAATCCCAGTAAGAAAAATAGCCGGACAAAAATATGTTTAAATAACTCAAAGAACATGATCACCAATTTTTGTGGCGATTGGATGAAAATTTCTCCTGCTACGCCAAAAACAAAACTAAAAAACGCCGCCATTTTTAATTTTGCGCCCAAACAAATCAAATATAGAATTTTAAATACCATGTATTTTATAAAATTTATTTCTAAGTTATAAATATCTTTATAGCAAGAACTAATATCACTAACGTTCAAATACTAGAGCAATGTAAATGTCAGGAACGAATGACAGTGGAATTTGTGTCTCAATACTGTTAAATGAAATTGTGAAGCGCTGCGTTTTAGAGTTACACGGTTTATCAGATTATTTAATAAAAATGACCTTTTGTAAATGAAGATCTAATAACGTAATATTTATTTATGGAAATTGATGTCCCAACCCACCGAAAAATACAGAATAATGATGGCAACTGTTACGAGAAATTTCACGCTCGATAAAATATCCTAACATAATCTTGATATCGCTAAAAATAATAAATCCAATAAGCCTTAAGTCGACACACGATACGAAAAAGATTTCCATTCATTTTATTTACCCTCGACTGATCCACAATAGATCTTAAATCGGTTTTGGAAATATTATTATATTGTTCATTTGATTGCCTTGTCTTTTCTAAACTCTTTTGGTTGATGATTTCAATGAATTTATATGACATTATAAAAAAAAATATTTAATATATCTTATTTTAATATACTCGTATCTTTAAACATTAATGGTACATTTATTAGTTATTAACAATCCAAACCTACCAAGTTATATTTGAATTAAATTCATGTATGAAATGTTTGCATATTTAAAATAAACATTTCATTATAAACATTATTAAGCAAAATGAAATAACAAGTGGACAAGTTCCATGTAAATATTTTCTCACTGCTTATAATATACAATTATGTTATAAAATGAAATCGTAATACCTATGACATTAAAACTGGGTTTATTATATTATAAATAATAGGCTTTTCATAAAATACCTTAACAATAAGTTTATCAATATACTTTGTGTTTTTTAAATGTATTTGATAACTGAATGTTTGACTAATAATAATAAATGTATTATTATTGTTATGGGTCATTATTTATTAAATGGAATATTGGTTTTTTTTCACAATAGTTGAAAATAGCAATTCTGTTGACGAGGAGAGAGATAAAAACGTCATTGTTAAGCGAATATGGCTGAGTGAGTTACAGTTTTATTTATGAAACTTATTTTCGTGGCCATTGTAGTGATGTGTTTCTCGACGAGTCAAATATTCATATAGTAATTAATTGTATTTTTTTGGGGTTTGCTGTTTTTTTTTATTCCTAAAGGAGTTCAATTTAGTATGTAGCTCTGGTTATTTTTATCTTGATTCTTTTTATTATTATTGAAGAAAGTGTTATTTGTTTCATACTTCAGCAATTTTCATTCCTTTAATATCATTATTCTTGGATTCTTATTGAATATCTTGGATTCTTGTTATGCATATCTTGGATTCTTGTTGCTGCTTGTTCTTGTACTAAATTAATAGTGATGCAATCTTTTATATTTGCTTTGATGCCTTCAAGTAATAATAATTTAAGTTAGAATGAAACTACGTAAACCAATTTCTTCAACACTATTAGAACCCTATTGTTAAAAGCGAATAGTTATCACACCTAGAAGACTGTTTTATTACAGAAATAATATTCAAAACCGAGATTAAAAATGAATATTGATTATTATTTCAATAAATACTTTATTTTTAATATCCAATGTTGACTTCTTTTATAAATTGAAAATGTTATAAATTGAATTAAAGCATAAGTTTCCAACGGGAAGCCATAGAAGCTAAGAGCCATGATAACGCCATGATGTTGTTCAGTGACTTAATGGGATTTACGACGAGATGTGCTACGACTACTCCTATGATTATCACTGCTGTGCTCGAGAACTTGTGTAGCGTTTTCAATATCTACTGCTAGATTTTATGTCTACAAAGTGAGAATGTTTAATTAAACTTACGTTTATATTCCTTTTTCATGTCCTATTTGAATGATAATCCTTAGTGTCTTTAGTGTCAGTTATTCTTTATTTTACCGAACTTTAACTTGTGTAAGTTATAATGTTATCTACTCCGAATATAACATGTAATATAAAATAACAGGTTCTAATGTTGGCAAAGTCTCCTGAAATCTTTGCCAATCTGAAAATATACTCATAGTGATTCAGCTGATGTCCATGAATCTTTTCAAACCTCTTGTATTCTTATCGAGATTGCTTTGTGTGTTCTGACTTTGCTTTTTTTGTGGTCGGAAAAACGATGTTAAAGTACTGTCTGTCTCTTCGGCCATAACGTGATTCTGGCTAACAAATTTGAATCGCTCTGAATCATTGAAGAACCTCAACCCCACTACGTATAAGTACGTAATCTTTAATGATATTGCTTATTAGTGTTAATAAACCAATGCATTAAATATAATATGTACAAATTGCGTTTGATACTACTTTAAGTACTACTTCACTTCTATCAATAAGATGACATACATAAAATGGCACGCGAGTTACAATTTATCCTGTTTTGTTACTTATAATATATAAAGCCACGAACAATGCCGTTCTCACTTATGACATTACTTAATGTAATGGAAATGAATAGAGAAAGTCTTTTAGCCATGACACGTAACAAATATCTATATTTAGAAAATGAGGGTGGCTTTATTAAATCTTGACATCAAACTTTTTATTATAAATAATTAATTCATAGTTCTTAATAAATCACATCGTATTATTGTAATTCCACTGACATAAACGAGATGGTTGGCAACGTTACTATTATTATGATTATATAAATATTTTATTATTTTTATATTATTATATAAATATTTGAGAACCTACTGTTGTAATGCTCTGTACCATTCACGAACGTGTATTCCTGCTCTATTTCTAAATATTCCAATGTAATGTGACTTGTATATGAGCGATCGTGTTTCAGAATATAATCAGAAAATACGTCGATACCAGTATTACTGTACGTACACAGTAATATAACTTCGAACATTCAGAAGTAAGTATGGAGCTGAACGTCTCCTTTATGCCTTTTATATTTTATCCTTTGATTGGATGTTTGAAAGAGATCGCTCTCTTGAGATAAAACTGCCGATTGTGCTGTTATTTTTTGTTATTATTACAACAATAAGCCATTAAATTCATATAACTGAAGACGTTTCCTTCAGATAATGTTCTTAATACGTACTATTAGTAATAAATAAATAGTATATAATATATATACATAATAACATGTAATATTGAAATAATGTTTCGTATGCATCAGCCCCATCGCCAGAGAGTGTTCTTTGTCCGACGCTGCCGTATATGGAAATAACGAATGATACGTGCAGATGACATGTTATTCTAATACTATTATACAACTAATAATTTCAAGTTTTCGCAAAGTATTGAAAGTTAATCGTGAAGAAAGTGTGTGGGAGCTAAACAGTCATGAAAAAGTAAACCATGAAAGTTAATGGATGGTGGTTCAGGTAAAGCGATATATTACTTGAGTCTTATTGGCTACTGAATGTACCTTAAAGTAAAAACAATACCTAATTCAGATTAAATAGTCGGATGGTGGACACGTATAAAAGGCAATACAAAATCCCCGGGTGTGTTTGTGTTAGTGAGAAATCACGCCTTGATCTGGCTTTGTCACTTCATTACGTTATTAACCGCACCTGCGGTATGACATAGATGATGTAAGTTTTATATAACATAGTATATAATAAATCTTCTTTTTATTTACTTATCTAATAACATATTTTTGGTATCATTTACAATACAGTATTTTTTACCTGCGATATATATATATTATTTTTAGAATAGCCGGAAACAAATCCTTTCCGATTCACTTCGAATCTCCTTAAGTAACATAGTGACTAACACCAGGTAAACTTTATATGTCTACTCGTTTGAACCCAGGTGTCATAAAAAGATCACACGTATCCATAAAACTTAAATTGATTGCAGAAAAAGTGATATTTCAATCTATTTACAAAACGAAAGAGTAAAAAATGCGTGGTTCAAAAGCATTATTGAAATACCAGCTTGCGCTAGGCGTGCAATTTTAGTTCCGAGTGAGGACAAAAACGAATTGCTGGTAAATAAAAAATGTAAAACCACATATAAAATACTTATATTTCTATACACTATAAAAGCAGCAGTACCTTAACGATTTAATTAGCGAAATAAATTATAATTAAACACGATAATACGATAATTCTTAAATGGGTGGCAAAACGCAATTAATTAAATACTTATACAATAATTTTCAGTACGGGCATGTATGTATGTATGTTAATAATAAAACTGATCTAATACCGGTTAAAGCAGGTCATTATATGAAGGTATAATAGATTATAGAAAGATGACAATATTATTTTTTAAAGAGTGAAAGTATATTTGGTTATGTTATTGATAAATGTATTAGTAATTATAATTTCTTATTTCAATATTTAACAATAAATCGTATTCATTTATTATTCAATTAATGAAATTTAATATAACTCTGGATGTATGCATTCATGCATGAATAATAATACCCAAATATTATATTATCATCATTGACATGAATATAAATATATATGAGACAGCTGAGATTATATTTAGATATTATTAGATGACAAAAGATAAATATTAAAAAAATATATATTTTATGGATCTATTCAAAAATATTTAAAAAAATAAAATTGTCATATTTTTCTTAGTACAATTTATTTTCACGAAATCTATTACGAATATATATTCTTGAATACAACTCAAGGAACTACGATTCTTCATACATATATACCAGACAGAGACACCAGTTTAAACTAGTTTAGATAACATTTACACCATATTTATTGATCTGAAACCTAAATAAAATTATCAAGATTTACGTAACTTTAACATTTAAGGTCAAAACTTGTGTAATATTGTTGTTTTTACAACATTTTAAGCACCATCCAAAAACAAGACGAACTTTTTAAGAAAAGCAATGAAAAAAATTTCATCAAATGTTACGGCGCTTAAACTTTTACCTACAAATTAATTTTAATTAATTATTTAATCATTTATTTTAACTTTTTTCGCACTATATCTTTTCTTTAAGAAATTTTGCGTTTTCACTGCAATCTCATGTTCAGAAGTTTGTTATTACTTTTATTTATCTTCTCACCTCAGTGTTAATATACAATGAGATATATTCATTATTATCTTCTTATGTTTAATCTAAGTTTATTAGAACAGCGAACTACCAGCCTTTAATGTTTATTTTTATGTTAATTCCTTGGACTTTTCTGTTTTCTAGTCCAAAATAGAAAACATATTCATATATAACAAATATGTACATATATAATTATAAACATATTTCATTGAGCATAATTAATATACAACTATATTTTGTATACCAATTAGGGTCATTACATGTTTAGCTTCATTTTAAAATGATAGTATGGTAAAACTTAAAAGTCAAAAAGGAGTAGTCCGACCGATAAATGACAATTTTAACTGTGCTACTAGTTACACATAAGCGAAGATAATGTACGAATGTGTTTGTTATTATTCCATTTATGTTTATAATATATTTTTATTAATTAAAAGTAATCTTTATATTATTTTGATAAAGATTAAATCATCTTTTTTGAGTATTTTTTGTGAAATTCTATTTGTAAGTATAGCATACGTAATTTTGTTTTAAAAACTGTTCGTGGAAGCTTCAAGCCTTAAGCTTCAAGCTTACCTCATATTAAAAAAGATAACTGCACATTCCCCACAACTGGAAATAAGGGTGAGTTTTCTTAAATATTATCCTTAAGGATATGCAATGAGGAATTGAACTTTGCAAGGTTCTTTCACTTTTAGAAGTAGCTATAATTTTGTGTATTTTAAATAAGATTTTACATTGTACATGTATTTGTTGACTAAAGTGTATATATTTTAAAAAACAGTAGATTTCATATGAGCAAGTGAGAATAGAACACTTGTTAAAGAAATTTACTTTCATAACGAATATCTAAAATAATATTATCTTTTTGTCTTATGTGTATGACATGACATGTGCTATATATTTCATGTTGTGTATAATTTATTCTATGTAAATTAATATGTATGTTTTACGTATAATGTATAACTAAAATATCCACATAAAAGTGTCAGAGATGGATAGTCACGTTCCAAGCTAGTCTTAATTATTACAATCCACGTGGAATTTCGTAGAACTACGTGGAACAACTCATGACTCCGTTTACCGATTGAATGTCACACTGCGTCTGAAGCTCCATCAAAAACTACGTCTTGAAAGACACATGAAAACTCAAGTAGGTAGTTGGAAAGCGGATCACAAGTTGCTTCATTAGAAATGCGCATCGCGCTTCTGCAAAGGAATTTTTACTGCAGTATTAATAATGAAGGTGAGGTTTTTAATTATGTGATCTCAACAAAGACTCCATCATTCATTAGTTAATGCTCTCGTTAGACCAATAAAAAATTATAAATAATGAACTAAAATTAAAATTGAGAGACCGCAACGTTTTTCAGAATATAGTGTATCAATATTTATTTTAAACCATTTCAAAATGACTAGGATATTAATTTTCTTGAATGCGTCTTTTACCTTCTTACATAAATAGACGACAAGAAATGTCTTTAATTTATTAACCTAAGCTGCTAGTTTGACTCTTATGCATGCTGGCTTGCACAGTGCTATTTCCTCACTTAAGAGCAGTGTGAAATGCGGTAATTTTGGTTTAGGAAAGCATTCCCTATCTCTAGCCAATAAGGAGAAGAAGTAAAGATGTTTAAGTTTATCTTAATACAATAGCTTCTAGCTGAGGGTGGAATAATATAACTATAAATTCTACTATTCCAGTTTATTACCATTTTGTATATCTGCATCTTTAGACATTTCGCTTTTCCATAAAAGGTTGAACTTAAGAATATCTATTCTCAAGACGTGAGTAGAACGTTAACAGATGCTTTATTTCACATGAAATATTTTTGTACATGCTGATGCATGAATAAAAATCGGCCGAGTGAGAGCGTTGCGTCGCTGTTACACCTGGGGCAAGAATGAGTTCTCTACGGGTGAGGTGAAATTTTGTTATTTACAGTCTCACATAAATATTAAAAATATTGTGTTGATAAGAGAATTGACAACGTGAAATATTGGTTGTTGTTGTTGGTAATGAAGTATGTGTGAAAGTGAATTACCAAAATTAAATAACTATTAGAAGAGTTGTAATTAATGTCAGATTAAAATTGACATCAAGAGTGATTTAATCTGGAAAATGTGATAGTGTAAATTAAATAAATATATTTTTAAATTAAACATTTCAATTTCCTATGAACACCATTCACTTTTATATTATTATATTATATTAGTTATTTGTTTTCATTAAATCTAAAGAAAAAATGTATTAATAGAACTTTGACTGGACAACCATAATATGGTTTCGATGTTACACATCTTAATATAGAAATTATGAAGTATAATTATTAGATTATTTCATACTTCGTATTTTCTATATTGCCTGTCCTGTCCTGCCTGTAATGTTGTATATTACACGTTTGTTTCTATGTCGGAGAAATATTTAAAAATCTTTGGCTTATTTTAAAAACCCTTTAAAAGGTTATTTAAATTAGAGGAATTTTAAGAAAACTAAATTCGTAAAGTAGCTTGACTAAAAAAAATTTGCGATTGCGTTTCCTACGAAAGCTGTCATCTAGAATTACTTTTAAAAAGATAATAAAAATAAAAATAAAAATGACACTATACAAAATTAATATATATCTAGGATATATATTAAATTTGTATTGTAATTTTTTTTTTATTTTAGTCCCTGGAATGGAGTATCGTACTAAAAAGTTTACATTGTATACTTTGATTAGTAAATTATACTACATAATATTGCATTATGATTTTTATGACAAGTATTCTAAAGTACAAAAATATGGCAAAATGTCAGTCGTTCGTCCTATTTAAGACCGTTTCTCTCAAGATCGATCAATACTAAGCTTATGTTCCGAATGTGTAAAATCCAAAAAATTGTAGTTACTGCGGTTTCTAACGTGAGTAACATTTAGTAAGTGGGAATCAAGAAAATATGGTAACAAAAATGAGTATCGTTTTTGATAATTCTCTCAACTTCGTATAGAACGAGATTGACAGAACATTGCTGGTATTATAATTGCAACTGTGAGTTTACTTTGATATTGAAACGACGTGATTATACCATCAACTGAATAAGATTTATCCGATAAAATTAGATGCGTACCTGCTGATGATGTAAGTTACGTAATAAAGATATATGTATGATAAAAGTAACGTAAAATATGGAATTTGCGATTAACTATTCGCTCTACAGTTTTTACTCATGTGTTAAATGTAATCTTAATTTATTTAGTTAGAGTACATTGTTAGTCGTATGCCCAATAGAAATTTACATCATAACACATGATGTATGTTTATTCAAATTCAAATTCAAATTCAAAATATCTTTATTCAAGTAGGCATTTACACGCACTTTTGAATCGTCAATTATTACAATTCAAAAAAAGGTCAGTGTAGTCCGTCCGTAAACAAGCTACCACCGGCTCGGAATGCTGATCTGTTGAGAAGAGCCGGCCAGAAACTCAACAGTTGCTCTTTTCAAAAGAAATATAACAATAGGTGATGTATATTATAATATAATATAAATCCTGCAAATGATTCAACAACTTAAGTTCCACATATTTCGATCCACTAAAAACTCTTGAACGTTATAATAAGCTTTATTTAACAATAAACTTTTGATTTTAGATTTAAAACTAAGAAATGGAAGGTCTAAGATATCTTGTGGAACTTTATTATATATGCGTATACTCAAACCCATGAAGGATTTATTAACTTTTTGAAGCCGAAAGTTTGGCGTTACGAGTTTGTTTTTATTTCTCGTATTTATCGCGTGTCTGTCACTGTTTTTTATATAACTATTTAAATTTTGACGTATATATAAAATGTTATTAAATATGTATTGGGAAGCGACTGTAAGAATACCTATTTCTTTAAAAACATCTCTCAGAGAATCTCTAGCTTTTAAGTTATAAATAGCCCGCACAGCTCTTTTTTGTAAAATAAATATAGAATTAATTTCGACAGCACTGCCCCATAATAAAATACCGTAAGATAAAATACTGTGAAAATAACTAAAATAAACAAGTCGAGCCGTATTTATGTCCGTTAATTGTCTAACTTTTCTAATTGCAAAGACGGCGGAGCTGAGTTTGGCTGCGAGTGTTGAGAGATGGGGGTTCCACTGGAGCTTTCTATCTAATGTTAAACCTAAGAATTTTGTTGAGTCAATCAATTCTAACACTTCAAGTTACAATTTTTACTTTTTACATTAGGAAGTGTAAACTCTACGCATTTAGTTTTCTTAGCATTTAACACTAAATTATTAATTTCGAACCAATGCAGGACTCGTGACAAAGTACTGTTTACTTCGTCATAATTAGTCCTATCACGCTCAACTTTAAAAATAAGCGAGGTGTCATCAGCAAAGAGTACAATGTCACACAGACCCTTAACAAAAAAGGGCAAGTCATTAATATAAAGTAAAAACAAAAAGGGGCCCAGAATAGATCCTTGCGGAACACCCATCTTTAGGTGAGAACCAGACGATTTAGAATTATTTACGTAAACTGTCTGGATTCTTTGATTCAGGTAAGAGGCAATAAGATCAACCGCAGCGCTACGTACACCGTAGTGGTTTAGTTTGCATAGTAACGTCCGATGGTCCACACAATCAAAGGCTTTGGACAAATCGCAAAACACCCCAATTGCATTCTGCGACTTCTCCCACGCGTCGTAAATGTGCTTAAGAAGCGCAGCACCCGCATCAGTCGTTGATTTGCCTTTGGTGAAACCATATTGTTCACTATGCATGATCCCACTGCTATACATAAACTCTGAAATCTGATTTAAAATAATTTTCTCGAAGACCTTACTCAAGGTCGGTAAAACCGAGATAGGCCTATAATTTTCGGGATCCAATCTATCGCCACTTTTAAACAAAGGAACTATTTTACTGTTTTTCATCAAATCGGGAAATATACCGGTTTCGATACATTTGTTAAAAATAAGGGATAATTGAGGGGCAATATCATTTATAATAGTGCTAAGCAATTTAACTGACATACCCCAGAGATCACCGGTTTTCTTAGAATTTACGGTTCTAAATGTGTTAACTATTTCATCTGATGAAACAGGTTTAAAAGCAAAATATTTATTATTGACTTTAACATTTTTGTTCAATTCCGCGATTGCAACAGATGATGAGGAATTTAAATTACGTGTGACTGTTATTGGGATTTCAGTAAAAAAGGTCTCAAAAACAGCCGCCACCTTTGATTCTTTATTTATTTCAATATTATCAATTTTTAACTTTATAGGTCCATTGGGAGCCCTAGATTTTCCAGTAAAACTAGATAAAACCTCCCAAGTTGCCTTTATTTTATCATCTGAATTTAAAATTTTATTTTTTATATAAATGGACTTGGCTTGTACGCAAACCTTCTTAAATATTTTAGAGAAATTTCTGACTCTATTTAAGAACACCGGATCATGATTCCATTGCCTCTCACCATATAAATCATATAATCTTTCTCTGCTTCTATATATTCCTACGGTAGCCCAATCACTAAATTTAATTTTAAAGTATTTCGTAAACGTTTTTGGCTTAAAAATATTATTAAATTCATTTAACAATAAATCGAAAACTTTATTATATAAATTGTTCGGATTATCATTGGTTACATTTTCTTTAACCACTATTTTTGCAACATTTTTTTTAAAAGTGAGTATTCTATTTTTTGTTATTGGTCTACAAGTGAATTTTTGGGGTCTTGCAATTTCATGATTAATTAAGAGAGAAAATTGTTGACCACAGTGGTCTGAACTTAAATTCGATATTATCCTCTCTTCATATACGTTACAGTGACAGAACACATTATCTATACAAGTCGCGGAAACACTAGTTATTCGAGTAGGTTCCGAAAAGACGTTTAACAGGTTATAGGATTTAAACAAATTTAATAAACGAACACTACACGAAGTTACTTGTAATATATCTACATTGAAGTCGCCGCACACTATCACCGATTTGTTTTTATTACAAAGTGTTGTTAAAATATCCTCCATTTTATTTTCAAATTCATCAAAGTCTCCAGAGGGGGGTCGGTACACGCATAAGATAATATATTCATTGAGCTCAATGCAGGACAGCTCAATAATTCGCTCGACAGAGAGCGCCACTATGTCTGAACGAGACTTAAAAACTACATCACTACGAGCTAAGATAAGTGAGCCACCGCGAATAGCTTTCTCTCTACAGAACGAACTTGACAATTTATAATTTTCGATATTTATAATATTGTTGCTCTTTGACAACCAGTGCTCTGTAATGCACAATAAACTAATATTGAATTTTTTAACAAAAAGTTCCACTTCCGACTCCTTGCCACCTAAGCCTTGTATATTTTGATGGATAATTTTAAATAGCTTAGGCTTTGTCGTATTATTCAGTTTAAAGTGGAACGATTATTTTCTATCACAGTTATATTATTGTGATTAATGTCATTTTTCGTTATATCCCTTATAACGAAGTTTTTTATATTAAATGCTACTAAAGTAGCAATTTGTTTTTTATAATACTGAGGCAGATACATTGTACCTTTTGTCATTCTAAAACTATTATAAATAAATTTATTTATGTCAAAATAAAGAAAAGCGTCGCTATGACGGTATGTCAAATTATACAATGTCATGTTCAGATTATATATGTATTTGTTCTGTTTGTCCGAATAAGATAATGAATATGGAAATGAGCACAATACAAATTTACAATTATTTTTGTTATTTATAATTAATAATTTTTCCATATTTTTAATAATTTCACTTTTCTTAACGGACAAACCATCTCCATGTAATAATACAATAGTACTATTTTTGATCAAATTGTAGCTCATCATTTTATTTACATGATGTTGGTAACTGGCTCCAGGCGTGCATATATTACATAAATTTTCTAATTCATTATTTAAAAGGGACCCAAAGCCTTGACCTAATTGGTCAGAGAAAACAAAGTAATTATTTTGGAGCACAGCGGAGGACTTATTAATTGTTTGACTGTTTGTCATAATATCTACATCTTTAATACTAAGTTTATTATGTATAGCCGAGTCACCCAACACCTCAGAGCTTATTTTACCAACTTCATCTAATTTTTTACTCACACAACTACAATTAGAGTAATTATCTGTTAAAGACTCAAACCGTTCCAAGTTATAATTACACAAGTCCACTAAATTACTTGTGGCTTCAATGTGTTCCTTAATCTGCTGTTGAGCGGATTCATATTTTTTATTAATTGATTGTAAAGAAAAAGTCAATTGTGAGATTTCTTCATATAAGTTTTGGGTGTCTCGCTCATACATAGACCTACTCTCAATCATTTTCGTATTAAAAAGGTTTGCTTTTTTTATTAATTTAGAGTTTTCATTTTTGAGATAATTTATTTTCTTAGCTGAAAACTTATTATTTATTATTTTATTATATTTTTTATTAATTTGTTTACTTTAATATACTTCTTCAATTTATTATGACTTGAGAAGTATATGGGGGGCACAATACTTAAATCATCCTGTGTTAAATCAATTAATACTGGATTTCTATTATTTAAATCTGATTGAGTAGGTTGTGACTTGCATTCCACCAGTTCCTCATATAAGCTATGAGTATGCTGACTTTCTATATTTAGTTTGCATGTTTCCAGGTCTGAAATTAACTTTCTAGCCTGTATCAAATCAGACTCAAGTTCTGAAATGCGATCTAGTGCTCTCTCATGCTCAATGCTGCACTGGTCAAACGTAGTCACTATATTATTTAACTGGTCTCGCTGAGCCACAATATCCAAGTAATTGGTATGTAGTTCAGCGAGCTGACCTTTAAGATCAGTATTTCTCTTTACAACGTTTCTAATTTCCTCCTCACTGTCCTCTCGCTCCTGCAGTAGTTTTTTGCAAAAATCTTTAGAAGATCTTAGTTCTTCTAAAGCCTTTTTTAATTTGTACTCCGACTCCTTCGCAGAGGTCTTGCGGGTCATAACTACTTTTTCCATTGTTAACTGAAAGGATTTAGTGTAAGTAAGAAAAGGAAAGAAATGTTGTAATAAATAACAAAGAAATAAACAAATAAAAATGAACTAAAACAATTGGATAAGTTAATAAAATAATTAAAAGAAGGTTATATTAATGTTAATATATATAAAAGAAATTTAACAATGAATTAATGAACTTATTAATATAGTTAATTATATATGAATTATTTTTAAACCAATATGATTAAGATATTATAATTTTATTAAATAGCTATTACTGCTAACACTTTGGCAATAAAGGCTTATGAGAACGATTTTAAAATGATTTTTAAATGCTAATATAATGTAAAGTAAAATAAAGTAAGTGGTTTTGTATGGGGCCAATGTTTTTTGTCTTCAATGGCCAATGTCTTCTTTGCTTCCAACTAGTCAAGCAAAGTGAGTCAATAACGTAGCCCGAGTGTGTGGATGGACGTCACTCACTTTAAAATGAGTATTGTGCAGTATAATGAGTGTAATGTATATTTAAATTGAAACAAAATACTCCCCAAAGTTTGAAATGCTGCCGTTGACAAAGTGACAGCTTCGAAGATTATCGTGTTACACACTTTTCTTGCTACTAATGTACTTTTAAATATTATTTCTATATTTGATAACGTATTTTAATGAGTAATTACACTTTATTTTAATCAAATAATAGTTATTTATATTTTATACTAATTAATTATATGGGAGCTGCACTTTGACGTTTTGCCTGAGCCAGTGTTGCCAGTTCAAAAAAAATAATGAAAAAAAAAATAAAAAAAAAAAAAAAATTGAAATAACTATTAGTTGTCTATACTTTATGAGCTACTTACATTAATTATTAAAAAATTGATATGATTTGATAGGGGATGAGCTGATAACATGTTGCAAACAAAAAATGTAACATACAATTTTTGATAACAAGAAAATGAACTTCTTTAATTTCATCCATTCGAATGTATAATTCAAAGACGTGATAGGATACAAAAAGTTTTTTAAATTAATAGCATAATGCTAGTAATTATTAATTATGAAAAAAATATATATTCAAAAAAGTTTTTTTGACTCTGTGACGCTCATTTTATTACAGTATTAAGCCATATAATATAGTTAATTTTATTATACGTAGTTAAAAATGTTAATATACACTCATGTATGTAACAGATATACATTGTAACAGTCAATACAATGAACCGACAAATTGTATTTAGCAATATATACTATGTTAATAATCTTAATTCAAAACAACTTACTTTCACAATATATAGTTGTACTAGTTTGTGTTTTTTTTTTCTGATTTACATATTTGCAAACATACGCGGATGTTAAGCAAATGCGAATGCATAAGTTACATTACTAATATGCATATCAATAATTTGCATGCATACAATACATGTGATGGATTTTAATTTTTTACGTACTTGCTTCATCTACTAACTTTATGTAACCTTAACCTTAACCTTAACTCTTAAATACTTCCCTTAAGTACTAGCCTTATACACTTCCCTTATTTATTAGCCTTATCTTATTCTTTATATACTAACCTCATGTACTTGACTTATCTACTAGCATTACGTACTAGTCCTATATACTTGCCGTATTTTCTTCCCTTATATACTTTCATTATAAACTAGCCTTATGTACTTTTCTCATATACTTACTTTGTGCACTAAGGCTTTGTACAACAATTTCAAGAGTAATTTATTGAACACATATACATATACAGAATACATCTGAACAATTACTTTCATACAAAACGTTAATTATTTTCGTACAAAACGTTAAGCAATTTCCTTTTTGCAACATAACATTAGTAACTATAAAGACAGACAGTATTACAATATATTCAATCCAACCATCAAACATGCACGAACACGTTCCACTATCGTTATTAATAACTGCAATAATAATATCGTTACAATTCAATATCGCAAAGTGCACGTCACTTCACGATATATTTCGTTCATATTATTAGAGATAAATATATTGTCTCAATGTACTTTATACATCGTCTACTGGAATCATCGTACATACGTACGTAATACATGTCATCGTTTAACGTTAAATATGAGAGATGAAATTAAGTGTCACGATTACTTAGTGTTATTAAAACATGATTCGTAAAATAAATGTGTCACTACAAGATGTGTTTGCTTTGTCTTTTGTTTAATAACCTTCAAGTCTCACCGATCTCATTAACAATATGTATAAGGTGTTGTACGTCTATCAAACTACAAAACTTTATGTGAGCTTTAATGCTTTAAAATATATTAATATATCACTTATAACAGATTTATTATTCATTTTGATTATTATTTCATCATAAGTTAAATATAATATTTCTTTAAAAAACACAAAGTTTTATACAAAGTTACTCCTAACTTCTTGAAGCTGATTTCAATACCCAATACAATTGGCATTAATAAAAGAAACTTATTCACAAGTTCTTACTAGGTTTAGTAGTTTTGGCTGTGGGTTGATAATCAGACAAGGCAGACCATTTCGTAAGTATAGATAATTTAAACAGTATTTACTTTTACCTTCTCGCAAATTCAATTTACTGATTTATATCTTAAGCGACTTCTTGTGTATGTTTAGTCTAGTCTCAATTGATTTAGTGGTCAAAGCTCTATTCTCCTAAGGGGAATCACTTGGTCAAATTAAATTAATTTCTAGGTGTTGATTTAACTCAACACTCCCGTATTGTACCACCGGGAATAAAATAGTTCGAAGTAGTTTATTAATATTGATTGAATAAGTAAGTCGATAACAATAATTTTTAATGTCGAATCCACGAACAACATAATAATTTGTGAAAGTCCAGTATTTCTTCACGATTCTTTGATATTTATAAGATTACCCTTGGTGTTTTAGATAATTCAAATAAAAGCTTAAAATATACTTATAATACAGAGTGTAATATAAGGTTATCGAATGTGTTGTCTTTTGTTTCACAGCTTATTAGTTTTAAATTATATAATAATTTGACGTCTTAGTGTTAACTTATTGCAGTTTTGATTAATAACAAATTAATTTTGGTTATTACGTATTTCATACTGCCTTTATCATCTACCAACGATTTGTTTTTTATAAATTAAATATTTTAAAAGTATTTTGACGATTTTGATATAATAAAAATAGTATTGATTTTCAAACAACTAACTACACTCCAGTATGAAGCGGTTTAATTGCATTGGTTTTAATAGTTCTCTATCCAAACACAATCTGTGTTAAAGCGATGTCAGATGTTATTTCTGTAATTGCTGCTGGTTCTTTTATAAATGTTGTAAGCCCTGACCTTTACTGACCTGCCTGACTTATTGACTTGCACTGAATATATAAAAATACGCAACGTTGAAAGAAATTAAAGTGGTAATTTTGTCGAATAAACCTAACTTACTCAATCACTCACAAAGTGGTATAAAAATCTGCTCGATTAGCAAGAAATCAGAAAAAGCAACATACAGAAGAATTACAAAAAGAAAGTGACTAGGGTTAAATAAGGTGTTTTCAAGTAATACAATACAAATGACTTCTTTATATATATATTCTTACCATATTATAATACGTGACTCAAACAACAAAAACAATGTATATTTCCCTCATATTTTATAAAAATATATATCCTACCTACTATATGTTATGATGATGCTTTAAAACCCAGTCTACACCATAGTAGCTAACTCGCCAGTCTGTTCCGTGTGTCCGAACCATTACTTGTGTAAGTTTATTGTGCTACAATGTTTTAGATTTGTAGAGTCTTAAGATGTTCTTTTATTTTGAAGAATTGAACCTACATGGTTTTGTTTGTGGAACATTTGGATTATAGTTTTCATCTTATGACTCGTATCATCATATCAGGATAATTAAAAAACGTGATAGTATTACGATTATCAATATAAGAATATATTACCTTAAAGTACATATTCCACGAACTATTTATCATTGTTAGACTAAACTATTTAAAAAACAGCAAATTATAAAAATATATACTAAACCTATCCTTTGGGATGGACTTAGTGCTCGTTGTAACATAACAAAACAAAATACAGTTGCTACATCGGATGGTCTTACAATTATATTTCAACACCTGAGGTTACTTCTTTTCTACAATCCTGAAACGTGTTTGGAAAATACCACGTTCAGTCGTTAGGCGTGATTTTATATCAAACGAATAAACAAATACACATTTGATAATATTATGTTAGTTAAGATATTAATATTTACATCGAATATAATATTATACAAATTATTGATAAATATATAAACAGTTAAAATGAACTGTTTTACAGTTACAATAAACTGTTCCACTACTTTTAAGCGCAATTATCCAATTGCATTGTGAAAGAAAATAGAAACCAGAATAAGTATTTTTATAGTTTCTTTAAAATTTTTTTTTTTTTTTAAAGTTACTTATTATATTCTTCCTTTAGGTATGAATAAAGAAACAAAGCAAAAAATTTGTCTTGTAAGTTTCAAATTTTCAAACAGAAAATATTTCATTTAAGCGGTATTTCTCTGGTTTTCTTTTTATTATTTATTCTTCTCGTCGTGATTTTGTTCAGCCGAAAATATAAAATATATACGAATTATTGATATCATGACTGATGTTTTTCACCTTCGCGAGAAGAACGAGATAATCTAATGATAACACTCACGACTAATTTACTTTACGCTTATGAAATATATATTCTGTATCATACAATATCACAAGTAATGCGTAGTCGAGAACTGAGACTCTTTGAGTGCATACTGTAATGTAAATATTATTAAAGGTACATACGACTATCACTTCTTCTAAGATCATTTGGTAACCGGCTTTGTATATTTTCACATTATAACAGAATAGGTATGTCACAAAATTTCTGTACAATTTCTTATGAATATATATTTTTTTGCATCTTGTTTTATTTTTGGAAACCTTATTTTTATAATATCAGGTGTCAAAAAGCACCTGTTGATAAATTACCGCTACCTATAGATATATTTTAATCAAAGGGAGGTTTAAGATGCGTTGAGATGAAGCGTTAGATAAATTGATGAGTAGGTAAAAAACGGCAGGAATTGAAAATTATATTTAGTATAGCTCTTTTCAAAATTATAATGCAATGAACAAAAAAATATATATTACAAACTGAATAAAATAATATAACAAAATAATTTATAAAACCCTGAAGGCTGTTAATAATATTTCATCACGTAATACCGGTTATGATGTTTTCCAATAAAATATAATATAACTTTAATCAAACCATCGTCGGATTTATTACGGCAATTTTAATATTCGTCATCTAAATATAATTGTATCCGCTGGCATATATTTAATAATACATAATTAAATCATAAACAATATTATAATTATGTAAAAAAATATGCCTCAATTAGTATTATACTTGAAAACCTGAAAATTTTGCAATTCAAATTCGTTGTTCACTTTTACAGGTTCAAAAGTATTCCCAATCCTTAGTTACTTTTAGTTACAACAAGAATAAAGGAACTGGCATAAGGTAAAGATTTGGAAATATAGGTATGTTATATAGGACCTATTGAGGAGAGATAACTTTAATAACCAATATGTTACATAAAGTTTCTTATTTGTTGTGAATGTCTACCCATAGCTTTAACAAATATTTAATTATTTTCTTATGTAGATATCATAGATACTATCATAAACAGAATGTAATACAATAATTTCTGATAGAAAAACCTTTTCAAAGCTGGGTTACTATACCACAACTTTATCTAATCAATAGAGTTACAAAGGCTAGTCGCATAATAATGAATTGACATAAAATCAAAGGCTTTTCCCTGATCAAAGTCGTATAAAATAACTCTAAGCGAACCTCCGTATTCCCTCAACATTTAATAGAGTAATCGAATTCATGAGGACATAATATGTCTAGTGAATCGATAGTAATTACATTGTCTCACAGAACCGACCGCAGTGTATTGTTTTATGCATTTTGTAAACGTAGAGCATTACTTACTACATATGAATACTAAATATCTCAACAACAATGACTCTTCTTATTCCTTATTAAAAGCTTGAGAATTATATACGAATAGAAATTATTTAAACGTTTAAATAAGGGCCTGAGGACTCCTGAAATCCGAAAATAATAATATCCCCCATCTTTGACACGAAGACAAGACTATATGTTTTGTTTAGATGCCGTATTAGATTAGTTTACGTAACGTATTTACGTTTTGGTCAAATTAGGCGAAAAGCAAAATTAAAAACCAAAATCTGATAGAAGTTATTCCTTAAATGAACACGAAATCTACAAAAGGCTATGCAAATTCTATCTCCTGCAGGTTTCCAAAAAGTATCAGCGTATTTTGGAATGTTTACGAAGACGCTGAATACGTGATTGACGTCTATTCATATTTCATTCATACATATTTTGGCAGAAGCTTACACTTGCTTTACACAAACATTCTAAAAACATCTAAAGTTATTTATATTCTAACTAGGTGTTTTATTTCAATGATTTGCTGCATTAGTTAAACAAAGTGAATATAAAAGTGTGATAAACATTATTTTCGTGGATTTTGTCTCGACAGCGTGTAGTCATGTGAAGTTTGAAAAAAGAAAGTTTTGTTTTTAATTTTATATTCATAGTAACATAAACTCATGTCAGGTGTAAAGATTAATTATTTTGTATTCTGATTGAAAATACTATATAAACATTTTAATATTTTTTTAGTTATTTGCAAGGAAATTCCTCCAAATAAAAAAAGCACTTAAAAATAAATAGTAAAGATTTTTATAATTCAGCGGAAAATCACAGATATTTTAATAGATCTATTTAATTAGTAATGTAAATTATTTTATATCGTTATTGAATATTTATTCATTTTGCATTCGGGTTCCTTAATACAAGAAAAACTAACTTAACCTCGTAATCACAGTATCAGTCTTCGCTGTGTTATTTGGTATTATTTATTTGAAGCGGGGAAGCGACTTTTCGTTCTCTTCATTTAGGCTTTACTAATTAAATGTCATCTCTACGCAGACGATAAGTAATACTTACCTCATCAAGTGGTACATATTCTACATGCTGCTAAAACGGAAAAGAGGGAAAAAGAGTGATGCATCAAAGGCAAAATAAAAAAAAGATAAATTTGACCGGATATAATATTTTAATTTTTGGAGAGTCAGTTGAACAAGAAAAACAGTCTGCAAATCTGAGTTCTGTGTGTACAGGGGATGGAAGACTTGAGGAGGATATTGAAAAGAGAGATTCACTCTCCTAATAATTAATTATAATTTATCGCTTATTATATTAAGCCTTATAATTCGCCGGCCAATGATGTAAGCAAAAAGGTTCTTTTTTATATTTTTCCTTTTGAAGAACAAGGATTTGTCAAAAAATCTATAAATATATTAAAGCAGCTGTGTTATCTGCTCACGATTTGTCTTAGTATTTACCGTACTCTAATTCAATTCACATTCGCACCTAGATCCAATAAGAGCGCGGGCGGGATGAATGTTAAGTCATATCTACTTTACGGTTCAATCCAGGAATTTCTTGTATATTGAAATAGGTAAATAAATAAAGAGAATGTGTAAATACTCGAAGCGTACGTTTTAAACCAAGCATTATTATTATTTATATAACAATATCATAGTTTTGTAATTCTCTCAGAATACCATTATCTATCTCTGGCAGAGCTTGTATACCAGAAGGCGCTGTTACGCAATCCATCTTATTACTAACGTGACTTATTACTGACCTGACTTAGCTCCAGACCTTACTAAGTGGAAGAGGTCAAGATATTAACTTAAATACAAATAGTAAACATAGATTAAGACTTTTTTTGCTGATATTCACCGCGGTATTGTTTTGAAGTCCCGTAAAATAATTTAAGTAACTTATATCAAGTAATACGTATAAGCACGAAGCCGAATGTATTGAATATACTTGTTATTAACATATATCGTTCGTATCTGTGTATCAGGTATTGGTGAGTTCATTGAACTGAAATGTAAATAAAATATTTTGACGATAAATGGTAGCGATTTTATGAAATTGTTTTATTTTATCATACTTTGCATGTTTACATATATTAAACTTATAACACGTTCTATTTATTTTGTTTATAAAAGACTAATTAATCTAAATAATTAAATAATTAATCCATTAAATATTGACATTGAAATAATATATTTTGAGATTGAGAAAATTTGAGAAAATAGAAAAACTAAAGTAGATACTGTAAAAAGAAAAACTTTGAAAGAGTTCGTAGAACAAGTAATTTAGATCTTATAACTTTTTAAAACACGGAGACACTTTTCATTATCTTATATATTACAATAAATATATGTGTATCTTTTGTTTACTAAGTAAAGGCGTATTTTGAGTACTACTAGATAAGTATTTTGCATTAAAATGTTATTTTAAGAGATTAAATGAAGCTAAAAGATATTTTAATGTAGAGAAATGAATTGTAAGAAATTGGAAAATTATACTATCAATAGATTATTTGAGGGTTACACGGAATAATTTATATTTACAAGGATCATTAAAAATAAATCTTTTAAATAATAAATATAAAAAGAAATGAATATACGAGGGTATATTAGAAGTTTATTTATTTTTTAACAATTAAGTGTAAAAAGAAAACTAGAAACCGGATAATAAGCTTAAAATTTTATTATTTTTTAAAAATAAATATTAAAATATCTTTAAGAAAAAACTATTCTAATTACTAGAATATTTAAATACGAAGTTGACATACGGGCTACTTATGGAACATTTAAAATTAACCCGTTTAATCTTAGACGTAAAACTACTCAAAATTATTACAGACAATGTCATTATATTTAACAAAATATGGTATATTAGTAAAGAGGAAGCCACAGGCGGCACGGCTCGGCTCCGTCACAGTAGCAGCAGCTTTGGAAGCCGGTAGTGTGAAATCACAGCCCCGGTGTTGTGCGGTCAGTTGATGTTTCATTCCAATATGGCGCGGGACAACGGCGCGGTGATAGGTTGGTTACAATTATAATATGGCGAGACTATTTATTTATATCAAAAAACTTTTTTGTTACATTATCGAAAAACTTCACATTTTATTATGTTGTTGTAATATACATTGTAGATACGTAGTTCGTATATATAATTTTAAGCCTATATTTATAATTTTAAGTTATTTAAAACCATTTTTTGGTAAAAGAAACTAAGGAGCAACACTGCACTGCTTCAATTGGAAGTAGTAAATATTTTCTTAATAGTATACGAAATCTACAAAATACTATGCAAATTGGATCTCCTGCAGAGATAAACATTCCTTGAATTGTGTCAGGTTTATAAAAACGACTACGTGATTGTCTATTCATGTTTCATTTAGACTTATTTTTGCCAAATCCATTTGAATAATGTTTAATACACTTAGTTTACACAAACTCTTTTAAATCATCTATGGTTATGTAAATATAGCGTTTTATTTAAATGACTTGATGTTTTATTCCAACATGGTTGTCTTAAACTAAGAGTCTCTTTTGTTTTCATCACACCATGAGTACAAAGACCACACATTATAGCACCCTCTAGTTAATATCTTTGAGAAGTAACCTTTATACTTTAATAAATGACACGCCTTTCATATCAATATCGTAATCGAACACTTTGAAGTCACACAATGTACTAGCATATTGTTTTATTATATTTTGCACTTTTTTAGTACATTTTGATAATAAAAAGATAGTTGCTAAAATACAATTGTGTTTTCACCTTAAATATTTTTAAATTAAAATTTCTTATCAATATTATGTATATATATATGTACAACCGTTCTGTCTGTATTTTCAACTCATTTCACCTCCGAAATAATAATTTCTATTTCTGCCAATTTTTTCAAGATAAACTAACTAAACAATAAGAAAAGTGTTCGTTTTGACAAACTTAACTGACGTCTTGAAAGACGTGAATAATTGGATTTTTTTATTCTCTCGGAAATATCTAAAAGAAAATAAAATTTAAAAAGAATGAAAATATTTTTGGTTTTATCTATCCCAATAAATAATATAAAAATATGTGGATATTCCTGAATGTATGGAAATAACTATTTTTCTAACTTGGATAAAGTATTTTAAATGAAACTGACCTCTATTTGTATGTTCAGTTTATTAAGCTTTAAATAAAACCATACAATAAATAATAATTAAACCGCATATTATTTATGTTTTCGTTATTAAGAGCGTCATTGTAAACAATTTGAATATTGTGGTAGAAATATTAAAACACGTCGGTGCCAATTGTACGTATGGTATTGTAAATAAATATTAAAGGACTGTAATTTCGCCAAATTTAATTATATCATATATGTTAGTGTTTCGTTACATAAAATCACCGGAGTGATTTAGTAGTAAGTATCTAGTATAGTAATCAAATATATTTATAGTATAGAATCAATAGATATAATGTTTTAAAAAGTTATTATATCCATTATAAACTGTACTGACAGACAGACATCTTATACTAATTACTACTATATCTTTTCCATTAATATATATTATTTTTTACCTAATATGAATGAAACATATTTATCTAAATACAATTGCATGGACTGTCGGGAATTGGCAACGCGTCCATAATATTAAATTAATATATTGACAATCAAAACCTATTTTAGTAATATAAATAAATAATAAGTTAGCACGACTCTTACATTTCTTAAATTGTAACCACTTAATAATAAACGAACAATTTTCACCTCTTTTTTACTGTTATGAATTTTGTATAAACATAATCCAATTATAAAAATACGCTGTACCCAAATAAATAAGTTAAACCATTCCACGAACACATGTTTTAAAATTCAAAGTTACGAAATGAATTTACCGACAAACCTCAACTTTCCTGCGGTAATTAAAGCGCGTTGTACGAGTACCTCAACCATTGTATTATTAACACGTCTGTTTATATTAATAATACACACTCAATGATTATTATGTTATTAGTAAAACATCTTATTTATTACTAAATAATTGTTTCATGCCACTTCAATAATAAAAAGATTTTAAATAAGTCCTTCTCTTTCGTATATATTTAATATATAAAATTATAAGTTTTATCGGTTATACATATTTCGAAGGTATATTTTTCACTTCTGGAGGGCTTTTAGAAAAATGTTGGCAGAAATTAAATAAACTGTATTTAAGTGAAAGTGCGCATTATACTATATAAATAAACAAATAATAAATATATAAATTTAAAAATTAAATACAAATTTTTCGCAGCTATCGCAGTCACGGGAAGATGAGAATTCTGTCACAAACAACTGATGAAATAGGTAACGCCTTGAAGAAAGTTTACTTAAGACAGCTATAGACCACGTCATAAAATGAGTTAGTTCTTAAACTAATTTAAAAGTAGAATTATCTGCAATGTACAAATGTAGGTATATAAATAATTTACATATTTATAAAATAAAGAAAAGTTATCGGTATTAGATTTAGGGAACATATCTGAGATCTGAAAAATAAGATAATATATAATATATTCACATTACAAAAAACATTTAAACAGCAGCTCCACAAAGTGACCACATGCATTGAAATGATATAATGTTAACTGTAAATTTATACAAAATCTATCAATTGTCGAACAATAATTAAAACGATTTCCTATCAAATAAAATTGATAGTGAAATTATTAACTATTGCTTTCATTTCACTATTTTATTTGTTGCGGAATATAAATTATATTTAAATGATGGCCCTTCAGTAATTAATTAACAAATATTTTAAAATACCGATACATCACTGACTATATTAGTTTTTATACCACAATATGAAATATCTCATTAATAAGATATACGAGTAATATGTAAGCAAAGCTTTTGACTGCGTCATTACTTTTAATATTATTATATATCTATTATCATTAATTTGCGTCAAAATGTCAAAAGCTACGCATACATCGTTAATGTTCTGTTAGATTTAATATTTTTGTAGTAAATAATTTGTATGAGAATTTACAGAAAGTTATAAATGACTAGCTTTGTGACTGCGCTTTTTTTCGTGTAGACAGTCGTGGTCTATTTATCTTTAAAATTTCATTAAATATCCATCGCGTACAATTTCAAACAAACACACTTTCAAACTTGTGTTAACGCTTACTAAGTATAAGAATAAATATTCTAGAAGAAATAAGCATAATGGGTCCTCAGAGATATAAACGGGAAATAGTTTAAATAAGTCTGATCTCAGTAATTAAATTAGGTTTAACCAATAGTCCAGGCATATTAGTCATATGAGGGCAAGAATCTCGGAATGAGAGATAGTCGGCTATAAACTTGTATAAACCTTTATTTCAACACCCTAAAACTTGTCTCAAAACCTACTTATCGTAGGGTGTCCGCGTCTAGAGATATTCCAAGGTCAAAGGTCAAAAAATAGATTTTTTACACATTTATTGCAAATATCTCGTTTCCTATGAGTTTTATGCTATTTGTATGTATGATAAATATTGTAGAAGATTAAATTCTCTACAACTTTTGTTTCAACATTTTTTTTATATCTTCAACCATTTTCGAGATACTCGTAGAGGGCAGAGCGTGCGCAGTGTTTATCTGTATACAGTATCTTTCGATGTCAACCTGTAATCCCGATTAAAAACACGCCGTTTAAAGTTGTGAAATTATTAATAAATACATAATTATAAATGATTGGCATTTTTGGTTAACTATTATTAGGTCTACAACTTTGCTCCCGCCCTTTTTTTATTTATTTTAAAAATTATATAAAAAAAAATGGTATCTTATTTATGTTTCAAACTAGACTAAATAAATATAAATCAGTAAATTGAGCGTGCAAGAAGCTTTAAAGTTAATACTGTTATAATTTTAACTTATTAAATAGTCAGCCCTGACTGTTTGTTAACCCACAGACAAAACTACAAGTACTAAAAGTTTAATCTATTACCGCTAAGTTTTTTTACTTAATATTTGAAAATTAATTTGAAAAGAACTGTTTTTACATCTAACTGAAATAATAAAATAATAAATAATTTAATGAAAAAAAGTCAGTAAAATTATTACGAGTTTAAAATTCTTTTTCCTTGTACTTCCTATAATATATCCTTCGGGAGGCTATCATACAGTAGCACTCCTTCACACTGTAAAATCTTACAAACTATAATGTATGTTTGTTTGTTTGTGAGGTTTTGTTTGAAAAGTTATTTGCTTAAAAGTTTAATAGTATGGACTTTGAGAATAACTATTGAGCCGAACATATTTTTTTGAAAAATTTCCCACTTACTTTTTACAATATAAACAAAAGTGACAGAGAGCGATAGACCTCAAAGAAATATATTACTTAGTGCCTTAACTTAGCTGTATAATTAGGGCCTACTTTTACTTTGAAACACCATTTTTTATGAATTTCTTGAAGCAGATATTTAATATCTCGCTTATTACATCCTTAACGCACTTAACTACTTTAGTAGTGATGCTATCAACACCCGTACTTGCGTTATAGTTAAGGATTTACATTATTTAAAATATGTAAGACTTTTTGAGCAGTCTTATGTTTGTCTGTAAAATATGTTATATTGTATATCATTTGTTGAAAGTGTTTCTATTATAGAGTAAGAAATACGACCGTGTGTTTATGCGATTCTTAATTAAATATTTTCTTAACAGCAACCAAGCTAAGTAAATAGATGGAAGGTTAAAAACAAATTTTAAATTACGTATTTATATATTATAAATAAATAAATAAAGTCAATACATATTTCTATCTACATACAAATTTAACGAGACTATGCGAGCCATGTTTAGGCACTAAGAGACTTTCAGATCGATTTCATTTCGAGTCTATCAATGTTCTTGCGGTCTGCACATATAATCTGACTAAATACTGTGAAATATATTTCTTTCCAGTTTATTTTTAAATTTAAAAAAATATCAACAATTTAAAATACCTGAACTAAGAAAAGTGTATAGTATTAAACTTTTTTTAAATTGTACATCAATATTGAATTCATATAAAAGAAAAATACTACTTTCATAAATAAATTGAAATAAAACATAAAACGCTTTTTTTAAGTTTTTTCAAGTTATTGTGTTCATTATACATACGAATATATTCCTGGAGCCAAATATTAGAAGGGATTTTCCAGATAATTATAGAAATCAAATTTATAACATACATAATTCAAATAGTATACTAATTACTATTTTTATACATACATACATACATGTATAGTAATTGAGTAAATTATATTATACAATTCTTTAATAAAATGAGGGTCACAGAGTCAGAAATACTCTTTTTATTTATAATTAATAATATTTTTTTCCATTATTGATAATTATTAACATCATTTTGCTAATTTATAAACTTTTCGTATCATATCACGCGACTTTGAATTGTGCATTTGAATAGATAAAAAAACGAGGAAGACAATTTTATTGTTATCAAAAATTATATGTTAAATTTTCAGGTTGCAACATGGTATCAGCTCATCCTCTAGATATGCATACTTATATAATTAATATACGTTGCTAATATTACACATATTTACTATATATTCTAGGTCTTGGTTGAGTGTCATTTCCAGTTTTCTTTTTAAGGCAGCTTTCATAGAAAAAGCAATCACAGATATTTTCAGTCAAATTACTTTACGAACATATGTTCCGTAAAATTCCTTCAATTTAAATAACTTCTAAAAAGGTTTGTAAAATTAGACGAAGCTTTTCGAATATTACTTCGACATAGAAACGGGTAAGTAATTATATATTATTTAAGTAGGACAATATAAAAAATATAAAAGGAACGTCCGGATATCCGGACAGACGAACGACGGCATTTTTGCCCCAGCTGTAACAGCGACGCAATTCTCTCGCTCGGACGATTTTAATTCAAAGTTAAAAGTATATTAAATTTATTAAGGAATGTATTAATAATACAAAAGTAATACCATTGGTTTGGAAAAAATAGGCATGTTTTGTAAATACAACGAGTTATAATTAATGGCCAATTTTATAGTTAATTATTTATGTTTATAGTGTTACAGATGAACACATTTTTAAATACTAGTTAATGTTTAATTTTATCGTATTTTTAATTAAATTATCGGTATATTTCTGTTTAATATTATTCCATTTCTAATTTGAAAATGATGAAGACTTTCATTCATTAGACCGATAGACAAGCAGTTTTTGTGCTGAGATTATCAAAGTCAAACTACACTCAATATTTATTGTCTTTCGGTTGTTCCAATTTTAAATAATCTTCCAAAGTTTCGATCAGATTGTAATAGGACAAGCTGTTTCTTAAATTAACAAAACAATGAAACGAAATAATACTTAATACTGTTGTTATTAAGGCTGTCAAAATATATAAATTAATTTTATAAAGGTTTGTTTGTTGAATATTTGAGACTAATTTATCGTAAATAATGTATTTTAATCAACAGTTCATATTTATTTTACTATTTTATATAAAGAATGTAATGAAATAAAAATTTAAACTAATTATTTATTATAAAAAAATGCATTAACATCCGTGTAACTATAAAATTCTATTTATATTCCTAATATATACTGGATGACAAATAACTCTTGCATAGCGTCTCTATTGCTTGGTTTTAATCAAGGCATTTTAAATATTTTTTTTTTTGTGAAATACATAAAGTTCATTTTCGAATAACAACAATACTGTTGAGACCTCTGATTGGTTCAAAACGTATCCCGTATTTTAAGTTATCCGGCGAATATAAACATTGATAGAATTGTTACTTTTATACTCAGCGAGACAAAGACGATATTAATTTTCGCTGGCAGTGTAGCTCTAACTTGAGGTGCAATTAGCATCGAGTAAATATGATTGTCAAACATACGCGAGGTGTTATCTTAGTATAGAGGAAGATCAAAGGGTGCAATTGGTGTTTTAAGATTAAACCACAAAATAAGTTGCCCTGCACTTTATAACTATTAGTTACTTGGACCGTAACTATATTATTTTAATACTCCAAGGAAAAGATTCTCTATATGTGTGTATTCAAGTTACAGAGGCTGTACGTGTCTGTAAATCATGAATCATCATCTGTGTCATAGAAATATATTTAATTAAATCTTGTTAGGACGATTTATTTCTACAGGTCTATAGTCAACTGCCGCCTTTTGCTATCATTCTGTTTAATTAAAACAGTTACGGTTTAGATATATGTAGTAATATTATTTAAGAATAGATAACATACAATTAACTTTTTATTTCTGAATGTTCATTTTTCATTCCGTTTGGTTAGTTAAATTATGCGAAATATTTCATATTAGTTATGTTATTTATGTTCCAATTGCAACACTTCATAGTAGCCTTTATGATTAAAGATAATAATATATATGTTTGTAATTACTTTGATGAATATGTTTTATCACAATATTTTTTCTTAATCAATTTTCAAATATTTAAGAAAAAAATATTGCGAATCAAAAGAGTACAATACAATTTCACAGAAGGGAACCCCACCCCACTCAGAGACCATCCCCAGGGAGGTCTCTATACAAGACACAAGTTTCTTTCGGCATTCGATGTTTTCCCGAGAAAAACCTGCACAGTCCGAATATACCGCATTCCCAGGGCTGTCATGCGCATAACAATGTATGTTGGGAATATCCAACATATCATTTATGTGCAGGATGAAAAGAGTTAGGGATAGCACGCAGCCTTACGGTACACCAGCGTTCACCGGCTTGGGGTCCGAGCAAATACCGTCGAGAACGGACCTGTATGCTCCGCCCAGTGAGAAAATTGGTGATCCACTAGCATAAACTCTCGAAAAGCCCATAGGAAGGTAGCTTAGAAAGAAGTAGAAAGTAGTAGAAAGAAGTCCCTTGTGCCACACACGATCGAAGGCTTTCGCCATATCCAGACTGACTGCCAGTCCCTCTCTCTTGCTTTCAATAACCGCTGCCCAACGGTGCGTAAGATATAAAAGAAGATCACCAGCTGATCGGCCATGGCGAAAGCCATACTGCCGGTCATTGATCAACTGGTGTTCCTCGAGGTAAGTTAGGAGCTGTCGGTTGATATTGATCTCTATTATTTTGAAGATAAAGGAGGTAATGGCGATAGGTCTGTAGTTAGCTGGGTCCAAGGTACCACCTTTTTTAGGGATCGGATGGACAAGGACACACTTCCTTGAGACCGGGATCACGCCTTTCAGGTAGGAGTGCCGAAATAGACGCGTTAGCACTGGAGTCTACTCAGGGCTCACTTTCGTAGCACCAATGGAGAAATGCAATCCGGCCCACTTGACTTATGAACGTCCTAGAAAAATAGAGAATGCCGGATAGTGTTTTTGCTGAAAAAATATTTTTGGCATTGAGCTCTGACACCGCGGGATGTTAGGAGGCGTCTTCTCTTGGTCATACAAAGTTGGATGCAAAAAGCGTGCCCAAGAGATTGGCTTTCTCTTTTGCCCTGTGGGCCAGAGAATCATTACCCATGTGCAATGGCGGTAGAGACGGCTGGCTAAAGTTGCCCACAGTGACCTTGGAAAGCATCAAGAATTTGCGCGTGCCAGGCCAGCTGACCTAATGCCAGCTGATCTTAAACTTTGTTTTAGCGATTTGCCGTTTGAAGAATCTGGAGGCACGGTTATACTTATGTAACGGTTAACTTGTGTAATATCTACTCAACAAAATCCAGCACGTGCAAAAATATTTCGAAGTAAAGCATCTACGAATATTAGTGTTCTAGTCACGTCTTAAGAATAGGTATTCTTAAGTTCAACCTTTTATGGAGAAGCGAAACGTCTGAAGTTGCTGATATACAAAATGGTAATAAAAATGAATAGTAGAATTTATAGTCATGCAACTGTCAGCGAGAATCTAATATATTAAGATAAACTTAAACATACTCCCTTCTATTCCGTATTATAGACTAAATTGGTAAAAATGTTGCGGTGTCTTAAATTTTAATTTTAGTACATTGCTAATATTTTGTATTAGTCTAACATTTAGTTAGTATTTTTAATATATGTCTCTACTTATGACTGTTGGAATTTTTCTTTGTTTAGAGCACGTATTTAAAGATCAGGCCTTCATTATTAATACTGCAGTGAAAATTCCTTTGCAGACGCTCGATGCGCATTTCTAATGAAGCAAGCTTGTGATCCGCTTTTCAACTACCTACTTGAGATGACATCTGTGTCTTTTAAAGACGTGGTTTTCTGGTACATCTTCAGACGCATTATGACATTCACTCGATAAACGGAGTCATGAGCTGTTAAAGCATTACACAGAGGTGAATAATATTTCCAAATAGATTGAAATAATTGAGACTATCTTGAAACATGACTATACATATCTGACCTTTTTACTTATACATTTTAGTTATACATTTTACGTGAAATATACATATTAATATACCTATGTATATTAATATGTTTATTTTATTTTATTTATTCTTTAATAAATTATACCTAACTTACATACAGTAATTGTTACTACAATAAAGATATGATATGGAACAAGTCATATTATAACAATATAAGACAAAAAATAGTACTATTGATTATGAAAGTGAATTTCTTTAACAAGTGTTCTATTCTCACTTGCTCATATAAAATCTACTGCTTTATAGAATATACACACATTAGTCAACAAATTGTATACATATACAATGTAAAACGATCTAATTTAAAATACAAAAATTATAGCTTCTTCTAAAATTGAAAGAACCTTACAAATTTCTATTCTCTATTGCATAACCTTGGGCGTGATATTTATGAAAATTCGCCTGGAATGTGCAGTTACCTTTTTTTAATATGAGGTAAGCTTGAGGCTTAAGGCTTGAAGCTTCCATGAACTGATTTTTGCATGCTCACAAATACAATTTCACAAAAAAATCTAAAAAGATACTTTATTCTTTATCAAAATATAGTAAGAATATAACATAAACCATAATAAAAACAAAAATATTTGTACGTTAATTAAGTACGGTGGCAGCCGAGGATCCAAAAAAAACCAAAATTATAAAAATACTTTATTTAAAATTACAATTTAAGTTACAACTAAAATGACGACTGCTTGCCCGATATTAGAAAACAAGAGTGACAATTATATTTAAAATTAATTATAAAGAAATACATTTATGTCAAGTGCACATTCAGCTTTTTGATTGTTATAAAATTATAATGAAATAATAAATTTGTGTGAAATGTAGATTCAGCTTTACGATTGTTAATATTCCTGGATTCTGATGCAATGTAATGTACATATTGCACCAACGCTTGCTAAGCGGTTCCCGCGATGCATGGGAACATAACTCCTCCCTCCTGAAGAACAGCATCTATTTGATTTCCTTAGATCTCGAATAGTGCTGTAAAATCTTCTCCACGTGATCACGATTTCCTTCCTCGTCCTTTGTTAGCTTTTGTTCTTTCTTAATTTTAAGGCTTTTACGATTCTTCAGACTTTTATATATTATAACTGCAATGCCTAGTGCACCTGCACTTAATATTATTCCATATAATGGGATTGTAGTGTGATAAAGACTGTTACTTTCAGTTATTCCTGAAATTTTCGGCTGCAATGACATTTCATTACTTATTTCTTGAAGCTTTTTAAGGTCGATGGTGTTTAGTTGTAATGACGTTTGTGAAACTTCAATTTTCTCAGAATTGTGTAGGTCTATTATTTTCAGTGGCTTTCCTCTTATATGATCATTGCTATTAATTATTGTAAATTCTGAACTTTTTATTGAACATCCCAGAGGTAGGGTTACAAGATAACTGCCTTGTACTTTTATAAATTGTTGCTGATTGCAGGATAATTTTAAACTTGATGGCTCCGGAAATGTTATAATATAATGGTTGTCGTCAAGTTGTTCCACGGCTTCCGTAGTCAGGATCAAGGATACAAATTGACATGAACTTTGTATCTGCTGCATTGTAATGAGGCGTTCTATACAATCGGGCTGTTTTCCATAGTGATTGTTAAATTTGTTTTCACAGAGATAAAATCCGTTGACCTTCGGGCATTCAGCCTCTATGTACATAAAATCTTTATTGTGAATTGCTGGGAATGGTTTAGGAGGAATAAGGATATGGTTATTCTTATTCGGTACTGCGGATAGATGATATAAAAAATAAAATTTGGAAAAGACAATCGGAAACCTAAAAATTAACACAATATTCCTATCGTTATAATAGTAACCTACTTTAATAACGTCTAAATAGTCTCTAAAACTAATGTCTAAAAGTTCCTCTTTCTCGTAGAGGCTATTTAACTTATTTAAAATATCTCTATGCATATTGATAGATAACATTGAATGATGTGTACTTTGGGTATGAATAAAAGCTAACCAATTTTCTAATCGAAATAATTCGTCCGTTATACTTTCAATATTATCTCCTAAAATTAAGAATATTTGAGTCAAGTGCGTAAAAGTTGTAATATCCGTTTCGAGGTTACTGTTGACACTAGTTAAGTTATTTATCAAATTTTCCAACTTTCTTTGATTAATTGTTAAATTATTAATAATTTCATTATTTTGAAATAACCATTTTTTGGTTAAACTAATGTGATTGTTCAATTCGTTAACAATTATATTATTATTTCCTTCTAATATTTTAATTGCATTATCATACTTTATAGCATCCGTATAGTCGAGATTTCCTGAAATAGTTTTTATTATTGACCCTAAACCGTTAATAAGCCCTCTTTTAACACGACTAGTCTCAAAGGTTTTTAATTGCTGTGAAACTTTTTCTAATTTAGTTACAAGATATTCAATGTGCATTTGAAAAAGTGAAAGGGTTTTATTTCTTAAAATTGGGTTAATATTGTGGATTTGTTCTTGAACTGACTTTAAACTATCACGAATCTTTACTAAATCTACGCATTGTATAAAGGAGTGATAGTGGGAAATGATTCTAGCGGTTCCTAACTTAAACGGTAAAATACCCGGTCCATTATCCAGGCTACTTAACTCAATTTCTTCTGCTTTCGTCAAGGTTGCTAACAGGATCGTCATTCTGTAACAATTGAGCACTTATAGGTACTCTTTTAAGTCTAGATTTAGCTATTGGGCCTCGTTTCTTTTTCGTGTAAATGTGTATCGGTAAGTCGGCTAAAACTTTGTCATGAGTATAGCGAGGGGCAAGTTTTTGTCGGGATGCTTTAGGGTTTCGTATGAATATTTGTTGGTCGGGTAAGTAACATGTCTCAGATTCTCGTTTTTTATTAATGTTTTCAGTAATTCGGGTACGCCTATGTATGTATTCATTTATATTATCATAGACTTTAATCATGCGGTCACGATGGTCTTGTGTGTATTGTTGTAATAGTTGTTCTGTTATAGGGATTTCTAAAAAGGGATTTTCTGAGTCAGAGTGTACAGTGGCGGTTCGAGAGCTTATATTGGACTGTGATTTTTCAGAGGGATTCACAATTGTTGAGCTAGCCTCTTCATTGTGAATCTCAATTCGAGATAGCGCGTCTGCATTACTATTATACTTACTATAAACTTGTATGGGGTTTGAAGCATTTTTAGTTACAAATAATTTTTTCTTATAATCTATGGTTGCTTCCAATTTATCTAAGAAATCTGTACCTATTAAACCATCGAAATAATTGTGGAATTTATAAATGTAAAATTTTATATTATCATTACTTTTAAACTCATTAAAGCAAGGAACGGTTATAGAATATTTATGTTGGCTCACAGAATTAACATTACACACTTCAAAAGGTTCATAATTTAAGTTGAAATTATTAAAATATTTTTCAACTGCATCTGGACTTATAAAGGACTGATTTGCACCGGTATCTATAAGAAACTTTAAGGGTGGATTTTTAATCTGAATATAAGGTAACTGACCTTGGGATTGAACATTAATCTCTACTTTGGTTTGTCTAATGGTTTGATTTTTCGAAAAATCCTGTTGGTTATTTGAAGTTGAAGATGAAGGTTCAACAACAGTATATTCAAAGGGTATGGGGTCGTTTGATTGTTGAAGACATTGGTGGTTTTCTACAGGTTGATAGTCACTGTAATAATATTCTGGGTGTTGGTTATAATCGTCATAGTAATTGTCATAGTAATCGTCAGTCTCATAATAGTCATAATGGTCATAACTTTGATTTTGATTATTACTTTCGTGGAAATTCATTTCCCGAGTTTTAAAATAATTCGTTGGGGGTGGATTACCATGTTTCCTCCAGTCATGTCCAGTAGGTGGTAAATTTTTAGTTACAAAGTGAGTTACACCGCTCATAGGACGGGCTGGTTGGGGATTTTGGTTAGCATGTTGATAAAAATTACGTTGGGGCATTTTAAATGCATTATGAGGATTATAATTTGGAGGTGTGGCCCTAAATATTTGTTGAGTGTATGAGGGACCTGGACCCGGTTGAGGTCTAAATGGGGGTCGTTGTGTGTGAGTTGGGAATTGATGACGCGGTTGGTGTTGGTTTTGAAATGTAAATGGCCTAGACTGTATTGTGTTAAAATTATAATCTGAATTTACCTTAAAAGGTTGAGATGACAATGCCATAGGGTGTTTGTTCCTTTCAGGTTCATAACGAGCCTGTAAATATATAGTATTTAATTCGTCTTGCACGAATTCTAATGCTTTCTCTATTGTTTCGGGTCTCATACATCTAATACGTGAACCTAAAGGATCTTTTAATCCTCTTAAATATGCTTGCAGTGTTAATTTCTGATATAAAACCCTTTTCGCTTCAATTGTGGTACCAATATTCTCGTGTAAAGTTATGTATGTCATAATTGTACTAAACAAGTTTTGACAGCGTTCATAAAACTCTTGGGGTGTCATGGACCCTTGTCTTAAAAGAGCAAGATCATTGTATAACGCAGTTTCGTCTCGTTGATCAGAAAAATTATTAATTAACGACTTACGAATGCCAGTCCAGTCTGAAGGGATACCGTTAGTATTAATTAATCGTGCTGCGGAGCCTGTTACTTTATTTAAAATACCGTTTACAAGAGCAACATTTAATAAATTATTTTCAGGGTTATTAATCACAAATTCTTGGACTAACTGGTCACATAGTTTTATGAATCTAGGTAATACATTTGGGTTTCCATCGAATTCAGGCAATAAGCGTAAGGCTTGAAAAATGCTACCTAAATCGGCCATATTATATTTCTCTAAAGTTAATTTATCGTTATTATAAAATATTAAATTTCTATTCGCGTCTTGAAAGCGCGCCCTACTACTATAAGTACTAATCCTAGAGGTCTTCGATTGCCGCAGAAGGGAAATCTTGGAAGGATAAATCTTACAAAATAGGGATAAGCAATCACTAGAAAGATTCTAATGTACTTACAATTTTAATTTCGGTTTCTCTGGAGTATCAATGTTCGGATACGCCTCGCTGCGCCGCTTCGTAGATTCAGGATACTCGTGTTGAAACTTGATAGCTTCCCGGATGGACCGCAAGACGATTATCTTGATTTTAAGAATATATAGTTTACGTTGCTCGCGACCCGGCCCGCGAGTATCCTACCGACTGCGCCAATTAAGTACGGTGGCAGCCGAGGATCCAAAAAAAACCAAAATTATAAAAATACTTTATTTAAAATTACAATTTAAGTTACAACTAAAATGACGACTGCTTGCCCGATATTAGAAAACAAGAGTGACAATTATATTTAAAATTAATTATAAAGAAATACATTTATGTCAAGTGCACATTCAGCTTTTTGATTGTTATAAAATTATAATGAAATAATAAATTTGTGTGAAATGTAGATTCAGCTTTACGATTGTTAATATTCCTGGATTCTGATGCAATGTAATGTACATATTGCACCAACGCTTGCTAAGCGGTTCCCGCGATGCATGGGAACATAACTCGTTATCTTCGCTTAAATGTAAATAGTAGTGTAATTGAAATTGTCTTTGATTAGTTGCGCTATAATCGTATCACAATCAACATTTGTGTCCGAATTCGAATTGAATAGCTCATAGGATGGTGCATAAGATAGGTCGGACTATTCCTATATGGCTTCTGAGCTTTACGACACAATAATTTTAAAATGGAGCTAAAAATGTAAATACAATGATTGGTATACAAAATATAGTAATATATTAATTATGCTTAATTAAATATGTTTATAATTAAATATGTACATATTTGTTATATATGAATATGTTTTCCCTTTTCGACCAGAAAAGAGAAAAGTCCAAGCAATTAACATAAAAATAAACATTGAAGGCTGGTAGTTCATTGTTCTTACAAAAATTAGATTAATCATAAAACGATAATAATAAATATACTCTATTGTAATATAACAAAGAGTTGAGAAGACAAATAAAAGTCGTAACAAACTTCTGAACATAACATTGCGACGGTAACACAAAATAACCAAGATATACTGCGGCAAAAGTGAAAATTAACGATTAAATAATAAATGAATAATTAATTAAAAATTATTTCTTGGTAAAAGTTTAAGTGTCGTAAATTTTGAAATTTTTTTGTTAACGGTTCTTAAAAAGTTTGTTATTTTGTTGGATACTGCTTAAAAATGTAGTAAAAAACAACAGTATTACACAAGTTTTGACCTTAAATGTTAAAGTTATGTATATCTTGAACATTATTTTTATGTTTGAGATCAATAAATATGGCGTAAATTTTATCTAAACTAGCTTACACAAGTGACTCTGTCTGGTATATTTGTATGAAGCATCGTAGTTTATTGAGTTGTATCGAAAAATATATTTTCGTATTAGATTTCGTGAAAAGAAATTAGAATTTAGATTATTTTAATGTTTTTATATTTATCTTTTATGGTCCTTTTGTCATCTAACAACATCTAAATATAATCTAGGGTATTTTATATTTTTATATTCATGTCAATGATGATAATATAATATTTGGGAATTATTATTCATGCATGAATAATAATTCCCAAATATCGCAAATACATCCAGAATTATATTAAATTTCAATAATTGAATAATAAATTAATACGATTTATTGTTAAATATTAAATAAGAAAATATCATTACTAATATATTTATCAATAACATAACAAAATATGCTTTCATTCTTAAAAAATAATATTGTCATCTTTCTACAGTATATTATACCTTCAGTCTCATATAATGGCCTGTTTTAACAGGTATTAGATCAGTTTGATTATTAACGACCATAGGTGTACTGAACCTTATTGTTTAAGTACCTAATTAAATGCGTTTCGTAACAAAAATAAATATTATCTTATTATACTTTTGAATTATAATTTATTTAAAAATTCAATCATTAAGGTACCGCAACTTTTTTTTTTCTAGTCTACAAAAAATTTATATTTTATATGTGTTTTTACATTTTTAGTTTACCAGCAATTCTTTTTTGTTCTTACTCTAAACTAAAATTTAACGCCGAGCACAAGCTGGTATTTCAATAATGCTTTTGATCCACGCATTTTTTTCTATTTCATTTCGGAAATAGATTGAAGGGATATCAATACTTTTGTTGCAATCAATTTAAGCTTGATGCATACGTATGATCCTTTTATAAGACCGGGTATCAAATGAGTAGACATAGACGTAACATACCTGGTGATATTTCGTTACTGTAGCCATCGTTGCGAAGGTTAAGGAATAGAGAAGAGTGAAAGAAATTCGAACTGAATCGGAAAGATTCTGTTTCCGGCTATTCTACACAAAATATAGATATATGGCAGGTAAAAATAGTGTATTATAAATGATATAAAAACATGTCATTAGATTATTAACAAGTAAATAAAAAGAAGCTTTATCAGATACTATGTCAAATAAAATGTACATAATCTATGTCGTATCATCCTCATACCGCAGGTGCGGCTAATAATGTAATGGAGTGACAAATCCAGAGCAAGGCCTGATTTCAAACTAAATTTTTTAAAAAACTAAAACTAATATTTTTTAAAAACAACTGCTGATTTACATAACTCAATACAGCTGCTGCTCACATCCATGTGAGGTTTACAAACTGAATAATAATTTATGATCACACATCATTGTGTTGCATGTGCATCGAAGACTCAATGGTTGGTTTCGCAATCACGTTCATTAAGCATTAAATAAAGCAACGCAAAACAAAGGTATAATAGATTAATATTACAAGCTGAATGCCAAAATATAAATATAGATATCCCGTATATTACTCCTTCTGAGACCATGAATGCATCCCTTGACAATGCTATAAAAGCAATGAAGGTCGTAACAAAGCACACATACCGCTAGTAATACTGTATATATAGAGAAACACTTATAAATATAACATTACAACAATAAATGAATACATATATTTATTGCAGCTAAAGCTAGTGAAGTAAAAAAAGAAGTATAGGGTATTAAATATAATAATTTGTAAATTTTCCCCGAATTTGCTTTCAATTAATGATATATAACGAATGTGTGTATAAATTAAAACACCGTCTCCAGATAAAACAGAGCTGGTGTAGTGTATCGACTAGGAGTATACGAAAGTGAAGTCGCGAGCTTAGGTAAAGTTACTGGTTTACCCTCATAGCTTCTCTTTAGCAACATGTACAACAAAATACCGTCAATTTATACAAGTTTATAGTTAGTTCGTTAATATACACATTAACAGACTTTACAATCTTTATGCACTCGTATGTATATATTTTCACTTTGTAAATGCTCTTAAATTTTATAATTTAATAGTTTTATTCAGTTGATATAGAATACATATTAGCAATACCCTAATTTTATATTGTGTATGAAATTTTCCTAAAAGTCATTATCACAGAAAGTCAACATTCAATAGTTATTTGAACTATTGGGCTACTTTTGTATATTGATGGGATTGAGAATTTGGCTTTCTAGCTTAGTCCATAAATATACTTTCCCATTTTTGCATTCCATTTGGAAAAATATATATCAACAATTCGACCGTATTTGCAAATGTAAAGACTGTCACATTATTTTCATAATATTTTTGTATTTTGATTCTTATAAATATATTTCTAATCCAATTGTGATATCGTATATTATATATATAACAAATATATTACGTCAAACCATATAGAATATTTCTATAAACGGCAAAGCCGGATAAAAAACACTTACGCGTTAGTGCTGGTGCATTTAGGACTTATTAGATGTATAGGTATATAATTATATATATAGGCCATAGACTACATAGACTGATTTAACAATTGTTGGTTAATCAAGCAACCCTACTTCGGGTTATAAATATGGTTAGGTTTTAAGAAACATTATTTCAATATTACATATAATCATGTATGTACTGTATAATTTATTACTAATAGTTAATACTTATTAGGAAAATTATCTGAAGGAAACGTCTTCACTTACATGAATGTAATAGTTTATTGTTGTAATAATAACAAAAAACAATACAATGGGAGATGTTATCTCAAGAGAGCGATCTCTTTCGAGCATCCAATCAGTAGTAAAAGGCATAAAGGAGACGTTCAGCTCCATACTTACTTCTGAATGTTCGAAGTTGTATCGCTGTACGTACAGTAATACTGGTGTCGACGTATTTTCTGATTGTGTTCTCAAATTCTGATCGGTCATATTACAAGTCACATTACATTGGAACATTTACATATAGAGCAGGAATACACATTCGGAAATTGTACACAGCATTACTCACAGTAGATTAAAAATACTATCAATCAATCATAAAAAAACCTTTAAAGTTTAGCTAAAATGTTTGTTCAAATGTACATATATGTTTATAATAAAACAATATTAACAGGCGACAATGTCATATATATTAAGTACTGTTATTATAAACTTAAATGTTGATTCAGAATGATTGTAAGAAACTTTTTGAATCAACCATTGCAGCACAATTCATATGAACGTACTGTAATGTAAGTATTGTGTATTTCTGAAAGTTTGATTACACACATGTCATAATCAAAGTTTGCATTGTACTTGTTATATTAGATTTTTTTAGGAAATTGTTTAAATATTATTTTGCCATATGACATTTTTCGATCTTCTACTATTAACAACGTTTAATGAAGCTACACTTACGACATATTTTATACTAGGTGTTACAATTTAGTTTTTTGTTCTCCCGTAATGAGCAAAGATTCCTCAATAAAAAGGTCTCTACATATTGACTAGATCAAAAAGCTTTAAACATTTAAGTTCAGTAACAAATATATAATAGTTATTGCGTGATTGACAAACAAACATACAAAAATGTCAAAAATAATGTTATAATTGTGTAGTCTATATCGTACAAAGGTTTGAGAAATCTTTGCGACTTTAATAGTGCATTGATAAGTATAGTATGTATTTTAGTTTTTATCCAAAATGTTTATCAGATTTTCCTCGTGTTTTATCCAACAAACAGTATATGGAAATTTCAATAATAATACTGCAAAGCTAAATCGCAGGGCATTTTATGTGATAAACGGAAAAATCCAGTTATCTTTAAGCCAATGAACGAATGCAAAGATAAAAATTGTTAACAAACAATTAACTATAAAAAATAAGTAAAAAAGAATTATAATTATAAATAAATAAAATAAAATACAACTTTATACCGTCATTCTTTGAATTATACAATTGTCAAGTTTGGTTAATATACCGGTATAAAAAATATATTGTTCATAAAATGGAAATAACGTTAATATTTCAATACTTTAATGAGAAAGAGGCTAACATGGCAGTAGCGTTAGTAAGACATCAGCTCCTATTGGTAAGACATCAATAAATTCATTCACGGCGTCTTATCCCGCATAAGACATGATCGTGGTTGAAGGTAAGCCCGTCAATATGTCACGCGGTGATATATTTTATTTCTCAATACAATTACAAAAAATCTTTCCCTTTAGAAATACAAATAAAATCCGTTTACACTCTTTCTAGCAGTCATGATGAGGTTTGACAGCTTTTTGTTTTATTCGTTTGTAATATTAATATTTTTTAGATTAGTTATGTATTGTTGTATATTGGACATGATAATTTATAAAGTTGAAGGTCTTTGTTTTGGATAAAGTCTGTCACAATCCTACTTGCTGCACCAACCTTAATAAATTTTCATTGAACATAAAACTTAAATCATTCGAAACTAATTAAAGTAAAACAATAATCAAATTATGAAAAAAAAAAACATTTTACTAAATTGATTATAATGAGGAGTACTGACAATATATTTAAGTATATAAATCATGAAGTTTATTCATTATTGAATAGTGGTGACCAGCTTTAACAACTACCTATTTAAATGCTTGATAGAATAGAATAATAAAACATATTGTTTTTAATTTGTACGGAGAATTTAAATATCCCACAGTTGTAAAAGTATGATCTAGTGAACTTGTATATAAACGTATATTTATAGTTATATTTTCCTGTATAAATGAACATTTCAACGAGCATATAAAAAATAAAAATTAAAAAGTCTTTTTCTCATCAAAGATTAAGTGTTTATTGAAAAGCTTCCTAAATGTTCGCTTTATAACAAAGTCTTCATTTACATTTTTACCCAAAATAATATAATTAAGGTTGTGCATCAATTATCGTGATAACGTAATGTAGAGTACAGATGGATTTTTTTTTAAAGAATAGCTACATATAACCTTTTCTTTGAATTATATACATTAGACAATAATATATATAAATCTTATTTTGAATATAATAGATGTAGAAATATAGTGTTGCCACAATATCAAACCGATATTAAAAATATAGTAAACATGATATAGTTAACATGTTTATAATTAGTTTAAATATCCATCTGTTTACTGTTATGCTATATACTGAAGAATATATTTATATTTTAATGTCACAGTGTCTGCAAACTATGTAATTAGAAATCATTAAAACGTGCTATTAACGTTATTATTATCGTATTTATTTATAATAATTTCCTAATATGCTTTTTATACGTAAAGTATAGTTCTCCATTTATTTTTATGTTAAATATTTAATTTTATACCATTTATATCATGATAAGAGACCCGTTACCGCGCAGTGTTCCATCACGCTGAGAAGCCATTTGTCCCCTGATTTCGTTTACGTAAATATTCTTATTTGCATATTTAACTGCTTCATAACGCCCGAATGGCGTATGGGATCATACATTTAACCGAATAAGTGCTAAAATTTATGATTCTACACGACATAGCAATTTTATCGGCAATTTAGTTATATTCAATACACGAACTGTTTATTACCATAATTCAGTTTTAAAAGCCTTAACAACCTTGAGGAGTTTTGTGGGTAGTTATGATAAAGATTGTAATTATGAATATGGTAAGAAATATTAAAACTAATTTTTAATTTAACACATTTATATTTAAATGTTGATTCTTAAGAGCACTTTATGGCGAATTTTGTATTTAATCTCTCAACACTTAAACCGGCTTACAGTAATCGAATGATTAATTCAAGAACAACCTCTAAGGAGTATAATAAAGTAAGTCTCTTTCTGCTACAAGTCATATAATTTAGTGAAGTGTCTCCCGAAATGTTGCAATAGGGGGAAGAGGGTCAAATTTAACTCCAATATGCCTTAAGCAATTTAGGATAGCAATTTGTACTACATTTCTTTGTACATAATTACTAAAATATAATTAGTGATACAAGTTTGAGAGTAACCGTACTTAATTAATTTATTTTGTTTCCAGCACCCAAACGTATATAGATCTAGATCTGCTGGAGGGGCTGCAGAAGGAGATATACGATCACGTGAACGAGACCCGCTGCATAGATCACATACGAATCTGGATCTCAGGCACGACTGTAAGCATAAATAATTACAGTTACAGTATAAGTTGTAAAATTGCCTACATAACAACTTGGTTAAAATTTTAACTTTAACTACTTTCAGCAAGCAATTTGAATAAAAGATTTGGATACCAGATCCAGAACCAGATCTGAGAATTGAAGAGGAACAGCAAAAGCCAAGAGATAGCAATAATAAACATTTTAGAAAAAATATAGAGCACCACAACCACCGATCAGTGGCGTGAGAGTATGTATCATATTATTACATGAAATAAAAATTTTACATAGCTTGAACGAACTTCACTAAATTTATTTTTATTGTATTTATCTTATTTCAGCAACGAGAAGGTTCACCGCCAGATTCCTGCGAAGGGAATGCGCAACCCGAACCACAAAGAAAACTGAAATTATTTAGGATAAGAAATGAAACCAAAAAACTAAACTGCCACAATGAGTCAAAAATCCCGGTATTCAAAAATACGTACACCGACTTCAAATCTTTATATTTTAACGACCACTTCGAAAGAAGGTACAAGTCTCCATCTAAAGATAAGAAAATCTAAATTATGTCGACGCTGATGACATGGTACAAAGTTCAGCATTGCTAAAGAAAGAAGAACGATTACTTCAAGCAAGACAAGATTATAGAAAAACTAGAACAGATAGAGTCAGTGGGTGCAGAGCTAAGACATCAAAACCAAACGAGGAACAGGAAGCGTGGAAGACGCCACTTCTCGACCGAAACTTCAGTCATTCAGAAAGATTTAAAAAAGAGAACTTCACTCTTATCACTTAAGCCTAATTTATTTCATGTAAGATAATTTCGTGAATATTATACCATTTTATTTAAATTTTAATACGCCCTCAAATTTTGTTACCAAAAGCCGATCTGATATCTAAATAAATATTTTGGTAATTTCAAGATAAAGTGGATTTATATCGATTGAATAAATGAATTGTTTTCGATTAAAATTAATCTGTAATGTACAGGATCCTTACCAACATTTACCGATTGATTGTAAATTATGTACGGTTATATATAAATAAAATATATCTATGGTTAATAAGTTAATTTTATACATTTATAATATAAATATGCAAAACGAAAACATAGTTATGGTAATTATCACCTCATATGGCTGTTTAGTTGGAAAATTGTTTATTTAGATTTGTTCTCTTCTTCTCTATTATGGAGTCGTATTAGAAGTGATGTCATATATTGAGTACGATGTCTTTATTAGGAAAAAAGTTAATCGAAAATGTTAATTATGTGTTATATAAAATGCAGAAGCTCATAGATAAGTTGCATAAAAAAGTGCGTATAAAACTAAGATGAGTCTTAATTCAATACATTTTTTACTCTAATTTATTTTTACACAACTGAAAATAACATAACTGTTCAATAATTCATTTTTCTCATTTTACATACACCGTTACAGCGACTGAATGTTAAAATTATGAATGTTTCCTGACTCCCTTGTCGGTAAAAATAAGGGTTTTTTATCAGATTGCTATTTTCAACCCATATATGTACGTTTAATGATTACCATTAAAACATTTAAAAAAAACATGTAAAGCAAATATTATGTATAAGCTATCGTGTACCTACTCGTATATATTGAAGGAGCCATAACTTTTTTGTTAAATTTGTTTAATTAAGTTCCAATCATATTTAAATCAATCTTAACATATAAATTGTTGTATCACAATAGTGTCTTTACATGTAGTATCTTGTATTATTAAAAAAATCCGTCCATATATATTTTAACGATAACAATTAAAATAAGCACACACTGAGTATATATTTTTTTATCTCACATGAATTATCATGTCAGTAAGTGCGTTAATAAATTGCATGGGTTTTAGTAATCGCGATACAAAGACAATTATGAAGTGTAAAATATGTATATTAATTTGATTAAAATAAAACATTGTTTATAAAAGAAACGGTTTATTTTATAGTTTTCCTAACATAGCATTTACTCTTCTCACGGCAAGATCTCCAAAACCGCATACATACCGTGAAATAAAATTTACAATATATAGTGTTTTATATAAGAGTCAATACATAGAGACACAGAAATAAACTCGCATTAAAATATAACATTCTTATCTGTTATCATATACATGGGTTAATTTGAACCCCGAGTTTAATCAAAATTGAGTATAAAGGATGTAATACATCTATGGAACTATCATACCTTGTTAATGAAGGTTCGGAATATCGGATTATCTCGGGTCAAGTATGTGATAGGATAGGGGCGAATTAATTAATAGAACATATGTTTTATATGTACATATATTTATTTATGTTGAGTATGTATGACAAATAAAGTATTAAAAAAGATTTAATTTAGAAAGGCTATAATAATTTAGTTTAAAGATAATAGTATGTGTGTGTTCATATATATAATAATAGTAGCTTATTCCCTCCCGCTTCGCTGGGCACACTATTAATGTTGATGTGAACTTAGGTTGCTATGGTAACCTTTGTCATATTATCAATAGTCATCGTAACGGTTGGTATGGTAATCGTTGCTTTAGTAACTCTTACCCCCGCGTTAAGAGTATAGCTCCTACAGGTTCAAAACTTGGCGAAATGCAAAATGCATAGGAATTTCGTATAATTCGTTCTTAGTGGACGTCTATGTCACAAAAGAAGTAACTATGCAAAATTTTAAGTTAATCGGACAGTTTCTGAGATTTCGGGATGAGTCAGTGAGTGGTAAATCGCTTATATATATATATAGACAGATAATAGTATAATATTATAAATATAAAAAGACAAGCCTGCTATGGCGAGCCCTTTGTGGTTGTTGTAATAATAAAATATTTCGTAACCAAAAATTTTCAATAAAGAATTTAGTTACAATTGTAAACGTTATTTTTACTATACACTATTAACTAATCGTATATAGAATTGTACTGCTTTGTAAATAATGATTCCTAATTTTCAATTTCATCTAACTAACTGAACATAACTTTCACAATTTCATTATTTATCAACCCATGTTTCTCTATTTAAGTTTTATAAAATATATGTACTAATAAATAATAATACACGTAGTTTTACAATATTAAATACAATTATAAAAATAATATTAATACTACATCTCGTAAAATCTGACAGAAACAACTTTAAATGATATATACCAGATGTTTGTCATAGATATTGCTTATTAAAATTATATTAAAATTATGGTAATAAAAAAAAAAATTAAAACTAGTAGTTTCTTTATCAAGTAAACTGCCACTCATATTATCTATATATAAATAAATATTTATTGCCTGTCATACTAAAGGACTTCCTCTATTCATTTCCATTACATTAAGTAATGCCATAAGTGAGAACGGCAGTGTCCGTAGCTTTTTCTATTATTAGTAACAAAACAGGATAAATTGTAACTCGCGTGCCATTTTATGTTTGTCATATTATTGATAGAAGTGAAGTAGTACTTAAAGTAATATCAAACGCAATTTGTACATATTATATTTAATGCATTGGTTTATTAACACTAATAAGGAATATAATTTACTCATATATAGGGGAACTGCCGTTAATCTTCAAAGGTTCTGAGCGATTCAAATTAGTGAGCTAGAGTCACGTTATGACCGAAGAGAGTACTTTAGCATTGTTTTGCAGACCCCCAGCCTAAAGAGTATCAGTAAGAAGACCGATTCGCATCCTTTTGAATGTTATTTCTGTAATAAAACAGTCATTTAGGCGTGATAACTATTCGCTTTTAACAATACTGTTTTAATAGTGTTGAAGAAATTGTTTTACGTAGTTTCATTACCTCGTAAATTATTATTACTTAAAGACATCAAAGCAAATTTAAAAGATTGCATCTATATTAATTTAGGATAAGAATAATTGAAACAGCAACAATAGAAAAATAATAAAGAAATGCCATAAGAATCCAAGAATAATGATATTAAAGGAATGACAATTGCAGAAGTATGTAACTATTAACATTTTTATTTAAAAATAGTAAAAAGAATAAAATAAACCATAACCACATACTAAATTGAATTCCTTTATTAATCAAAACAGCAAATACTCCAAAAAATACAATTATTCACTATATGAATATTTGACTCAACAGGAAATACATCGCTACAATGGCCACAAAAATAAGCGTCATATATAAAAGCAATGAGGTTTTTCTCTCTCTCCTCGTCAACAGCACTGCTAGTGTCAACTATTGAATTATTTAGTTTATCCATCCTTTTGTGTAGGCCGTCCTATAACAGAACAATTGCGTTGGCCTATTTTTACATTTCTCTTTACGTAGAAAAATATATATAAAAACAAGTTTTATGGAAAAATCATTATTATATAAAGAATAATAAATAAAAGTAAAAATTATATTCAGAAAATTTATTTCCAAATTTTTATAGCTAAACATATTTTGTGTCATTGTATTTTTTAGACGTGGTCAATTTTACGAAAATACGAAGTTAAATTTTTTATAGGGATCAGCTTAATTACAGTTTAGTAATTAAACACCGGTATTGAAATAATCTCATTAGGGAATATTGAAACAAGATTTTTGCTGAAAACGTTGGTTTTAAAACTGCTTGGTCAATTTTCTAACATTCCGTTAAGTATTTTTATGATAATAATATTTTTTTACGCAATATATTTATTGTTACTTTGTTATATTCATGCAATCTTTTACCAAATATAATTATTGTATATGTAAAAAATATCAAAACATTCTATTGAGTAATTTGAATATTGTCAATCGCGGTACACAAAGACATTCTCTGTTTACGTCGAGCTACTCGTATATTAAAGTAACGACTTAATACGTAATAGGTCATACCAAATATGATCTGAACACCGAACATCGAATATTGTACATAATACATATGTATCATTAAACATACAATACAATATTCCATTTAATAAATAACCACCGATGATAATAATAATACATTTATTGTTTTTAGTCAAACATTCAGTTACTACTAAACATTAAACAACCGCAAAGAAGATTGTTAAACTTATTGTTAAGTCATTTTATTAAAAGTAATCAGAAAATTTTAACTACTTTTATAATATAATAAACCCACTTTAAAAGTCATATTACGATTTCATTTTATAATATATTTGTATATTTTGAGCGGTGAGTAAATGTTTACATGGAACTTGTCAACTTGTTATGTTATTTTGCTTAATAATGCGTATAATGAAATGTTTATTTTAAATACACAAACGTTCCATACATGAATTTAATCCAAATATAACTTGGTAGGCTTGAATTGTTAACAACTAATAAATATACCATTAATGTTTAGGGATACGAGTATATTAAAATAAGATATAATAAATCTATATAATATATTAAATCGTCAAAATTTTCATAATTTCTTTAATTCATAAGTTCATTCAAATCTTGAACCAACAGTATTTATAACAGACAAGACAATCAAATGAACAATATAATAATATTTCCAAACCCGATGTAAGATCCATTGTGGATCAGTCGGGAGTACATAATGTCAACAGGAATCTTTCACGTGACATGTGGACTTAAGGTTTATTGTATTTATTATTTTTAGCGATATCAAGATTATATTAGATAGGAAAGGATATTTTATCGTGAGTGAAATTTCTCGTAACAGTTACCGTCATTATAATGTATTTTTCTTTTGGTTTGAACATCAATATCCATAAATAAACTTTACGTTATTAAACTTTCATTCACAAAGGATTATTTTTTCACTCCTCACATTTACGTCGCTTCGGTATTTGAACGTTAGCGATGTTAGTTCCTGCTATAAATTTTATAAAATACAATAAAATTTTATATGGTATTCAAAATTATATATTTTATAAATAAATAAAACTTATTCAAAATAACACATCGCTTGTTGTTTTTCTATTGCAGTTGTTATAACAGTGTAGTGTTAAGATAATATAATGATTGTGGATTATATCAATATAAATGGTTGTAATGGTGCCGTAAACTAAGAAGGTATTCGGTTGATGTAAAATATATTTGTTAAGGAAAGGTGAATAAGAATATTTTCTTAAGGTTTGTATAAAATATTTTTTTACTAACATATAACCGTAATCTCTTTTAGATTCTCTTTATGATTTTTATAAACGGAAGAATGCCAATATCAATATATACCACCAAAATTGTTATGGATAGTATATCGTTTCTTTTCTTCCATTCATATTTGAATAATAGAGATAGAGTATATGAAGTAGTATATCGAAGGCAAATGTTTAAGTGAGGTTTACAATACCAGGAATGACATTTGTATTTTTTTTCGAATTTGAAAATAACTTACTGAAACTGATTATTTTTAAAAGTTAAGTTACGGTTTTGTATTATGATACTCTGAATATTATTAAATAAATTCAAAGCTATATTGAGACGTAGAGATGTTATGACATCGTCATTTTGTTATTAAAAAAAGAGTTACTGATATTTTGTACTTTTTTATAATAATAAATATACTTTTTGTATACTGCAATAAGATTTACTATCTTCTGGGAATGCACATACTATGTGACATGTTTTGTGTTTCTTTTAACGACATTGCACATTTTTCTTACACATTTTATTTGGAATTTAGCATATAAAATATATAAACTATTAACAGTTTTTCACTTTTATACGAATAAAGAATAAATGGATCAATAGAATATATTTTTCCAATTTGCCAGTGATAGTGTCTTATTTGGTTTATATTACATTTTCAAAAAACCTTTTGTTGTAATGGAACATAGTTAATTTAGTTAGTTTAATTAAAGATCAATAAATTTGTTATAATGTAGTAAAACTTTGTTTCAATTAATTTCTTTCCAACGTAAATATAAATCATTTATTCAAACCCTTTCACGCGTATATATATTATAATCAACGATAAAATATCTCCTACGTTCAATTTGTTCAGAGAACTGAGTTGGCCAAACATAGTTAAGGACCTAACAATCAATGGATTTGTTTGTAATCCCTTACAGATCTATAGTAAGTAACCATTCTATCTCAAATTTCATTTTCCGTACGATTACTTTATAACCAATATATTATAATATTTATATATATTTCACCACTGACGAAGTTGTAAATTTCAATTTATATAAGCATTTCGAATTTTATATTTTAAAATTTATATTTATCTGCGGGTTTATTCAAGTTAACTCATAAGGCTTACACCCTGGTTAAGGTACATTAGGTACCTACTGAAATACCTACTTAGCTCCTTTTTTTAAAACTGGATTTAAAATTAAAATAATAAGCCGGATAGTGAATGGTAAAATTAAGATAAGAACCCGAGAATAATAACAATAATTATTAAAATAGAAACATACCCAAACAATTTCCATCCAACTACTAAATGAAATATAACAACTCCCTTGATCTTGTTTAAACAAAATTCTAAACTAAATTGCAAATTCCGTTCGTTAATTCAAAGAAAATATTTGTCGATCTATTCACAATTAATTCATTGAAGATCCTCCTATTGTGAGAATGTCCTCTTTGTGTGAGTGACTTCAATGGCTCCAGCGATATGCGACACTTTACTTAACTTCATTTGGATTTGTTTTAAGCGAATGAATACTTATATGGTTTGAGTATTATTAGTTTGATAATGGTTTATTGTATGACGATGTGATATTTGATACAATATTTTGAAAGGTTCAAGTATTCTGAAGTACGTAAAATGCTTATGAAAATAATTTAATAAGTATAAATTAATAAAGTTTTGTCATTAATTACGTTCATATTTCATAAGTTTTCAGAGATAAGCGCATTCAAGTTTAAGCTAAGAACTTTTTAAGTAATCTAAGCAAAATATTTTTATACATTTTTATGATAAACAAATCTGTATTTTTATCTTTAAATCTTATGAACACAATATCAAAACTCCGTTTATTCAGATATGTAAAGATAAAACTGAATGGGTACTAAGAAGTCTTGAGGTATTTGTATAAAAGCAGATAACAAGAAATTACGACATGTTTATTGGAGGTTATATAAATTTATTTCAAGATGCCAGAGTGATGTTGTGTTTGAGAAAATTTCTTAGAATATACTCATGTTTATATAGATAATATTAATTTTAACAATATTTAAATAAACAATGAAAGCCATAGATACTTAGCTAGAATAAAAACATTCGTAAAAATACTGAAATATTATAAAAATTAATAAATCGAATAATAACTGTAATATAGTAACTCTAATCTCGTTTATATTATGCTATGGCTAATTTAAAAGTCGCTTCATCATATAAACTTCATTGCGGTAAATATATTAATAATAATCTGACCTCGCGTGTTCTGTGTAATAATATAAATGTGTTTTATTTTTCTGTGTGTGCATGTCGCAGTCAATGTACATTCAAAATCTTAATTTCGATCCATATTTATACATATACTGATAGTTGATAATTTGTATCCGTAGGTTATGAATTGTGCATGCTGCATCATTTATTATCTTAATTGCTTTGAATAATATATGTTAACTGGACTCTATTTTGAGGTGAAAACCCTCTAACGAGGTTTGGAAGCCTAATCCATTATGATTGCTTTTCAACAGCGTTATTACTTTTACGCCGGCCACTTTAGGAAGTAAAATTTTTAATAATGCAATTTTTCTTTCTTGGACTTTTTATTACTTTAAGGAACAATTTGTCTTTGAAATATATTAATAAAAAAATAGTATTAAAGTATTAAGATATTGAAAACCGTGAATTTCTTTCGATTTCCTTTCAGTCTTTGGAATTCTACTATTAAATTATTTTATTGCGAGTCTCTTATATAAATTTGATAGACAGAACCATATACTAAAAAAATATAGAAGAAAGTGCTAACTAAAAACTTAACTCGCTAAAGAAGTCGAGCCAGGTAACTTCAAACAAAACATATATGATATGATAAATCGCTGGAGTATTTCACGAAGGTCCAAAGGGACTTGTTCTCAGTCCTAAAAATCTGAAATAAGTCCCGAGTGATGACCCGTGTGAAGATAGTAATATTTCCAAGAGACGCCTGAAGTTGAAATTGAAGACTGAACAGTTAAATATATATCAAAAACTGGCTTACTTTTTCTTAATAAACAGACTAAATATAATATACATATATTTATTATTTCTTAAGTCACAATATAAATTCTTAAAATCTTATCTTAAAAGATACTTTTTAAATGATTTTTTCTGAAAAGTTTTAGACGTGTAGGCCTCGTCCTTCCTAAAATTCAAATCTAATAATATATTTCATTGTAACCGTTTATTTGTGAAATGTAATTAACATTGTAAGTAGCTATAATTATATTCAATGTCTTTTTAATGAATCGCGATGAATGAATTTTTATCAAAATATACATTTATATATATTTATGTGATTATCGTGTTTATTTTTCCTTACTACATTTTGCTCCGACTCTGTCCACATCAGTCGACGTCACCTAATTGGAAACTCAGATTCGTTACTTGTATTTAATTTCTACTGTCGCATTTTCCAGTTTAGGTATCTTCCAATGGCGTATTTTAATACCTTGTGTGTGTAATAGTAATTGTTCCATTTTGTTAATTCACTTTTCCACTTACTTTATTACCATCACTCTGTTTTATTCAGCAACATTTTTACTTATAATAATTAACTAATAAACTATTTACATTGTTATATATTATAATAAAATGTTAGTACATAAATAGAGTCTTGAAATGTTTTACGAAGAGAAATGACTTGATTAGTGAAAACAAGAGAAGTGCCAATTAAAATGCTGTATTATTCCCAGATGCACTTTCTATCTCTTTCACACGCACTATAAAAGACCTCACAAAGTTATCCTTTCAAATAGAGAGAGCGTTAGCTCCCATGACTTTCTTAATAAGTTTCAACATTCGTTCAGTTAATATGAATGTATATTTAAAGTAATGGAGTAAAGAGGTCACAATTCGGTTACATTCAAACTTAACAAGTAAAACATTTAACAAGTCTTATTAATTCACCAGGTGATAAGAAGCTGATTATTGTTAATTAAGCTTAAATGAAGCCAGAGTTCCTCTCATTAAACTACGAATATGAATACTATATTCTCGTCCTGGTGTAATGTCACGGCAGGGGTCTCCAAGGTGGTGTGTTATCTCCTTTACTATTCTCAATTTTCATCAATTCCATAAGTCAATATCACTATCACTATCAATATCACTTCTCATGTCATGATATCCAAATATATCGTCATTTTGGAACTTGAACGTTTTTCTTCTTCCATATTAGCTGTAAATGATGACTTGACTGCAAACTACAAGTGGAGTAAACAATATGGATTAAAAATAATCCTGAGAAATCACAAGTGATTATTATTGGCAGTCCCGGCATGATAGCGAAGGTTGACTTACGAATTCTACCTCCGATTATATATAATGGTGTAATTTTAACTTTTTGTTCTACTGTTAAAGATCTTGGTATCCATTTGGATCAAACGTTATCTTGGTCTGTTCAGGTTAAAGAACTTAGCAAGAAAACTTTCGCGGCACTAAGTTTTCTTCGACGACTGCGATATTTTCTTCCGATTCCTACCAAAACTATGTTAGCACATTTTCTCCTCCTCTCTATACATCTAGTATGCGGATGCAAGCTATCTTAATCTAACCGAGGACTATTTAAATAAACTTGAGCGACTTCAAAATACTGCTATTCTGTACTGTGTATTATTCTCTCTAAAAACTTCTTTTTACCTAAAGCATAAGTTTCAGTTTTTAGGTTTACCAGCCGACTTGCGTTCATCTCAACAATTTATTATTAGAATGCCTAAACATAACACAAATTTTTATAAATAATCTTTCATTGTACAAGCAACCAAATTATGGAATGCACTGCCTCTACCTATAAGAAGATCGAAATCCCTAAAGATATTTAAAAAAATCCGTAAAGAGTCACTACTTATCAAATGATAACTGAAACTTCGCATTTGCTGACTTTATATTATGTAAAACTTTTTATATTCATTTATACATTGTGTATATTTTGTTGTTTTTATATTGTTTAGTTTATTATTAAGTACATATTTATTTTATATAAATATATATGTATTAGGTTTACGTATTAGAGTGTAGCTAGGTATGTATATGTATGTCTATTGTTATATTGCATTGCATCTACCTATATCATCGGGTTTTTGTCTACAATTCTTTTAACCCTAAGGTTGTCTGGAATAAATCGCCGTTTGGCGATAAGACCGCCTTTTGTATGTTCCCAATGTTTATTTTCTTTTTGTTTCTTTTGTAATTATTTTTTTCGTGTGGTACACAAAAAAGTAAATAAATAAAATACAAATGTATGGAAACTTATTGTATTTTCTAATTATATATACATATACATTAAAAAATTTTTCTGGTACATTTTAATTTCTACGAACTTTATGATGACACAATGGTTTAAAACAAAGTGTATGCAAAGTTCAATGAAATTTTTCGAACTGATTAATTAATAAATTATTTTATATTTTGGCAAATTAATTAAAACTTTACGTTACCTCATAATACACATTATATAAAATTTCTTAAATTTAAAATAATTAATCACTATTTATACACAAGTAAAGTTACTATTAATGTGTATTATGCAGTGTCATATAGTGAGGTGTGAAGTCTAATACTCGTATTATACAAATTATTAAAATAATACGTAAGTTCCTCTTTTTATTGATATAGATGTTGTGGATTTTAGTGGTTAACGTGAAAATTTATGTCATATGATGTGAGCTCCAATTTATCCAATATCAAAATCTTCCCTAGGATGATTTCAAAGGAAAGCACTAGTACATATCGCCGTTTTCCAGACAGAGAGAGACTCCCCGACCGGAATGTACTGTAACATACAAATGACTAAATAAAACATATTAGTATAAAGCAGCTCACAATGTATTATGTTGAGCCAATTAATTATACTGATTGGTATCGACGACAAGTAAACTACTGGATAGTGACACATTAACACGATACTTATTCAATATATTGAATCAATTCCATTACATACTAAATATGCTCACTGAATATTCACTTTATTATTATTTAGATTCTATTCTAGTTGAGCTCATTTGTTTAATGGATAATTCCATATCAATTATATGGATATTAGTATTTGGACATATTGAATGCTCAGCTATATGTTTACTGTATGTCAATATATCCCATCCTATATATTTGAGATAGTAATAATGTAACTTGTATTTCACTTGATCTCAGTCAGTGGGTGAGTTTATTAGTTTATGTAAGTAGTATAGTTGATAGCTGCTCCGGTAAGATGTTCGTCTCATGATATAGTTCATCCGGAAAATTAGCAAACTATAATTCAGTTCAGTCATTACGGTAACATTTCAACAAAACTGACTTCTCATTATTTAAATACACAAATAGATTTACTTCAAAGAGTAACTAGAATTACTATGAACGAAATGATACAGCATAATATAAAATTATGAAATAATTATATTTTATGAATGTTTTCAAAATTTTGTTTAGATAATTATAAATAATTAAAAAGTCTCTCCACCGTTATGAATCCTGTGAGAAAACTTAAGAAGACGCTGGATATGCATTTCTAACCAAACATTCCTGTAACCTGCTTTCCAAATATTTACATTTTCATGTTTGTGTTCTTCCGGACGAAGTTTCCTATCGGAACTTCAGCACAGTGACATTCTCTCGGCGATACGAGTATCATAGGTCGTTAAAAGCAGTTTAAAGTGGTGATTAATAGGAAGGTACTGTAGTTATGATTATTAAAATTAAGACTAACTTGTAATGACCTTCTCTAATATGGATATTATAATCAAGTTGTTTATATCCTTGAAAATAAAATTAATTGTATTTAAATTACATTGACTTAAGAATAATCACGTAAGTTTAAAGATTCTGTCACGAATAATTTAAATATAAAATGTAACCGATATCTGTTAAAATCAAAAAAATCAAATTACAGTGGGTTTCTTAAATGTTCTGTTCTGTTCTATTTGTAGTCTGTTTCCAAAAAACAGACTACAAAGTTTTCAATGATTTCGACCTCTATTAAAGAATACTCGTATAAGACTACAATTATTGAGAAAAAATGTTCAATTTACACAATAACTTTCTTGATGCAAATCCATTGTTATAATAATCGAAGAACTTTATTTAAGCGATTGTGGTTATACGACTAGGAAAATATAATATCGTAAAGAGTTTTCCATACATTTCGAAAGAATTTCTTTCAAAATTTATGGGGAATAAGGGGAAATCAAAGTACAATTTACAACAAGATGCAAAAATAACTTACTTTGAAGTGAAGACATCTCCAGGTGTAAAATGTTAAAGCGATATCTTCATATGGATCTTCTTTTCCGACGAAATAAGAAGTAAAGACAAATATTTGTATAAATATATGCTTATTTAATATTATTTATATTAAAATGTCATCTAACGTTAAGTAAAGCTAACAAAAATTTCCTTGTATAAAAAATGTTCAAACGTTGTACAAACGAATAAACACACAAACACTTAGCAGGTTAATATTAATATATATAAAAATATCTAATAATTTTCAAATGACATTTGATTAAGAACGTGAACTTGGACGTGGACTGGAGTTCTCTTTTTGAGATATGATAAAAAAATATGTTAGTTTATTATAAATTTTCATAAATAAATATAAATATGTAACTTATTAAAATCCCCACAATCTTCATTGTTATAATAGTATTTTAAAATCACATTTATTAATCATTGTATAAGCGATATTACGCCATGTTGTTAAAATATATGTAGTTAAATGAAAAAAGTCAAATGATATCAGAAAGTCTTAACAACAAATATTAAATATGCAAAAAAAAAACTTAAAATGGTATGTAAAATGTAAAAAGATTGGATATGCATATACAATATTTTTACATTTATATATTTTTACCAAATTATGAATAAAGTAATATACTAAAAAATATTTCTTAGTTTTACCCATATTTTAATTATGGTTTATAAGGTTTTATTATGTACTTTATGTATTGAAACACAATCTAAATTATTAACAAGATGTAGATTAATTTAACATTCTGCCCTATTTAACCCCGTTGTTCGTAGAACAATAAGACCGTCGTCCCAGGTATGTAGGTGGGTAGGTAGGTTATTAATATAATGCATTACTGCTCCGACCCAGACAGCTTACAGAGGGTACATGGTAATGGTTTTGAAACTTAGAACTTTAATAACATTATAAAAAATATTTGATAAAAACCAAATGACATCACCATTTGATGTATGGGCTAGAGTATGCTGTTCATGTATTAATATGTAATATGAGACATTATCACAAAAATCATAAAAGCTCTTAATTTTTAAATGTTATTTTACACATTTTACATTTATAATAAATTTAATGAATAATTATGGGAATTATTCTTCTCATTATGTTAAATATAAAATATATTTCAATTACATATGTGATTAAATGTTAACCAAAATATTTATGAAATTAATATAAATAAATGGTGATATAAATCTACTCATTGCTTCCATATGAGTATAGAAACAAACACATTGTCAGTTACTATTATTTTGTATAATTTATACAATCTATTACTTTGTGGTTTATTAATTACTGTGTACCGATATGACAGAATTATCGTTGGATTCGGTTAATGTCCGCATTAAATTGATTACACTATTAAATATATAAGAGTCCATTACACAGTTTTCACTGTCCTAAATCTGAAAACAACTTAACCTTATTATATTATTGGGTAATAGAAACAATCTAGATAATTTAGTTAATTGGTTAATCCTTTGAAAACTTAGTTTAAAAAATGAAATAATGTGATACCATGTTATCCAGGAAAAGATAGATTGTATCTATTTTACTATACGTGTAATAACAAATTTACAAACGGTTCATCTGAGGGTACGTGGAGAGGCCGAGTATGTCACATTCATTACTCGTACCACCTTTGAGAAACACGGAGTTCAAGAGAGCAGAATATAGGCAAGGAAGGAAAAGAGATAGGAACATCTTGCTCCCTCAGTCACTACGAATACTATAATTCCTAATTGTAGCTATAACAGCTACAATAAAATTCTCTTCGAGATTTGTACTATTAGTTAACTAAAATTATTTAGATAGAATATATTCTAAACGTTTTCCTTTAAAGTTACCATTGCTGAAATCGAATTTATTTGTCGGAGGTTTTCTTTTGTATGTCGTAGAGTTTAGTTTAGATAAAAATAAAAATAGATATATAGAAAACATATAAATAATACATTCAAATATAACTAAAACAATAGAAACCCCAAAAAGTTTTAAAATATTTCCTTAAAGTTCAAACAATTATTTTCAGTTACATATTTCTAAATTATATTCTTAAAACAATGATATCCATACAATTACCTTGAAGACATGCTATTTTAAATTCCTTCATACAATGTGTTATAAAATGTTTATGTCATCATTGAATTTTAATATACAAACATAATATAAAGTGGTTGGATAGACGTACGCCACCTTTTTTTACTTTTTATTATACGTGTGTTATACGTGACTCATTAAGATTATTAAATGAAAACCAAGCGCTTGAAGAACACAAAGTGACAAATTTGTATTATGAATATTTGTTTATTTGATGTAATCTTTCATATAAACAAAGAAATATATTTATTGCATAAACGACAATTATTTTTAGGAATAAATGAGTTATTAATATAATAGGAATAAATGAGTTATATAATTAACGTCTTGTAGGTAGCAGTATACTTATGAAATAAAATGTTTCAATATTATTTATATAAATAAAGATTGGATCTTGTTCATTCATATTTGATGGTTTGATTTAATATATTATGAGCTTTGTTCATTATATTTAATATTATTGTGTTGTAAAACAATCGATGTAGATAAAATAAATAATATTATAATGAAGTAATATATATTAATAAAATAATCATCTAGAATAGCGGACCATTATAACGAGGGATACCTGGCTTAAACCCGAATCGAATCACAATCTCTCAATGCTAAGTAAGGGGGTTTTTATTATTTGTAACTATAAAAACATTTTATTATATCATTTATAAAACATATTTAAGTAAACGTCTTCTTAATGTTACGAGTTCAATGTATTTTTGCTGTCCAAACATTCAGAAGACCGACAGACAGTCCATATACAGCTCAAGTGACGTTAGACTGTTTTTATGTTCTATAATAATAGACCTTTGCTTCATAACTTAGATAAGAATAATGTTTGAATTTCACAGTTAAGTGGACGTAAATTATTTAAATTCTTTACCAACTATTAATAAAGTTGTGTAATGACAATATTTATTTTTTAATCTACATCTTTTTATTATTAATCTTTTTAATATATACAAAGATATTTCAAGATACACCTCTTCCAAAAGACCTTTGATAAGAAAATAGAAAATGAATGACAGCTTATATAGACTATAAAAAACAGGGATTAATGTGTATGTAGAAATAAAATTATAAAATAAAACATGCATAAATAAAGTCTAACCCTCTACATAAAGGTAATAATCATATCTGCAATTTTATTACATAACATTTAGTTCTACAACTTTAGTGCATGAATTTTAAAGAATATGTATGACTCTTGAGATAGAAATTTAAAGTTCGTTCTGAAATATTGTCAAGGAGATTTAAAATAGTGCATAATGCAGAAGCGGTCGCGCAGATAACGCGGAGTAGATTATGTAGAATGGTGTCAAAGAGACATAAAAGTAAGTATTTCTACAAGGGTGAATTTTGAAACAACTTTGAATTTTTACGAAACATGTATTTTTTTAATAAATAGACTAATATTTAACATTTAATTAATAAGAAAAAATAAAGTAAACAGATATTTTCTTACAAACTAACTAAGTCTAAGTCTTATTATTAAAATACTATAAATAAAATAAATAAACTTTTTACATATCACACAGCTCTAACCATTTAATTCAAACAAGAAAAAATAAATAAATCATGGATACCACAAGGAAATATAAACATTTAATTTTAATTAAGTTCTAGAATTGAATTTTCGACTAATTACATTACGTTACATACATGAAATATATTCACAATTAAATTATATTCAAATAATATTGTAATTAATTAAATTATAAATGTTAATAATATCATATAATATACAATTAATGTTAATGTTACTATAAACACATTACATATCATATTAATTAAACAATACATATTAATAAAACCGATAACATCCCTTTTGAAATTTATAACAAAAATACAGTTCATTGTAATTGCTTATATTGTGACCTGTATACATAATTAACATTTAAAATACCTACAATATTCAATGATTCTTCAATGAAATAGAAGTCACGGATACAGAAAAACTAAACCTTTATCACGATTGATATTGATAAATTATATACTAGACTAAGTATTTTTATTACTAACATTTTAAAAATTGAATCTGATTTATTAATGGTAGTTTGTTAGCAAGCAGAACCGAAAATAAATCGTAGTCCAGTGATTTGTCCATCTCTACGTTGCCTTATGAAAAGCATATAAATATTTATTTTAATTTAATATAGATAATAAGGCAACAAATGTCAAATAAGGCAACATCAAAGTCAAGTGAAGCACCTCCTAACTTAGTTACATAATATAAATTTTTTGTTTATAATAACTTGAAAAAATCTTCGTAGACGAAGTCATTTTATTTTACAAATTTTAAATAATTACTTTACACGTACAAATATAAGAGAATATAAATTCATATTTTTATGTTCCTCTTATCATGATTACTTTGCTTGCGTATTTACCATATTTTTATTGAAATAAAGCTATACTTTATAAAAATGGGTTAAAGATCACTATTTTGATGTTATTATGAAATACAGGTTTTATCAGAGAAAGGCGAAGCATCTCTGTTTTAGCATGATATAAAATACTTTCGTATAATTGTACGTTCAAGATGTTCGGTTGTTCTCTTCTACAAGTCGTATTTCCATTGTATAACAGAAGAAACCTAAAAGTTGTAATTTCTAACCTAGTAATCTTAATTATAGATATTTGTCGAAAAACTATTGCTACTTATTAATAACATAGTTTGCTTGAATGGTTGTGTACATTTGCTTTAAATGTTTGTTACTAGCAGTATAATACAGTTAGCTCTGACAAGATACTAACGATGCTCGATGCACTTTTGAAATACTGATGTAAATTAATAGTATCATACAATAATATAATAATAAATAATTTGTAAATCTAACATGGCGTTCGATATTGTTATAATGTAGGTTGAAATTTAGGTAGTTATAATGATGTCAATCATGTACTATAAAGTTATAATATTATATTTTTATATTAAATACAAAGTATCAACTAAATCAAGTTGTATATGTAGTAGGTGTGTATGTATTTTTAATGTACTCATCGGAATATATTTATATATATTCAGAATAAATATTCGAAATATGAAAACTGCCAAGTTGAAGTATATTAAAGAATATATTTTATTTCCATTGCCGCAATTTCCAGTTTAATTCGCTTTCAATGGCGTATTTTAAAACCCTGAGGATTTCACTTCAACTGTGTCCTATTAATTATTCCATTTTCATTATTCACTTTTCCACTTACTTTAACCGTACCGTAACTCAATTTTATTCAGCAGCATATATTATTACATATAATAACATGTTATTACCTGAATATTGTCTTTACATGTTTTAGAGAGAAATGGCGTTTTAGAGAGTATAATTATAATTTAACGATAGTGATATCGGTGTGGGCACTATGAATTAACTATTCCAAACACGAAAACCAATACCTTACTATAAGTAAAAGGTAAAATGTTAGGTTTATTTATGATAGGTCTAATTTTTTTATTTAATCCAGTGCCTAAAATTATTTAATAAAATATATAAAAAAAACACTAACGTACACGTTGACATTGTCGTGACAAAATTAATTTATTTATCATCAATAATAAAAAACAGGCATAAGATATAAAAATTATGTTAAATTCTTATCGAGATATAAATGTGTAATGCCACATTGTAGAATTCTCAATATTGAATTTCAAATTACTGTTACTGATAATATAATATAGACGTATTGCATTTAACAATTTGTAACTACAAAATAAGATAAATTTACTGGAACAAATATAATACGTTGAGGGAGTAATAAAAAATAGTTTAAAAAAATATAACATACAATATTTCTAATTAATTTGTATTTGACATTAAGAGTTATTTTTGATATTAATATTAAACAGTATTCAGTATACTAATTACTAAAGACATTAAATGTCATTTAGGTTGTTGTTTTCACAATCCTGTGTGATTAATTACAATTTGTTATAGTTGATTCTAAATATGCAAAATCATCTACTTTAGCTTTGATATTTGTATTGTTTCAATAAAGCTAGCTAGACTGATTATTTTAAAGTATCACGAAAAAGTTGAATTATTCATCTTGAATTATCAAGACTGAAAGGTATGGCATGGCAATGGTTTCTTCTAAATTGATGTAATTAAGATTGGACCCAACAGAAAAAAATGCCATTTATGTAGACTAAATCGTTATTTTCATGAATAAAATATATTACAACAAATTAATTGCTGTATAAAAATTTTATAACTAAGCTCATTTTTCAACCCACTGATTCAGCGGCAAATTAATATTTATATTATGAAAGTTTTTGTACATAATTTCTATTAAAATATGTAAAATTTATTCGGCCTATTTATTTGTTATCAGATAAGAGTCGCAGTTATTTGTAAATTAAAAAAACCGGTAAATATTCAAAAGATAACTGTAAATACTCGTAATAAATATTTTAACGACCAATTATAAAACCTACATTTTCAATTGGAACATCACTTTTAAGTGTTCGAGATATTTATTTAAACCTAATTTGTATTTCAAACCGATAGAAGACAATAAATAACGCTTTCATTATCGGACTTGATTGCTCTGTTTAATAAAAGCATTTTATTTTTTTGTAAACAAGGTAAAATTTGTTTTCTATAACTCCAATGCCATTGAAACATGTGATTGGTTAACAATAAGAAATATATTCATGGAATTATAACTCTTATATTCAGCTGTATAAAGTCTAAATTAAATTTCGTGTACTGTAGTTGTAGCTTGAGGCGGATTTAGGATCGAGTAAACCAATTATCGAACACATGCCAAGTCTTCTCTTAATACAGAGGAAAAACAAAAGATTCAATTGGTGTAAGAAGATTAATTGTCTTAGTATATATCTTAATTAATTATTAAGCTACTTTCTAGTATATTTTAAATGATTTTAATAGAATAAATTGTCTATAATAATAATAAAAGCTATATTTATAACAGAAGATTTGAACAGTTTTATCAGGAGGGACATTATAGTGGCCGACGTTAGCGTCTTCACATATAGTAACTCAGGCCGTAACTCTATTATTATAATCCGCCAAGCAATATACTTTATACTAGTTGTAAATATTTTAATTACTAGAAGAATCAATTAAGTAACTACAGCTGGTTAAGGATTTTTAAAGGAAGTTTTGCATTTTAATTTTTCTTCTTAATGTTGAGGAAATGTATATACTTTAGGCAGATATGAAAATAGTGGAGGGAGGAATAATATTTAAGTGTGTGTCAACGGTTATCAGGGTATTTTTGCGTTTCGTCAGTGGGTGCGGTACATTGTGCGGTCGTAATATTTTAATAAATAGTAATTGTTTTTGTTGTGTCGTTGGAATTGGATTTACTTTATCATTTAGAATTATTAGTAATTGTCCGGGATTTGTTAATTCAAAGTGTGTACTTTGTAAGTTTTTGTGTTAATTCATTCAATTGATTATTGAACCGTGTGTAATAAATATTATTTAAAAAAAAGTCCTTTTTGATCTGGTTTCTAAGAATATATAAATTAGTTTTCTATTTTTAGTTAAATAAACAGATATCTTTTAGAAATAAAGTATACAAATAACATTTCACGATTTATATTCCGAATCATATAAATATTAACATTGTACTTAACACTAAACCTACCAAGTACCGGTCAAGTTGACCGTTCTTAAACTTTTGTAAAACTTACACATTTTTAAACGTTATAATATCGTTATCAAACTACATGACAATTCTTAAAATATGCATGTAATATTTTCTACACTCTTTACTTTTAGTTATTACCTGCGTTGTATAATAAAATAACTTTTAATTACCGGTCAATTTGACAGTGTGCGGTAGGCACAGGTATACAAGAATTGTCGGTAGGTTTGGTGTTAAAGTTCAAAAATAAACAACCCGCCATAAAGCAGAGGGATGAAAACTTAATTACGTATCAAGCGGGTCGCTGCGCCTTTTAATTAGAAATGCACTTCGATCGCTTCTAAAAGTATTTTCAGAGTAGCAACATATTTACACGTACAGCTAATAATGACGTAAAATAGACACTAATAGATTTAATGTCATGTTTATAAATAATGATACTGAATATTTTATCGCAAAGGATAAAAAGATAGATTCAGTGGAATATTTTAAAGCCAAAAAACTTTGAGATACATAAAATTGAGGTCTGTAACATGTTCAACTCATAATAAATTGAATATAGATAAGTTTGAAAACACTAGTTTAAAAGTTATTAGTAATAGTTAATACATTTAACAAAAATAAACAGTTTCATATAACATTGTGCGCTTTATATAATATGAAAAATAATTACTTTAAAATATTACCTAATCTAAACCAAAGTAAATAAATATCCAACATCTTCATCAATGATAATTAACTATTAATTCTCATTAACAAACCACATGTGAGTGTCTCTGACATGACTGGTCTCGATTGCTTCAACATTGACAGGAGTGTTAAAGTGTGTCAGTAAGTAAGTAAGTAAGTGTTCAGGTAAACTGTGAGCTCCGATAATTATAATTATTTTATATTTGTACGTAAATAGAGAATATTGTTTTTGATATCAAACACTCATTAACTAAGAATAATTCGAACAAATGTTGTATTATGCCAATTCTATCTGTATTTATATTATTAGATTTAAGTTAATGAAAAATATCGTTATGAAACATTATTTAATTGTAACACAATACAACGTAAATATTGTATTACTAGATTAATTTATGCTGTGTTATAATATAATAGAAACGACTTACACAACTAGAAACCCAGAAATATAATTAATGATATTAACAACTATGTTTTTAATTTTTTCTTTAATATTTTTATAAATTGCTAGATTTATTACACTAAACACCATTTGCGGAAATTAACCTCAAGGAATTCTTTTTGGTATCTAGTGAGCACAAAGCCATTAAAATTATATATTAAACTTTCGCTTAGAAATATCATGGGAAAAAATATATTTATGTACAACATAAAATTTGATTTGGTTCTATTTACACTATATATAGACAGACGTAGCTTACTAAGAATATAAATAAAGCAGCAGTTAGCAGTGAATTTCATAGCTTTTATTCAGATTTTTATTATTTAAGCCTCATAAATTCTTGAGCAAATAAAATTAAATTTTAAATGATATTTAACTTAAATCCCACAACAGGTGTGATTTGGTGCCTGTGTGGTCTAACATCCATAATTCAATTTTATTATCATTAAACGAAAGGTGACATTATTTATTTATATGATAATTAATGTATCGGATTAGTTAACAAGACTTATGCTATATAATTAATATCTCTACTATATTAAAATAGTTAAAAATTACTGACCATGACAATAAATATATATTTCGTAATATATAATTAGTTTATATTAATATACTTAAAAATTATGTCAAGGGATACTTAAAAGTTTTAATATTGTATTTTGTATTTTACGTGTTGTGAAATAACTAGTCTTAAATAAATACAATTTACTTAAAGTATATAACGTAAGACATTGGGATTTTGTAATGTTTAAAAATTTGTGAAGATGTATTATGTAAAGAAAGATTTTTTTAATAACTACTTATCCAGAAGTTCTACCTTTATGTTTTTTAATATCAAAGCTCAGGAAATTATTTAACCAATATGTATTTTTGACGTAACGAATATAAAATTATGATTCCATCAGATCATAATTTTATTTTTATAAATAGTAAATATTAAATTAGCCTGAAATTTGAAGAAATGCAAGAATTTTATAATAATTATTGAATTTCAGTTATTACTTAGTACTACATATGACTAATGCTTAAAGCATCGGTCCTTATAATCAAAATATATTTAAAATAAAACCAGTGAAGATACAGATACCCAGGGTATATCCCGAACGAACTTTGACGAAATTACAAATGTTAATAAAAAAAACAATTGATTTTTAAGTGAAATGATTATGAAAATAAATGTTTAAAAGTAATCATTAAAGATAACAACGAGTACACACAAAAATAAATTGTAAAAAAAATTATTTTTATACACACTAATTAAAAAAAAGAAAATTTTACAAAAGATAACCAATCACCAAATAGATGTTTTTCGTTTTTATAAAAATAATCTCTACAAATTTTCAGGACTTTTTTCAAATTTTCCTGTCCAGAGACATCCGTCCATCCGAAAAAAGTGAAAAAATTTTCGTTCATGAAGATACCTGGGAATAACGTTACTAATATACCTAGTAACAAATTTGATATTTTTATATGCGAGAAAGTAACTTCCAGCTCATTAAAACGACATCACAAACAATAGAATATCTACATTCATCAAGAAACTTTATATTATGTTAAAACTTAATTAAAAAACACGCGTACGTAGAACTTTTCAACACATTAATTTAAAGTAAGTTAACTTAATATGCTACTCATTTTATTTTATCTTAATGTAAAAAAATAAAAATAAAAAATGGAATATTTATATATAGAAAAAGCTTACACAAGTTCTAAATTTTAATAATTTCAACTTCGTTCTTTAATAAATCACATGAAAACTCTTAATGATTTACTCGTAACTTATGAAATGTTATATTTTTAGACAATATATATATCAAGCTTTTTGTTATAACATATAGATAGCAATTGTTCAGCCTAGGCGGAAACTTTAGTATTTTTATTATTTTTTGTCAATAAAATATTGTTTAAAATGGTTTAACTTAGATAAGTTATTAAAAATTTTACATTTCGTGGTTGGTGATTACTCTAACTTGAAAATAAAAACATTGAGAATTTTAACAACTTTTTTAATTCTATACAAATTTTCTGCCGCAAATATCATTCTTATTTTATTCAACAAAAAGTAAATTTTTAACTTTGACAGAATCAAACCGCAAAAAGCTTTGTACCGCGTGTAGCTAACCAACAACATTACAATAATACACACACATATATACATCAGATATTCATGAATTTATATAATACATGACTCCAGGGATTCTTGAAGAAAGTGAATTTGAAAATATTGAATTTACTTGAATATATTTATATAATAATAGAAAATAAATTTAGCAAATTTCATACATTTATATATTATACTACACTTAGTAAATGGAATTCAAATCGTTTATGAGATCGGTAAGTCACCAATTACAACATAAGCACTCTCCCTTCCTTCTTTTAATTCCATTATAATAATTATAGTTAACAATCATTCTTTGGTTAAAGTTACAACTAATATTTTAGGACCAAAAGTTTATATGACTAACATTTCATTAAATCTCCTGAATTTACTTCGTTATTCTTCTTTGTTATTCTTAATTGATATAATTTATATAACAATTAATTAATATTTTTTAGATTATCTCGCGATAAAATTAAATTATATGATCTTTCTGGCTAATGAGAAAAGCTAATTTAGAAAAGCAATTACTAAGATTTTATGTTAATGGTTCTGTCAGTTTACGGATTTATAATTTGGTACACATCATGATGCTCGCGATTTATACACTACGTAAAAATGTTTTCTTTTTACTTTAACAAAGCTTATCATTTTTAAGGTAACACATAATTAATTATCGATCTTAGTTAATTTATGCCAAGATAGTTTATGAAAAATTATTAATAAATGGAGTTTTCAAATCGTCAGCTATAGCTAATTGATGCTCGTAATTATAGAGAGGCAAATGGTATTTCTATCCCTTTCTAAGGCGATTCAAGACATAAAAGGCACCGCGAAACAATATTTTTATTCACCGAAAGGTCGTTAATCCAGCGACCTTCTAATTAAGTTTTAGTTCTCAGGCTGTGAATATAAAGTGAATATAGGTATCGATTACATATCTTATTACATATATCTGTTAAAATACCAGCATCAGCACCAGCAAGAAATCGATTGAAGATTCGACTTCTGCTTTTCAATAAGCAATTTATTATTGTTATATAAACAAAAATGTATTATTCGTATATAAAGTCATATTATGTTATGTCTATATGATATATACTGTAAAATAACTTAGTTCCACATACGAGTTCATTAAAAAGAATTTTAAACATTCGGGAATGCAATTCAGAAACTCCTAAATTTATAGTTATATCAGATGTACTAAAAGTTTTGTGAAAATACGTAATATTGAAATATGAAAATTACATACGTATCTAAAGTTTATATTGTTATTATTTATTTATAAGGTATACATTTACATACATACATCCAATCTATATTTAAGATACTCTTGGGTTAATATGGTTTGACATTCATTACACCCGCGCTCTAATTAAACCTAGGTGTGAATGTGAACTGTATTTCGACAATTTAATAAGAGCACGGTAAATACTAAGTAAGATCGTGAGTAGATAACAAAGGTGCTATAAAATATCTGACAATTTTGCGTAACATTTTTATTTACATATATTTTTTTATACTATTAATTAGAAATAAATGTGTGAAACTCATAAAGTTTTGAAAAAAACTACAATTTTTTTTAAATATTTGATTACTTAAGAGCAAGAATATATTTTATTAAATTTATTTCACTCTAAATTTTCATACTAACATCATAAGACTATCGTATAACATAGAAATATGGATCTGGTCCGGCAATATTTTCAAAAAAATATTTTTAAAGACTTCAAATAAAACTTGAAAGCTGATCATTTAACCGAAGCGAAGTCTGTCTCCTGAGAAATTAGATATTAAAAATGTACAAGGAGATCTAGCACAATCTGCAGAATCGTTCATGATATTCTACGCATTATATATGGAGGATTGTTTCGTTCTGGGTTCCAACACTGTCACTGATGGCTAGAAAGAGATGCAATTATTACAATTATAAGAAATGCATGTCTCTTACATGGTGATAACAAAAAACAAAATAGAGATAAATACTTAAAAAATATAATTAATGTAGCTTTGTAATGTATTGTTTTTATTTATGCACAAGGATGGTTTAAAGTTCGATATTGACACTAAAAGGAAAGTATTTTGCATAACGTCGACCAATTCAGGAAACTTTTTTTATTTATTATTTACAAAGGATACCTAAAGCTGAAAATAGCTCAGAATTTACAAAGGATACCAAAATCTGAAAATAGTTAATAAATATTTAAACTCGATCATGTTTTAATTCATTAAGCTTTTCATTTAAAACTATTCATTGGAAGAATTAGAAAAATAGAAGACTGGATATATATTTTTTTGTATTTATAATATATATACCCATGTAGTTCAATGAATGAAATATAGCTCCAGTAGTTAGATAAAGATTAAAATCCGAAAATCTATCCAACTTCTGATATTCCTAACGATAAACAAAGATAGAAAAACGGTATATTTTATAATAGGTATCAACGAAACAAAGATTTTCAAATTTTTATTTATTCAACTTTGGTAAAATAATGAAATAGCAATTATTTTTGTTTCTGTACACTTGCCACAATATTTTTAATACAAAGATATGAAAAATGAATATTAAAAATAATATTTATTGTACTTTGTTTATAAGTTTTAAATTCATTTTCATATTTTTAATAACCTTTGTACCAAAATTAAAAACTGCATTTCATTAATTTATATTGAGTGAAGAAACCTCGCAAAATTTATTTTATGCTAATATTTTATAGATTAAAATAAAATTACTATAAACTGTAATAAACGATTAAATGTGAACAGAAATGTGATAAAGAATTTTATTAAAATTTAAAAAAAATACACAGAATTAAACCAAAACAAAATATTTTTAACTTTTTATAAATTATAATATAATTATAAACATATTTAAAGTGACAGCACAATTGTATTTTAATAAAATTTAACATATTTGAAAATTTACAAGTTTTGTGACATTAATAAAACGTCTTTTATTAAAACAGAAAATTGATTATACCACTACTTAGTAAAGTTTGTGGGTACGAAGTATTCAATTATGAAATTGATATGAAAGGCGCATCATTTATTAAGTGTTATTAAAACGTACAAAATTACCACCAACCACAATTTGTAACATTTAAACATAAAGATACTCTACTAGAGTAGTAAAAGGCTAGTTTTCAGTTTACGATAATCATTTTTTAATAAAACATGTCATTGAAAAATACATCAAGTTTTGACACAAATAACTTTAGATTTTACTTTAGAGCGTTTGTATAAAACAAGAATATTAAATATAATTCAAATGGCTTCGCCAAAAATATGTCTAAATGAAACATGAATACACAATCACGTATTCAACGTCTTCATAAACTTACTAAAATTTGAGGAAAGTTTATATCCGTAGCAAATCGAATTTGCATACCATTTTATAGATTTCGTATGCTATTAGAAAATATTTACTGCCTACCAGTTGAAGCGGATCCAGCTTTAAGTATAAACAAAGATTGCACCATATGTCTATTATAACAATTTACTAAAATGTAAAGTTTTTTTTGTTAATGCGACATACAAGTTTTTTGATATACATTAAAATGACCACCAACCTAGCGCAGCGAAGCAACTTATTTTATGTCATCTTAAATTGAAATACAAAAACCGAATGCACGACACCAGGCCGGTTAACTTCACAGTACAGGACTTCAAAACCTGCCATTTCTGTGCCGTAATTGAACCGATCTGTTATCTATATGTTATCGATATCTCTTGCCTATATGCCTCTTCTTTACTAATGAAAATCTTGTTAAATTACAAAATAAACAATATATTAGTAATACAAAACAATAATTGACGATCGGTTTTGTGAAACCATACAATTAATATCGGTCGACTAGACTTATATAGTAATAGATTCTAGTACTGAGGTTCGCTTAGAGTTATTTTACAATTTCTACGCTCCGAGATTCCGTTTCAATATACTGTTGTAACTTCACAACAGCAACAATCATTACTTTCAAATAACTTACCAATAATTAAATCTTGATATCAATTTCCATTTCTCCCTTCGAAGTGTTTCTGATTATACGAGTTGTCAAATAGTTGCAGTATTTAGATAAATTTGAAAACAAAATATTGTCATTATATTTCAAGATGTCTTTTTAAACAATTAATCGATGAAATATTGATATACAATTAATTATACGAAACAATAAATCCCCTGAATAAATGCAAAATAAAACAACTTCCTTTGAAATGATCCGCAGGTTCTTATTACAAGCAATATCCTTAAATTCTGTATTAAAAAAATAATAGAAAATTATTATTGCAGCTTTGGCTAGGACTTAAATTAATCAATTAAATTAGTAATAGCAATTACTTAGTTTATGTAATCTTTCCTTTCAAAGTTATATATTATAATTCTCTCGATTTTCTTGTAAGTTCTTACATATACATATTTCAAGGAGAAATGCCTCTTTAAATTACAATCATCAGTTGACAATTTTCGCTTACAAATAAATAATTTCAATAAAAGATTCGCAAGGCCCTTAATATTAATAAATTTGATAATATACAAATATTTGTTATCAGTACGTTAAAATGTACGTAATTATATTCGAACGATTAATATTAAATTATCATAATTAATCCAATGATGTTTTTATTAAACCATGGCGACTTTTGTAATTATAAACATATGAGAATAAAATTATCATATCATATACATATATTTACGCATATAATACCAATTATGAATGGTATGAAATTCCTAAAAAAATATCAACTGCCGTCTCACCGTGCATTGCTGATATATCTTGTGTCAACAATAGTTTGCTCCAACAAGCAGCTTTGAAAGAATTTTGGAACTATTCGTAGACAGGTTCTTTGAAATAACAATGAAATATATTTTAAAAGTCAAATTTAAAGTATAATTATTTCAATAAGGCATTCATTGCGATTATATATCATCAGAGTCGTTGCACGGTTCAAAAAGCAATATTAATCTATAGATTAATTTCATATAGAAACTAATAAATAGTCAGTTACCGATTACTACGTTGTATTTCGAAATTAATAATTTAGTGTTAAATGCTAAGAAAACTAAATGCGTAGAGTTTACACTTCCTAATGTAAAAAGTAAAAATTGTAACTTGCTCCTTAACAATGAAGTGTTAGAATTAATTGACTCAACAAAATTCTTAGGTTTAACATTGGATAGAAAGCTCCAGTGGAACCCCCATCTCTCAACACTCGCAGCCAAACTCAGCTCCGCCGTCTTTGCAATTAGAAAAGTTAGACAATTAACGGACATAAATACGGCTCGACTTGTTTATTTTAGTTATTTTCACAGTATTTTATCTTACGGTATTTTATTATGGGGCAGTGCTGTCGAAATTAATTCTATATTTATTTTACAAAAAAGAGCTGTGCGGGCTATTTATAACTTAAAAGCTAGAGATTCTCTGAGAGATGTTTTTAAAGAAATAGGTATTCTTACAGTCGCTTCCCAATACATATTTAATAACATTTTATATATACGGCAAAATTTAAATAGTTATATAAAAAACAGTGACAGACACGCGATAAATACGAGAAATAAAAACAAGTCAAGTCAGCTTCAAAAAGTTAATAAATCCTTCATGGGCCTGAGTATACGCATATATAATAAAGTTCCACAAGATATCTTAGACCTTCCATTTCTTAGTTTTAAATCTAAAATCAAAAGTTTATTGTTAAATAAAGCTTATTACAACGTTCAAGAGTTTTTAGTGGATCGAAATATGTGGAACTTAAGTTGTTGAATCATTTGCAGGATTTATATTATATTATAATTAATATACATCACCTATTGTTATATTTCTTTTGAAAAGAGCAACTGTTGAGTTTCTGGCCGGCTCTTCTCAACAGAGCAGCTTTCCGAGCCGGTGGTAGCTTGCTTACGGACGGACTACACTGACCTTTTTTTGTATTGTAATAATTGACGATTCAAAAGTGCGTGTAAATGCCTACTTGAATAAAGATATTTTGAATTTGAATTTGAATTTGAATTTATAAGTTATAAAATCTGTTTATTGCTTTGGGGTTTATTAATTGTGACCATTTACAGACATGACAAAATTATCGCCCAATTTGGTTAATGTCTGCATTAAATTGATAACAATATTAAACAGATACCGCTTTTAAGAGTCCATTATACAGTTTTTATTAACGTAAACCCGAAAACAACTTTATGCTTTTATATTATTGGGTAATACCAATAATATTGTCTATATTATTGGTGAATTGGCCAATTTTGTAGAACTTTAGTTTTATATAATTCTAAATAAAACGTATTTGAGATAAAACGTATCTACTATAAGTGTAATGTCAAATATGCAGACGGTTCACCTGATGGTACATGATGGTATATGGCCGTTGATCATGAATATTCACTAATATGTCACAACCGTTACCATCTTTAACACACGGAGTAAAGAGAGTAGGATACAAAAAAGGGACGGGAAGGAGATTGTATATCTTGCTTCCTTTCTCGCTTTCCGAATTGTATTGTGTAAATAATATACGAACCGACATCTAGCTGAAACTAAATCTATTTTGTTTGGTAATAATTTTTCTTTAAAGTTTCCATTTGTATGAAACATATTGACTCTTGTGAGGTCAATAGGTCAAGTGGAAAATAAAATTTACAGTTTTAAACATTTTAATTAAAATATTCTAATGTATCTAAAACAGTTTAAACTAAGTAAAATAGAGTAATATTTTACAAGTAATTGAATGTTTCTGTATAATATGTTTATGATATGTTTTTATAAACATTTCAATTTTATTAGTATATGATAGTTATTTTCCAAAAAACAATCTTATATTATATTAAGGGTATGGTATAAATCCATGTCCTTATTTTGAAGACATGAATTTTTTTATGATCCTTCACACAATGTGTTATAGAATTTTTATGTCATCGTTAAATTTTAATACAGAGTGGTTTGATAGACGTACAACACCTTCTTTTACTTTTTATTATACGTGTTCGGTGAGACTTGAAGGTTATTAAATGAAAACCCAGCGCTTGAAGAACACGTCTTGTAAAGTGAGATATTTCTTTTATAAATTAAGTTTACCTAGTGGTGTATTTTGTAGTCAACCTTATTGTAAAGTTAATGTTATCTTTCAAGTAAACGAAGAAATATCTTTAAATAATTAATCGAAAATACCTAATAGTCGTGTAATAGTCCAGTGAATATGAATATATATATATAAAGTAGTGGCGATTAGACGTTAGATTTATATTTCATTCGGACCTTAATTCTTATTGATAATGAGTAACAAAATACACACAGATTTCCTATTATTACGTACCTAATTCCATATATCTTTTTTAATTAATACATTGGTATAATTATATTTTAGTATATTTCATAATGAAATTAGTCAAATTAAATTTATTTACCAGACTTCAACACACTTTAGGTCAGTGAGTTACTAACACTGAACGTAATGTACGTCAGGGACTATTAATGTAACTTTAGGGTTAAATACACAAATTTCTCATATTTATTACACAAGTCAGGTATGGAGTAATGAAATCAGAATTTGAGGACGTTATATAAATGTGTCATATTATATATTGTTTATAGAATATATATGATATATTATCATAATATTTTTCTTTCTTACACTTTGGTCCATATAAAAATATACATAAATATATTTTAATTTTTTTGTTATTTTGCATATTTTAATATTTTTAAGCATGTTTCTATTATTTTTCTCAAATACATTTATTTTTTGATGAACATACAATATAATCTTTAAACAAAGTTCATATTTCAATTTAATGTTGTGACATGAATACACAATAAAGTATTTAATATTTTTACAAAGTGCTCAAACTTTACGGTACATGAAAAAACATTTTAATTTGAAAATGATAAGTCACCATTTATAAAATAGAAAAAAATATCAATAATATTTAATGTTCGTATAATTTTCGGATTATGAACAAGTGGTCTCATAATCAGCCAATATAAATGCTTCATAGATACAGGATAGATAACGCTATATAATTATTAATAATTCTATATTAAAATATAATTATAAACAATATTCAGTTAAATAACATAAAAGCGATGTGAATAATAAAATTCTTTGATAATTTAGCGGAAACTAGATTATAATATTTGAAATATGAATTGGATCTGACATAGTCCACTGAACCACTAAACACTTACAAAAGTGAGACCGCATTGTGATCATGATTGTTATTGTTGATTAGTTTAATGTCCGCATAAACTCAACTTCATTATTAAGTAACGTGGTTTAGAAAGACCATTACAAAGTATATTTTACTGTCATCCTATACACGCGAAGTTTTAATTTCTTTGATATCAATATCTGAAGGAAACAAAATGTATGATTCTGAACTTATATACTCGTATATTTAGATTTAGTTGTAGGTCAAATAAAACATATTTTTAATATTATTTGCCCTTGATTTGATTTTAAAAAATGGTTGACCAATTATACTTAAACAGACAATAAGTTGATAAATATTCTCTTGTAATGTAAGAGACTTTGTTGATTAAAATTTTACATCAATTTCATTATGAATATCATTTATATTTTTCCAAAAACTTATCACTTGTCTTTATGTGCGATAAAATAAAATGCTTGTCATGCAATTTTATCATAAATAAAGACAAGTGATAATTTGCCTATTATGAACTTAAAATAACTCTTACAAAAGTTACTATTATTGTTCTGAATTTTAAGGTAATTAAAATGAAATTTTAAATTAAATATAATATATTTAATCAAGGATTTAATTAAATTTTAAAGATATGAGTCATTAATATAAAGCTTAGAACTTTAGGAGTAAGTGTCATAAACAATAGGGTATAACTGACAAACGAAGACAAGACAGAGCTATAAATAGTTTTAAGACTGTTTGAAAATATTAATTTCACTTGAATAAACATAGAAACATGTAAAGAAATTTCTACGATACATTAAGATAAATGTATTTTAAATGTTTTAGTTCTATAACCAACATTATCAATAAGTCTAATGACGTATAGTAATCTATATAACACAGCTCTCATGTTTCCGTAAAAAGATAACCATTTTTTAAACTTTAAAATTCATTATTTTCACTTTTTAAAAACCCAAAAAAATTTAGAAAGCGATATAATCTCCTCTTTAAACAACATATTCTATATTTAATATACATATGACTAAATACCTCCGTCATGTACTATAGCGAACCTATTAATTAGACTGATTGGTATCAACGGGAAATAAGTAAACTAATCTATTAGTGACCGAATGAGCACAAAATGTTATTCACTCAACATATTGAATTAATTCCATACTAATACTAATATACTTAAAGTGACAGCACAATTGTATTTTAATAAAATTTAACATATTTGAAAATTTACAAGTTTTGTGACATTAATAAAACGTCTTTTATTAAAACAGAAAATTGATTATACCACTACTTAGTAAAGTTTGTGGGTACGAAGTATTCAATTATGAAATTGATATGAAAGGCGCATCATTTATTAAGTGTTATTAAAACGTACAAAATTACCACCAACCACAATTTGTAACATTTAAACATAAAGATACTCTACTAGAGTAGTAAAAGGCTAGTTTTCAGTTTACGATAATCATTTTTTAATAAAACATGTCATTGAAAAATACATCAAGTTTTGACACAAATAACTTTAGATTTTACTTTAGAGCGTTTGTATAAAACAAGAATATTAAATATAATTCAAATGGCTTCGCCAAAAATATGTCTAAATGAAACATGAATACACAATCACGTATTCAACGTCTTCATAAACTTACTAAAATTTGAGGAAAGTTTATATCCGTAGCAAATCGAATTTGCATACCATTTTATAGATTTCGTATGCTATTAGAAAATATTTACTGCCTACCAGTTGAAGCGGATCCAGCTTTAAGTATAAACAAAGATTGCACCATATGTCTATTATAACAATTTACTAAAATGTAAAGTTTTTTTTGTTAATGCGACATACAAGTTTTTTGATATACATTAAAATGACCACCAACCTAGCGCAGCGAAGCAACTTATTTTATGTCATCTTAAATTGAAATACAAAAACCGAATGCACGACACCAGGCCGGTTAACTTCACAGTACAGGACTTCAAAACCTGCCATTTCTGTGCCGTAATTGAACCGATCTGTTATCTATATGTTATCGATATCTCTTGCCTATATGCCTCTTCTTTACTAATGAAAATCTTGTTAAATTACAAAATAAACAATATATTAGTAATACAAAACAATAATTGACGATCGGTTTTGTGAAACCATACAATTAATATCGGTCGACTAGACTTATATAGTAATAGATTCTAGTACTGAGGTTCGCTTAGAGTTATTTTACAATTTCTACGCTCCGAGATTCCGTTTCAATATACTGTTGTAACTTCACAACAGCAACAATCATTACTTTCAAATAACTTACCAATAATTAAATCTTGATATCAATTTCCATTTCTCCCTTCGAAGTGTTTCTGATTATACGAGTTGTCAAATAGTTGCAGTATTTAGATAAATTTGAAAACAAAATATTGTCATTATATTTCAAGATGTCTTTTTAAACAATTAATCGATGAAATATTGATATACAATTAATTATACGAAACAATAAATCCCCTGAATAAATGCAAAATAAAACAACTTCCTTTGAAATGATCCGCAGGTTCTTATTACAAGCAATATCCTTAAATTCTGTATTAAAAAAATAATAGAAAATTATTATTGCAGCTTTGGCTAGGACTTAAATTAATCAATTAAATTAGTAATAGCAATTACTTAGTTTATGTAATCTTTCCTTTCAAAGTTATATATTATAATTCTCTCGATTTTCTTGTAAGTTCTTACATATACATATTTCAAGGAGAAATGCCTCTTTAAATTACAATCATCAGTTGACAATTTTCGCTTACAAATAAATAATTTCAATAAAAGATTCGCAAGGCCCTTAATATTAATAAATTTGATAATATACAAATATTTGTTATCAGTACGTTAAAATGTACGTAATTATATTCGAACGATTAATATTAAATTATCATAATTAATCCAATGATGTTTTTATTAAACCATGGCGACTTTTGTAATTATAAACATATGAGAATAAAATACTACATAATCTATGTATCTTATATACCTATATATATTTATTTATCATATCATATACATATATTTACGCATATAATACCAATTATGAATGGTATGAAATTCCTAAAAAAATATCAACTGCCGTCTCACCGTGCATTGCTGATATATCTTGTGTCAACAATAGTTTGCTCCAACAAGCAGCTTTGAAAGAATTTTGGAACTATTCGTAGACAGGTTCTTTGAAATAACAATGAAATATATTTTAAAAGTCAAATTTAAAGTATAATTATTTCAATAAGGCATTCATTGCGATTATATATCATCAGAGTCGTTGCACGGTTCAAAAAGCAATATTAATCTATAGATTAATTTCATATAGAAACTAATAAATAGTCAGTTACCGATTACTACGTTGTATTTCGAAATTAATAATTTAGTGTTAAATGCTAAGAAAACTAAATGCGTAGAGTTTACACTTCCTAATGTAAAAAGTAAAAATTGTAACTTGCTCCTTAACAATGAAGTGTTAGAATTAATTGACTCAACAAAATTCTTAGGTTTAACATTGGATAGAAAGCTCCAGTGGAACCCCCATCTCTCAACACTCGCAGCCAAACTCAGCTCCGCCGTCTTTGCAATTAGAAAAGTTAGACAATTAACGGACATAAATACGGCTCGACTTGTTTATTTTAGTTATTTTCACAGTATTTTATCTTACGGTATTTTATTATGGGGCAGTGCTGTCGAAATTAATTCTATATTTATTTTACAAAAAAGAGCTGTGCGGGCTATTTATAACTTAAAAGCTAGAGATTCTCTGAGAGATGTTTTTAAAGAAATAGGTATTCTTACAGTCGCTTCCCAATACATATTTAATAACATTTTATATATACGGCAAAATTTAAATAGTTATATAAAAAACAGTGACAGACACGCGATAAATACGAGAAATAAAAACAAGTCAAGTCAGCTTCAAAAAGTTAATAAATCCTTCATGGGCCTGAGTATACGCATATATAATAAAGTTCCACAAGATATCTTAGACCTTCCATTTCTTAGTTTTAAATCTAAAATCAAAAGTTTATTGTTAAATAAAGCTTATTACAACGTTCAAGAGTTTTTAGTGGATCGAAATATGTGGAACTTAAGTTGTTGAATCATTTGCAGGATTTATATTATATTATAATTAATATACATCACCTATTGTTATATTTCTTTTGAAAAGAGCAACTGTTGAGTTTCTGGCCGGCTCTTCTCAACAGAGCAGCTTTCCGAGCCGGTGGTAGCTTGCTTACGGACGGACTACACTGACCTTTTTTTGTATTGTAATAATTGACGATTCAAAAGTGCGTGTAAATGCCTACTTGAATAAAGATATTTTGAATTTGAATTTGAATTTGAATTTATAAGTTATAAAATCTGTTTATTGCTTTGGGGTTTATTAATTGTGACCATTTACAGACATGACAAAATTATCGCCCAATTTGGTTAATGTCTGCATTAAATTGATAACAATATTAAACAGATACCGCTTTTAAGAGTCCATTATACAGTTTTTATTAACGTAAACCCGAAAACAACTTTATGCTTTTATATTATTGGGTAATACCAATAATATTGTCTATATTATTGGTGAATTGGCCAATTTTGTAGAACTTTAGTTTTATATAATTCTAAATAAAACGTATTTGAGATAAAACGTATCTACTATAAGTGTAATGTCAAATATGCAGACGGTTCACCTGATGGTACATGATGGTATATGGCCGTTGATCATGAATATTCACTAATATGTCACAACCGTTACCATCTTTAACACACGGAGTAAAGAGAGTAGGATACAAAAAAGGGACGGGAAGGAGATTGTATATCTTGCTTCCTTTCTCGCTTTCCGAATTGTATTGTGTAAATAATATACGAACCGACATCTAGCTGAAACTAAATCTATTTTGTTTGGTAATAATTTTTCTTTAAAGTTTCCATTTGTATGAAACATATTGACTCTTGTGAGGTCAATAGGTCAAGTGGAAAATAAAATTTACAGTTTTAAACATTTTAATTAAAATATTCTAATGTATCTAAAACAGTTTAAACTAAGTAAAATAGAGTAATATTTTACAAGTAATTGAATGTTTCTGTATAATATGTTTATGATATGTTTTTATAAACATTTCAATTTTATTAGTATATGATAGTTATTTTCCAAAAAACAATCTTATATTATATTAAGGGTATGGTATAAATCCATGTCCTTATTTTGAAGACATGAATTTTTTTATGATCCTTCACACAATGTGTTATAGAATTTTTATGTCATCGTTAAATTTTAATACAGAGTGGTTTGATAGACGTACAACACCTTCTTTTACTTTTTATTATACGTGTTCGGTGAGACTTGAAGGTTATTAAATGAAAACCCAGCGCTTGAAGAACACGTCTTGTAAAGTGAGATATTTCTTTTATAAATTAAGTTTACCTAGTGGTGTATTTTGTAGTCAACCTTATTGTAAAGTTAATGTTATCTTTCAAGTAAACGAAGAAATATCTTTAAATAATTAATCGAAAATACCTAATAGTCGTGTAATAGTCCAGTGAATATGAATATATATATATAAAGTAGTGGCGATTAGACGTTAGATTTATATTTCATTCGGACCTTAATTCTTATTGATAATGAGTAACAAAATACACACAGATTTCCTATTATTACGTACCTAATTCCATATATCTTTTTTAATTAATACATTGGTATAATTATATTTTAGTATATTTCATAATGAAATTAGTCAAATTAAATTTATTTACCAGACTTCAACACACTTTAGGTCAGTGAGTTACTAACACTGAACGTAATGTACGTCAGGGACTATTAATGTAACTTTAGGGTTAAATACACAAATTTCTCATATTTATTACACAAGTCAGGTATGGAGTAATGAAATCAGAATTTGAGGACGTTATATAAATGTGTCATATTATATATTGTTTATAGAATATATATGATATATTATCATAATATTTTTCTTTCTTACACTTTGGTCCATATAAAAATATACATAAATATATTTTAATTTTTTTGTTATTTTGCATATTTTAATATTTTTAAGCATGTTTCTATTATTTTTCTCAAATACATTTATTTTTTGATGAACATACAATATAATCTTTAAACAAAGTTCATATTTCAATTTAATGTTGTGACATGAATACACAATAAAGTATTTAATATTTTTACAAAGTGCTCAAACTTTACGGTACATGAAAAAACATTTTAATTTGAAAATGATAAGTCACCATTTATAAAATAGAAAAAAATATCAATAATATTTAATGTTCGTATAATTTTCGGATTATGAACAAGTGGTCTCATAATCAGCCAATATAAATGCTTCATAGATACAGGATAGATAACGCTATATAATTATTAATAATTCTATATTAAAATATAATTATAAACAATATTCAGTTAAATAACATAAAAGCGATGTGAATAATAAAATTCTTTGATAATTTAGCGGAAACTAGATTATAATATTTGAAATATGAATTGGATCTGACATAGTCCACTGAACCACTAAACACTTACAAAAGTGAGACCGCATTGTGATCATGATTGTTATTGTTGATTAGTTTAATGTCCGCATAAACTCAACTTCATTATTAAGTAACGTGGTTTAGAAAGACCATTACAAAGTATATTTTACTGTCATCCTATACACGCGAAGTTTTAATTTCTTTGATATCAATATCTGAAGGAAACAAAATGTATGATTCTGAACTTATATACTCGTATATTTAGATTTAGTTGTAGGTCAAATAAAACATATTTTTAATATTATTTGCCCTTGATTTGATTTTAAAAAATGGTTGACCAATTATACTTAAACAGACAATAAGTTGATAAATATTCTCTTGTAATGTAAGAGACTTTGTTGATTAAAATTTTACATCAATTTCATTATGAATATCATTTATATTTTTCCAAAAACTTATCACTTGTCTTTATGTGCGATAAAATAAAATGCTTGTCATGCAATTTTATCATAAATAAAGACAAGTGATAATTTGCCTATTATGAACTTAAAATAACTCTTACAAAAGTTACTATTATTGTTCTGAATTTTAAGGTAATTAAAATGAAATTTTAAATTAAATATAATATATTTAATCAAGGATTTAATTAAATTTTAAAGATATGAGTCATTAATATAAAGCTTAGAACTTTAGGAGTAAGTGTCATAAACAATAGGGTATAACTGACAAACGAAGACAAGACAGAGCTATAAATAGTTTTAAGACTGTTTGAAAATATTAATTTCACTTGAATAAACATAGAAACATGTAAAGAAATTTCTACGATACATTAAGATAAATGTATTTTAAATGTTTTAGTTCTATAACCAACATTATCAATAAGTCTAATGACGTATAGTAATCTATATAACACAGCTCTCATGTTTCCGTAAAAAGATAACCATTTTTTAAACTTTAAAATTCATTATTTTCACTTTTTAAAAACCCAAAAAAATTTAGAAAGCGATATAATCTCCTCTTTAAACAACATATTCTATATTTAATATACATATGACTAAATACCTCCGTCATGTACTATAGCGAACCTATTAATTAGACTGATTGGTATCAACGGGAAATAAGTAAACTAATCTATTAGTGACCGAATGAGCACAAAATGTTATTCACTCAACATATTGAATTAATTCCATACTAATACTAATATACTAATTGAATATTCATTATATTATTATTTCAGAGGACATTCTAGTGAAACTAATATGTTTAATGGATAATTTCATACCAATTTTATGGCTAATAGGATTTGGAGCTACTGAATGCTTAACTTTATGTTTCTTTATACCAATATATCCTGCATTATATTATATATTTGGGTCATTTTATAAGTTTATGTAAGTAGTATTGCATTAATAGCTCCCGTAAGATGTTAGTCTCAAGATAAATTAAACCCAAAACTTTAAAGAGATAAAATTAAGACTATATACTTTTTAATTTCCACGAACGTAAGTTTTTCAATAGTTTTTTTGATTATCGAAATATTGTTTTTGCAATTTTTCTTATCTAGGATATTAAGAACAACGATAATTTTATTATAACGAGAATGCTATCGGTCCTTTAGGGTCGTCTTATTTTTAATTTGATTACACTATTAAATAAAGATGTTATTCGAATGGTAATTTAAAAGGTTATTTTATACAACCTTCAGGCGATACTGAGCTTGTGATTTCTAATGATTGAATTATCTCGCGATAGATCTTTCAAACTCCATTGAATAATATTTATTTATAATGAAAAGAAACTTTAAAAAGGCATTGATAGATAGTATTATTCTGATAATGGATTTTGATTTATTGAAATTTTAGATTCTAAAAACAACTTTATGTATCCGAAATCGAAAAATGTTTTTGTACACTTTATAATAAAAGCCCTTCTTCTTAATTGAGTTGAGTTGAGTCTAAATTTATTTTGAATTAAATAATTCAAAATTTTTCAATATAATTATACTTTTCCATTATTAACAAACCTCAGCTATTATTTATTGCTAAAATGTCACCAACCTTCGAAATTATTAAATAACCGAGAAGCTGCTTGATTAATATTTAGGAAAGTTGACGATTGAACTATTTCATTATAAGTTACTAGAAACGAACAACTTTAGCAACAAATATCCTATAGTAACTACTTAACAGCTGTTCATATAGAGTAAAATCCATTTATGTCATAATTTTCGAGTTAACAAGATAAATGGAAGGTATAAAAAAATGGAAACAAAACAGATGAATAGTTTTAATAAACATATTGGAAAACAATCGGTGTCGTTATATTTTTTATCGATACAGTAGAATTTAATTTTAATTATGCCAGGTCCTGTCAATACTCATTACTACATTTGGTTTTACATGTTTTACACCGAAATATTAATTCGGTGAAAATGTCAATGTTTTATATTTATGCACTATTATAATCACGTTAAAATTTACTTAAACTCTACTTTGGACGACCAAGAGAAAACACACAATGCTGAAAATAGTTTTTTGGCAAAACATCACCCGAAAGTCTCTATTTTCCTTGGACGTTCATACAAGTGGGCCGGATGGCATTCCTCTAATGGTGCTACGAACATGTGCTCCTGAGTTGACTCCAGTTCTAAAGCATCTATTTCGGTACTCTTACCTTAAGGGCGTAGTCCAGGTCTAATAAAAGTGTGCCCTTGTCCAACTGATTCCTAAAAAAGGTAATAGCTCAGACCAAACTATCTACAGACTTATCGCCATTCTCTCCAAAAAAAAAAAAAACGGAGAACATCATTAACCGACCGACAGCTTCTGACGTACCTCGAGAATGACCAGTTCCTCAACCTGGAATATGGCTTCCGCCATGGTCGAAGGGCAGATGATTTTTTATTTATTTATTTATTTATATTTTCCACTTTGAATCTATACCATTGACCTGTGTAGGTCAAATGAAAGTGACATGAGAGCCTATTTTGATATCGTTTGTATCAAAATAAGCCCTTCTGTAAAGACACTCTCCAAGTTAAAATAAGGCTACGAGGGTTCCAAACGCGCCTCGGTCTGAGAAGAACCACACAACAAACTCAGCCGGGTTTTTTTTTGTAATCACTGTTTCACAAACGTCAATATATTTAGTGAGCAATGTACGAATGACTAGAACCATCGCAATATATTTGATAAGCCGTCTTTTTAATAGTTAATAATAAGAAAAGGGAAATCCGTGGCTAGCAATACGACCAGTCACGGCAAGCATCACCCGTTAAATCTTAAACACCGTTAGGCTGCTGTTAATGAAACATCCTTCCTTCCTTACTTCGTATTAGCTTTCCGGGAATTTATGCGAGTGGAGAATCAGTTTTGTTAGTGGACGGAACATACAGGTCGTTCTCGACAATTTTTGCAGGGTACCCTAAGTCCGTGATTTCCGGTGTACTCCAAGGCTGCGTGCTATCCCAAAGTCTATTCCTCTTCTACATCAATATACACAAACACTGTTATGCGGATAACAATGTACGTTAGATACAATATGGGTACCTCAAAAAAAGGCATATACTTTTTACATCTTAGGTAGGTAACGCTCTTTCAAGTTCCCGTACATCGCAAGATTTTGTGGGCGGCGATACGTAACATCAGGGTCACTGATTTATTTGCCTTTTGTCTTCCTCTCCCATAAAAAAATAAACATCTTACTAATACATAAATGACAACCTATATTATAACTTTTTAAACTTCAATATCAAACCCCTTAATGTTAAATAAAGAAAACTGAGCTATATCATTGTTTACAATATTATTATGTTCCATCATTAATTTACGTCAGTATATCAAAAGCGTATTGTGTTTCATTAGTACCCTGCGAGAGCTAATTATATTATACTGCATGTAACAGTCATTTACAGCAATGTACACAACCTTTCAAGGAAATATTAGTATTATTAAGTAGCAGAATTTGTTGTAGTACTAGATTCTAACTATATTTAAATAAGCTCAATAGTGGATCATAAACTTTTATTTCATTTAGATATTTTTGTTGCCAGAAATTTTTAAACCTTAACATTCCCATTGTGATAATTTTAACTTATTCTATAAAATATAATACAAGTTTAGGAACCCACTGGTTTTTTTATTTATAAAATATTAAAGACATATGATATTAATCAGTTCACAATTATTTATCTATTCGTACGTCTGTCAAAGCCGCGTGGCGTCTTTTTTGTAACGCGAAGGAAATAAATATTGTAAACAATTTCTAAGCAAATATATTAGATTAAATTAAAGAAAAATCAAGATTATTAAATACAAATAAATATACAGAAATAAAAGTACTGTTTGTGTTTAAATAATTATAAACATAAGTTAAAAGAAGTAGTAGAACGCTACTCATATTTATGGTTTGTGTAAAATATTTGTTCACATTGAAGTTATATATACTTTTCATGTTTAATTTCCATATTTTTCTATCTTTAACACATTATTGAACTTTATATCACTCTTTTCGCACGCTATCGAGCAGCTTTCCACCAACTTGAATTTTCATCTCTGTATAATTTAGTAGTTTTTGTTTTAACTTCAAGCAAAACGCCAGAGGCTGAAATGCTTTGAAATGGACAAAAGGACTGTACAACATTACAATAGAAGTTTTTAGCTGTGAAATCAAAGTTTGTTTAAATTATGAAAAAGTATAAACAATTAAGGAAGTTAAAGTATTCTTCACCTTGTTAACAAATTTACTTACGTCTTTTATGATTTGACATATCTGTTATTTTTCATGAATTTTATGTTTATTTAATTTACAAATTTAAAAGTATCTTTTCACTTTTAAATTATAAATAGATGATTACACGACCAGAAATTCCTTAGAGAAAATGAAAAGTTTCCTCAATACAATCTATAATAAAAATCAACTGATCGAGATAAATTATGATATAAATTAGTATAAATTCTGTTGAAAAAAAAACAGAAAATATTTTAATTACTTAACTTATTTTTCCTTCAATGCTTTTTTTATGTGTACTTAAGTTTGTTTTATAATGCTATTTTTACTGTAATAAAAATATCGTGTTCTATTATTATTTCAAACAGTGGCTTTGATTATCTATACTTCAATATAAATTATTGCTGTTATTGTTAATAATCTTTACTTTTGCATTACCATCAAGTGTACGAGTATGTCACTTTGTGATGTGAACAGGCCATAGATTGGTTTATTTTCTACTATCATTTATTTAAATATAAATACGCGAAAATATATATATATGTTTCATACATATATGTTATGTTATACATAGTATAAATAAATAAAATAAATAATTAAAATAATAAATAAAACCCTAAATCATGAGACAAAAATACTAACTCTAGAGTAGGTAATAAACATTAATTGTGTTTTAGTGTTGTAGTCACTGTTTTTAAACACACACTGTAATTTTTTTAGATAAAACTTTATTTTTAATAAATTTGTTGATCCCTTAAACATAATAACTATAGTGAAAATGAGGTATAGTTTATTTATAAATATCTTCTAACCTACTTTCAGTCCGCTCGGCTCTTATCAAGTTCTATTCTCAAAGCGTCTGTCGTCTGCGAGAAATACGTCAATTGGTTAACCCTAATTTAATTTGTGAGTTTAGACTTTCTTAAACTTTTGCCCTGCTCGTATAGCGCCAAGTAGTTTGCTGTTAATTGATTAATTGTGACCCTGATAACCGTTGAGTAAATGTATTGAACGCAAAATGTGTCAAAGTATGTTTCGAAACGCTGTACAATACTAGTATTACAAATAGACACAGTAATTTAATATGATATAAGTAAATAATGAGTTTTTGTGTATTTTTTTTATATTATAGTAATAAAAATTTCTTTGGAATATAATGACGTTATGTTGAATAATGTGATATACTATTATTTCTTTTAATAAGAAGGAAGTGCTATGTTAGTCTCTATATAACATTAATCAATACATTTTACTTGCATTGTAATTTGTTCTCAAAGTATATCTATTGTGATTGAATATGATAAATTATTATTATTTCCTACCAAAGGATAAACTGCTTTAAAAAGGAACATACTTCAGCAAAATTCCTTTTTGTATTGACTATTTAAAACAATTTCAAGAAGAATACATGTAGTATTTCTATTTAAATTAATATTGCTTACAGTTTTAGCAGTAATTCAGAGGTCTCTCCTTAATTTCGTTATTTTAACTTTAAACTTTGAATTTTAACATGTTTAGTAAGACTACATTATGTTGTGCAATAGTTTACTATCGCCACATTGTCCTTGTTTTATTGAACAGAAAGGAAAGTTTTCACTTTAGCAGCAATAAATCACTAAAAGTCTTGTGAGATGGGGAGCCAACCTAATAACAATTTAATAATACATATGTCTTTTCATTTTACATCAGATATTTGGGGTCTTATATATTACAGATTTATGCCAGCCAAGATACAAATATTGAATTTTGTTGATAAGATCTCTAATATTACTAGAAAATCTATTTAACATCCAAGTTGAAAATTAATTTTATAATAAGAGGTTAATATAATTTCACAATTGTTACCGAATCGCAAATCGAAATAAAATCACTGTTATTCTTACTTAGTGTAATTTATTATTTATTTATTATATTTATTTTTTATTTATCTTCACCCCATGTCCCTTGCGGTGTAGCCAGAGACGACGGAGCGTCAAACGCTACGGTCCCTGCATACCTCTTTCGCCTCGGCCACAGACATCAACCTCTTCATACATGATCTCCGGGGAGTCATCCTGTTTTTTACTTGACCTTCCTCCAGTATCTTACATATTGTGTTTTCGAAGGTCACTCGAGGAAAAGTGAGCGGTAAAAGAGAAAGGGGGAGGCTCTTTTACCGCTCACTTTTCCTGTATAAATCTCTTTCACCATTTTTTCATCAGTCATTCGTTCGACGTGCCCAAACCACCTGAGTACGACCTTCTTCATTCTCACCGTGACATCTTCGCTAATACCTGCCATTCTGTGGATTTCTTCATTGCGGATTCGATCAGCTAGACTGACTCCGAATATTCTGCGAAGAGATCGCATCTCAACAGCATTCATCTTTTTACATTCTTCTTCTGTGTTACCCACGTTTGGCTGCCGTATAACAGCGTCGGTAGCAGAACCGCATTGTGTACAGCCAAACGTGCAGCTATGCTGACTTTTCGCGCTCTCAACAATGCAACCAAAGCACCGTTGACCCTGTTACCGGCAGCAATACGCCTTTCCACATCTATTTCGTGTCTTCTTCTATGGAATTTAGATAATTAATATTTTATAGTGATCAAAATAATACGTGATCAAAATAAATTGTATGACCTTTTACGACTTTTAAGTGAAATGAGTTCACTCAAACCTGTCGTTATGTATGGATCTGAGTGCTGGGCGATGAAGGTGATGGATGAAAAACGTTTGCATGTAACAGAAATGCGAATGTTAAGACGGATGTGTGGGGTGACAAGAAGGGATAGAATAAGAAATGAGTATATTAGGGGAAGCTTGGGAGTAGCGCCAGTGACAGAAAAAAATAGAGGTAGCCGTCTGTCATGGTATGGGCTTGTTATAAGGAGAGAGGTTTGGGCTTGTTATGAGGAGGGAGAGTTGGTAATGGAGGGATGGACAGTTAGAATACAGCCGAAGAAAAGATGGATGGATTGCGTGAAAGATGATATGGAGAAGAGGGGAGTATATACAGAGATGACGAGTAATAGGAGAATATGGAAGGAAAAAACATAGTGTGCCGATCCCAAAATGGGATAAGGGTCGGAAGATGATGACTCTAAGCTATTACTGAGATTTTATATTGAAATATATGATGATGATGTCAATTTAGGTAATAATAATTTGATACAAATCATTTTATATGCTCGCGATTTATACACTACGTAAAAAATGTATATAAAAAGTTAATAATGGGCATTAATTAATGTATGTTAAGATAATTTATCAGAAACAAATAATAATTGAAAATAATTAAAGCTTATAATTATAGACTGGCGACTGGTATTATGGTTAGTATACAATTAGTTTTGTACCAATATAAGAAGTATGGAAAAGTAATAGAAAATTTTTATTATATTATTGCTTTTTATCATAAAAAGTAGTTATCATAAAATATAATTATTTATTTTTGAAGATAAAAATACATGTTTTAATATTACATACTAGAGTATATTTCTATCCCTTTCTAAGGCGATGCAAAACATGAAAGGCACCGCGAAGCAAACCTTTTAATCACCGACAGATCATTAACAGCGACCCTCTAACTAAGTTTTAGCAGTCAGACTATTAATATAAAATAAATGTAGGTCACGGTTCTATATTTTATTAAGTATATCTATAAGCACGTCAGCTATTTTAACATTAAATATGACGGAATCAGAAACCTCTTCCAATAAATCGGTTGAAGATTTAACTTCTGCTAGTCAGTAAACACTTATTTATTCTTATTATACCCCATAGATAGTGATTTTTCATATATAACGCATTATTTCAGATTCATATTATCTTATGTATGTTATCAATATAACAAGAATGACGTAAAATATCTAATTTGAATTTTTCTCTGAAAGTTTTTGGCTTCATATCACTCAGGTAGTTCAAATTTGTGTCTTACTATTCTGAAATGTATAATTATAAATAAATTAAATCGTTAAATGAGTACCATATATTCAGTTCATTAAATAAATAATTGTAAAACTCTGAGTTTTACAATTATTTATTGTCAGGGTGCTGATATAAGGATATCAGCACCCTGCAAGAAGATGACAGCAACATTTTATGTCAACTTTCTAAAATAGTTGCTGATCTAAGGATGGAGGAGTTACGCACACATACTTTAGGAAGACTGCTGATCTTCAAATTCCCTCGATGGGAATAAAATATGTATTGTATGGAATACGTAGTAGCATTTTAATTATTATATCAGTTTTAAACAATATTTTAATTCAATTATTATTTGGACTTACATCAAGTATGTCATACATTATTGTAATAGTTTGCACGTTTATAATTTTTTTTAACTAAAATTAGTTTTAAAGTAGTTTTGATTTTTTTTTCGATTCTCCTTCTACAGCTATTTTATATAAAAATATTAAAAATAATGCTTATTGAGCTTTCATAGATTTCATTCTGATATTTTAAATATATTTTGTACCAAAATTAAAAATTGCATTTCACTAAAGCAATTAAACTGTATGGAGTATAAACAAAAGCTAACAAAATTTATTTTATGCTAACATTTTATACATTTAAATCAAATTAGTATAAAATGAAATATTGATATGGACAGAAATATGACAAATGGTCTTTCTTTTTTATTTTCATAATGTACTCAAAATTAAAGCAACACAAAATATTTTACACGATTTATAAAATATTTATTCTCAAATTTTAACGCGTTACTTTCGAAAAATATATTATATATTGAAGTGGCTTACAAAAATGAGATACGCATCGTTGTGAAGCTAGTAATATAATAATATATAAATGAAGACCGTTGCTAAAAGGCATCTTCCACTGTTACATTGACTATCTACTGAGACCCTATCTACTGAGACACCCGGCGGTAGATAGTTTGCAGCTGAACTACGGGTCAGCTGCTAAGATCAGGGTACTTCGGGACCCCGGTACCTAAGCCCTCCGGCAGCGACGCATGCGCTTGCGCGTGTAAACTGCCGGGTTACCGGTTTTGGTGTTGGATTCGTAGTGGTAATGTGGTTAGCTGTAGAGGTTCGGCACTGTTCGTCTGGGTTCCCACAGTTGTCGGGGGCTCGTCGGATCTCGTGCGCAGCGAGAGGTAATTGACCTGCCTAAGGCGAAGGGCTGCTGCGGTCTTTTACTTCGGGGCTTGGAACGGTCCATAAGCAGAGATCCCTTCGGGGGTCACTGCAGTTCGGGTAGCCTCCTGCTTAGAAGTGAAGAAGGGAAGTGAGCGTGACGTTCTAAGCAAGTTATTGCTAGTGTGAGAAATCACACGGGAAGTGAGCGTGCCTTACAGCTCCGGCAACAGCAAGGAAACTGGTAGTTGGCCTCTCTGAGGTTCTCAGCTAGTTTTGCTAGTGCGAGAAATCACACGGGAAGTGAGCGTGCCTTACAGCTCCGGAACCTTTCATGGAGAAAAGGTAGCTGGGTGGTCGCGATTGGACTTGTCTATGACCGGATAGCCTTGCGAGCTTACTAGGCTTAATATTGCCGTTGTCGGATGACTTCGGAGGTCAGATCTGCCGTACCAAAGATCCATGTGACCGGATGTGGAACACATGTATAGCGGCTCAACTTATATGCCCAAGGGGTAGGAGGGGTTGAGCTGCTTTATAAATAAACAATAGGACAGAGTGAGGCAAAGGGAAGTGTTACATTGACCATGGGCAGTGGGGATCACTTAAATATTACTCGTACTTACTTCATAAGTAACCCTCATCCTCGATTGTTTCTATTAAATATTAAAATATAAATGTAGTGTAAGATAACGCATTTAAACAGAAATAGTTTTGAATTACTTTAAAAGCATAAGAAACGGCTGGACATGTCTATCGTGTATGTTATAACAACATAGTCAAATAAACAATTCTTTCGTTAATAAAACAAAAAGTTTTTGTTATAATTAAATAATATAACCTCATTAAAACTACCACCGACCTAACATTTTATACAATAGACTTTTTTATAAGAATATAAAGTGGAAACAACCGTGAATGTGAAAATTATATTTATTTTACATTAACATTATTCGAAAGTAAATAGAAATATAATACTTTGCTATTATTATATGCTACAATTTGGAATTAGATTTTTATATACAATTATTTTTTATTATGTTATTTAGTGCATTGTTATATAAATTAAATAAATAAAAAAAGTTTATGTCCTTCCTTCCTGTCTTTTTCAAATTTATTTAAATAAAATACTAAAACAATTAAAAAAGTATTATTATTCTAAACGGCACAATTTATCTATTTTAAACCATCTTTTAAGATAAAAATCGCAACAAAGTAACCCCTTAAATTACTAATAAGTTTCAGCATTCGTTCAGTGAATATAAATAAATATTTAAAGTAATGGCGAATAGAGGTCACAATTCTGTTACATTTAAACTTATGAATTCACCTGGTGATAAGAAGCTGACTCTTTTTAGTTAAGAGTAAATGAGGTCAGCGTTCCTCTCATTAGTAACGGGACGTGATGCCTATACAAATATATAGAAACTTATTTTACTTCACTGTAGAGTTGAACATTTTTATATTTTTTTGTTTTTTCTCAAATACGTTTATTTTGTGATAAAAATTAGATTATATATATTCATAGCTTTAAAACGCTTTCACTATAAAATAAAATTCTTTATACATTAAGATTCATCATTTATAGACGGTTATACCAGTATTTGGAATATGATCTAAATCTGTCTTATTCCATTATACAACTAATTATTACCAATAGTATACCTTCTTGTGATGACATAATGTAATTGTTACGGGTCGACTACCTCAATGTCTGCATAAACACAATTAAAGATCAAACGCGTTTTAGAGAGACCATTGCAAAGTTTATTTTACTGCTATTCTTTGCACGCGAAGTTTTAACTTCCTTGTTATAAATTTCTGAAGAAAACAAAATCAATGATTCTTAACTTATGTCTAGATTCAATGGTAGACGAATAAAACTTATATTTTTAATATTATCTGCTCCTGTTTTGAAATCTAATAATTGTTTCCTAATTATACTTAAATAAGCGAGAAGGTATCATGTAAATATAAATATTCTCTTCTAAAATAAGTGACTTTACAATTATAATTTTCTACCCATTTTGTTATGAATATCATAAGTTTTACAATTAATGGAGGTACTATAAAATGCTGGTCATGCCATCTATTACATATGATGAAGATTAAGTTTATTCTAATACAAGTTTATATTATTTTTTCGAATTTGAAGGTAAAAAACCAAAATGTTAATATAAAGGTAATATTAAATTAACTTAATAAAACTTGAGATTTGAGGAATTAATATACAGTTTATAAATTTATGTGCAAGTGTCACCAAGAATGTGGTTATAAGTGACACACAAAGACGAGAGACATAGTTATGATTAGTTTATTATCTGCTCGGAAATATTAATATAATTTGAATAAATATCGAAATTTGTTTTTCAAAAATTTATTTAAATATTCTATTTAACCAATATTATTAATTAGTCATTAAAGTATATAAAATACAGCTCTGATGTGCCATAAAACATATCATATCTTTATACTTTGAAATTCATTATCTTCATTTCATAAGAACCTCACAGAAATTTCTAAAGCAATATATCCTCGTCTTTGAAGTTCAGTCAAATGCGTCATAAAAAGAAATTACCTCAGAACCTGCAAATGAACTTTCCAACTGTGCTTCAATTTAGAATTTTCGTGGCGGTCAAATATTTCATTTTCTACCAAATTAAATTAAACAATCAATATTAGAGTAATTATAAATTGTACTTAGTTTTCAAACGAAAAGTTAATAAATTGGTGTTTATTTATTATAATTGTATTAAACATACGTTACATCGTTACTCCATTTAGGAATTAAACATTTATTTTTGAGAACAGAAGAACCAACAAAATTATTAATCGACTTTATACTTTACATTTATAGATTTTCAATAATCAAAATAAAGATTTAATAAGCAATGAAACTTATTAATGTATATAATACTTAATTTGCGAGTCGCAGTTACAAAGTAGTTTAGTGAAAAATATATAGATGCCTGTAGTATGATATACGAGTATGTTGCATTTTTATTACATAATATTTTGTAATGTGGGTAATGTAATACCACCATTGTTTATATAACTATTTAATTCTAGTAATATAATATAAATGTGTTAAAGTGTAACTATTATTATTATTGTATTAATTAAATTTAAAAAAATACCATTACTTGAAACAATTGTTATTACTAAACAAAAGAAAAAGTTATTGATTTAACATATTGACAGAAGCCATCTTCAACAAATTAAATCTTTATATTTTTATATTTAAATATATTAAAAATAAAAATTTTGAAGATTTTGTTTAATAACATACCATTATATACCTGGCCCGAAAGTTATTGCTTATTACAGTATTTTAATGTAAAAATGAAGTTATTTTAAAAGTTTAAAATATTTCAAAGTGACGTCTTCATCTAGGGTTCCGTACAGAAAGTTTTTAAAGAGAAGACAAAACTACTGACTCTCCGCTCTCTTTGCGTCCTTTACACTGTACCAAGGCTATATCTTTGGAACCATTCATCACATTCGTATTCAACTATGACGTGGTATCAGATTGGTCAACCTAAAAATGTCACATTTTTTGGCAATAATAAATTATACCATTGAGTTATGGAAAAAGTTTCAGTAGATATTCATTAGGTACGTTAGTGGTGTTTTAGACCGTATTTAAGTCAAAGAAACAATTGTTCTAAGTGTTCAGGCAATGAGATATTTCAAAGATAACAATTAACTGGAAGGATCATTGCGTCATCGCAGTTTTAGTTTATGACGATTATATTTACTTTCAATTAGTAAAATACATAATTTTCAATTTTAATATAATATATTATACTCACAAATTATTTTTTTATAGATTCTATAATTAAATATTGCACCGGTATCTTTGTAAGGCACATTTTTTTTATAGATATTAATGAAAATGGGTATGGACCGAAATAAAAAAAATGGAGTATACAATTTTACACAACATACAACCTGACTTAGATCAACTTTTTCATTATATTGTAAATATTAGAAGAAAAAAAACTTACTTAATTGATTTCAATATTTTTGTATAAAACCAATAGTACTATTATTCACAAGAAAGTTACCTATCTTTATTGGATTAATAACAGGTGCTAGCAACTTTGTTAAGAAATTACAACTTCATAACGATGTTAAATGAAATGTAATCATCAGTATCTACACAAATGTTGAATAAAGTAAATCTATGATAACTCTTAGTGGCGTGGTCAAAGTCAAGTGTCCGTTCTTCAACATCTCTCCACAATACGAGTATAGGCTCCGTTGTAGCACGAAATATCCATGTGATGACACCATTTGGACAAAGTGCTGCGTCTTGTATAGCGCTTGTACTCATAACATAATTCATATGTCTTATATATTAAAAAATATATATATTTTTAATTGACAATTGACCTTTTTTCCGGGATATGTATATTATTTGGCGATTAATTTAAAGTTAGATAAAATTAAAAGAATAATCAGCATGTAAACATATGTTATGTCGAATAATATGATATATTAATATTGCTTTTAAAATATTCATTCATCCTCTTAATAATTTGTAGCACAAGTTTGATAATTTATTTGTAGTAAGTGATGGGTGTGTAAGGAAAATATGCACGCAGGTAAACCACGACTATCTACACGAGTGAAACCGCAGTCATAAAAAAATAAAATTACTAGAATTTATAACTTTTTATAATATACTCGTATTATCATATACATTAGTTACGATAAAATATTAAATCTGTATATTTACATAATTAACGATGTATGCGTAGCTTTTGACATATTGACGTAAATTAATGGTATAGGATATAAAAATAAAAGTAATGACGCCGTCAAAAGCTGAGTTTACATATTATAATTCAAATTAATGAGACAATTGATATTAATATAAGTTTTTTTCCATAATAAAAATATAGGTGAAATATTAAATTAATCATCTGACGATCAATTTTAATTTGATATGGATTCGTTTTAATTATTTTCCGACATTGATTAATTTTGTACAAAATTGTACAACTTACATAAATAATATCATTTTAATAGACATGGTCACGTGCGGAAAAACGTTGTTTAAATGTTTTTTTTTATATAATAATTAATTTTTGGTCTCACATATGTCACCTTAGTGCTGTACCGACAGTTTTTGTTTGTTTTTTCAATGCATAAAAAGTCAAATCATAGTTTTTATCTAAATTTGTACATTGCAAAGAAATGTAACTTTTAAAATGGTCCATAACCGTATGGTTTTATGAATTAGTCTTTAATTGTGTTATAAAAACATCTTTAAGATGTTACTTATTCTTCGAGTAACGTGTTTACAGAAAGACAGTCTATTTGTAAATGAAAAGTAAATAATACAATAATTAATATAATATAATAATTATATTAATATAATTTAATACTTTACAATACCTGTAAAGCATTAAATTTTAAAATCTCATTAAATATGCCCGAGCTAAATTTAAAATACACTGGTTTTAGTAGCAAATTTATTTATTTATTATTAATGTATTTATATGCCATAATACGTACCTTATGATACATACGGTAAGATCTAGTTAATCTGTTTTCATCCCGTATGTCTAGGATATATTGAGCGGAGATATCCAGTGAATCCTTGTCGGCCTTGTCGGTGTTGCTTACTAAATAAATATATCAGAAAAAACGTGTACACGTACATAAAGTTTTGCAAATATAATATATGCAAAATATTCTTTTATAAAGTTTTTTGTCACTAATCGAAATACTCTTTATAAAAGTAAACCTATTCTGTACTCTGAAAACTAATTTAAATCTCTTTGTTGATACAAAGAGATTTAAATTAGTTTGTAAAAAATATAATTATTTTTTTATAAGCAGTTAATTCTAAACGAAAAAAAATGAACTATGTTAATATCTAAAATCGCTTAAAAATGTTATTCAAATATAAAGGATCGTACATAATCATTGTTCCACACTTTGTTGTCAGAGAGTTAAGTCTGAACAATTCCCATCTCATTACGATTGTTAACTCAAACATTACTGTACAGTTTAGAAAAATAATCATTTTAATGTTGGAAGAACGAAGACACAAACATTGTATTACCTGTTATGTATTATTTATCACACAATAAATAATAAAGAAAATAATAAATTATTTGTGACGTAATCCGACGTTCTGCAAATTTATTTGCAAATCTATCTAACACACAGTTAATAATTTTGTTTCTATACTACAGATGGGATATATTAATAACATGAGCACGGACATGCAGCAAATAAAATATTAAACATATTTTATATTCATCCCTTTTATAAAATACGCCAAAGTAAAGAAATTGTGGCTTTTGCGAATATTTTTCTTTCTTAAACGTGTTTATGATCATTAATCGTGTTTTAATACTAAATTTGTTTAGCGATGTTTTTGAACGGTATGTTTTAATTTATAGCGATATTCTCATGTTCACATTTACAGATGTTCTTAGATTTTATAAAGTTTTGTAAAGCTCTTACAAGTGCAAATATTTATAACAACCTAATTTTACATAAAAAACAGATTAATGGTGTAAGTTTGTAATCCGATACTCATATTAATAGAACTTCAAGTTTCACATTCGAGACTTTGGTGAATCAGAGTATATTACATATTTTTATTTAATAAAGAGCTTCTAGATTTTGAGAATTACTATAATTAGGATGAAAAAGTTACTTTTAAGATTTAATAAATGTTATATAAAATATAAGCAAGACATTATTATAATTTTACGATACTAAGTCATTTTGTTTTCTTTAGTATCAGAATTATAAAAAGAATTGGAATTATAAACAGGATAGGAATTGATATAGATATAAAAATAAAGAGACTAACCAATATATGTACCAATAAGAATAAACTAGTTGATTCGTCTTCTTTGTATCTCATTCAATTTATAAATATTACTATTAAGTATTAATTTAATTTTAAGGATTTACTATAAGATACGTCAGCATACATATTAACTTTATATGAAGTAATAGTAAAGTAGTTTTCATATAATATGTGCTGCGTACACTATTCGTTTCTAAGGAGAAAGGACATATATTGAAATAGTTTAGTCGTCAACTTTCCTAAGTATTAATAAAGCTTCTTAGTCAATTAATAATAATTAATAACTTAAAAGGTGAAATTATCTTGGAAATTAATAAGAGATAGACATTTCTTAACGACTGAGAATTATAATTATTGGAAATGGATTTTGTCATTAATTAATTGTAATATTTGACCTTTGTGTTTAATATATTAATAAAATGCATAAACTCAAATTCCATTTTGTGTATAGTATTAATACTCTAATGACGACTTTTGCCTAATTTGGTTTTAAATTCTAACCAATCGAGTAACATAGATCTGTCGCGAGATAACTCAATCACTTAAAAGCCAAAGCTCACTGTCTGTTAAGACTTGTGTAAAGTAACTGTGTGAGTTAATCATTGAACGAGATGAATCCAATAATCAAGTTATTAGTAGTCATTAATAATTTATAAAATCTATCTTGTATATTTCTGTATTGTATTTGGTAAATTATATTTATTACGCTGTGATGTGAGTTTATTGTATATTTTTCACTGATAATGAAGTTTTTTCAATTGCTTTTTGAACGATATGAAATTCAAACCTTTTGAATGTCATCTGTATTATATTATATGCCTATATAATGTATTCAGTTGTTGGTGTTATGTCTTAGTGTTATTACTATCTATATAGTTTTACGATTGCCAAGTGTGTCGTCGGGGCGACCTTCATTATTTTTATAGTGTTCTCACGGGAAATCATTAATTATTCCAGAAACAGTAAGATGTTATAAAGATATTATGTTGGCATATAGATTACAAGTAATATTATTTATTATTTGTTATTAAATGTGAGATACCTAAATCAGCTTTTACATAGACAAATAATGATTAGCTTATGTAAGATATATATTATATAAGTATGACAGGTATGAGTTCACACTTGTAATGGTGATGTTTGTTTCAAATCAACGCGCCTTGCCTTGATTTGTCACGCAATTACATTATTCACCGCACCTAGACAGGGTGAGGGAAATATCATTGATGTTGTAAATTGTGTTAAATATTGTAATCAAATGATTTTTTTTACAAATTTTTGAGGAAAATTTTAAATAAACTAAGAAATTATTTAATCGAATAAATTACATAGCGATGATGATGGTGATGATGTTCCACGATTGAAATAAAATAGTACAGAAGCAAAATTGACATTTGGGTATTTAAAGGTACATCAAGATAAATATAGTGTATAAAATACTTTACTAATATTTAATAAAACTTTATTTTTATTTAGGCATGAAATTAATATGAATTATAAGAGAAGCCATGCTTGTGAACCGTATTATATTTTGTAGAATAAAAAATAAGCTACACAAGTTGGACTCAAAGTTGTGGCTTTTAATGTTACTAGTGAAAAAAGTCCTTGAAAACCTCACAGTGGAAGATTGAGACGCATCCAGGTGGTATGGATGGCAAAGGAAGCGAAAGCAAGCTGTGCAGTGGTGAAATTCGGCGGTAGGCATCAGACCGAATAGTTCTTCGGAACACTCCCCGTTGTAAATGCGGTAGAAGACGCACAAAGAAGCCACGTCTCTACGCAATGCCAAAGAGTCCAGCCGTTCGCAGAGCAGCGGGTCCCCAACAATCCGAACGGCTCTACGTTATATACGGTCAAATGGTAGAAGCTGATATTGGGGTGATCCGGACCAGAGATGAGAACAGTACTCCATGTGTGGCCGGACCTGCACCTTATAGAGCGCAAGTCTTTGGCCAGGTTTGAAATATTGCCTCGCTCTATTGATCACTCCCAATTTCATCGAGGCCAACTTGGTCTTGCTCTCCAGATGACCACGAAAGTGAAAATCGCTCGAAATTTTGAGACCCAGTATTAGAATACTGGGCCTCAAAATTTCGAGCGATACTTGGCGAGGCAATAAGAGGAGTGCTCTCGAAGAGCGGTGATACGACAAATAGGGTTTTCTTAGTGGTAAACGCGCAAACTTGCGTCTTTAGGGGATTGAACTGAACGTGGTTCTTTTCACCCCACTCAGAGACCATCCCCAGAGAGGTCTCTATTGAAGACACAAGTTTCTTTCGGCACTCATCGACGTTTTCCCGAGAGAGACCTGCACGACAGGAATATACCGCTTCCCCACTGCTGTGTGCAGTGCTGTATGTTGGGAATATCCAACATATCATTGATGTGCAGGAGGAACAGAGTTGGGGAAAGCACGCAGCCATGGGGTACACCAGCGTTCACGGGCTTGGGGTCCGAGCAAAATCGTCGAGAACGATCTGTATGCTCCGTCCAGCGAGAAAACTGATGTTCCACTTGCATACATTCTCGGGAAGCCCATAGGAAGGTAGCTTCGAAAGAAGTCCCTTGTGCCATTCACGATCAAAGGCTTTTACCATATCCAAGTGACTGGTATTCAAACGTAATTCAAAAATTTATTGAGCGAAGCGAACGTAGCGAGCTGAGCGTTCTACTGGACACTGTTTCACATTCTTTGTCACGAATAGTCTCGAAAACTACTTGGCGGAAAACTATAAAATTTTGCAATCAAAAAGACACACATTAGGTAATCGTTTTAAAAAAACTAATTTGAAAAATGTCATGTCGTTTAAGAATAATCGTCAAAAAACTGATTTCCCATTGAAGTTAATGGGAAACTATGAGTCATAACACGGGGATCGCTTCGCTCAATATGCAAACGTCAACCGAGATTTAGCGAGCGCAGCGAGTCGAAATTGAGGGTCTGTTTGCGCCTCTAGTTCTTTATAAGATTAGAAGTATACCTCTATAACTATCGCGTTTACCTTATTTTTAAATCAATCCTGTTACCTCAGAAGAAAATCTATATATATTTACTTTAAAATCTTTTTGTGTTGTTAAACTTTCAAATAATCGATGTAACATAGTGCAATATTTAATGTGTGTTTCCAAAGGGTTGACAAAACGCTATTTTTCACTTAAATATGTTTTACCTAGTTTTGTAAATATTTTTGTAAAAGACCTTCGAAGTGAAAAAATAACTTTAGAAACGTTCATAATTAATATATCTTCTATTTTAACATATTAAAAAAATATGTACAAAAATGTATTAATGATATTTAGAAATTGTTTAGTAAAAAGTAAATTATTTTACCTTAGTTAATATATTTTTTACAGACATGAAAATATTTTGTCTACAGTACATGCCGCTTTAATTTCCGTAGGCAAAGTGAGGTTTTACCTTTGAGTTTTAAAACATGTGTTTGCGGAATGTTTTCACTTATTTTATTTGAGTACAGCGTATTTTTAGAATAGAATTATGTTTATCCAGGTAAAATTAAAAAAGGTAAACATTCATTTATTAATAAACGGTTATAATTTTAGAACTGTTAATAGAATGCGAATTGAAGACAAATTATTTACTTCTTTTAATAAAATATTTTTTAAACAATAGTAGGAAATCAAATTCAGTGCTATTTTTAATGTCAATATGACATTCAAAATAACAACAGTTGACTTTACAGTCGAGTCACCGATTGTGGAAATCCAAGCAAGCCTTATTGTTTTGTTTGTACGGTCAATGTATTGTATCAAAATTATGACTTTTATACATATTTTATACTCCGTTAGGTATTTTAAATTAAAATTTATAGTGGTAATGAGTATGATATTTAGAATCGCCATAATTATACTGATTACATACATACATAGTATTCTGATTTTTTGCAACGCATCAAGAGGAGTGCCCTCGAAGATCGGCAATACGTAAACGCGCAAATTTGTATCTTTTGGGGATTAAACAGAATGAGGTTCAGTTCAGCCCATTCTAAGACCATTCCCAGATAGGTCTCTAAAGGTGACATAAGTTTTTTCGGTACTCATCAACGTTTTCTCTAAGGACTCCTGCACGACCGAAATATACTGCATCTCCATTGCTATCATTCGCATAACAATGTCTGTTGGAAATATTCAACATTTCATTTATGTACAAGAGTAACACGGTTGCGGATAACGCGCAGCATTGAATTATGAATATTTTATTATTTGACAAAATAAAAACTTTTAAGACTGGTTTTATAACACAATAGAATATAAAATGAAGTTTATAGAACTATAACAGAATATACTAAATAGTAATTAACATTTACTTAATATTATTTAAATATTTTTTATTGATGTTTTTTTATTCAATAATCGAGTGTATGTAGTTCAATAAATGTTATATTGCGTGTTAACAAAATATTAAAATAATATAGAGATGTTCTTATAGCTTATTCTAATCTATTTAATCTTCTAACATAACCGTGTGTACTTTGATAAGACCTAACAGATCTTCGATAATCATATTTCCTTTATCGGCTTTGCCTTAACTTGTATTATAATTCTATGTAATTTGATTTCTTACTCTGTAAGATAACATCAAACAAGGTACAAATTAGTTTAGTTAAATGCATATACAGCAAATCATTAAATAAATTATTTATTTTCAGAAAGTTTTACATTTTATTATTTGTTCTGAGCAATGTTCATTGCTGTTCTAGAAATTCAGTTCAAAAATATTATATTGCTTATTATTCTTAAATAAATTTATAACGTATTTAGATAAAATATTCGATATATCATTTGTATATAATATATACAGTTTTTAAAATCTATAACTTAATTCACTTGACGTGGATACGATACGGATCGTTACGCGGAAGGCTATTTTTAATTATTATTTTTTAAGGTTTTGATTAAATATAATATATGGCATATATATTGTAGTGTTGAAATTTATCCAAAAAAACGTGTTCCTTTATCTAAAGTGAAGTGACTAATAAAATGATAATAATGTAATATTTCAAACTTAAATCATTTATTATAAATTTTCATATATTAATTTATACTTTATTTTCATATATTAATTTATCCTTTTCCAACTGTCGCCTTCAATCTCACATCAATATTTATATCACGATATACTTACATATGACTTAGACTTTAAATAGGAATAAATCTTCCAAAGATGAAAACTTAATTAGATACGCACTTCGATCGCTTTATAGGGTATTTCATTTTAGCATCACACACACACACACACACACACACACACACACACACACACACACACACACACACACACACACACACACACACACACACACACACACACACACACACACACACACACACACACACACACACACACACACACACACACACACACACACACACACACACACACACACACACACACACACACACACACACAAACACATATTGACACCTTTAGGTACACCAGACGGATAACGAAGTTACTTCAGATTTGTAATTAAATATAAGCTATACGTGTTCCTAGAAGTAATAGTAAATAATATAGTAAGAGGATAATAATATTTCTGGATTTCAATTCACCTTTACTAAAATAATAATACATATTTTTTGTTTTACCTAAACAAAGCTAAAAAATACCCACACAAAAAATTATATTTACTATTAGTTATTAAATGATTTTAATGGTTTTAGATTTAGAAAAACTAATCTCAGATTCATGAAACATTATATACCATATATAATATATTAAGAACATTATTATAAAACATAATCTCCAACTCCACCAACCAACTCCAAGGTAAATAAACATCAGATATCTTCATCAATAATAGTTAATTATTGACTCTAATTAGGAAGTCACGTTAGCGTTAGTCTAACGTCTTGATCTTAAGTGCTTGCGATATTGACAAGTATTTGAATGTACCATCGCTTTAAGCGTCCAGTGCTCAGTGGTTATAGATTACAAGATCCACTAGTTTGTATTTTTTAAGTTTACATAACTTATTCCAATACCCTTTTTCTCAGTGCACGTACTAATAAGCTATCATTTAGCATTTAAATATCAAGTCAGTATAAAATTTTTATATTTAAATAGAAAAATATGTCATAAGTAATATACGAGTAAATATAAAGAGAGTATGACATGAGCGCCTCATTAAATTATTTTGGTAACTATATTGATATTAATATGTTTATGAATGCTAAAGATACATTTTATATATCTATGGATATTTTAGTTATTTTAGTCCAGTGGTTTATTACAAAGAGTCGATAATTGATAACATAACTTTTGATAAAAAACGTCGACAATGCAATGCAATGCAATGCAAATGCATCGACAAAATATTAAATATTTTATTATTTACTAAAAAATTAAATGAATCGAAAGGGAATAAGATTTTTCTGAAAAATATGTAAAATATATAACACTTTTAAAACATTAAAACTTGAAGTCAACATCTTTATATGATTGAGGCAAAATTAATCCAGACCTGAAATTTATAAAATAAAAACATAATTTTCGTTAAATCTATAAATGTAAATAGTGTATTTTGGACTTGTACAAGAATATTTGCATTTCATACGGTCAGTGAATGATTCTACCAAGGTTAAAAATTGTCACGACAAATCACATCTAGCTCATGAACCCGGCAACACGAACAATAGAATGTCAACATTCATCAAGCTTCATATTACGTGGAAACTTAATTTAAAAAATAAACTCACGTAGAAATTCTTCAACATATTAGTTTGATGTATATATATATCTTTTGAACTAAGACACTTTGATTGTGAATCAACGTCTCATCTTATCAATTATCTTCGTCTGTAAAGTTATGAAATTCATAATTACCTTTAGCGACTCTTTAATAAATAGAACATGTTATAAATGTTATATTTGTAAAAATGCAAGGTATGACGAAATGAAACAAATCAATAGAATTGTCACCATTTAACGTTAAAACATTTTGTTTACATTTCAGTTCAATGAACTCACCAATACCTGATACAGAGATATGAACAAGATGTGTTGGTAACAAATATATTCAATACATTCGGCTTCGTGCTTATACGTATTACTTAATATAAGTTACTTAAATTATTTTACGGGACTTCAAAAGAATAACGCCGTGAATATCTGCAAAAAAAAGTATTAATCTATGTTTACTATTTTTATCTAAGTTAATATCTAGAACTCTCACTTAATAAGGTCGAGCGGAAGGTTCGTTAGTAATTAGATGGTTTACGTAACAGCGCCTTTCGGTGTATAATGTCTGCCAGAGTTTAATAACGGTATGAAATAGCAAAGAGAAAATTTCAAAATTATTGTATATTAAATTTACTATTACTTGGTTTAAATTTACTACGTTTATTCAATATTACTGAATAATATTATGATTGAATTTAAATAAAATATGTCATTAAAATCTAATTAACTTTAATGTTAATGGTAATAATTAAATATAACTGACCTAATTATTTAGTGGTTGTAAACAACGTGACTACAGATGTACCTAACATGAGAATAATATATATTTTATAATATTTTTAATAAAAAAACAATTAGAAAGAAAAAAATAATGACGTAGGCATTTTGATCTGTGTATTACTTTGCAAAATTTATGAAAATCGACTTGAAAATGTAAAATATTTTACTGAAGAATATGAAAGCCAATTTTCGAGTGGATTGGATATAAAATGAAAATCCACAACTTGATATGAATATTGAGGTTATAAATAATATTATGTATATAAATATTAGAGTGTATTTGTTCTTCTTTTAAGACTTCACTGTTATTAGGCTTCAAAAATACAATGTGAAAATCAAGTAGTAGTTCTATTGACGGTGTGTAGTCTATAATGGAAATACTGATCTTCATAAAAGTAAACCAATTCTGTACTACGAAAACTAATTTAAATCTGTTAGTATCATATTTTTGTATAAGCAGTTTATTATTTACAAAAGAAAACAAAACTATGTATATATCTTATATCGGTCGGTAATATCGGTAATAATGGTAGTTTCACACTCTGTTGTGAGAGAGTTAAGTGTTTGAACAATTTTCAAAACAAACAATGTTCAGTTTAGGAACATAATCATTTTATTGTGGGACGAACACAGTGTTGTTAATACTTCAAAATAGAAAAAACCTAAAATTGTGTTATTTTCATCATATATTATTACCTTCCTCTTAATATTCGGCAATCAAAATCATTATTAGTTTTCAAAAAATCTGTTAAGGACTACTTTCTGTCCAAAGATAGCTAGGACGACAATTATCGTGTATGTATATTATAGATATTGTTTAGTTTATACCTTAATATATATTTTTAGTAATTTTATTTATGTAATACGTCTATGTATTCGTGTGTAGTTATTTTAAGTAGGTTTATTTATTTCTATATATTTACGCCACCTATTGCTTCATTAAATCATAAGAGTATTTCAACACTAATATCGGTTGTCTGGAAGAAATCGCCTATAGGCGATAAGACCGCCTTTTGTATCTCCATCGTTTACAATTTTAATTTTTTTTATTGTTATATTTTTTTTACTTGTTTTTATGATATGTATGGTGTGCAATAAAGAATATAAATAAATAATAAATATTTTCCCAAGTACTTACACAAGGCATTGTGGTTTAATACCGCATCGCGTATAACCGTGCAGGTGTCATCACTCAATTATTACTTTGAATCTGTGAAACAATTTAATTCCATGATATCGTTTAATACTATCTACAACAAAAAACTATAACGTGTGTAAATGTAAAAGTTATAATTATATACTTATGTAGAATAAAATATTATTTAATTTATTATTATTTATTTTGTTACTTTGTTTTATTCAGTTTGTAATATGTATATTTTTAATTATTGCATTATAATTATAAGAAAGGCAATATCAAATATATTTTTCATTACCTACCGTTCTCTTATCTACTTTCATTATTTTAAATTAGTTGTTAATACATTTTAATGTGTTTTAATTAAATAAGATTTTTATTTTTCTGCTTTACTGTTTTCTTAATTCTAAGAATTTATAATCGAGTATGTTTGACTTCTTATTTGATAAGTATGAGTAATTCAATTAATACGAGAGTCGATGAATCTGATGGAGTCATCGATTCTAATCCTTTTAAATATTCTAATTTCGGTTTAAACCTATCATAATGTTACTTTATTGCACTCATTCGATCTTTCACTAAATTAATTATTGTATAAAATAAATAATACTTACAAATTATCACCATATTTCAGTGAATAAATTATATAGTTAGTTATATAGTATATATAGTTGTATAAGTCTATTATGAGGGTGAGTAAATATTTACATGGAACTTCTCAACTTATGTTAATAATGTTTAAACTGAAATGTTTATTTTAAATATACACACAGTTCATACATAAATATAATCAAAATTTAACCGCTTGTTAGTTTGCATTTTTAATAACAAATAAATTTACCATTAATGTTTACAGATATATGTTTAGGTATAATATAACAAATTGCTTAATATATAATGTCAAGATAAAAATAAGAATAGAAATATGAACCTGTGTCCTTGTCTGTTCGCTGATTAAGATGACATACCTCGTCGCATCTTGCAATGATATAAGTAGCCCTCGCTCAGTTAGCCCTTCGAGGCCGTCAATGAAAGGACGAGTCGATAAAAACTAGGGAATTTGATTCAGTACAGAGAACTATCTGTCTTTTTATTTTAAGGCTATGGAAAAAAATGTACAATCAGATTGGATGAAACATTTTTGACAGCTTAAGTACTTAAATTAGCATGTCTATAAGATAATACTCGGAACTCAATTAATTGTAATCTTGGATTTTTAGCTATTTCTCCTTGAAATTTTATTTTATGTTATAGAACTTTTTTTAAGATCAGTTGAGAGAAAATAATATAAACAGGAATCATTTGCGTGACGTTTGACGACTTAAGGTCTATTGGATTTATTATTTTTGTTGATACAGTTACCGTAATAATACTGTATTTTTCAGTGGGTTGGGACATCAATTAACATAAATAAATATTACATTACTAGATTTTCACGACAAAAAGGGTTATTTTTATTAAATAATCTAGTCCAGCGTGTAACTTTAAAACGCAGCGCTTGACAATTTCATGGGACAGTGGTGAGACACACATTCTACTGACATTCGTCCCTAACATTTACTTCGCTCTGGTATATGAACGTTAGTGATATTAGTTCCTGCTTTAAATATATAATTTAGAAATATATTTTATAAAATAAATAAAAAACTATATTGTTGTTTCCTCTGTTGATGTTATAACAATATAGTAGTAAAATAATAAAAGGATTGTTGATTATATAAATATAAACAGCATATTTGTTTCTTAGACTAAAAAGGTATTCGGCTGATGTAAAAGACGCTTGATTGGAGGAATCTTAACTAACACTAAGGAAAGATGACTATCATCTACTTTAGTCTCTTTAGAATTTAACTCACTGTAGTCCGTGCTACGTATCTTTAGCGAAACAAACCGATCAAAAATTTATTCCATTAATATTTTAATAAAAGAGCTAAAACATGTGAAATAGTAATATATAACTTGGAAGGCAGTGTTTGTGAAGACAAAAACTAAAAGTGAATTATATAGTACAAGAAGTGTTTATTATTTGTCTTTTGAATTTGAATATATTTTTAAATAATAATTTATTACAACTGAGGCTTTTAAGAGATAAGTTATGAGTATATATACTGTTATATATATAAAGATGTATCAGTCAGAAAACAAAATAAGAAGTATCAATTTTAATCCATTAGTTGCCAAGGTTTCTGCGAAAGACTGTCCATAAAAAATTCCAATGAAACCAATTTGCGTAATGGCAACAATGTTTTATTATTTCTAATAAAAAAGTTTAAAAATAAGTATATGTATTATTCATAGGAAAACTTTACAAAACATTGCAATATAGATAGAATATGTAATATAGATTGATGGAAATACTTGTAATAAATATATTACATATGTACAAACAAAATTCACTGCCTTCTGGATTCTTTTAATAATAATTGTTCAAATGAATATATTATCCCCATTTACAAAAGTTCTGGTGTCTTAATTGGTTAAAATTAGACTAGTATTAGTATAAGCCCTTTATTCCATACTTTTCACGAGTATACAAATTATAATCAAGGATAAAATGCCTCCTACGTTTAATTTATTCTCTTTTCGGAGAACCGAGTGGGTCTAATATGGTTAAGGAATTGACAAACAATGGATTTATTTACAATCTCTTGCATATCAATAGTAAATACCAATTTTAAATGCAGATTTAATTTTCCGTACGTTTATTTTATTATTTATATTTTATAATATTTATATACAGTTCACTACTGGGAGAGGTATAGAGGTTATATATTAAAATTTATACAAAATATATTTTTAAATATATTTTTTGTTTTCTCTCTAACAAGTAATAGTATATTTTAAATTCTTAAAATAGAAACAACTATTGAACTATTGGTTGGAACTTAACAACTCCCCTGATCTTATTAAACATAAGATTCTAAACTAAATTACAAACTCCGTTCGTTAATTCAAAGAAAATATTTGTTGATCTATTCACAAGTAATTCAATGACGAACCTTCTGTTGTGAGAATATACTCTTCTTTGCATGAGTGGACTTCAAAGGTTCTAGCAATTTGTGCCACTTAACTTGTGTTGGATTTATTTTTAGCAAATGAAGAATAATGTGAGAAGATTTGAATGGAAATGGAATGAAAACTAATAAGTTTGATAATCCTATTACGATACGATATTTGAAACAATATTGTTAGAGATCAAAACAATATTGAAATTTGTAAAATGCCTGTGTAAATAATTAAAAAGTAGAAGTTAATAAACATAAAGTTTTTACATTAATTACGTGAATATTTCAAAGGGTTTCATAACTTCTTGGAGATCAGCGCATTCAAGTTTAAGCTAAGAACTCAACTTAGTAATGTAATCAAAATATTTTTATACTTTTTTATAATTAAAAAAACTGTATTCAATATTTAGATCTTTAAAAAAAAAATTAAAAGTGTAGTTATTCAGATATGTAAAGATAAAACTGAATGTGTTCTAAGAGGTCTTGAGATAAGCAGATAACAAGGAATTACATTTTTATTCGAGGTTATATAATTTCTTTTTCCAAGATGCCTGAGTGATGATTTGGAGATTTGGAGATTTTTTTAATATATTAATTGTCCATAATTTGGATTTGACAAACAGAATTATGTTGCATCTTTTGTTATCCCAAGGACTTTAAATAATATAGGTTAATTGTAATCTAATTTGAGGTGAAAACCCTCTAATGAGGTTTTGAACCTTAAACCATTTTAATTGCTTTTAGGCACCGTTATTAGTGTTACGCTGGCAATTTTACAAAGTGGATTTATTAATAATGGATTTTTTTTTGGTTTCGAAATCCAAACTATAAACTTACTTCAGCTAAAGAAGTCGAACCCGGTATCTTCAAACAATACATATGTATATGGCGTGCTAAGTCACTGAAATATTTCACGGAGGTCTTAAGGGACTCCTCTCAGTCATAACGATCTGAAGTAAGTCCCGAGTGACGATCCTGTGTAGATAGATATGTTAACAAGAGATGCATGTTTTTACAAAATTTAACAGAGTCATGGTTATGACATTAATTAATGATTAAGGAACCGATTCTGTTAAATAATTAAATAAATATTTAATAATACAAATTCCATTTAGGATCCGCTATTAAATTTATTAAGAAAACTATATTTTTAATAATTTCATAATAATGTCACTCGCCAGATCTATTTTAAGATTTTGTTATAATTTTTACAATATTTATTTATCATAATTTATATTAAAAAAACTGTAACTGGTAAAGTTTAAAATTTTTATTATTAACAAGAAAAAACAAGTTACAATATTTCAAAAGAATTTACTAAATTAAAATAGTAAAAATTAATTAAATGGTAAAAAAGATTTATAAAGGAAAAGTGAGCGGTAAGAGAGACAGGAGGAGGACTCGAGTGACCTTCGAAAACACACTATCTATGATACTGGAGGAAGGTCTCGTAAAAAGCATGAGGACCCCCTGTACGAAGAGGTCTCTGGCTACCCCGCAAGGGATATGGCGTGAACATAAATAAATAAATAAATAGTTTACAAGTCAAAATTTGTCATTTACACATTTAAATAAAATTGAAGTTTGCTTTTAATTCCAAATTTACATATTTTCATTATATGTAGATACATATATGAAAGTATACAAAAGTGACATCAAAAAATATTATATAATTTTTCTCTGTTGCTCTGTTCTTGTTCTGTTCTCTGAAACATCTTGACCGATTTTAACAAGATCGTCACTGTTGGATAGCTGATGTTATAAGGAGTAACATAGACTACTTTTATTAGAATAACATATTCCTCGCGAATGAAGTCGCAGGCACAGCTAGTAGGAGTCGGTATTCTTTGCACTTGTTTAAAATTTCCACTCCAATAAAATAACGGATTTTCAGTCGATAAAACATTTAAAACCTGTATAATTGTAGTAAATTATCCCACGCCCGCTCAAAGTGTATTTATAGTAAGTAGTCTTGCCATAAATTATTTTAAAGAAGCGCACAATGCGATTCCATTTCAAACAGTGCGATTTTAATATCACACTCTAGAACATTGAATCATGTCTAATCGTGTCACAGTAAATTTCATTCTAAATTAGGAAAATCACATTTTGTTAATCGCGTTTACATCCACTGTCATTGAAATTCATAAAATGGCTTTACTGTCATAAAATTATCTTTCCGTACAAAAGCATAATTAATGAAAAAAAGAGTATAGCTTGAACATTTATTCTGACACAGGCACTGCCTCATTAAAATATTATTTCCCTTATAATGAACTAATTAGGTTTTAGCTTTAGAAATGCTTTTTAATGTTTAATTGTACAAAGCTAACGCCGCTTTAACATTAAACTTTTCTATTTATAATAAGTTTAATTATTATCTATTTTTAAATATAAGACCTGTCTTTTTAAATAATCTATTGTTTGAGTGGTTGGTAAGTTAGAAAGTTAACGTTTCTTCTTCACTTCCTAATAATTCATAGTTGTGATTTATCGGTAGTTTTTATGTGAGTGTAGTTAGTGATACATCAAGAGTGATCTTCCTGTGTAAAAATTCATTCTAAAAAATTAAAAAAGAATTTATTGATAATAATAAAATAATTTATAAAATAAATAAGTATATAAGCAATTAATTTTCAAGGTTATACTGGCATGGGACATTATAAATTCATGAAAGCTCTTAACTTATAAGAGCAATATAACAGTATTAAAGTTTTAATGAACAATTATAGCATTAATCCTTCTCACCGCAGTGAGCTTTGAGTAGGTAATATAAATGTGTTAAAAGAAAACTATTGTCAAGGACATATTTCATCAAATAATAACGAAACGAATCAAATCTTAATTAAATTAATATAAGTCAAATTTTGTCAAATTCAAAATAAATCTAACCATTCATTTAAAACCAAATAAGTAGTTAGTTATATTGTATAGGTAAACATATGTTTCTATTGAGTTGGGGGTTTAATAATTACGACCGTGTACCGACATGACAAAATTATTGTGTGATTCGGCTAATGTCCGCATTACATTGATTACATTATTAAACAGATAAAGATTGTAAGAGTCCATTACACAGATTTTACTGTCCTTAACCCGAAAACAACTTGACGCTTTTATATTATTAAGTTATACAAATTATGTAGATAACTTGGTTAATTTGCCAAATATTTTAAAACTTTAGTTTGATAAAATTCTAAATGATGTCATGTTATTCAGAAAGAGATAACATTTATAAATTTAAATATCAGACGGCTTAGCTGATGGCAAATGGAAGCCGGTAGTCATGAATGAATATCAAATTTGACAAAATGGTGGATACTAATCTGTCAAATTCGTTACCGCTTTTTAGACTCCTGTGCCTTAAAGAGAGAAGGAAACAGATAAGTACGGAAGGAGATTGGAGATATTGCCTCCCCACTCACTTAACAAATTGTAGCTATAATAGCTACTCGGATATTCTGCGAGAGATTTGTACTATTTTAGTTGACATAGCCAGTATACCTATATTACAATAGTTAAAGCTAGCTTTTTATATTACATAATAGAAAATTTCAATCTCATATTTCTGTCGTTATTTTATTTATATTGTTGTATATGCAAATGTAAATTTAAGTAAAGAATATACAAACCAATGTATATCTGAGACGAGGTATCGATACAAAATTTGTTTGGTAATCATAAAGTTTAAAGTTTCTTTAAAGTTTCTATTGTTTCAAACATACGAGCATACATTTTTCGGTGGTTATTTTTTTTTTTTAATATTGTAAAGTGTTACAAGATTTTAGAAGTTTTTGTATAATTTTAATAATTATTTTAGTTTTATTATATATTTAAAACTTATCTCCTAATGCAGATGTCATATTAATTTACATAGGGCAGGAATTTTTACTTTGAAGACATGACTTTGTCTTTGCTCCTTTATACAATGTGTTCTAGAATTTTTATGACATAGTTAAATTTTAATACGGTCACATAATGTTAATGGTTTCAAAGACGTACGACAACTTCTATTTCTTTTTATTACAAGTGTTCGGTGAGACACACACCTTGTTAAGTGACACATTTGTTTCATGAATTAAGTTTACCTACACTACAAAAGTATATGTTGTATTTTATGTTACTAACAAAGCAATCATTTACGTCTTTATCACAGACAAGTCTAGATACCGACCTTTCGACATGCTCTAGCTACCTCATGCTACATTAAACAGTGTTTGTGTTTTATATTAGACCATTGTTTCATTAAATGAAAGGCGGTAATGAAAATATCAATAAAACTAAAAACTTGAAAATAACCTAATACTAAACATCTTTAACTTATACATTGTGATAAGAAACGTGAACATCTAAATACAGGATACTAATAAAATTATATTTATTGACAAAGATTTAAAATTTTGTAAAATGGACGGCATTTCAGTTTTTACTGCACGAATTTTAAAGGATAAGTATGAAACTTGAGATATTTTAGGTTCGTTCTGAAATATTGTTAAGGAGATTTAAAATAGTGCACAAAGCAGAAGCAGCCGCGCAGATAACGTGGAATAGTAAGATTATGTAGAACAGTGTAAAGGAGATATAAAAGCTATTATTTCTGCAAGAGCAATTTAAGGTTTTAAATTTTCTTTTGGTAATACGAAAGAGAAAGGTTTTGGAGATATTCATATTTATTAATAGGCTCTGTGTAGCAGGTCTACGACAGATTTAAGAAAGTGTACGTTGTAATAACTATTGAAATAACCTCAATAATATGAGTATTATAAGAAAAGAAAAAGCATTCAGAAGCATATAAACCTTTTAAATACTCAAGGCTTTGAAGAATGAAAATTACAATGAGAATTCATAAATTTTATTCCTTGTAGATTATTCACAAAAACTTTGAAATCAACTAACATATTACTCTACTTATTCCATTTATATATTTTTCTGAATCTTAAATTTAATAAACTTCACCGCCCGCTGTGTCCAATTATTGTGTTAACAGAAATACTTTTCTGTAGAGAAATTTAATGATTTCTGTGTTACATTTTAATTTAATTATAGTCAAACTTTAATAAAACAATAATATGAGTTACATTTAATTTAGGATATCTTAAACATTTTTATAGTATGAACTTAGTATGTACAGAAAATGTGTATTACATATATGTTCATTATAACTAGAATTAAAATGTTCAGTATTAATTAAGTAAATTTTAAGTAATTAAACATGATATATAATGTGACTTTAATATGGTTAGGATGGCATCCATAGATTACTACCGGCCCTGTCTTAATTTCAGCTATATTCTTGGAACTATTCTGATACCTCTCATAAAATGCTTCAACTCTCATAACTGATCTCAGCGTGTCGCACTGTGCTTGAAGTTCCAACGAAATTCGTCAAGCTTGGAATAATACAGAGATGAAAACTCAAGTAGGTGGAGAGCGGGTCGCAGGTCTGCTTCATTAGAAATGCGCTTCAAGCATTTAGGCATTAAGGCATTTTCATTGCAGTATTAGTAGTGAAAATAGATCTTATAATATTATACTCCTTAAAACAGAGAAACAGCTTATGAAATATCCAACAACGTATATAATAAAGTAATGTACGGCATACATTATCTACATATTTGTTATACATATCTTAAATACTATTCAGCGAATTATATTCAAAATTTTACCAATAATTGATATTTAAAGTAAACAGATATTCTCTTAAAAATTAACTGCGTCTTTTGTTTCGACTAAACTACAATAAATAAAATATATAAATACTTAAACTCAATTAATATTCTTAATACTATCTAATAATTGTATATTAATGTATATTCATACTAAGGTTATTATAGATAATTATAGGTTGTATCATAAATGTTACATCGCTTTGTGAACCAATAACATGCCTTTTGATAATTAATATATGAATACAGTTCATTGTAACTATTAATTCTGTTAAATGTAAAGTAATTAAAATATTTAAGTACCTATAATTACACTTTATGGTTTTAAATAAATTGAGAGTCACGGAATCAAGAAAAAGTAAAACTTTTTCACTGTTGATAATAATTAGCTACATGGACAAACAAATTAAAAGAAATAATATTGAATTACATTGAAAAAAAAACATAATAATAAATACAAATTATTTAACAATTAGGATATTGTCAAAAACAGTGAACAGAAAAATTATCTGTTTAAGTTTAACCTTATTCAAATAATGACTTAATACGAAATAGTTATATGATTTTGAACAAAGAAAAAAGAATATTCTGCATAATACATATTTGTTTCATTAAACATACAAAACATTATTCCATTAATTATAATTAAACTAAACCCACTATTAATGTCATATTTCGATGTCATTTAATAATATAGTTGTAAATTATGAGCGATGAGCAAATATTGACATGGAACTTGTCAACTTGTCATGTTATCTTGTTTAATAATGTTTATAATGAATTGTTTACTTCAAATATTCAAACATTGAATACATGAATTTAATCCAAATATAACTACTTGTTAGCTTTCGATTGTTAATAATTAATAAATACACCATTATTGTTTACAGATATATTGTAAAATAATGCTTTGATGTTCCAAAATGTCTATTAAGACAATTTGCAAACAGAGTCAATATAAAGAAAAATACTAACCTGTGCCTTTATCTGTTTGCTGACTGAGAGGACATCTCTCCACACATTGTGTAATGGGATGTCCGATATACTCGTAAATAGGCCTCGCCCAGTTAGCCCTTCGAGGCCATCAAAAAAACGCGAGCCGATAAAAAGTAAGGAGTCTGACTCATAACAGTAAATCATCTGTTCCTTTATTATACAAACATTTTTAATTTTTTTTTCTGTCTATATTTATTTATTTATATCTTTTCCACTTTCAATCATTATCAGTGATCACTTGTGTACGTCAAAATGGAAGTGTCAGGAGGGCCTATTTCGATACCAGATTTATCGTAATAAGCCCTTCTGTAAAAGCACTGTCCAATAGCACGTAACAGTCTATTTTAAAGGTTTATATTTACTTACTAAGAATAATTATTAATGGAACGGAAATGTATCATATAAGTTATCCAAACAACTTGACCTACTGAATGAAAATAATAATAATGAAATTATTTTTTTTTTCATTAATTACTTTCATATTTCATAGAGTGTCATAAGTTAACAGAGATAAGCGCAACGAAGTTTAAAGCTAAGATCTCTCTAACTAATGTAAACAAAAATATTTTTATGGAACTTTATTCCAAAATACCAGAGTGAACATGTATTTGCGAGAATTTACGTAAAAAATATAAAATATAAAAGGTAATAAATCAATTAATAACTATAATATAATAGTTGTAATTTCTTTATCTTATGCTAGAGCTGATTTAAATTTCAATTGCTCATGGAAACTTCTTTGTGATAAAAAAATACGAGAATAATCTGATATCGCGTGATGTATTTTAAATGTTTCGTTAAATGTACATTCAAAATCTTAAATTACATTCATATTTACAAATATAGTGATAGTACATAACTTGGAGTCATGGGCTTTGACACGCGTAGTTATACCGCATCATTTATCATCCAAATCGCTTTGAATAAAATAGGTTATTTGGACTCTATTTTGAGGTGAAAAACCCTCTAATGAGGTTTTGAAGCGTAAACCATTATGATTGCTTTTGGGAACCGTTATTACTTTTACGCGAGCAATTTTACCAAGTGGATTTTTTAATAATGGAGTTTTTCTTTCTAGACATTACTTTGAGGCACACTTTGATCACAGTTTTTGAAATATATTAGTCGAAAATTTTGTTTAATACATTGAAATATATAAAAGTTACATTTTCTGTTTCATTTCATTTTAGTATCCATTATTGAATTATTGTATAGACATGAACCATATGCAAATATTATCTTCTTTAGCACAAAACGCAAACTAAAAACTTAACTCAACTGAAAAAGCCGAACCCGGTATCTTCAAACTAAACATGAATGGTCCGTGAAGTCACTTGAATATGTCACGAAAGTCCAAAGGACTCCTCTCGCTCGTAAGATGTGTTACAAGGAGACGCATGAAGCCATTTTTTCTCAATAGAAAACTAATATAACTAAAATATATTTTATTAATTTTAAGACTTTGGAATAAAAGCAATTTATTATGCTTACTTTATGCACTTATAAATTTTATTCGAATTGCATAAAAAGCAATCAGAGTAAACGCCAAAACGGACAATAAACAATATTGTCGCATACAATAATAAAAATTCAAAGAAATGAGAATTAAATTAATCTTTATTACCAGCAATATTTTAAAAGTGTTCACTTTGTACTTTTAGTTTATTGGGCTTTTCATTCGTAATAAAAATGTTTAGAAGATACAGAAAAAAATACAAGATTGGATATTTGTTTTTAGTATTTATATATGTTTAGCTCAAAAGAAACCGTGATCATAATATTATTTTTATAAATCAAAAATTAATTTAAACAATATTTTGGCTAACGATAAAGAAAGGAAGACAAACAATACAAACAAAACTTATAATTTCTTACATTTAATATTATCTATTTACTCAATTTTGTGACATATTATAAATAAGAAATTAAAAATAACTTTGATGTTGTAGTCTCGTAACAATTTAAATATTATTAAAAACAATATTTATAGTACTTTCTTTATGAGTTTTAAATTGTTATTGGTCGATTAGTTTAATGTCCGCGTAAACTGTATTACGTTACTAAACAATAAATGCGTTTTAGAGAGACCATTACAAAGTGTATTTTACCTTTCTCCTATACACACACAGTTATTTTAACTTCATTGTTATGTGTCTGAATTATGCAAAATGTAAAAAAAATAAGTTTTATTAGAGAAATATAAAACAATCAGCCTATATCCTATTGGTTAGAAAATTTATTTTACTTTAATAAGCCATTTTTAAGTCTCGTGTAATATTTAGTTGTCTTTATTATACTAGGATCCGCCAACCGTGCGCGGCGGGTGTTGAGCTGAGCCAATCTCCTTTCTTTTTTTTTCCATTTAAATGACTAAACATTTTTTCAATGTGTTTTCGCTATGTGTTTTTAAAGGGCTCACAACTTTATTTTCTATATCCAATTCCATTATAAATTGAATGTAAATAAAGAGATCTACAATCAAATATTTAACATGGCTGTTATATTATAAATATATTAAAATAATTTTATTATTGCTTTTAGAATTGAATGTTTATTAAACAAACATTATTATTATAGTCAAAAACAGTGCAATGTTAATATATTTTAATAAAAACAGTTAGTTAAGCTCTAAAGACATGATAAATTAATATAAAGTTAGTAACTGCTTTAGGTGTTAGTGTCACTAACTACATGGTTACGAGTATACTCGTAACTGACAAACAACTACAAGGCAGTTATAATTAGTTTTATGCGTGTTTGGAGATGGTGATATACTTTGAACCAACAGAAATTCGTAATGAAATTTGTACATTTTTACCTGGATTATATGTATTTTTTGTTTTCACTTTAATTGTGTAGTTTATTATACATTTCAAATATTTAAAAATTTCATCATCATTTAAATTAAATTAAAATTTTTAAATCATCAATTTGTACAAAATATTGTATACAGTTATTATATGAAAACAGCGAATTTTTCAAAATTTAAAGATGAGCAAGCGAGATTGCTTCCTCTTTGAAGTTTAGTTAACTGAGTCATAAGAACAACATTCCAAATGAACTTTGCAACTGTGGCTTAATTTATTAACTGGTTGGTCAAGTTATTATATTATTTAAATTACACTCCCGAAATGTGCTCATAATTAAATCAAATATATAACATACATAATTAAAATAGTATTCTGATTAGCAAAATTATACATATTTATAAATTACGTAATATATACAAATATTATAATGAATGTTTATTACATACATAATTGTATAATTAAAAGTTTTTACTACGTATAATTAGGTTAAATAAATTACATGGCACAATACTGTAATATGATGAAAGTCAGAAAAACTTATTTTAAATTAATTAATAAAACTTTTTTCATTATGGTAATTACCAGCATTATGCTATCAACTCAACGTATAATAGAAAGAGTCAAAATACTGCGTTGTCTGAAGTCTTTAATCACAGAGGTAAATCTATATTAATAATTTCGATTAAAACTTCGCCTCTATAATAAAACATAAAAAAAATAAAATTTCGAATCGCCAACATGTACCCGCAAAATATGGAATGTCAAGTATTTTGTTAAATTCTAGTGACGATGACTGACGAATCGCAGTCGCCATTTCGGACGCTAGAGAAACGTCACTGACACCGGAGGCCATCTTGATTTCGTTAATCAAAGCTATAACTACTATATAATAATCTACCAACATTATTTAAAATATTGATGAGAAGAGTCACATTTAACCCGAGCGAAGCCGGGTTACTATCTAGAATTAGAATAGAATTTAATAGATGAAATATCTATTAAATTCTATTCTAATTCTAGATAGTAACCCGGCTTATAGATAGTTTCAAACCGTCCTCTGCTCTAAATTCTCTATTTTCAGAAGTGCGAAGCCACGGGCATAAGCTAGTTATTTTAAAAACATTTTGTATTATCTTACGCGTCTTTGAATTATACATTCGAATAGATGAAATTAAAGAAGAAAATTTTCTTGTTATAAATGTTGCATGTTAGATTTTTTGATTGCATCATGGTATTATCTCATGCTCTTAAGAACACTAAAGTTTTATACAGTTAAACTAAGTTGGCCATAAAACATAGACAACTAAGTGTTATTTGAATAAGCATACAACATGTATTATGGTAGAAACTCCTATTAGACACACGACTAACAATATAACTATGACTAACCTAACTAAAGATTACATTTCAAACAATGAGTAAAAAGTAAAGAGAAAATAATTAGCCGAAATTTGCATGTTTTACGTAATTTTTGTTACGTAGCTTATATGAGACAGGTAGATTTATCGAAGTTTTCAGTTGATGGTATAATTAAGTCGTTTTAATATCAAAGTAAACTCACACAGTTGCAATTATAATAACAGCAATATCCAGTGAATGTCGTTTATTTTCGAAAGAAGTTGTGGAAATTTTCAAAGGCGATATTCGTTTTTGTTTATATATTTACTTGATTCTTACTTACTCGTACTAACTGTTTTTGCGATTCTAATCGCAATAACTGCAGATGGATGTTACATATTCGGAAAACAAGCTTAGTATTGATCGATTTTGAGAGAAACCGTCTTAAATAGAAAGAACGACTGACACTACACCATATTTTGTACCTTATAATACTGGTTGTAAAAATCATAATTCAATATTATATAGTACAATTTACTAACCACCACCATTGGCATGGTGGTCATTTCACAAGAAATTAATATGAAAATGTGAATGGTGTAATAGTGGTGTGTAGGAAATTGAATGTTGTCCATGTTTAATGAAAAAAAATATTTATTTTGCTCTATCATATTTTCCAGATTTAATTCGCTCTCTATATCCAATCCTCTGAGATTCATTGCAACTGTCCTAGTAATTTATTGATTTTGAGAATTCGCTTTTCCACATACTATATTACCAACTGCGGAATAAGCTTGGGTATAAATTATTGAACATGAATGTAGTGCCTCGAAACTTTCTCTGCATGATATTCCGGAGTAAAATTCTAAATATAATTTCAATTATATTTTATGACTTTCATTGAAAACTTCATCACGTTTTCAAATCTTTTATAACCATAATCTGTAAATCACAAAATTTCCCCTCACTTTCAGGGAACCATAGAAGGACATTTTTGACCACTTGTAACAGTGACGCCACACCCGTGCTCGGTCGATTTCTATTCAGAGTTAAAAGTATAACAAATTTATTACAGAATGTATTGATAATATAAAAGTACCACCAATATAATTCCTAACGCTATAGAACAAAAAACTGATATTAAATTTTAAATTATCGGAATATGATTTGATCGGATATAACGTAGAAAACGTTAATATCAAGTTACACAGCATTGCGGTCTCATTTATTTTAACACGTTTAGTATTTTGTTGCAGAAAATAACTAATGTTATATGAATGACTTTTTATTTTAATAGTTTATTATTGATGTTTAGTGTTAACACTTTGAACTGCTTGACTGTTGGAAATGAAAAGAAAAACACTGGTATTGGTGACCGGGTTAATTTTTATTAAAAAATTATAATTTTTTTTTATCCTTGTTAATGTGTAATTTTAACCTATTTTAATTAAACTGTCGGGTAATTAAATTTTCTATTTCCCGGAGTAAACTTAAAAATTATAATTTTTATTCTCATATCAAAACAGTTTTAAATAATTTTGTGATACTATAAATCATAAAATTTCTCCTCACCAGTAGAGAACCACAAAGGGACGTCCGGATATCCGGACAGATATGCGGCGACATTTTTGCCCCAGCTGTAACAGCGACGCAACACCCGTCATTTTTATTTACAGTTAAGAGTATATTAGATTTATTACCACGTTCATGGGAATCTTCCATCAGTGAGTTTGTATGAGATGTGTGGATGTTTAGTCTAGGAGTATAAGGAAAATTCTTAGTAATTGCTATTGTTGTAAATCTATATCAGCATAATAATGGATTAGAATGGACAATGAATTTGATCGGATGAGAAATTAAAGTTGACATTCTCGACTACTTGGAAGGAAGATTAGAGTAATGTTTATATGAGAGTAGAAATGTGTGCAGATGCGCCCCACGTTGTCAGTCTTCTGCTTAGTACAAGATTACGAATCACACAAATTAAGGCAACAGCTGCAGGAGGGGTGATGGAGTGAGGCAGACGTGGAGCTCAGAGCTGCCATAGGGCAAAATCACTTTCTTCTTTTGAGTGCATTTGTAAAACGTGGGTTTTTAATTTTTTTAAATTATTTAATTAAATTATCTATTAATAATACAAAATTAATACCATTGGTATGTATTGTAAGTACTAGTTAGAAGTATTAATAAATTTAATAATTTTTTATTTATGGTAAAATCGTTACAGTATTAGTACTTTGAACTTATTGACTATTATATATATAGAATATTAAATGATATAGAAAATAAAAACACTGGTATTGGTGCAGAAGATAATTTTTATTACAAACAAAAAAAATCTTTGATGTATAATTTTAACCTCTTTTGAAATGAGTATTATTACTTTTCCATTGATAGTTTGGAAATGATTTAGACTTCCATTCATGAGACCGATAGACAAGCAATATTTGTCCTGAGCTTATCAAAGTCCTCCTCAATATTATCGTCTTTCTAATGTTGAAATTTTAGTTTATCTTTTAAAGTTTCGATCAGATTATAATAAGAGGATCAGATTACTATAAAAGCTGCTTCTTAGATTATCAAAATATTGAAACGAGTTAATTAATATTGTTGTAATTAAGACTGTTAAAATATAAAGATAATTTTTTTATTAAAGTTTATTTGTTGGATATTTGATATTAGTATATCATAAATAGTTTTATTAGTTATTGTATAATTTTACTGATAGAAGGAGATGAAATACAAATTTAATATAGTTTTAGCTGGAAAATATTTATTATAAAAAATGCGCGAACATCCGTGAATATATGAATATTTGTATTCCTAATATATACCGGATGAAAAATAACTCTTGCATAGCTCTATTGCTCGGTTTTAATCAAGGCATTTCAAAATTGTTTTTTTTTTTAATATACAACATAAAGTTCTTTTTCGAATAACAACAATACTGTTGAGACTATGATTGGTTTAAAATGTATAGTTATCCGGCGAATATAAACATTGATGGAATTGTAGCTCTTATATTCAACGAGATAAAGGCGAGACCAATTTTAACTGGTATTTCAGCTCTAGTTTGGGGTGGAATTAGCATCAAGTAAACATGATTATCAAACATATGAGAGGTGTTATCTCAATATGGAGGGAGATCAAAGGGTGCAATTGGTGTTATAAGATTAAGTCTTCTCATTAAAGTGATACAATATATATTGGCAGATACAAAAATATGTGTTTTATCTTCTGTTAGATTAGTACCCGTTTGGTTAGTTAAATTACGCTAAATCTAAATTTTAGAACCCAGTCCATAGAATGCAATTTGAAGAAGAAATCACTGGCAGGTTGGTTTTGATTGTAAATAAAAATACAAATAATAAAAATAAGTATTCAGTAATATCTAAAGGACAAAAGCAAGCTTGTACAAAAATATTTCATGTGAAATAAAGCATCTTGTAACGTTCTGGTCACGTCTTGAGAACAGGTATTCTTAAGTTCAACCTTTTATGGAAAAGCGAAACGTTTAAAGTTGCAGATATACAAAATGGTAATAAACGGTAATAGTAGAATTTACAGTTATTTCATGAAATTCTCATCGAGTGGAGTAATATATTAAGAAAAATTTAAACATCTGCATTTCAAATTCTTATTGGTAAACGATAGGCAATGCTATCTTTATAATTGAGCTGAGCGTAAGCGAAACTCCTAACCGTTTGGGAGACCGTTTTTGGGTAGACATCGAAGAATTCGGTCTACCCATTCATTTGTACCCGACTTTCGAATTTTGGAAAAATTTCTTCACAGGAGGTCTTCTTATGTCCCCCTGAGTCCGAAATGACCATTGGTCAAAAAGTTTATATATATGCGTGCGTGCGTCCAGATTCGACTTTTGTCAGCACGATAGCGGCCGCAGTTTCGCTCGGATCGCTTTCAAACTTTGCACAAAAATCAAATATCCAAAAATGAAGGTCAGGTTCGTTAACCAGAGAAATCCGGCCACAGGGGGCGCTAGGGCCTCACTTTTTCTGATTTCAGTTTTTCGACCATAACTTTTTCCCTATACAAGGAAGATCATTTGCGTTCATATCATATTATGTATTTGATGAATACCTATAACTAATGTAGATAAACCGAAAACCTAACTTCAATAATTTAGGGGTGGGGGTAAAAAAACCGAAAATTTTTGGAAAAAAATTCATAACTTTTTTCTGGTAAATATTCTTACATCACAAATATTTTGAATAGGAAGGTTATTTTTTACTCTAAATTTATGTACCAAAAGTTTTTCCGTAAAAGGTACCGTTTCCGAGAAAAAAAATAAAAACCACTTTTAGCTTGAAAATTTGAGGTAGGTAAAACCACGGCAACTTTTTTTTGGTAAGCATTTCCTCCTCGCAAATATTTTTAATAGAAAGGTTATTTTTTACTCTAAATTTAAGTACCAAAAGTATTTCCAAAAAAGATACCTTTTCCGAGAAAAAAATAAAGACCGCTTTTTTGCTTGAAAATTTTTGATGTAAACAACGGCATCATGTATTATTCTTAGGTAGTGAGTTATAATTTAAACGAGTTACTCACGAGGTCTACCCACGCGTGTCCCCGCGGGAACGGATTTTTTGTGTTTAGTTGTCTCCAGAATGCGACGAGATAATTAGCTAAAAATTTTCTCAGGTATGTTTGTACCGAACGCGGAAGTTATAACGAAAACAGATTGAAAAATGTTTAGCCATTCAAAAGTTATCAAGAAAAAAAGGAAGAAGAGGGGCTCAGCTCAACACCCGCCGCGCAAGGTTGGCGGATTCTAGTTGTTTTCACGTGTGGGTGAGGCTGTTTTGTCTTAATGTTTTAATTAAAATTATAACGTTTTGTGATTGGAACATAGTAGTACCATTTCAAAGAACACCTGTTAAAAAAAATATTTAAAATTCTTCCTTTTTTCAAAACGTCGGAAAAAAATTTAAAAGCTTGCAATAGAATTTAGTATTTTGTTACTTAATAAGAAAAACTAATTAAAGTTTGCTAATAAACTGGAATGTAAGAAATACTTAAATATTTACCTAAAATAATATATTTAACCCATTTATATAAAATAATTATTATAATTAGCTCCAATCAACCACTTTTCAATATTACGACAGCATTGTGGGATACAATAATTGCCATCGGCCGATTAGTTTAATGTCAACTCTTGATTATACTGTTAAACAATTAACGCGACTCTGAGAGGCTATTGCAAAGTTTATTTTACTGCTATCGAAGACACGAGAAGTTTTAACTTCGTTATAAGCTTTGGAACTTACAAAGCGAATTAATAAGACTGATTGGTATGAACGTGATAAGTAGACTACTCGTGATAAGAACGTGATAAGTGACGCATTAACACACACACACACACACTCAAATTATTCAATTAATTTTCAATGCTTCATATGCATTTGACATGTATTACTCTTCATGGAAAGACGCAGAATAAGAAGTCCTCTTAGACTACAATGTTAACAGCATTAGTTCTCTTACTACATTTTGTTACAATACTTCGCAATTATCATCCTGAGAATGGTTTCATCCTAATTTATATTAAATTTCACTAATTGTTTAACAAATTATTACTATTTATTGATAAATTTTGGGAAAGAAAATATAATTACCATACCATAATATATTTATCCGTAACATAACCAAATATGATTTCACTCAAAACTAATGTTGTCATCTTTCTACCTTCTACTATTGGGTATAATAAGGTATTCAGTCTCATATAATGGCCTGTTTTATTTGGTGTTAGATAATTTTTATTATAAACAAACGGCGCCGTACTGAACGTTGTTGTATAAGCATTTAATTAATAGCATTTCGCTATCCATTTAAAAATTGTTTATAATAATATGTAAAAAAAACTTCACTTTTTAATATTATTGCATTTTGATTTAATGATATGAATGATGAATGAAAATAAAATTGTTAAGGCACCGCTGCTTATCTCGTATGTAGAAATCTAAATACTTTATGTGTGGTTTTATATTTTTTGATTTACCAATAATTTGTTTTTGTCCTTGCTCTGAACTAAAACTGCAAGTCGAGCGCAAGCTAGTATTTCAATAATGTGTTTGATCCACGCAATATTTTCTATTTCAATTTGGAGGAAAGGATTCGTCCTGGCAATTTTTAATATGATATAGATATATTGAAATTTATTCAAATAGCTCAAGTTACTTGAATACTGTCACTTTTACTTCGTATTTTTTTTATATATTTACATTTCCCAGTCACCTGTATTGTGCTATTTACAATACCTTTAACAGCAACTAACTCGATACCATACAGGCAATTTATTTATATAATAAATAGTTGAAGAGGGTGAACGGAGAAGATATGGATGGGATGCGTATAAAAGATATGGCAAAGAAATATGTCGTTTCTGACATGTTACTTCGTTGACATTATGGATGCTAAGGACCGCAATCGAGTTCGTGATGCTGATTTTATAATGAATTTAGTACAAAAATATTGGTATCAATACATGTCGCACAATAGTCGTATTTCATTAGATATAACGTTTAGATAATAAGGCCACTCGAATTCCCTTGAGAAGACTTATTCCCGTAAAAAGAAAAAAAGGATTTTACGTTTGTAAAAATAATGATTAGGAACGAAAGCTATAAAAATTCCAAATTTATCAAAATGTGTCCAATATTTATCGTGTCATTGTCAAACAATCGGACAAAAATTGTATACGTTTGTCTATATTATGGTATTAAAGTTTGAGTTTGCGTGTCAGTGATCACCACCGCTATTGAAGTCTGGCGACACCAGGATAAGCTTAGTAATGGCTTATGATTATTGTTAGGAATTACAATCATTCTTTATTATTAACATATAGAATTTGTATGCATGCATTATTTGCATTTTAGTAAAACTCCATAATTTGAGCAATTTGTGATTGTATCCGTGAGTTGATTAGTACGCAATTCTGTACTTTCGGGCTTATATTCAAAACTAACATCAAATTTTGTTTGTGTTTTAAATTGTTTCTTTAACCACCGTAGAATTGAAATTTTATTAAAATTAAAATTAAAACCTTACAAAGCTTAGCTTAGCTTAGCGTAGTCACATTATGTGTTGGGAACAGCCAGTTACCTTTAAGAAAATGAACGAATACAAACACAATTCTTAACAAATAATTAACTATCAAAAATAAGTAATGAAGAATTATAGACAAAATGAAAACATAAGTTTATTCCCATTCTTTTGAGTTATACAATAGTTAACTTTTGTTAGTATGTTGGTATAAATAAATACATTGTTAATAATTACAAATAGAATCAATATTATAATTTCGATACTTAATCATCATCATCATAAAGTTTTTAATTTGTACGGAGAATTTAAATATCCCAAGAATTATAAAAGTCTGGTGTACTATAGTGTTACATAAAGGCATATATATATTTATCGTTATTTTTTCCCTGATTAAATAAAAATACAACAAGCATACAAAAAGTAATAAAAAGTCGGAAAAAAAGTCAGAAATGTCATCAATCAAAGGATATTTGTTATATAAATATTCGCTTTATAACAAAGTATGAATCTTCATCATTACCTAAAATAATGTAATCGAGGTTTTATCATAATATTTTGATAACTCAATGCAAAAGTATGGTGTTGCTACATTCTCACTGACAGACATAAAAACCGTAAACATATAGTTACATGTTTATACTCAATTCAAATATCCATCTGTTTACTGTTTAATATTCCTACTAAGAGCGGATACGATCGATGAAAATATTTATATTTTAATATCACAGCGACCACAAATTATGTAATCAGAAACCATTTTAATGCTATTCACTTTATTATTATATGTATATTATATTTATTCACAATAATTTCATAATATGCTTTTCTCCCCCGATTTCGTTTACGGAAATATTTCTATTTTCATATTTAACTGCTTTATAACTACCGAATGGCGTATGGGATCATAAATTTAACCGAATAAATGCTAAAATTTATGATACTCGTACTACACATCATGGCATTTTTATCGGCACTTTAGATAAATTCATATATAGATAGATTTTTTATTTTATAAATAAATAAAACTTATTCAAAATATGGTGATCGTAAAATAAATTATAACAAATCGCTTGTTTTTTCTATTGTCGTCGGTAGAACAGTGAAGTGGTAAGATAATAATTGTGCATTATATCAATATAAATGGTTATAATGGTGGTGTAAATTAAAAAGGTGTTCGCTTGATGTAAAATAAGCTTGATTTAAAAAAAAATTGTTAAGGACAGGTAAATAAAAATATTTTCTTAAATTTGTAAAAAATATTTCTTTACTAACAAACAAATATCGTCTACTTTAGATTCTCTTTAGGTTTTTGGTAAATCGAAGAATGCCAATGCTACGTATCTTTAGCAAAATATATCGTGCAAAATTGCCATAGATACTATATCTTTTCTTTCATTCCATTTATATTTGAAGAATAGAGATAGAGTATATGAAGTAGTATTGGAAAGGCAGTGTTTGTAAGAAGAAAATAATTAAGTGAGGAATATAATAAAAGGAATGGCAAATGTTTATTTTTGGATTTTAAAATAACTTATTGAAACTGATGATTTTAAAAGTTAAGTTACGATTTAATGTTATGATACCCTGACTGTTATTAAATAAATTCGATGCTTTATTCAGTCAGTTCAGTCATTTTATAATTCAAAAAAGAGTAACTGATATTTGGTATTTTTTTTGTAATACAGAGAATAATATGATACAAAGTAAAGGTCACCAAAATAATAAGTTGATAAATAGAAAATATTATTTCAATTTACAAAAGTGCAAGTGTCTTAATTGGTTTATATTAGACTTTCAAATAAATCTCTTGTATCCATGCTTTAATGAAATTTGTTTACACTTAATTAAAGGTCAATGATATCGTGATTGTGTACGTAAAATAAATTCATATTTGTATGTATTAATTTCACTCAAACGACAATTTAAATTCTTTATTGGAACCCTTGTATACACGTCTATAAATTATAATCTACTATAAAATACCTCTTACGCTCAATTTGTTATCTTTACAGAGAACCGACTTGATCAAACATAGTTAAGGACGTAACAAACAATGGATTTGTTTGCAATCCCTTACAGATCGATAGTAAATACTCATTCTATCTCAGATTTCATTTTCCTTACGATTAATTTATTACCAATATATTTTAATATTTATATACTTTACAGTCTTGACGAGGTTGTAAATAAGAATTTTTACAGGCGTTTTCTATATATATATATATATATATATATATATATATATTTGTTTGGGTTATAGCATGTGATAGTCTATTTTAAAGGTTTATATTTAACAGAGGGTTTATTCAAGTTAACTACGTGAAATAACAGTAAAGCGTCACAAAGCTCACACCTTTGATAAGGTAAATTAGGTAATTACTGATATACCAACTTAGCTCCTTTGTCAAAACCAGATTTAAACTAAAAATAATAATATAATATGTATCCAAACAATTTCCATCCAACTACTGAATGAAACTTAACAACTTCCCTAACCCTGTTTAAACAAGATTCTCAGCTAAATTGCAAATTCCATTCGTTAATTCAAGAAAAATATTTGCTGATCTATTCACAAGTAATTCAATGAATATCCTCCTATTGTGAGAATGGCCTCTTTGTGTGAGTGACTTCAATGGCTCCAGTGATTTGTGACACTTTACTTAACTTGAGTTGGATTTGTTTTAAGCGAATTAAAACTTACGTGGGAATATTTGGATATAATTAGTTTGATAATGGTTCATCATATTACTATATGATATTTGAAACAACATTTTAAAAGTATTTTGAAGGATATAAAATGTCTGTGTAAATAATTCATAAAGTGCAAATTAATAAACATAAAGTTTTTCCATTAATTACGTTCATATTTCAAAGGGTGTCACAAGTTTTCAGAGATAAGCGCATTAAACTTTAAACTAAGAACTCTCTCACTAATGTAAGCTAAATATTTTTATAAATTTTTATGATGAAAAAAACTGTAATTTAATCTTTAAATCTTATAAACACAAAATTAAAAGTCCGTTTATTTAGATATGTGAAGATAAAACTGAAAGGGTACCTTCGTACCCATTCAGTTCAGGACTTGAGGTATTGGTAAAAAAGCAGATAACAATAAATTATAACATTTTTATTTAAGTTTATTTCAAGATGCCAGTGATTTTGTATTTCAGAGAATTACTTCTAAGTAAAGTAATAGAATAATTAGAATATACTCATGATTGTGAAGATAATATTAATTTCAAAGATATTTAATAAACAATAAAAGCCATAAGTATTTACATAGAATAAAAACATTATTAGAAATACTTTTAATGTTATAAAAAATAATAAATCAATTACTAACTATACTATAGTAACGCTAATTTCTTTATATTATGCTATGGCTAATTAAAATTTTACTTCATCATATAAACTTCATTGCGTTAAAAAGTAACAAGAAATATCTGACCTCGCGTCTTCTATGTAATTTTATAAATGTGTTTTATTTGTCTATGTTTGGGCGTGTTGCGTTAAATGTACATTCAAAATCTTACTTTTGACCCAAATTCATACATATAGTTGATAATATGGATCCATAGGATTTGAATTATTCTGCGTCATTTATTATCCAACTCGCTATAAAATAGGTTATTTGGACTCTATTTTTAGGTGAAAACCCTCTAATGAGGTTTTGAAGCGTAAACCATTATGATTGTTTTTGAAAAGCTTTATTACTTTTACTCCGGAAATTTTATGAAGTAGAATTTTTAATAACGCCAAATTTTCTTTTTTGGATTTTTTATTACTTTAAAGCACAATTTGAGCACAATCTTTGAAATATAATAATCGAAAATTTTATATTAAAATATATAGAATTATATTTGTATTAGATTTATATTAAATACCTAATTTTTAATTATTTTGTTGTAAGTCTCTCATAAATATTTGATAGTCAGAACCATATACCAATACTATCATCTTTAGCAGAAATTGCAAACTAAAAACTCACCTCAGCTAAGGAAGCCGACCCAAGTAACTTTAAAAAAAAAACATATATGGTGTGTTAAGTCGCTTGAGTATTTCACTAAGTTCCAAAGGGGCTCTTCTCAGTTCTAAAAATCTGAATTAGTCCCTAGTGACGACCAGAGTAAAGATAGTAATGCTTCCAAGAGACGCACGAAGCCACTTGTTGAAAAAGGAGACTAAAATTAAATATATCAAGTAAGTGGTATTTTTATAAATACGAAAATTTTCATATATTTTAAAATATACCACTAATGTATTTCAATCTAACAGTTTGGAATAATAGTATTAGATTTTTCCTTTTTTCCAAATTACTCGTTAAATGGTAATCCTTTAACGTTTTTTGTTAAAGGAAACCTCAAACGAGCCCACAGTTCTTGTAATTAATCTGGAGCTTATGGCCACACAAACAAAGAAAGAATGACGCGTCTTTTTCTCCTTTCGTTTCAGAAACAAAATATTTTTTTACCTTTATTACTTACATTAAATGGTGGTATGTAGTTAAAAAAATGTTGTGATTTTATATTAATGTATGTACAATATTAAACGTAATAACATCATGTATTTGACATTAACTAATGATTAAGGAACCGATTATATTAAATCATTAAAGACAAAGTCCATTTAGGATCCGCTAATAAACCAATTAAGAAACAAACATCTTGAACTGTTCCACAATAGGTCCATTGTATAAGTCTATTTTGATATTTGACAAATGCAATTTGGCAAATGCTCGTTCCTGTTGACAGTTATGTGAGAATGCTGTTAACATTAAATATTCGCCTGATTTTGAACTAAAGTGGAAAAACCTGAAACAATAAAGTAATCTAAATTATAATATATACAATCCATCATAGTTGATTACACGACAAATATAAAAAAAAATCACTAAATGTTATCGTAAATGCCGTTAGCCATATTAGCTAGGAAAATTCAAATGGCCTCCTCCTTTGACATGTTTGGTGAATGACAATAGAATCATTCATTCGGTTATAAATTCATATTAAAAGTGAAAATTCAAAGGCAGAATATTGTCAAATCATTCATTAGTTACATCATCCATCTTACAAGAAGGCACAAACAAATCAATCTAATGAAGTGATAAATCTGTATACAAATAATGTTTTACTCCTTGACTATGAATCATGGATTTACTTTGTCTCATTCGTGTAGTGTATAGTAAACAAACAAAACATATTAAAATGAAAAAAAAAAAAATACAAATTTAAATTTTAGATAAAAGTTTAACAGTCTGCAAATAAAATGTAACGCAAATGCTCCTGTTTTTTGTTATTGGTTAACAAAAAAGCAACCGCTTTGTTTACAAAAACTAAAAGGAAAAACATAAATTGTTCACTCGTCCCGTTACTAATGTGTTAGAGAGTAACTTCTACAGATTCGATAAGATTATTTCTTAATATAACTATTATTTTATTAAGAAAATACAATAATCATTCTGTATAATATCTTTAAAAGGTAATATACTCGTATGTTAATTATAACACATTAGCAATACTTAACATTCCAATGTAATTTGTTCAGAATACAAAATATATATTTTATAAATGTAAAATGAATTTACTTTATTGCAATGATTTTTTTATGAAAAATGAAATGAAGTGAATGTTTTGATGAAAATATCTCTTTTTTGAGGGAAAAGTGAAAAAAATTGTCATGATTTTAAAACTGTATGTATATTTCTTTTTCTGACATGTCATTTGTTTGTTGCAAAATATTAAACGAAAAATTAAGGTTCAAAAATAAATGTTATTGAAAGATTGAACTGAGTTGTAATAGTTGTATTTTTATATGACATAATTCGTACGGAGTATGCAATATTGAGGAAGCTAAATCCGTACAATATTTTGCACTTCGCCTTCACACGTATTTTCTTGTACGATTCGTGTTGGCTGGTAGAAAGTTCATTATTGTTAAGGCTTTTAAATATTTGTTGTATACTAAAGAATTTAAATATTACAAAGATTTTTTATATCTATCTCTCGCCGAATACTAATGTTGGTTGATTAAAAGATTTAATTTTAATACTGTATCATATTATTTCAAATTCCTGTGGGTTATAACAAAAAAATAATAATTTACTCGTAAATTAATTAATCGTCGATAATAAAGAGGTACTAAATTATCTTTAAGGAACAATATGGAGCAGGTAAGTTTTATAAAATTGTTTTTTTTTAAAGAATCATAGAATTTTAAAATAAGATTTCAGATTATAAATATATATTAATAAAAAGAGAAAAGTATTTAATTACGAGTAATCAGGTATCAGTAGCGAAAAATAATCAATATTTTGTATGAGAATGTAACGCATGAACATACACGGGGCTGTTAAACATACATATACATATATATACATATGAACATAAGTTCACACGTTACATTTATTCGTACGTAATACGTGTAAATCAATCTTATACCTACAATAATGTTGATATACAATACTTTCGATTGCAATAAAAGCGGATGTTGACTTTGTGTTCCATAATATTCACACTGACTGTTCCAGTATTAGTATGTCATATATGCCAGTAGTACAAAATCATGAAAGTTTTTAAATTTTAAGAGCAAAAAAATATAGTATTTATACATCTCATTATAATCAATACAAAATATCTTAAATCAAAATATTTTAATGACATATCTGATTAAATGTTAACCAAAGGGATCAAATGTTAATTAAATTTATTTAAATCAAGTAAGATTATAAATCTATCCATTAGTTCCATATGGAAACAAATACATTGTCAGATACTATTTTATTGTGTAAGTTATACAATATATCTATTGCTTTGGGGATTAATAATTACGACCGTTTAACGACATGATAAAATTATCGTCTGGTTCGATTAATGTCCAAATTAAATTGATTACAGATACCGCTTTAAGAGGCCATACAGGTTTTATAATCCTAAGCACCAAAACAGCTTTAAGCTTTTATATTATTGAGTTATACAAATAATATAAGAAGCCTTAGTTTGATACAAATCTAAATGATGTTATGTTATTCAAGAGAAGGCGAAAGTAACTATTTTAATATAAGTGTCATATCATATGTGCAGACGGTTCACTTGTTGGTGAATGGATACCCATGACTAACGGAGAATTTTCTTTACCATCTTTAAGAAACGTTACATATTTAAGTAACTATATGTAACTAAAATTGTATTGAAAGAATACAACCATTTTATTTGGTAATAATTTTCCTTTAAAGTTTCCATTAGTTAAAGTAGATTAAATTTACACTTGTTTTCATTTCTAGGCGCAGTAACTGTTTAGGTGAAAATAAAAATTAAAGTAAAATAAATCAAGTAATGTTTTACAAGATTTCAAATATTTTTGTATAATATATAAAATTGAATACTTGTGAAATATAAATTAAAAACAATGTTATTATACCCATACCCTCACTTTCACAACATGACATATTCTATATTCCTTCACACAATGTGTAAATTTTTTTTATCATCGTTGAACTATTCTACTATACTATAGTATATTAAATACTCAAATAATGTAGAGTGGTTTGATAGACGTATACCACCTTCTTTTACTTTTTATTATATGTGTTCGGTGAGACTTGAAGACTTAATAATAAAAACCAAACGCTTGAGGAACATATCTTGTAAAATGACACATTTATTTTATGAATTAAGTTTTCCTACCCTACAAAATAATAATTGAATTCGATTTTATCTTTCATATTAACGAAGAGATATCTAAAAACTTAAACCAAAATGATTGATATTAACAAATAGCATTGTTCTTCAATAATATAAACCAATTATAACATAAAGTGATCTATACTTTATGAAATTGAATTGTAATGAATGTTTCATTACAACTATAAACAGAGATAGTGGATCGTGTGCATGCATAGTTGATGGTTTGATTAAATATATCATGGGACTGTTAACTCATCGCTCATTATATAACATGTTGCAAAACAATCTATATGCTTAAAATAATTAATATTGATATGAATATATTGATGGATACCTCATTTAATCTTAAAATCTTTTAATATTTGAAAAATACATTTATGTAAACGTCTTTATAATGTTACGAGTTCAATATATTATTGCACAGACACGTCTAGCTACGAGTACCACAGCTCACGCTACGGTAGACTGTTCTTGTGTTCTATATTAATAGAGCTCTGCTTCATAACTTGAGAGTAAAGTTTGAGTTTCAAAGTGTAACGGGATGTACATGGTAATCGTCCATTAACAAAGTTGTGTAATAACGATATATATTTTTTAATTTACACCTTTTTATTATTTCAAAAAATATGTAAATAATCAAAAGAAAGGGCGTAAAAAATACTTCATATTTTAAATAAAACCCATAAGACCCTCAGGAAAGTAAAAATTTAAAGGCAGTATATGTATGCTAAAAAAGAATTACTTAAAATGTGAATAATACAATACATGTTTAACTTATTCATTGTGATAAAGATGATGTATAAACCTTATACAAATAGATAGTACTCATTGAAAGATGAAAGAGAGTTAGTATTTTGTTCAGACGTAATTTAGTTCTACAATTTAGTGGACGACTTTTAAAAACTAAGCAAGAAACTTGAGATGGAAGTTTAAGATGCTTTCTAAAATGTTAACAAATGGATATAATGCAGAAGCGGTCACTTAGATAACGCGGAAGAGTTAAATTATGAGATTATGTAGAATGGTGTAAAGGAGACATAAAAGGTAGTATTTCCGGAAGAGCGAATTTGAAGCAACTTTAAATTTCCAAGAAAGTGAGCAACATTATTTTCTTATACTGTATAAGGCACTATACAAAGTATTTGCAGATAATCAAATTATTAACGATCTCCGATAAATAGTTATAAGATGGGCTTAAAAATACAATATTATTAGCCAAGTATATTAAAAATAATGAATATTATTATATACATAACACGACTTTAATACGATTATGACGGCATCCATAAATTACTACCGACCTGTCTTAATTACAGCTATCTACGTGGAACCATTCTTATACCTCTCATAAAGTGCTTCAACTCTCACAACTCAGCTCAGCGTGTCGCACTGTGCTTGAAGTTCCAACTTAATACTACGCCCGCAAGAACACAGAGACGTAAACTCAAGTAGGTGGAAAGCAGCTCGCTAGCGTGCTTCATTAGAAATGCGCTTCAAGTATTTCCTAAGGTATTTTAACTGCAGTATTAATAATGAAGATAAGTCTTTTAATTACGTATTCTTTAAAGCAAAGGGGCAGCTTGTAAATATTTAATATGAGTTCTCATGTAGACGTAACAGTAACGTCGATTGTAATATACGACATATATTACAAAGAATTACATTCTACATTTAAGGAATAATTGATATTTAAAATACACAGATATTTTCTTAAAAACTAATTAACTAAAAGTGTTGTCATTAAAATAAATAAAATAAACTTTGTAAATCTCATCATACTCATCTTTCAACATTGAATCCAAAGAAGAAAAAAATAAAACAAATCATAAATAACATGATACTATGAAAATATATAAACTTTACACTATAATTAGTATATAATATCATGAATATAATTATATTATGAATGTTTAAAGATGAAATATAATTTTCATATCCAAGTGTATTAAATTCAGCAAACATTACTGAAGCCAAGTTTAGAATTGATTTTCCGAGTAATTATATTACGTTACACATGAAATATGTTCATAATTAAATTATATTATAACATGTTGTAATTAGTTAAATTATAATATTAATAATAATATATAATTAATTTTTACGTACATCACTATAGATTATGAACATTCTTATTTATTTCAAGTAAGTTAATTTTACTTAAAATTAATAAAAATTATAACATACCTCTTATAATTAAGTTTAATATAATAATATAGTTCATTATAGTCGTTTATTTTCTGAAAAGTAATTAACATTTTAAAGTACCTATTATTATATTTAATGACTTTTCTATGAAAAGGTAATCACGGAATGTTGCTGGGTTTGTAGGAGAAATGTTTTATTAAATTTTTATTAAGTTATATTAAATTTAAAATAATATATCTCTATTCTTACACAGGTATAGTTACTATTAATGTGTATTATGTAGTCTCACATTAAAGCCAGGTATGGAGTATCTTGATAGTCGTAATATAAATGACTAAAAGAATACGTAAGTCACTCTTTATTGATCTGTTAAATGTTGTGTGACAACAAGTCTCATTCACACAATATATTTGGTTCATCGAGACAGAGTCGCGCTGGAAGTATATAGCATCGCTTAACATTCTACATTTACTATGAACCCAAATAACACTTAACATAATACAGCTTAATGACTCTAAAGCTACTTCGCTATAATGTTATATTTTCTATTAGTCAAAGATATTTATGGCATCAATTTTGCCCCTTTTTTAATATGTTCTTAATTTATACTGTAACTCTTTACTACTTGTTTACTAGATTATTAAACAATATGATATAAAAAGTCATCCCCTGATGTATTGTTTTCTAACTAATATTATCCTTTAAATATATATAATGTAAACCATGTAATATCTCCAACAGTACAACCATGTTGTGACATGACCTAACTGTTATTGATCGATTAGTTCAGTGTCACCTAAACTGCATTACACTGTTAAACTGTGAACGCGATTGAGAAAGGCCTCACAAAGTTTATTTTACTGCTCTCCTATACACGCAGAGTTTCTACTTCATTGTTATAAGTTTCTAAAAATGTAAAGTTTAAAATTTGATATACCCTTAAAATAAAATAATAAATATAATTTTCCTAAAAAAATATGTTAATATAATTGTATTACTTTTAGAATTGGATATTTATTAAAAGAAACCCAAGCATCGACTCATTACACTAAAGACAGGGATTTAATATAAAGTTAATGACTGCTTTGTGTGTGAGTGTCACCAACAATATAGTCATAACTGACAAACAAACACATGACAGAGCTATAATTAGTTTTGTGATTTTTTTTGACGTTTTGAAATATTAATATAATTTGAAGAAACATAGAAATAAGTAAAGCAACTCGTACGATATCTGGATGATATTTGTATATTTTTTGTACTGTATTAATTTTTTTTGACAATAAAACATTTCCTTAACTAGCATTATCAATGTGTGAACATTTTTATGGACACAGTGTTTTTTATATAATTATGTTTCTATAAAAACCCAATAGAAATTTCGCAAGCAATATCTCCTCCTCTTTGAAGTTCAGTTAAGTGAGTCATAAAAAAAATTACCTCAGTACCTTCCAAATGACCTTTGCCAATTTTCCTCATTTTAGAATTTTCATACGGTTCAGATATTTCACTACAAAAATTATTTTAATTTTAAAAGCAATTGAAGTATTAAAAGTAACATATCAAACGCACTGTGATCTCAGCTTGTGAGCAGCTTGAGATGTTAACATATTTTAGAGAAGTATTCCAAAACATTTCACAGTAAATTATTGTTATATAACATTTAAGAAATTATTATTTGTAATTCCATTACAATTGACCTGAATAGTAAATACTATCTTTGTTGATACGACAGTCCTGTGAGGTGACTTTTATGGGAACTTTATGGTACCTTTGTGGAAAAAAAATCTAGAAGGATGGGTTTAACCTGTTAAAATACCTCGACCTGCACAGTTTTTTTAGAAGGAATATATGAGTACAAGAAAGTTCGTATTTACACAACAACTTTCCCAATGGCAATATATTCCTATAAGGACTATAAAACTTTATTCATCACTGAGTCTGATTAAATACAATAAGTTATAAAAGTTCATATAAACCCAAAAACGTTAAATAATGTTAGAATCATAGAAGTTATTATCATCATAGAACCTATTGTTAAAAAGATATCAATACTACAATACAATGTACATTTTATCTATTTGGCTTCCATATCTGTGTTATTCCAAACGTAACTAGGTCGAATAATTTCTCTAAAGCTTCAAGTCGATTGTACGTGGACTTTACGAGCGGTTGCTTCATGAATTGTCAAAACTTCATGACAACGGTTTTACCTAAATTGCGGTAATTAAAACTGTAATGAAACGGAACAACGGAAACCACACTTTTATGTAGACTTACATTATTCTCACGAATAAAGTAACTTTAAAATTAATTTCTGTATAAAAGTTTTTATTATATAACTAAACACATTTGTAATGTTAATAACGTTTACATAATGGCTTCATGGTTTTTATCAAGGCATTCATAAACTACTAAGTACTACTACTTCACAACTACTATTCCTCACTAAGACAAATTTCATTTTTAATAACATCATTACTATTGATATATTTGATTGGTTCGAAACAAATAGACGTCTAGGCATAAAACATTGATGGGATTGTAACTCTTATATTCAGCGCAATAAAAGCTAAATTAAATATCACATAATATATGTATGTTTTAGCTTGAAACACATTTGCTACCAAGTAAAGATAATTATCAAACATATTCGGGTATTATTTAAGTAAAGAGGAACGACAAAAGATACAATAGGTGTAATAGGATTAATTCATCTTAATTATCGATGAGATAACCGCAGTGTAGTTAGTTACCTATTTAGTGAATTTAATTTGATTTTTCATTAAATGGTTTGTTTTGAACAGTAAGAAAGTTATATTTCTAATGATTATTTTCTCGTCTTAAACCTCTCTGCAAGTATGTTTATGAACCATATTATAAATAATAAAACCTCTTTGGCCTTCAGACTATTTTTACCAGAGTAATTAATACCTTTGTCTAATCCGTGAGAACCAAAACTTGTATTAAAACACACGATAGAATTCTTTAAACACGCCAGTTTGCGTTGCAACAGAAAAATTTTGCGCCCTATTTTAAGGGAAATAAATTGGTAACAGCTATGATTGTGTCGGTATTCATATTGTATCGAAAGGAAAACAATATTCTATACAATGAGTATTCAAAAATAAATAGTATTCAAAAGTAATACTTTGTTATTATTGCTATACTAATACAAATATATATTTTTAAGGTATATTTATTATCAGTAGATTAACTTAATCTATTCTTTTATGAATTTACATAAGTTTGTATTATTATTATATATCTATTTCCTTTACAATCGCTGTTGAAAATGAAATGATAAAAAATAAAATGTTAAAAACCGCCAGAAACTAATCCTTCCAATTAAAGACAGATACTTTTTAACTAACTCGTTAACTTTTGCGACGTTCTTAATAAGTTTCAGCATTCATTTAGAGATCATGTATGAGATCCTATAATTTAAAGTAGTGGAGAATAGAGGTAACAATTCTGTTTTATTCAAACTTATCAAAATAATTAAAACATTTAATCAGGCTCATTAACTCATTTGATGATAAGAATCTAAGAATCAGCGTTCCTCTCATTAGTACCGGGACGTGATCCATATACAAATGTACAGCAACTTATTTTAGTTAGTTATGTTTTTTATATTTTTATTACACATATATTGTTTTTCTCAAATACATTTGTCTTCTGTCATTACAACATAATTTTATAAATTTTCCAACAAAGTGTTATTTAGATTTAAATTTATTATAATGACATGAAACACAATAAAGGATTTGACACATTTTGACAAAAGTTGATGAAACGGCGTACGTGATAAATTTCTTAAATTTTTTTTATACAAAAAAAACTAATAATATTATGTGCGATTTTTAGGGTTAGTGTAAGTTTAGTATAATGAGATACAGGACAAATAGCGTTGTAGTGAAATAATTAATAAGTTACATTTAACATTATTCAGTCACACAATTTTAAAGCGATGTCACTATTAACCGTTAGGAAGACCTTTTTTTGTGTTTAGTTGTCTCCAGAATGCGACGAGATAATTAGCTAAAAATTTTCTCATGTATGTTTGAGCCGAACGCGGATATTAAAGCGAAAACAGATTGAAGAAATGATTAGCTATCCAAAAGTTATCAAGAAAAGAAGAAAGGAGAGGGGCTCAGCTCAACACCCGCCACTCACGGTTGGCGGATCCTAGTATTACATTATCTATCATTTAAAGATGGTTGTAGCCTGATATTTGAAATATGATCTAGATCTACCTCACTCCAATGAACCGCTGAATATGACCAATAATAGTACGACGGTTATGTGACAAAATAATTGTGGGTCGATTAGTTTAATGTCTGCATAAACACTAACACATCGACCGCGCTCTACAAAGACCATTACAAAGTATATTTTACTGCTATACTATACACGCGAAGTTTTATATTCGTTGTTATACATTTTTGAAGAAAATGAAATCAAGTTATTTTTATATTCAATTATAGATGAATAAAACTTATATACTTAACTTTAAGTACTCTTGTTTTGAAATTTAAATATTATTTCCCAATTATACTTAAATAAGCGGTAAGGTATCATGCAAAGATAGATAATCTCTTTTAAAATAAGTGTAGTTACAGATTATAATTTTCAACTAATTTTATTATACAGATATACATATTTGTGGTACAATAAAATGCATATCATTTAAGTGTCTATTGTGAACTTAAAGTTCATCTTATAAAGTTAATTTAATTACTATAATTTTTTAACTGTAAGACAGAAACATTTAAAGATCTTTATTTTCCTCGACCTTTACGTTAAAGATATCGATTTTATTAAAGACAATTAATTAAGTACATAATATATAACAATTTAATATAAAGTTAATAATAATAATATTTGCTTTGTGTGTGTCACACAACAACAGTGTTATAACTGACAAACAAACACAAGACAGAGTAATTATTACTGTTACGACGATTTGGAAATATTAAAATGAAGAAAAATGAAAATTATAAAAAAAAACAATATCACGATGATTGTTTTCTTGTTATTTTAATTTTAATGTCTTAAATATATTAAAAATATTTTTTTTCTAGACTTCCTTAACCAGCGTTATCAATTACTGAAAAATATATATAAAACAAAACTAGTTTTTATGGCCTTATTTTTATAAAGGTAAGGTAAGGTAAGGTTCCGGTAAGGTGTTCATCTCATGATAAAGGTCATCCTGAAAATTAGTAAACTATGTTACAGTTCAGTCATTACGGTAACATTTCAACAAAAATGACTTCTACATTATCTAAATATACAAATAGATTTTGTGAAAATATTTTAGAAGGTAGATGTGCATTTTTAACGACACATTCTTGTGACCCGCTTTCCAGATACTCACATTTTCATCTCCGTGTTCTTCTTCCGGACGGAGTTTTTTATTAGAACTTCAGCACAGTGACATTCCATCGGTGAAATCATGACACGTTGAATTTAGAAATTAAGTTTAACTATCTTTCGTTTATGTGGACGTTTCGATTTAGCTATTTTCATCCATCAAAAAAAATTTAACTGTCATATAAAATTCTATTATATTTAAAATAGATTGTTTTGAGAATAATTGCTTAGGTTTAAAAAATCTGTCACAATTAATTGGAATATTGAACGCAATCGTTATTTGTTAGTTGTCTCTGAGAGGACGGTGAGTGTAGGTGTACTGTGAAAATATTAAAAAAGAACGGTTCTCAATTCTTTACATGATTTTAACATATATTTAAAGTTTAAAAAAATTATAAACAGCGACAAAGCAAATGTGAAATTTCACAATATCTTACTTGACGACAATCGATTGTTATAAGAATCAAAGAACTTTATTGGAGAAATTGTGGTCAGGGTACACAGAAAATCAAATATCGTAAAAGTTTCCCGTACGATGTGAAAGCATTTCTTTCAAAATTTATGGGGAAATCAAACTTCAATTTACTTTTACACTTAACAAAACTTTCTTTGCACTGAATGAAATGAAAAGGACAATATTTAAGTTACAAAACATACATCGTTTTACATTTGGTTTTATCTTCATGTAGAATTCTGTGAAGTTTAAATTAATATTTCTAATATCGAAAATGCAAAATATTACATCGATTATTTACTAACAGTAAACTCCAGGTATAAAATGGTATTAGGATAGCTTATTAATCACTTCATATAGATTTCGGAAGTGAAACGAAAATAAAAAACAAACACATCCATACTTAACTCAAACAATATTTTATACACTTCTTACACACATTTAAAACAGGGACTAGGGTCATACAGTAAATATTTTTGTAATATTTATATTCATTCACCAAATTACGATTAAAGTTTTAATCTACCCCAGAAAATACACTAGACATAAACGATATTTCTTAGTTTAAAACAGACTTTAATTAAAATATTAACCCTCTGAAGTTTTATTATGCTTTATCTATTGAAACTTAATATAAATTATTAAGAAGATGTTGATTCATTTAACATTCTGCCCTATTTAACCCCATTGTACGTAGAATGATAACACCGTCGTCCCAGGTATCTTATTAATACAATGTATTTCTGCTCCAACACAGACAACTTACAGGTCAATCTATGGTTCCCGATTTGATAAAAAAATTGTAACTCTTAACAATTCAGTACCAAGTAGACGTTAAATAATATAAATAAATGGATATAAAATAAGTTAAGTTGAGCGATGTACCAACGGATCAGTTAAATATATTTCACATGGAAATGTTCATTGAAATATCATCGGAATATTTTATTTGTCGTAGATTTTATTAAAAATATGTTTCATACAAACGCTGCTCTGTAAAAAGATCGGTCATTCACAAGTGGCGATGTTTTTATTTACATTTAAAAACATTTATTTTGATAAAACTTTCCGATGTAAAATCAAATTTCCATTTAATTTGTAAAATAAATACTCACATCACTTTTGCATAATTAAAATATAAAACTGGTAAATATAATTGATGCTGTCACTCTATGTGATCTGTCTAAGTAAACTAACTTACCTGACGGTAAGTTAGTTAGTTATATTATAAGGTAGACTTTAAGACTACGCCACTATCTTTTTATTGAGCTGAGCGAAGCGAAGCTCTTTACTGGTCCGATCACAAAAATTGCGAACTCTCTGTTCTTAAAAACTATTCGAGCTATGTTAACGAAACTCGCCACAACGATTGCGAGCATAAGGCGCTAAGCATATATTTATTTTTTTAAAAATTGTAATTCTGTTGTTTGATGCCACATTGCTTTATGACTGTGCAATATTTCGGATAATTTCGATCGACAGATGTTGAACAATTAACAGAACTAATTTAGTTCAATTAGTGACTCACCAGAGCGCGCCTGCTCGATGCACGAGTTGCGAGTGGATTGAAATCTAAGAAAGTTTGTAACTACTCTCATACATAGCAGAACTGACTATAAATTCGTCAGAATGCAGTTCACATTGAGCTCGAAGCACACTAAAAGAATGGTAAGTTTTGGAATTACAGAAAAAAAGTTTTAATTCACCAGAAAATTGTGCATAGACTTATCATACCGGCATTCGCCTCAAGTAAAAAAAATAGCTAAAATAATAATAACTATTAGTTCAAAGTTAGCTCAGCTCACGACCCCGCTTGCGTGACCTAGTTTTAATAAATGGATAGTGTTTTGATAAATATTGTGGGTAAATAATAATTTTGTTGCGTAATTAGCATTTGTTAATTACGTGATAAAGTAAGTCAAAATAAATAACAGCAATATTTAAGAGTTAGTCTAATGAAAGTTAGGGTTCATTAATTTCTAATGCTTCAATTTGACTAAAGTTATTAGTCAAGTTAGATTTTTATTTATTAAATTAGGGCGTTAAACAGTAATATAGATAAGAAATGACGGTATTAGGTGAAGCTTGAGTAGCGCCAGTTACAGAAAGGTAGTCATGGTAAGGGGCAAGTTATGAGGGATGAAAGGCATGTCATTAAGAGTGTTAGGTGTGGAGTGATAAGTGAAAGGTTGCAATGGTAGAGAAAGAATGAAAAAAGATGAATCTATTAAAAGACGATATGGAGAAGAATGTACGGAAGGAAAGATTAGTTCAGTAGATGTTGATTGAACACAGACAGAAGCAGCAACAGGAACATTCACTTACAATATACCTTACCATTACGTTTTTAAAGAGCTTTTTCTAATAGTAGTTGTAGTGATCTCATTATAATGTTATTATTTTCTATAATCATAATTACTAAGGTTATGAATTGCAAAAATACCTTATCAAATCCGATGTGTACTTCAAGATATTGACGATAATGGAGTAACAAAACTCTTCATATTTTATTTTACTTTATTAAATTAATTCAATTCTTTACAATTATTATCAAATATATTAATATTATACCTATACAAACATACATTTGATTTATAGAATCATATAAATGTGAAAAACTAATTCAGTGAATATTATTTATACAAATATATAATCATATTTAAAAATGTCTGATACGAGTGTGTCAAGCTATTTAAATTTTAACTAAATATACAATTTAAAATTTATCCTTCCCGTATTGATAAATTTCACGTTCTATATTTAGGTAATATGTATATAAATTTAGTGACAAAATAACATCGTGCCAACCAAAAATATAACTAGTTATTAATAGATTATAATTTAAAGTTCATTCACACGAATTATTATGATTGACAATTGGTTTATCAAATATTATAAGGAGCATGAATATTTCATATATTTGGTTCATTCGATATTGTCGTGTGTGAAACGTTTAACATTTTAATCGAGTTCTTTCTCTATCTTCTCGACACTTTGATGTTTTCTGATCTGTTATTAATAATTCATATGCTGTTGCTTAAGGTTTGTATATTTTTACTTTAATATGAATTAACATCTTGAGTGTGTCTTTCTATATATATATAATAAAAATGTAAGAATAGTATTGGTATATTCATGATATTTACATTGGTATATATATAAACTATGTAACGTATTGTTAGTTCTAAGTCTGTATATCTGTTTGTCCGTGAAGGCACAACGAGACATTAACGAACTTTAATTAAACACATTGTTGTACTTATTATTCCAGTCCAATATTTAATATAAATGAACAATACCATAAAGTTGTTAAATGGATATGATGTTATACTACCATCTCAGGTAACATATAGATTACTTTCATCCCAAAAAAAATCTTGTAAATATATTAGATTCAATTAAACTAATAATCTAGAAACTTGTAATCTTAAGTGATGAATGCCTAACTATTTGAGTCGGTAGTGGAGGGGAGAGGTAGTCGCTAGACATAGTTAGTTTATTTGATATACAGTGTACTTCAGATCTGTCACGTACTTGACCAGTCTCAACATAATATATCAGTCATTATTATAATTGAATGCAATTGTCTCATTGTTTCTTGTATAATTATTGGTATTATGTTTGTAAATGAATCTGACATTTGTATTATGCATCAAATGTTAAATATAAAGCTATAGTTCTGAAAGAACTCACTACATTAGTCTTAAATTAGCTATATATAAGAAGCGTGACCTACTTTAAGGATATTTTTATTTTATTATTTAATTTATGGTACATTGTATACATCTTAGATGTTATTTTTATTAATATTTATATATTTTTATTATTTATTTATTGTTTTAAATAATTAAAGCTAAAAGGGTTTCCCCCGGCTTTTTAAAATTCTGTGTGATACCTGTTATTAATGTTAGTAAAATGGAATGATTTTATTACCATGTTTTTTCATTTACAAATATTAAATCGAAATATAATTTATAATCTTACTTTAGTAAGCGACTCCATATATAATGTTGTATCACGATCACCTAAAGTATTTAATTCGATAACGCTGACCGACGGACGCGTTCTAAACGCTGTAATTGAGTTATCTCATAAAGCGCGATGTCTGAACGAAGCTTTCACACTATTGAATTACACTCCGGGCTCTCTCACTCAAACAAGTAAACAAGCTGAGAGATGTTCTAACAGATTTAAATCATTACTTTTACACTTTTATGTAATAAAAATGCACTCATCATTCAAATACAGTTCAATAAATCTGTTTTCCTTAAAATAAATTACGTAAGTATTGTATAGGTAAAGGTACTTTTTATTTATAATGTATTATTACTTTTTAAATTTTCTTTATCCTTTATATTAATTTTCAAAATTCAGTCGCATTCTGGCATTTCAATAACGCTTTAATACGATTCAATATTATCTATTGATATTTTGACACAAGCCGACGGAAAGCCAATATTTTACCATATATTTTTATCATTTCTAGATTTACGAGTTTGGTGGAATCTGGTTCTAAGTATGCAATATTCTTTTAAGTTTGAATAAAGCTTATTTGTGACATTATATCATAGATTGTTTATTGATTGATTTATTGTTTATCATTGATTATCTTATCTGTGTGAAGAAGATAATATGTTAATTGTCAATAAACCTTCTCTCTTAAATCAATAAGATAAAGTCTTTTAAAGTTATTAATTAATTGAAATCTTTATAGTTAAGTTTAACTTTTGTGGGAACATGATGACATGCACATTACAATAAATTATAGTGCTATGATTATATGACTTTGTTGCTGAATGGTTAAGAGTTTGAACTCACATCTGGTTACACTCAAGAACTTAAACTTTACTCTAGAGTTATGAAACAGAGGTCTATTAACGTTCAACACGAAAACTGTCTGATGATCCATAAGCTGAAGGCTTATCTTCGATATGGTCGGAGTCTCTCTCTTGCACGTATGAGAATGTTTAAACAGACTACATACAATTTGTGTCGTTTTGTATTGTATACTCGAAGGGTGCATTAAAATAATAAAAAAACGAAGAAAGGGTATTAATTGCTTAATACTTTTTTCTTCTTCGGTAATGTTTTAAAGTGTTGCTTAAGCCTGTTTCGTAATGTTGTTTTGAAATATTACAATATTAAAGATGTCGTTTAACCTCAAAACAGTGAGTTTGATTTTCATTTTTAATTATAATAAATGTTTAGTTTTCGTTAATATAATCTCTATTACAATTGCGTCTTGTAATAATTATAGACTGCAAAAAAAAAACAATATACTTAAAACTGTTTATACAAACTTTACAACCTTCATGTATCATAAGGTATCATTACAGTACATCTTTTTATTAAAACTGAAATATAATTGATATTTTCATGCATATATAATGAATATAGTGTTTATAAAAATAACAAATATTTATAAAGATAATAATCTCAATCATGACGCTTTAGACGCTTGACTTTCATTTAATTACTTGTAAGACTCATCGACCACGTATAAAAAAAAACTGATCCCGTGACCCGTATCCCGTCTCAATAAGGCGATGGGAGTATCCAGTGGTTTATTGTGAAGTTTTACGAATGACAGCATCCTCTACTCCTCTGGGTAGTCCCACTCGATCGTCTCGGCGATAGTTCAGGCGACAATCATCCTGATTTTCTGAAAATAAAGTTGGATAACATATTAGTGTGTCTGTGGATTATATAATTACACATTTTTTTTCATTTAAACTCGTACATTTAAACAATTGTTTAAATTATTTATTTTCGAAAAATCAATTGATAGCATAAATAATAAAAATAAACAAACTACTTAAAATGATTTCAGTTTATATAAATCACAAGTTGTAAGGAGATTCATTGTGTATTGATTCTGTTATTAAATATTGCACCTGCCTGTTTGTATATTAAATTTAGACATACAACCTGATTTAGATCAACATTTTAATTACAAATGTAAGAAAAAGCAATTTCAATATTTTTATATAAAACAAATAATAATATTATTTACAAGAAATTACCTATTCTTATTGAATTATTAACAGGTATCCACCTCTTCTAAACGCTTCCTCCTTTCTTCTCCTCCAATACAATGTTATCTTACATAACTTTAAAATTTATTGTTAATAGAGTACCAAATAGTAATTGAAATTTACGTAAAATTAAAGCAAGTAAAAAGGAGAATCCGAATTTAAACGTTTTCTTTGTGTTGGTTCAGATGTAGGCTGTGGAATTCCACACTATACAATATTACTCTAAAATTCGAGTAAGTGGTATTACAGACAACAGGTGCTAACCTGTCTATTGTAATTAAAATAAGCAGAATTGTTTTATTTTATTTGAACGAAGATAATTAATGCAGCTTACGGGTAGTACGATTTATTAGAAATCGTCTCGAAGCTAAACGCTGTAAGCTGTGTGTTTGCGTGTGTGTGCGTATATATTTATATCTATATCTCTCCCTTTCTCTGTGTCGTTTTCCTCATATAATCGCAATTGTTATGCAGAAACATGTATTTGTTTGTGCTGAAACGTGTATTTGTGAAAAAGCATTTGTTGTTCTCCCTTGTGTTAGAATACGTGAATATTTTTTTATTATTGCAAATTAATGTTGAATATTTTTTTGCTTTTATATTTGCTGGTTTTGAATACAAATTGTGCTTTATTAAAAAAATAATAATAATAATCATATCTATTGATCCCTAACACATAACTCACTGGAGTTCTCTGTTCATCTGTTCATCTCGAATATGTTTATAAATGTTAATAATTATAATTGCGTGGTTCTAGAGGAATCTAGAAAAATAAGAACAGTTTAACCATTTGTTTTACAATAACTTTTTACAACATAGTTATACTATAAATATATATGATTACTGTACTAGATGCTTACTACTAAATCACTCCGGTGATTTCATGCAACGAAGCAATAATATATATATGACATAATTTATTTTGGCAAAATATTTTTTTTTTATATTTATTTACAATACGTACAATTGGCATCGGCATGTTTTAATATTTCTACCAAAACAATAATATTTTATACAATGGCATTACATTAATATTTTATACTTAATAACGAAAGCACAAACTATATGCGGTTTAACTATTATTTATTGTATGGTTTATTTAAAGTTTAATAAACTGTACATATAAACAGAGGTCAGTATTACTTAAAATATTTTATCCAACTTAAAAATAAGATTCGTTTTCATACATTCAGGGATATTGAGATTTTTTTATATTATTTATTAGAATAAATAGAAACTAAAATATTTTCTTTCGTTATTCATAAATATTTTCTGTTAGATATTCCCGAGGGAATACAAAATTCCAATTATTCAGGTCTTTCAAGACGTCAGTTAAGTTTGCAAAGAGAACACTTTTCTTATTGCTCAGTTAGTTTATTTTGAAAGAAAATACCCGAAATAGAAATTATTGTTTCCAAAGTGAAGTTAAACTTTTATGAAGAAAAATGTACATATATACATAATATTGATAAGAAATTATAAATATAAAAATATTTAAATTGAAAACACAATAACATTTTCTTAACATTTATCTGTTTATGATCAAAATCTATTTAATATTATCAAAATAACAAAACATGGTAGTACATTCTGTGACTAAGAAGTGTTCAATTATGAACTTGATATGAAAGCATATACTTGCTCTAATTAAAATCGTACAAAATTAGCACCAACCACAATTTTCTAACATTTTAATATATAGGTACTCTATACAAAACTGTGCTTATATCTAAAATTGTTTAATACATATTTTATTCACAAATTCACAAATCACGGTACGTAAGGTTTGTGAATTTGTGAATAAAATTTTGAAAACAAACTGTGATCAGTTTGTTGTCAGAGTGTTGGTGTTTAAACAATTCACAGTCAATTAGGATTGTAAACTGAAACATAACTGCACAGTTTAGAAATATAATCATATTAGTGTGACACAACATAAACGAGACGTTATCAGGTGTTAATTCATTACATTTATCACACAATAGAAAACATAGAAACTATTAAATAATAATTTATACAAAACTAATCTCTTATTCTATTTCTTTTGATCTTGAATTATTAAATAGTTATTTTGATTCTATTCCTCGTGTAAGATATGATCAGCATGAGTACGGCCATGCTGCAAATATTACAAGTCATCGGAAAAAGATATATATTTTATACAATACAGTATATATAAAGACATTCAAAAAGGAATTTAATGAGGAAATATGGTTTGGCGATAAAATAATTCTCTGAGATAATAAATTGCTTACGAATTTTGATCTTCAATTCGTTTATCACTCATTCGTTTGTAAATAGTGTGTTTTAACTTATCACAATAGTCACATTTTTTCTTAGAATTCTAAATGGTTTTATATATCTGTTACAAATATTAATTTTTCATAAAATAATAATAATGGTAAATTTTTGACTGTCTTTTTAATTTTGTACATGTTTTTCGAATTTTTAGTTTCATATTCCAAATATTGGCAGATCACAGTTTGATATTATCCGAATTTAATTCAAATCTGGCTTTTGATCACAATTATTGAGTTTATAAAGGATAAAATCTTTGAGGATTTTATAAATATAACTTAAAATGTTAGTAGTAATTACGTATCGACTGGGAGTGAATGGCAATAGGCAATTAGTCCGCCCTCTATATTCCTTAGTTTTAGGTTAATGCAAAGTTAAATGTATAAATAAATGAATATTTCATCTTTGATTTTTGCTACTGCCACATTTTGTTTACCCTTTAAACTCAAGAAATGCTGAGTTTTATAAACTTAGACAATGCTACTGTTGACTTAACAAAGGCATTAAAACAGTTAAGACCCTGTGAAAGAGAACGTGAATGTGAATAATAACTTTGATACTAGTACAACTGGAATAGGATAACTTTGTTTAGAAGATTTTAACCTAACCTAAGCTAACTCACATTAATCACAAGTTAAATAATACAGAGCATAGCAATTGGCTCTAAATTTAATTGTATGACAACTGTCGATGAAAAGAATATAACGACTTCAATTGTTCAAAACTAAAATTAAAATAATTGGGACTGAGATTAACATTTACACTGACCACCAAATAATTAACTAAATCTCAGCTTTCTGTCTAATATTATTTTCGGACATTATTTACTGATTTTACATATTAAATCTCTATGAAGAATTATTAAGTGTTTAATATATAATATTGGTTATAATACAATAGTTTAATAGTCAGTTTTCCTAAACATTACCAGAGTAGCTTTGTCGGTTTTTTAATAAATTTGAAGATTTGGACATACATATATTAGCAATAAATAATTACTAAGGTTAGTTAATTAGCGAGTAGCATAATTATTTTGAAACATGTTTTTTTATATTGATATTTGACAGAAATAGTAGGGCAAATAATATTTTTTTTGGTTAGAAGTGCAAAAATTTACTTTACGATTTAAGGGTTGTTACAAAAGTTACATTAAGGTTTTATTAGAAACTGATACTTTCAAGAAATACAAATTCCACATTCTGAATAATATCATTATTCTATTAAAGTCTTTTAAATAAATTCAAATCATTTGAATTACTGACATCTTTCTCGAGATAATTCAATTTGAAAACACAAGCTCAGTATCGCCTGAAGGTTGTATAAAATAACCATTTAATTTACTCTTTGAATAGCACCTTTATTAAATAACGTTATTAAATTTAACATGAGATGAACCTAAAGGACCGAAAGTAATCATATTATAATAAAATCTTGGTTGTTCTTAATATCCTGGATTAAAAAAAAACAATATTTGGATAACATGAAATAAACACTATTGAAAAGTGTTTTCTTATATTCGTATGATATAAAAATATATAATTTGTTATTTTACATTTAATAAGTTTTGTTCTTTTTTATTTAACACATATAATCTTCTTTTAATCCATCAGGTACCTTTCTTATCTCTTCCTTTCTTCCTTCACAAACCAAACTTTCGAGTTTTTAAATATACTACTTTTATTGTGTATTTAACAAAAAATCTCTTCCAATTTACTTTATTTCAATGTTTAATACTAGGTCACGCAAGCGGGGTCGCGAGCTGAGCTAACTTTTGCTCTGTGCACGGCAGGTTATTTACTACGATGTTCTTTAGCTTAGTCCTTACAAACGCTAGAGAGTTAAATGGAAATATAGGATATTATCAATAAATCATTTGCCAAACATGTCAAGCTTGATATTCGTTTCAGGTCTCTAAATGGAAAATTTTCTACAGAATTGCTCATAACACCCTTCTTTTCGTAATGACATCACGCTGAAACAATCAGGTCCACTGAGGATATTGAGCTCTTAGTAGCACTATCATGCATTTGATCTGTATTCAGAAAAAGAACCGAAATCTGGGATCCTGGGCGAACCGTTTGTCGGGATAATGCATCAAAAAATTAACCCATTCTTTAAATTTTACTTTTTGTGTTCGTCTACTGAAGTTAAAAGTAGCCTTGCCGGTCGGGAACAGGCGTGAAAAACATTTTGCAATGTAGCCTTCCTTTCTGTATTCGTTAATCGGCTGAGCAGTTGACGATGGCCACGCTAAGCGATTCGTTACTTGTTGATCAGTTGTAACATAAGGCAAATTAATAACTGCAGTTTCAACGTCATCATATTCGGTAACGTCGTCCATTCTGCATATATAAGGAGGCTTGTTACATCTGTATCATCAGACGGTAGCCTGTCCAGTTTTCTCAAATCAATTTTCGTTATTTTGTTTCAGCCACCGGAGAGTGTCGAGCACTTTCTGACGTCTTACACGAAAGTCTTGAAAGTCTGTTGCTGCTTCGCGTCGTACAATGTTTATTTGCAGATCTGCAAATCGTCGAGGAAGTACAGTTGCCATCGTTTCTTGTTCAACGTTTAAAATATGTCCTGCATAACGAAACTGTCCGGGCCCACCGCTATAGCCGATACACTCGCATAATTGGTTGTATGCGTGCAATGAGCATAGTTTCGATCTGTGTTAGCCCTTGTAATTGTGGTGGCACTGCCCCAGGATTCCTGTTGTTCGAATGGAACAGCAGGCAGAGCAAGTATAGGGAACTCCTGAACATTTAGAACAGGAAACGTATGCCAATTTTTCTAATTCTTTATTGAATCGACGCTTATTTGCTGCGATATTAGGAAGCGTGATACGTGTGGCTGCACTATCTCGATACTGTTGTGAACGGACAGAAGTTGCTGTGCATCGCGATATGCCACTTGCACGCCGTCTGCCTCTTCCTCTGTCTCGTCCACGTTCCATTTTATGATAATGGGATGATATAATAAGATTGAGCAATAATTAAATGGAAGCTTGATGAAGCTCGATGAAATCTATAGCGAATGGATATAAAATATTAAATTGGGACAGCAAATTGAACTTTTTTTCTGTAATTCGAAAACTTACCATTCTTTTAGTGTGCTTCGAGCTTAATGTGAACTACATTCTGACGAATTTATAGTCAGTTCTGCTATGTATGAGAGTAGTTACAAACTTTCTTATCTATGACGAATTCTTTTTTATGGCGAATGTTTATTTATGACGAATTTATAGTCAGTTCTGCTATGTATGAGAGTAGTTACAAACTTTTTTAGATTTCAATCCACTCGTATAACTCGTGCATCGAGCAAGTGCGCGCTGGTGAGTCACTAATCGAACTAAATTAGTTCTGTTAATTGTTGAAGGTCTGTCGATCAAAATTATCCGAAATTTTGCACAGTCATAAAGCAATGTAGCATCAAACACCATGCCGAGTTTCGAAACTGTGGTATGCGTAGTTTTTGCGCTAGCACGTAAATTGTCCTAAACTGAATTAGTAAATTATACTGAATTTAGAATTACGATTTTTACAAAATTAAATATATGCTTAGCGCCTTATGCTCGCAATCGTTGTGGCGAGTTTCGTTAACGTAGCTCAAATAGTTTTTAAGAACAGAGAGTTCGCATTTTTTGCGATCTGACCAGTAAAGAGCTTCGCTTCGCTCAGCTCAATAATAATACAAAGTGAACCTTTATTGATAAAAATACTCTTGTAATATTTATAGTTGTTTATCAATATCTTTTCACCACGCTGTTTGAACGGATCCATCTGTAAATAATGTATTAATTATTAAATAAAGTGATGTTAGTGTTATTATTATATTTATAGATTTACGATTGTCAGGTGTGTTGTTCGGCCACCTTCATTATTCACATAGTATTGTCACGGGACACATTCGTTACTGTAGGAACAGTAAGATATAATAAAGTCTATATGTTGTCATATAGCTTACAAATGTATTACTTATTGTTGTTTGTTGTTAAGTAGCTAAATTAATTTTCTAAATAAACCATTGCATTTGTAATTTCAATAATCCAATATATGATCAACATGTAACACACTGATAATAGTTCCAGCTATTGATGGTTACAAATATTTATTTCTCTATGTTATTATTACCAAGAACATCGACAGTAACATCTTTATCATAGTACTCATTATATTCAAATATATTAATATATATTTGAAAAACTTTCCTTTAATATAGTTTTTAAACAAAATGTAACATTTTGTCTTTGACGACCGTAATGTTCCAAAAGGTACTCAAAATTAAAAAACAACCTACCATAAAGCAAGAGAGGAAAACTTAATTAGTTAACAAGCGAGTCGGTCTCTTTTAATTAGAAATGCACTTCGATCGCTTTCAAAGCTTCCAAAGGTATTTTCGGTGCGGCAACCCATGTACCGGTAATATTAAGGTAAAATACACACACGGATAGACAGATGGATAAATTTAAAAAGACTAGTTTAGATGTAATGATAACACATTTTAAAAAATAAACCCTTTTATTTAACATTATATGCTTTATATAATATGAAGAACAATTATTTTATAACATTGTCTTAAACCAATGTAAATAAACATCCAACATCTTCATCAATGTTAATTAACTATTAATTGTAATTAGCAAACCACATTTGAGTGTCTCTGACATGACTGGTCTTGGATACTTGGAACATTGACAAGACTGTTAAAGTGTGTCACCACAAAGTATTCAGGTAAACTGTAAGCTCAGGTAATTAGAATTATTTATGTATGTGTAAGTAAAATGAAAATTCAGATTTCGATATTCAATACTTGTATAGAATTACTTGAAATAAATATTAAATTATGCCAACTCATATGTTTCTATCAATATTGTATTTATATATTATAAAAAAATATCATTATGAAATATAATCTAATTGCTACACAGTATTTGTGTATTAATGAATATAAAAGAAATTACTTACACAAGCTACGCTGTGGGACCAAAGAACTTGAAATATTATTAATGGTAGTAAAAACAATGGTTTTTATTTTTTCATAAAATGCAAGATTTATTACACTCACCATCAAATGCATACTTAACATTAAGGAGTTCTGCTTGCTATCTTCTGATTATAAATATTTTATGATTATAAATATTATGAAAAAATACACAATAAATTTTTCTTTATTTTTTAATATTATCATAAAAAACTAAATGCAAAATCTACAATTTGGATATATATTTATTTATATTCTTTATTGCACACCATACATATCATAAAAACAAGTAAAAAAAATATATAACAAAAAAAAAAAAATAGAAAACGATGGAGATACAAAAGGCGATCTTATCGCCTATAGGCGATTTCTTCCAGACAACCAATATTAATGTTGAAATACCCTTATGATCCAATGAAGCAGTAGGTGGCGTAAATGTACAAAAATAAATAAACCTACTTAAAAATAACTACACACGAATACATAGACGTGTTACACAAATAAAATTATTAACAATATATATTAAGATATAAACTAAACAATATCTATAATAAACATACACGATAATTGTCGTCCTAGATATCCTTGGATAAAAAGAAGTCCTTAACAGATTTTTTAAAAACTAATAATGATTTTGATTTCCGAATATTGAGTGGTAAGTCATTCCACAATTTAATGGAATGTACCGTAAAAGACTGTTTATAGAATTTAGTGCTATGTACAGGCATTCTGATAAGTAAGGACTGTGATGATCGTACTTCAGATGGTGCTCCTAAAAACTTAAAGTTTTCCTTCAAGTATGTAGGAGTTTTTGGGTGAAATAGTACACAGTACAGGAGGGCGATGTGAATCCCGGTGATAGCGTATAGGGAGCCACTTGAGTTTTTGTCGAAATTCGGAAATTCGGAAAGCCGTACTGCCTACTCCATTTATAAATAGCGCTCAGGTCCTTATTCATTAGTGAAACAACGGAAGATAGATTTTCGAGGTGTGAATGGCGATATATTTGTACATCATCTGCATACATGTGATAAAAAGAAGTGATATGCTCAGAGATAGAATTAATGAAAATTGCGAATAGTAGAGGAGATAACACGCCGCCTTGGGTCACTCCTGCCGAGACATCACACCAGGACGAGAGGGTCTTACCATTCCGAGTGCGCTGTCAACGGCCAGTGAGGTAATTCCGAAACCAGTCTGTCACTGATGGAGATATGTTAATAGAACGCAGCAATGCTAGTAAGATGTCATAATTAACAGTATTAAAGGCATTGCTAAAGTCTAGCAATGTTAATACTGTCAACTGTTTATTATCCATTGCTAAACGTATGTCATCAGTGACTTTGACCAGCGCAGTAACCGTACTATGACCGGGACGAAATCCAGATTGACAGGGGTTAAGAAGGAGATTTTTATTAAGGAATAGGTTTAACTGTTCGTAAACTAATTTTTCAAGGATTTTAGAGAGGAAGGGTAGAATGGAGATAGGACGAAAGTCGCTGAACATTACGGGTTTCGTTTTTTTAGGAATGGGAGTTATTTGGGCCTGTTTCCAAGCTTCAGGAAATTTATTAATAGAGATGGAATGATTTAGATATGGGTTAGGATATGGGGGAAATGACATTTAGGATAGGAACGATCATATTCCGGCTGACGCTGTCTGCCCCAATAGAATTCGACGAAATGGACAGTACGTTCTTCTTAACATCACATTCAGTGAAAGGACAGAATGTGAACGGCGGAAAATCAGGAGTTGGAAGAGATGAAAGGGACTTAAGTGTGCAATCTTTATCATAGTTGTCAATTGCTTCTGATGATGAAAAATGTTTGTTTAGAAGGTCAATATCAATATTGATAGAAGATGTATGGGGTGATTTACCAACTCCTAGCGATTCAAGAAATTTCCAAGTTCTTGCAGTGTTGCCGTTTTCGATAGACTTGTGAATGTGGCGTCGTAGTCTTTACACGATGTATTGCAGCGATTTCGGGCTCGGTTGTAATTAGCGCGATTGGTATCAGTATCGCTCAATTTAAATTTATGTTTAGCGGCGTTTTTTTTTTTGCATAAGCTTCTTTAGCTCATCTGATAACCACGGTGCAGGGAAGTGCTTTATCTTAATTGGTCTAACGGGGGCATGCTTATCGTAAAGCTGGGTTAATAAATTGTTAAGTCTTTCAACTTTGGTGTCAATACAGTTATATTTTGTAATAACGGACCAGTCGAGCTCGCGGGCATCCTTGGAAAGACTATTTACATCAACTCCTCCAAAATTACGCCGCAGAAGTACATTGGATTTAAATTTTGGAGGACGGGCCTTATAAGAGAGATATATTAAATCGTGGTAGGAAAACGCGTCAGCTGTACACTGACCATGTTTTGAGACAAAATCCGGAGAAGACACAATAATCAGATCAAGGAGAGAGGGAACACTGCCAGGAAAAAAATGTGTCGGTGTTAGGGGCAAGATACTTAAATTACAGGAGTCAGTAACAGTTAACATTTTTTGACTGCGAACGTTATCTTTTCTTAAACATGTATTAAAATCTCCCATTATAATTGAGTGCTTGTATAATGGAACTAAATTTTCAATCAAGCTTTCGAAAGAATCAAAATAATTTAATATAGAGGGAGGACAGTAAAATACACCAAGAAGGATTTTACAACGAGTGAGATCCACTTCTAATAATAAATGTTCGCTCGCATCAGGGGTAGGTGGCTGAGCAGATGAACTAATAATATTAAAAGAAATGTGAGAGCGTAAGTAGATCGCCACTCCTCCACCCCCCCTACCAATGCGGTCATTTCGGATGAGATTAAATCCTGGCAGCGCATAAGAGATTGAGGGCAAACAGGGTTTAAGCCACGATTCAGAAATAAGAATAGCGTGTATATTTGGAGACTGAAAAGATGCAAGCATATCAGGATAATGAGCCGGGATACTTTGGGCGTTTATGTGAATAACATTAAAATTTTTCAGAGATTCTGAGAAACACGAATTTAAAGTAACATTGAGTGGGTCGACAGCTGTACTGTGAAAACTATCATTGCTTCCGGACGATTCATCACATGATAAAAAATGGTCACTACCATCACTGTCATTCGACGACATAATATAACATTAAAATATTATATACCAATAGAAACACAATAATATAAATTTATAAATAATATAATATATATCTATGTATAAATCACTATTAATTACAGAAAAAAAAATAATTATATATATATATATATATATATATATATATATATATATATATATATATATATATATATATATATATATATATATATATATATAAGTAGAATAATTATAATGATTTAAATTAAAATTAAGTACGTGTCTAGCATTACATTAACCCGCCAGCTAAGTGGGCATTAAAAGTACAAGATAAAGTTTTAAACATCAAAACCATACAAAATAAAAAAAATATAAAAGATATAAAAATTAAAAACTATAAAAAATTAATAATTAAAAATAAATCACAATTCTCTTAAGTTCTAAGCAAAGAAATAGGCCTGTCTAAATAATAATGTACACAACAAATAAAAATACTACCTTCCAACTTACATTAAAAATAAAGTAAACATAGAATTTCTAAACGAATTATGCAACAACGTCATTCTAATAAACTCCTGAATAATTGACAGTTCTTATATATTATCAAAGTGTCAAATGTCAAAAAAAATAAACAAGAAAATATTAAATAACTAACAAGATACCTATTGTACTGAATTGTGATTAAAAAGGATAAAAAAAAAAAGAAAAGTAACAAAGGAAAGAAAACGTAAAACAAAAAAGTAATTGAAAAGTAATTAACTACTACTAAAACTATTTCTTAACTATCCTTTTCGACCGAGTGGCCTGAGAATGCTTTGCCTTCAACTCATTTGTAGTACCGGGAGGAACAGATGTTAAAGTTTGATTCACACCATCACTGAAGAGATTATTGAATTCCGAAATTGATGTTATGCTATGCTGCTTACCGTCAGATCCAGTCACAACAACATAGCCATTTTTGGTCCAACACCTGGAGATACCGAAACGTTCCCTAGCTGCAACAAACGTCTCATGCCTGGACTTGGTCAAGAATTCAGAAAGTGTAATTCCTGTACTTTTTAAATTCGTTTTGGAGAACCACACTTTGTTTTTAAGCAGCAGATTTTTAAACTTAATAACAATTCGGTTTCTTTGTAACATTTTTACCCAGACGGTTGCAGCGGCTTATATCTTCCAAAGAAAGGTCAGGTATTTTGAGATGCTGGGACAAAACTCTCAATACAGCAGCAGAGACATTTTCTTCCTTGTCTTCAGCAATACCATGTATCAGCAGCATTTTCTTTCTGCTTCTCATTTCGAAACTATCATGCTGCTTGGATAGCACCTGAACTTGCAATTGTAAACTTTCAAGGGCAGTTAGTACGAAGGTTCTGAAGGTACGGCTGCGCTTCCGTATGTGACCTGCGACTTTGGTGCCATCTATCGGTATTTTTGAGCTCTATGAAGTGTGGGGAGTTCATTCATAGCAATATCTCCGAGCGAAAACAAGGTTGAAATTTTTTTTTTCAATACTCGATATAAGTGCATTAGGACCTATTCAAACCTAACCTAACCTAACCTAACCTAACCTTTTTTTTTTTTTTTTTTTTTTTTTTTTTTTTTTTTTTTTTTACCTAACCTAACCTAACCTAACCTAACCTAACCTAACCTAAGGTCTCACGAATTGCCTGCTCATAGTTATAGTTCACTGCGAAGGCATATGTCAGAAGCACAGCTTTTTCAGGTGAGATCTTCGCGTTCTCAAACCAGGTCCCCTTCGCCGCACTGATTTCGATCGCACCTTTCTTACTGTGCTTAGCTTGGCAACGGAACTGACCGAATGGGCCGTGCCCTTCACGGAACTTCATAGGCTTATCGCACTTATGACACTTTTTCGTTCGTGGTATCAGTTCAAGACCTCTCAGCCATTCCAGGCAACTATCTCGGTCTTTCAAATGCGTTCTCGTCAAATTCGTTATGTTATTCATCATCTGCAAGATACAGTTACGTTAGTATCTCAGTCAAGTCAGTTCATGTCAACACTCGGAGCCGATTTGGTGTAAACTCAGAGTGCCATCGGGATTCGAACCCAGAACCTCTCATCAATGAGGCTTGCACTCTAACCATTACACCACCCCGGCTCGGGTGAGAGATCCTCGTTAAAACATATATTTTTTTTTTTTTTTTTTTTTTTAGGATTCGTTCGCCAAAAATGCTATGGATCAACTCCTCAGATCATGAGGAGTCCAGATATGGTCGCCATTCTGTTCTAGCTTGCAGGTCACATACGGAAGTGGTGCCGAAGGTACTAAACTGTGCAGCTATATGAGAATTTGGACTTGTTGCCGGTATTGAAGAATTTAAATTTTGTTGAAACTCAGCCATTCTTGTATTGAAGTGCTGAGTTAGCTCATGAATGGAATCCTTAATTACTTCCATAGTGCCAAGTGACAAAAAAAGTGTTCTTACTGAGTTACTTGTGAAAGTTAAGCAGAGGAGTTGTATTACTCAGTGTTCAAGTGAATATTATTGTAGGAGAGTGTGCTGGCAGGTACAGGAAAACTTTAAATAATTTGTTACTTACATATAATGCAATTATTATAAATAATATTAAATAATAATTGGAGAGCACAATAAAAAACGTGTATACTTTTTTAGCACCTACCGCCAAAAAAAAAGAAAAAAAAAAGATATATATATATATATATATATATAAATTAAAGCCATACAAGTATGGCAGCAGTCAGCTCTGAATATGACCAGTTTAATTCGGATATTCAGAGTTAAAATTAGCCCGAGGCATCTCACAGACAAGACGCCACATGTACCCTACTACACTGAATTTAATCACTGAACAAGATAAAGGAAAATATAAACCCCATAATTTCTCGAGCAAATTTAATTAAATTTCAAGTGATATTTAACTTGAATCATACTGTAGGTGTGATTTGATGACGACGGAGCTTTAAATCTACCGTATTAGTCTATATTATCAGTATACGAAAGCTAATGAAGCAGAAGATGACATATCGCATTGTTTTGTACATATTATTGAAGAGTTTCTGTTTATAGATTACTTTTATAATTAGTTGTAATTAACGAAACACGAATGTCTTAATTTATTATAAAACAAAAAAATATTAAAATAATTCTATTCAATACAGAAACCAATAATAAAAATTAATCAAGGAATTTTCTGACAGGAAATAGGATATTTCTGAGCTCAAACAAACATTTTATACTTTTTATGATCTGCATGTCATCTACAATTCAATTTTAATAGTAGAGATACACTTATACACGGATCCGAATATATTCATATAATAAATATAAACAAAATAATAATAACACCCTGAAAAATATATATACTTAAAATGTGTTTTTTTTCTATCATTAGGTAACTCAACTACTACAGAGAAATAAATTATGAAGTAATATTTTATACATCATAAAGAATGTTTAAACTCTTAATTACCGACTTGCTGGACTATGTTTTTAACTGTTTGTTGGCTTTTATTTTGTTTATGTGGTAATTACTTTTTTCAGTGAATGTGTGTCAGCCATGTTCATTGTATTTTAAAATGTTTTTATTACAGTATGTTGAATCGAATGCAGGGATTTATAATTATTATTGAATAAAAATTATTAAATGTTATAAATGTTAGTTGAGCGAAGCGAGCCAAGCGCTCTACTGGAGACTTTTTCACATTCTTTGTCACGAATAGGCTCGAAAATTACTTGACGGAAAATTATGAAATTTTGCTATGATTTTATGTATGAACACTGGCAAGTTATAACTTATTTTGAATATTCGATTGCTTAAAAATAAAAAAAAATATACCAAATTTAAATACAATTAGCTTTCATAGACAAGGTGACATCTGAACCATGTACAAGGAGATTTAGCACAGTCTGCAGAATCAATCGGCAAGTGTTCATGATATTCTTCGCATTATGTAAGGAGGATAGGTTTTGTCCTGTGTTCCGACCCTCAGTAACGGTTAGAAACAGACGCAATTATTTTAATTATAAATAAGGGATATGCTTACAAGACATTTTTTACTTATTTACGTTTATAACGTAACGTACAACTTTGGCACTGAAGGGGAAGTTTTTGCATAATTCCAGACGATACAGAAAACTTTTTTATTATTCACATAGGATATTTAAAATCTTACATAGCAATATTTCATACCCGAACACATTCCAATGTTTTTAATTAATAGAGCTATTCATTCATAACTAATCTTTAGAAAAAAGTAGACGACGGGATGTAGTTTTTTAGTAGATATGTATATTTATTATATATCAATTTATTGTAACAGTATTTATAGTCAAATTAAGTATACACATAATTAACACTAGCAAATAATATAAATTAATAATATAATTAATGATTGAGTTTAAATATTAAATCCCATATTCCATAACTAGAATTATCTATCATTTAAATGGTTTTACCAAAGGTGAATCTACAATTAATTTTGTAATTCTGTACGAAATTATGCTGAAATAATAAAATGTGTATAAAACATGTCACTTTACAAATAGCCAATGAAATATATATGGCTACTTTACCAGCCGCTTACTACTTTGAAGATGTTAGTGAGATACATAAGTGTTGTATTCACTACGGTGAAGTAAAACATTTATGAAGAAAAATTTACATACATACATAAATTATAAATATTATATATTTAAAGTGAAAACACAATAACATTTTTTTTACATTTATATGTTTATGATCAAAATCTATTTAACATTATCAAAATAACAAAACATGCTAGTACATTCTGTGACTAAGAAGTATTCAATTATGAACTTGATATGAAAGGCGTGTCATTTACTTGCTCTAATTAAAATCGTACAAAATTAGCACCAACCACAATTTTCTAACATTTTAATATATAGGTACTCTATACAAAACTATGCTTATATCTAAAATTGTTTAATTCATATTTTATTCACAAATTCACAAATCACGGTACGTAAGGTTTGTATCACAGTTGGTTGTCAGAGTGCTGTGCTTAAACAATTCACAGTCAATTAGGATTGTAAACTGAAACATAACTGCACAGTTTAGAAATATAATCATATTAGTGTGACACAACATAAACGAGACGTCATCAGGTGTTAATTTATTACATTTATCACACAATAGAAAACATAGAAACTATTAAATAATATTTTATACAAAACTAATCTCTTATTCTATTTCTTTTGATCTTGAATGATTAAATAGTTATTTTGATTCTATTCCTCGTGTAAGATATGATCAGCATGAGTACGGCCATGCTGCAAATATTACAAGTCATCGGAAAAAGATATATATATTATACAATACAGTATATATAAAGACATTCAAAAAGGAATTTAATGAGGAAATATGGTTTGGTGATAAAATAATTCTCTGAGATAATAAAATGCTTACGAATTTTGATCTTCAATTCTTTTATCACACATACGTTTGTAAATAGTGTGTTTTAACTTATACACAATAGTCACATTTTTTCTTATAATTCAAAATGGTTTTATATATCTGTTACAAATAAAAAATTTTCATAAAATAGTAATAATATTTCATCTTTGATTTTTTGCTACTGCCACATTTTGTTTACTCTTTAGCATTTCTTGAGTTTTATAAACTTAGACAATGCTACTGTTGACTTAACAAAGGCATTAAAACAGTTAAGAGCCTGTGAAAGAGAATGTGAATGTGAATAATAACTTTGATACTAGTACAACTGGAATAGGATGACTTTGTTTAGAAGATTTTAACCTAACCTAAGCTAACTCACATTAATCACAAGTTAAATAATACAGAGCACAGCAATTGGCTCTAAATTAAATTGTATGAGAACTGTCGATGAAAAAAATATAACGACTCCAATTGTTCAAAACTAAAATTGAAATAATTGGGACTGAGATTAACATTTACACTGACCACTAAATAACTAACTAAATCTCAGCTTTCTGTCTAATATTATTTTCGTACATTATTTAATGATACTATTGCTGCAAACAAAGTTTTATGTATTAAATCGCCATGAAGAATTGTTAAGTGTTTAATACATAACATTGATTATAATAAAATAGTTTAGTAGTCAGTTTTTCTAAACATTACCCGAGCAGCTTCTCCGTTTTTAATAAATTTGAAGATTTGGAAATACATATATTAGCAATAAATATTTACTAAGGTTAGTTAATTAGCGAGTAGCATAATTATTTTGAAACATGTTTTTTTATATTGATGTTTGATAGCAATAGTAGGGCAAATAATGTTCTTTTTGGTTAGAAGTGCAAAAATTTACTTTACGATTTAAGGGTTGTTACAAAAGTTACATTAAGGTATTATTAGAAACTGATAATTTCAAGAAATCCAAATTCCACATTCTGAACAATATCATTATTCTATTAAAGTCTTTTAAATAAATTCAAATCATTTGAATTACTGAAATCTTTCTCGAAATAATTCAATTTGAAAACACAGGCTCAGTATCGCCTGAAGGTTGTATAAAATAACCATTTAATTTACCCTATATATTTTTTTATTATCAAATTTAACATGAGATGAACCTAAAGGACCGATAGTAATCATATTATAATAAAATTTTGGTTGTTTTTAATATCTTATCTTTTAATATATTATCTGGATTAAAAGAAAAACAATATTTGGATTATATGAAATAAAAACTATTGACAAGTGTTTTCTTATATTCGTATGACATAAAAATATATTATTTATTATTTTACATTTAATAAGTTTTGTTCTTTTTTATTTAACACATATAATCTTGTTTTAATCCATCAGGTACCTTTCTTATCTCTCCCTTTGTCGCTTCTCCGAAGTGTCTCCAAAGCTTTTAATCTGTTAAAACATGTCAAACTTATCCTTCTATATTTATCACTTAATAGACAAATTGTATGTATTATATGGGTTTATTGTATATTATTTACTGTAGTTTTTTTTTCAATCACTTTTTGATGATTGATGATTGATGATTTCGAAACACAGACCAAATTGTCGAGTTTTTAAATATACTACTATTATTGTGTATTTAACAAAAAATCTCTTCAAACTTACTTTATTTCAATGTTTGATGTAATGATACAAAGTGAACCTTTATTGATAAAAATACTTTTGTAATATTTATAGTTGTTTATCAATATCTTTTCACCACGCTGTTTGAACGGTTCCATCTGTAATGAATATATTAATTATTAAATGGAGTGATGTATGTGTTAGTGTGATTATTATATTTAAAGATTTACGATTGTCAGGTGTGTCGTTCGGCGACCTTCATTATTCACATAGTACTATCACGGGACGCATTCGTTACTGTAGCAACAATAAGATATAATAAAATCTATATGTTGTCATATAGCTTACAAATGTATTACTTATTGAAGTTTGTTGTTAAGTAAATAAATTAGCTTTTGAAATAAAATATTGCATTTATAATTTCAATAATCCAATATATACTTCGCTATATTATTATTGCCAAGAACATCAAATCTTTATCATAGTACTCACTATATTCAGATATATTTATATATATTTTTTACCAAATTTCCTTTAACATAGTTTTTAAACAAAATGTGACATTTTGTCTTTGACGACCGTAATATTCCGAAAGGTACTTAAAATTAAAAAACAACCTACCATAGAGCAAGAGAGGAAAACCTAATTAGTTATCAAGCGGGTCAGTCTCTTTTAATTAGAAATGCACTTCGATCGCTTCCAAAGGCAGTTTCGGTGCGGCAACCCATGTACCGGTAATATTAAGGTAAAATACACAGACGGATAGACAGATGGATAAATTTAAAAAGATTAGTTTAGATGTAATGATAATACATTTAAAAAAATAAACTCTTTTATTTAACATTATATGCTCTATATAATATGAAGAACAATTATTTTATAACATTGTCTTAAACCAATGTAAATAAATATCCAATATCTTCATCAATAATAATTAACTATTAATTGTAATTAACAAACCACATTTGAGTGTCTCTGACTTGACTGGTCTTGGATACTTGGTACATTGACAAGAGTGTTAAAGTGTGTCACCACACAGTATGCAGGTAAACTGTAAGCTCAGGTAATTAGAATTATTTATGTATGTGTAAGTAAAATGAAAATTCAGATTTCGATATTCAATACTTGTATAGAATTCCTTGAAATAAATATTAAATTATGCCAACTCTTATGTTTCTATCAATATTGTATTTATATATTATGAAAAAATATCATTATGAAATATAATCTAATTGCTACACAGTATTTGTGTATTAATGAATATAAAAGAAATTACTTACACAAGCTACGCTGTGGGACCAAGAACTTGAAATATTATTAATGGTAGTAAAAACAATGGTTTTTACTTTTTAATAAAATGCAAGGTTTATTACACTCACCATCAAATGCATACTTAACATCAAGGAGTTCTGCTTGCTATCTTCTGATTATAAATATTTTATGGATATAAATATTATGAAAAAATACACAATAAATTTTTCTTTATTTTTTAATATTATCATAAAAAACTAAATGCAAAATCTAAATGCAAAAAATGGATATATGTATATATATATATATATATATATATAGACGAGACGAAGCTTCTTAGCATTCCATGGATTCACCGTGTGGGTGCCGGGCCAATCGCGTTGCAAGAAGAGGACCGCAAACAATGCCTGGGACTTGCAACCCAGATTTAGGTTTAAGGGGCCCCTTTACTATGCGCATAGACGCTCACCTTCACTGTTTACGCTCCTCTCCCTACCTAACCAAATATCGTAAGAACCTACTAAAGCCGCCTTTGAAATACGTTCCAGAAATGAACTGATGATCATTCTAGAAAGGCCGAGATCCTTAAATAAGTTGTAGAGAGATTTTGCTGTTATACTTCTCGCTCCTACTTCTACAGCGTATAAATTAACTATAAATTTATTCCTGATCAGTTCGTTACATAGTTCGTAATACTTGTTAAGCTTAAATGTATGATCTTTGGGTATGTTTGTTTCCCAGGGTACAGTGAGCTCCACAAGTATAACGTGCCTTAGTTGTTTTGAGTACAGGAATAAGTCCGGCCTAGATGACGAAACACAAACATTCCCGGGGATTTTGTATTGCTATATATAATTTATATATATATATGTGTAAATATATATAAATTAAAGCCATACAAGTATGGCAGCAGTCACTTCTGAATATGACCAGTTTAATTCGGATATTCAGAGTTAAAATTAGCCCGAGGCATCTCACAGACAAGACGCCACAAGTACCCTACTACACTGAATTTAATCACTGAACAAGATAAAGGAAAATATAAACCCCATAATTTCCGAGGAAATTTAATTAAATTTCAAGTGATATTTAACTTGAATCATACTGTAGGTGTGATTTAATGACGACGGAGCTTTAAATCTACCGTATTAATCTATATTATCAGTATACGAAAGCTAATGAAGCAGAAGATGACATATCGCATTGTTTTGTACATATTATTGAAGAGTTTCTGTCTATAGATTACTTTTATACGACGTAATTAGTTGTAATTAACGAAACACGAATATCTTAATTTATTATAAAACAAAAAATTATTAAAATAATTCTATTCAATACAGAAACCAATAATAAAAATTAATCAAGGAATTTTCTGACAGGAAATAGGATATTTCTGAGCTCAAACAAACATTTTATACTTTTTATGATCTGCATGTCATCTACAATTCAATTTTAATAGTAGAGATACACTTATACACGGATCCGAATATATTCATATAATAAATATAAACAAAATAATAATAACACCCTGAAAAATATATATACTTAAAATGTGTTTTTTTTCTATCATTAGGTAACTCAACTACTACAGAGAAATAAATTATGAAGTAATATTTTATACATCATAAAGAATGTTTAAACTCTTAATTACCGACTTGCTGGACTATGTTTTTAACTGTTTGTTGGCTTTTATTTTGTTTATGTGGTAATTACTTTTTTCAGTGAATGTGTGTCAGCCATGTTCATTGTATTTTAAAATGTTTTTATTACAGTATGTTGAATCGAATGCAGGGATTTATAATTATTATTGAATAAAAATTATTAAATGTTATAAATGTTAGTTGAGCGAAGCGAGCCAAGCGCTCTACTGGAGACTTTTTCACATTCTTTGTCACGAATAGGCTCGAAAATTACTTGACGGAAAATTATGAAATTTTGCTATGATTTTATGTATGAACACTGGCAAGTTATAACTTATTTTGAATATTCGATTGCTTAAAAATAAAAAAAAATATACCAAATTTAAATACAATTAGCTTTCATAGACAAGGTGACATCTGAACCATGTACAAGGAGATTTAGCACAGTCTGCAGAATCAATCGGCAAGTGTTCATGATATTCTTCGCATTATGTAAGGAGGATAGGTTTTGTCCTGTGTTCCGACCCTCAGTAACGGTTAGAAACAGACGCAATTATTTTAATTATAAATAAGGGATATGCTTACAAGACATTTTTTACTTATTTACGTTTATAACGTAACGTACAACTTTGGCACTGAAGGGGAAGTTTTTGCATAATTCCAGACGATACAGAAAACTTTTTTATTATTCACATAGGATATTTAAAATCTTACATAGCAATATTTCATACCCGAACACATTCCAATGTTTTTAATTAATAGAGCTATTCATTCATAACTAATCTTTAGAAAAAAGTAGACGACGGGATGTAGTTTTTTAGTAGATATGTATATTTATTATATATCAATTTATTGTAACAGTATTTATAGTCAAATTAAGTATACACATAATTAACACTAGCAAATAATATAAATTAATAATATAATTAATGATTGAGTTTAAATATTAAATCCCATATTCCATAACTAGAATTATCTATCATTTAAATGGTTTTACCAAAGGTGAATCTACAATTAATTTTGTAATTCTGTACGAAATTATGCTGAAATAATAAAATGTGTATAAAACATGTCACTTTACAAATAGCCAATGAAATATATATGGCTACTTTACCAGCCGCTTACTACTTTGAAGATGTTAGTGAGATACATAAGTGTTGTATTCACTACGGTGAAGTAAAACATTTATGAAGAAAAATTTACATACATACATAAATTATAAATATTATATATTTAAAGTGAAAACACAATAACATTTTTTTTACATTTATATGTTTATGATCAAAATCTATTTAACATTATCAAAATAACAAAACATGCTAGTACATTCTGTGACTAAGAAGTATTCAATTATGAACTTGATATGAAAGGCGTGTCATTTACTTGCTCTAATTAAAATCGTACAAAATTAGCACCAACCACAATTTTCTAACATTTTAATATATAGGTACTCTATACAAAACTATGCTTATATCTAAAATTGTTTAATTCATATTTTATTCACAAATTCACAAATCACGGTACGTAAGGTTTGTATCACAGTTGGTTGTCAGAGTGCTGTGCTTAAACAATTCACAGTCAATTAGGATTGTAAACTGAAACATAACTGCACAGTTTAGAAATATAATCATATTAGTGTGACACAACATAAACGAGACGTCATCAGGTGTTAATTTATTACATTTATCACACAATAGAAAACATAGAAACTATTAAATAATATTTTATACAAAACTAATCTCTTATTCTATTTCTTTTGATCTTGAATGATTAAATAGTTATTTTGATTCTATTCCTCGTGTAAGATATGATCAGCATGAGTACGGCCATGCTGCAAATATTACAAGTCATCGGAAAAAGATATATATATTATACAATACAGTATATATAAAGACATTCAAAAAGGAATTTAATGAGGAAATATGGTTTGGTGATAAAATAATTCTCTGAGATAATAAAATGCTTACGAATTTTGATCTTCAATTCTTTTATCACACATACGTTTGTAAATAGTGTGTTTTAACTTATACACAATAGTCACATTTTTTCTTATAATTCAAAATGGTTTTATATATCTGTTACAAATAAAAAAATTTCATAAAATAGTAATAATATTTCATCTTTGATTTTTTGCTACTGCCACATTTTGTTTACTCTTTAGCATTTCTTGAGTTTTATAAACTTAGACAATGCTACTGTTGACTTAACAAAGGCATTAAAACAGTTAAGAGCCTGTGAAAGAGAATGTGAATGTGAATAATAACTTTGATACTAGTACAACTGGAATAGGATGACTTTGTTTAGAAGATTTTAACCTAACCTAAGCTAACTCACATTAATCACAAGTTAAATAATACAGAGCACAGCAATTGGCTCTAAATTAAATTGTATGAGAACTGTCGATGAAAAAAATATAACGACTCCAATTGTTCAAAACTAAAATTGAAATAATTGGGACTGAGATTAACATTTACACTGACCACTAAATAACTAACTAAATCTCAGCTTTCTGTCTAATATTATTTTCGTACATTATTTAATGATACTATTGCTGCAAACAAAGTTTTATGTATTAAATCGCCATGAAGAATTGTTAAGTGTTTAATACATAACATTGATTATAATAAAATAGTTTAGTAGTCAGTTTTTCTAAACATTACCCGAGCAGCTTCTCCGTTTTTAATAAATTTGAAGATTTGGAAATACATATATTAGCAATAAATATTTACTAAGGTTAGTTAATTAGCGAGTAGCATAATTATTTTGAAACATGTTTTTTTATATTGATGTTTGATAGCAATAGTAGGGCAAATAATGTTCTTTTTGGTTAGAAGTGCAAAAATTTACTTTACGATTTAAGGGTTGTTACAAAAGTTACATTAAGGTATTATTAGAAACTGATAATTTCAAGAAATCCAAATTCCACATTCTGAACAATATCATTATTCTATTAAAGTCTTTTAAATAAATTCAAATCATTTGAATTACTGAAATCTTTCTCGAAATAATTCAATTTGAAAACACAGGCTCAGTATCGCCTGAAGGTTGTATAAAATAACCATTTAATTTACCCTATATATTTTTTTATTATCAAATTTAACATGAGATGAACCTAAAGGACCGATAGTAATCATATTATAATAAAATTTTGGTTGTTTTTAATATCTTATCTTTTAATATATTATCTGGATTAAAAGAAAAACAATATTTGGATTATATGAAATAAAAACTATTGACAAGTGTTTTCTTATATTCGTATGACATAAAAATATATTATTTATTATTTTACATTTAATAAGTTTTGTTCTTTTTTATTTAACACATATAATCTTGTTTTAATCCATCAGGTACCTTTCTTATCTCTCCCTTTGTCGCTTCTCCGAAGTGTCTCCAAAGCTTTTAATCTGTTAAAACATGTCAAACTTATCCTTCTATATTTATCACTTAATAGACAAATTGTATGTATTATATGGGTTTATTGTATATTATTTACTGTAGTTTTTTTTTCAATCACTTTTTGATGATTGATGATTGATGATTTCGAAACACAGACCAAATTGTCGAGTTTTTAAATATACTACTATTATTGTGTATTTAACAAAAAATCTCTTCAAACTTACTTTATTTCAATGTTTGATGTAATGATACAAAGTGAACCTTTATTGATAAAAATACTTTTGTAATATTTATAGTTGTTTATCAATATCTTTTCACCACGCTGTTTGAACGGTTCCATCTGTAATGAATATATTAATTATTAAATGGAGTGATGTATGTGTTAGTGTGATTATTATATTTAAAGATTTACGATTGTCAGGTGTGTCGTTCGGCGACCTTCATTATTCACATAGTACTATCACGGGACGCATTCGTTACTGTAGCAACAATAAGATATAATAAAATCTATATGTTGTCATATAGCTTACAAATGTATTACTTATTGAAGTTTGTTGTTAAGTAAATAAATTAGCTTTTGAAATAAAATATTGCATTTATAATTTCAATAATCCAATATATACTTCGCTATATTATTATTGCCAAGAACATCAAATCTTTATCATAGTACTCACTATATTCAGATATATTTATATATATTTTTTACCAAATTTCCTTTAACATAGTTTTTAAACAAAATGTGACATTTTGTCTTTGACGACCGTAATATTCCGAAAGGTACTTAAAATTAAAAAACAACCTACCATAGAGCAAGAGAGGAAAACCTAATTAGTTATCAAGCGGGTCAGTCTCTTTTAATTAGAAATGCACTTCGATCGCTTCCAAAGGCAGTTTCGGTGCGGCAACCCATGTACCGGTAATATTAAGGTAAAATACACAGACGGATAGACAGATGGATAAATTTAAAAAGATTAGTTTAGATGTAATGATAATACATTTAAAAAAATAAACTCTTTTATTTAACATTATATGCTCTATATAATATGAAGAACAATTATTTTATAACATTGTCTTAAACCAATGTAAATAAATATCCAATATCTTCATCAATAATAATTAACTATTAATTGTAATTAACAAACCACATTTGAGTGTCTCTGACTTGACTGGTCTTGGATACTTGGTACATTGACAAGAGTGTTAAAGTGTGTCACCACACAGTATGCAGGTAAACTGTAAGCTCAGGTAATTAGAATTATTTATGTATGTGTAAGTAAAATGAAAATTCAGATTTCGATATTCAATACTTGTATAGAATTCCTTGAAATAAATATTAAATTATGCCAACTCTTATGTTTCTATCAATATTGTATTTATATATTATGAAAAAATATCATTATGAAATATAATCTAATTGCTACACAGTATTTGTGTATTAATGAATATAAAAGAAATTACTTACACAAGCTACGCTGTGGGACCAAGAACTTGAAATATTATTAATGGTAGTAAAAACAATGGTTTTTACTTTTTAATAAAATGCAAGGTTTATTACACTCACCATCAAATGCATACTTAACATCAAGGAGTTCTGCTTGCTATCTTCTGATTATAAATATTTTATGGATATAAATATTATGAAAAAATACACAATAAATTTTTCTTTATTTTTTAATATTATCATAAAAAACTAAATGCAAAATCTAAATGCAAAAAATGGATATATGTATATATATATATATATATATATATAGACGAGACGAAGCTTCTTAGCATTCCATGGATTCACCGTGTGGGTGCCGGGCCAATCGCGTTGCAAGAAGAGGACCGCAAACAATGCCTGGGACTTGCAACCCAGATTTAGGTTTAAGAGGCCCCTTTACTATGCGCATAGACGCTCACCTTCACTGTTTACGCTCCTCTCCCTACCTAACCAAATATCGTAAGAACCTACTAAAGCCGCCTTTGAAATACGTTCCAGAAATGAACTGATGATCATTCTAGAAAGGCCGAGATCCTTAAATAAGTTGTAGAGAGATTTTGCTGTTATACTTCTCGCTCCTACTTCTACAGCGTATAAATTAACTATAAATTTATTCCTGATCAGTTCGTTACATAGTTCGTAATACTTGTTAAGCTTAAATGTATGATCTTTGGGTATGTTTGTTTCCCAGGGTACAGTGAGCTCCACAAGTATAACGTGCCTTAGTTGTTTTGAGTACAGGAATAAGTCCGGCCTAGATGACGAAACACAAACATTCCCGGGGATTTTGTATTGCTATATATAATTTATATATATATATGTGTAAATATATATAAATTAAAGCCATACAAGTATGGCAGCAGTCACTTCTGAATATGACCAGTTTAATTCGGATATTCAGAGTTAAAATTAGCCCGAGGCATCTCACAGACAAGACGCCACAAGTACCCTACTACACTGAATTTAATCACTGAACAAGATAAAGGAAAATATAAACCCCATAATTTCCGAGGAAATTTAATTAAATTTCAAGTGATATTTAACTTGAATCATACTGTAGGTGTGATTTAATGACGACGGAGCTTTAAATCTACCGTATTAATCTATATTATCAGTATACGAAAGCTAATGAAGCAGAAGATGACATATCGCATTGTTTTGTACATATTATTGAAGAGTTTCTGTCTATAGATTACTTTTATACGACGTAATTAGTTGTAATTAACGAAACACGAATATCTTAATTTATTATAAAACAAAAAATTATTAAAATAATTCTATTCAATACAGAAACCAATAATAAAAATTAATCAAGGAATTTTCTGACAGGAAATAGGATATTTCTGAGCTCAAACAAACATTTTATACTTTTTATGATCTGCATGTCATCTACAATTCAATTTTAATAGTAGAGATACACTTATACACGGATCCGAATATATTCATATAATAAATATAAACAAAATAATAATAACACCCTGAAAAATATATATACTTAAAATGTGTTTTTTTTCTATCATTAGGTAACTCAACTACTACAGAGAAATAAATTATGAAGTAATATTTTATACATCATAAAGAATGTTTAAACTCTTAATTACCGACTTGCTGGACTATGTTTTTAACTGTTTGTTGGCTTTTATTTTGTTTATGTGGTAATTACTTTTTTCAGTGAATGTGTGTCAGCCATGTTCATTGTATTTTAAAATGTTTTTATTACAGTATGTTGAATCGAATGCAGGGATTTATAATTATTATTGAATAAAAATTATTAAATGTTATAAATGTTAGTTGAGCGAAGCGAGCCAAGCGCTCTACTGGAGACTTTTTCACATTCTTTGTCACGAATAGGCTCGAAAATTACTTGACGGAAAATTATGAAATTTTGCTATGATTTTATGTATGAACACTGGCAAGTTATAACTTATTTTGAATATTCGATTGCTTAAAAATAAAAAAAAATATACCAAATTTAAATACAATTAGCTTTCATAGACAAGGTGACATCTGAACCATGTACAAGGAGATTTAGCACAGTCTGCAGAATCAATCGGCAAGTGTTCATGATATTCTTCGCATTATGTAAGGAGGATAGGTTTTGTCCTGTGTTCCGACCCTCAGTAACGGTTAGAAACAGACGCAATTATTTTAATTATAAATAAGGGATATGCTTACAAGACATTTTTTACTTATTTACGTTTATAACGTAACGTACAACTTTGGCACTGAAGGGGAAGTTTTTGCATAATTCCAGACGATACAGAAAACTTTTTTATTATTCACATAGGATATTTAAAATCTTACATAGCAATATTTCATACCCGAACACATTCCAATGTTTTTAATTAATAGAGCTATTCATTCATAACTAATCTTTAGAAAAAAGTAGACGACGGGATGTAGTTTTTTAGTAGATATGTATATTTATTATATATCAATTTATTGTAACAGTATTTATAGTCAAATTAAGTATACACATAATTAACACTAGCAAATAATATAAATTAATAATATAATTAATGATTGAGTTTAAATATTAAATCCCATATTCCATAACTAGAATTATCTATCATTTAAATGGTTTTACCAAAGGTGAATCTACAATTAATTTTGTAATTCTGTACGAAATTATGCTGAAATAATAAAATGTGTATAAAACATGTCACTTTACAAATAGCCAATGAAATATATATGGCTACTTTACCAGCCGCTTACTACTTTGAAGATGTTAGTGAGATACATAAGTGTTGTATTCACTACGGTGACGTCATACACAACGAGGTAAAATTATATATTATGGTTTTCATGATCGCAAAATTACTGTTAGTATTATTTATAAACAAACGTCCAAACCGCACCGACATGTTTTAATATTTCTGACCATAATATTAACATTTTATACAATGGCTCTTAATAACGAAAGCACACACAATGTGCGGTTTAATTATTTTTTTATTTTATGTTTCTTATAAAGTCTAATAAACGGAACAAATAAACAGGGGTCACTTTCATTTAAAATATTATATCCAAGTAACAAAAATATTTATGTATAGAACATAAATATTCGACATCGACATATTATTTATATTATTTACTAGGATGAATAATACCTAAAATACTTTCTTTCGTTTCTTATAAATATTTTACGTTCGATATTCCCGAATGAATACAAAATTTCAATTATTCTGACGTCAAACTTAACTGACGTGTTTCAAGACGTCACTTAAATTTGTTAAAAAGAACTCTTTCCTTATTGTTCAGTTAGCTTATCCTAAAAGTTTTGGTGGAAAAAGAAATTATTGTGAGGTGAAGTAAAACTATTATGAAACAAGTTGAAGATACAAACTAGAATAGAAATATAATATTGATAAAACAATATGTTTTTAAAAATATATAAAATGAACACACAATAGAATTTTAACAATTGTTTTCTTATTAGAAAATATACTTTTTAAATAACTTTTATTACAATAATAACCAGCAGTTGTCTTTTATCATCAAAGTATATCTATAAAAAGCAGAAATAATATTATAATAATACATTGTGTGACTACGGAGTGTCCAAGTATGAAATTGATATACAATCACTTACTTATTGTAATTATAAAAATATACAAAATTAGCACCAAACACTTTTTCTAACATAAATAAATATATACGTACTCTATTAAAATAACAGAGGCTTATTTCTCTGAAAAATATTGACCAGCTAAGAGTATAAGTTATAGCACGTGATAGAATATATATAAATGCAAAAAAACGTTCGCATTTAAAAGTAGTTTAAACTTTATTCAATAGTTTTACTTTCTTATATATTAATTTAAGAAAAATTTAAAACAATTTATATTAGAGTAATATATGTTATATATTATTCCGACATATAAAAAATAAAAGTATATAAAGATCGCATTATGTGTTTGTGTTTTGAAAACTTTAACCCATTTTGGAATTTAACATATATTTCTTTTAGACCAGAACCATTAACATAATAAAATTAATAAACCGACTTTATACTATAGTTATTTATCGAGTTCCAAATATTAATAGACAATACTTAATGAAATTTATTTACTTATTTATATAGGACTTAATTTGACAGACACAGACATAATGTAGTTTTGTGAAAAGTATATACACGTTTGCTTATTAAATATAAAAAATATAACATAATATAATTTTTCATAAAGTATAACACAAAGGTTCTATCTGTGGGTTTAAACAGACTTTTTATGTTATAAACGTATGTTTAATAATTACTACCGCTACTTGTTGTTCTATTAGATCATCATATAACCGCAGTCGCTGGAGTTTACATAAGAGCTGCAGTAAATTAATAATTATTATGTTGTTATTTATTATGCTGTTAACTCTATTGGCTACGACTGAGTCACTGGTGAAACAGACAAATAGCTATAACTAGGTTATAACACTTAATAAAATATAAAAAATATTATGTTATAAAAAAAACGTATAAGTATAAAGAACCTGGGTAATTGAGCGAAGCGAACGAAGTGAGCGGAGCGTTTTACTGGAGACTTTTTGCATTCTTTGTCACGAATTGGCTCAAAAACTACTTGACGGAAAATTATGAAACTTTGCAATCAAAAAGACACACATTAGGTGATAGTTCTTATAAAAAAAAATTGAAAAATAAACCTAAAAAAAAAAAAAAAATTAATATCATGTAAAAAAAGTGATATCCCATTGAAATCAATGGGAAACAATGAGTCAATACTCTGGGCTCGCTTCGCTCAATATGCAAACGGCACCCAAGATTTCACGAGCGCAGCGAGTCGAAATTGAGGGTTTGTTGGCGCCCCTAGTATATTATATTGAGTCAATTAATTACATTGATATCAACGGAAAATAAAAAAACTACTTTAGTTACCGCATTAACTCATTCACTCACCATAATAAATTAATTCCGTACTTTACCCGTTGAATATTCATTATATTATTACTTAGATGCTATTCTAATAAAGCTAATTTGTTTAATGGATAATTCCATATCAATTTCATGGCTAATATTATTTTGAGCTACTGAATGCTTTACTATATGTCAATATATCTGACAACCATCCATATTATATATTTGAGATAGTAATAATGTAACTTGTATATTTACTTGACCTCAGACGGTGGATGAGTTTATTAGTTTATAGAAGTAGTATAGTTAATAGCTGCTCCGGTAACATGTTCATCTCAAGATATAGTTCATCCAGTAAAATTGCAAAGTATATTTCAGTTCAGTCATTACGGTCAAATTTCAACAAAAATGACTTCTACATTATTTGTATACACAAACATATTTATCAGGTCCTCAAAGTATTCTTATCCTTTCAACAAATTACAACATGTGAATATCGCTCTTTGATTACAAATAAGGTACTTACATAAATGAAAATTTTATAACTATAAATGAAAGGGAAATGTTTTTATTTGATAATAAAAGATTAAGAATATTTCAGTTAGTTTTCTGTTCTATGTGCTATAAATATTCAAATAAAAATTATTTACACTTATTTGAAAAACATTTTTGAATTCAAAACATTTCAGAAATTATCAGTTGTAATTTTATCACAATTGACAAATAATATAATGAAATACAATTATAATAGGGCAGGCAATACATTCTATCTACTTGGCTTTCGAATTTGAGTTATCCCAAACGTAACTGGGTCGATTGATTCCTCTGAAGCTTCAAGTCAATTGTATCACGGGTGGTTGATTCATGAATTGTCATAACTTTGAGAGTATGACAACGGTTTCATCTAAATTGCTGTAATTAAGACTGGTACGAACAACGGAAATTAGATTTTTATGTGGACCTTTTCGTTATATTCATGAATAAAACATTTAAAATACAATCTATAACTAAAATAGTTTTTGTCTGAAAGTTTTTAATGTATGACTAAACACATTTTAATATTAATAACATTTGGCTTGATCGGTTTAATCAAGGCATTTATAAAGTTTTCCTTATAAGACAAATTTGATTTTCGAATAACACACATAATCGTCTAGGAAACAAAAACAATGATGGGATTGTAACTCTTATATTCAGTTTGATAAAGGGTAAATTAATTTTCTTGCACTGTGTGTCTAGCTTGAGGCAGATTTGGCATCAAGTAAAGATAATTATCCAAAAAATGCGAAATATTATTTTATTAGAGGTACGACAAAGATACAATAGTTGTAAGAAGATTATTTAATTTTAATAAGCTATAAGATAACCAGTGTATTTAATTAGATTTTTAATTAAATATTTTGTCTTGAACAGGAACAAAAGCAACACTTGTAATGACAGATATTAAAGTTTATATCTTCTATAAAATTACAGTTGCCAATGTAGTTCCAGTATTTTAACCCTTTTAAGTAATACGTACCATAAGTTATGTTTCTATATGGAAACTGCAGAGGCTGTACGCTGCTACTTATCACTGTGTCAGAGAAATACTTACATACTTACATGATTGATTTGTACATGATTATAACTATCTGGCGTTATGCTTTCATTCAGTTTAATTAACATTAACTGTTTGAATATAATATTTTATTAAAAAATCTTTTATAATATTGTGTTTTATTCCTTAAATGTTAATTGTTCATTTCTATTTATTGTTAAATCACAACCAACTATTACATTACAATTAATATATCCATACGATAATAGTTTTAATTTTTCCTTCAACATTAACAAAAAAAATCTGAAATTATGTATGTATAATCATGTTTTATTATTCTCATATCGTTTAACTGTATGTTCATGATTTTCATTACAACTCTAATATTTTAAAATCGTATTATTTTAGGATGCTAAAATGGTAAGACCATAAAATCTCTTATAACTTTACACCTATCTACCATCACCGAAAGGAACTAAACTATTCAAACGTTGGCTTTAAATCTTACAAATACCATTTCTTTCACAAATTTTCACACTCTCTTATTAAATTGCTCTGGAAACATTTTTAAAACTCTTCTAATCTTCTGTTATAAACCTTACGTATTAGCCTATATCTAATCCATGAGAATAGAAACTTGTATTGAAATACCCAATAGAAATCTTAAAATACGCTACTTTGGCATGTGACAGAGAAATCTGCGTCTTTCTTTACAAGGAAATAGAGTTATTATTTCCTTTCAAAAATAATAGAAGTTTTTTTAATATATAATTTTTATAAATAATTTAAATTGATTTCTTGTTTTATGAATTTAAATGCATTTTATTTATTATTTTTAAATGCACTATCTATATATTTAACAAGCACTATTAAGATATACACCGCCACAAAGAAATCCTGTCGACTACAGACAGGTCGTTAACCTTGGCGAAGTTCTTAATAAGTTTCTGCACTCTTTCAGTTCAGTTGGAATATACATTTAAAGTAATGGAGAATAGAGGTCACAATTCTGTTTTATTCAAACTCTCATTAGTACCCGGGACGTGGTCCATATACAAATGTACTGAAACTTATATTATTTAATAGACATGTTGTGTTTTTTTTTATATTTTAATTTAATATTGTGACATGAATAAATAATAAAGCCTTCCACATCTTGACAAAAAGTTCCTGAAACTTTACGCTACGTGATAAAATTTCATAACGTTTTATACTAATAAAAAAACATTTAGTATAAATTTTAGATAACTAGATACAGGACAGATAGCATTGCAGTGAAATAATTAATAATTCTGAACATTATTCAGTCAATCAACCTTAAGCGATTTAACTATTATATTACTAAGTTTACTACTACTACTTTACTTACTTTACTAGATTTAACTATTTATCATTTATACATGGTTGTAACGGAGACCATGACTTAATAATTGAAATGTGATCTAAACCTCCCTCACTCCAATGAACCGCTGAGTGTTACCAATATTACGAACATTTCGTGACAAAGTAAGTATGGGTCGATCAGTTTAATGTCTGCATAAACACTAAACACACATCGACAGCGCTCTACACTCAAACTACATCTTTTAAAGTAAATTTAATTACTATTATTTTTTGTACTTTTAAAAACAAACATATTAAAGATCTTTATTTTTCTCGAATTTTATTGTTTAAGATAATTGATTTTATTAAACACACTTAATTAAGTTTATAAGAGAATTTAATATAAAGCTAATAACTGCTTTGTAAGTGTCACCAACGTCAGTGTTATAACTGACGAACACAAACGGGGCAGAGTTATTATTAATATTTGGAAATATTAACATAGTTTGAAGAAAAATATAAAGTATATAAAAAAAAACATTAACACGATGATTGTTCTCTTTTTATTTTAATTTTAATGTCTTAAATGTAGTTAAAATATTATATTTCTTGACTTATTCAACCAGCAATCAATTACTGAACAATACACATATACATATATATATATATATATATATATATATGTATATGAAGTGGTATATTTAGGAAGTATGTTTAGCAGAGACGGAAGATACGAAATGGATATGGAAAGGCGCATTGCTGCCGGTAACAAAGTCAACGGTACTTTGGCTGCATTGTTGACACGGCGAAACGTCAGCAGTTTGTTTTATAGATCACAATTATAGATCTCAATCTTCACCGAGAGGTAAAGTCATGAGTTCTTGAAAACATTTTAGACATATGAATAATAGTTACACGTCGAATTATACAATAAAGACTAACTATCCTTCTTTTATGTAGACTTTTCAATTTGGTTATTTTTATCCATCCCAAAAATTTCAACTATTATATAAAATTCTATTATATTTAAAATGTATTTTTATAATAACTGCTAAGTTAAAAAAATCTGTTACAATTATTTTGAATATTAAACGCAATCTTTATCTGTCTCTAAGAGGACGGCTAGTGTTCAACTTATTTGACAACTGTATAAAGAATATCTGCTGTAAGATATCTTATTATACTCGTATATTCATTATTAACGCCAGACTTCTTGATATTAATTATATAGAGCACCGACCCTTAGAGTAACTTTTACATTTATAATTGGTCACAGAACTTGGTAATTATCAAATTCAAAACTTCAAGGGCTCGTCTTTTGTACTTAATTATTCCAGGAATCCAATAGTGAAAGATAATATTTTTTTATTTGTATATTTTTTATTTATTAAATAAGAGCGTTAATCATTTTCATACAAACAAGGTTATGAATTGCAAAAATACTTTATGAAATCCGATGTGTGGTTTAAGACATTGGCGATAATGGAGTAATAAAACTCTTCATATTTTATTTTACCTTTTTAGATTAAATTCATCGTTTACAATTATTGTCAAATACATTAACAATAATAATAGTATACCTGTACAAATAAATATATTATTTATAGAATTACTTAAATGTGATTAACTAATACACTGAATATTATTTATTATTATTATATATTCTATATTTAGTTCATATGCACATAAATTTATTGATGAAATAACATGGTATCAACCAAAAATATAAATAGTTATTTATAGATCACAATTTAAGACACGAATTGTTATGATTTGCAGGTGGTTTATCCAACGTTATAAGGAACATGAATATTTCATATATTTGGTTCATTCGATATTGTCGTGTGTGAAACCTTTAACATTTTAATCGAATCCTTTGTCTATTGTCTAGACACATTGATGTTTTCTGATCTGTTATTAATAATTCATATGCTATTGCTTAAGGTTTGTATTTTTACTTTAATATGAATAAACATCTTTAATGTGTCAAAGACACATGTATAATTAAAATGTAAGGATAGTGTTGGTATATTAATAATATTCACATTGGTGTACACATCAACTATATTACGTATTATTAGTTTGTAAGTCTGTATATCTATTTATCAGTGAATATAACCAGAAATGGATCGGTTTTAATTGAACTTATATTCATATTTACCCATTCACAAATATTAAATCGAAATATATTTTATAATTTTACGTTAGTAAGTGACTCTATATATAATGTTATATATCACGATCGTTTAAAATCTTTAATTCCATTACGATGACCGATGGACGCGCTGTAAGCTGTGTAATTGAGTTATCTCATAAAGCGCAATGTCTGAACGAAGCTTCCACACTATTGAATTACGATTCGGGCTCTCTCACTCAGTAAAAAAGTTGTAAGCTGTTATAACAGATTTAAATCATTAACAGTTATATTATAATAAACACAATATGTTATTCCATGTCTTAGTAGAATGCTCTCAGAAAAGTTATTACTCTAAAGACAGCTAACCGAGTAAGAGGAAACTGTAAGATTTAGCGGTTGTTAATGCGGTATGTTTGTTTTTTTTTTAATATCTGCACTGCTGTTAATGAAAATATATTATCAAATTATTGAAAATATATTATATAAAATATAATAGTCATTATTCAGATTAACAAATCTATTTTCCTTTAAACAATTGATATAAGAATTGTATAGGTAAAGGTACTGTTTCTTTATAATATATTATTACTTTTTACGTTTTCTTTATTCTTTAATATTAAGTTTCAAAATTGAACACCAGTCGCATACTGACATTTCAGTAAGGCTTTAGTACGGCTCAATATTTTCACTTGATATTTTGACACAAGCTGAGGGAAAGCCAATATTTGATATTTTTATCATTTCTAGATTTTCGAGTCTGGTGGAATATGGTTATAAATGTGCAATATTCTTTTAAGCTTGATTTAAACTTATTTGTGATATTACATAAGTATTAAAAAATATACAATTCAAATTAAGGAATACAGTGAGTTTGGCAGGTTATTTTAGAGATAAATTAGCTACGAATTTCGTATTATTTTAGTCGATTTAAATATATAGGTATACGTTTTTAAAATCTCTCAATCGAGAAAAGAAATATAAATGTAGTATGACTTGATGTGCCTAATCAATGAGAAGGCTTCATTAAAAGTTGTTGAAGAAAACAATCTATTTAACGGTTATTGTCCCTTCTGTATCTCTGACAACATTCGTACAATGCAACAACTTTATGTTGACTAATTGAGTACTTAAGATATGTAAGCGTAACAAATATACAACCTTATATTCGCGTATATAATACTGCCTTTGGTCAAACATAGGAACACTTATTTTTTAACTAACATTTTAGCTTCACGTAATGCGACATGAAGATAAAAAGTAAATGTCTTCAAAACATAAATATTGTCTTTTTAATTTCATTTAATGGAAAGAAAAGTTTTGTTAAGTATAAAAGTAAATTGAAGTATGAATTCCTTATAAGTTTTAAAAAAAATGCTTTCAAAATATACGAGAAACTTTTTACAATATCTGATTTATTCAGTACTCTGAGCACAATTGCTCCAATAAAGTTCTTCTATAGTTCTTATAATAATCGATTGTCGATCAGTAAGTTTTTGTGTGAATTGCACATTTTCTTTCTCGCTAATTGTACTCGTATGTTATTATTAAAAGTTTAATAAAACTTGTAGTAATTTAAATAACTATAATCAATTTTGCAAGAACATTTTTACAGATATTTTTTATAGCAGAATATCATGGACTGCATGAATTTGTTATAAAAGCAATATATATTGTAACAAATACATTTACATGACTTTTGGCCTACTTTTCAAACAAATATTAAATTTTTAATGTAATAATGGATTTAAGAATATTAAATATATTTATTTATTTAATTAGATGTCATAATTTGAACATGTGTAAACAAGTACGAGTTCACGTGTAATTATGACTTGTTAAAAGACGCCTCGCTCTGGATTCGTCCTCCATTACGTTATTAAACGCACCTCGGTATGACATGCCGTTCTCCTTGTTTTGTTATTAACAATTAGAACGCTATGTTGTAACATCTATATTGTTAATTAGTGAACTTATTCTGAATAAAACTTTATTTTAATATTTTTTTTTTTGAAAAAAGTAAGTACCCGAGGTATAGAAAAATATCTTTTAGACGACAATTTTATTTAACAAAAAATTTTACAAGAATTTTTTAAAACAATTACATTAAAAGCCTGACTTCAATTCTATTTTTATAAATTGAATTAAATACTTGTTATTTTAAATATAGAAGCAGTTACTTAGTTGTATGTTAGACTTGATCTGTACAGGGGTTTAGGAAATTTAATATTCATCTGAAATCAATAAGATTAAGTACTTTAAAGCTATAAATTAATTAACATCTTAACAGTTAAGTTTAACTTTTATGGGAACATGATTACATGTACCTTACAATGACAGTATAAATGTAGTGTAGTGTTATGATTATATAACTTCGTTGTTGGATGTTTAAGAGTTTGAATTAACATCTCGTTACACTTTGAAACTTAAACTTTACTCTCGAGTCATGAAACAGAGGGCTATTTTTTATTAACACGAAATTTTCATTAATACAATATTTATTAAGTGCATGTCATTTTAGCCATGATGTTACAATTGTGTTATGTAATAATTATAAACTGCAAACAAATAATATAGGTAAAGCCTTAAGTACCACAATAATATTATTAAAGTGTTGATAAATATCATGCCGTTATTAAAACACTAGCAATAATTACTACTATTTATACAAACTTTAAAGCCATCATGTATCATGAGGTATCATTGCAGAACAACTTTTTATTAAAACTGAAATATAATTGATGTTTTTCATATATATTAAGTTTATAAAAAAAACAAATATTTAAATTTTAAATGACTTACACATTTTATTATAGACACTAACTAAAATATTACATATATACAACTAAATCTTTGATTTTATGTAAGAAATAAAATACTGAATTGATTTAATTTTTATTGTATAACACAAATAATAATGTTATTCACAAAAATTTTTACGTAAAAACATTCATTACATTTACAAATTAAAGGAAGTAAAAAGAAGTATCCGAAGTAAAACTTTTTTAGAAAAATCTTTGTTAACAATTCCATTAATCTCTCAAACATAAAAATTACAATAAAAACGAATGCTATTTCTTTACAATAAATGTATTTTAAGCAAGATTGAGTCCGTTCGGTATTTATCAAGTTCTATACTCAAAGCGTCTGTCGTCTTTAAGAAATACGGTGGTTAACCCTAATTTAATTACTGAGATCAGACTTATTTTAACTATTTCCCGTTTATATCTCTGAGGACCCATTCGACTTATTTCTTCTAGAGTATTTATTCTTATTCTTAATAAGCGTTAACACAAGTTTGAAAGTTTGTTTGTTTGAAATTGTACGTGATGGATATTTAACGAGATTTTAAAGACAAATAGACCACGACTGTCTACACGAAAAAAACCGAAATAGTTAATAATTTCACTATCAATTTTATTTGATAGGAAATCGTTTTAATTATTGGTCGACAATTGATAGTTTTTGTATAAATTTACAGTTTACATTATATCATTTCAATACATGTGGTCACTATGTGGAGCTGTTGTTTAAAATTTTTTGTAATGTGTATATATTATATATTATCTTATTTTTCAGATCTCAAATATGTTCCCTAAATCTAATACCGATAACTTTTCTTTATTTTATAAATATGTAAAATTCATAATCACAGTTTATATACCTAAATTTGTACATTGCACACAATTCTACTTTTAAATTAGTTTAAGAACTAACTCATTTTATGACGTGGTCTATAACTGTCTTAAGTAAACTTTCTTCAAGGCGTTACCTATTTCATCAGTTGTTTGTGACAGAAATCTCATCTTCCCGTGACTGCGATAGCTGCGAAAAATTTGTATTTAATTTTTAAATTTATATATTTATTATTTGTTCATTTATACAGTATAATGCGCACTTTCACTTAAATACAGTTTACTTAGTTTCTGTAAACATTTTTCTAAAAGCCCTCCAGAAGTGAAAAATATACCTTCGAAATATGTATAACCGATAAAACTTATAATTTTATATATTAAATATACACGAAAGATAAGGACTTATTTAAAATCTTCTTATTATTGAAGTGGCACGAAGCAATTATTTAGTAATAAATAAGATGTTTTACTAATAACATAATAATCATTTAGTGTGTATTATTAATATAAACAGAAGTGTTAATAATACAATGGTTGAGGTACTCGTACAACGCGCTTTAATTACCGCAGGAAAGTTAAGGTTTGTCGGTAAATTCATTTCGTAACTTTGAATTTTAAAACATGTGTTCGTGGAGTGGTTTAACTTATTTATTTGGGTACAGCGTATTTTTATAATTGGATTATGTTTATACAAAATTCATAACAGTAAAAAAGAGGTGAAAATTGTTCGTTTATTATTAAGTGGTTACAATTTAAGAAATGTAAGAGTCGTGCTAACTTATTATTTATTTATATTAATAAAATAGGTTTTGATTGTCAATATATTAATTTAATATTATGGACGCGTTGCCAATTCCCGACAATCCATGCAATTGTATTTAAATATATGTTTCATTCATATTAGGTAAAAAATAATATATATTAATGAAAAAGATATAGTAGTAATTAGTATAAGATGTCTGCCTGTCATTAATACAGTTTAAAATGGATATAATAACTTTGTAAAACATAGTTATTGAAATACAGTACATTAAAAGAATTACTTTCTGTTGAGAAAAGAACTAACTGACTAATAGTAAATTTTCTTCAATACTATAATATAAATATATAAGATTACTATACTAGATACTTACTACTAAATCACTCGGGTGATTTTATGTAACGAAGCAATAACATATATGATATAATTAAATTTGGCGAAATTACAGTCCTTTAATATTTATTAACAATAGCATACGTACAATTGGCACCGACATGTTTTAATATTTCTACCACAATATTCAAATTGTATACAATGACACTTAACAACGAAAGCACAAACAATATGCGGTTTAATTATTATTTATTGTATGGTTTATTTAAAGCTTAATAAACTGAAAATACAAATAGAGGTCAGTTTCATTTAAAATACTTTATCCAAGTTGTAAGAATAATTATTTCCATACACTCAGGAATATCCACATACTTTATATTATTTATTGGGATAGATAAAACCAAAAATATTTTCTTTCCTTTTAATTTTTATTTTCTCTTAGATATTCCCGAGGGACTAAAAAATTCCAATTATTCACGTCTTTCAAGACGTCAGTTAAGTTTGTCAAAACGAACACTTTTCTTATTGTTCATTTAGTTTATCGTGAAAAAATTGGCAGAAATAGAAATTATTATTTCTGAAGTGAAATTAGTTGAAGATACAGACAGAACGGATGTACACATATATATATACATAATATTGATAAGAAATTTTAATTTAAAAATATTTAAGGTGAAAACACAATTGTATTTTTAGCAACTATCTTTTTATTCTCAAAATGTACTAAAAAAGTGCAAAAATATAATAAAACAATTTGCTAGTACATTGTGTGACTTCGAAGTGTTCGATTACGATATTGATATGAAAGGCGTGTAATTTACTTGATCTAATTAAAAACGTACAAAATAAGAACAAACCAGAAATTCCTAACATTTAAATTTATAGATACTGTATCAGAGTACAAAGGTTACTTCTCAAAGATATTTACTAGCCGGTGCTATAATGTGTGTTCTTTGTCCTCATGGTGTGATGAAAACCAAAGAGACTGTTAGTTTAAGACAACCATGTTGGAATAAAACATCAAGTCATTTAAATAAAACGCTATATTTACATAACGTTAGATGATTTAAGAGAGTTTGTGTAAACTAAGTGTATTAAACATTATTCAAATGATTTGGCAAAAATAAGTCTAAATGAAACGTGAATAGACAATCACGTAGTCAACGTTTTCATAAACTTGACAAAATTCGAAGAATGTTTATCTCTGCAGGAGATCCAATTTGCACAGCATTTTGTAGATTTCGTATACTATTAAAAAAATATTTACTACTTCCAATTGAAGCAGTGCAGTGTTGCTCCTTAGTTTCTTTTACCAAAAAATGGTTTCAAATAACTTGAAATTATAAATATAGGCTTAAAATTACATATACGAACTACGGATCTATCATGTATATTACAACAACATAATAAAATTTAAAGTTTTTCGATATAAATAAATAGTCTCATCATATTATAATTGTAACCAACCATATCACCGCCTCTGTCCCGTGCCATATTGCAATGAAACATCAACTGACCGCACAACAAGACGGCACGACCGACACGACCGCACGACAAGGGCTGTGACTTCACAGTACCGGCCTCCAAAGCTGCTGCTACTGTGACGGAGTCGAGCCGTGCCGCCTATGGCTTCCTCTTTACTAATATACAATATTTTGTTAAATATAATGACATTGTCTGTAATAATTTTGAATAGTTTTACGTCTAAGATTAAACGGGTTAGTTTTAAATGTTCCATTAGTAGCCCGTTTGTCAACTTCGTATTTAAATATTCTTGTAATTAGAATAGTTTTTTCTTAAAGATATTTTAAAATTTATTGTTAAAAAATAATGAAATTTTAAGCTTATTATCCGGTTTCTAGTTTTCTTTTTATAATTTATTGTTAAAAAATAAATAAACTTCTAATATAGGGTATATTATTATATTCATTTCTTTTTATATTTATTATTTGAAAGATTTATTTTTAATGATCCTTGTAAATATAAATTATTCCGTGTAACCCTCAAATAATCTATTGATAATATAATTTTCCAATTTCTTACAATTAATTTCTCTATATTAAAATATCCTTTATCTTTATTTAATCTTTTAAAATAGCATTTTAATGCAAAATACTTATCTAGTAGTACTCAAAATACGCCTTTACTCAGTAAACAAAAGATACACATATATTTATTGTAATATATAAGATAATGAAAAGTGTCTCCGTGTTTTAAAAGATGTAAATTACTTGTTCCATGAACTCTTTCAAAGTTTTTCTTTTTACAGTATCTGCTTTAGTTTTTCAATTTTCTCTATTTTTTTATACTTTGAAGGTTTCAAAACACCTTATAAAAGTTTTCAAAATAGATTATTTCAATGTCAATATTTAATGGATTAAATATTAATTTTTTTAGATTAATTAGTTCTTTATAAACAAAATAAATAGAACATGTTATAAGTTTAATATTTGTAACCATGCAAAGTATGATAAAATAAAACAATTTCATAAAATCGCTACCATTTAACGTCAAAATATTTTATTTACATTTCAGTTGAATGAACTCACCGATACTTGATACGGAGATCCGAACGATATGTGTCAATAACAAATATATTCAATACATTCGGCTTCGTGCTTATACGTATTACTTAATATAGGTTACTTAAATTATTTTACGGGACTTCAAAAGAATACCGCGGTGAATATCCGCAAAAGTCTTAATCTATGTTTACTATTTGTATTAAGTTAAGTTAATGTCTTGACCTCTTCCACTTAGTAAGGTCTGGAGCTGAGTCAGGTCCGTTAGTAATAAGATGGATTGCGTAACAGCGCCTTCTGGTATACAAGCTCTGCCAGAGATGGATAATGGTATTCTGAGAGAATTACAAAACTATGATATTGTTATATAAATAATAATAATACTTGGTTTAAAACGTACGCTTCGAGTATTTACACATTCTCTTTATTTATTTACCTATTTTAATATACAAGAAATTCCTGGATTGAACCGTAAAGTTGATATGACTTAACATTCATCCCGCCCGCTCTCTTATTGGATCTAGGTGCGAATGTGAACTGAATGAGAGTACGGTAAATACTAAGACAAATCGTGAGCAGATGACACAGCTGCTTTAATATATTTATAGATTTTTTGACAAATCTTTGTTCTTCAAAAGGAGAAATATAAAAAAGAACCTTTTTGCTTACAACATTGGCAGGCGAATTATAAGGTTTAATATAATAAGCGATAAATTATAATTAATTATTAGGAGAGTGAATCTCTCTTTTCAATATCCTCCTCAAGTCTTCTATCCCTTGAACATACAGAACTCAGATTTGCAGAATGTTTTTCTTGTTTAACTGACTCTCCAAAAATTAAAATAATATATCCGGTCAAATTTATATATTTTTTATTTTGCCTTTGATACATCACTCTTTTTCGCTCTTTTCCGTTTTAGCAGCATGTATAATATTTACCACCTGATGACGTAAGTATTACTTGTCATCTGTGTGGAGATGATATTTGATTGGTAAATGAAGACAATGTAAAGTCGCTTCAAATGAATAATATCAAATAACGCAGCGAAGGCTGTTAATGTGTTTACGTGGTTAAGTTAGTTTTTCTTGTATTGCGTATTGGAACGCGAATGCAAAACGAACAAATATTTAATAACGATATAAAATAATGTACATTACTAATCAAATAGATCTATTAAAATATCTCTGATTTTCCTCTGAATTATAAAAATCGTTACTATTTATTTATGTGTTTTTTTTTATTTGGAGGAATTTCATTGCAAATAACTAAAAAAAAATTTAAATGTTTACATAATATTTTCAATGAGAATACAAAATAATTAATCTTTAAACCTGACATGGGTTTATGTAAGTATGAATATGAAATTAAAAACAAAACATTTTTTTCTCCAAACTTCACGTGACTACACGCTGTCGAGACAAAATCCACGAAAAATAATGTTTATCACACTTTTATATTCACTTTGTTTAATTAATGCAGCAAATCATTGAAATAAAACACCCAGTTAGAATATAAATAACTTTAGATGTTTTTAGAATGTTTGTGTAGAGCAAGTGTAAGCCTCTGCCAAAATATGTATGAATGAAATATGAATAGACGTCAATCACGTATTCAGCGACTTCATAAACATTCCAAAATACGCTGATACTTTATGGAAACCTGTAGGAGATAGAATTTCCATAGCCTTTTGTAGATTTCGTGTTCATTTAAGGAATAATTTTTATCAGTATTTGGTTTTTAAATTAATCCTTTTCTGCATAATTTGACCGAAATGTATTTACGTTTCGGTCAAATTAGGCATCTAAACAAAACAAATAGTCTTGTCTTCGTGTCAAAGATACGGGATATTATTATTTTCGGATTTCAGGAGTACTCAGGCCCTTATATAAATGTTTAAATAATTTCTATTCGTATATAATTCTCAAGCTTTTAATAAGGAATAAGAAGAGTCATTATTGTTGAGATATTTACTATTCATATGTAGTAAATAATGCTCTACTTTTACAAAATGCATAAAACAGTACACTGCGGTCGGTTTCGTGAGACAATGTAATTACTATCGGCTGACTAGGCCTATGTTCTCATGAATTCTATTACTCTATTAAATGTTAAGAGAATACTGAGATTCGCTTATAGCTATTTTATAAAACTTTGATCAGGGAAAAGCCTTTGATTTTATATCATTTCATTATTATGCGACTAGCCTTTGTAACTGCTTTGATTAGATAAAGTTGTGGTATAATAACCCAGCTTTTAAAAGGTTTTTCTATCAGAAATTATTGTATTACATTCTGTTTATGACAGTATCGTTGGTATCTATCTACATTAAAAAATAATTAAATATTTGTTAAAGCTATGGGTAGACATTTACAACAAATAAGAAACGTTATGTAACATATTAGTTATAAAAGTTATCTATCCTATGTAAGTCCTATATAACATTTTATTTCCAAATCTTTACCTTATGCCAGTTCCTTTATTCTTATTGTAACTAAAAGTAACTAAGGACTGGGAATACTTTTGAATCTGTAAAAGTGAACAACGAACTTGAATTGCTGAATTTTCAGCTTTTCAAGTATAACACTAATTTTTTCATATTTTTTTACATAATTAAAATAATGTTTAACATTTAATTATGTATTATTAAATATATGACAGCGGATACAATTATATTTAAATGATGAATATTAAAATTACCGCAATAAATCCGACGATGGTTTGATTAAAGTTATATTATATTTTATTGCAAAACATCATAACCGGTATTACGTCATGAAATATTATTAAAAGCCTTCATGGTTTTATATTATAAATTATTTTTTTATATTATTTTATTCAGTTTGTGACATATATTTTTTTGTTTATTGCATTATAATTTTAAAAAGAGCTACTACCTACCTACCTACTCATCAATTTATCTAACGCTTCATCTCAACGCATCTTAAACCTCCCTATGATTACAATATATCTAAAGGTAGCGGTAATTTATCAACAGGTGCTTTTTTGACACCTGATATTATAAAAATAAGGTATCCAAAAATAAAACAAGATGCAAAAAAATATATATTCATAAGAAATTGTACAGAAATTTTGTGACATACCTATTCTGTTATAATGTGAAAATATACAAAGCCGGTTACCAAATGATCTTAGAAGAAGTGATAGGCGTATGTACCTTTAAGAATATTTACATTACACTATATACTCAAAGAGTCTCAGTTCTCGACTACGCATTACTTGTGATATTGAAGGATACAGAATATATATTTCATAAGCGTAAAGTAAATTTGTCGTGAGTGTTATCATTACATTATCTCGTTCTTCTCGCGAAGGTGAAAAACATCAGTCATGATATCAATAATTTGTATATATTTTATATTTTCGGCTGAAAAAATTCACGACGAGAAGAATAAATAATAAAAATAAAACCAGAGAGTTACCGCTCAAATTAAATATTTTCTGTTGGAAAATTTTAAACTTATAAGACAAATTTTTCGCTTTGTATCTTTATTCATACCTAAAGGAAGAATATAATAAGTAACTTTTTATAAAAAAAAATAATTTTAAAGAAACTATAAAAAAACTGTTTCTGGTGTCTATTTTCTTTCACAATGCAATTGGATAATTGCGCTTAAAAGTAGAGGAACAGTTTATTGTAACTGTAAAACAGTTCATTTTAACTGTTTATATATTTATCAATAATTTGTATAATATTATATTCGATGTAAATATTCATATCTTAACTAACATACTATTATCAAATGTGTATTTGTTTATTCGTTTGATATGAAATCACGCCTAACGACTGAACGAGGTATTTTTCAAACATGTTTCAGGATTGTAGAAAAGAAGTAACCTCAGATGTTGAGATATAATTGTAAGACCATCCGATGTAGCAACTGTATTTTGTTTTGTTATGTTAAAACACGGACTAAGTCCATGGCAAAGGATAGGTTTAGTATATATTTTTATAATTTGCTGTTTTTTAAATAGTTTTGTCTAACAATGATAAATAGTTCGTGGAATATGTACTTTCAGGTAATATTTTCTTATATTGATAATAATAATACTATCACGTTTTTTAATTATCCTGGTATGATGATACGAGTCATAAGATTGAAACTATAATCCAAATGTTCAACAAACAAAACCATGTAGGTTCTTCAAAATAAAAGAACATCTTCCGACTGTAAAGGTCTAAAACATTGTAGTACAATAACCTTTATACACAAGTAATGGTTCAGACACACGGAATAGACTGAGGAATTAGCTACTATTGTGTAGACTGGGTTTTAAAGCATCATCATAACATATAGTAGGTAGGATATATATTTTTATAAAATATGAGGGAAATACACATTGTTTTTGTTGTTTGAGTCACGTATTATAATATGGTAAGAATATACATAAAGAAGTCATTCGTATTGTATTATTTGAAAAAACCTTATTTAACCTTAGTCACTTTCTTTTTATAATTCTTCTGTATGTTTGTTACTGACTTCTTGCTAATCGAGCAGATTTTGATACCACTTTGTGAGTGAATGAGTAAGTTAGGTTTATTAGACAAAATTACCACTTTCATTTGTTTCAATGTTGCATAATTTTTATATATTCAGTGCAGGTCCATATTTGCCAGGCTTACAACATTTATAAAAGAACCAATAGCAATTACAGAAATAACATCTAACATCGCTTTAAAACAGATTGTGTTTGGATAGAGAACTATTAAAACCAACGCAATTAAGCCGCTTCATAATGGATTGTGGTTAGTTGTTAAAATTAATACTATTTTTATTATATCAAAATTGACAAAATACTTTTAAAATATTTAATTTATAAATAAACAAATCATTGGTAGATGATAAAGGAAGTATGAAATGCGTAATAACCAAAATTAATTTGTTATTTATCAAAAGTGCAATAAGTTAACACTAAGACGTCAAATTATTATTTAATTTTAAACAAATAAGCTGTGAAACAAAAGACAACACATTCGATAACCTTATACTACACTCTGTATTATAAGTATATTTTAAGCTTTTATTTGAAATATCTAAAACACCAAGGGTAATCTTATAAATATCAAAGAATCATGAAGAAATACTGGGCTTTCACAAATTATTATGTTATTTGTGGATCCAACATTAAAAATTAATGTTATCGAGTTAATTATTCAATCAATATTAATAAACTACTTCGAACTATTTTATTCCCGGTGGTACAATACGGGAGTGTTGAGTTAAATCAACACCCAGAAATTAATTTAGGGTTAACCAAGTGTCCCCCCTTAGGAGAATAGAGCTTTGACCACAGAACTAAATCAATTGAGACTAGACTAAACATACACAAGAAGTCGCTTAAGATAAAAATCAGTAAATTGAATTTGCGAGAAGGTTAATGTAAATACTGTTTAAATTATCTATACTTACGAAATGGTCTGCCTTGTCTGACTATCAACCCACAGTCAAAACTACTCAGTCTAGTAAGGGGAACTTGTGAATAAGTTTCTTTTATTAATGCGAATTAAGGGGTATTGAAATCAGCTTCAAGAAGTTAAGAGTAACTTTGTATATAACTTTTTGTTTTTTAAAGAAATATTATATTTAACTTATGATGAAATAATAATTAAAATGAATAATAAATTTGTTATAAGTGATATATTAATATATTTTAACGTTTTAAAGCTCACATAAAGTTTTGTGGCTTGATAGACGTACAACACCTTATACATATTGTTAATGAGATCGGTGAGACTTGAAGGTTATTAAACAAAAGACAAAGCAAACACATCTTGTAGTGAAACATTTATTTTACGAATCATGTTTTAATAACACTAAGTAATCGTGACACTTAATTTCATCTCTCATATTTAACGTTAAACGATGACATGTATTACGTACATACGTACTTACGTACGCATGTACGATGATTACAGTAGACGATTTATAAAGTACACTGAGAGCATTTATTTATCTAATAATATGAACGAAATATATCGTGAAGTGATGTGCACTTTGTGATATTGAATTGTAATGATATTATTATTGTAGTTATAAATGACGATAATGGAACGTGTTCATGCATGTTTGATGGTTGGATTGAATATATTGTGATACTGTCTGTCTTTATAGTTACTAATGTTATGTTGCAAAAAGGAAATTGCTTATAAAATAAATAACCTTAGTGCACAAAGTAAGTATATGAGAAAAGTACATAAGGCTAGTTTATAACGAAAGTATATAAGGGAAGAAAATACGGCAAGTATATAGGACTAGTACGTAATGTTAGTAGATAAGTCAAGTACATGAGGTTAGTATATAAAGAATAAGATAAGGCTAACACATAAGGGAAGTGTATAAGGCTAGTACTTAAGGGAAGTATATAAGAGTTAAGGTTAAGGTTAAGGGTACATAAGGTTAGTAGATGAAGCAAGTACGTAAAAAATTAAAATCCATCACATGTATTGTATGCATGCAAATTATTGGTATGCATATTAGTAATGTAACTCATGCATTCGCATTTGCATAATTTCCGCGGATGTTTGCAAATATGTAAATCAGAAAAAAAAAACTAGTATAAGATAATAGAAAGTTAGTAAAATACCCAGGTCGAAAAAATATTTAAAAAAAATAAGAGGTAATAATAGGTAAAATGAAACGAAAATAAGTCAACAAAATTATTACGAATTTAAAAACAAATTTTTATATACTTTTTAATAAATCCTGTAGGAGGTTGTCATACAGTAGCACTCCTTCACACTTTAAAGACTTACATACTATATGTGATATTATTGTAGTATTTCTATGGTATACCATTTTCTGAATTTATTTCTATTAAGAGTAAGAAATACGGTCGTGAGCTTATGCCATTCTTAATGAAATATTTTCTTAACAAGCAACGAAGCTAAGTAAATTGATTTAAGTTAAAAACTAATTTTAAATTTCGTATTATTATATTATCAGTATATATTTTTATTTACCTGAAAGTTTAACGAGACTACCAGAGAGCCATGTTCAGGCACCAAGATACTTTCGGCCTGATTTCATTTCAGTCAATGTTCACGCGCTCTGAATATATAATCAGACTAAATACAATGAAATATATACCTCATTAATTTATCGTTATATTCTCAAATAACTTTCAACATTTTAAAATAGCTGAACTAGCAACTGTGTATAGTTTTAAATTCCATGCTGAGGGCGGAATTCATTCCAACAGTCAGAGCAGGTGCTCAGTACATTTTTCAAACGTACACAGATATCTTATGAAGTCATAATCTATATCAACTCTAGGTACCAAAACATAAATATAATATATAAAGTTTTATGAAAGTCAATATTCAATATTGAATGCATATGAAAGAAAATTATTACTTTCATAAATAAAATATAAAAAGCTAAGGGTTAAGGGCTAAGCTAAGTATAAGGGTAAGTTAGGGTTATAATTAGTGTCACAACAATTTAATCACAGCTCTTGTTTAAGTTAAATGTTTTTTAATAATTAATGTAAGTAGCTCATAAAGTATAGACAACTAATTGTTATTTCAATAAACACACATCATGTGTTATGATGTGAATTTCTATTGGACATACGACTAACAATGTACTCTAACTAAATAAGTTAAGATTACATTTAACACACGAGTAAAAACTGTAGAGAGAATACTTAACCGCAAATACCATATTTTACGTTACTTTTATCATACATATATCTTTATTACGTAACTTACATCATCAGCAGGTACGCATCTAATTTTATCAGATAAATCTAATTCAGTTGATGGTATAATCAAGTCGTTTCAATATCAAAGTAAACTCACACAGATTCAATTATAATAACAGCGTATTCTGTCAATCTCGTTTTATAAGAAATTGAGAGAATTATCAAAAACGATATTCATTATTGTTAACATATTTTCTTGATTCCCACTTACTAAATGTTACTCACGTTTCTAACCGCAATAACTAAAATTTTTGGATTTTACACATTCGGAACATAAGCTTAGTATTGATCGATCTTGATAGAAACGGTCTTAAATAGGACGAACGACTGACATTTACTATATTTTTGTACTTTATAATACTTGTCATAAAAATCATAATTCAATATTATGTAGTATAATTTACTAATCAAAGTATACTTTTTAGTACGATACTCCATTCCAGGGACTAAAATAAAAAAAAATACTATACAAATTTAATATATATCCTAGATCTTGATTGAGTGTCATTTTTATTTTTATTTTTATTATCTTTTTAAAAGTAATTCTAGATGACAGCTTTCGTAAGAAACGCAATCGCAAATGTTTTTGGTCAAGCTACTTTAAATTTATTAAAGAATGTATTAATAATACAAAAGTAATACCATTGGTTTGGAATAAAAAAAAAATTAAGAAGAACGTGCTCAGGTGGTTTGTGCACGTCGAACGAATGAGTGATGAAAGAATGGTAAAAAATGATTTATATAGGAAAAGTGAGCGGTAAGAGAGACAGGGGGAGGCCTCGAGTGACCTTCGAAAAGACAGTATCTATGATACTGGAGGAAGGTCACGTGAAAAGCATGAGGACCCCCCCGGAGGGCATGTATGAAGAAGTTGATGTCTGTGGCCGAGGCGAAAAAGGTATGCAGGGACCGTAGCGTTTGGCGCTCCGTCGTCTCTGCGTACCCCGCAAGAGATATGGTGTGAAGACAAATAAGTAAATACATAAATATGTTTGGTAAATACAACGAGTTATAATTAATGTCTAATTTTATAGTTCATTATTTATGTTAGTGTTACAGTATTAATAGCTTGAACTGATTGACTGTTGAACATGAAAAGAAAAACACTGGTATTGGTAATTATTTTTTGGGTAGACCTCGAAGAATTTGGTCTGCCCATTCATTTGTACCCGACTTTCGAATTTTGGAAAAATTTCTTCACAGGAGGTCTTTTTATGATCCCCTGAGTCCGAAAAGACCATCGGTCAAAAAGTTTATATATATATATATATATGCGTGCGTGCGTCCAGATTCGACTTTTGTCAGCACGATAGCGGCCGCAGTTTCGCTCGGATCGCTTTCAAACTTTGCACAAAAATCAACCATCCAAAAATGAAGGTCAAGTTCGTTAACCAGAGAAATCCGGCTACAGAGGGCGCTAGGGTCTCACTTTTTCTGATTTCAGTTTTTCGACCATAACTTTTTCCCTATACAAAGAAGATTAATCGCGTTCATATTATATGATGTCTTTGATGAATACCTATATTTAATGTAGATAAACCGAAAACCCAACTTTAATAACTTAGGGGTGGGGGTAAAAAACCGAAAATTTTTGGAAAAAAAATCATAACTTTTTTCTGGTAAGCATTCTTACATCACAAGTATTTTTAATAGGAAGGTTATTTTTTACCCTAAATTAAGGTACCAAAAGTTTTTCCGTAAAAGGTACCGTTTCCGAGAAAAAAAATAAAAACCACTTTTAGCTTGAAAATTTAAGGTAGGTAAAACCATGGCAACTTTTTTCTGGTAAACATCCCCTCCCCGCAAATATTTTTAATAGAAAGATTATTTTTTACTCTAAATTTAAGTACCAAAAGTATTTCCAAAAAAGATACCTTTTCCGAGAAAAAAACTAAAAACCGCTTTTTGCTTGAAGATTTTTGATGTAAACAACGGCATCATGTGTTATTCTTAGGTAGTGAGTTATATTTTAACCGAGTTATACACGAGGTCTACCCACGCGTGTCCCCCTGCGGGCACCGATTTTTTTGTTACAGACGAACATATTTTCCAATACTAGTTAATGTTTAATTTTATCGTATATTTAATTAAATTCTCGGATATTTCTGTTCAATATGTGTTGTATTCCATTGATACTTTGGAAGATATTAAGACTTCCATTAAACCGATAGAAAAGCAATTTTTGTCCTGAGATTATTAAAATCAAACTACACCCAACGTTATCGTCTTTCTATTGTTCCAATTTTAAATAATCTTCTAGAGTTTCGATCAGATTGTAATACAACAAAGTATTTCGTAGATTATCAAAACATTGAATAATAATTAATATTGTTTTAATTAAGACTGTTGCAAGATAAAGTCTAATTTTATAAAGGTTTATTTATTGGATATTTGAGACTAATGACATTTGAGACTAATTTATCGTAAATAAAATATTTTCAATTCATGTTTATTTTATTATTTTTATATAAAGAATGAGATGAAATACAACTTTAATAAGATTTTAGCTGGAAGATAAAAAAAAATAATGCATTAACATCTGTGTCTATAGGCCAGGTGAAAATAAACTCTGGCATAGCGTCTCTTTTGCTCGGTTTTAATCAAGGCATTTCAAAATTGTTTTTCAAAATAAATTTGTCAAGAACATAAAGTTAATTTTCGAAAAACAACAATACTGTTAAGACGAAATGTTGGTTGTTGGTTCGAAATGTATAGTTATCCGCCGAATATTAATATTGATAGAATTGTAGCTCTTATATTAAACGAGATAAAGGCGTGTTTAATTTTGACTAATATTGTAGCTCTAGCTTGAGGCGGAATTAGCATCGAGTAAAAATAATTATCAAAAATACGCGAGAAGTTATCTCAGTATAGAGGAAGATCAAAGGTTGCAATTGGTATTATGAGATTAAACATCTCAGTAAATGCGATACAATACGAGTATATATAATAATGGCAGATACAAAAATATGAGTTTTATCTTCGGTACATTAGTATTCTTTTGAAACATTATCAGTTATATTACCATATTATTACGTAACTATATTATTTTAATCATCCTGGAAATTGGCCCTGTATGCTATACTTGTGCTTTCATACGTGTAATGTTTTCACTAGGGGTGGCTTTATCCGCATCGTGGGAAAGAAAACTTATATTGACTCAAACGAGTACAATACATTATTAATAAAACAATTTTAAAATTTTAGATCCAAGTCCACAGATGGGATCCAACGTAATTTAAGATAGAAGCCAAGGCGGCTTTGATTATCTATAAAAAAAACACTCAAAAACAAAAATAATATTTATATATATATAAACATATATAAAAAACAACTGATTAACTTGTGTAATATCTACACAACACTACATTTATGTATTACTGGCTTTTAAGCCAGCATGTACAAAAATATTTCATGTGAAATAAAGCATCTGTTAACGTTCTACTCACGTCTTGAGAATAGATATTCTTAAGTTCAACCGTTTCTGGAAAAGCAAAACGTCTAAAGATGCAGATATACAAAATAGTAATAAACTGGAATAGTAGAATTTATAGTTATTTCATGCCACCCTCAGCTAGAAGCTATTGTATTAAGATAAACTTAAACATCTTTACTTCTATTCCTTATTGGCAAGAGATAGGGAATGCTATCCTAAACCAAAATTACCGCATTTCACACTGCTCTTATGTTAGGAGATAGCACTGTTCAAGCAAGCATGCATAAGAGTCAAACTAGCAACTTAGGTTAATAAATTAACGACATTTCTTGTCGTCTATTTATGTGAGAAGGTAAAAGACGCATTCAGGAAAATTAATATCCTAGTAATTTTGAAATGGTTTAAAATAAATATTGTTACACTATATTTTGAAAAACGTTGCGGTCTCTAAATTTTAATTTTAGTTCATTATCCATAATTGTTTATTGGTCTAACGAGAGCATTAATTAATGAATGATGGAATTTGCCTTTGTTGAGATAACATAATTACAAACCACACCTTCATTATTAATACTGCAGTAAAAATTCCTTTGCAGAAGCGCGATGCGCATTTCTAATCAAGCAAACTTGTGATCCGCTTTCCAACTACCAACTTGAGTTTTCATCTGTGTCTTTCAAGACGTAGTTTTTGATGGAGCTTCAGACGCAGTGTGACATTCACTCGGCAAACGGAGTCATGAGTTGTTCCACGTAATTCTACGAAATTCCACGTGGATTGTAATAATTAAGACTAGCTTGGAACGTGACTATCCATCTCTGACACTTTTATGTGGATATTTCAGTTATACATTATACGTAAAACATACATATTACTTTACATAGAATAAATTATACACAACATGAAATATATAGCACATGTCATGTCATACACATAAGACAAAAAGATAATATTATATTAGATATTCGTTATGAAAGTAAATTTCTTTAACAAGTGTTCTATTCTCACTTGCTCATATCAAATCTACTGTTTTTTAGAATATATACACTTTAGTCAACAAATACATGTACAATGTAAAATCTTATTTAAAATACACAAAATTATAGCTTCTTCTAAAAGCGAAAGAACCTTGCAAATTTCAATTCCTCATTGCATAACCTTAAGGGTAATATTTATGAAAACTCACCCTTATTTCCAGTTGTGGGGAATGTGCAGTTATGTTTTTTAATATGAGGTAAGCTTGAAGCTTAAGGCTTGAAGCTTCCACGAACAGTTTTTAAAACAAAATTACGTATGCTTTGATACTTACAAATAGAATTTCACAAAAAATACTCAAAAAAGATTTAATCTTTGTCAAAGTAATATAAAGATTACTTTTAATTAATAAAAATATATTTAACATAAACGTAATAATAACAAATACATTCGTACATTATCTTCGCTTAAGTATAACTAATAGTCCCTACAGTTAAAAATGAAGCTAAAAATGTAATGACCCTAATTGGTACAAAATATAGTAATATATTAATTATTCTTAATGAAATATGTTTATAATTATATATGTACATATTTGTTATATATGAATATGTTTTTTATTTTGGACTAGAAAACAGAAAAGTCCAAGGTAACATAAAAATAAACATTAAAGGCTGATAGTTCGCTGCTCTAATAAACTTAAATTAAACATACAAAGATAATAATGAATATATTTCATTGTATATTAACAATGAGGTGAGAAGATAAATAAAAGTAATAACAAACTTCTGAACATGAGATTGCAGTGAAAACGCAAAATTTCTAAAAGAAAAGATATAGTGCGACAAAAGTTAAAATAAATGATTAAATAATTAATTAAAATTAATTTGTTGGTTTAAAAGTTTAAGCGCCGTAAGTTTTGATGAAATTTTTTTCATTGCTTTTCTTAAAAAGTTCGTCATGTTTTTGGATGGTGCTTAAAATGTTGTAAAAACAACAATATTACACAAGTTTTGACCTTAAATGTTAAAGTTACGTAAATCTTGATAATTTTATTTAGGTTTTAGATCGATAAATATAGTGTAAATGTTATCTAAACTAGTTTAAACTGGTAACTCTGTCTGGTAAATATGTACAAAGAACCGTAGTTCCTTGAGTTGTATTTAAGAATATAACAGGTGGGCCAAAAATTTTTGCACTTTTGAAACATGTCTAGAAATAAAAGTACAAATGTTATTTTGTTTATGATTTATTAATAGATTCCGTGCTCCAATATCGACAATTATGTTTATTTACGTGATCATTAATGTGAAAAAGGGCCTCGTCCGTAAACAATACATTCTCAAGGCTAGAGAATCGCTCCAGTATAGTGTCAGCAAATAACTTGCGTTGAATGTAATCGTTTGGTTTCATCTCCTGTACAATTTGAAGCTTATATGGGTGCAGTTTAAGGTCCAAATGCAAGATTCGCCGCAGACTAGTTCTTGGTATAGCAAGAGCCGCCGACCGCTTACGCGTAGATGATTCTGGATCGTCCCTTACAGAAATTTCAACCTCCCGAATGTTCTCTTCGCTTCTTCTTGAACGTGGTCGCCCAGTTTGTTTAATATTCTTTGTCGATCCCGTTTGCTCAAACTTTTTAACCCAATCTTTAACTAAATTAACACTTGGACACTCACTTACACGTTGTAATCCGTATTCAACTCTAAAGAGGCGTCGTACAGTAACGTAGGAATCGTTGTTTTTGTAAAATTGTTTTACGCAAAAAGCACGCTGTTGTCCCGTGAAGCGCTCCATCGTGACTAAAATTGCATTAAGCGACGCACAATTCCCCGCCACCCAGGCGCCCCTTGCTCTCACGGTTTTGGAGAAATCAAGTGTTGCTATTTGCAAAAATTTTTGGCCCACCCTGTATATTCGTAATAGATTTCGTGAAAATAAATTGTACTAAGAAAAATATGACAATTTTAATTTTTTTTATGTTTTTGAATAGATCCATAAAATATATTTTTTTTAATATTTATCTTTTGTCATCTAATAATATCTAAATATAATCTCAGTTGTCTCATATATATTTATATTCATGTCAATGATGATAATATAATATTTGGGTATTATTATTCATGCATGAATGCATGCATACATCCAGGGTTATATTAAACTTCATTAATTGAATAATAAATTAATACGATTTATTGTTAAATATTGAAATAAGAAATTATAATTACTAATACATTTATCAATAACATAACCATATATACTTTCATTCTTTAAAAAATAATATTGTCATCTTTCTATAATCTATTATACCTTCAGTCTCATATAATGACCTGCTTTAACCGGTATTAGATCAGTTTTATTATTAACATATAATACATATATACATACATACATACATACATACATACATGGCCGTACTGAAAATTATTGTATAAGTATTTAATTAATTGCGTTTTGCCACCGTTTTAAGAATTATCGTATTATCGTGTTTAATTATAATTTATCTCGCTTATAAAATCATTAAGGTACTGCTGCTTTTATAGTGTATAGAAATATAAGTATTTTATATGCGGTTTTACATTTTTTATTTACCAGCAATTCGTTTTTGTCCTTACTTGGAACTAAAATTGCACGCCGAGCGCAAGCTGGTATTTCAATAATGCTTTTGAACCACGCATTTTTTTCTCTTTCGTTTTAGAAATAGATTGAAGGAATATCAATACTTTTACTGCAATCAATTTAAGTTTTATGAATACGTGTGATCTTTTTATGACACCTGGGTTCAAACGAGTAGACATATAGAGTTTACCTGGTGTTGTCGGTCACTGTCGCCATGGTTGCAAAGATTGAGGAGCAGAGAATTTAAGGAGATTCGAAGTGAATCAGAAAGGATTTGTTTCCGGCTATTCTAAAAATAATATATATATATCGCAGGTAAAAAATAATGTATTGTAAATGGTACCAAAAATATGTAATTAGATTATTAATAAGTAAATAAAAAGAAGTTTTATTATATACTATGTTATATAAAACTTACATCATTTATGTCATACCGCAGCTGCGGTTAATAACGTAATGAAGTGACAAATCCAGATCAAGGCGTGATTTCACACTAACCTCGTAATTATACGGAAACTCCAGTTTCGTGAAATAACTTTTCAATTACAATATATCAAAAACTAAAAAAAAAACTCATTAATTATTATTTTCCTTGCTTCATTACATAACTCACTGCTGCTGCTGCTCACATCCATGTGAGGTTTACAAACCAAACAATAATTTATGATCTTACATCATTGTCTCATATGTGAATCAAATACTCAATGGTTGGTTTTGCAGTCACGATAATTAAACATCTGATATGTTTCGACATCTCGCTCTCCTGCACTGTAAGAAACACGTTTGTTTCACAGAGAGAGAGAGACGAAGCTTCTTAGCATTCCTTGGATTTACCGGGCGGGTGCCGGGCCCATCGCGTTGCAAGAAGAGGAGCGTAAACAATGCCTGCGACTTGCGACCCAGATGTAGGTTTAAGCGTATGCGCATTGTAAAGGTACAATGCGCATACGCTCACCTTCACTGTTCACGCTCCTCTCCCTACCTAACCAAATATCGCAAGAACCTACTAAAACCGTTTTTGAAATACATTCTAGAATTGAACTGATGATCGTTCTAGAAAAGCCGAGATCCTTAAATAAGTTGTACAGAGATTTTGCTGTTATACCTCTTGCTCCTACTTCTGCAGCGTACAGATTAACTATAAATCTATTCCTGATCAGTTCGTTACACAGTTCGTAATACTTGTTAAGCTTAAATGTATGATCTTTGTGTATATTTGCTTCCCAGGGTACAGTAAGCTCCACAAGTATAACGGGCCTTAGTAGTTTTGAATAAAGGAATAAATCCGGTCTAGATGACGAAACACAAACATCCCCGGGGATTTTGTATTGCCTTTTATACGTGTCCATCATCCGACTATTTAATCTGAAGTAAGTTTGCGCGTTTACCACTAAGAAAACCCCATTTGTCGTATCACCGCTCTTCGAGAGCACTCCTCTTAATGCCTCGCCAAATGTCAGAATACTGGGTCTCGACATTTCGAGCGATTGTCAGTCTCGTGGTCATCTGGAGAGCAAGGCCAAGTTGGCCTCGAAGAAATTGGGAGTGATTAATAGAGCGAGGCAGTATTTCAAACCTGGCCAAAGACTTGCGCTCTATAAGGCGCAGGTCCGGCCACACATGGAGTACTGTTCTCATCTCTGGTCCGGATCACCCCAATATCAGCTTCTACCATTTGACCGCGTACAACGGAGAGCCGTTCGGATTGTCGGGGATCCGGTGCTCTGTGAACGGCTGGACTCTTTGGCATTGCGTAGAGACGTTGCATCTCTGTGCGTCTTCTACCGCATTTACCACGGGGAGTGTTCCGAAGAGCTATTCGATCTGATGCCTACCGTCGAATTCCATCACCGCACAGCGCGCCATCGCCTCCAATACCATCCCTACCACCTGGATGCGTGGCGATCCTCCACTGTGCGGTTCTCAAGGACCTTTTTTCCACATTCCACACGCTTGTGGAACGAACTCCCTTCGGCGGTATTTCCAGATCGGTACGACATGGGTACCTTCAAAAAAGGCGTTTACTCCTACCTACAAGGCCAGTAACACTCTTGTAAATCCTCGGATGTTGCAAGAGTTCATGGGCGGCGGTGATCACTTCCATCCGTGACCCGCCAGCTCGTTTGCCCTCCTCTTACATAAAAAAAAAAAAACTTTAAGGTACATTCAGTAGTAAGCAAATCAGACTCATGTTATATATCGCTTTACCTGAACCACCATCCATTAACTTTCATGGTTTACTTTTTTATGACTGTTTAACTCCCACACACTTTCTTCACGATTAACTTTCAATACTTTGAGAAAACTTGAAATTATTAATTGTATTAGAATAACATGTCATCTGCACGTATAATTCGTTATTTCTATATACGGCACCGCCGGACATAGAACACTCTCTGGCGATGGTGCTGATGCATTTTCGACAGAAGTATAGGTATATAATTATACCTATATGTCTACATAGACTGATTTAACAATTCTTTGGTAATCAAGCAACCCTACTTCTGGTTATAAAAATAATTAGGTTTTACGAAACATTATTTCAATATTACATGTTATTATGTATATTTACTATTTATGTAATAAATAAATAGTATATATACATAATAACAATAGTACGTATTAAGAACATTATCTGAAGGAAACGTCTTCACTTATATGAAAGTAATGGTTTATTGTTGTAATAATAACAAAAAATAACAGCACAATCGGCAGTCCTATCTCAAGAGAGCGATCTCTTTTAAGCATCCAATCAGTAGTAAAAGGCATAAAGGTCCATACTTACTCCTGAATGTTCGAAGTTGTATTACTGTGTACGTACAGTACTACTGGTATCGACGTATTTTCTGATTATATTCTCAAACACGATCGCTCATATACAAGTCACATTACATTGGAATATTTAGAAATAGAGCAGGAATACACGTTCGTAAATGGTACAGAGCATTACAACAGAAGGTTCTCAAATATTTATATAATAATATAAAAATAATAAAATATTTATATAACCATAATAATAGTAACGTTGCCAACCATCTCGTTTATGTCAGTGGAATTACAATAATCGATGTGATTTATTAAGAACGATGAATTAATTATTTATAATAAAAAGTTTGATGTAGATATTTACCAGTAATAAAGCCACCCTCATTTTCTAAATATAGATATTTGTTACGTGTCATAGCTAAAAGACTTTCTCTATTCATTTCCATTACATTAAGTAATGTCATAAGTGAGAACGGCATTGTTCGTGGCTTTATATATTATTAGTTACAAAACAGGATAAATTGTAGCTCGCGTGCCATTTTATGTTTGTCATATTATTGATAGAAGTGAAGTAGTCCTTAAAGTAGTATCAAACGCAATTTGTACGTATTATATTTAAAGCATTGGTTTGTTAACACTTAAAAGTAATATCATTCAAGATTACGTACTTATACGTAGTGGGGTTGAGGTTCTTCAATGATACAGAGCGATTCAAATTTGTTAGCCAGAATCACGTTATGGCCGAAGAGACAGTACTTTAACATTGTTTTTCCGACCACAAAAATAAAAAGTCAGAAAACACAAAGCAATCTCGATAAGAATACAAGAGGTTTGAAAAGATTCATGGACATCAGCTGAATCACTATGAATATATTTTCAGATTGGCAAAGATTTCAGGAGACTTTGCCAACAGAACCTGTAATTTTATATTACATGTAATATTCGGAGTGGATAACATTATAACTTAAACAAGTTAAAGTTCGGTAAAATAAAGAATAACTGGCACTAAATTCACTAAGGATTATCATTCTAATAGGACATGAAAAAGGAATATAAACGTAAGTTTAATTAAACATTCTCACTTTGTAGACATAAAATCTAGCAGTAGGTATTGAAAACGCTACACAAGTCCTCGAGCAGCACAGAGCAGTCATAATCATAGTAGTAGTCGTTGTACATCTCGTCGTAAATCGCACTAAGTCACTGAACAACATCGTAGCGTTATCGTGGCTCTTAGCTTCTATGGCTTCCCGTTGGAAACTTATGCTTTAATTCAATTTATAAAATTTTGCAAAGAAGTCAGCATTGGATATTAAAAATAAAGTATTTATTGAAATAATAATTAAAAATCATTTTCAATCTCGGTTTTGAATATTGTTTCTGTAATAAAACAGTCTTCTAGGCGTGATAACTATTCGCTTTTAACAATACGGTTTTAATAGTGTTGACCAAATTGGTTTACGTAGTTTCATTCTAACTTAAATTATTATTACTTGAAGACATCAAAGCAAATTTAAAAGATTGCATCACTATTAATTTAGTAGTAGTAATATTAAGAATCCAAGATATGCAATAAGAATCCAAGAATAATGATATTAAAGGAATGAAAATTGCTGTAGTATGAAACAAATAACATTTTCTGCAATAATAATAAAAAGAATCAAGATAAAATTAACCAGAGCTACATACTAAATTGAACTCCTTTAGGAATAAAAAAAAACAGCGAACCCCCAAAAAAAATACAATTAATTACTATACGAATATTTGACTCGACGAGAAACACATCACTACAATGGCCACGAAAATAAGTTTCATAAATAAAACTGTAACTCACTCACCCATATTCGCTTAGCACTGAAGTTTTTATCTCTCTCCTCGTCAACAGAATTGCTAGTTTCAACTATTATAGAAAAAAAAATAATATTCCATTTAATAAATAATGTTCGATAACAATAATATACATTTATTATTATTGGTCATTCAGTTATCAAATACATTTAACAAACGCAAAGTATAATGAAAAACTTATTGTTAAGGCATTTTATCAAAAGTCTATTATTTATAATACAATAAACCCAGTTTTAATGTCATATTACGATTTCATTTTATATTATAACATAATTGTATATTATGAGCAGTGAGCAAATTTTTACATGGAACTTGTCAACTTGTTATGTTATTTTGTTTAATAATGCGTATAATGAAATGTTTATTTTAAATACACAAACATTTCAAACATGAATTTAATCCAAATATAACTTAGTGGTAGGTTTGGGTTGTTAATAACTAATAAATATATTTTTTTGTTTTTAAATACGAGTATATTAAAATAAGATATATTAAATATTTTTTTATTAATATCATATAAATTCATTCAAATCATCAACCAAAAGAGTTTATAAAAGACAAGGCAATCAAATGAATAATATAATAATATTTCCAAAACCGATTTAAGATCTATTGTGGATCAGTCGAGGGTAAATAAAATGAATAGAAATCTTTTTCATGTCGTGTGTCGACTTTAGGCTTATTGGATTTATTATTTTTAGCGATATCAAGATTATGTTAGGAAAATAAGGATATTTTATCGAGCGTGAAATTTCTCGTAACAGTTGCCATCATTATTCTGTATTTTTCGGTGGGTTGGGACATCAATTTCCATAAATAAATATTACGTTATTAGATCTTCATTTACAAAAGGTCATTTTTATTAAATAATCTGATAAACCGTGTAACTCTAAAACTCAGCGCTTTACAATTTCATTTAACAGTATTGAGACACAAATTCCACTGTCATTCGTTCCTGACATTTACATTGCTCTAGTATTTGAACGTTAGTGATATTAGTTCTTGCTATAAAGATATAACTTAGAAATAAATTTTATAAAATATTCATGGTATTTAAAATTTCATGGTATTTAAAATTCTATATTTGATTTGTTTGGGCGAAAAAATTAAAAATCTGCCATTTTTTATTTTTTTGGCATAGCAGAAAAAATTTTCATCCGATCGCCACAGAAATTGGTGATCATGTTCTTTGAGTTATTTAAACTTGTTTTTGTCCGGCCATTTTCTTACTGGGAATAAAAACCCAAAATGGTGGTGATTTGAGTTTTTGTTTCGGCGTAGCAGGCGTATTTTTCATGTCAGGAAAATTGGTAGGTGTGTGTGTGAGTGTTCTTTGAATTATTTGATTTTTAGTCGTAGTAAGTATTTAAAATATTATTGGGAAGGCAAAATGTGAGGACAAAATGTTTAAGTGTCTATATAATATAATACAAGGAATGGCATTTGTTTTGTTTTTTTTTCGAATTTAAAAAATAACTTATTGGACCTGATGATGTTAAAAGTTAAGTTACGGTTTTATTTTATAATATTCTAAATATTATTACATAAATTCGAAGCTTTATTGTGACATACAGATGTAATGACATCGTCATTTTGTAATTAAAAAAAAATAACAGATTTTATTTTATTGTAATAGAAAGACAAATATAATAAAAGTATGTTAAAAAATATACATATACATTCTAAATTAAAAGTTAGTAAAACACAAACAAGAAGTATCAATTTCAATCCATTAGTTGCCAAGGTTACTGAAAGGCTGTGTGAAAATGTATCCAATCAGACCTATTTGTTTAATTGTAACGATATTGGATTATTTTTATTAATAACAATAATTATGTGATATGTTTAAAATACCTATAAGTATTATTTAAAAGAAAATTTTAAACATTGCAATAGAGATAGAACAGTGAAATGCAATTTATCGAATTTATGCGCTGAAGTTTCATACCCTAGTGTGCTTTAAATCATACGAAGATTTTAGCGAGTTGAAGGAAACACTGGCAATAAACTTACTCATTGCATACTGAATTACGATTTACTGTCTTCTGGAATGCACATACAATGTTTTTTGTATTTCTTTTAACCACATTGCACATTTATCTTACACACTTTACACAACTTGCATTTAGCATATAAAAACTATTAAGTATTTTCAACTATTTACAAATAAAGAAGAAATAGATTAATAGAATATATCATTTTAATTAGCAAAAGTGCTAGTGTCTTAATTGGTTTATATTAGACTTTTAAAAAAACCTCTCATATACTTGAATGAAATTTGTTTACATTCAGTTAAAGGCCAATAATATCGTGAAGGTGTACGTAAAATAAATTCGTATTTGTTTATATTTTAACTTCTATCAAACGTCAATATAAATCAATTATTCAAACCCTTTCACGCGTATATAAATTATAATACATGATAAAATACCTCCTACGCTCAATTTGTTCTCTTCAGAGAACCGAGTTGGTCAAACATAGTTAAGGACGTAACAAACAATGGATTTGTTTGCAATTCCTTACAGATCAATAGTAAATACCCATTCTATCTCAGATTTCATTTTTCGTACGTTTGTTTTGTAACCAATACATTATAATATTTATAAACAGTTATACAATAACTTTAACAATGGTTTTTAAATGTATTTTTTGTTCTGTCTATGGCATGTGATAGTCTATTTTAAAAGCTAACTCACAAAGCCTAACACCCTAGATAAGGTAAATTAGGTACCTACTGAAATACCTACTTAGCTCCTTTTACAAAACCAGATTTAAACTAAAAATTAGCGGGGTAAAGAATGTTAAAATGAATATAAGAAAGAACACGAAAATACTAACAATAGTTCTTAAAATAGACACAAAGTTTCATAATATGTACCCAAACAATTTCCATCCAACTACTGAATGAAACTTAACAACTTCCCTAACCCTGTTTAAACAAGATTCTAACCTAAATTGCAAATTCCATTCGTTAATTGAAGGAAAATATTTGCTGATCTATATATCTACTAGTGAGTAATTCAATGAAGATCCTCCTATTGTGAGAATGTCCTCTTTGTGTGAGTGACTTCAATGGCTCCAGCAATCTGTGATACTTCACTTATCTTGGGTTGGATTTGTTTACGTGGGAATATTTGGATATAATTAGTTTGATAATGGTTTATCTCACTACTCATGTTTCTGTAGGTAATATTAAGTTTAATGATAGTTCAATCAAAATGTAAAATAAAAGCGATAAGAATTAGCAACAAATCAACTAATAACTACAATGTAGTAACTCCAATTTCATTATATTATACTACGTCTAATTAATTTAACACAAACATTAAAGCTTCAATGCGGTATAAATAACGAGAAATATCTGATCTCGCGTGCTATGTGTAATTTTATAAATGTGTTTATTATATATGTGTGTGCGTGTTGTTGTTGTTAAATATATAATCTAAATCTTAAATTCCATCCATACTTATTCATGTACTGATAACGCATAATTTGTCATCGTCATCATCAGTTATCAAAAATTTAGTATTAAAATATGGAGATAAGACTCTAATTTATTGTTCCATTTATTTTTGTATCTACTTTTGAATTATTTTATTGTGAGTCTCTTGCATTAATTTGATAGACCGAACCATATACCAATATTATCCTTCTTCAGCACAAAGTCCAAACTAACTAACTTCAGCTGGAGAAGCCAAGCTAGGTACCCTCAATCAAAACATAAATGATGTGTAGCCACTTGAGTACTTTACTATAGTCCAAAGGGACTCCTTTTGTGACGACCCGAGTTTAAATAGAAGTGTTTCAAACAGACACATGAAGCCACCTCCTGGAATAGGAGACTGAAGTTAAATATATTAAAAAAACAATGGTTTATTCTTTCTAAATAAAAACTTATTATAATTTAAATATATTATTTACTTCTAAAACCGCAATAGAAAATTGTAAAATCTTATCCTAATGAGCTACATTTTAAAAGTACTCTCGTGAAAAGTTTTAAACCCTAAAACTTTGTAAGATTCAATAATTAGCCAGTAAGTGGTTTTTGCTATTTATACGAGGGGAGGTCCAAAAGTTCGTGGAATGAAAGGGATCTAAATAAAATAAAACCACAAAACTATTTTTCCTTTTCAATATAATCACCCTTAAGCTCAATACATTTATTAGACCTATGAATTAATTTTTCTAAACCACTATAAAAATATGTTTTAATTTTTCGTCAAAATGAGCCGAAATTGCCTCCCTTACCTCATTGTCGTCGGAAATTTAAGTCTTTTTTTAAATTGGGGAATAGAAAAAAGTCACTTGGGGCCAGGTCTGGACTCTAGGGCGGGTGAACTAGGGATTCGAACCCATGCGTGTGCAGAGCAGCCATTGCAATTCTGCTCTTGTGAACCGGCGCGTTGTCCTGCACAAGCAACACACCCTTTGTCAAATTTCCTCGCCGCTTTTCCTTGATGGCATCCTTTAATTTTTCTAATATCGTTGCGTAGTATTCTCCGGTTATCCTTTTCCCTTCTCTTTGTAATCCTTCCCTTTTCTTTGTAATCAATCAAGATTATCCCCTCACAATCCCAAAAAACAGTAGCCATCATCATTCCAGCCGACTCCGTCACCTTGAATTTCTTTGGCGTTGTGTACCCTTTTTGTGCCATTGCATGGACTCTTGTTTGGACTCAGGCTCAAACGCGCTGCTCTTTCTGAAACGGCGTGAGCATTCTCGGTACCCATCTTGCACTGAATTTTGTCATACCCAGGTGATCATGTAGGATTCGCAAAATGGTGGTATCTGATACTCCAACTAATGCAGATAATTGTTTTTTCTTCAAACGGGCATCCTCTAGTACAATTTTCTTCGCTTTTTCGACGATGTCCGATATGGTGGCCTCAACTGGCCTTTCTGAGCGGGGGTCGTCTTCAATTGACTCTCGACCATGTTTATAAAGACTATGCCACTTGTAAATCATTGATTTACTAGGGCACTGTTCCCTATAAACGACTCCAATTTCATTCAAAATAGTTTGAGTGTTCTTTCCTTGCTTGGTAAGGAATTTTATCACAGCGCGGTGTTAAATTTTCTCCATAGTTTCAGTTTTCTTCCGCATTGACTTGTTCAGCAGGCGATTGTTCGTAAACGAATGACGCAATCGGGTTGAAACTCGGTATTTATACTAATTATGAGTCTCCGATTCGTATGACACCAAGCGAGCGCCCCTACCCCCGCTCTATCCTCCCCATTCCGCGAACTTTTGGACCTCCCCTCGTAAATACAAAGATTTCTGATAAAACATACACTCATGCATTTCTATTCAACTGTTTGTGGATTAACAGTATTAGTTATTTGCAAATTACCCGTTTTATGGAAATCCTTCAACGTGTTTTATTAAAGGAAACGTCGACCTCGACTCGACCTCGTGTGTAACTCGTTTAAAATATAACTCACTACCTAAGAATAATATATGATGCCGTTGTTTACATCAAAAATTTTCAAGCAAAAAGCGGTTTTAATTTTTTTCTCGGAAAAGGTATCTTTTTTGGAAATACTTTTGGTACTTAAATTTAAAGTAAAAAATAACCTTTCTATTAAAAATATTTGCGAGGAGGGAATGTTTACCAGAAAAAAGTTGCCGTGGTTTTACCTACCTAAAATTTACAAGCTAAAAGTGGTTTTAATTTTTTTTCTCGGAAACGGTACCTTTTACGGAAAAACTTTTGATACCTAAATTTAGAGTAAAAAATAACCTTTCTATTAAAAATACTTGTGATGCAAGAATGTTTACCAGAAAAAAGTTATGATTTTTTTTTCCAAAAATTTTCGGTTTTTTTACCCCCACCCCTAAGTTATTGAAGTTAGGTTTTCGGTTTATCTACATTAGTTATAGGTATTTATCAAAGACATCATATAATATGAACGCGATTGATCTCCTTTGTATAGGGACAAAGTTATGGTCGAAAAACTGGAATCAGAAAAAGTGAGGCCCTAGCGCCCCCTGTGACCGGATTTCTCTGGTTAACGAACTTGACCTTCATTTTTGGATGGTTGATTTTTGTGCAAAGTTTGAAAGCGATCCGAGCGAAACTGCGGCCGCTATCGTGCTGACAAAAGTCGAATCTGGACGCACGCACGCATATATATATAAACTTTTTGACCAATGGTCATTTCGGACTCAGGCGGTCATAAGAAGACCTCCTGTGAAGAAATTTTTCCAAAATTCGAAAGTAGGGGACAAATGAATGGGCAGACCGAATTCTTCGAGGTCTACCCAAAATGTTGTGATTTAACATCAATATTAAAATTAATAACAACATGTATTTGACATTAAATAATGATTAAGAAACCGATTATATTAAATCATTGAAGACAAAGCCCATTTAAGATCCGCTAATAAACCAATTAAGAAAGAAACATCTTGAACTGTTTCAATAAGTCCATTGGCTAAGTCTATTGTGATATTTGTTTACTTTTCACGATATTTATATTTAATAATCCTTATAAAATAAAATCTAGATTTCAAACTATTGTGTCGCTAGAATTATAACTTCCTTTGACTGTTCAAGTTTTATTTTGTTATTAAGAATGAAAAAAACAGATTAAAATGTTTCATAGATATTACAGAAATAACATCAATTTGTTAATTTAAAATAGTGTTATTAAAACATTTGCAGAAAACTATATTTTAACTTAAAATATTATCAATTCAGTCTATATATTTATTAGGAATTTATATAAGTGTTTGTGAATGTTAATACGATTATATCTTTCTACCTCTTTTTCTTCAATTCGACTACACGTTTGAAAAAAGAAATAAAACCTTTGAAAGACGTGATCTTCATCAGTGCTAGTAGTTAATTTCCTGAGGTTTAAATGAAACCTCCGCAAAATGCCTAATTAATATACCATTAATCTTATAAGGCCATTTTCTAGATCATTAGCTGTTGTTACATCGGATGAGTTACGTAGAGTGTTTTCATTGTTTTATTATCATAATATCATCTAAGAAATGATGTATTTTTACGTATGAACTTTGAATGTGCAGATAACGTGTATTATCTTTAGAAATATTCATTTTATCAAGAATTATAATATTCAGTATTAACAAAGTATTTAAAAATAAAATATTATATATTATATAGGGTTGTGACGGCATCCATAAATTACTACCGAGCCAGTCTTAATTACAGCTATCTACGTGGAACCATTCTTATACCTCTCATAAAGTGCTTCAACTCTTACAACTTAGCTCAGCGTGTCGCACTGTGCTTGAAGTTCCAACTGGATTCTACGCCTGGATGAACACAGAGATGAAAACTCAAGTAGGTGGAAAGCTGCTCGCAAGCGTGCTTTATTAGAAATGTGCTTCAAGCATTTCCTAAGGTATTTTCACTGCAGTATTAATAATGTAGTTAAGTCTTTTAATTACGTATTCTTTAAAAAAAGAAACAGTAAATATTTAATATGAATTCTCCAAAGACGTAACAGTAACGTCGACTGTGATATACGACATACATTACATTTTTGTTACACATCCCTTAATTATATTCAACATTAAAGGAATAATTAATATTTAAAAAACACAGATATTTTCTTAAAAACTAATTAAATTATATTATTGCTTTTTATTTATTATCATAATTATAATTTATTATATAGTAATATATTTTTAAACATTAATAAAAAACATGTTTTATATACATTTTACATACTGGAGTATATTTCTATCCCTTCCTAAGGCGATGCAAAACATAAAAGTCATCGCGAATTTTTTTACTCACCTACAGATAATTAACTGCAGCGACCTTCTAAGTTTCAGTAGAAATTGGTACGTAACGAATTGCTGAATAAGTTTGGGGGGGGGCGTGCCTCATTCTCTCTCTATATGCCTCCCTGTATATTTTTATCATATAACCTCCCAGTAATATAAGAATCTCCTTTACAACTATAAAATCCAAATCTACACACACAACATACTACAATACGTATTATTACTGCACTTAGATATCATCGCTATAAATAATAAAATCAAAAAAGCAAAGAAACAAACAAAATTACTATTTCACCAACTGCTTTATCCACAACAATGGATAACATCGATGAACAATTGGAAAAGAAGGGATATCAGCACCTGCAAGAAGATGACAGAAACATTTTATGTCAATTGCCTAAAATAGTTGCTGATCTGAGGATGGAGGAGTTACGCACACATACTTCAGGAAGACTGCAGATCTTCAAATTCCATCGATGGGAATAAAATGTGTACTGCGTCATCGCGACATTATAATATATATTTTAAATTAATATTATTATATTATTATATTTCAATTATATTATTATTATAATTCAATTTAAAATTTATTGTTTGAACTTATATCGGGAATGCCATTCTTGTAGTTTGTACGTTTATAATTATTTTTAATTAAAAATTGTTTGAAAGTAGTTTTGTTTTTTTTTCGACTCTCCATCTGTAGCTAAAGTAATTAAATTTTAAATATGTAAAATGAATCAGTTTCATATAAGAATATTAAAATTAATATTTTTGTGCTTTCTTTAATTTGAGTTTTAAATTCATTTTCGTACTTAATACCAAAATTAAAAACTGCATTTCACTAAAGCAATTGAATTCTATGGAGTATGAATAAAAGCTAGTTAAATTTATTTAATGCTAGCATTTTATACATTTAAATGAAATTAGTATAAAGATGAATATTGATATAAACAGAAATATGACAAATGGTATTACTTTTTTTTTGTATAATGTACTTAAAATTAAAGCGAAACAAATGTAATAATACATTGAAGTGCCTCACAAAACGAGATACGCATTGTTGTGGAGCTAAAAATATAACAATATATACATACGAGGGAACTTCCCGGCCCTTCGGGCCGGGAATTAATGAGGAGTTACTTTTTTTTCTTTTGAAAATAATATTGTGGATTTAATCTAAAACTTCACGATACACAACATTAGGTGTATAAATATTTTTTTTTCGTTTTTGTAGTTTGCCTTGTTGGTCTGTATCCAAAATTTGGACTTTAACTCCTTCAAAAGTTTTTCCCCTTGAAAATGCCACATATAATTGGCCGTGGCTAAATACAGGGTTTGGTAAAAATATACCAATTTTTTTGAAGGACTGGCCCTGCGATTTATTAATAGTCATTGCATAGGCCAGTCTTACTGGAAATTGCCTTCTTCTCAGGCTGAAATGCGACTCTTCATCCGTCTGCATAAAAATAATTCGGGGAATAAAAACAGTTTCTCCTTTGGCCTTCCCTGTAATAACTTTAGCTATTATTACGTTTGGGTGCATTTTTAAAACTGTCAATCGAGCTCCATTACATAATCCTTTGTTTTTATTTAGATTTCTCAGCAGCATAATTGGCGAACCAACTTTTAGGTTTAATTTATGCGGCGGAAATCCATTAGGAGTAAGAGAATTTAAATATTCAATTGGAAAATCTAAATCGTCCTCGACGTCTTTTGATACTTTATCATCAAAACTCAAGTAGGTTTTCATTTCTCCTACATGTCGATTTAAGACTGTTTCATTTAAAATATGACAATCTTTATTTAATGGAGTCACAATAGCTTTGTGCTCCAAGTCTTCAAGATCTTCTAGTTTTATTTCTTTCCCATAAATTTCATCAATTAAATTGTTGGTTAAGCATTATTCTGGAATCTCAATGGCATTCTCGGTTCCAGGAAAAATAGGAAAAGCGCCGTTTCCAATTTGTAAAATATATGAAGCAAACTCTTGTGCATTTGCTTCCGCTCTCATATTTTGGTCCAATCTCAGAGTATGGAAATAGCGCCAGAGAGGACTTTTTTTGAGGCAAGCCTCCACGATGCGAGTTTGATTTCCTCGCTTTACTACAGGCAAAGTTTGACGAAAGTCGCCACCACAAAGTACAACTTTGCCACCAAATGGCTGATCATGACCTGTTACCTGCCGCAACAAAAGTTCAATAACTCTTAATTGCTGAACAGAAATCATAGATACTTCATCAATTATAAATAAGTCAGCATTTGCCAATACTCTTCCTTGTTTTGAATTTGGTTTTATTTTAGAAACAGAGTTTTCAAAAACGTTCAAAGGAATTCCAAATAAAGATGTACATGTTGTACCACCTTTTAATAAATTGCCGGCAATTCCGGTAAAAGCGCTGGACAAAACTACTTTATTTTGTGAGCGAAAATAACTGATTATTGTATTGTATAAAAAAGTTTTTCCAGATCCAGCAGGACCATCAAGGAAAAATTGCTTTTCAGGTATTTTGCCTTCAACGGCATTTTTAATTGTCTCAACTGCTGTGCGTTGGCAATCATTAAATAAGTGTATGTTTTCTGCTGCTATCGCCCATTCTTCTATTTCATCAATTGGCTCTTCATCTGGTTCATAAAGAACTGAAGGTTCATCAAGTCCGAAATTCTCCAACTTTTTATTGTGGCCTTGTAAAATTTCTTTCAAGTCCCACAAAGCTCTATTTACAGCACCATTACGATCATTGGGATCTCTGTGCAAATGATCTTCTATGAATTTGTTTTCATATTTATTCCAAAGTGCTCGAGGATCACTTAAATTACAAAAAACTAACAGCATAGCAAATAAGTGCCTGATTTTGCTTGGCATGTCTTGTAGAGCAGATTCTTCCAAAGATTGATCCCATATTGTATCATCATCTAAAAGTCCTCTTTCTCTACATGCATCACGGAATGTAGCACAAACTCTTTGTTCCCCGTCTTCAGTTGTTACAGTTCTGATGTCTTCAAAACTTGTACAACACTTAACATGTAAAAGTAAAAGTCTAAGAAAGTATCGTTCATCCTCAGATGGACTGACCGTATACATGCGACTTACAATTTTATCATGGCCTCGCATTCTACGGTGCCAAATATTTGTTTTTTGATCTGCAGTATAATGGCAGGGTATTTCTGGGTATGTAAATTGATGAGCATACCCTTCATCATCTGGATCGCTATTCAATTTGAACCAAGCCAGCAAAGAAGATAATTTATTTCTTGCCAAAGCCTGTTCTTCTTGTCCGTCGGCAAAGTAAATCATGTGTTCATTAGGAAGATGAACAGCAAGTCTAATTACAGTGTGAGATTTTTTGTACATCGGTTTTTCAAATAGTCTCCAAGTTGCTTCCGGTGCACTTACATACCTTGAGCTGATAAATGATCGTATTTCATTCCAGCCCAAAGTTTCAGTGTCCTGCACTTTTTCAACTATTTCTACATTGGCACAATCGTGACCTTTGTAGATATACTTATATAAATATTTGACAGACTGCACACTTGCACATATTTCAAGGTTTATGTGGCAGTTATATCTCATTGAAAGATATGGATTGTAAGGCACAACCCATCGGTTATCAACAGTATACGTTTTACCACCTCTGCTCATTTCAGTGGTTACACCGTTGTTTCTTCTGCGGTATTCAATATACCCATCCTCAACATCAATATTTGTTTCATCTACAAAGGGTTTTCCTGGTATTATTTGACCATTTTTGTTATGGGAAAATCCTTTTGTACAGTTTCCATCTTTATCCAAGCATGCAGCTTTTTCATTAAATCCTCTACCACAGGGGCCATGAATCATGACTGTGGTTACTATTTTATATAGTTCAGGATTTTCTTCCTTGTCTGGCAGTTCAGCACAGACTACTTGATCAACTTGTTCTTTTGTCCTAAATTTTGACTCGTTGTCTAGAATTATTAAGTTGTGCCCATGGGGTAGTCCCCGTTTTTGGAACTCGATTACATGCATGTTAGCAGTCTTACCACCAAGAACTTGATTGACAGTAATATCGTTACGCAAGGATTTATGTTTGATATCAAATACTCTGGCAACCAAGTCCGGCCTATTTTCAGGGGTCTGGTTGTTTTCCAAGCATGTTTGAATTTCAGGCCACTTAGGATTACATGTCATAGTCAAAAATAAATCAGGCTTGCCATATTTTCTAACAATAGCCATTGAGTCCTGATAATTTTGCTGCATGCATCGTGGACTTCCCATGTAAGATGACGGTAAAATAAAAACATTTCCGGCTTGGAGGCTTTCAACTGTTGCTCGGTTATTTACATGATCCATAAGACCACTGTACATGTCAACTCGTAACTGTTTTTGATTTTCTTTTATCCAATTTAGCTTGTTAGCTTCATACTTTAAGTAGGCATCTACAACAAATTGTTGAGCTAAATTGCCACTATTCCAAATTGGGTTGAACTCATCTTCACGAATAGCAATTCGATACTGGTAATGCTCCAGATGAGTCACATTAGCACTTCTTTTATTTAGACCAATATGTGGTGTATTCATTTCCCACCCAACATCGCCATGAGGAAATATGAGCGGGTAAGTCATTGGATCACAATTTCTACTTAGGTAAGAAATGTTTTCCAATCTATTTCTATTTTGTGCCTTTGGATGGACAGCAAAATCTCTATTTTGTGGTGGTTCCCCGTCACCATTGCTAAAAAAGACAATTGCTACCTCATTGGCTGTTGGTAGGTCGCATCGCCTATCTTTGCTTCTTTTAAAAGTCATTTCAACTGACCTTGCACCTCTGTTTTCGTTTTCAGCCGCTTGGGCTTCTTCCTCTTCTACTTCATACATCATTTTATATGCGTGTGCATATGGATTAATTTGTCTTAAGAGGACATCCAATTTATCCATAATTTCAAGCAAACATCCTTGATTGGAAGGATTTTGCAATCTGGCATTTGTTGCTTCAGAAGTATCAAGGACATACAACTGAGCGTATTTTGGAGCCATTGGTACCGGCGGATGCAGGGCAGATGTCCGATGGTACATTTGACCATGCAGTCTAAAGCTGTAAGTTCCAAAGCCAGGGGGTGGGTCAATGTGACCTCCCATTGAGGCAAACGCTAAAGAACTGTTGTACTTTCTAATATTTTTTTGAAAATTTTGTGATAAATAATCACTTCCAGTCATTAGATTCTGAATATATTCTGGAAATGGAGTCAATGGAGCAAGTTGTACTTTGCCTTTTTGGCAGCAATGCGAAAATTTTCCATCTTGAGGTTCTTCATCAGCAAAATGCTTAGCATCGCATTCTATGCAAATTTTATTCATAAGGCCACAATCGTGCACTTGTACAGTGGTCTCATCAAACAAAATTGAAAGAGCACAGTTTTTAGTGGGAGGATTTTGTTTGCTCACTCTCATTCGGGCATTACGAAAAGCACGTCTATTTGTCGCACTCTCTAGATTTTCGTTTCGAAGTGATGCTGCATGTCTAGCAGCATCTGAAGCGCGCCGGCTTGTAGTTGCTTCTTCGCTTTCATTTTGACGTGAAACTCGATTTCTTTGTGTATTAGCGTCAAGACGCACATTATTTTCCATTTCGGTTTCGTTTTCTCTTCGCCTCCTAAAACGTTTTGCGTTTCTATTTCCCGTTAAATTAGATTTGCGTCTTTTCGGCATTTTATCTTAGGACAAACAATTAGTTGTTTTTTTAGATTATTTAATTTTTCAAGCAATCCGATAGCACAAACAATATTTAAAAATGATTTTTACACAGACATTTTAAACTTCAATGTTTTTATATTGACGTAGTTGCCTTGGCTACCGGTACATGGTTTAATCATTGAACACACCAATGGCGGAAATAAAGAAAATTGTGTACTGGGTCAAATAAGGGACAGAGGTCACCTATGAGGTTGGCACCCACTCTATTTTGTAGCCTGATTCAATAGCTTTTTTTTGATGTATTACACATTATTGTGTGATTTGTGGGTGATAAGTGATTCGCGTGCATACAGAGTCAATTAGGTCATTATTATATAGTAAGGATATACATATATACATATATACATATATACATATATATATAGTAATATAATAATGTATTAATATATACATATAAGACCGTTGCTAAAAGACAACTTCTACTGTTACAATGACCATGGGCAGTGGCGATCACTTATCTTACTTATTTACTTCCTAAGTAATATTAATATTATATATTAAATTACACAAATACTTGACATTGAATACGATTCAAATGGTTGTGGCAAAAATATATCTAAATGTGTTTCATTATTTGTAAATATACAATCATATATTCAACGTCTTCATACACTTTCCCAAGTTCGAGGCAAGTTTGTATTTGCAGGAGCTCAAATTTGCATAGCATTTTGTAGATTTCGTACGCAATGAAGAAAATATTTACTACCTGCCAGTTGAAGAGATACCATTTTGCTTCCCTGATTTCTTTAAACAAAACAGTTTGAAAGCACTTTTAAATACTTTGAAAGCAAAAGTGTATATAAAATAACATAATAAAATGAACTGCTCTTTTGATAATAAAATGAAATATATATATTTTTTTAATAGTATCATCTTATTAAAATTACCACCGCCCTAGTGCAACGACGTCATTTTAATAACTCACAGCATGCTACCATACAGTACTATGAGGGGAGGTCCAAAAGTTCGTGGAATGAAAGGGATCTAAATAAAATAAAACAACAAAACTATTTTTCCTTTGCAATATAATCAACCTTAAGCTCAATACATTTATTAGACCTATTAATAAATTTTTCTAAACCACTATAAAAATATGTTTTATCTTTTCAAAATGAGCCGAAGTTACCTCTCTTACCTCATTGTCGTCGGAAAATTTCCTTCCCCTTAAGTCTTTTTTTAAATTAGGGAAAAAAAGTCACTTAGGGCCAGGTCTGTAGGGTGGGTGAACTAAAGATTCGAACCCATGCGTGTGCAGAGCATCTATTGAAATTCTGCTCTTGTGAACTGGCGCGTTGTCTTGCAAGAGCAACACACCCTTTGTCAATTTTCCTCGCCGCTTCTCCTTGATGGCATCCTTTAATTTTTCTAATATCGTTGGGTAGTATTCTCCGGTTATAGTCCTTTCCTTTTCTTTGTAATCAATCAAGATTATCCCCTCACAATCCCAAAAAACAGTAGCCATCGTCTTTCCAGCCGACTCCGTCACCTTGAATTTCTTTGGCGGCTGTGTCCCCTTTTTATGCCATTGCATGGACTCTTGTTTGGACTCAGGCTCAAACGCGCTGCTCTTTCTGAAACGGCGTGAGCATTCTCGGTACCCATCTTGCACTGACTTTTGTCATACCCAGGTGATCATGTAGGATTCGCAAAATGGTGGTATCTGATACTCCAACTAATGCAGATAATTGTTTTTTCTTCAAACGGGCATCCTCTAGTACATTTTTTTCCACTTTTTGACGATATCCGATGTGGTGGCATCAACTGGCCCTCCTGAGCGGGGGTCGTCTTCAATGACTCTCGACCATGTTTATAAAGACTATGCCATTTGTAAATCATTGTTTTACTAGGGCACTGCTCCCTATAAACGACTCCCATTTCATTCAAAATGGTTTGGGCGTTCTTTCCTTGCTTGGTAAGGAATTTTATCACAGCGCAGTGTTCAATTTTCTCCATAGTTTCAATTTTCTTCCGGGTCGACTTGTTCAGCAGGCGACTATTCGTAAACGAATGACGCAATCGGGTTGAAACTCGGTAATTATACTAATGATGAGTCTCCGATTCGTATGACACAAGCGAGCGCCCCTGCCCCCGCTCCATCCTCTCCATTCCACAAACTTTTGGACCTGACCTTATGTTAAGTTGAAATACCTAAACTGACCCCAAGACACTGACTGCGTCGTTTAATTTCACATTACTGGGCCCCAAATTGCATTAATGGAGCAGTGCTTCTTTACTAATGAAAATCTTCTTAAATATAATATATTGCTTGATAATTCAGACTGTCTATAACTATTTTGAAACTTTTTACGCCTCAGATTAAACGGATTAGATTTAAAATTTCCATAAGTAGTCCGTATGCGACTTCACTATAACATACTCGTAGATCGACTGTGAGATTTCAGTAATTAGAGCAGTTGTAAGATTTTTAAAATATAATCTGATTTTATTTTTCTTTTTTATCTTTAGTTGGTTCGAAAAAAATATTTTAAGCACAAAAATACTTTAATAATAAATATTACTTATATTTAAATTTTTCGATATTTATTAATGATGATAATTTAAAATCAAATTATCCTTATACATACAAATTATTCTGTATAACCCTCGAATAATCGGATCATACTTTTCCAATTTATTTTAATTAATTTATGTACAGGAACAACATTTATATTTATTTAAACTTCTATCAAATTATTTTTCTCTTAACAATACTACATTATAATATAAAAATAGAGAGATACTGAAATTAAATTCTCTATTCACATAAGAAATATTATAATTATTAAAGATAAATTTATGTAGTAAGTAGTTATAGGTTCTACCTGTTATTTGTAAAACCTACACAAATCATATTTATATTACTAAGTTTAGAGAGAGTTATTTCATAATACCCCGACCCGAGAAAGGGCTGTGGTTTTGTCATTGAATTTTTATTGATCGTTGTAATTGAATTGATTGAAAGTGTTACGATATAGAAATCAAATTTCTGAAAAATCCTCTCATAAAGGATATTATTGTTTCACATTTTATTAATGATAATTAATTTACATTAAGGTGCTAACTAGTTATAGTAAATAATTTTAAAAACAAAACATTATCATTATATATCAAGATATAAATTCGTCATTTTACTACCATTAATAGATTAAATATTTAAGTAAAATTTTATGAGTCAATAAATCGTCTGATGAAACGACAACGAAACAAATTCCTTTGAATTGATGGGCACTTATTACCTTTAGTTTATATAGATATATAAGAAAGTTATAAACGATTCTTATCGCATCTTTGTCTAGGTCCTACACAAAACGTAATGTAAAAGAAATTATTGTGAATTTAAATGAATAAAGAAATATTATTATTTAAAACTTTTTATAACAATGATTTCACTGCCAACAGTTCCATATCACTACATACTCGTATATTATAATTCGTTTAGGTGAAAAAGTGTTATCGTATCGTATCGCATCGTCGAAATTAGTATTATTTTTAAATCCCATCATTAACTAATTTTGTCAAACAACATGTTACTAACAATTAAAAATCGTTAAAAGTGAAGTAAAACAATATTAATAAGTAAACAAAAATTAATAAAACATTGAATTATAATAATAAATAATTGTATACTTTTAAAATGTATATCATTAGCTTATTTGTATGTTCAATTATGCTTTAAATATTCGTTATAATTATAATACATTTTTTTGTCAATAATTGTTTAATCTTTTTAAAAAATATTTTGTCTTTTTTTAATTCTTTGATTTATTTATTCATTATTCATTTGAAACTTGTTATGTTTTTAAGACATACAGTAAGTACCTTTTCACTAAAGCAAACATTTTGCCACGAGGGTAATCTAAATGTTGTTTTCTACGACTGTGATATATAGCTTCATTTATGTGAAACAAGTGTATCATCTGTAATAACATGTATTAAGGCGAAAAAACATTAATCTATAGACATAAAGATACTTAATGAAAGACGAGATAAATGATGTCACGTTAGAGCAGCGCAATGAGTTTATACGATGACAGTGAGAGTTTGTATAAACAATTATTTAATAAATCGAGTATATATTAGTACATTATCAATATTTATTATAATGATATATGTGAGAATGTAAGTTTGTTTATTCGTTTATTACGATAATTAACAAATAAATATGAAATTTTACAAATACGTTCAACGTTTGCAAAAAGGAACATAGCATTTAATTAATAATAAAAAATTACCCGAGGGGTAGAAAAAAAACTTGTTCTTGTTTTTATTATTTTCCAGGCAAAACAGGTAAAAGTTTAAGTAAATCAACCTCCACTCATCAAGTTAGGCTGCTTCCAACTCACCGCTAAAACTACTCAATCTAGATCTAATACTACATTGGAAACAAGGTTAATATTATTGTCGCTAATAAAGAGGTATTTTTTTTAAAGGATAATAAGAAGGAGGTAAGTTTTTTGTAAATATTTTTTTTAAGAATCATGGAATTTTAAAATAAAGTTTCTTATTATAAATATATATTACTAGATATTGAAAAGTTTGATTAAAGTGAGTAGGTATCAGTACCAAAAATGCAAACAGTATTTTATATGAATAAATGTAACGCATGAACATACACGGAGTCGTTCACGTTCACACGATACGTTCAATCGTACGTAAAACATGTAAATTATTATAGAAATATTCGATTTCAATAAAAGTTGCGATTCGATTCGATTGCAGTAAATGCACATTGACTAATCTGACATTTTTAAAATAACCAAGTAACGTCAACAGGTCAACGTTAGGACTAGAGTATGCTGTTGTAGTGTTAATATAAGATATGGCATATTAGCACGAAAATCATGAAAGTTCTTAATTATTTTGTGTCAAATATATTACAGCATTTATTTTTATTACGGTCAATAAAAATATCTTCAATCAAAATATTTTATAGTACCTATATCTGATTAAATGTTAACCAAAGGAATCAAATTTTAATTAAATTAATTTAAATCAAATGGTGATAAACATTTATTCATTCCTTCCATATCGAAACAAAAATATGACAGTTATTGATAATTAATATTTAGGTTATAAAATCAGTCTATTGCTTATTGGTTTAATTGAGCTGAACGTAAGCGAAGCACTTACCCGTTTGGTAGTTTGGGAGTTTGTGTTTAGTTGTCTCCAGAATGCGACGAGATAATTAGCTTAAAATTTTCTCATGTATGTTTGAGCCGAACGCGGATGTTATAGCGAAAGAAGATTGAAAAAATGTTTAGCCATTCAAAAGTTATCAAGAAAAGAAGAAAGGAGAGGGGCTCAACTCAACGCCCGCCGCGCACGGTTGTCGGATCCTAGTAATTGCGACCGTGACAAAATTATTGTCTAATTCGGTTAATGTTCACATTAAATTGATTACACTATTAAACAAATAACGCTTATTAATAATCTATTACACAGTTTTTATTATCCTAAACCAAAAAACAGCTTTAGGCTTAAATATTATTAAGTTAAACAAGTAATATAGATAACTTGGTTAATTGTCAATCTTTAGTTCAAAACTTTAGTTTGATATAATTGTTACCATGTTATTCACGAGAAGAAATATAGTAACAATTTTAATATAAGTGTTATATCAAATATGCAGACGGTTCATCTGATGGTAAATCTACTAATCTGACAAATTCATTACCACCTTTAGACATGGGCGTAAAGAGAGTAAAGAACGAAAGGAGATTGGACTTCTTGCTCCCTCGCTCACTTTACGAATTGTAGTTATAATAGATCCGTGGATATTCTGCGAGAGAGTTATACTATTTCATTTGAGTTCGCCAGTGTAGTGCTAAATTACAATGATTATGACTAACTTTATATTACATAATACATATTATGTATGTGTTAATATTGCATTCCTATCGCTTATTTTTTTTTAATCAAGAAAATAACCTATATAAAGAGAATACAAACTGTAATGTAACTAGAACTATATATTGGATCATTACACTTATTTTATTTGGTAATCATTTTCCTTTAAGTTTCCATTATTTAAAGTAGATAATTTTTCAGCGGTCTTCTTTTGTATGTTGCAGAGATAATTTAGGAGAAAATTGAAATTATAAATTTAAATATTGTATATAAAAAACCCATTCAAATGTAACTAAACCAAAATTATTCATATTATTCTTATTCACAAGTTTGTAAACATTTTTGTAATATATATAGAATTATTTTATAAGTATTTTAGTTTTAGTATATATTTGTCAGTTATTATGTACCTGTATAAACAATGTCCTATTATTATCCTTACTTTGAAGACATGTCATTTTTTACGTTCCTTCATACAATGTGTTATAGAAATTTTATATCATCGGCAAATTTTAATACGTTCACATGATATAGAGTGGTTTGATAGACATATAACATCTTCTTTTACTATTTTATTATACGTGTTCGGTGAGACATTAAGGTTATTAATAAAAGATAAGCACTTAAGAAACACATGTTGTAAAGTGACATAATTTCATGTTATCTTTCATATAAACGAAAAAATATATTTAACGAATAAACAAAAATTATTTACAGGAATAAATAACATAGTCTTCCAATGATATAATCAAACCAGCATAATATTACGTATAGTTTATGAAATTGAATTTAAATGAATGTGTCATAGTTATATGAGGATAGTGGAACGTGTTCACGCATATCTGTTGATTTAATTAAATATATTATGCGACTGTTCTAGCCATACTAGCCTTGTTTATTATATTTAATATTTTCATGTTACAAAACCTTATATGAATAGATTATATATGAATTATTTGAGTGGATACCTTGTTTAAATCCTAATCAGACCAAAATCTTTCATCACTAAACAAGATTTTTATATTCGTACCGATAAAAATGTACTCAATCGTACCAATTGTAATTGTAAAATATATTTTAAGGTTTATGAAAACCTTAAAATGTATTTTACAATTTTATTTTGGTTTGTATATCTGCTGTACAAATATTTATAAAACAGTTAGACCGTCCATTTCACAGACAGATCTAGGTACTACAACTCACGCTACGTAAGACTTTGATGATGTTCTATATTAATAGATCTCTGCTTCATAATTTGATCTTACATTCTGTTCTTTCTTAATTTTTTTCAAATATCAGAACCTTCGTCTTATCTACATTCAGGTTTAGACCATTATTTTCACATCCATCTTTCAGACTGGTGACCAATGCTTGCAAATCGCATTCTGATGATGCAATGAGCACTGCATCATCTGCATATAGCAAGCAATTGACCTTAAGGTCACCTACTTTTACTCCCATGTCACTATCTTTCACTCCTTGGAGACAACTATCTAAATACCAATTGAACAACAAAGCTGACTTAGCGCAACCTTGCTTAACACCCGATTGGATGTCAAACCAGGGCGACATGCCAGTTCCTACTCGCACACAGGCTGAGTGATCTCGGTAAAGAGACCTTACAGCCTGTAGCAAGGGTCCGTTCACATTGTATCGGGGCAGTATCTCCCATAATTTCTTCCTCAAAACCCTGTCAAACGCCTTTTCCAAATCCACAAAAGCACAGAAAACCTTTTGGTTTAAGGCCAAAAACTTTTCCGTGATCAAGCGGAGGGAAAAGATCTGGTCTATACACCCTCTTTCAGGTCTAAAACCTCCTTGAGCCTCCCACAACAGCCTTTCAGATCTCTCTTGCATTCTTCTCGCTAATATTTTAGCATAAACTTTACCGCCCAAACTAATCAAACTGATAGCCAGACCAGCCAGACTCAGATAGATAGCTTGCACAATTTGCTTTTATACAAAGGTACGATGACTGCACCTAGCCAATCGTCTGGGACCTCTCCTGACTTCCAGCATAAATTGCACAAAAGCCATAACAAGTTCAAGATGCGGGGCCCACCATATTTGATCATCTCAGCAGTAACTTCATCTGCTCCCGCAGCCTTACCATATTTCAGACTTCGAACCGCGCTCTCCACTTCTTCCAAACTGATTTTACCATCGGCTACATCCGGACTCAGCATTTTGCTGGTATTCAAGGCCCAGGCGTCCTCACATTCATACGTAACCTTATAGAATTCCGCCACCGCTGCAAAACGAAAAAAATATAATACCAATAAGAATAATCTAGTTCAGTCGTCTTCTTTTTGTATAATTTAATTTATAAATATTACTATCAAATATTATTTTAATTTTTAAGGATTTACTATAAAATGTGCCAGAATTTATATATTCGTCTAAGAGGAAAGGACATATATTGAAATAGTTTAGTCGTCAACTTTCCCAACTATTAATGAAGCTTCTTGGTCAATTAATAATAATTAATAACTTTAAAGAAGAAGAATGTAAGAAAGATGAATGCTGTGGAGATGCGATCTCTTCGCAGAATATGCGGAGTCAGTCAAGCTGACCGAATCCGTAATGAAGAGATCCACAGAATGGCAGGTACTAGCGAAGATGTCACGGTGAGAATGAAGAAGAACGTGCTCAGGTGGTTTGGGCACGTCGAACGAATGAGTGATGAAAGAATGCTAAAAAAGGTTTATATAGGAAAAGTGAGCGGTAAGAGAGACAGGGGGAGGCCTCGAGTGACCTTCGAAAACACAGTATCTATGATACTGAAGGAAGGTCACGTAAAAAGCATGAGCACCCCTCTGAGGGCATGTATGAAGAGGTTGATGTATGTGGCCGAGGCGAAAAAGGTATGCAGGGACAGTAGCGTTTGACGCTACGTCGTCTCTGGCTACCCCGTAAGGATTTAGGAAATGGCGTGAAGCTAAATAAATAAATAAATAACTTTAAAGGTGGAATTATCTTTGAATAAATAAAAGGTAGAGATTTCTTCATGACTGAGAAATATAATTGTCAAAGGATTTTTTCATTAAGAAACATTTTTAATTACTTTTATTCATATTTTATTTGTGTTAATTATATTAATAAAATGCTAGAAACTCATAAGACTGCAAGCCTCAAATATCATTTTGTTGATAATATTAATACTCTAGTCATTAATAAAATCAAATTAGGAGAAGTCATTACTTTTTCTTAGCACTTTCACTGCCAGCTCCGTAGCGTGTACGGAGACGCAAGTTTCACCCCGTGTTTCACCCCAGGGCCGTAGCATGTACGGAGCAATTAAAAGTCAATTTTTTATAGTATTTAATTGGCTCAACATTTTTTTTATTATTTTTCGGTTTATTTAAATGCCTTTATGCAAACGTTTATATGAAAAATTTAAACAGCACACAGGGCTCAATTTCTGAAAATCTGGTGGCAGCGAAAGTGTTAATTTGATTTTAGATTCAAATCAATAGAGTTACAGAGATCTGTCGCGAGATAACTCAATCACTTAAACGCTAAAGCTCAGTGTAAAATTAACCTTCTATATTTGTGCAGTATTTGGTAAATTATATTTGTTGTATATTTTTTCACTGATACTGAAGTTTTTTCAATTGCTTTTTGAACGCTTTGAAATTCAAACCTCTTGAATGTCATTATCTATATTATATATGCCTATATTATATATTCAATTGTGTGTTGTTATGTCTTAGTGTTATTAGTGTCTATATAGTTTTACGTTTGTCAAGTGTGTCATCGGGCGACCTTCGTTATTTTTATAGTGTTCTCACGAGACATCATAAATTATTCCAGAAACAGTAAGATGTTATAAAGATATTATGTTGGCATATAGATTACAAGTAACAATACTTATTATTTGTTATTAATTGTGAGATACGTAAACCAGGTTTTAGATTGGCAAATAATGATTTGCTTATGTAAGATATATATGTATGAGTTCACACTTGTAATGGTGATGTTTGTTTCAAATCAACACGCCTTGCTCTGTATTTGTCACGCCATCACATTATTCACCGCACCCACACAGAGTGAGGGAAATATTATTAATGTTGTAAATTATGTTTTAAATATTGTGATCAAATTATTTCTTTGATAATTTTTTTTGCAAAATTTGAAAAATAAACTAAAAAATTATTTAATAGAATAAATCTCGTACCGATGATGATGGTGATGATGTTCCACGAATACAATAAAATAGTACAGAAACAACATTGACATATGGATATTTAAAGGCACGTCGAGATATACATAGTGTATAAAATAATTTACTTATATTTAATAAAACTTTTTTTTTTGGCATGAGTTAAGATAACGTGTAAAATAATTTTTTTGGAGTTTATATTAGAATATAAAAGGAGCCATGCTCGTGAACCGAATCGTATTTTATATAATAAAAAATAAGCTACACAAGTTGGACTCAAAGCGGAGACTTTTAATGTTACTAGTGGTCGCCAAGTGACCGATATTCAATCGTAATTCAAAATTTTTTCTTTATTAGATTAGAAACATACCCTTCTAACTATCGCGTTTATCTTTTGTTTTAATTCAATCCTGTTACCTCAGGAGAAAATTTATTCCTTACATTTAATTATTTATTTGACATTGACAGTGTTGACGTGACCAATTAACCCTTTTAATATTTACGTCTATATTTACTTTAAAAACAACTGGTGTTGTTAAACTTTCATGTAATCGATGTAACGTACTGCAATATTTAATGTGTTTCCAAAGGGTTGACAAAACGCGATGTTTTACTTAAATATGTTTTACCCTGTTTTGTACACATTTTTGTAAAAGACCTTCAAAGTGAACAAATAACCTTAGAAACGTTCATAATTAATATATCTTCTATTTCTACATGTTAAAAAATTATGTACACAAAAAAGAAATAAATCTATTAATTATACTTAGAAATTGTTTAGTAAAAAGTTATAATTATTTTACCTTAGTTAATATATTTTTTACAGACATGAAAATATTTTGTCTACAGTACGTGCCGCTTTAATTTCGGTAGGAAAAGTGAGGTTTTTCAGTAAATTAATTTCGTACCTTTGAGTTTTAAAACATGTGTTTGCGGAATGTTTTCACTTGTTTTATTTGAGTACAGCGTATTTTTAGAAAAGAATTATGTTTATCCAGAAAAAAATATAAAAGGTAAACATTAATTTATTAATAAACGGTTATAATTTTAGAACTGTTAAAATAATGCGAATTGAAGACAAGTTATTTACTTCTTTTAATAATATATTATTTAAACAATAGTAGGAATTCAAATTCAGTGTTGTTATGTGTTTGAATGTCAATATGACATATTTTATAATCAGTTAGGTATTTTAACATCGAAATTTATAGTGGTAATGAGTATAATATTTAGAATCGCCATAATTATACTGATTACATACATACATAATATTCTGATTTTTTGCAACGCATCAAGAGGAGTGTCCTCGAAGAGCGGCAATACGTAAACGCGCAAACTTGTATCTTTTGGGGATTAAACAGAATGAGGTTCAATTCAGCCCATTCTAAGACCATTCCCAGATAGGTCTCTAAAGGTAATATAAGTTTTTTCGGTACTCATCAACGTTTTCTCTAAGGACTCCTGCACGACCGAAACATACCGCATCTCCAGTGCTGTCATTCGCATAACAATGTATGTTGGAAATATTCAACATTTCATTTATGTACAAGAGTAACACGGTTGCGGATAACACGCAGCATTGAATTATGAATATTTTATTATTTGACAGAATAAAAACTTTTAAGACTGGTTTTATAATACAATAGAATATATAATAAAGTTTATAGAACTATAACAGAATATATTAAATAGTAATTAAGATTTACTTAATATTATTTAAATATTTTTTTTGTTCATGTTTTTTTATTCAATAATGGAGTGTATGTAGTCAAATAAATGTTATATTGTGTGTTAACAAAATATTAAAATAATATAGAGATTTTCTTATAGCTTATTCTAATCTATTTAATCTTCTAACATAACCCTGTGTACTTTGATAAGACCTAACAGATCTTCGATAACCATATTTCCTTTATCGGCTTTGCCTTAACTTGTATTATAATTCTATGTAATTTGATTTCTTACTCTGTAAGATAACATCAAACAAGGTACAAATTAGTTTAGTTAAATGCATATACAACAAATCATTGAATAAATTATTTAAATTCAGAAAGTTTTACATTTTATTATTTGTTCTGAGCAATGTTCATTGCTGTTCTAGAAATTCAGTTCAAAAATATTATATTGATTAATTATTCTTAAATAAATTTATAACGTATTTAGATAAAATATTCGATATATCATTTATATATAATATATACAGTTTTAAAATAACTTAAGTTACTTGATGTGGATACGATACGGATCGTTCCGCTGAACGAAATTTTTAATAAATATTTTTTTAGTTGTTGTTTAAATGTAATATATGGCATATATATTGTAGTGTTAAAATTTGTCCAAAAAAACGTGTTCCTTTATCTAAATTGAAGTGACAAATAAAATGATAATAATGTAATATTTCAAACTTAAATCATTTTTTATACCATATAGTGACAAAGATCTTTAAATTAGAAAAACACTGAAATTTTAAAACATAAATTATAAAGGAAAATTTTCATATCTATATCTATTTATATAATTTATCCTTTATCAACGGTCTGCTTCAATCTCACATCAATGTTTATATCACGATGTATATAACTACTTATCCACACACAGAAACACATACACACACACACACACACACATATTAACACCTTTAGGTAAAGCAGATGGATAATGAAAACAAAGTTACTTACTAAACCTTATACCTGTTCTTAAAAGTAATGATAAATAATATAGTAATAGGATAATAATATGTCAGGATATTATTTTTAGATTCACCTTTACTAAAATAATATTACATAATGAATAACATAGTTATCGTTTTACCTAAACAAAGCTAAAAAAAACTTTATATTTACTTTAATTAGTTATTAGATGAATTTAATGGTAATAGATTTAGCAAAACCAATCTAAAATTCATAAAAAATTACATATCTTATATAATATATTAAGAACATTATTCTAAAACATAATCTTGAACCAATACCAAGGTAAATAAAATAATAATTAATTATTAACTCTATCTCTAACATCTTGATCTTGAATGCTTGCAATATTGACAAGTGTTTGAATGTGCCATCACTAATTTGTATTTATTAAGTTTACATAACATATTTCAATACCTTATTTCTCAGTGCACGTACTAATAATACTTATAAGCTACATTTAGTATTGAAATATCAAGTCAGTATAACATTTTAATATTTATATAGAAAAATATGTCACAAGTAATATAAATATAAAGAGAGTATGATATGAGCGCCTCATTAAATAATTTTGGTAACTACATTAATATTCGTATGCTAACTTCTATCTACATGAATGCCAAATTTACATTTTATATGTCTATGGATTTCAATTTACTTATTTTAGTCATTATTACTAAAAATATTTAATTTAAAGTGATTTATTCCAAATATGAAGAATCGATAATTAATAACATAACTAATGATGGAATAAATAGTTATGTTGCAATGCGGAGAAGATTCAAAATATATAAATTAAATTAAAGAATTTATCGAAAGAGAATACATTTTTCTGAGACCAAGAAAATATGTAATACTTTTAAAACATTATTGCTTAGATGTCTATCTTCAAATAACTGAGGCAAGTTTAAATCCTGAAGAAATAAGTTTATAAAATAAAAACATAATTATAGTTATATCCTTCAATATAAATAAGGTATTTTGAACTTCTACAAGAATATCTGCATTTCGTACTATATTTCATTTCAGTGCAGTGAATGATTAAAATTCTTTCAAAGTTAAAATTTATCACAACAAATCACATCCAGATCATTAACTACACACAATAGAATGACAATATTCATCGAGCTTCATATTACGTGAAAACTTAATTTAAAAAAAACTCACCTAGAAATTCTGCAACAAATTATATTAAAACTGTTACTTTTATTAAGTTTTGCATTTTATTTTACATTAATGTAAAAAGTAAAATGTAAAATGAAATATTTTTATTTATAAATATGAGTAGTTAATACGTTTACAAGTATTAAATGTTAATAACTATATATTATTAGTTTTTTTTTAAATAACACTTAATTTAATCTCAATTTTCTCTCAATTTAATCTCAACACATATATATGGGTGTAATTTCTTAGTTGTATATTTTTGTACAAAATACTTTCCAATACATTTTCCAATGAATCTCAATCTTAGCATTCGTCGGAAAATGTAATATAATATTGAAATAAAATTATTTCTGATGCAGTAAAATAAAATAATCAAATCCGCTGTTTGATCCCTTTATTCCGTTAAGAAACCTATCTGCTAACTCTGAACACACACACGCAGCAAATATATTTATAAGAATATGTCATAAACAACTTTGAATCTTTACAATGACCTAATATTATAATAAAAGGTAATACCACTTTACAAAATAGCAGTTTAATGCAAAAGATTTAAGTATAGCTAGTACTTATTATACGCCTTTACTTAGCAGACAAAAGATACACAATTTTTGGGTAGACCTCGAAGAATTCGGTCTGCCCATTCATTTGTACCCGACTTTCGAATTTTGGAAAAATTTCTTCACAGGAGGTCTTCTTATGACCCCCTGAGTCCGAAATGACCATTGGTCAAAAAGTTTATATATATATATATATATATATATATATATGCGTGCGTGCTTCCAGATTCGACTTTTGTCAGCACGATAGCGGCCGCAGTTTCGCTCGGATCGCTTTTAAACTTTGCACAAAAATCAACCATCCAAAAATGAAGGTCAAGTTCGTTAACCAGAGAAATCCGGCCACAGGGGGCGCTAGGGCCTCACTTTTTCTGATTTCAGTTTTTCGACCATAACTTTTTCCCTATACAAAGTAGATCAATCGCGTTCATATTATATGATGTCTGTAATGTATACCTATAACTAATGTAAATAAACCGAAAACCTAACTTCAATAACTTAGAGGTGGGGGTACAAAAACCGAAAATTTTTGGAAAAAAATTCATAACTTTTTTCTGGTAAACATTCTTACATCACAAGTATTTTTAATAGAAAGGTTATTTTTTACTCTAAATTTAGGTACCGAAAGTTTTTCCGTAAAACGTACCGTTTCCGAGAAAAAAAATAAAAACCACTTTTAGCTTGAAAATTTAAGGTAGGTAAAACCACGGCAACTTTTTTCTGGTAAACATTCCCTCCTCGCAAATATTTTTAGTAGAAAGGTTTTAACTTAAATTTAGAGTACAAACTGTACTCTAAATTTAAGTACCAAAAGTATTTCCAAAAAAGATATCTTTACCGAGAAAAAAAATAAAAACCGCTTTTTGCTTGAACATTTTTGATATAAACGAGTTACACACGAGGTCTACCCACGCGTGTCCCCCTGCGGGCACGGATTTTTTTTTGTTATATGCGAGAGGTGCCTTCGTGTTTTAATTTTAGTTATTAGTTGCAAAGTATTACAAGATCCTTCTACAAAAATATAGCACATGCAAATCATTTTGCAAGTTCAGTTAGTAGTTATGAACTATGTAAACTTGTAACGCCTTTTCGTGATTAATATCGAATATTCTGATACAGTTATTCTAAAATATAACAAATGGAGTCAACAACCTGACAAGAATAATACTGTATGAATGAAGAGATCGCATCTCCACAGCATTCATCTTTCTCACATTCTTCTTCTGTGTTACCCACGTTTGGCTGCCGTATAACAGTGTCGGTAGCAAAACTGCATTGTGTACAGCCAAATGTGCAGCTATGCTGACGTTTCGCCGTCTCAACAATGCAGCCAAAGCACCGTTAACTCTGTTACCAGCAACAATACGCCTTTGCACATCCATTTCGTATCTTCCGTCTCTGCTAAACATACTTCCCAAATATACCGCTTCATTCACTTGTTCTACTATCTTACCATTCACGTTGATCTTACATTCTGTTCTTTCTTCATTTCTTTCAAATATCACAACCTTCGTCTTATCTGCATTCAGGTTTAGACCATTATTTTCACACCCATCTTTCAGAGTGGTGACCAATGCCTGCAAATCGCATTCTGATAATGCAATGAGCACTGCATCATCTGCATAAAGCAAGCAATTGGCCTTAAGGTCACCTACTTTCACTCCCAAGTCACTGTCTTTCACGCCTTAGAGACAACTATCTAAATACAAGTTGAACAACCAAGCTGACATAGCGCAACCTTGCTTAACATCCGATTGGATGTCAAACCAGGGCGACACGTCAGCTCCTACTCTCACACATGCTGAGTGATCTCTGTAAAGAGACTTTACAGTCTGTAGCAAGGGTCCGCTCACATTGTATCGGGGCAGTATCTCCATAATTTCTTCCACACAACCCTGTCAAACGCCTTTTCCAAATCCACACAAGTACAGAAAACGTATTGGTTTAGGGCCAAAAACTTTTCCGTGATCATGAGGAGGGAAAAGATCTGATCTATACACCCTCTTCCAGGTCTAAAACTTCCTTGGGCCTCCCATAACAGCCTTTCAGATCTTTCTTGCATTCTTTTCGCTAATATTTTAGCATAAACTTTACTGCCCAAGCTGATCAAACTGATAGCCCTATAGCTTGCACAGTCTATCTGTGAACCTTTGCCTTTATACAAAGGTACGATGACTGCATCTCGCCAATCGCCTGGGACCTCCCCTGATTTCCAGTATAAATTGCACAAACACCAGAACAAGTCCCAGACGCATGGCCCACCATAATTGATCATCTCGGCAGTAACTTCATCTGCTCCCGCAGGCTTACCACATTTCAGACTTCGAATCGCGCTCTCCACTTCTTCCAAACTGATTTCACTATTGGCTTCATCCGGACTCAGCATTTCGCTGGTACTCAAGGCCGAGGCGTCCTCACATTCATACGTCTCCTTGTAGAATGCCGCCCACCGCTGCAAAACGTGTGCTGGCTCTGTTAAAACTTTACTACTCTCCGAAAGCACCCCTCTCATTCTACAGGTTACTGAACAACCCCGGAAATCACTAACTTTTCGCCAGAAAAGCTTCGTGTTTTTCCGGAAGTTGTTCGTTAACCTGTCATTCTTTTCTCCCTCAGAATTTTCACGCTTCATCTTTATAAGTGCTTTTGTTTTGTGCTTTTGCAGCTTGTACTCTCTTTTTCTTATGTCTCTCATGTGTTACTATTGGATCTATGAACTTGGTTTGCTCTTATTGTAAGGCATTGAAATACAAAAATGAAGCAAATGGATTGTGTTGCGCAAATGGGAAAGTGAAATTGATACCATTGGATCCACCACCAGAGCCATTGTACTTATTGGTTTCAGGAATAGAATCAGATTACATACACTTTTTGTCAAATATTCAACAAATGACGTCATTTGGGGCAACAAACGTAGTTCGGGAAAATATCATGCCAACTTTTAAGGTATGTATTATAGCAGTTGATCATTATTATTTTAATGAACAAAATTTCCTGTTAACTAAGTAAATATGTGTCATTAACCTTCAGTTCCCAGAACCCTAACACATATATTACTTAGTCATAATATTATTTGGTGATTCAAATTAGGAGACCGATATACTTTTTAGGAACAAATATTATTTATATTTGGCAAAAATCATTTTTTTTTATTTACAGATACTAGGCAAACTATATCATAGAGCAGGTTCACTGTTACCAGTGTCAGATAGCAATTACAAATTCCAGCAAATTTATTTCATGGGCAATTCACCACAAGAAATTGATATGCGTTGTTTACATAACAATTCACTAAAGACGTCTATTGTAGAACAATTACAAACTTTATTTCATGAGCACAATCAAATGATTATGTTGTTTAAAACTGTACTGAATCTAATGCCATCTGATAATCACAAAATTATAATCAGAGCTGATAAAACACCTGTTGGCCAACATGCAAGACGTTTTAATGCACCAACTATTGATGAAGTTGCTATCGTTGTAGTTGGAGAAAATTTGGAATCCCGTGATATTGTTTTACATCGTCGGAATGATCAATTACAACGTATAAAGGAAACACACCGCTCATATGACGCACTGCAATATCCCATTATATTTTGGCAAGGTGAAGATGGCTATGATTTCTCAAACAAGATGATAAATCACAGGTAACAAAAAAATATTAGTTTAGCTATGGAGATATATTATCAGTCACTATATTATTATTTTTTTATTTTCAATGTTATGAAAACAAAAATCTTTTTTCAGGTTCTGAAACCAACAAAAAATTCAGTTCAATGAACTATTATTCCTACCGCCTAATGATTCGTGAAAATAAAGACAATCACATACTCAAATGTCGGCGATTATATCACAAGTATGTTGTAGACATGTATATTAAAATTGAAACGGAGAGATTAACATTCATCAGGTTGAATCAGACCAAACTCAGGTCTGAAGAGTATATTCACCTTCGAGATGCGATTAATACTGATGGAAATGCACAGAATGTTGGCCGGATGACTATTCTCCCAGCAACATACATCGGAAGCCCTCGACATATGCATGAATATGCTCAAGATGCCATATCATATGTTCATCATTATGGTACAGCAGATTTGTTCATCACATTTACATGCAAACCACACTGGATAGAAATCAAGCAGGAGTTATTCCCGTGGCAATCACAATCACCTATTAATCAAGCAATCACCTATTAATTGTCATGAAATTACAGCCAGAGTCTTTAGACAAAAGTTGAAATCTTTAATGGATTTCATTGTGAAACATTATGTGTTTGGAGAGACACGCTGCTGGATGTATTCTGAGGAGTGGCAGAAAAGGGGATTGCCACATGCACACAATTTGATTTTGTTAGTTGAAAAGATAAGGCCAAATGAAGTTGATGCAGTAATATCAGCTGAAATTCCTAATGTAGAAGTAGACCATGGATTGCATGAGGTAGTTATTAAAAACAAGATTCATGGTCCCTGTGGAACTCTTAATCAAAATTCACCGTGTATGGTGGATGGTAAATGTTCAAAGCGATATCCACGGACATTAATATCTGAAACAATCACTGGTAATGACGGTTATCTTTGTATCGTCGCCGATCGATAGCAGACAATGGAAGATCAACAATTGTCAAATTAAATCAACAAGATATTGAAATAGATAATTGCTGGATTGTTCCATATTCACCCATTTTATCAAAGACCTTCAAAGCGCACATCAACGTTGAATCTTGCCATTCAGTAAAATCTATTAAATACATTTGCAAATATGTAACCAAAGGGAGTGATATGGCTGTGATTAGTATTAATGTAGAGAATTCCAATGATGAAGTTACCCAATACCAAATGGGTCGCTATGTTAGTAGTAATGAAGCAGTTTGGCGAATATTTTCTTTTCCTATACACGAGAGACACCCTACTGTTGTTCATTTAACTGTGCATTTAGAAAATGGACAAAGAGTATATTTTACAGCACAGAACGCAGTAGAAAGAGTTGTACAGCCACCATCTACTACATTAACCAGTTTTTTTGAGACATGCCAAAACGATGCTTTTGCTCAAACATTGTTATATTTTGAAATGCTAAAATATTATACTTGGAATCAATCCTCAAGGAGATTTATACGACGGAAACAAGGAAAACCAGTTACAGGATATCCAGATGTATATTCTACCGACGCGATTGGTCGAATTTATTCAGTACATCCAAGCAATGATGAATGTTTTTATTTATGACTTCTATTAGTCAATGTACTTGGCCCAACATCGTTTCAACATGTACGAACTGTTAATGGTGATTTGTGTGGATCATACAGAGAAGCTTGCCAACGTTTGCGATTGCTAGAAAATGACGCTCATTGGGATCAAACTCTCAATGATGCTGTAATATCATCACAAGCTCATCAAATACGAACATTGTTTTCTATAATCATATCTACATGCTTCCCATCAAACCCAAAGAATTTGTGGATCAAGTACAAAGATAATATGTGTGATGATATTTTGTATCAAATACGGATTAGAAGGGGAAATCCAAACATACAAATAAGCGAAGAAATTTACAATGAAGTATTGTTTTCAATTGAGGACATGTGCTTGATGATGTCAAACAAACCATTATTTCAATTAGGCCTGGCCGCGCCCAATCGTCCAATGCATGATGCTTTTAACCAAGAGTTGCACCGAGAAAAACTGTACGATCTCAACACTTTTAAAGAATTATTTCAAACAAATCTTCCGCTATTGAATGAACAACAGAAGTATGTGTTTGATATACTTATGAAAGTAATAAATGATAAAAGAGGAGGGATTTACTTCTTAGATACACCTGGTGGTACAGGAAAAACTTTTTTGATTTCATTGATATTAGCAACAATTCGCTCACAAAATAAAATGGCACTTGCACTCGCTTCGTCGGGAATCGCAGCAACTTTATTTGAAGGTGGTAGAACAGCTCATTCAGCACTAAAATTGCCATTAAACATGCAAAGCAACGAAACTCCAACCTGCAACATTTCGAAGAACTCTGCAATAGCAAAGGTTTTGCAGCAATGTGAATTGATTGTTTGGGATGAATGCACGATGGCACATAAAAAATCCTTGGAGACTTTAGATAGAACCTTACAAGATCTCCGGAGCAATCATAACCCATTTAGTGGTGCAATGATTTTATTAGCAGGAGATTTTCGTCAAACATTGCCAGTGATTCCACGATCAACGCCAGCTGATGAACTTAATGCATGTTTAAAGTCCTCCAGTTTATGGAAACATGTGAAGGAATTACACTTAAGCAAGAATATGCGTGTCACGTAAAGGATATATAAATCAGTTGATTCGACTACTAACCAAGATGATGTCGTCAACTATCTGCCTGAATTTTTAAACTCACTGGATTTACCTGGATTGCCACCTCACAATCTTCAATTAAAGGTTGGATCGGTAGTTATAATGTTGAGAAATATCAACCAACCGCGTCTTTGCAAGGGCACACGGTTAGTGATGAAAAAATTATTGAACAAAGTGATAGAAGCAACTATACTGAAAGGAAAGTATAAAGGAGAAGACGTTTTGATAACACGCATCCCAATGATTCCGACTGATGTACCATTAGAATTTAAACGACTACAGTTTCTATTCTATTCTTCAGAAACTATTCATGGTGGTATTTTTTTTTTTTTAAAGAACATCACTTAGGCTAATAATTTTGGTAATAACCTTAAAACTTTATGTATATCTGTAAGGAATAATAAATATATAATACCCTTAAAATCATTCCCTCACTATGTCCCAAACTTTAAAATAAAACATGTTATAATTTTTTAACTAGAAATTGCTTAAAATTTATGTTTGCGCGTGTGACTATTTTATTAAAAATACATCAAAATTTCAAAAATTCTTCGAATTTAGGATTATAGATCGTAAATAAATGAGGAAATGTTGATTTGACATGTGTCCCTTAAAAAATAGTCATTCCCTCACACCATTACCGACAGTCGATAAGTTAGCGTACTTGAGATTTTTTATTGGAACTTCTATTAATTTTTGATAGTTGGTGACACTAACAATTGCTCAGAATGGCGAAGTTGTATTAAAATTGTCGGAGTACTTGTTGGAAGAAGATTAAATTACAATTTTTCAAAGATTACATTTCAGACAGTCATTCCATCACTGAGAAGAAAACAAAGAAGTAATTACTATATTCGAATATAAATTTAAAAATAAAGTATGTTTTTAGAAGCAGTAAAATCACCGAAAAATTTACATACAGCAGTTTACTACATTTGGAGATTTTTGAGGTTATGTTTTATTTTGTCATTCCCTCACTGTCATTCCCTCACTTTTAAAGTTTATCAATATTGATTTACTTCATTTAAAACTCGTTTATTCTGGAGACCACTATATTCCCTAAAGTTACTAACACATATAGTACAAATTTAAGATAAATTTAATAGATATTAACTAAAATAATTCTGAATAATTTAATTTACATTTTTTCGAGATTTCATGAGAATTACCCAGGTGTTTGTGGTATTTATCTAGAAAACCCATGTTTCTCACATGGTTAATTGTATGTTGCCTGTTCCCATTGTTATTAACCCATTGTTAATAATAATAATAATAAATAATTAATTATCTCCATGTTTTGTCATTGAAGCACCCACTTTATAAATATTTGTCACCTTTAGGTTCCCACTATCCCTTTAGATTATTTTTCAATCAGGTTTGAACCTTAAGTTCCTCTCTTAGTTTTAAGCCCTCTGGCAGACATCCCAGTCGGGGTTTTTAGTGGGTCTCAAAATGGTGGTCAAAGTTCGTGGAAGTAAGTGAAAGATACTTAGGTCACCCGAGCTGACCTTTTTCTTTAATTTTCCTGAACAGAACCGTCACCATGATGATAGGGCGATGTGTGAGGGTCAGCAGAGTAAAAACGTTTTAAGGGCGAAATATAAACTGCCACATTCCAAGTCTATTTGACAGAACGAAGTCTGCCGAGTTGTATAAAAATTGTTGTACTTATTATAAAAATGTATTGTTTTAATATTTATGATTTATCTTTTAAAATTTAAATGTTTTGAGTTTAACTTTTATTATATGCATTAGTAAAACCACCAAATATTTTTAATGGTGAACTTCTTATTAAAGTGATAAAGTAATATATTAAAAAAGGATAATTTTTCCATTTATTTATCATATTATTTAAAATATTAAATGATAAAAAAGATCCACCAGAAATCTTAATATATATAAATCACGTGTCACGTTGTTTGTCCGCGGTGGACTCCTAAACTAATTAATCGATTTTAATAAATTTACACACCACGTACAGTTTGACCTAACTTAAAAGATAGAATAATTTTCAACTTAATTCATAGTCACAATAACATTTTTGCTTAATATCGACTGTAAGAAAACATTATGGTTTTCATGACAGATGTACTCTGAACGTTACCTCTTAAATAGTTTACTACAATGTAATATCTCAAAAACAATAGTCACAGCAACGCGTGACCGGGTCTGCTAGTACTTGTAATAAATATATTACATATGTACAAACAAAATTCACTGCCTTCTGGAAATACAAAAAAATAATTGTTCAAATGAATATATTATCCCCATTTACAAAAGTTCTGGTCTTCATTGGTTAAAATTAGACTAGTATTGGTATAAGCCCTTTATTCCACACTTTTCACGAGTATACAAATTATAATCAAGGATAAAATATCTCCTACGTTTAATTTATTCTCTTTTCGGAGAACCGAGTGGGTCTAATATGGTTAAGGACTTGACAAACAATGGATTTATTTACAATCTCTTGCATATCAATAGTAAATACCAATTTTAAATGCAGATTTAATTTTCCGTACGTCAATTTTATTATTTATATTTTATAATATTTATATACAGTTCACTACTGGGAGAGGTATAGAGGTTATATATTAAAATTTATACAAAAAATTATTTTTTAAATATATTTTTTGTTTTCTCTCTAGCAAGTAATAGTATATTTTAAATTCTCATATAATAATTCTTAAAATAGAAACAACTATTGAACTATTGGTTGGAACTTAACAACTCCCCTGATCTTATTAGACATAAGATTCTAAACTAAATTACAAATTCCGTTCGTTAATACAAAGAAAATATTTGTTGATCTATTCACAAGTAATTCAATGACGAACCGTCTGTTGTGAGAATATACTCTTCTTTGCATGAGTGGACTTCAAAGGTTCTAGCAATTTGTGCCACTTAACTTGTGTTGGATTTATTTTTAGCAAATGAAGAATCATGTGAGAAGATTTGAATGGAAATGGAATGAAAACTAATAAGTTTGATAATCCTATTACGATACGATATTTGAAACAATATTGTTGGAGATCAAAACAATATTGAAATTTGTAAAATGCCTGTGTAAATATTTAAAAAGTAGAAGTTAATAAACATAAAGTTTTTACATTAATTACGTGAATATTTTAAAGGGTGTCATAACTTCTTGGAGATCAGCGCATTCAAGTTTAAGCTAAGAACTCTAACTAATGTAATCAAAATATTTTTATACTTTTTTATAATTAAAAAAACTTCATATTATATATATATTCAATATTTAGATCTTTAAAAAACAAATTTAAAGTGTAGTTATTCAGATATGTAAAGATAAAACTGAATGTGTTCTAAGAGGTCTTGAGGTTTTTATACAAAAGCAGATAACAAGGAATTACATTTTTATTCGATGTTATATAATTTTTTTTTCCAAGATGCCTGAGTGATGATTTGGAGATTTGGATATTTTTTTGATATATTAATTGTCCATAATTTGGATTTGACAAACAGAATTATCTTGCATATTTTGTTATCCCAAGGACTTTAAATAATATAGGTTAATTGTAATCTAATTTGAGGTGAAAACCCTCTAATGAGGTTTTGAACCTTAAACCATTATAATTGTTTTTAGGCACCGTTATTAGTGTTACGCTGGCAATTTTACAAAGTGGATTTATGAATAATGGATTTTATTGGTTTCGAAATCCAAACTATAAACTTACTTCAGCTGAAGAAGCCGAACCCGATATCTTCAAACAATACATATGTATATGGCGTGCTAAGTCACTGAAATATTTCACGGAGGTCTTAAGGGACTCCTCTCAGTCATAGCGATCTGACGTAAGTCCCGAGTGACGACCCCTGAGTAGATAGATATGTTACCAAGAGATGCATGTTTTTACAAAATTTAACAGAGTCATGGTTATGACATTAATTAATGATTAAGGAACCGATTCTGTTAAATAATTAAATAAACATTTAATAATACAAATTCCATTTAGGATCCGCTATTAAATATATTAAGAAAACTATATTTTCAATAATTTCATAATAATGCCACTCGCCAGATCTGTTTTAAGATTTTGTTATAATTCTTACAATATTTATTTTTCATAATTTATATTTAAAAAAAACTGTAACTGGTAAAGTTTAAAATTTTTATTATTAACAAGAAAAAACAAGTTACAATATTTCAAAAGAATTTACTAAATTAAAATAGTAAATAAAATAAATTAAATGGTAAAAAAGATTTATAAAGGAAAAGTAAGCGGTAAGAGAGACTGGAGGAGGACTCGAGTGACCTTCGAAAACACGTAAAAAGCATGAGGACCCCTGTATGAAGAGGTCTCTCGCTACCCCGTAAGGGATATGGCGTGAACATAAATAAATAAATAAATAGTTTACAAGTCAAAATTTGTCATCTACACATTTAAATAAAATTGAAGTTTGCTTTTAATTCCAAATTAACATATTTTCATTATATGTAGATACATATATGAAAGTATACAATGACATAAAAAAATATTATATAATTTTTCTCTGTTGCTCTGTTCTTGTTCTGTTCTCTGAAATATCTTGACCGGTTTTAACAAGATCGTCACTGTTGGATAGCTGATGTTATAAGGAGTAACATAGACTACTTTTATTAGAATAACATATTCCTCGCGAATGAAGTCGCAGGCACAGCTAGTAGGAGTCGGTATTCTTTGCACTTGTTTAAAATTTCCACTCCAATAAAATAACGGATTTTCAGTCCATAAAACATTTAAAACCTGTATTATTGTAGTAAATTATCCCACGCCCACTCAAAGTGTATTTATAGTAAGTAGTCTTGCCATAAATTATTTTAAAGAAGCGCACAATGCGATTACATTTCAAACAGTGCGATTTTAATATCGCACTCTAAAACATTGAATCATGTCTAATCGTGTTACAGTAAATTTCATTCTAAATTAGGAAAATCACATTTTGTTAATCACGTTTACATCCACTGTAAAAAAATAAAATTATCTTTCCGTATAAAAGCATAATTAATGAAAACAAGAGTATAGCTTGAACATTTATTCTGACGCAGCCACTGTCTCATTAAAATATTATTTCCCTTATAATGAACTAATTAGGTTTTAGCTTTAGAAATGCTTTTTAATGTTTAATTGTACAAAGCTACCGCCGCTTTAACATTAAACTTTTCTATTTATAATGAGTTTATTTATTATATTTTTTTAAATATAAGACCTGTCTTTTTAAATAACCTATTGTTTGAGTGGTTGGTAAGTTAGAAAGTTAACGTTTCTTCTTCACTTCCTAATAATTCATAGTTGTGATTTAACGGTAGTTTTTATGTGAGTGTAGTTAGTGATCATCAAGAGTGATCTTCCTGTGTAAAAATTCATTCTAAAAAATTAAAAAAGAAAAGAAAAAAAAATGTATATTTATTGATAATAATAAAATAATTTATAAAATAAGTAAGTATATAAGCAATTAATTTTCAAGGTTATATAAATATTGGTTTGCATTTTTTTGTAGTTTAATTGGTCATAAGTAACAACAGTTTATTATTCTTATGCTTCTTTAAATTTTATTTAAAAAGCAATTAGAGTAAACGCCCAAAGGAACAATATTGTCGCAGCCAATAATAAAAAGTCAAAGAAATGAAAATTTAATTATTTTTTATTGCCTGCAATACTTTGATATGGAACAAAATGTAATTAATTTTTTAAATACAATATTAGAAGCAGAGATAATTAAAATATAGATTTAAATGATAAATCTAAGAATATGTAATAATAAGCCTCTTTTTTCAGTTTCTTTCAGACTACCGACAAGTAAGTATGCGACTGGTTCACTGTCGGTAGTCAGATGTAGTTGTATTCTACTGGCATGGGACATTATAAATTCATGAAAGCTCTTAACTTATAAGAGCAATATAAGAGTATTAAAGTATTAATGAACAATTATAGCATTAATCCTTCTCACCGCAGTGAACTTTGAGTAGGTAATATAAATGTGTTAAAAGAAAACTATTGTCAAGGACATATTTCATCAAATAATAACGAAACGAATCAAATATTAATTAAATTAATAAAAGTCAAATTTTGAATTAAATCTAACCATTCATTTAAAACCAAATAAGTAGTTAGTTATATTGTGTAGGTAATAATATGTTTCTATTGAGTTGGGGATTTAATAATTACGACCGTGTACCGACATGACAAAATTATTGTGTGATTCGGTTAATGTCCGCATTACATTGATCACATTAAACATATAAAGATTGTAAGAGTCCATTACACAGATTTTACTGTCCTTAACCCGAAAACAACTTGACGCTTTTATTATTAAGCTATAGAAATTATATAGATAACTTAGTTAATTTGCCGATTATTTTAAAACATTAGTTTGATAAAATTATAAATGATGTCATGTTATTTAGAAAGAGATAACATTTATAAATTTAAATATCAGACGGCTTAGCTGATGGCAAATGGAAGCCGGTAGTCATGAATGGATATCAAATTTGACAAAATGGTGGATACTAATCTGTCAAATTCGTTACCGCTTTTTAGACTCCTGTGTCTTAAAGAGAGGAGGAAACAGATAAATAGGGAAGGAGATTGGACATATTGCCTCCCCACTCACTTTTCAAATTGTAGCTATAATAGCTACTCGGATATTCTGCGAGAGATTTGTACTATTTTAGTTGACATAGCCATCATACCTATATTACAATAGTTAAAGCTAGCTTTTTATATTACATAATAGAAAATTTCAATCTCATATTCCTGTCGTTATTTTTTTTATATTGTTGTATATGCAAATGTAAATTTAAGTAAAGAATATACAAACCAATATATATCTGAGACGAGGTATCGATACAAAATTTGTTTGGTAATCATAAAGCTTAAAGTTTCTTTAAAGTTTCTATTGTTTCAAACATACGAGCATACATTTTTCGGTGGTTATTTTTTTTGACACAAAAGAAAACTGTCGACATTTGGTAATGGTATAGGTGAAAAAAAAAAACTTTTGAATATTGTAAATAATACATTAAAATGTGTACACAAAAATATTGTAAAGTGTTACAAGATTTTAGAAGTTTTTGTATTATTTTAATAATTATTTTAGTTTTATTATATATTTAAAACTTATCTCCTAATGCAAATGTCATATTAATTTACATAGAGCATGAATTTTTACTTTGAAGACATGGCATTGTCTATGCTCCTTTATAAAATGTGTTATTGTATTTTTATGAAATAGTTAAATTTTAATACGGACACATAATGTTAATGGTTTCATAAACGTACGACAACTTCTATTTCTTTTTATTACAAGTATTCGGTGAGACACACATCTTGTTAAGTGACACATTTGTTTCATGAATTAAGTTTACCTACACTACAAAAGTATATGTTATATTTTATGTTACTAACAAAGCAATTACTTACGTCTTTATCACAGACAAGTCTAGGTACCGACCGACCGACCTAAGTCTCGGTAGACTTACAGCTCATGCTACATTAGACAGTGTTTATGTTTTATATTAGACCATTGCTTCATAAAATGAAAGGTGGTAATGAAAATATCAATAAAACTAAAAACTTGAAAATAACCTAATACTAAACATCTTTAACTTATACATTGTGATAAAACATGTAAACATCTAAAATACAGGATACAAATAAAATTATATTTATTGACAGATGACAAATATTTAAAATTTTGTTAAATGCACGAATTTTAAAGGATAAGTATGAAACTTGACATATTTTAGGTTCGTTCTGAAATATTGTTAAGGAGATTTAAAATAGTGCTCAAAGCAGAAGGAGCTGCGTAGATAACGTGGAATAGTAAGATTATGTAGAACAGTGTAAAGGAGATATAAAAGCTAGTATTTCTGCAAGAGCAATTTGAGGAAATTTTAAATTTTCTTTTGGTAATACGAAGAAGAAAGGTTTTGGAGATATTCACATTTATTAATAGGCTCTGTGTAGCAGGTCTACGACAGATTTAAGAAAGTGTATGTTGTAATAACTAATGAAATAACCTCAATAATATGAGTATTATAAGAAAAGAAAAAGCATTCAGAAGCATATAAACCTTTTAAATACTCAAGGCTTTGAAGAATGAACATTACAATAAGAATTCATAAACTTTTATTCCTTATAGATTATTCACAAAAACTTTGAAATCAACTAACTTACTCTACTTATTCCATTTATATATTTTTCTGAATCTTAAATTTAATAAACTTCACCGCCCGCGGTGTTCAATTATTGTGTTAACAGAAATACTTTTCTGTAGAGAAATTTAATGATTTTATTGTTACATTTTAATTTAATTATAGTTAAACTTTAATAAAACAATAATATGAGTTACACTTTATTTAGGATATCTTAAACATTTTTATAGTATGAACTTAGTATGTACAGAAAATGTACATTACATATATGTTTATTATAACTAGAATTAAAATGTTCAGTATTAATTAAGTAAATTTTAAGTAATTAAACATGATATATATAATGTGACTTTAATATGGTTAGGATGGCATCCACAAATTACTAACCGACCCGGTCTTAATTTCAGCTATATTCGTGGAACTATTCTGATACCTCTCATAAAATGCTTCAACTCTCACAACTGATCTCAGCGTGTCGCACTGTGCTTGAAGTTCCAACGAAATTCTACGCTTGGAATAATACAGAGATGAATACTCAAGTAGGTGAAGAGCGGGTCGCAGGCCTGCTTCATGAGAAATGCGCTTCAAGCATTTAGGCATTACGGCATTTTCATTGCAGTATTAGTAATGAAAATAGATCTTATAATATTGTGCTCCTTAAAACAGAGAAGCAGCTTATGAAATATCCAACAACGTATATAATAAAGTAATATACGGCATTTATTATCTACATATTTATTATACATCTCTTAAATACTATTCAGCGAATTATATTCAAAATTTTACCAATAATTGACATTTAAAATAAACAGATATTTTCTTAAAAATTAACTGCGTCTTTTGTTTCGACTAAACTACAATAAATAAAATACAAAAATACTTTGTTTAACTCAACTTATACTCTTAATAATATCTAATAATATACAATTAATACTAAAGTTATTATAGATAATTATAGGTTGTATCATAAATGTTACATCGCTTTGTGAACCAATAACATGCCTTTTGATAATTAATATATGAATACCGTTCATTGTAACTATTTATTCTGTTAAATATAAAGTAATTAAAATGTTTAAGTACCTATAATTACACTTTATGGTTTTAAATAAAATGAGAGTCACGAAATCAAGAAAAAGTAAAACTTTTTCACTGTTGATAATAATTAGCTACATGGACAAACAAATTGAAAGAAATAACATTGAATTACATTGAAAAAAAACATAATAATATATACAAATTATTTAACAATTAGGATATTGTCAAAAACGGTGAACAGAAAAATTATCTGTTTAAGTTTAACCTTATTCAAATAATGACTTAATACGAAATAGTTATATGATTTTGAACAAAGAAAAAAGAATATTCTGCATAATACATATTTGTTTCATTAAACATACAAAACATTATTCCATTAATTATAATTAAACTAAACCCACTATTAATGTCATATTTCGATGTCATTTAATAATATATGTAGTTGTAAATTATGAGCGATGAGCAAATATTGACATGGAACTTGTCAACTTGTCATGTTATCTTGTTTAATAATGTTTATAATGAATTGTTTACTTCAAATATTCAAACATTTAATACATGAATTTAATCCAAATATAACTACTTGTTAGCTTTCGATTGTTAATAATTAATAAATACACCATTATTGTTTACAGATATATTGTAAAATAATGCTTTGATGTTCCAAAATGTCTATTAAGACAATTTGCAAACAGAGTCAATATAAAGAAAAATACTAACCTGTGCCTTTATCTGTTTGCTGACTGAGAGGACATCTCTCCACACATTGTGTAATGGGATGTCCGATATAAATAGGCCTCGCCCAGTTAGCCCTTCGAGGCCATCAAAAAAACGCGAGTCTGTTAAGTCTGACTCATAACAGTAAATCATCTGTTCCTTTATTATACAAAAGTTTTTAAATATTTATTTTTTTCTGTCTATAGCACGTAATAGTCTATTTTAAAGGTTTATATTTACTTACTAAGAATACTTACTAATGGAATGGAAATGTATCATAAAAGATATCCAAACAACTTGACCTACTGAATGAAAATAATAATAATGAAATTTTTTGTTCCATTAATTACTTTCATATTTCATAGAGTGTCATAAGTTTACAGAGATAAGCGCAGCGAAGTTTAAGGCTAAGATCTCTCTAACTAATGTAAACAAAATATTTTTATGGAACTTTATTCCAAAATACCAGACTGAACATGTTTTTGCGAGAATTTACGTAAAAAATATAAAGTATAAAAGGTAATAAATCTATTAATAACTATAATATAATAGTTGTAATCTCTTTATCTTATGCTAGAGCTGATTTTAATTTCAATTGCTTATTGAAACTTCATTGTGGTAAAAAATTACGAGAATAATCTGATATTGCGTGATGTATGTAATATTTTAAATGTTTCGTTAAATGTACATTCGAAATCTTAAATTCCATTCATATTTAGGAATATTATGATAGGTAATAACTTGGAGTCATGGGCTTTGACACACGTAGTTATACCGCATCATTTATCATCCAAATCGTTTTGAATAAAATAGGTTATTTGGACTCTGTTTTGAGGTGAAAAACCCTCTAATGAGGTTTAGAAGCGTAAACCATTATGATTGCTTTTGGGCACCGTTATTACTTTACGCGAGCAATTTCACCAAGTAGATTTTTTGATAATGGAGTTTTTCTTTCTAGACATTACTTTGAGGTACACTTTGATCACAGTCTTTGAAATATATTAGTCGAAAATTTTGTTTAAAACATTGAAATATATAAAAGTTAGATTTTCTGTTTCATTTCATTTTAGTACCTATTATTGAATTATTTTATTGTGAGTCTATAGACATAAACCATATGCAAATATTATCTTCTTTAGCACAAAACGCAAACTAAAAACTTAACTCAACTGAAAAAGTCGAACCCGGTATCTTCAAACTAAACATGAATGGTCCGTGAAGTCACTTGAATATTTCAGGAAAGTCCTAAGGACTCCTCTCGCTCGTAACAATTTGAAGTAAGTCCCGAGTGACAACCCTTGTGTAGACAAATGCTTTACAAGTAGACGCATTAAGCCACCTCCTCAAAGGCGACTATAGTAAAATAAAAAAAATAGTTCATTTTTTCTCAATAGAAAACTAAAATATATTTTATTAATTTTAAGATATCAAAAGACAGTCGGTATATCTTATCTCGTCGTGAAAATATTTACACCCCTGTATTTCTTAAGTTTTCATAATTAGTAAGTGTTTTTTGTTTTCCATTTTTAGAAATACAAAGTTGTTTGCTTCATGATTAAATATACCACTAATGCATTTCTATTTAACTTTTGTATTAGTTATTTTTCAAAGTAACCGTTTAATGAAAAACTTCGAATGTTTTTATCAAAGAAAACGTCAAACGAGCCCGCAGTTCTTGTAATTAATCACTGGGGCTTATGGGCTCTCAAACACTGAAAGAATGGCGTTTCTTTTTCTCTTTTCGTTTCTGAAACAAAGTCATTTTTATTAAATTTATTTCTTTCATTACACAGTGGTAAGTAATTGAGAAATTCTTTTGATTTAATATCAATTTCTATACTATATTAAACTGAACAACAGGATGTTTATAACATTAATTAATGATTAAGGAACCGTTTTGATTAAATCATTAAAGATAGAGTCCATTTAGGATCCGCTAATAAATCAGTTAAGTTTATTATGTTATTTTATTTTCGTCTCTACAATTATATATTTAATATTTTTTTATAGAATAAATTCTACATTTCAAGGTACTATTTCGCTAGAATTACAGCCTCCTATAAAAAAGATTACTCCTGCTATAGACAATACATTGGAGCTGCCCTGCGCGTGCGAGCAATGTTCTGAGCTAGAAGGTGACAATTAGTCCTAATAAATCGATATTTCCTGTAGCTATTCAGATGAAAGGAGAGGGACTCAGCTGAACACCCGCCGCGCACGGTTGGCGGATCCTAGTAAAGTTTCATTGCTGCGATAAAATTATCTTTCCATATAAAATAGTAATTCGTGAAAGTACTTGAACATTTACTATAACCTAGCCACCACCTGATTTAAACATTGTTTCCTTTGAGCTTATTAGCTTATTTTAAATGCTCTTTTTAATTAAATAAACCTAACTAAATATTAAACTTTTCGATTTACTGAAATCTATTTTTTATGTACTTTCAGATATAACAATTTTTTGAAATAATCTATTAGTTGAGAGGTTAGAAAGTTAGAAAGTTGTTCTGAAAGTTGTGGATTCGATTCCTAGGTAGTATTTTTGATGTGAGTGTAGATAGGAATAATATATCGTGGATGATCTTCCTCTGCAGAAGTTCTTTTCTAAATAATAAAAAAAGGATCACTGTATACTATCGGTTTATACACATATAGTATACAGTTTGTCTTTGTATAAACTGTAAATATAGAGTAGTTTATATTCGAAGTTCTACAAATATTGGTTTTTGTTTGTTTTAGTTTAATTAGTCATAAGAAAGAATAAGCAATAACACATTCTACATATTTTTATCATTAACAAAGGGAAATGCGAGAGTAAAAGACTTTGGAATAAAAGCAATTTATTATGCTTACTTTATGCTCTTATAAATTTCATTGGAATTGCATAAAAAGCAATCAGAATAAACGCCCAAAGTCGCATCCAATAATAAAAATTCAAAGAAATGAGAATTAAATTAATCTTTATTACCAGCAATATTTTAAAAGTGTTCACTTTGTACTTTTAGTTTATTGGGCTTTTCATTCGTAAAAAAATGTTTAGAAGGAATAGAAAAAAATACAAGACTGGATATTTGTTTTTAGTATTTATATATGTTTTAGTAAAAGAAACCGTGATCATAATATTATTTTTATAAATCGAAAATATTTTTAAATAATATTTTGGCTAACGATAAAGAAAGGAAGACAAACAAAACAAAAGAAACAAACAAAAGTTATAATTTCTTACATTTAATATTATCTATTTACTCAACTTTGTGACATATTATAAATAAGAAATTTAAAAAAAACTTTGATGTTGTAGTCTCATAACAATTTAAATATAATTAAAAACAATATTTATTGTATTTTCTTTATGAGTTTTAAATTGTTATTGGTCGATTAGTTTAATGTCCGCGTAAACTCTATTACGTTATTAAACAATAAATGCGTTTTAGAGAGACCATTACAAACTGTATTTTACTTTTCTATTTATTCTAAAATAACTGTGTACGTATAGGTACTATTATTACGTATACATAAACAGTTATTTTAACTTCATTGTTAGGTGTCTGAATTAAGCAAAATGTAAAAAAAATAAGTTTTATTAGAAAAATATAAAACTAATTAATAAAACTTTTTTCATTATGGTAATTACCAGCATTATGCTATCAACTCAACGTATAATAGAAAGAGTCAAAATACTGCGTTGTCTGAAGTCTTCACTCACAGAGGTAAATCTATATTAATAATTTCGATTAAAATTTCGCCTCTATAATAGAACATAAAAAAAATAAAATTTCGAATCGCCAACATGTATCCGCAAAATGCGGAATGTCAAGTATTTTGTTAAATTCTAGTGACGATGACAGACGAATCGCAGTCGCCATTTTGGACGCTAGCTAAACGTCACTGACACCGGAGGCCATCTTGATTTCGTTAATCAAAGCTGTAACTACTATATAATAATCTACCAACATTATGTAAAATATTATTTTTTTTATATACAACATAAAGGTCTTTTTCGAATAACAATAATACTATTGAGACTGTGATTGGTTCAAAATGTATAGTTATCCCGGCGAATATAAACATAGATGGAATTGTAGCTCTTATATTCAACGAGATAAAGGCGAGACCAATTTTCACTGGTACTTCAGCTCTAGTTTGAGGTGGAATTAGCATCGTATAAACATGATTATCAAACATATGAGAGGTGTTATCTCAATATGGAGGGAGATCAAAGGGTGCAATTGGTGTTATAAAATTAAGTCTTCTGATTAAAGCGATACAATATATATTGGCAGACACAAAAATATGTGTTTTATCTTCTGTTAGATTAGTACCCGTTTGGTTAGTTAAATTACACTAAATTTAAAGAAGAAATCACTGCGAGGTTGGTTTTGATTGTAAATAAAAAACACAAATAATAAAAATAAGTATTCAGTAATATCTAAAGGACAAAAGCAAGCTTGTACAAAAATATTTCATGTGCAATAAAGCATCTTGTAACGTTCTGGTTACGTCTTGAGAAAAGGTATTCTTAAGTTCAACCTTTTATGGAAAAGCCAAACGTCTAAAGTTGCAGATATACATAATGATAATAAACGGGAATAGTAGAATTTACATTTATTTCATGAAATTCTCATCGAATGGTGGTCTCATCTCATATATTAAAATAAATTTAAACATCTGCATTTCAAATTCTTATTGGCAAACGATAGGCAATGCTATCTTTATAATGGAGCTGAGCGTAAGCGAAGCTCCTAACGGTTTGGGAGACCATTTTTTGTGTTTAGTTGTCTCCAGAATGCGACGAGATAATTAGCTAAAAATTTTCTCATGTATGTTTGATCCGAACACGGATGTTATAACGAAAACAGATTGAAAAATTTTTAGCCATTCAAAAGTTATCAAGAAAAAAAGGAAGAAGAGGGGCTCAGCTCAACATCAGCCGCGCAAGGTTGGCGGATCCTAGTTATTTTCACGTGTGGGTGAGGCTGTCTTGCCTTAATGTCTTAATTAAAATTATAACGTTTTGTGATTGGAACACAGTAATACCATTTCACAGAACACCTCTTAAAAAAAAAATTCAAATTCTTCCTAAATTATTTTTTAAGGTCGAAAAAAAATTTAAAAGCTTGCAATAGAATTTAGTATTTTGTTACTTAATAAGAAAAACTAATTAAAGTTTGCTAAAAAACTGGAATGTAAGAAGTACTTAAATATTTACCTAAAATAATATAACCTATTAATATAAAATAATTATTATAATTAGATCCAATTAACCACTTCTCAATATTACGACAGCATTGTGGGATACAATAATTGTCATCGGTCGATTAGTTTAATGTAAACTCTTAATTATGCTGTTAAACAATTAACTCGATTCTGAGAGGCTATTACAAAGTTTATTTTACTGCTATCGAATACACGAGAAGTTTTAACTTCGTTATAAGCTTTGGAACTTACAAAGCGAATTAATAAGACCGATTGGTATGAACGTGATAAGTAAACTACTCTATTAGTGACGCATTAACACACACACACACACATACTCAAATTATTCAATTAATTTTCAATGCTTCATATGCATTTGACATGTATTACTCTTCATGGAAAGACGCAGAATAAGAAGTCCTCTTAGACTACAATGTTAACAGCATTAGTTCTCTTACTATATTTTGTTACAATATTTCGCAATTATCATCCTGACAATGGTTTCATCCTGATTTATATTAAATTTCACTAATTATTTAACAAATTATTACTATTTATTGATAAATTTTGGGAAATAAAATATAATTACCATAATATATTTATCCGTAACATAACCAAATATGATTTCACTCAAAACTAATGTTGTCATCTTTCTACCTTCTACTATTGGGTATAATAAGGTATTCAGTCTCATATAATGACCTGTTTTATTTGGTGTTACATAATTTTTGTTATAAACAAACGTCGCCATACTGAACGTTGTTGTATAAGCATTTAATTAATAGCATTTCGCTATCCATTTAAAAATTGTTTATTATTATATGTAAAAAAAACTTCACGTTTTAATATTATTGCATTATGATTTAATGAAATGAATGATGAATGAAAATGAAATTGTTAAGGCACCGCTGCTTATCTCGTATGTAGAAATCTAAATACTTTACGTGTGGTTTTGTATTTTTTGATTTACCAATAATTTGTTTTTGTCCTTGCTCTGAACTAAAACTGCATGTGGAGCGCAAGCTAGTATTTCAATAATGTGTTTGATCCACGCAATATTTTCTATTTCAATTTGGAGGAAAGGATTTGTCGCGGCAATTTTTAATATGATATAGATATATTGCAATTTAGACAAAGAGCTCAAGTTACTTGAATACTGTCACTTTTACTTCGTTTTTTTTTTATATATTTGCTTTTCCCAGTCATCTGTATTGTGCTATTTACAATACCTTTAACAGCAACTAACTCGATACCATACAGGCAATTTATTTATATAATAAATAGTTCAAGAGGGTGAAATTAGAAGATATGGATGGGATGCGTATAAAAGATATGGCAAAGAAATATGTCGTCTCAGACATGTTGCTTCAAGAGGAATTAACTAATTACACCGACATCAAATGATTGGGTGAAAGGCAGGTAGATATTTATTCAGATGGCGAGAGTTGGATTGAATTTTTAATTTGTGAATGTATCCGTGTGTTGGTTAGTACACAATTCTGTACTTTCGGGCTTATATACAAAACTAACATCAAATTTAGTTTGTGCTTAAAATTGTTTCTTTAACCATCGTACAAATGAAATTTTATTAAAATTAAAATTAAAACCTTATAAAGCTTAGCTTAGCTTAGTCACATTATGTGTTGGGAACAGCCAGTTACTTTTAAGAAAATGAACGAATACAAAAACAATTCTTAACAAATAATTAACTATCAAAAAATAAATAATGAAGAATTATAGACAAAATGAAAACATAATTTTATTCCCATTCTTTTGAGTTATACAATTGTTAACTTTTGTTAGTGTGTCGGTATAATTAAATATATTGTTAATAATTACAAATAGAATCAATATTATAATTTCGATACTTAATGTTAAAAAGAGGCTAACATGGCGCTAGCATTAGTAAAACATCAGCTCCTATTCGTGAGACATCAATACATTCACGGCGTTTTATCCCGCATAAGACATGTTTGTGGTTGAAGGTAACTCCGTTAATATGTCACACAGTGATATATTTTATTCCTCTAATACAATTGCAAAAAAATCTTTTCCCTTTAGAAATACAAATAAAATCTACTTACACTCTTATTTTTTGGTAATACTTGAGTAAAATAAAGCTGTGTTTAGATTATTATTTTTTACATTACAAGGTGTGTTGTTGTATCTTGATATGATTAATAATAACGCTTGAGGTGTCTTTTCTGGACAAAGTCCGTCATAACCCTTATTGCTGCACCAACTTTAATGAATTTTTAATATGAAGCTTAAACCTTTCGAAAATAATTTAAGTGAAATAACAATAAAATTAATATAAAATTATATTACACTTAATTTACTATAATGAGAATTTTCAAATTAACAACTTTTACATAAAACAAATAAAATATATCCTATAAATATAAAATCTCAATTATTTCTAATGGTAGCTGTTATTACCAACTAAATGTACATTAAAATTATTTTGTTGTAACGATTACTGTAAATATATTTAAGTATATAAATCATAAAGTTAATTCCATTATTGAATAGTGGTGACAGCTTTAATAACTATGTATTTAAATACTCGGTAAAACAGACTAATAAAGTATATTATTTTTAATTTGTACGGAGAATTTAAATATCCCAAGAATTATAAAAGTTTGTTGTACTATAGTGTTACATAAAGGCATATTTATCGTTATTTTTTCCCTGATGAAATAAAAATACAACAAGCATACAAAAAGTAATAAAAAGTCGGAAACACAGTCAGAAATGTCATCAATCAAAGAATATTTGTTATATAAATATTCGCTTTATAACAAAGTATGAATCTTCATCATTACCTAAAATAATGTAATCAAGGTTTTATCATAATACCTTGATAACTCAATGCAAAAGTATGGTGTTGCTACATTCTCACTGACAGACTTATAAATACCGTAAACATATATAGTTAACATGTTTATACTCAATTCAAATATCCATCTGTTTACTGTTTAATATACCTACTATGAGCGGATACGATCGATGAAAATATTAATATTTTAATATCACAGCGACCACAAATGATGTAATCAGAAACCATTTTAATGCTATTCACTTTATTATTATATGTATATTATATTTATTTACAATAATTTCATAATATGCTTTTTTCCCCTGATTTCGTTTACGGAAATATTTCTATTTTCATATTTAACTGCTTTATAACTACCGAATGGCGTATGGGATCATAAATTTAACCGAATAAATGCTAAAATTTATGATACTACACATCATGGCATTTTTATCGGCACTTTAAATAAATTCAATAAACGACCTGGTTGTTTCCGTAATGAAGTTTTAAAACAACAACAACCAAACTAACAAACAACCGTTACAGAGTTTTGTGGGTAGTTGTGATAAAAATTATGAATATAGTAAGAAATATTTCAATTAATTTTGAATTTAAAACATTTCTTTATATTTTTGACACTTAGTAGCACTTTATAGCGAATTTCGTACTTAATCTCTCAAGACTTAACCTGGCTTACACTCGTCGAATAATTAATTCAAGAACAACCTCTAAGTGTAATGTAATTTAGTGAAGTGTCTCTCTTATCACTTAAGCCTAATTAATTTTAGAATAATTTCCATTTTTTTTGTTCTATTCAAAGTGACTTCGTGAATATTATAGCGTTCTATTGAAATTAAAATATGTCCTTTTGATATCTAAATAAATATTTTGATATTTTCGATGTTATGCGATATATACCGTCTCTACTGTTCGGTTTTAATCAAGAACTTTCAAAATTAATTTTTGAAGTTCAAATTTCTTTTGAGGTCAGCTTAATTACAGTTTAGTAATTAAACGCCACTATTGGAGCAATCTCATTGAGGAATATTGAAATACAAGATTTGCTGAAGACTACTTAATCAAGTTTCTAACAATATATTTGGTAAAATCTGGTCATACCGGTAACATTCGGAAATGCTCTTTTTGTCCTCATTCCTAAATGCGACAATGTCTCGGATCCTAGATCCTCACAATGGTGTTATCGGCTTTACTTTAACAATAAATACACAAAATCCATACTAGCTTTTGCAGACGACCCCGCGATACTGACACGTAATTCAAAACAATGTCAGTTACTTTTAAATGTTATGGAAGATTTCTGTGCTTGGATGGATGGATTGAGGACAAAACCCAATAAATGCTACAGTCTATATCTGGGTAGGCAGAACACCAGATATGCCTCTTACGATCCGGGTCTTATAATAGGCGCTAAGTGCGTTACTATGATTACCGACAGAGCTCCTTTCAAATTCTTAAGTAAAAAAATTGATTACCAACGGCGTACTCCATCGGTGGGTATTGTAGTCGGTAGCTTTAAAATCACGTCTAAATTGGCTTTTCCTCGTTTATGATATTAATAAGACCCTTTTGTTGAAGTTAGATGGAAGCATCATAAAGACATTGAAGTCATGGTTCGGGTTAGCGCATCCAGCGGACTCTTCTACCTTATTTTGAGTCTGACACAATTTTGGGTTTAATTTAAAGAAACCATCGGAACTCTATAAACACCTAAAAGTGACCAAAAGACATATCATCTCAAAATCTAATGATGATACTGTAACTTCTCTCCCAAAAGATAAAATTGCCACAGAGCTGGAGTCACGACTTCAATTAGATAAAGAATTTATGATAGGTGATCAAACAAATAAAGCAGGGATAGGATCAATCAGGAAATTATATTTTTGTATTCCATTAGCTTTAAGATGGCGCACCCTGCTTTATGATTGGTCCCCAGCAGGATTAAAATTTTATCTTAATGCATTCTAAATGACTCTCCCATATAAAAGTAACTTAGTAAGATGGGGCAAAGCAACCGAAAAATCTTGCAACATCTGTGAGGAGGCAGAAGGAACCGTGAAACACTTGCTAGTAGGGTGTAGGGTACTTCTAAATAGAGGTAAATACTCGCGTCGCCACGATAAAGTATTAGAAATCATAAGAGAAGCGGTTAATCTTTCTGTAGCAAGAGCGCAGAAGGGTATAACAACCACCAAAATATCAGTAGAGTTCGTAAAAAGGTTTGGTTCGTCTAAAAAATCCAAACTAAAACTTTATTCCATCTTGGATGCGTCTCCTGATTGGACTCTCATGATGGATACGTATAAAAAGCAATACAAAATCCCCGGGGATGTTTGTGTTTCGTCATCTAGGCCGGGCTTATTTCTGTACTCAAAACAACTAAGGCGCGTTATACTTGTGGAGCTTACTGTACCCTGGGAAACAAACATACCCAAAGATCATACATTTAAGTTTAACAAGTATTACGAACTATGTAACGAACTAATCAGGAATAAATTTATAGTTAATTTGTACGCTGTAGAAGTAGTAGCAATCGCGGCCTTTCTAGAACGATTATTAGTTCATTTCTTGAACGTATTTCAAAGGCAGCTTTAGTAGGTTCATACGATATTTGGTTAGGTAGGGAGAGGAGCGTGAACAGTGAAGGTGAGGGTAAATAGTAAAGTAAAGTAAAGGGGCCCCTTAAACCTATACCTGGGTCGCAAGTCTCAGGCATTGTTTGCGCTCCTCTTCTTGCAACGCGATGGGCCCAACACCCGCACGGTGAATCCTTGCAATGCTAAGAAGCCTCGTCTCTCTCGTTCTATAAATATATCCGTAGAGTTTGAGGCTCCGTTGTCTCTGGTTATCCCGCAAGGGATATGGCGTGAAGCTAAATAAATAAATTAAAATGAAATCAACATATTCTATTAAATAATTTGAATGTTGTCAATCGCTGTACACAGAGACATTCTCGAGACTTATTAAAGTAACGATTTAATACGTAATAGGTCGTACCAAATATGACTCTAACCACCGAACATCGAATGTTGTACATAATACATATATATATCATTAAACAATACAATATTCCATTTAATAAATAACCACCCATGATAATAATAATATATTTAATATTTTTAGTCAAATGTTCAAGTTAATGAAATACATTCAACAAACGCAAAGTATATTGATAAATTTATTTATTAAAAAAAATGCCTTACCATTTTTTTTTTAATTATGTGAAATTTTATAATATAATAAACCTACATTAAATGTTATATTACGATTTCATTTTATAACATAGTTGTATATTATGAGCGGTGAGCAAATGTTTACATGGAACTTGTCAACTTGTCATGTTATTTTGCTTAATAATATTTAAATTAAATGTTTATTTTAAATACAAAAACATTTCATACATGAATTTAATCCAATTATTACTTAGTAGGTTTGGATTGTTAATAACTAATAAATATAACATTAACGTTTAAATACAAGTGTATTAAAATAAGATATACAGTAATACCCCGCTTTACGCGACCCCGTTATACGCGGTTTCACTATAACGCGGATGCAAATTTCGCTGAAGGAGATGTATTTTTCTGTAAAAAAATAAGAGTATGTATTGCATAAAGTGTTCCTAGAATTAAAGTGATTGATTAAAATGATTTGTATTTTATTGTAATAATTTTTGACTATGTTTAATCATAAACCCCGTTATACGCGAATTTCAGTTAACGCGATTTTTTTTTAACGTATTCCTCGCCTAAAGCGGGGTATTACTGTATTAAATATATAAAATATATTAAATCGTCAAAATTTTAATATTTTTTTTAATAATGTCAATAAATTTACATTGAAATCGTCAACCACAAGTATTTGTAAAAGACAACACAATCAAATGAACACTGTAATAATATTTCCAAACCCGATTTAAGATCCATTGTGGGTCAGTCGGGAGTACATAATGTCAAAAGGAATCTTTCACGTGACATGTGGACTTAAGGTTTATTGGATTTATTATTTTTAGCGATATCAAGATTATATTAGATAGGGAAATAAGGATATTTTATCGGGCGTGAAATTTCTTGTAACAGTTACCGTCGTTATTTTGTATTTTCGGTGGGTTTGAACATAAATTTCCTTAAATAAATATTATGTTACATGTTCATTCACAAAGGGTTATTTTTATTAAATAATCTGGTGAACCGTGTAACTCGTAAACGCAGCGCTTCACAATTTCATGTGACAGTGGTGAGACACACATTCTACTGTCATTCGTTCCTGCAATTTACTTCGCTCCGGTATTTAAACGTTAGTGATATTATTACCTGCTGTAAAGATATAATTTAGAAATAATTTTATGAACTACGCTAAATTTGACATGGTATTTAAAAATCTATATTTTATAAATGAATAAAACTTATTTAAAATATGATTGTAAAATAAATTATAACAAATCGCTTGTTTTTTCTATTGTCGTCGGTAGAACAGTGAAATGGTAAGATAATAATTGTGCATTATATCAATATAAATGGTTATAATGGTGGTGTAAATTAAAAAGGTGTTCGCTTGATGTAAAATACGCTTGATTTTAAATAAATGTATTTGTTAAGGATAGGTAAATAAAAATATTTTCTTAAACTTTGTAAAAAATATTTCTTTACTAACAAACAAATATCGTCTACTTTAGATTCTCTTTAGGATTTTGGTAAAAAAAAATCATATTTGTTTGTATTAATTTCATTCAAACGCCAATTTAAATTCTTTATTCGAACCCTTGTATACACGTATATAAATTATAATCTACTATAAAATACCTCTTACGCTCAATTTGTTATCTTTCCAGAGAACCGACTTGATCAAACATAGTTAAGGACGTAACAAACAATGGATTTGTTTGCAATCTCTTACAGATCGATAGTAAATACTCATTCTATCTCAGTTTTCATTTTCCGTACGATTAATTTATTACTTTTATATTTTAATATTTATATACTTTACAGTCTTGACGAGGTTGTAAATTAGAATTTTTACAGGCGTTTTCTTTATATATGTTATGTTTGGGTTATAGCATGTAATAGTCTATTTTAAAGGTTTATATTAAACTGAGGGTTTATTCAAGTTAACTACGTGAAATAACAGTGAAGCGTCTCAAAGCTCACACCTTTGATAAGGTAAATTAGGTAACTACTGATATAGCAACTTAGCTCCTTTGTGAAAACCAGATTTCAACAAAAATAAGCGAGGTAGAGAATGTTTTTTTTTTTTTTTTTTTTTTTTAAAGACCATAGACATTTGTCCATGCCTTTCATTGTGATTTTAAACAATTTTATTACGAATTTAATTGCGATGGTAACTTCGCAGGAAATTGTACACAAGTTTTCCAAAGCTATTTTAGAAATTGATAATGATAATAAATAAAGTAAATAAAATAGAGTAAATAAAGTAGAGAATGTTAAAATTAATATAAGAACACGATAATACTAACAATAGTTCTTAAAATAGAAACAAAGTTTCATAATATGCACCCAAAGAATTTCCATCCAACTACTAAATGAAACTTAACAACTTCCCTAACCCTGTTTAAACAAGATTCTCAACTAAATTGCAAATTTCATTCGTTAATTCAAGGAAAATATTTGCTGATCTATTCACTAGTAATTCAATGAAGATCCTCCTATAGTGAGAATGTCCTCTTTGTGTGAGTGACTTCAATGGCTCCAGCAATCTGTAATACTTTACTTAACTTGAGTTGGATTTGTTTTAAGCGAATTAAGACTATTGAATATTTGGATATAATTAGTTTGATAATGGTTCATCATATTACTATATGATATTTGAAACAATACTTTAAAAGTATTTTGAAGGATATAAAATGGCTGTGTAAATAATTATTAAAGTACAAATTAATAAACACAAAGTTTTTCCATTAATCACGTTCATATTTCAAAGAGTGTCACAAGTTTTCAGAGATAAGCGCATTAAACCTTAAATTAAGAACTCTCTCACTAATGTAAGCTAAATATTTTTATACATTTTTATGATGAAAGAATCTGTGGTTTAATCTTTAAATCTTATAAACATAAATAAAAAGTCCTTTTATTTAGATATGTGAAGATAAAACTGTAAGAACTGAACGGGTCCCTTCGTACCCGTTCAGTGCAGGACTTGAGGTATTTGTAAAAAAGGAGATAATAAATTACAACATTTTTATATAAATTTATTTCAAGATGACAGTGATTTTGTATTTCAGAGAATTACTTCTAAGTAAATTAAGAAAATAATTAGAATATACTTATGATTGTGTAGATAATATTAATTTTAACGATATTTAATAAACAATAAAAGCCATAAGTATTTACATAGAATAAAAACATCATTAGAAATACTTTTAATATTATAAAAAATAATAAATCATTTAATAACAATACTATAGTAACGCTAATTTCTTTATATTATGCTACGGCTAATTAAAATTTTGCTTCATCATATAAACTTCATTGCGTTAAAAAGTAACAAGAAATAACTGACCTCGCGTCTTCTATGTAATATTATAAATGTGTTTTATTTGTCTATATTTGTGCGTGTTGCGTTAAATGTACATTCAAAATCTTACTTTCGACCCATATTCATACATATACTGATAGTTGATAATATGGATCCATAGGTTTTGAATTATCCTGCATCATTTATTATCCAACTCGCTTTGAATAAAATAGGTTATTTCGACTCTATTTTGAGGTGAAAACCCTCTAATGAGGTTTTGAAGCGTAAACCATTATGATTGCTTTTGAAAAGCTTTATTACTATTTACTCCGGAAATTTTATCAAGTAAAATTTTTAATAAAGCCAAATTTTCTTTCTTAGATTTTTTATTACTTTAAAGCACAATCTTTGAAATATAATAATCGAAAATTTTTATTAAAATATTTAGAATTACATTTGTATTAGATTTATATTAAGTACCTAATTTTTAATTATTTTGTTGTAAGTCTCTCATAAATATTTGATAGTCAGAACCATATACCAATACTATCATCTTTAGCAGAAATTGCAAACTAAAAACTCACCTCAGCTAAAGAAGCCGACCCAAGTAACTTTAAAAAAAAACATATATGGTGTGTTAAGTCGCTTGAGTATTTCACTAAGTTCCAAAGGGACTCTTCTCAGTTCCAAAAATCTGAAGTAAGTCCCGAGTGACGACCAGAGTAAAGATAGTAATGCTTCCAAGAGATGCATGGTATGTATTTCAAAAAATGTTGTGATTTAATATTAATGTATTTACAATATTAAACGTAATCATGTATTTGACATTAATTAATGATTAAGAACCGATTGTATTAAATCATTAAAGACAAAGTCCATTTAGGATCCGCTAATAAACCAATTAAGAGACAAACATCTTGAATTGTTTCACAATAGGTCCATTGTATAAGTCTATTTTGACTGCTCTGCTGAAATGCTCTTTCCGGTTGACAGTTATGTGAGAATACTGTTAACATTAAATATTCGCCTGATTTTGAACTAAAGTCCTTAGTGGACAAACCTGAAACAATAAAGTTATCTAAATTATAATATATACAATCCGTCATAGTTGATTACACGACTAAATGTTATCATAAATGCCGTTAGCCATATTAGCTATGAAAATTCAAATGGCCTCCCTGTTTGACATGTGTGTTGAATGACAGTAGAATCATTCATTCAGTTATAAATTCATGTTAAAAGTGACGTCATTCAAAGGCAGTATATTCTCGAATCATTCATTAGTTGCATCATCCATCTTACAAGAAGGCACAAACTATCTAATGAAGTGATAAGTATAAGTGATAGTATCATGGATTTACTTTGTCTCATTCGTGTAGTGTATAGTAAACAAACTAATATTCAAATGAAAAAAAAATTAAATACAAATTTAAATTTTAGATAAAAGTTTAAAAGTCTACAAATAAAATGTAACGCAAATGCTCCTGTTTTTTGTTATTGGTTAACAACAAAGGAACCGCTTTGTTTACAAAAACAAAAAGGAAAATAATAAGATTTTTTGTTAATATAACTATTATTTTAATAAGAAAAAAACAATAATCATTCTGCATAATATCTTTAAAAGGTAATATACTCGTATGTTAATTATAACACATTATCAATACTTAACATTCCAACGTAATTTGTTGAGAATACAAAATATATATTTTATAAATGTAAAATGAATTTACTTTATTGCAATGATTTTTTTATGAAAAATGAATTGAAATGAATGTTTTTATGAAAATATCTCTTTTTTGAGGGAAAAGTGAAAAAAATTGTCATGATTTTAAAAATGTATGTATTTTTTTTCTGATATGTCATTTGTTTGTTGCAAAATATTAAACGAAAAATTAAGGTTCAAAAATAAATGTTATTGAAAGATTGAACTGAGTTGTAATATGTTATTTTATATGACATAATTCGTACGGAGTATGAAATATTGAGGAAGCTAAATCGATTCGTGTTGGCTGGTAGAAAGTGCATTACTGTTAAGGCTTTTAAATATTTGTTGTGTACTAAAGAAATTAAATATTACAAAGATTTTTTTATATCTATCTCTCGCCGAATACTAATGTTGGTTGATTAAAAGATTTAATTATAATACTGTATTATATTATTTCAAATTCCTGTGGGTTATAACAAAAAAATAATAATTTACTGGTAAATTAATTAATCGGCGATAATAAAGAGGTATTAACATTATCTTTAAGGAAGAATATAGGAGGAGGAGGTAAGTTTTATAAAATTTTTTTTTTTTTAAAGAATCATGGAATTTTAAAATAAGATTTCAGATTATAAATATCTATTAATAAAAAGAGAAAAGTATTTAATTACGAGTAATCAGGTATCAGTAGCCAAAAATAATCAATATTTTGTATGAGAATGTAACGCATGAACATACACGGAGCTGTTTAAGTTCACACGTTACATTTATTCGTACGTAATAGGTGTAAATCAATCTTATACATATTATATACAATAATGAGCTTTGATACTTTCGATTGCAATAAAAGCAGATGTTGACTTTGTGTTCCATAATATTCACACTGACTGTTCCAGTGTTGGTATGTCATATATGCCAGTAGCACAAATCATGAAAGTTCTTAAACTTTAAGAGCAAAAAAATATAGTATTTATACATCTCATTATAATCAATACAAAATATCTTAAATCAAAATATTTTAATGTCATATCTGATTAAATGTTAACCAAAGGAATCAAATGTTAATTAAATTTATTTAAATCAAGTAAGATTATAAATGTATCTATTAGTTCCATATGGAAAAAATAGTTTGATACAAATCTAAATGATGTAATGTTATTCAAGAGAAGAAGAAAGTAACTATTTTAATTTAAGTGTTATATCATATGTGCAGACGGTTCACTTGTTGGTGAATGGATACCCATGACTAACGAAGAATTTTCTTTACCATCTTTAAGAAACGTTACATATTTAAGTAACTACGTGTAACTAAAATTGTATTGAAACAATACAACCATTTCATTTGGTAATAATTTTCCTTTAAAGTTTCCATTAGTTAAAGTAGATTAAATTTACACTTGTTTTCTTTTCTAGGCGCAGTAACTGTTTAGGTGAAAATAAAAATTAAACGTCTAAATATTATAAATACAACATGCCAATGAAATTAAAGTAAAATAAATCATGTAATGTTTTACAAGATTTCAAATATTTTTGTATAATATATAAAATTGAATACTTGTGAATTATAAATTAAAAACAATGTTATTATACCCATACCCTCATTTTGACGACACGACATGTTCTATATTCCTTCACACAATGTGTAGAATTTTTATATCATCGTTGAACTTTAATAAATTCAAATAATGTAGAGTGGTTTGATAGACGTACACCACCTTCTTTTACTTTTTATTAAATGTGTTCGGTGAGACTTGAAGACTTAATAATAAAAACCAAACGCTTGAGGAACATATCTTGTAAAATGACACATTTATTTTATGAATTAAGTTTACCTACCCTACAAAATAATAATTGAATTCGATTTTATCTTTCATATGAACGAAGAGATATCTAAAAACTTAAACCAAAATGATTTATATTAACAAATAGCATTGTTCTTCAATAATATAAACTAATTATAACATAGAGTGATCTATACTTTATGAAATTGAATTGTAATGAATGTTTCATTACAACCATAAATAGAGATAGTGGATCGTGTGCAGTCATAGTTGATGGTTTGATTAAATATATCATGGGACTGTTAGCTCATCGCTCATTATATTACATGTTGCAAAACAATCTATGTACATAAAATAAATAATATTGATATGAATATATTGATGGGTACCTCGATTAATCTTAAAATCTTTTAACATTTGTAAAATAGATTTATGTAAACGTCTTCGTAAAGTTACGAGTTCAATATAATATTGCACAGACACGTCTAGTTACCACAGCTCATGATACGTTAGACTGTTCTTGTGTTCTATATTAATAGAGCTCGGCTTCATAACTTTTGAGTAAAGTTTGAGTTTCAAAGTGTAACGGGATATACATGGTAATCGTCCATTAAAAAACTTGTGTAATAACAAGATATATTTTTTAATTTACACCTTTTTATTATTTAAAAAATATGTAAATAACCAAAAGAAAGGGCGTAAAAAATACTTTATATTTTAAATAAAATCATTCTCGTAAGACCCTCAGGAAAGTAGAAATTTAAAGGCAGTATATGTATGCTAGAAAAGAATTACTTAAAATGTGAATAATACAATACATATTTAAGTTATTCATTGGGATAAAGATGATATATAAACCTTATACAAAAAGGTAGTACAATCATCATTGAAAGATGAAGGAGATTTAGTATTTTGTTCAGACGTAATTTAGTTCTACAATTTTAGTGTACGACTTTTAAAAACTAACCAAGAAATTTGAGATGGAAGTTTAAGTTGCGTTCTAAAATGTTAACAAATCGGATATAATGCAGAAGCGATCAGTTTGATAACGTGGAAGAATTAAATAATGGTGTAAAGGAGACATAAAAGCTAGTATTTCCGGAAGAGCAAATTTGAAGCAACTTTAAATTTCCAAGAAAGTGAGCAACATTATTTTCTTATAATGTATAAGGCACTATACAAAGTATTTGCAGATAATCATATTATTAACGATCTCCGATGAATAGTTATAAGATGGGCTTAAAAATACAATATAATTAGCCAAGTATATTAAAAATAATGAATATTATTATATATAACATGACTTTAATACGATTATGACGGCATCCATAAATTACTACCGCCCTGTCTTAATTACAGCTATCTACGTGAAACCATTCTTATACCTCTCATAAAGTGCTTCAACTCTATCAACTCAGCACAGCGTGTAGCACTGTGCTTGAAGTTCCAACTTAATACTACGCCCGAAAGTACACAGAGCGTGCTTCATTAGAAATGCGCTTCAAGCATTTCCTAAGGAATTTTAACTGCAGTATTAATAATGAAGATAAGTATTTTAATTACGTATTCTTTAAAGCAAAGGGGCAGATTGTTAATATTGAATATGAGTTCTCATATAGACGTAACAGTAACGTCGATTGTAATATACAACATACATTACAAAGGATTACATTCAACATTTAAGGAATAATTGATATTTACAATACACAGATATTTTCTTAAAAACTAATTAACTAAAAGTGTTGTCATTAAAATAAATAAAATAAACTTTGTAAATCTCATCATAGTCATCTTTTAACATTGAATCCAAACAAGAAAAAAATAAAACAAATGATAAATAACATGATACGATGAAATTATATAAACTTTACACTATAATTAGTATATAATATTCTGAATATAATTATATTATGAATGTTTAAAGATGAAATATAATTTTCATATCCACGTGTATTAAATTCAGCAAACATTATTGAAGCCAAGTTTAGAATTGATTTTCCGAGTAATTACATTACCTTACACATGAAATATGTTCATTATTAAATTATATTATAACATATTGTAATTAGTTAAATTATAATATTAATAGATCATGAACATTCTTATTTATTTCAAATAAGTTAATTTTACTTAAGATTAATTAAAATTATAACATACCTCTTATAATTAAGTTTAATATAATAATACAAGGGAACTTCCCGGGTCAAAGGTCACGTATGAGGTTGGCACCTACCCTATTTTGTAGCCTGATTCAATAGCTTTTTTTTGATGTATTACACATTATTGTGTGATTTGTGGGTGATAAGTGATGCGCGTGCATACAGAGTCAATTAGGTCATTATTATATAGTAAGGATAGTTCATTATAGTCGTTTATTTTCTGGAATGTAATTAACATTTTAAAGTACCTATTATTATATTAAATGACTTTTCTATGAAATGGGAATCTCGAAATGTTGCTGGGTTTGTAGGAGAACTGTTTTATTAAATTTTTATTAAGTTGTATTAAATTTAAAGTAATAAATCACTATTTATACATCAGTAAAGTTACTGTTAATGTGTATTATGAATTCTCATATTAAAGACAGGTATGAAGTCTGTTAATATTATTTAAATGACTAAGAGAATAGGTAAGTTCCTCTTTTTATTGAACTGTTAAATGTTGTGTGACAAGTCTCATTCACACAATATATTTGGTTCATCGAGACAGAGTCGCGCTGGAAGTATATAGCATTGTTTGACATTCTATATTGACTATGAACCCAAATAACACTTAACATAATACAGCTTAATGACTCTAAAGCTGCTTCGCTATGATGTTACATTTTCTGTCAGTCAAAGATATTAATGGCATCAATTTTGCCCCTTTTTTAATATGTTCTTAGTTTATACTAAGAAGAGTACAGTATAAGAGTTGAATACACACTATATAGTGTAACTCTTTACTACTTGTTAGATTATTAAACACTATAATATAAAAGGTCATCCCCTGATGTATTGTTTTCTAACTAATATTATCCTTTAAATATATATAATGTAAACCATGTAATATCTCCAACAGTACAACCATGTTGTGACATTACGTAAATGTTATTGATCGATTAGTTCAGTGTCACGTGAACTGTTAAACTGTAAACGCGATTGAGAAAGGCCTCACAAAGTGTATTTTACAGCTCTCCTATATACGCAGAGTTTCTACTTCATTGTTATAAGTTTCTAAAAGTCTAAAGTTTAAAATTTAATATACCCTTAAAATAAAATAATAAATATGATTTTCCTAAAAAAAAATATGTTAATATAATTGTATTACTTTTAGAATTAGATATTTATTAAAAGAAACCCAAGCATCGACTCATTAGCACTAAAGACAAGGATTTAATATAAAGTTAATGACTGCTTCGTGTGTGAGTGTCACCAACAATATAGTCATAACTGACAAACAAACACATGACAGAGCTATAATTAGTTTTATGATCGTTTTGAAATATTAATATAATTTGAAGAAACATAGAAATAAGTAAAGCAACTCGTACGATATCTGGATGATATTTGTATATTTTTTGTACTGTATTAATATTTTTTGATAATAAAACATTTCCTTAACTAGCATTTTCAATGTGTGAACATTTTTATGCACACGCACTTGAAGTATCAAACGCACTGTGATCTCAGTTTGTGAGCAGCCTGAGATGTTAACATATTTTAGAGAGGTATTCTAAAACATTTCACAGTAAATTATTCTTATATAACATTTAAGAAATTATTATTCGTAATTCCATTACAATTGACCTGAACAGTTAATACTATCTTTGTTGATACGACAGTCCGGCGAGGTGACTTTTATGGGAACTTTATGGTACCTTTGTGGAAAAAAAATCTAGAAGGATGGGTTTAACCTGTTAAAATACCTCGACCTGCACAATTTTTTTAGAAGGATTATACGAGTACAAGAAAGTTCGTATTTACACAACAACTTTCCCAATGGCAATATATTCCTATAAGGACTATAGAACTTTATTCATCACTGAGTCTGATTAAATACAATAAGTTATAAAAGTTCATATAAACCCAAAAACGTTAAAAAAATATTAGAATCATAGAAGTTATTATCATCATAGAACCTATTTTTAAAAAGATATCAATACTACAATACAATGTACATTTTATCTATTTGGCTTCCATATGTATGTTATTCCAAACGTAACTAGGTCGAATAATTTCTCTAAAGCTTCAAGTCAATTGTACGTTGACTTTACGAGTGGTTGCTTCATGAATTGTCAAAACTTCATGACAACGGTTTTACCTAAATTGCTGTAATTAAAACTGGAATGAAACGGAACAACGGAAACCACACTTTTATGTAGACTTACATTATTCTCACGAATAAAGTAAATTTAAAAATAATTTCTGTATAAAAGTTTTTATTATGTAACTAAACACATTTGTAATGTTAATAACGTTTCCATAATGGCTTCATGGTTTTTATCAAGGCATTCATAAACTACTAAGTACTACTAATTGACAACTACTATTCCTTACTAACACAAATTTCATTTCTAATAACATCATTACTATTTAGATATTTGATTGGTTCGAAACAAATAGACGTCTAGGCATAAAATATTGATGGGATTGTAACTCTTATATTCAGCGCAATATAAGCTAAATTAAATATCACATAATATATGTATGTTTTAGCTTGAAACACATTTGCTACCAAGTAAACATAATTATCAAACATATATATATATATTTAAGTAAAGAGGAACGACAAAAGATACAATAGGTGTAATAGGATTAATTCATCTTAATTATCGTTAAGATAACCGCAGTGTAGTTAGTTACCTGTTTAGTAAATTTAATTTGATTTTTCATTAAATGGTTTGTTTTGAACAGTAAGAAAGTTATATTTCTAATGATTATTTTCTCGTCTTAAAACTCTCTGCAAGTATGTTTATAAACCATATTATAAATAATAAAACCTGTTTGGCCTTCAGACTATTTTTATCAGAGTAATTAATACCTTTGTCTTATCCGTGAGAACCAAAACTTGTATTGAGACACACGATAGAATTCTTTAAACATGCCAGTATTATGGGTTGCAACAGAAAAATTTTGCGCCCTATTTTAAGAAAAATAAATTGGTAACAGCTATGATTGTGTCGGTATTCATATTGTATCGAAAGGAAAACAATATTCTATACAATGAGTATTCAAAAATAAATAGTATTCAAAAGTAATACTTAGTCAAGTTTTACGCACCGCGAATGGCTTTTTAAAAAAAAGATTTTATTTAAAATATAATCACTTTAATTGACAAGTAATTACTTAGACTACCTTAACAAGACTAACTTAATATTAATACAATGTCTTAAATACTATCGAGTCGGCCACCCAGAAGGGTATTGTTCCCATCATTCGAATATGAGCGTGCGAACATTGCGAGATGCCGACTCAGCGGGATGGGCTGGTGTGACTGTCGAGTCAGCTGTTTGGACTGACGTAACTCCTCCCTCCTTAAGATCGAAGTTTTCCGGTAAAGCAGAAGAACTTCGAAGACACATTTTAAATACAAAATTACGATTATTGAAAATTAGAATACATATAATAACTATAACTATAGTATACAGTCCGATTGTCCCAACACTGATTTCTCACAATTTTATCGTTTTCACTAGTTTCACTTTTTTCACTATTTTCACTTGTTTCTGTTTTCTTTAACGTTAACGCAAGAAGTTTCAGGTCCGTAAGGTCAATGCCTTTTATATTGATTCGTTTCAGACTCGGAGTTTCAGGAAAATGTATTAATGGTAGATTAATTACTGGTAATGTTACGTGACTTTCATTTTCATAAATTATCTGATGTCGTTTCAGATTCATAGATCCAATTTTTACTTCACAAAGATCATCTAGGGTGAGTATGTAAGTGCCTTTAACCTTCGTTCGGAATATTTCGTCAGAACAGGTTCTTTTAATTAGTTCTTCTTTTCTGGTAAACAGGATCCATGTGCTAGTTTTCAGTGGTTGTAAAACAATGTCTTCAGTTATTACAGGAACGGGATGATGATGATACATGATGCATTTTCAGCATAGTTCATCAAGTCGGTGATACAAGGATCGTTGCTGAACTGAAGAACTTCATCTTTGTAGCAGTGGAAACTTTCTTTGTCAATTTCCTTGCAGGGATGAGTTAATAATCTAGTTTTCAACCCTTTTGCTATAAGGTAAGGATATTTAGGAACAATAATAACAGTGGAGTCATGGGACAACACAGGTAAGGGAATCAGTTTGTAATAGATATAAGTGTCATTTTCAATTATAGGTATTTCCAAAAGATAGGTTATATAATTTCCTTTGAGATATGCTTTTATTGAAATCGTTTCTTCTAACTTTACTAAATTATTTAATGTAGGAATATATGCTAAATTTTCTAACTTACTTATGTTTTCTAATGTACTTAGAAGTATGTTAGAATTTATTATTGATTGATGTAATACTCCTAATCTACTTAATGCAAAACTGGTTTCTATTTCATTTAATTTTATATAAATTGTTTGAAAATTATGAATTAACAAATTGTATGTACTAATGATTTGAGTTTCTATGTGATTAAGAACGTTCGTTTTTATTATTTCTGAAAGATTATATTTCAGACCTTGAATTTCTAAATTGATATTATTAATATTGTCATTTAATTGAAATGTGGAATTCGTTATAGTATGTATCATTTCAGTGATCAACGTCATTTTATTTTTATTTTTATTTTGTTCAAATTTAATTTCACTAATTAATTTTTCATATCTAATAGCATCGTTATTATCTAGATTTCCTGTAATGATTTTAATTATTGATCCTAAGGGGTTGATAAGGCCTCGTTTAACTCTAAAAGTGGGAGAAATCTGTTCTAATTTCATTACTGTTAAGTTCTTTATGTAATTAGCTTGAATTCTAACGTCTACAAAGTATTCAATAAAAATATCATCAAAATTATCAACTAACTTATCTAACTGGGTACATTTATAAAAATTTTCTTTTATATCTTCTATTATAGGTCTTAAGTCTAATGTTTTGACGATTGTCCATTTATCGTTACTCACGATGGCGACGCCATTTTTTAAGGGTAGTACTCCAGGATTTTCATTTAACTCCTGAAGTTGAAGGGCCTGGGTCCACATCACCGGGACCAGGGTCATAACCAGCAGGTGGTACCTGTGGAGGTCGTTTAACGTTCCTTATTGGAATCTTAGTATTCCGGTCATTAGTCATTATAACAGGGACAGTATTTTTAGAAATCTCATTGGTTACTTGAGCTTTTATGTAACGTGGTTTATCTTTGCTTTTACGTTTATTAGTGCTTTTTGCAAATATTGTATCTCCGGGCTTTATTCTAAAATCTGTTTCACCACCTCTCTTTTCAATATATTTTTCTTTAGCCTTAATTGTTTTATCTATTAAATGTTTATACAAAAATTTCGTTCTTTTCATATGTTCCTTAATTAATTGTTGCATGTATTGTTTCTCAAAATCTACGTGGAATGTATTTTTAGTTTCAGTGTGTCCAAATAAAACTTCGAGGGGTGTAAAACCAGTTGTAGAATGTATTGAATTATTATAAGCCATTATTGCATATGTCATTACGGTCGGTGAACGGTATATTTTTGTTCGTATTTGGCAATTCTATAAATTTCTAAAAAAATATTTCTATGAGACCCATGGAATTTGGATTATTTGCAGTTCCTATGTGAATTTCAATTTTATACATAGCTAAAAGTTCCTTTAATAATGCGTTATTAAATTCAGTACCAGGTTTGTTTAACTAAACCAGGTTTGTTTAACTAAATCTGGTCTGTTTGTAGGTAAATGAACTTCTAAAATACGTTGCTTGGGCCTAGATAAATCTTTAACTGTTAATCTATCTATAAAGCATGTAAAAACTAAAATTTGATTTTTTTTAGTGTCTATTGCTTCCTGTAATATGGGGATACCTTCGGATTCAGTATCACGTGCTGAATGAACTGTATCAGTTTCAGAGGCAGTTAAAGTGGAACTAGAAGGACATGGTATTGAATAAGGTGAACCATTTCTAGTTCTTACCGAAAGAGTTTCTTCTGAGTCTTCGTCAGGGATATTAATAGTAGGGATAGCTTCTTCTGGTTCAGGATCAAAAATGTTAGAAGGTTGAGATTCGGGAAAAATGGTCTTTTAATCTTTCTAATTCTTTTAAACTTTCTGTTACATTTCTTATTTCTTCCAGATCATCATCTTCTTCATCTACATTTACTTGTGTTGACATATTCTCTTCTTTATCTGTTGCGTTAATACGAATTCGAGATAAAGCATCAACATTACAATTACTTTTGCCACTCTTATGTATTATTTCAAAATCGTATTCAGATAATCTTAATCTCCAGCGTGTTAACCTACTATTGGTATCTTTTAAAGAATTTAACCATGCTAAGGGCTTGTGATCAGTAATTATTTTAAATTTTCTACCATATAAGTAAGGGCGGAAATATTTCACTGCCCATACTATTGCTAATAATTCCTTTTCTGTCGTACTGTAACGTGTTTCAGCACTTATTAATGTACGGCTTGCATAAGCAATAGGTTTATCACTGCCAACCGGACCTTGGGATAAAATAGCTCCTACTGCAAAGTCTGATGCATCTGTAGTGAGGATATAAGGTTTGCTAGGATCAGGATATTGCAGTATTGGTGCATTAACAAGGATTTCTTTACATTTTTGGAATGATTCTAAATATTTCTGATCTGTTACAGGCATCGTCTGTTTTTTCTTAAGTCGGGCTGTCATTGGTTGTGTTAATTTTGCAAAGTCTTTTATAAAACGTCGGTAGTAACCTATTAGTCCTAGAAAACTTTTAATTTCAGTTGTTGTCTGCGGTAAGGGATAATTAAGTATAGCTTTAATTTTGTCATTGTTCGGTTTAAGTCCGTCACTCGTAATAGTATGACCTAAATAAAGTACTTCTTTGCGTAAAAATTCTGATTTGTCTAATTGAACTTTTAAGTTTGTCTGTCTGAGTCTGTCAAATACTGTTCTTAATTTCTGAATATGTTCCTGTAAACTAACTGAATAAACTATTATGTCATCCAGATAAACTAAGCCGTGGATTCCTTGTAATCCTCTTAAAACATTATCCATTGCTCTTTGAAAAGTTGCAGGTGCTGTTTTAAGTCCAAAAGGCATACGAGTAAATTCAAAGTGTCCTGCGTTTGTACTAAAAGCTGTCTTCTGTCTATCTTCTTTTTTAACTTCTATCTGATGGTAACCACTTGCTAAATCTAAAGTGGTAAAATAAGAGCTTCGTCCAAGTTTGTCAAATAAGTCAGTTATATTAGGTAAAGGGTATTTGTCGTCGATAGTTATCTCATTAAGTTTTCTGTAATCAATAACTAAGCGAAATTTTCTTTCGTTACTAGCGTCAAGTTTCTTTGGGACTAGGTGGACAGGTGCACTCCAAGGGGAATGGGATGGAACTACTATATTATTTTCTATCATCTTGTCTACTTGTTTATTAATTTCGTCATTAATTACTTGGGGTTGTCTGTAAGGTCGTATATATATGGGATCTGATCACATAATGAATGTGTCCTAATTTGATGTTTAACGTCATTAGTAAAAGTCAGGGGTAGTTTCTCACAATGAAAAATATCTTTATATTCTATGCAGAGTTGTTCGATAGCTTTCTTTTCTTCTGAATTCATATGAATTCTAATCTCAGTTTAGTCAAGTTTTCTGTCAGTATTTCGTCTATTTCTAAATCTGTATTATTATCTAATTTATTAATAATGCATTTGCTTGGGTTATATTTTGTTACTATAAAAGGGCTGGTAATAGTCAAGTTTAGTTCTGTCTCAAGGGTATTTTGAATAATAGTGGTTGCATATCCGTCTTTACAATTTACTAAAGCGGCAGGCATTCTAACACCATTACAAAATTGTTTAAAATTTAAAATAGCATTTCCATTACGTAAGCTTGTTGGTAATTTAACTTTCTGTTCACAACGGGGATGAAGACGAATAACGTTAGTGGGGTTATATATGATAGGTATAGCTGTTGTATTGGTATATAAAATTTCTTTCTTCATATCTACTGTGGCATCTAATTGTTTTAAAAGGTCACTCCTAATTAATCCATCGTAACGTCCATCTACGTCATAGATATAAAATTTATGTGTTTCGGGGTTATGAAAAATTTGGAATAAGGGGATAACTACAACTTCATCATGTCGATTGGGGCATGAGTACTAATAACTTCAAAGGCTTCTTGATATTTGAAGTCGTTAAAATATTCATTCGCTTTTTTGGAACTAATAAATGATCTTGAGTTTCCCGTATCTATCATAAAGTTAGCATTAATTTCAGGTATATAAATATAAGGTAATGTAAGGGTGTTACAATTTAAATGTATTATCTCGGGATTTGGTAAGGGGTATCCATATGAAAATTTTCAAATTGTTCTACAATGTTATTATTTGTCATGTCATTAACATCTTCTTGTATTGTGGGGTCATAATGGTCACAATATTCAGTCTCGGGGTCAATAGGGTCATAGTATTCGGTTTCAGGCTCTTCAGGAATTTCCTGCTCAACAATATGCTCGTTTAGACGAAAACCTTGTGGTTTAGTGGGTGGAGCAGTTCTCATGCTCACATCCGTGTTATGCATAGGTCGTTGGGGACGGTAACCAGAGGGTTGTTGTCCTTGGTTTTGATTAAGTGGTGGTCTGTATCCAAATTGATTTTGATTATACTGGGGTCTATATCCAAATTGGTTTTGGTTTACCTGGGGTCTATATCCAAATTGATTTTGGTTTACCTGAGATCTATATCCTAGTTGGTTCTGATTTTGAATGGGTATCTTAATTTGTTTACTAGGAGGTATACCAATTTTAAATTTAGGGGGTTGTTGATAATTCATATTTTGAAATGTATACGGTTTTTGCAAGGGTTGCTGCTGATATTGACCTTTTGATTGACATGAATGATTATTATTTTTAAAGGTGTTAAAGAAAGGTTTCATAATATTTCTTTCAATATAGGGGTTAGAAGATGTAGCATGTCCATGTGCTTCATCATTTTATTACGTGAATTATATTGATGTATAAAATTTACTTCTTCTAAAACAATACTTAAAGCATTTTTAAGGGTATTACATGCTTTTAATCTTACAATTCGCAATAAATCTTCAGGTAAATTATATAAAAATACATTCATCGCCAAATTATCATATATCGTTATTTTACTTTCACGCAAACTACAATTTGAAATTAAATTTACTTTAGCTATCAATGTGCTTTTAGTGTGTTGAATTCTATTACAAAAGTCTAAATAAGATTCGTTACTATTAATTTTTAAAGTTTCTAATTCAATCGCAACACATTCTTCGGAACGCGGATCACCGAAATGTTGTTCAAGGGCGGATTTAAGGCTACTCCATGTAATTAAATCTTGTCTTTCACTAATTAAACTAGCTGCTCGTCCTATTAATTTTGAAGTTATGACATGAAAAACATAAAGGTCTTGGTCGGGATTTCCTTCCACTACACACGTTTGTATTACGTATTCACATTTCCTAATAAATAAGGATAATAATTTTTCATCACCATCAAACTTAGGGATGATATTACTAACTTCTACTGGGATCTTAACAATGTTTTCCATTTTGTAATAATTCGATTTATTTTAAATAAAGAATATTAATATTGTATATAAAATAATTATTTTATACAATAATTATATTTTTTTTTGTTCTTAATTTATTAATATAACATATTTCTGTTTCTTTTGTAATTCAATTCAATCTTTGTCTTTAATTCAATTCAATCTTATATTTTGTTGATTTACAATTTAAATTGACACATATAACTAGGGTTGAATAGGAAATGAATAGGTAGGAATAGCTTTAGGGTCTACTCACCAAATCATATCCCTCGTGAGCCTGAAGGTAGCGATCTTTCCAGAAGCCAGACGCAAGCGCTCGATGAGACTTATTTATATTTGGTTCGGATTCCGTAGAAAACGCTTGAAAACGTTCGTTCCAGGATAATCTTCAATTTTCCGGACGCAAAATCCTACCGTCTGCGCCAGTCAAGTTTTACGCACCGCGAATGGCTTTTTAAAAAAAAGGTTTTATTTAAAATATAATCACTTTAATTGACAAGTAATTACTTAGACTACCTTAACAAGACCTTATGAGGTGGTAGAGCCTAGCTGTAGTTATCCGACTACAGCTCGTATTGGGCTGGCTCGACCGGGGAAGGACCACCCTCTCACAGAAGACCGACGTGTAGTAACCAAATTCATTTGGTTATGTTCCGTCGGTGAGTGAGAGAATCCGAAAGCCCAACCTCCCCCCCGCGCCAAACATGAAAGCGATGCCAAAAACAAAAATACCCCAGGAGGGTACCGGCTTTGATGAAGCCGGGGACCCCCTCCCCGAGCAAAATCGGGGAAATGATTCTCGGATTTTGCTCGGGCTGCCCGTCGTATCTGGGGCGGGCAAAGTATCGCCTTTTGTGTTGTTTGAGGGCAAACGACGAGTCAATGCAGCGGCACCCCGACCCACTCTAAATGTGGACTTTTGCAACATCCGGGGACTTCATTCCAACTTGAACGCCGTCCACTATCATCTGGAGACGGCGCAGCCGGCCTTGTTGTTTCTGACGGAGACGCAGATATCTCAACCTAGCGACACAGCGTACCTGTCATACCCCGGGTATAAACTAGAACACCATTTTATACCACACGCCGGGGTATCTGTGTTCGTAAGGGAGGATATCTGCTACCGTCGCCTTCAGGTTTTTGAAGGTCGGGACCTGTCTATACTCTGGCTACGCGTGGACATGGACGACCATGTCAGAGTCTACGCGTGCCTCTACAGGTCCCATAGTGGTAATGCAGAAACGGATCAACTCTTGGGCCATGTTCAGGCGAAGATTGACGATCTGCTTTCACAGACTCCCTCCGCCGAAGTCGTAGTCCTAGGGAACTTTAATGCGCACCATGCCGATTGGCTAGGGTCACGTGCCACCGACTACGCGGGGAGATCTGTGTTTGACTTTGCTCTGGCAAATGGTCTGTCCCAGCTGGTAAAGACGCACACTCGTCTACCGGACGTGGACAGCCACACGCCCTCTTTGTTGGATCTTCTGCTGACTACACATCCAGAAAAGTACCAGATCACTGTCGAGGCTCCCTTAGGTTCCTCTGATCACTGTCTGGTACGGAGTGTAGTGCCCATTCAACGGTCGGCTCGCACAACACCTGCGACTCGACGCGTTTGGCACTACAAGTCAGCGGATTGGGATGGAATGCGGTCCTTTTTTGCATCCTACCCATGGGGGCCGATTTGTTTCCCTTCCGATGATCCTAGTCACTGCGCTGCGGCTGTAGCTGATGTGATACTACAGGGCATGGAACTATTTGTACCAAGCTCTGTGGTACCATTTGGTGGCAGATCGCGGCCTTGGTTTGATGCGTCTGTCAGGGCTGCAGCAGCTAGCAAACGGCAGGCTTATCAAGCTTGGGTCAATGCGTTAGTCACTAAGGATCCGAACTCTAGAGTTCAGAAGAGGAAATATAATCGTGCCTCCAGATTCTTCAAACGGCAAATCGCTAGAGCAAAGTTCAAGCATGTCGTCAAAATTGGGGATCAGCTGGCAAAGTACCCGCCTGGCACGCGCAAATTCTGGGCGCTTTCAAAGGCCACTCTGGGAAACTTTAGCCAGCCGTCCCTACCGCCGTTGCACATGGGGAATGACTCTCTGGCCCACACGGCAAAAGAGAAAGCCGATCTCTTGGGCACTCTTTTCGCCTCCAACTCGACTTTGGACGACCAGGGGAAGACACCGCCTATCATCCCGCGGTGTCAGAGCTCAATGCCGGAAATAGTTTTTCGGCAGAAAACTATTAGGCAGTCTCTATTTTCCTTGGACGTTCATAAGTCGAGTGGGCCGGATGGCATTTCTCCATTGGTGCTACGAACGTGTGCCCCTGAGTTGACTCCAGTGCTAACGCGTCTATTTCGGTACTCCTACCTTAAAGGCGTAGTCCCGGTCACATGGAAGCGTGCCCTTGTCCATCCGATCCCTAAAAAAGGTGATAGCTCGGAACCAGCTAACTACAGACCTATCGCCATTACCTCTCTGCTCTCCAAAGTAATGGAGAGCATTATCAATAAACAGCTCCTAACCTACCTCGAGGATCACCAATTGGTCAATGACCGGCAATATGGCTTTCGCCATGGTCGATCGGCTGGTGATCTTCTGTTGTATCTTACACACCGTTGGGCAGCTGTTATTGAAAGCAAGGGAGAGGGTCTGGCAGTTAGTCTGGATATGGCGAAAGCCTTCGATCGTGTATGGCACAAGGGGCTTCTTTCGAAGCTACCTTCCTATGGGCTTCCCGAGAGTTTATGCAAGTGGATCACCAGCTTCCTCACTGGGCGGAGCATACAGGTCGTTCTCGACGGTTTTTGCTCGGACCCCAAGCCCGTGAACGCTGGTGTACCCCAAGGCTGCGTGCTATCCCCAACTCTGTTCCTCCTGCACATCAATGATATGTTGGATATCTCCAACATACATTGTTATGCGGATGACAGTACTGGGGATGCGGTATATTCCGGCCGTGCAGGTCTCACTCGGGAAAACGTCGACGAGTGCCGAAAGAAACTTGTGTCTTCAATAGAGACCTCCCTGGGGATGGTCTCTGAGTGGGGTGAACTGAACCACGTTCAGTTCAATCCCCTAAAGACACAGGTTTGCGCGTTTACCACTAAGAAAACCCCATTTGTCGTATCACCGCTCTTCGAGAGCACTCCCCTCATTGCCTCGCCAAGTATCAGAATACTGGGTCTCGACATTTCGAGCGACTGTCAGTTTCGTGGTCATCTGGAGAGCAAGGCCAAGTTGGCCTCGATGAAATTGGGAGTGATCAATAGAGCGAGGCAGTACTTCAAACCTGGCCAAAGACTTGCGCTCTATAAGGCGCAGATCCGGCCACACATGGAGTACTGTTCTCATCTCTGGTCCGGATCACCCCAATATCAGCTTCTACCATTTGACCGCGTACAACGGAGAGCCGTTCGAATTGTTGGGGACCCGGTGTTCTGTGAACGGCTGGACTCTTTGGCATTGCGTAGAGACGTGGCTTCTTTGTGCGTCTTCTACCGCATTTACAACGGGGTGTGTTCCGAAGAACTATTTGATCTGATGCCTGCCGCCGAATTTCATCACCGCACAGCGCGCCATCGCCTCCAATACCATCCTTACCACCTGGATGCGTGGCGATCCTCCACTGTGCGGTTCTCAAGGACATTTTTTCCACGTACCACTCGAATGTGGAACGAACTCCCTTCGGCGGTATTTCCAGATCGGTACGACATGGGTACCTTCAAAAAAGGCGTTTATTCCTACCTACAAGGCCGGCAACACTCTTGTTAATCCTCCGATGTTGCAAGAGTTCATGGGCGGCGGTGATCACGTCCATCCGTGACCCGCCAGCTCGTTTGCCCTCCTCTTACATAAAAAAAAAAAAAAGACTAACTTAATATTAATACAATGTCTTAAATACTATCAAGTCGGCCACCCAGAAGGGTATTGTTCCCATCATTCGAATATGAGCGTGCGAACATTGCGAGATGCCGACTCAGCGGGATGGGCTGGTGTGACTGTCGAGTCAGCTGTTTGGACTGACGTAACTACTTTGTTATTATTGCTATGCTAATACAAATATATATTTTTAAGCTATATATATTATCAGTAGATTAACTTAATCTATTCTTTTATGAATTTACATAAGTTTGTATTATTATATATCTATTTCCTTTAAAATAGCTGTCGAAAATGAAATGATAAAAAATAAAATGATAAAAGCCGCCAGAAACTAATCCTTCCAATTAAAGACACATAAGTTTTAACTAACTTGTTAACTTTTGCGACGTTCTTAATAAGTTTCAGCATTCATTTAGAGATCATGTATAAGATCATGTAATTTAAAGTAGTGGAGAATAGAGGTCACAATTCTGATTTATTCAAACTTATCAAAATAATTAAAACATTTAATCAGGCTCATTAACTCATTTGATGATAAGAATCTGACCCTTAGTAAGACTCTTTTTAGTTAATAATAAACGAGGTCAGCGTTCCTCTCATTAGTACCGGGACGTGATCCATATACAAATGTACAGCCACTTATTTTAGTTAGTTATGTTTTTTAAATTTTTATTACACATATATTGTTTTTCTCGAATACATTTGTCTTTTGTCATTACAACATAATTTTATAAATTTTCCAACAAAGTGATTTAAATTTATTATAGTGACATGAAACACAAGAAAGGATTTGACACATTTTGACAAAAATTTGGTGAAACGGCGTACGTGATAAATTTCTTAAAAATTTTTTATACAAAAAAAACTAATAATATTATGTGCGATTTTTAGGGTTAGTGTAAGTTTAGTATAATGAGATACAGGACAAATAGCGGTGTAGTGAAATAATTAATAATTTACATTTAACATTATTCAGTCAAACAATTTTAAAGCGATGTCACTATTAACCGTTTGGAAGACCTTTTTTTGTGTTTAGTTGTCTCCAGAATGCGACGAGATAATTAGCTAAAAATTTTCTCATGTATGTTTGAGCCGAACGCGGATATTATAGCGAAAACAGATTGAAGAAATGTTTAGCTATCCAAAAGTTATCAAGAAAAGAAGAAAGGAGAGGGGCTCAGCTCAACACCCGCCACGCACGGTTGGCGGATCCTAGTATTACATTATCTATCATTTAAAGATGGTTGTAGCCTAATATTTGAAATATGATCTAGATCTACCTCACTCCAATGAACCGCTGAATATGACCAATAATAGTACGAGAGTTATGTGACAAAGTAATTGTGGGTCGATTAGTTTAATGTCTGCATAAACACTAACACACATCGACCGCGCTCTACAAAGACCATTACAAAGTATATTTTACTGCTATACTATACACGCGAAGTTTTATATTCGTTGTTATAGATTTTTGAAACTGTTAGACATAACATTTAAAGGTCTTTATTTTCCTCGACTTTTACGTTAAAAATAATCGATTTTATTAAAGACAATTATTTAAGTACATAATATATAACAATTTAATATAAAGTTAATAATAATAATATTTGCTTTGTGTGTGTCACACGACAATAGTGTTATAACTGACAAACAAACACAAGACAGAGCAATTATTACTGTTACGACGATTTGGAAATATTAAAATGAATATGATTGTTTTCTTGTTATTTTAATGTTAATATCTTAAATATATTAAAAATATTTTATTTCTCGACTTCCTTAACCAGCGATATCAATTACTGAAAAATATATATAAAACAAAACTACAATTTTTATGGTCTTATTTTTATAAAGCTTTTATTTTGAATATTCCTTCTTTTCTTTTTTTCGAACCTTAACAAAATGTTCGAAAAAAAATGTTCTCCTCTTTGAAGTTCAATTAAGCGAGTCATAAAAAACAATTACCTCAGAACCTTCCAAATGAACTTTCCAACTGCGCCATATTATAGAATTATGGAAGAGGTCAAATATTTCATTTTCATCCAAATATAATCAAACAACCAAACCAAAAATAACCAGCCCTTTAAAAGTGATTGAAAAATAAAATTCATAATCACTCAATTTTACTTTGACTACAAACAAAAAGTTTTTAATTCTATATTCTGTGTTTTGAAAACTTTAATCTATTTTTTTATTAAACATATGTTTTTTATTCAGATCAGAAGAACCATTAACTTTGTTAATCGATTTTATACTATTTTTATTTTTCGAGTTCCAAAAATTAATAAACAATACTTAATGAAATTTATTTATTTATATAGCAATGAATTTGACATACGGAGATACAATGCTATATCAAGAAAAGTATATAAATCTCTCGCAATATATGAAATATATATAAAAGACAAACCATAAGTTTAACTACAACACAATAGTGTAGAGCTCCTCGCCATGTAGTATATTGAGCCAATTAAAGGTACTGTTTGATATCAACGATGAGGAAATTACTCCACAGTGACACATTAACACGATGATATTCACTCACCGTATTGAATTAATTCCATTCTATACTACACTCACAGAATATTCATTATATTATTATTTAGAGGATACTACGGATATAGAGGATATTGTAAATTTGTAAACTATGTTACAGTTCAGTCATTACGGTAAAATTTAACAAAAATGACTTCTACATTATCTAAATATACAAATAGATTTTGTGAAAATATTTTAGAAGATAGATGTGCATTTTTAATTCTTGTAACCCGCTTTCCAGATACTTACATTTTCACCTCCGTGTTCTTCTTCTGGACGGAGTTTTTTATTAGACCTTCAGCACAGTGACATTCCATCGGTGAAATCATGACACGTTGATTTTAGAAATTAAGTTTAACTATCTTTCTTTTATGTGGACGTTTCGATTTAGCTATTTTCATCCATCAAAAAAATAATTAACTGTCATATAAAATTCTATTATATTTAAAATAGATTATTTTGAGAATAATTGCTTAGGTTTAAAAAATTTGCCACAATTAATTGGAATATTAAACGCAATCGTTATTTGTTAGTTGTCTCTGAGAGGACGGTGAGTGTAGGTGTACTGTGAAAATATTAAAAAAGAACTGTTCTCAATTCTTTATATGATTTTAACATATATTTAAAGTGCATAAAAATTATAAATAGCGACAAAGAAAATATGAAATTTCACAATATCTTACTTGATGACAATCGATTGTTATAAGAATCAAAGAACTTTATTGGAGAAATTGTGGTCAGGGTACACAGAAAATCAAATATCGTAAAAGTTTCCCATACGATGTGAAAGCATTTCATTCAAAATTTATGGGGAAAGCAAACTTCAATTTACTTTTACACTTAACAAAACTTTTTTTTTGTATTGAATGAAATGAAAAGCACAATATTTAAGTTACAAAACATACATCGTTTTACATTTGGTTTTATCTTCATGTAGAATTCTGAGATGTTTAAGTTAATATTTCTAATATGGAAAATGCAAAATATTAAATCGAAGTATTTACTAACAGTAAACGCCAGGTATAAAATGGTATTAGGATAACTAATCATTTCATATAGATTTCGTAAATGAAACGAAAATAAAAAACAAACGCATCCATACTTAACTCAAACATAATATTTTATACACTTCTTACACACATTTAAAACAAGGACTAGGGTCATACAATAAATATTTTTGTAATATTTATATTCATTCACCAAATTATGATTAAAGATTTAATCTACCCCAGAAAATACACTAGACATAAACCATATTTCTTAGTTTAAAACAAACTTTAATTAAAATATTAACCCTCTGAAAATTTATTAAACTTTATCTATTGAAACTTAATATAAATTATTAAGAAGATGTTGATTCATTTAACATTCTGCCCTATTTAACCCCATTGTACGTAGAATGATAACACCGTCGTCCCAGGTATGTTATTAATACAATGTATTTCTGCTCCGACCCAGACAACTTACAGGTCAATCTATGGTTCCCTGACAGATAAAAAAATTGTAACTCTTAACAATTCAGTACCAAGTAGAGGTTAAATAATATAAATAAATGGTTATAAAATAAGTTAAGTTGAGCGATGTATCCACGGATCAGTTAAATATATTTCATATGGAAATGTTCATTGAAATATCATCGGAATATTTTATTTGTCGTAGATTTTATTTAAAATATGTTTCAAACAAACGCTGCTCTGTAAAAAGATCGGTCATTCACAAGTGGCGATGTTTTTATTTACATTTAAAAACATTTATTTTGATAAAACTTTTCGATGTAAAATCAGATTTCCATTTAATTTGTAAAATAAATACTTACATCACTTTTGCATAATTAAAATATAAAACTGGTAAATGTAATTGATGCTGTCACTCTATGTGATCTGTCTAAGTAAACTAACTTACCTAACGGTAAGTTAGTTAGTTAGTTAGTTAGAGGTGACCATCTCAATTATTTGTAAAATATTATAAGGTAGACTTAAGACTACCCCACTATCTTTTTATTAAGCTAAGCGAAGCGAAGCTCCTTACTGGTCAGATCGCAAAAAATGCTAACTCTCTGTTCTTAAAAACTATTAGAGCTACGTTAACGAAACTCGCCACAACGATTGCGAGCATAAGGCGCTAAGCATATATTTAATTTTTTTTTAATCATTATTCTGAATTCAGTATAATTTACTAATTCAGTTTAGGACAATTTACGTGCTAGCTCAAAAACTACGCATACCACAGTTTCGAAACTCGGCATGTTGTTTGATGCCACATTGCTTTATGACTGTGCAAAATTTCGGATAATTTCGATCGACAGATCTTGAACAATTAACAGAACTAATTTAGTTCAATTAGTGACTCACCAAAGCGCGCCTGCTCGATACACGAGTTACGAGTGGATTGAAATGTAAGAAAGTTTGTAAACACTCTCACATATAGCAGAACTGACTATAAATTCGTCAGAATGCAGTTCACATTGAGCTCGAAGCACACTAAAAGAATGGTAAGTATTCGAATTACAGAAAAAAAGTTTCAATTCACCAGAAAATTGTCCATAGACTTATTATATGGAACGTCTCATACCGGCGCGCGCCTCAAGTAAAAAAAATAGCTAAAGTAATAAATAATAATAATAAAGTAATAACTAATAGTTCAAAGTTAGCTCAGCTCACGACCCCGCTTGCGTGAATTAGTTTGAATAAATGGACAGTGTTTTGATAAATATTGTGGGTAAATAATAATTTTGTTGCGTAATTAGCATTTGTTAATTACGTGATAAAGTAAGTCAAAATAAATAACAGCAATATTTAAGAGTTAGTGTAATGAAAGTTAGGGTTCATTAATTTCTAATGCTTTGATTTGACTTAAGTTATTAGTCAATTTAGATTTTTATTTATTAAATTAGGGCGTTAAACAGTAATATAGATAAGAAATTACGGTATTATGGGAAGCTTGAGTAGCGCCAGTTACAAAAAGGTAGTCATGGTAAGGGGCAAGTTATGAGGGATGAAAGGCGTGTCATCAAGAGTGTTCGGTGTGGAATGGTAAGTGAAAGGTTGCAATGGTAGAAAAAGAATGAAAAAAGAGGAAACTATTAAAAGACGATATGGAGAAAGAAAGATTAGTTCATTAGATATTGATTGAACACAGACAGAAGCAGCAACAGGAACATTCACTTGCAATACTTACCCTTACGTTTTTAAAGAGCCTTTTCTAATAGTAGTTGTAATGATCGTATTGTATTGTTATTATATTCTATAATAATAATTACTAAGGTTATGAATTGCAAAAATACCTTATCAAATCCGATGTGTACTTCAAGATATTGACGATAATGGAGTAACAAAACTCTTCATATTTTATTTTATTTTATTAAATTAATTCAATTTTTCACAATTATTATCAAATATATTAATATTATATCTATACAAACATACATTTGATTTATAGAATTTTATAAATGTGAATAACTAATTCAGTGAATATTATTTATACCATGCCATTTAAAATTTATCCTTCCCGTATTGTTAAATTTTACGTTCTATATTTAGGTAATATGTATATAAATTTAGTGACAAAATAACATCGTGCCAACCAAAAATATAAATAGTTATTTATAGATTACAATTTAAAGTTCATTCACACGAATTGTTATGATTTGCAGGTGGTTTATCAAATATTATAAGGAGCATAAATATTTCATATATTTGGTTCATTCGATATTGTCGTGTATGAAATGTTTAACATTTTAATCGAATCCTTTCTCTATCGTCTCGACACATTGATGTTTTCTGATCTGTTATTAATAATTCATATGCTGTTGCTTAAGGTTTATATATTTTTAATATGAATTAACATCTTGAGTGTGTCTATATATATATATATATATATATACATACATATATAATAAAAATGTAAGAATAATATTGGTATATTAATGATATTTACATTGGTATATATATAAATTAAGTAACGTATTGTTAGTTCTAAGTCGTTATATCTGTTTGTCCGTGAAGGCACAACGAGAAATTAATGAACTTTAATTAAACACATTGTTGTAATTATTATTCCAGTCCAATATTTAATACTAGCTTTTGCCCGCGACTTCGTCCGCGTTTCCGTCGTTTTTCGAAAAAAAATTAGCAGATGTCCTCCCTCATAGTTTTGACGTAACAGGCAGATTCACTTTCGTATTTTAGAAGGGCAATAGTAATATAATATGCCAATCCACAAAACTGTTGAAAAATATAAGTAACCGCAGAATATTATAATATACCCACGCTATACCCACGACTCGGTCAGCGTGTAACTCCTTGTTTTTTATTAAGATAATATATTGCTAATATTTTTAGATCAAATTAAAATGTTTCAGCGCAAAGCTTCTGGGTAGACTATGTTAAGAGTCGACCCGTCCGGCACGTGAACGTAAAGATTCCTAGAATTGCTAACCCGGGAAAGAGCGACGTATAATTGACCATGCGAGAAACAGCTAACACCGAGATCTACTCCAGCAACACGAAAAGTCTGCCCTTGAGCTTTATTGATAGTCATGGCATAGCACACCGATACTGGGAATTGCGTTCTTTTAAATTGGAATGGAAAATTATTTGGTATTATGGGAATTCTGGGAATAAAGACAGTTTCTCCTGCACCGCAACCTGTTAAAATTTGAGCCTCGATTACATTTTGTTGCAACTGGGTTACTTTTAGCCGAGTTCCATTGCAAAGTTGAGGTGGTCTTAAATTTCGGAGCAGAATTATCGGTATGCCAATTTTTAAACAAATTATATGAGAAGGTAGTCCAGGCATACTTAAAGAATTTAAAAATTCTATCGGGTAATTAGTGGCTTCTTGTTCATCAACCATTCTATTTATTGAACTATAAACTTTGCTTTCTCCCTGTATATTAGACAGTATTTTATTATTAATTTCAGATGCCTGGTCATTGCGAGGAGTCAAAATGGACCTTTCGCAAAGCCAAGAATTGTCCCTATTTAATATAATTGTTATGTCACCGTAAACCGAAGATATAAGATGTTGTTGGGATTGCTCTATACAACATAACTCAGGTGTCAGAATAAGTTTTCCTTGGTGTAGTTGTGGATAGGTACCTTCACCAATCTTCAATAATGTATCAGAAAATTCACGATTATCTGCGTTGTCTCCAGTTCTCACTCGCATATTTATAGTCAAATGCACCGATTGTATATCACGCCACAAATAAGAGCTTTTCAGGCAAGCCCTAATCTCATCAGCTCGGGTTCCCCGTGGTATTACCGGTAAGGTTTGTCGGAAATCACCACAAAATAAAACCGTAATACCGCCCATTGGTCGATCATTTTGTCTTATGTCCCTTAGAGTTCTGTCTACTGCTTCTACTCCTTTTCGATGGGCCATCGTACATTCATCCCATACGATTAAATTACACTCACGCAATACCTTAGCTTTGTCGCTATTTCTTGAAATACTACAGGTTGGACTTTCCGTGCGATCTAAATTAATTGGTATTTTAAACATAGTGTGAGCAGTCTTACCTCCTGGTAGCAATGTTGCAGCTATACCTGATGAAGCCACGGCAAGAGCGATTTTACGCTGATTTCGAACATAAGCTAATATTAATTTAGTCAAAAAAGTTTTCCCAGTTCCTCCAGGTGCATCTAAAAACCATATTGTTCCTAAATTATTCTGCACACTCTCGCACACGCGATCATAGACTAAGCGTTGTTCTGCAGTCATCATTGGGACACCGTTTTCTAATGTTACCAGCAGTTCCATTGGGTTGTAACCAATCTCTGCGGAATATTCCCTATTGGTAACCTCTCCGACTGAGGTTGGCGTTGGCAAACCATATTCACAAAGTGATTTACCGCCTACTGCTGTTAAGTCTTCCTGAAGAGCTAATAAGCACTGATTTATAGCCAGATCTCGAAAATTATCATTAGTTGCGCCTTTATTATTGTGAGATAAATTCCGAAGAAAGTCTTCTGAAAATTTTTCTTTATATTTTTCCCATAATTGGACAGGATCAGATAAATTACAAAATGTGAGTAATGTTACAAATAAATGGCGTAACCGTCGTGGATTATCACTAACACAGGATTCTGCTAAAGCGTCATCCCAATGTTGATCATTTTCAAGCAAATGACGCGCTTGGCAAGCTGCATTATAAGTTGGATAAACAACATCGTCTACTTTTCTCAAATCTATAAATGATGTTGGTCCTCGCACTGTATGTAATAATAATCTCAAATAAAAACACTCTGCGTTGTTAGGATGAACAGTATACACTCTACCAAGAACATGTTCTTTGAAAATACCTGTCTCGCCATCTACAGGCCTGCCTCGGCGTCTACGGTTAAAGACACCTCGTTGTTTATCGTAGGTATAATACGATGGAACTTCTTCATACAAAAGAGACTTTGCGAAATTATCAGTTTGGCAAAGTCGAAAGAATGCCAATAAAGTTGTTTGTCTAGGGTTCTCTAATCGTTCTGTAACATTTTCGGCGTTAAAATATATACGTTGACCGCCTTCCAGATGAACATCCAGATGGGTCACAGGTGGATATCTTTCGTGAATATTAAAACTTAAGATCCGCCACACAGCTTCTGAAGAGCTGATATATCTGCCTGACTGAAATCTAGTAACTTCATCATGTTCATTTCTTAACGCAAACGTAGCTTGGTCACTGCCCTTGTTAATGTACTTACAAATATATTTAATTGACTCTACACTATTACACATTTCTACATTTATGTGAGCTTGAAATGCTCTGGACAATACAGGCGAATACGGAACGACCCACCTATTATCTAAAGTAACCTGTTGTCCAGACATTCGCTTTTCAACAGTAAAACCACCATTGTCTCTTGAACGGCGACGATATAATGGGTATCCATCATGTCCTGTTACAGTTTCATCCACTAATGCTTTTGGATACCTTTTAGTGCAACGACCGTCTTGCATGCAAGGAGCATTTGCGTTAAATGCACCACATGGACCATGTATCATATGAGTTTTAACAATGTCGTATAACAGGGGATCTGCAGTCGGATCTGGAATTTCAGCACTGATTAATCTGTCTACATCATTAGGTCGAACCTTATCTTTTAACCAAAGCAAGATATGTGCGTGAGGTAAGCCGCGTTTTTGCCACTCAACACTATACATATAACACAATACTTCTCCAAAAATGTTATCTTTGGTAAGAAGATCTATCATTGATTTTAATTTTAAATGAAACACTCTTGCAATAATATCATGGCGGTCATGCGGTGCCTGACCCTCAAGAAGCTCCCGAGTGATTTCATCCCACTTGGGATTGGTAGTTACAGTAACAAATAAGTCGGGACGTCCATATTTTCTTACGTAACAAAAAGCGTCTTGAGTACGTTCATGCATGTAGCGTGGACCACCAGTAAAAGAAGAGGGTAAAATAACTAAACGACCCATATTCACAGTATCGTTATCTTGCTGCATGGCATCGCGAAGGTGCACGTATTCTTCAGCGCGCAGCTGCCTTTGATTAGATCGTATATAAACTAATCTTTCGGTTTCAATTTTTGCGTACATGTCAACAATAAACTGATTAAATAAGCCACGAAAACGTTGAAAGTATACCAATCTATTCCGTCTCACTTGCAGGTGGTAACAATAAAATTGAAGGCATGACACCTTTTTATTATAATTAGGTGCGCCTGTGCGCGGATCGGTTTGGTATACAGCGAAATTATAACCATCTTCCCCTCGACAGTATATCATAGGATATTGCAAACTGTCGTAAGCCCTGTGGGTTTCGAAAATACGTTGCAAACGATTGTCTCTGGAACGTATAACGATATCACGCCTATCACATTCCTGGTCGACCAGTACTACAGCAACTTCATTCGTGGATGGAACGTTATGACGCCCAGGGTGTTCCTGAGTTGGACGCTTATCGGCATTTATAACAATTTTATAATTGTTATTACCATCTTGAGAAAGGGCTTCTAATGCCGATTTAAAACTGCATACGTACGAATTAACCTGATGTAACATGTTCTGAAGTTGTGAAATGAGTTCAGTATTTAAATTCGGAAAATATTGATTTCTTATATTCGACTGTTCGTTGTAATCGGATACAAAATATATTTGAAGAAATTTAGGTTGTTCTTCAGGCAAAAGGGACCCTATCAAATGGTAAACCTGACCTTGTACCTTAAAAGTAGGCATGAAAGGGCCTTCTGAGATTTGTTTAGCACCAAAGGATGTCATTTGGAATGCACTATTATAAGTGCGAATGTATCGTACAAAGGGGCTCGGCTGACCCCACGACACAACCTCTAAACGGGCAACGTCATCAACAGCTACGTATACGATTACTCCCTAATTTGCTTATTAAAACTAACGACTTACCTGTCTGCTTCTGTTATGCTTCAAAGAAGGAAGTCACATAGTCAGTCTGTACTAGTAAAGGATTTGGGGTTCCCCAGAGAATATGATAAATTGTATAAAATTAATAAGGGAAATAATTATGGGACAAAGAATTTGATACTTAAGTGTTCCGTCGCGTGACCTTCGGTTCCACGCACACTTCGAGTCAGAAGGCAGCCACCAATTCGGCGCTGCAGCCAACAATTCAAACACTCGACACTAATGTAATTTACTCTTTTGGAAACTTCTAGAACCGATATGATTACTCCGCAAAATCGTTAAGCACCAAGGTTCACCGAGAACCGCTCACCGAGAACTATATTCGAGAACTGGTTCGACCGTTACGAGTGCGTTTGTCACACCACCAAAAACGTAACATCTACCCTCGATTTGTTAATAATTAAAATATATTTAGCGCCTGACGATTGCTATTAGCAACTGTACAATTTAATTAATAACTATTCCGAACAATCCCCCGCCCCAGCCAGGCGAAACCTGACTGAGTCTAAACGTAATACCAGGCACCTGAAAAGTGTCTAAGCTACTGGTAACCGAGAGAGAGTAGCTACTGCCCGCTTTAACACAGAATTGCCCACATGTACTTCTGCGACTCTTGGAATTCCATCTGCGCCTGTTAATAACCTTAGAATACGACCCCGTCTCCAGGAGAGTGGAGGCATATTCATTTCTTTAACTAAGACAAGATCACCGACCTTAGGTGGCTCAGTTTTATCAGTCCATCGTACACGCTGTTGCAACAAATGTAAGTACTCTAAATTAAACCTACGCCAAAAACTTTGAGATAGCTGTTGTAACAGTTCAAAACGTGTGAGTCTATAAAGTGGGGTATTCTCTAAAGGATATTCTGGCAGAGCTGTGAGTGGACCACCGACCAAAAAGTGACCTGGAGTCAATACATCCAAATCATTTGGGTCCGAAGAGACTGAACAAAGAGGTCGCGAATTAAGGACCGCTTCAATTTTGCAAAACACCGTCTGCAATTCTTCAAAGGTGAGTACCGTATCTCCAATAACCCGGCGAAGATGTGTCTTCGCGACCTTTACAACCGCCTCAAATATGCCACCCCAAGAAGGATATGCTGGAGGATCAAATTTCCACCGGATACCCTGCTGAGACATTTTTTGACCTATACAATCCTGACTTTCATATAAGAATTTGTGTACCTCTGAGAGATACCTATCTCCTCCCTTAAAATTCGTACCACAGTCGGACCGAATCAAAGCAGGTAAACCGCGCCGACTGACGAATCGAGACAGACAAGCTATAAAAGCCTCAGTACTAAGACTTGAGACCACCTCCAAATGTACGGCCTTAGTAGATAGGCAAACAAACACGCACAAGTACGCCTTACAGATTCGAGCACTTCGACCAGTAAAAGTTTTGACCATAAACGGACCCGCAAAATCCGTACCAACTCCAGAGAAAGGTCTAGAAATCTTTACTCTATCTGGAGGCAAGTCTCCCATTTGAGGTTGAGTAAGGGTAGCCTTTAATCTATAACACGGCATACATCGGTAAATAACTTTTCGAATTGCCCGTCTAGCTGACAAAATCCAAAATTCCCGCTGTAGGATAGCTAGCAGCGTATTTAGCCCCGCGTGTGCATTTCTTACGTGTCGGTCTACAATTAAAAGGTTCACAAGTGAACCACCCTTTGGCAGTAGGAGAGGATGCCGCGCCTCATAAGGTAAATCTGCGTTACGCAATCTACCTCCTACTCGAACTAAACCCTTGTCATCGAGGAACGGATTCAATCGAGCTACAGCACCTTTGAACTTGACGCACCCGTTTTGCAAACTGGAAATAACTGATTTAAAATTTTCACGTTGCACTACGCGAACCCAGAAAACCAAGGCTTCGTGACGCTCCTCGGGATCGAGCACCGGAGATGATAGCCTATTAGACTTTTGCCGTAAATTTCGAATAAATCTCTTAATCCATCCCGTAACTCCCAATAACTTATTAAGAGAACTAAACCGGTCTAGTAAAGGTTGCAAATCACCAGTAAGTTCCTTCTGAACCGTACAAATACGTAAACCTGGTAAAGGCTCTACAATATCCAGAACCGTATGAGGCCAAGAACTTTCAAGTTCACAAAGCCAAGCTGGTCCCCACCAGAGATGATGGTCAACCAAACCCGGAGATTCACAGCCTCGTGACGCACAATCTGCAGGGTTCAAATCACCGGGAACATGTCTCCAATTAATAACCGCATTTGAATTTTGAATTTGTGATACCCGGTTAGCCACAAAAACCTCCAAAGCATGGACAGATGCTTTTAACCAACCAAGAACAATCTGACTGTCAGTCCAAGCAAATACCTTTTCAATTTCCACCACTTGCCCCAAAGTAGAATTCAAATGATTTAGAAGTCTTGTTAAAAGGGCTGCCCCGGATAATTCTAACTTCGGAATCGTGAGCCTTGATCTCACAGGAGCGACCTTACTCTTAGCCATAACCAACTTGATAGTCACATTATCCTTCGGGTCCATAACACGAAGATAGACGGCAGCCGCATAACCTCGTTCGGAAGCATCACAAAATCCATGCAGGCTGACACGACATTTAGACTTCGGAAAGAAGGCTCGGTCTATTTTAATAAATTCAAGATCTGGCAGAGATGTTACAAACCGAGACCAAGCCTGGAGCAACTCACCAATGAGAGGGGCATCCCACGTCAATTCCTGCAACCAAAGTTTCTGAAGGAAACACTTGGCCCAAAACACAACCGGCGCCAACCAACCATTGGGATCAAAAATCCGAGCTACGGTTGACAGTACCATACGCTTAGTCCAAACCTTGCAGATAGTTATATCCTGTACACGAAATGTGAAAACATCTGGGACCGGTTGGTACTGTACTCCGAGAAGAGTGACTGCGTTAGGATTTTCTATATTTTGAAAGAGATGTGGGGCTTGCTGGTGCTCCTCCGGTAAATCTTCAAGAAGAACCTGCGAGTTGGATATCCACTTTCTTAATTCATACCCACCAGACCTCAAGATACCGATCAGCTCATCTCTTAAAACCTTCGCCTCTTCTTCACTTGCAGCACCTGTACATATGTCATCGACATAGACATCGCTTGATAAAATAGCGGCTGCCCTGGGAAAGTAAATACGCTCGCGATCCGCAAGTTCCAGTAAAGACCTTATAGCAATGAACGGACTAGACTTGAGTCCATAAGTGTTCGTATTTAGCTCATATACAGTCATTGGATGAGATGGATCCTCTCGCCACAGTATGAGCTGATAACACCGATCATCTGGATGAATAAGAGTCTGGCGAAACATCATCCTTATATCCGCAACAAAAACGACTTGATGTCGGCGGAAGCTGGTTAAGAGGTCTGAAATATCACGATGCAGTTTTGGACCGGCATGCAAACATTGGTTTAAGGTAATACCGTTAGAGGTGGGTGCTGAACCATCAAAAACTACTCTAATCTTTTCTGCCTTAAACACAGCATGATGAGGGATAAAATAATGCTCTTTAGAACGCCAATCATATTTGGAAACCGACATGTGGCCCAACTCCAGGTATTCCCTCATGAAATTTAAATAGTCTTGTTTGAAAGCCACATCACGTTTCATACGACGTTCCATGGAGATTAGTCTTTTCTCTGCCAGCATCCTGGACTGACCTAGGGGAGAACGAGAGGGCAAGAAGGGCAACCGTGTCACAAACCGACCTGAATGGAGCCGACCGGTATTATTCTGGAAAAATAATTCGCATTCCTGGTGCTGCGGGTTGACACGAGGCGCTGTAGGAGGTTCCTCTATTTCCCAAAATCGCTGAACTGCGTCAGCGAGGGATAGACCTACTTGAAAGCTGGCGTTATCCGGAGAGGAGAGTACTGGAAATGCTGGACCCATAATGACTTCACCAAGATCAGTATTTATTGCAGAAAGACCACCTGCTTGAAGAAGCTTACTGCTTTCCAACCGTAACAATCCAAGAACATCTGCTCCGAGTAGAACATCAACTGGTCCCGGAATGTGGAAACCTGGGTCAGCAAGAGAGAGTTTAGACGTTAAACCTACGACGCCTGGAGGTAATGAAACTACTGGATGCTGTCCCAAAATATTATCCAAGACGATCGCTGTCGTCGTGATCCGAGGAAAAGGGGAATGAAGTGGAGAAAAGGATAGTGAGACTTTCCCCACCAACCCAGACACCTTGACTCCACCAACCCCATGAATAAAGTTCGCGCCAGGAGCAACATGTAAAGATAATTTCTTCATCAACCGTGTTGACACAAGACACCCCTGAGAGCCTGAATCCAAAATAGCGCGCGCGGTAACCTGTTCGCTCCGAAGAGAACCAACACGAACATACGCAGTAGGTAGCAAAACGGTTATAGGAGAAGATGGAGACACGCATGGAGAACGAGGAAGGAGTCAACAATCCTGATCACGATTACAGCTGTCCGGTAAGAGAACGTTACCAGACCCTTCCTTCAAACGTCGATGAGAATGTTGATTGCGTTGCCCCAAGCGAGGATGATCTATATAAGGAAGCTGCGCTTGTGGCTCAATCCAGCAGCTCCGATCCGTATCTGCACCAGCCTTGTTCCGAGAACCGTGAGGACCCCCGCCCGTACGAGGTGGTGAACGACGACCACCATTGTCATCTCGATTAGAAAACGAATTACTATTTCGTGGTGAAACATACTTGACGCCTCCGGTCCAAGGCTGAGGCGAGTTCCTTATATCACACCCTGGAGAATTTGATGGTGATACTCGACCCGTAACAACTGGTTGAGGAGATCCATTGCGATTGCCACAAAGTAGGAGATGATGATTACCTCTACACTGCGCACAGGGACGGGCCGACTGACATTGAAACGCGAGATGGCTGCCTAAACAATTGTAACACCAGTTACGCTGACGAGTAATACTGCGCCGCGCCTGCCAACGAAGATTTTTAAATTTATGGCAGCTCGTAACACCATGTCCAGAATCTCGGCAATATGAACACCTACGATCATCCTTCTGTGCTGCTGCCGCAGTGTACATACGAGGTATCTCACGCGGCCGAACCATCTGACGATTTTCAGCTGCGGGCCGTATACGAGAATAAGCAACTGAGGGTCCGGGTAGAGGAACGTTCTCCATACGACGACACTCCTCCTCCAGGAAAACAATTAATTCATCAAACTGGGGAAGATGAGTGGCGGAGTCCCCACCGTATTCCAATTCGAACTGATTTCTTAAGTCATGTGATAATTTACTTAACACGATGTGTAATAACAAAAATGACCAACTCGTCACTGGCAATTCTAATCCCTTTAAACCGTTAAGTGCAATTAACAACGGGTTAAGAAGCTTCGTTCGTAAGGCGTGAGCTCCAACGATCCTTGGTAAACCTAAAATGGCAGAAACATGATTATCTACTAGCCGTCGAACATTCTGGTACCTACGCTTGAGTAAGTCCCGAGAAATGTCATAATTTGCATCGACGAGCTCCAAGTGTTGCACTAACCCTTTAGCCTCACCAGTCAATGAAGCCATCAAATAAGCTAACTTTTGAGCAGGGGTCAAATCCTTACGACAATGTACCAAGCTATCGTACAAGTTACTAAACGCAACCCACTGTCCTAAATCGCCGCTGAAGTGCGGTAAGTCGAGGACTGGCAACCTACTAATTAATGCCGGCGAACTATCCGTATCCGGAATTATGCGAGGATCATTTATCTTAGAAGCATTGATATTGCCTACTGCCTGACGTAATTGATCCGCCAGATCGTCCGCTTGATTAACGTCACAATTGATTTTACTCAGAACGTCACCGTCCAAGTCCATTTCCAAAAGAGACCGGTACGCATCATACAAATCAGCCAACTGACTATCTAATAATTTATAACGCGATAATAAAGCCTGAGCACGATCCTTACGTTCAATATTTAGAACAGCGGAGCCGAGCCAACGCAATACGCCGGCAATTCGTGCGGTATGTTTAGCACTCATCGCGAAAATAAAAATAAAAATAAAAATCAAATAAAATAAAAAAAGTAAATTTAAATCCAAAATAAAGAATTCCCGAAAATAATAATATGTGAGCCAATAACCAACGATTATATTGAATAATATAATACTAACTAATTACTTACTGAAACAACTAAATTGAAAATAAATTACACTAATTAACAAACCGGTTTAAAAATATGTTACGTGGCGAGTAAGCGTATAACGATTTTATAAACGTCACAAAGAAAGTAATCCTAGCTATTTATTTTTACGAAAATAATAGAAATTATACAACTAAATATTAATTAGCCGTTAATAACAAATAACCCTTAATAATAAAATAACAAAATAATTAATTAGTAATAGCCGCGTATAACAAACGTATATCAATTGATTATGCAACCCGTAATACCGAATATTAACGTTTTAAACCTACTCGATTAACAACCACGCTCTGCTACCAGCAATTGTATCGTACAAAGGGGCTCGGCTGACCCCACGACACAACCTCTAAACGGGCAACGTCATCAACAGCTACGTATACGATTACTCCCTAATTTGCTTATTAAAACTAACGACTTACCTGTCTGCTTCTGTTATGCTTCAAAGAAGGAAGTCACATAGTCAGTCTGTACTAGTAAAGGATTTGGGGTTCCCCAGAGAATATGATAAATTGTATAAAATTAATAAGGGAAATAATTATGGGACAAAGAATTTGATACTTAAGTGTTCCGTCGCGTGACCTTCGGTTCCACGCACACTTCGAGTGAGAAGGCAGCCACCAATTCGGCGCTGCAGCCAACAATTCAAACACTCGACACTAATGTAATTTACTCTTTTGGAAACTTCTAGAACCGATATGATTACTCCGCAAAATCGTTAAGCACCAAGGTTCACCGAGAACCGCTCACCGAGAACTATATTCGAGAACTGGTTCGACCGTTACGAGTGCGTTTGTCACACCACCAAAAACGTAACATCTACCCTCGATTTGTTAATAATTAAAATATATTTAGCGCCTGACGATTGCTATTAGCAACTGTACAATTTAATTAATAACTATTCCGAACAGCGAATATTATCTAAAAACTGTTTGGATTGCAAATGTTCCCCTAAAAGTAGTGATTTTAAAGGTTCCGGTGGGTCTTCGAACGAAGGCAAATTTATTTTACCTCCAGAACAACAGAAACCAGCAGACTCCTTCCTCCACTTCGAAGCATTACAAAAGGAACATACTACGTTCATATCGCCTATTTCAGAAGATGATCTGTAATCAATTGTGAGGTTATAAGCAAACCCACTTTTATATTTATCGGACCACGCCACCGAATTTGTAGATTGATCTACCACGTGTATATCTAAGTCATTAAGACCATGTCGAAATCTATCTGCAGTAAGACGGGCCTCTCGCTGTTCTTCTGTTTCAAGCGACCGAATATTTTCAATTCTTAATCTTTCATTAGATAAAGTAATCAATTGTTCTTGTCTCAAAGAATTGTAATAATCGCGTCCCGACTCTAGTCGTTGTTCATGCTCATGTTCATCTTCAAGAGATCGAATCATGTTATGGTGCGCCCTATCATTTGTCAAACGGTCTTGATATTGAGTAAAAGTTTCAGATTCTTGAGACAAAATATGACGTTCGCGATCAGCTGTAAGCCGTAATTCCCTCTCAGTGAAGGTTTCGGACTCGCGAGATAAAATATGACGTTCGTGGTCAGCTGTAAGCCGTAATTCCCTCTCAGTGAAGGTTTCGGACTCGCGAGATAAAATATGACGTTCGCGGTCAGCTGTAAGCCGTAATTCCCTCTCAGTGAAGGTTTCAGACTCGCGAGATAATGTATGCCGTTCGCGGTCAGCTGTGAGTCGCAATTCTCGTTGTAAAGCAGTTTCAGCTTCTCGGGATAACGCATGTTGTTCCCGGTCAATGGAACGCCTTAGCTCTCGTTGAGAAGAGCTTTGAGAAGCCCGTGTTGTAGCTCGTCTCGCTCTTTCAGCTGCTAATCGCATCTCTCTTTCTGGAGAGCTTTCATTAGCTCGAGATGTTGAGGCACTAACTCTCATAGAGTTTAACCGATGTGCTCTTTCCTCTTCCGATTCTTGAGAACGCGTCATTCTCATTCTCCTAGCTTGACTCGAAGTTCGAGATAAAGATGGTCGTTTTTTAGGTGGCATCGTTTATTTTATTTTTAATCGACGGTAACTTAAATTCTATTTAGTTACCCAACAAAAAACTTACGTCAGAGGTCCTAACTATAGCTAAGTATATAATAAATAGAATATAAATCTAAGTGCCTATTAAAACTAAAATAATATTCTAATCGAATTATAAATATGTACGTAGGTACCTACAAATTACAAAAGAATAAAAAATGAAAATAAAGCTATACTTAATGCGTGTGCAATACTATCTACACTTACCTACTTCACTTAAAAATGAATAATAAGAAATACCTACAACTACTGTAATTAATCAAAGTACCTATGCTAATACAAAAAAAACCTTAGATGTTCTAAGTACAGCTGCTATATAATAAAAAAATATAAATCTAAGTGCCTATTTAAACTTAAATACCTAATATTCTAATAGAATTAAACTAAGAAATATGTACCTACCTACCTACAACTTAGGTACAAAAAAAAAAGAAATGAAAATAAAGCTAAAACACGTGTGCAGTATAGGTAGATAGTAGGCAATATCTACCTATACCTACTTCACTTAAAAATAAATAAAAAATACCTATGAATACTATAATTAATAAAAGTACCTACCTACGCTTTTATCTACTCAATACAAAAAAAACTAAACATAAAATGCCCAAAACTAACCTATCAGTAACTAAAAATCTAACAATAATCTAATCTATCTATCTATTATCTAATCTAAAAATCGAATCTAAATCTACTTAAAAAGAAATAAAATAGGAACTATTAATAGTTAAGAATTTAAACAAAACTAAAACTAATTTAGAAAATAACAACAAAAGAAATTAAAATAAACTATTTAAAGACAAAAAGTCGCGCTGATAAGCACGGTTTATAAAATAACAATTATTGTCTGTCAATAAAGTTCAACACTCTGAACGCATCAACAGCCAAATATTGAATGACGCTTGCGCTCGCCTCCCGCCCCTTTTATACTCTGCCGCCGCGAGCCCCGTCGAGCGCGGCAACCGTTACGCAAAAATAATCCTTATAGCTTGATTCACTATTCACGCGCGATGTCTTGTTGGCGTATTTCATGTAAGTAAGTATAAGTTTGGTGTTTCTATACCGATTTCAATGATTCTTTTTTTATTGAATTGGTGCTAATGTTTATTTTTTTTTTAATTAGGAATGATGGTGAGCATTATTGGTTTTATAAACGTAAAAGTAAACAAATATAATAAGAAATCTCCGAACTGCTAAGCTATCGAGAGTTATGCGTGTTATTGTGAGTTAACTATAAAAGGTAGATATATGCTGTCTTGGAATATTTTTCGTGTATTTTTATGTAAAATATTTCCGTTATACATAGTTTCTATGTAGCTCTAACCATTAAGGCTGCACACGCGACGGAAGCTTAAAAAATCAAGCAACTTCTCCCATTTTCTCAACATTTCCTTTCACTGCTCTGCTCCTATTCATTGTAGTGTGATGAAAAGTATACTATTACCTGCCCAGGAGTATAAAGAATAATTGTACTAAGTTTCGTTAAAATCCGTCGAGTAGTTTTTTTTTCTATAAATAACATACAAACAGACAGACAGACAGACAGACAGACAAAAATTTTTTTAACTGCATTTTTGGCATCAGTATCGAACACTAATCACTCCCTGCTACTTATTTTGTAAATATATTTCATGTACAGAATTGACCTCTCTACAGATTTATTATAAGTATATAGATAAATGAACAATATCATAAAGTTATTAATTGATTTGATGTTATACTACCATCTCAGGTAACATATAGATTATTTTCATCCCAAAAAATATCTTGTAAATATATTAAATTCAATTAAACTAATAATGTAGAAACTTGTAATCTTAAGTAATGAATGCCTAACTATTTGAGTCGGTAGTAGAGGGCAGAGGTAGTCGCTAGACATAGTTAGTTTATTTAATATACAGTGTACTTCAGATCTGTCACGTAATTGACTAGTCTCAACATAATATAATAATAATTAATATTATACTTATTATAATTGATTGCAATTGTCTCATTGTTTATTGTATAATTATTGGTATTATGTTTGTAAATGAATCTGACATTTGTATTATGCATCAAATGTTAAATATAAAGCTATAGTTCTGAAAGAACTCACTACATTAGTCTTAAATTAGCTATATATAAGAAGCGTGACCTACTTTAAGGATATTTTTATTTTATTATTTAATTTATGGTACATCTTAGATGTTTTTTTTATTAATATTTATATATTTTTATTATTTATTTATTGTTTAAAATAATTAAAGCTAAAATGGTTTCTCCCGGCTTTTTTTAATTCTGTATGATACCTGTTATTAATGTTGGTAAAATGGAACGATTCTATTACCATGTTTTGTCATTTACAAATATTAAATCGAAATATAATTTATTATCTTACTTTAGTAAGCGACTCCATATATAATGTTGTATCACGATCGCCTAAAGTATTTAATTCGATAACGCTGACCGATGGACGCGTTCTAAACGCTGTAATTGAATTATCTCATAAAGCTCGATGTCTGAACGAAGCTTTCATACTATTGAATTACGCTCCGGGCTCTCTCCCTCAAACAAGTAAACAAGTTGAGGGATGTTATAACAGACTTAAATCATTACTTTTACACTTTTATGTAATAAAAATACACTCATCATTAAAATACAGTTCAATAAATCTGTTTTCCTTAAAATAAATTATATAAGTATCGTGTAGGTAAAGGTACTTTTTATTTATAATGTTTTTTTTTTTTTATGTTATAGAAGGGCAAACGAGCTTGCGGGTCACCGTTAATATGTGATCACCGCCGCCCATGAACTCTTTCAACATCCGAGGATTCACAAGAGCGTTGCCGGCCTTGGAGAAAGGAATATATATAATGTATTATTACTTTTTAAATTTTCTTTATCCTTTATATTAAATTTCAAAATTCAGTCGCATTCTAGCATTTCAATAAGGCTTTAATACGATTCAATATTATCTGTTGATATTTTGACACAAGCCGACGGAAAGCCAATATTTTACCATATATTTTTATCATTTCTAGATTTACGAGTTTGGTGGAATCTGGTTCTAAATATGCAATATTCTTTTAAGTTTGAGTCAAGCTTATTTGTGACATTACATCATAGATTGTTTATTGATTGATTTATTGTTTATCATTGATTATCTTACCTGTGTGAAGAAGATAATATGTTAATTGTCAATAAACCTTCTCTCTTAAATCAATAAGATAAAGTCGTTTAAAGTTATTAATTCATTGACATCTTTATAGTTAAGTTTAACTTTTGTGGAAACATGATTACATGCACATTACAATAAATTATAGTGCTATGATTATATAACTTCGTTGCTGGATGGTTAAGAGTTTGAATTCACATCTGGTTACACTCAGGAACTTAAACTTTACTCTCGAGTCATGAAACAGAGGTCTATTAACGTTCAACACGAAAACTGTCTGATGATCCATAAGCTGACGGCAGGGGCGTAGGAACCGTGTGGGCAGGGTGGGCAGCTGCCCACCCAGAAATTTCCCAGGGTGGGCATTGCCCACCCATGCTTTTTGTTCAAAGGATTAAAATTTTGAAATTGAACATTTATTGTTTCAATGGAAATTTGTTCAGGACCATTTTAGAGGCAAAAAGGTCGCTTTTCACGATAAAATGGACCTTTTCTATTTTGGGCGGAACTTTTTTTTCTTTGACATTATTAAAAACTAGGGGGGGGGGGGTACGATTTCAAACCTGCCCACCCAGTAAAAATTTCGTTCCTACGCCCCTGGCTGACGGCTTATCTTCGATATGGTCGGAGTCTGTCTCTTGCACGTTTGAGAATGTTTAAACAGACTACATACAGCTCATTAATAATTTGAACTTGTGTCGTTTGAACTTGTTGCATTGTATACTCGAAGGGTTATACATTAAAATTAAAAAAAAAACAAAGAAAGGGTATTAATTGCTTAATACTTCTTTCTTCTTTGATAATGTTTTAAAGTGTTGCTTAAGCCTGTTTTGTAATGTTGTTTTGAAATATTACAATATTAAAGATGTCCTTCCATCTCAAACCTCAAACCCACTGTGGGTTTGATTTTCATTTTTAATTATAATAAATGTTTCATTTTCGTTAATATAATCTCTATTACAATTGCGTTATGTAATAATTATAGACTGCAAAAAAAAAATATACTTAAAACTGTTTATACAAACTTTACAACCTTCATGTATCATGGGGTATTATTACAGTACATCTGTTTATTAAAATTGAAATATAATTGATCGTTTTCATGCATATATATTGTGTTTATAAAAATAACAAATATTTATAAAGATAATAATCTCAATCATGACGCTTTAGACGCTTGACTTTCATTTAATTACTTATAAGACTCATCGACCACGTATAAAAAAAAAACTGATCCCGTGACCCGTATCCTGTCTCAATAAGGCGATGAGAGTACCCAATGGTTTATTGTGTAGTTTTACGAATGACAGCATCCTCTACTCCTCTGGGTAGTCCCACTCGACCGTCTCGGCCATAGTTCAGGCGACAATCATCCTGATTTTCTGAAAATAAAGTTGGATAACATATTAATGTCTGTGGATTATATAATTATACATTTCTTTTCATTTAAACTCATACATTTAAACAATTGTTTAAATTATTTATTTTCGAAAAATCAATTGATAGCATAAATAATAAAAATGAACAAATTACTTAAAATTATTTCAGTTTATATAAATTACAAGTTGTAGGGAGATTCATTGTTTATTGATTCTGTTATTAAATTTTGCACCCATCTATTTGTATATTAAATTTACACATACAACCTGACTTAAATCAACATTTTAATTACAATTGTAAGAAAAAGAAATGAAAGAAAATATTGAATTGATTTCAATATTTTTATATAAAACAAATAATAATGTTATTTACAAGAAATTATCTATTCTTATTGAATTATTAACAGCTATCCACCTCTTCTAAACGCTTCCTCCTTTCTTTTCCTCCAATACAAAGTTATCTTACATAACTTTAAAATTTATTGTTAATAGAGTACCAAATAGTAATTTAAATTTACGTAAAATTAAAGCAAGTAAAAAGGAGAATCCGAATTTAAACGTTTTCTTTGTATTGGTTCAGATATAAGCTGTGGAATTAAACACTATACAATATTACTCTAAAATTCGAGTAAATGATATTAGAGACCAACAGGTGCTAATCTGTCTATTGTAATCAAAATAAGCTGAATTGTTTTATTTTATTTGAACGAAGATAATTAATGCAGCTTACGGGTAGTACGATTTATTAGAAATCGTCTCGAAGCGAAACGCTGTAAGCTGAGTGTGTGCGTGTGTGTGCGTATATATTTATATCTATATCTCTCCTTCTCTCTGTATCGTTTTCCTCATGTAATCGCAATTGTTATGCAGAAATATGTATTTGTTTGTGCAGAAACGTGTATTTGTGAAAACGCATTTGTTGTTCTCCCTTGTGTTAGAATACGTGAATATTTTTTAATTATTGCAATTAAATTTTGATTCTTTTTATTTGATTTTTTTGCTCTTGTATTCGCTGGTTTTTAAGACATATTGTGCTTCATTAAAAAAAAATAATAATAATCATATCTATTGATCCCTAACACATAACTCATTGGAGTTCTCTCTCCCACAATCTGGAATATGTTTATAAATGTTATTAATTATAATTGCGTGGTTCTAGAGGAATTTAGAAAAATAAGGACAATTTAACCAATTATTTTACAATAACTTTGTACAACATAGTTATTGAAAAACAACACTTTAACATAATTACATATCACCTATTACTCGAGATTACGTTAATACGAAAGTATAAATTTATTAGGGTAGTGTTATTGGTATGATATTTTATATATACTTTTTTTTTAAATTTCTATTTAGGCTGCTATACTCGTAATATAAGAATCCGTTTCAACTTGAACTAAATAATTAATAGCATTTAATCATGGTAGTGACGTAGAAAGACTCGTTGTAAACGTAAACCAGCCTTTATGCAGAAAACTTAATTTTAAATCCTTTTGTATAAGAAAACAAATAGCTACGTGGAATGTAAGAGGAGGAATGGAACAGAAGATGAATGAATTATTAGATGTGATGGATGACAAAGATCTGGATGTTATTTGTGTGTCTGAGACCAAGCGAAAAGGCAATGATACGACCGATTTGCCTGGCAACCGGGTCGCTTTCTGGGCTGGGGTTCCAGAGGGTGAGCGAGGTTGCCAAGGTGTAGGCGTATTATTGTCCTCTCGAATGGTTAATGTAATGGTAGAATACAAGGCGATTAACCCGAGGCTTCTTTGGGTTCGCTTTAAGCTGGGGATAACAAGAGTATTCTTGTTAGCCATGTATGCGCCAGTATCCTCAGCTCAAATGAGCGAGCTCGAGGAGTTTTGGGAGAATGTCAGGGATGTTCTAAGTAGTGTCAAAGATAATGAAAAGTTGATAGTATATGGAGATATGAATGGATGGGTTGGAACCGCGCGAAGCGGTTACGAAAGCGTGCTAGGCAAATATGGTGATAGGAGGGTAAATGAGGCTGGAAAGCTTATTTTGGAATTTTGTAAGGAGAAAAATTTGTTTGTGGCAAACACGATGTTTGATCACAAACAAATTCACATGTACACATGGGAGCGAGCGGAAGAAAGAAGTATGATTGATTTATTCCTAGTGGACCAGCGTATTCGAAGTCAAGTTATGGACACGCGAGTGTTCAGAGGTGCTGATCTGGGAACGGACCACTATCTAGTCGTTGCTAGAATAAGAGGTTTGTTCGCAGGTTGGCGCAGCCGCACGACGTGTCCAAGCTGGGCGTCGAATTATCGCATAAGAAGCTGGAAGCTTCAGGATCCACCGATCAGAGAGGAATATCAAGAGAGGGTTTCCAAGAAGCTTGAAAGCTATTTTTTTTTTCACAAGCACCTAGACATTTTTATCCAATTTATTATAAATATGTGTGTGCTACTCAGAACGCTTTAGGAAAAAATAGTTTTATGTATGAAAACAGGCAAATTATAACTAATTTTGAATATTCGATTACTTAAAAATAAAAATTTCATACCAAATTAAAATGCAATTAGCTTTCATAGACGAGGTGACATCTCAACCATGTACAAGGAGATTTAGGACAGTCTGCAGAATCAATAGGCAAGTGTTCATGATATTCTTCGCATTATGTAAGGAGGATAGTTTTTGTCCTGTATTCCGACAGTCAGTGACGGTGACGGTGAAACAGACGCAATTATTTTAATTATAAATAAGGGATATGCTTACAAGTCATTTTTTACTTATTTACATGGATAACGTAACGTACAACTTTGGCATAATTCCAGACGATTCAGAAAACTTTTTTATTATTCACATAGGATATTTAAAATCTTACATAGCAATATTTCATACCCGAACACATTTCAATGTTTTTAATTAATAGAGCTATTCATTCAAAACTAATCTTTAGAAAAAAGTAGACGACGGGATGTAGTTTTTTAGTAGATATGTATATTTATTATATACCAATTTATTGTAATAGTATTTATAGTCAAATTAAGTATACACATAATTAACACTAGCATATAATATAAATTAATAATATAATTAATGATTGAGTTTAAATATTAAATCCCATATTCCATAACTAGAATTTTCTATCACTTAAATGGTTTTACCAAAGGTGAATCTACAATTAATTTAGTAATTCTGTACGAAATTATGCTTAAATAATAAAATGTTTATAAAACATGTCACTACAAATAGCCAATAAAATATATATGGCTACTTTACCAGCCGCTTACTACTTTTAAGATGTTAGTGAGATACATAAGTATTGTATTCACTACGGTGACGTCATACAAAACGAGGTAAAATTATATATTATGGTTTTCATGATCGCAAAATTACTGTTAGTATTATTTATTAAACAAACGTGCAACACGCACCGACATGTTTTAATATTTCTGACCATAATATTAATATTTTATACAATGGCTCTTAATAACGAAAGCACACACAATATGCGGTTTAATTATTTTTTTATTTCATGGTTCTTATAAAGTCTAATAAACGGAACAAATAAACAGGGGTCAGTTTCATTTAAAATATTATATCCAAGTAACAAAAATATTTGTGTTCTATATCGACATATTATTTATATTATTTACTAGGATGAATAATACCTAAAATACTTTCTTTCGTTTCTTATAAATATTTTACGTTCGATATTCCCGAATGAATACAAAATTTCAATTATTCTGTCGTCAAACTTAACTGACGTGTTTCAAGACGTCAGTTAAGTTTGTTAAAGAGAACTCTTTCCTTAATGTTCAGTTAGCTTATCCTAAAAGTTTTGGTGGAAACATCAATTATTGTGAGGTGAAGTAAAACTATTATGAAACAAGTTGAAGTAACAAACTAGAACATATGTAATATTGATAAAATAATATGTTTATATAAATATTTAAAATGAAAACACAATAGAATTTTAACCATTTTTATCTTATTAGAAAATATACTTTTTAAACAACTTTTATTACAATAATAACAAGCAGTTGTCTTTTATCATCGAAGTATATCTATAAAAAGCAGAAATAATATTATAATAATACATGGTGTGACTACAGAGTGTCCAAGTATGAAATTGAGATACAATCACTTACTTATTGTTATTACAAAACTATACAAAATTAGCACCAAACATGTTTTTCTAACATTAATAAATATATACATACTCTATTAAAATAACAAAGGCTTATTTCTCTGAAAAATATTGACCAGCTAAGAGTATAAGTTATAGCACGTGATAGAATATATATAAATATGATAAGTGCTTATGAGAATTATATGTTGAAAATAAAGATAAAAATATGAAATTAAAAATAAAAAATTAAGACATTCAAACTCTACAGACATTAAATATTTATATAAAGTAATATAACTTCTTTGGAGTCACCAATAAAACGATTATAACTGACGACAAAGACAAGGCAGAGTTATAATTAGTTTTATGACAGAAAATATTTATATAACTTGAATAAACAAAATAAAATAAATAAAAAAATAGAAATTAAAACAATATATATCAGGATATTAGTTTTACTCTTACTTTAATTTTGAAAATACAACAGATATTTTATTTTTTTAAATTGGATATTCATTATTTTTATTTTATAAAAACCCAAAAGAAATTTCGAAAGCAATATATCCTCCTCTTTTTTGTTCAGTTAAGTGAGTCATAAAAAAGAAAATACCTCAGAAGCTTCCAAATGAACTTCGCAACTGCACCTCAATATTTCATATTCTATCATATGTTGTATATAAACAATCAATGCCAAAAAACGTTCGCATTTTAAAAGTAATTTCAACTTTATTCCGTAGTTTTACTTGGTCTACAAACAAAACAAATTTTCTTTATGTATTAATTTAAGAAAAATTTAAAACAATTTATATTATATAGAGTAATATATGTTATATATTATTCCGACATATAAAAAATAAAAGTATGTAAAGATCGCATTATTAGTGTTTGTGTTTAGAAAACTTTAAGCCATTTTGCCAAATTTAACAAATATCTTTTAGACCAGATGAACCATCAACATAATAAAATTAATAAATCGACTTTATACTATTGTTATGTATAGAGTTCCAAATATTAATAGACAATACTTAATGAAATTTATTTACTTATTTATATAGGATTTAATTTGACAGACACAGACACAATGTAGTTTTGTGAAAGTATATACATGTTTGCTTATTAAATATAAAAAATATAACATAATATATTTTTTCATAAAGTATAACACAAAGGTTCTATCTGTGGTTTGAAACAAACTTTTTATGTTATAAATGTATGTTTAATAATTACTACCGCTACTTGTTGTTCTATTAGAGCATCATATAACCGCAGTCGCTGGAGTTTACATAAGAGCAGCAGTCAATTAATAATTATTATGTTGTTATTTATTATGCTGTTAACTGTATTGGCTACGACCGAGTCACTGGAGAGACAGACAACTAGCTATAACTAACTACACTTAATAAAATATAAAAAAATATTCTGTTATAAATAAAACATATAAGTATAAAGAACCTGGATAATATATTATATTGAGTCAATTAATTAGACTGATTGATATCAACGGGAAATAATAAACTACTCTAGTTACCGCATTAACTCATTCACTCACCATAATAAATTAATTCCATACTTTACCCGTTGAATATTCATTATATTGTTACTTAGATGCTATTCTAATAAAGCTAATTTGTTTAATGGATAATTCCATATCAATTTTATGGCTAATACTATTTTGAGCTACTGAATGCTTTACTATATGTCAATATATCTGACAACCATCAATATTATATATTTGAGATAGTAATAATGTAACTTGTATATTTACTTGACCTCAGTCAGTGGGTGAGTTTATTAGTTTATGTAAGTAGTATAGTTAATAGCTGCTCCGGTAAGATGTTCATCTCAAAATATAGTTCATCCGGATAATTAGTAAAGTATGTCATTAAAGTAATATTTCAACAAAACTGACCTCTGCATTATTTAAATATACAAATAGATTTTTTGAAAATACTTCAGAAGGCGCTGGATGTGCATTTTTAAGGTGGATGTGCACATTCCTGTGACCCGCTTTCCATCTACTTAAATTTTCATCTCAGTATTCTTCCAGACGAAGTTTTCTATTTGAACTAGAGCACAGTGACACAGTGAAGTCATGAGTGAAAACATTTTAGACATATGAAAAATAGTTATACGTGGAATTATGCAATAAAGACTAACTATCCTTCGTTTATGTAGACTTTTCGATTTGGTTATCCATCCCAAAAATTTCAACTATTATATAAAATTCTATTATATTTAAAATGTATTTTTATAATATTATAATTGCTAAGTTTAAAGAATCTGTTACAATTATTTTGAATATTAAACGCAATCTTTATCTATCTCTAAGAGGACGGCTAGTGTTCAACTTATTTGACAACTGTATAAAGAATATCTGCTGTAAGATATCTTATTACACTCGTATATTCATTATTAACGCCAGACTTCTTGATAATAATTATATAGAGCTCCGACTCTTAGAGTAACTTTTACATTTATAATTGGTCACAGAACTTGGTAATTATCAAATTCAAAACTTCAAGGGCTCGTCTTTTGTACTTAATTATTCCAGGAATCCAATAGTGAAAGATAATATTTTTTTATTTGTATATTTTTTATTTATTAAATAAGAGCGTTAACTATTTTCTATAATCATAACAAATCATAAGGTTACGAATTGCAAAAATACTTTATGAAATCCGATGTGTGGTTTAAGACATTGACGATAATGGAGTAATAAAACTCGTCATATTTTGTATTACCTTTTTAGATTAATTTAATCGTTTACAATTATTATCAAATACATTAACAATAATAATAATAATAGTATACAGTATACCTGTACAAATATATATTTTATTTATAGAATGACTTAAATGTGATTAACTTATTAAAATTTATTCTTCCCGTATAAAAAATTTATATTCTATATTTAGTCAATATGCACATAAATTTAGTGATGAAATAACATGGTATTAACCAAAAATATAAATAGTTATTCCTAGATCACAATTTAAGACTCTTTCACACGAATTGTTATGATTTGCAGGTGGTTTATCCAACGTTATAGGGAGCATGAATATTTCATATATTTGGTTCATTCGTTATTGTCGTGTGTGAAACGTTTAACAATTTAATCGAACCCTTTGTCTATTGTCTAGACACATTGATGTTTTCTGATTTTTGTTATTAATAATTCATATGCTATTGCTTAAGGTTTGTATTTTTACTTTAATATGAATTAATATCTTGAGTGTGTCTTTCTATGTAATTAACAATGTAAGGATAGTGTTGGTATATTAATGATATTCACATTGGTGTACATATCAACTATATTACGAGTACGTATTATTAGTTTGTAAGTCTGTATATCTGTTTATCAGTGAATATAACCAGAAATGGACCGGCTTTAATTAAACTTATGTTTACCCATTCACAAATACTAAATCGAAATATACTTTATAATTTTACTTTAGCGACTCCACATATAATGTTATATCATGATCGCTTAAAGTCTTTAATCCCATTACGCTGACCGATGGACGCGCTCTATACGCTGTAATTGAGTTATCTCATAAAGCGCGATGTCTGAACGAAGCTTTCACACTATTGAATTACGCTCCGGGCTCTCTCGCTCAGTAAACAAGATGTAAGCTGTTATAACAGATTTAAATCATTAACAGTTATATTATAATAAATACAATATGTTATTCCATGTCTTAGTAGAATGCTCTCAAAACAGTTATTACTCTAAAGACAGCTAACCGAGTAAGATTTAGCGGTTGTTATTGCGGTATGTTTGTTTTTTTTTAATATCTGCACTGCTGTTAATAAAAATATATTCATTATTCAGAGTAATAAATCTATTTTTCTTTAAACAATTGATATAAGTATTGTATAGGTAAAGGTACTTTTTCTTTATAATATATTATTACTTTTTACGTTTTCTTTATTCTTTAATATTAAGTTTCAAAATTGAACACCAGTCGCATACTGCTATTTCAGTAAGGTTTTAGTACGGCTCAATATTTTCTCTTGATATTTTGACACAAGCCGACGGAAAGCCAATATTTGATATTTTTATCATTTCTAGATTTTCGAGTCGGGTGGAATATGGTTCTAAATTTGCAATATTATTTTAAACTTGATTTAAACTTATTTGTGATATTACATAAATATTAAAAAATATACATTTAAAATTAAAGAATACAGTGAGTTTGGCAGGTTGTTTAAGAGAATAATTAGTTACGAATTTCGTATTCCTGAGTCGATAGCCTAATCAATGAGAAGGCTTCATTAAAGGTTGTTGAAGAAAACAATCTGGTTCATGTCCCTTCTGAATTTCTAACAATATTCGTACAATACAACAACTTTATGTTGACTAATTGAGTATTTAAGATATGTAAGTGTACAAATAAACAACCTTATATTCGCGTATATAATACTGCCTTTTGTCAAACCACTTATATTTTAACTAACATTTTAACTTCACGTAATGCGACATGAAGATAAAAAGTAAATGTTTTCAAAACATAAATATGGTCATTTTAATTTCATTTAATGGAAAGAAAAGTTTTGTTAAGTATAAAAGTAAATTGAAGTATGAATTCCTCATAAGTTTTAAAAGAAATTCTTTCAAAATATATGGGAAACTTTTTACAATATTTGATTTATTCAGTACTCTGAGCACAAATGCTCCAATAAAGTTCTTCTATAGTTCCTATAATTATCGATTGTCAATCAGTAAGTTATTGTGTGAATTGCACATTTTCTTTCCCGCTAATTGTACTCGTATATTCTTATTAAGGGTTTATTAAAAGTTGAAGTAATTTAAATAATTATGATCAATTTTGTAAGAACGTTTTCACAGATATTTCTTAAAGCAGAATATCATGAACTGCATTAATTTGTAATAAAACTAATATATATTGTAACAAATACATTTACATGACTTTTGGCCTACTTTTCAAACAAATATTAAATTTTTAATGTAATAATGGATTTAAGAATATTAAATATATTTATTTATTTAATTAGATGTCATAATTTGAACATGTGTAAACAAGTACGAGTTCACGTGTAATTATGACTTGTTAAAAGACGCCTCGCTCTGGATTCGTCCTCCATTACGTTATTAAACGCACCTCGGTATGACATGCCGTTCTCCTTGTTTTGTTATTAACAATTAGAACGCTATGTTGTAACATCTATATTGTTAATTAGTGAAATTATTCTGAATAAAACTCTATTTTAATATTTTTTTTTTGAAAAAAGTATGTACCCGAGGTATAGAAAAATATCTTTTAGACGACAATTTTATTTAACAAAAATTTTAAGAAGAACTTTTTTAAGACAATTACATTAAAAGCCTGACTTCGATTCTATTTATTTAAACTGAATTAAATACTTATTATTTTATATATAGAAGCAGTTACTTGGCTGTATGTTGGACTTGATCTGTACAGGAGTTTAGGAAATTTAATACTCCTCTGAAATCAATAAGATTAAGTACTTTAAAGCTTTAAATTAATTAACATCTTTACAGTTAAGTTAAACTTTTATGGAAACATTATTACATGTACATTACAATACATGACAGTATAAATTAAATAAGAATCATAAGTATAATTAAATTAGTGTCATTATTATATAACTTCGTTGCTGGATGTTTGAGATTTTGAATTAACATCTCGTTACACTTTGAAACTTAAACTTTACTCTCGAGTCATGAAACAGAGGGCTATTAGCGTACAACACGAAGTTTTCATTAATACAATATTTATTAAGTGCATGTCATTTTGGCCATAATATTACAATTTGTTATGTAATAATTATAAACTACAAACAAATAATATAGGTAAAGCTTAAAGTATCACAATAATATTATTAAAGTGTTGATAAATATGATGCCGTTATTAAAACACTAATAATAATTACTAGTATTTATACAAACTTTAAAACCATCATGTATCATGAGGTATCATTGCAGAACATCTTTTTATTAAAACTGAAATATAATTAATCTTTTTCATATATTAGATTAAGTTTATAAAAAAAGAAATATTTGAATTTTAACACTAAACCTACCGACAATTCTTGTATACCTGTTCCTACCGCACGCCGTCAAATTGACTGGTAATTAAAAGTTATTTTATTATATAACGCATTTAATAATGGAAATAACTAAAAGTAAAGAGTGAAGACAATACTATAAGCATATTCTAAGAATTGTCATGTAGTTTGAAAACGATATTATAACATTTAAAAATGTGTAAGTTTTACAAAAGTTTAAGAACGGTCAATTTGACCGGTACTTGGTAGGTTTAGTGTTAAATGACTTACACATTTTATTATAGACAATAACTAAATTATAACATAAGGTAAATACAAATTTACACAACATACTATCAAATCTTTGATTATAATATAAGAAATAAAATACTCAATTGATTTTTTTTTTTTTTTTTGTATAACACAAATAATAATGTTATTCACAATATTAACGGCGTCCTGAGCCGTGGTCCGAGCCTCACAGGAGGCGCCCTCAAGACGCGCGTTCCCCTTCCCTTCAGGCCCCCCTTTTTCAAGGGCGGGTCTCTGCACCCGTCCATTCCACCGGTGACGCTGTCATGGCCAGTAGGGCTAACAGCAGAGACACACAAAAAAAAATAAAAAAAAAATAGTTATTTACAAGAATTTTTACGTAAAAACATTTTTTACATTTACAAATTAAAGGAAGTAAAAAGAAGTATCCGAAGTAAAACTAGGCAGATATAAGCTAATCTCATACTACACAATATTTCTCTAAAATTCGAGTTAATGATATTAGAGATCAAATGATGCAAAGTATTTTTTATATTTAAGATAAGCTGAATTATTGTTTTTTTTATATTTTTTTTTTTCGTCTTGTTTTTTTAGAAAATTTTTTGTTAACAATTCTATTAATCTCTAAAACATAAAAATTTCAATAAAACGAATGCCATTTCTTTACTATAAATATCTTTTAAGCAAGATTGAGTCCGTTCGTCATTTATCAAGTTCTGTACTCAAAGCGTCTGTCGTCCTTAAGAAATACGTTGGTTAACCCTAATTTAATTACTGACATCAGATTTATTTAAATTATTTCCCGTTTATATCTCTGAGGACCCATTATGCTTATTTCTTCTAGAATATTTATTCTTATACTTATTAAGCGTTAACACAAGTTTGAAAGTTTGTTTGTTTAAAATTGTACGTGATGGATATTTAACGAAATTTTAAAGATAAATAGACCACGACTGTCTACACGAAAAAAACCGCAGTCACAAAGCTAGTCACTTTTAACTTTCTGTAAATTCTCAAACAAATTATTTACTACAAAAATATTAAATCTAACAGAACATTAACGATGTATGCGTAGCTTTTGACATTTTGACGCAAATTAATGATAATAGATATATAATAATATTAAAAGCAATGACGCAGTCAAAAGCTTTGCTTACATATTACTCGTATATCATACTAATGAGATATTTCATATTGTGGTATAAAAACTAATATAGTCAGTGACGTATCGACATTTTAAAATACTTGTTAATTAATTACTGAAGGGCCATCATTTAAATATAATTTTATATTCCGCAACAAATAAAATAGTTAAATGAAAGCAACAGTTAATAATTTCGCTATCAATTTTATTTGATAGGAAATCGTTTTAATTATTGTTCGACAATTGATAGATTTTGTATAAATTTACAGTTTACATTATATCACTTCAATAGATGTGGTCACTTTGTGGAGCTGCTGTTTAAATGTTTTTGTAATGTGAATATATTATATATTATCTTATTTTTCAGATCTCAGATATGTTCCCTAAATCTAATACCGATAACTTTTTCTTAATTTTATAAATATGTAAAATTCATAATCACAGTTTATATACCTAAATTTGTACATTGCAGATAATTCTACTTTTAAATTAGTTTAAGAACTAACTCATTTTATGACGTGGTCTATAACTGTCTTAAGTAAACTTTCTTCAAGGCGTTGCCTATTTCATCAGTTGTTTGTGACAGAAATCTCATCTTCCCGTGACTGCGATAGCTGCAAAGTATTTGTATTTAATTTTTAAATTTATATATTTATTATTTGTTTATTTATATAGTATAATGCGCACTTTCACTTAAATACAGTTTACTTAGTTTCTGTAAACATTTTTCTGAAAGCCCTCCAGAAGTGAAAAATATACCTTCGAAATATGTATAACCGATAAAACTTATAATTTTATATATTAAATATACACGAAAGAGAAGGACTTATTTAAAATCTTTTTATTATTGAAGTGGCACGAAGCAATTATTTAGTAATAAATAAGATGTTTTACTAATAACATAATAATCATTGAGTGTGTATCATTAATATAAACAGACGTGTTAATAATACAATGGTTGAGGTACTCGTACAACGCGCTTTAATCACCGCAGGAGAGTTGAGGTTTGTCGGTAAATTCATTTCGAACCTTTGAATTTTAAAACACGTGTTCGTGGAGTGGCTTCACTTGTTTTATTTGGGTACAGCGTATTTTTATAATTGGATTATGTTTATACAAAATTCATAACAGTAAAAAAGAGGTGAAAATTGTTCGTTTATTATCAAGTGGTTACAATTTAAGAAATGCAAGAGTCGTGCTAACTTATTATTTATTTATATTAGTAAAATAGGTTTTGATTGTCAATATATTAATTTAATATTATAGACGCGTTGCCAATTCCAGATAATCCATGCAATTGTATTTAGATAAATATATATTTCATTCATATTAGGTACAAAATAATATATATTAATGGAAAAAATATAGTAGTAATTAGTATAAGATGTTTGCCTGTCATTAATATAGTTTATAATGGATATAATAACTTTGTAAAACATAGTTATTGAAATACAGTACCTATATTAAAAGAATTACTTTCTGTTGAGACAAGAACTAACTGACTAATAGTCAATTTTCTTCGATACTATAATATACATATATAAGATTACTATACTAGATACTTACTACTAAATCACTCCGGTGATTTTATGTAACGAAGCAATAACAGATATGATATAATTAAATTTGGCAAAAATTACAGTCCTTTAATATTTATTTACAATAGCATATGTACACTTGGCACCGACGTGTTTTAATATTTCTACCACAATATTCAACTTTTATACAATGACTCTTAACAACGAAAACACAAACAATATGCGGTTTAATTATTAAATATTGTATAGTTTATTTAAAGCTTAATAAACTGAAGATACAAATAGAGGTCAGTTTCATTTAAAATACTTTATCCAAGTTATAAAAATAATTATATCCATACATTCAGGAATATCCACATATTTTTATATTATTTATTGGGATAGATAAAACGAAAACGATTTTCTTTCCTTTTAAATTTTATTTTCTTTTAGATATTCCCGAAGGAATAAAAAATTCCAATTATTCACGTCTTTCAAGACGTCAGTTAAGTTTGTCAAAACAAACACTTTTCTTATTGTTCAGTTAGTTTATCTTGAAAAAATTGGCAGAAATAGAAATTATTATTTCTGAGGTGAAATAAGTTGAAGATACAGACAGAACGGATGTACATATATATATATATATACATAAATTTGATAAGAAATTTCAATTTAAAAATATTTAAGGTGTATGTATAAGGTATCTTTTTATTATCAAAATGTACTAAAAAAGTGCAAAAATATAATAAAACAATATGCTAGTACATTGTGTGACTTCGAAGTGTTCGATTACGATATTGATATGAAAGGCGTGTCATTTACTTGCTCTAATTAAAAAAGTACAAAATTTGGACAAACCAGAACTTACTAACATTTAAATTTATAGGTACTGTATTAGAGTATAAAGGTTACTTCTCTAAGATTAGAGGGTGCTATACTGTGTGGTCTTTGTACTCATGGTGTGATGAAAACAAAAGAGACTCTTAGTTTAAGACAACCATGTTGGAATAAAACATCAAGTCATTTAAATAAGACGCTATATTTACATAACCATAGATGATTTAAGAGAGTTTGTGTAAACTAAGTGTATTAAACATTATTAAAATGGTTTTGTAAAAAATAAGTCTAAATGAAACGTGAATAGACAATCACGTAGTCAACCTTTTCATAAACCTGACAAAAATTCGAAGAATGTTTATCTCTGCAGGAGATCCAATTTGCATAGTATTTTGTAGATTTCGTATACTATTAAGAAAATATTTACTACTTCCAATTGAAGCAGTGCAATGTTACTCCTTAGTTTCTTTTACCAAAAAATGGTTTTATGTAACTTAAAATTATAAATATAGGCTTAAAATTATATATACGAACTACGTATCTATCATGTATATTACAACAACGTAATAAAATGTAAAGTTTTTCGATAATGTAACAAAAAAGTTTTTTGATATAAATAAATAGTGTCATCATATTATAATTATAACCTATCACCGCGCCGCTGTCCCGCGCCATATTGGAATGAAACATCAACTGACCGCACTACACCTGCTGTTACTGTGACGGAGCCGAGCCGTGCCGCCTATGGCTTCCTCTTTACTAATATACCATATTTTGTTAAATATTTGTTTTGAATCTTTTTACGTCTAAGATTAAACGGATTAGTTTTAAATGTTCCATTAGTAGCCCGTTTGTCAACTTCGTGTTTAAATATTCTAGTAATTAGAATAGTTTTTTCTTAAAGATATTTTAATATTTATTGTTAAAAAATAATAAAATTTTAAGCTTATTATCCGGTTTCTAGTTTTCTTTTTATAATTAATTGTTAAAAAATAAATAAACTTCTAATATAGGGAATATTATTATATTCATTTCTTTTTATATTTATTATTTGAAAAAAAATATTTTTAATGATCCTTGTAAATATAAATTGTTCCGTGTAACCCTCAAATAATCTATTGATAATATAATTTTCCAATTTCTTACAATTAATCTCTCTACATTAAAATATCCTTTATCTTTATTTAATCTTTTAAAATAGCATTTTAATGCAAAATACTTATCTAGTAGTACTCAAAATACGTATTTACTTAGTAAACAAAAGATACACATATATTTATTGTAATATATAAGATAATGAAAAGTGTCTCCGTGTCTTAAAAAGTTATAAGATCTAAATTACTTGTTCCACGAACTCTTTCAAAGTTTTTCTTTTTACAGTATCTACTTTAGTTTTTCTATTTTCTCAAATTTTTTATACTTTGAAGGTTTCAAAACACCTTATAAAAGTTTTCAAAACAGATTATTTCAATGTCAATATTTAATGGATTAATTATTTAACTTTTTAGAATAATTATATATAAATATAATTATTATTATATATATTATATATAGTATAATTATTATAAATAGTCTTTTATAAACAAAATAAATAGAACATGTTATAAGTTTAATATTTGTAAACATGCAAAGTATGATAAAATAAAACAATTTCATAAAATCGCTACCATTTAATGTCAAAATATTTTATTTACATTTTATTTCAATGAACTCACCAATACCTGATACGGAGATACGAACGATATGTGTTAATAACAAATATATTCAATACATTCGGCTTCGTGCTTATACGTATTACTTAATATAAGTTACTTAAATTGTTTTACGGGACTTCAAAAGAATACCGCGGTAAATATCCGCAAAAAAAGTCTTAATCTATATTAACTATTTGTATTTAAGTTAATATCTTGACCTCTTCCACTTAGTAAGGTCTGGAGCTGAGTCAGGTCCGTTAGTAATAAGAAGGATTGCGGAACAGCGCCTTCTGGTATACAAGCTCTGCCAGAGATAGATAATGGTATTCTGAGAGAATTACGAAATTATGATATTGTTATATAAATAATAATAATACTTGGTTTAAAACGTACGCTTCGAGTATTTACACATTCTCTTTATTTATTTACCTATTTTAATATACAAGAAATTCCTGGATTGAACCGTAAAGTTGATATGACTTAACATTCATCCCGCCTGCGCTCTTATTGGATGTAGGTGCGAATGTGAATTGAATTAGAGTACGGTAAATACTAAGACAAATCGTGAGCAGATAACACAGCTGCTTTAATATACTTATAGATTTTTTGACTAATCTTTGTTCTTCAAAAGGAGAAATATAAAAAAGAACCTTTTTGCTTACAAGTTTGGCAGGCGAATTTATTTATTTATTTATTTATTTATATCTTTTCCACTTTGAATCATTATCAGTGATCACTTGTGTACGTCAAAATGGAAGTGTCAGGAGGGCCTATTTCGATACCAGATTTATCGTAATAAGCCCTTCTGTAAAAGCACTGTCCAACTTAATGTTAAAGCTATGAGGGTTCCAAACGCGTCCAAGTCTGAGAAGAACCACACAACAAACTCAGCCGGATATATATTTTTTTTATATTGTGATCACTGTTTCACAAATGTCAATCTTAAAAGCTATTTTGGAACAACTAGAACCGTCGCAATATAATGAAAAAAATAATAATTATTATTACAATAATTATAATAATAGCAAAAAAAAAAATAATAATAATGATAACAATAATAAAAAATAAAAATAGGCCTGCTACACAACCAGTCACCGCAAGCAGCACCCGTTCACGAGCATAACGCAAGAGTCAGCCATCACCCCCTTCGCACATATTTGAGGGACGAGCGCAACCCGACTCCCGACGCTACCGCAAGTAATGACTTCTAAGGAATCGGTGTGATGCAACAGGTCGATAAAACGAAATTAATCTACAACAAAAATCAAATTGCGGAGATTACTAGTTATTCGCAATATAATACAATTCATTCCCAGGCCATACCGTCGTTGATGTAATCCTGTACACTATAGTAGGATTTTTTTATCAAATTTATTTTTATATATAATTTAAATTTATTTAACGATAAACTTAAGGCTTCATTTGGGAGCTTATTATAAAAACGTATACAATTAACCTTAAAGGATTTACCTATTTTATGGAGCCTAGTGTTGGGCATAGCGAGTTTATTTTTATTTCTCGTATTAATTTTATGAAAATCACAATTTTTTTTGAACTTAGAAATATTTTTATGAACGTAAATTAAATTTTCATAAATATATTGATTATAAACCGTCATTATTTTAAATTCTTTAAATTTGTTTCTTAAGGATTCTCTAGGTCTCATATTATATATTGCTCGAACAGCCCTCTTCTGCAGTGTGAATATGGTATCGATGTCGGCTGCATTACCCCATAAGAGTATACCGTAAGACATTATACTATGAAAGTAACTAAAGTAAACTAATCGAGCAGTTTCCATATTTGTCAATCGACGTATTTTTTTAACCGCGTATATAGCAGAACTAAGTCTTCTTGATAAATCAAATATATGAGGACCCCATTGCAATTTTTCATCTAAGGTAATGCCCAAGAAAGTAGTAGATTTGACCAAGTCCAATTCCTCATTGTTTAATTGTACATTGGTTTTAACAATTATAGGGCTTAATATAATAAGCGATAAATTATAATTAATTATTAGGAGAGTGAATCTCTCTTTTCAATATCCTCCTCAAGTCTTCCATCCCTTGAACACACAGTACTCAGATTTGCAGACTGTTTTGATTGTTTAACTGACTCTCTAAAAATTAAAATAATATATGCAGTCAAATTTATATTTTTTTTATTTTGTCTTTGATGCATCACTCTTTTTCGCTCTTTTCCGTTTTAGCAGCATGTATAATATGTACCACCTGATGAGGTAAGTATTACTTATCATCTGCGTAGAGATGACATTTAATTAGTAAAGCCTAAATAAGGAGAACGAAAAGTCGTTCCCCCGCTTCAAATAAATAATACCAAATAACGCAGCGAAGACTGATAATGTGAGTTCGTGGTTAAGTTAGTTTTTCTTGTATTAAGGAACGCGAATGCAAAATGAACAAATATTTAATAACGATATAAAATAATGTACATTACTAATTAAATAGTTCTATTAAAATATCTCTGATTTTCCGCTGAATTATAAAAATCGTTACTATTTATTTATAAGTGTTTTTTTTATTTGGAGGAATTTCATTGCAAATAACTAAAAAAATATTAAAATGTTTACATACTATTTTCAACGAGAATACAAAATAATTAATCTTTAAACCTGACATGGGTTTATGTAACTATGAATATAAAACAAAACATTTTTTTCTCCAAACTTCACATGACTACACGCTGTCGAGACAAACTCCACGAAAAATATTATTTATCACACTTTTATTTTCACTTTGTTTAATAAATACAGCAAATCATTGAAATGAAACACCGAGTTTTAATATAAATAATTCTAGATGTTTTTAGAATGTTTGTGTAAAATAAGTGTAAGCCTCTGCCAAACAATGAAATATGAATAGACGTCAATCACGTATCCAGCGTCTTCATAAACATTCCAAAATACAATGATACTTAATGGAAATCTGCAGCAGATAGAATTTGCATAGCCTTTTGTAGATTTCGTGTTCATTTAAGGAATAATATCTATCAGATTTTGGTATTTAATTTTGCTCTCCTGCCTAATTTGACCGAAACGTAAATACTTTATCTAAACTAATCTAATACGGCAACTAAACAAAACAAATAGTCTTGTCTTCGTGTCAAAGATGCGGGATATTATTATTTTCGGATTTCAGGAGTCCTCAGGCCCTTATATAAATGTTTAAATAATTTCTATTCGTATATAATACTCAAGCTTTTAATAAGGAATAAGAAGAGTCATTGTTGTTGAGATATTTATTATTCATAAATAGTAAATAATGCTCTACGTTTACAAAATGCATAAAACAGTACACTGTGGTTGGTTTTGTGAGACAATGTAAGTACTATCGATTCACTAGACCTGTGTCCTCATGAATTCTATTACTCTATTAAATGTTGAGGGAACACTGAGTTTCGCTTAGAGTTATTTTATAATACACCCATCAGGGAGAAACCTTTGATATTATATCATTCTATTATCTTAGTAACTGTATTGATTAGATAAATTTGTGGTATAGTAATCCAGCTTTTAAAAGGTTTTTCTATCAGAATTTATTGTATAACATTCTGTTTATGACAGTATCTATGATATCTACATAAAAAATAATTAAATATTTGTAAAAGCTATGGGTAGACCATTCACAACAAATAAGAAACGTTATGTAACATATTAGTTATAAAAGTTATCTCTCCTCGGTAGGTCCTATATAACATACCTATATTTCCAAATCTTTACCTTATGCCAGTTCCTTTACTCTTGTTGTAACTAAAAGTAACTAAGGATTGGGAATACTTTTGAATCTGTAAAAGTGAACAACGAACTTGAATTTCAGTATTTTTAGCTTTTCAAGTATAACACTAATTTAGGCATATTTTTTTACATAATTATAATAATGTTTATCATTTAATTATGTATTATTAAATATATGACAGCGGATACAATTATATTTAAATGACGAATATTAAAATTACCGCAATAAATCCGACGATGGTTTGATTAAAGTTATATTATATTTTATTGCTAAACATCATAACCGGTATTACGTGATGAAATATTATTAACAGCCTTCATGGTTTTATAAATTATTTTGTTATATTATTTTATTCAGTTTGTAATACATATTTTTTTGTTTTTTGCATTATAATTTTAAAAAGAGCAGTACTAAATATAATTCTTGCCGTTTTTTACCTACTCATCAATTTATCTAACGCTTCATCTCAACGCATCTTAAACCTCCCTTTGATTAAGATATATCTATAGGTGGCGGTAATTTATCAACAGGTGCTTTTTTGACACCTGATATTATAAAAATAAGGTATCAAAAAATAAAACAAGATGCAAAAAAATATATATTCATAAGAAATTGTACAGAAATTTTGTGACATACCTATTATGTTATAATGTGAAAATATACAAAGCCGGTTACCAAATGATCTTAGAAGAAGTGATAGTCGTATGTACCTTTAATAATATTTACATTACACTATGTACTCAAAGAGTCTCAGTTCTCGACGCATTACTTGTGATATTGAATGATACGGAATATATATTTCATAAGCGTAAAGTAAATTTGGTGTGAGTGTTATGATTCCATTATCTCATTCTTCTCGCGAAGATGAAAAACATCAGTCATGATATCAATAATTCGTATATATTTTATATTTTCGGCTGAACAAATCACGACGAGAAGAATAAATAATAAAAAGAAAACCAGAGAGTTACCGCTTATATGAAATATTGTTTATTTGAAAATTTGAAACTTATAAGACAAATTTTTCGCTTTGTATCTTTATTTATACCTAAAGGAAGAATATAATAAGTAACTTTTTATAAAAAAAATAATTTTAAAGAAACTATAAAAATACTGTTTCTGGTGTCTATTGTCTTTCACAATGCAATTGGATAATTGCGCTTAAAAGTAGTGGAACAGTTTATGGTAACTGTAAAACAGTTAATTTTAACTGTTTATATATTTATCAATAGTTTGTATAATATTATATTCGATGTAAATATTAATATCTTAACTAACATAATATTATCAAATGTGTATTTGTTTATTCGTTTGATATAAAATCACGCCTAACGACTGAACGTGGTATTTTCCAAACACGTTTCAGGATTGTAGAAAAGAAGTAACCTCAGGTGTTGAAATATAATTGTAAGACCATCCGATGTAGCAACTGTATTTTGTTTTGTTATGTTACAACGAGCACTAAGTCCATCCCAAAGGATAGGTTTAGTATATATTTTTATAATTTGCTGTTTTTTAAATAGTTTAGTCTAACAATGATAAATAGTTCGTGGAATATGTACTTTAAGGTAATATATTCTTATATTGATAATCGTAATACTATCACGTTTTTTAATTATCCTGATATGATGATACGAGTCATAAGTTTAAAACTATAATCCAAATGTTCAATAAACAAAACCATGTAGGTTCAATTCTTCAAAATAAAAGAACATCTTCCGACTGTAAACGTCGAAAACATTGTAGTACAATAAACTTCATATACAAGTAATGGTTCGGATACACGGAACAGACTTACGAGTCAGCTACTATTGTGTAGACTGGGTTTTAAAGCATCATCATAACATATAGTAGGTAGGATATATATTTTTATAAAATATGAGGGAAATACACATTGTTTTTGTTGTTTGAGTCACGTATTATAATATGGTAAGAATATATATAAAGAAGTCATTCGTATTGCATTACTTGAAAAAACATTATTTAACATTAGTCACTTTCTTTTTGTAATTCTTCTGTATGTTTGTCACTGACTTCTTGCTAATCGAGCAGATTTTGGTATCACTTTGAGAGTGATTGAGTAAGTTAGGTTTATTAGACAAAATTACCACTTTAATTTCTTTCAATGTTGCATAATTTTTATATATTCAGTGCAGGTCAATATTTGTCGGGCTTACAACATTTATAAAAGTACCAGTACAAATTACAGAAATAACATCTAACATCGCTTTAAAACAGATTGTGTTTGGATAGAGAACTATTAGAACCAATGCAATTAAGCCGCTTCATACTGGAGTGTAGTTAGTTGTTTGAAAATCAATACTATTTTTATTATATCAAAATCGTCAAAATACTTTTAAAATATTTTATTTAAAAAAAAGAAATCGTTGGTAGATGATAAAGGCAGTATGAAATGCGTAATAACCAAAAATAATTTGTTTTTTATCAAAACTTCAATAATTTAACACTAAGACGTCTAATTATTATATAATTTTAAACAAATAAGCTGTGAAACAAAAGACAACACATTCGATAACCTTATACTACACTCTGTATTATAAGTATATTTTAAGCTTTTATTTGAAATATCTAAAACACCAAGGGTAATTTTATAAATATCAAAGAATCGTGAAGAAATACTGGGCTGTCACAAATTATTATGTTATTCGTGGATCCAACATTAAAAATTAATGTTATCGACTTAATTATTTAATCAATATTAATAAACTACTTCGAACTATTTTATTCCCGGTGGTACAATACGGAAGTGTTGAGTTAAATCAACACCTAGTAATTAATTTAGAGTTAACCAAGTGATCCCCCCTTAGGAGAATAGAGCTTTGACCACAGAACTAAATCAATTGAGACTAGACTAAACGTACACAAGAAGTCGCTTAAGATATAAATCAGTAAATTGAATTTGCGAGAAGGTTAAAGTAAATACTGTTTAAATTAGCTATACTTACGAAATGGTCTGCCTTGTCTGATTATCAACCCACAGCCAAAACTACTAAGTCTAGTGAGGGGAACTTGTGAATAAGTTTCTTTTATTAATGTCAATTAAGGGGTATTGAAATCAGCCTCAAGAAGTTAAGAGTAACTTTGTATAAAACTTTGTGTTTTTTAAAGAAATATTATATTTAACTTATGATGAAATAATAATCAAAATGAATAATAAATCTGTTATAAGTGATATATTAATATATTTTAAAGTTTTAAAGCTCACATAAAGTTTTGTGGCTTGATAGACGTACAACACCTTATACATATTATTAATGAGATCGGTGAGACTTGAAGGTTATTAAACAAAAGACAAAGCAAACACATCTTGTAATGACACATTTATTTTACGAATCATGTTTTAATAACACTAAGTAATCGTGATACTTAATTTCATCTCTCATATTTGACGTTAAGGAGTTAAATGTAAAATAATATTAATGAATAAATAGCAGTAGACGATGTATAAAGTACACTGAGAGAATATATTTATCTCTAATAATATGAACGAAATATATCGTGAAGTGATGTGCACTTTGCGATATTGAATTGTAACGATATTATTATTGTAGTTATAAATGACGATAGTGGAACGTGTTCGTGCATGTTTGATGGTTGGAATGAATATATTGTGATACTGTCTGTCTTTATCGTTACTAATGTTATGTTGCAAAAGGGAAATTGCTTATAAATTAATTAACGTTTTGTATGAAAGTAATTGTTCAGATGTATTCTGTTTACGTATATGTGTTCAATAAATTAATCTTGAAATTGTTGTACAAAACCTTAGTGCACAAAGTAGGTATATGAGAAAAGTACATAAGGCTAGTTTATAATGAAGGTATATAAGGGAAGAAAATACGGCAAGTATATAGGACTAGTACAGTCATGTACAATGAAAAGTATACACGGGCTGATTTTCAAATAAATGTTCACTCTGAAAAGTTTTTTTATTAAAATCAGAGTTGGGGTTCTGGCTGCATTTTATTAGTAATATTTTGATGAAAGTGTATTCATGGTTACCATGGATACATAAATTATGTTTTATGTATCAAAACTGCCTTTTGTTCAGATTTTTTGTTAGATGCATAACACAGCATGCACAGCCTTGAAAACAGGCGTAGAATTGCTAGCCTCTCAGTATTCTATAGCCTCTCAGTATTCATTTTGGTGAGTGTGCGCTGGAAATACACGAATTAATTCTTCCATCCTCCTTCTACCACAGGACGTTCCGACGCACGGCAGGTATACTACGTTATGGACATTCCCCCTGTCCGGACGAAGCACTTTGTTTTTGGACTGGAACAGCTTGCCTGCGTCGGTTTTTCCGTCCGAATACAATGTAGGTTAATGCGCTTTACCATTTAAGACTACATTTTCACTTTCCATCAGGTGGAATGTAATCAAGCATTAACCTAGATGATATATAAAAAAAAAAGCAACGTGTGATCGCTTTTAACCAGTCAACGTCAAGTTCGGAATTCAAATAAATCGTTATTTATAGCATTATCATAATTTATAGTTTAGTATCATTATTGCGATTATTGTAGTGTTGTTTTTTATTGTGGAGGACAGAATGAGTAATAACATTGTGCCGTACCGGATTTCGACACAAGAAAAACAACATTATAGTTTTAAAAGAGCAGGGGTACTCTGTTACTGATATTGCAAATAATATAGGAATCTCAGTAAGTATTATCCGTTTAATTAATTACTTATTTACATGTTAATTGAGTAGCTAGTTAATAATATGTTTTTAGAGGAAGACCGTATATCTTTGGCTCAAAAGGTGGGAAGAGGAAGGTGACGCATTTTGTTATAAGAGCAAAGGCCGTGCTCGTAAAACTACCGAAGCGCAGGATAGGGAGCTCGTGAGCACAGTCCATGGTGAAGGATTCGTTAAAATACAGGATTTATCCATTTCATTGCAAGTGTCGGCTTCAACCATTCGATGACGCTTACACTCAGCTGGGTTACATCACAGAACTCCCGCGCGAAAACCTGTCTTATCTGCGCAACATAAACATCAAAGATTACAGTTCGCCCGGGAATATATAAACTTCGATTTCAGCAGCACTATTTTTTCTGACGAAAAGGTATTCGTGTCTTCTGCCGATGGACGTTTATCTTTATGGCGAGCCAATAATACCAGGTATTCAAAAAAAAATATACTACCATCGAAGAGAAGTGGTCGAATAAGTTTTGGCGTTTGGGGATGGATGGCAGCCAGTGGTCCCGGTGAGTTGGCCCAAATAAGTGGAAAAATTAACAGCCTGCAATATACTGATATATTGGAAGAGGTTTTACTACCTAGTGTGGAGGTATATTTTCCTAATTCTGGACCACTTCCTTTTGTCCAAGATTATTCCGCAGTTCACAATTCGCGTATAAGCCAAGTCTGGTTCAATCGCCAACAAAGTAAAGTAATGAAGCTGCAATGGCCGCCTAAAAGTCCAGACTTAAACCCCATTGAGAATCTTTGGGGTTTAATAGTCCAGCAGTGGGACAGCGACCGAGTTAGGACACGCATAGCCCTAATTAATCATGTCCACGAAATATGGGACAGTTTCAGAGGCAGCAATGTATGCATTAATATGATTACATCAATGCATCAGAGACTGCAGGATGTTATTGATGCTCAAGGGGGTTACACAAGATTTTAATCTCCCCGCTATTTATAATTATATTTGTTAGTTTTTATTAATACACTTTTTGATTCTACAATATCTTTTATTTCATATCCATTAATTCGTCATAAACGGCTAATTATTATTTAATGAAAAGTATAATATAATTAATACTTCACTTCAGCGTATCGCAGTTCACGATTACATATTATTGTAATTCATAATGCATACATATTTTTGAATGTGATCTTATAAATATCGTGTGTGACAATCCGTGTCCATATTCTTGTCAAAAATGTATACATTATTATGAGAAACTCTGGTGGTTACGTAGTATGAATTGTTAAGTGGCTACTTGTTTTTGAAATTTTCAGAGTGAACATTTATTTGAAAATCTGCCCGTGTATACTTTTCATTGCACGTGACTGTACGTAATGCTAGTAGATCAGTCAAGTACATGAGGTTAGTATATAAAGAATAAGATAAGGCTAATAAATAAGGGAAGTGTATAAGGCTAGGACTTAAGGAAAGTATATAAGAGTTAAGGTTAAGGTAAAGGGTACATAAGGTTAGTAGATGAAGCAAGTTCGTAAAAAATTAAAATCCATCACATGTATTGTATGCATGCAAATTGATATGCATATTAGTAATGTAACTCATGCATTCGCATTTGCATAATTTCCGCGGATGTTTGCAAATATGTAAATCAGAAAAAAAACTAGTATAAGATAATAGAAAGATAGTAAAATACCGAGGTCAAAAAAATATTTAAAAAAATGTAATAATAGGTAAAATGAAACGAAAAAAAGTCAACAAAATTATTACGAATCTAAAAATAATTTTTTATATATATTATAGGTGGTAGAGCCTACCTGTAGTTATCTGACCGCAGCTGGTATTGGGCTGGCTCGACCGGGGAAGGACCACCCTCTCACAGAAGACCGACGTGTAGTAACCAAATTCATTTGGTTATGTTCCGTCGGTGAGTGAGAGAATCCGGAAGCCCAAACCCCCTCCCCCCCGCCAAACATGAACGCAATGCATAAAAGAAAAATACCCTAGGAGGGTACCGGCTTTGATGAAGCCGGGGACCCCCTCCCCGAGCAAAATCGGGGGAATGATCCTCGGATTTTGCTCGGGCTTCCCGTCGTATCTGGGGCGGGCAAAGTATCGCACTTTGTGTTTTCTGAGGGCAAAGGACGGCAAACAGCGGCACCCCGATCCACTCTAGATGTGGATTTTTGTAACATCCGGGGGTTTCAATCGAACCTAAACGCCGTCCACTGCCACCTTGAGACGGCGCAGCCGGCCTTGTTGTTTTTGACGGAGACGCAGATATCTCAACCTAGCGACACAGCGTACCTATCATACCCCGGGTATAAACTAGAACATCATTTTATACCACACGCCGGGGTATCTGTGTTCGTAAGGGAGGATATCTGCTACCGTCGCCTTCAGATTTTTGAAGGTCAGGACCTGTCCGTGCTCTGGCTGCGCGTGAACATGGACGACCATGTCAGATTCTACGCGTGCCTCTACAGGTCCCATAGTGGTAATGCACAAACAGATCAACTGTTGGGCCACGTTCAAGAGAAGACTGACGACCTGCTTTCTCAAACTCCCTCCGCCGAAGTCGTAGTACTCGGGGACTTACCGAATACCGAAGGTATTGTGCGCGTTGACCTTTAACCTTTCGAGGTTAGGGTCACGTGCTTTGCTTTGCTCTGGCAAATGTTCTGTCCCAGCTGGTAAAGACGCACACTCGTCTACCGGATGTGGACAGCAACACGCCCTCTTTGTTGGATCTTCTGCTGACTACACATCTAGAAGAGTACCAGGTCGCTGTCGAGGCTCCCTTAGGGTCCTCTGATCACTTTCTGGTACGGAGTGTAGTGCCCATTCAACGTCCGGCTCGCACAAGACCTGCGATTCGACGCGTTTGGCACTACAAGTCAGCGGATTGGGATGGAATGCGGTTTTTTTTTGCATGCTACCCATGGGGGCCGATTTGTTTCTTGTTTGTGATATTTCTATTCAATATGTGTTGTATTCCATTGATAATTTGGAAGTGATTAAGTCTTCCATTAAACCGATAGACAAGCAATTTTTGTCACGAGATTATTAAAATCAAACTACACCCAATATTATCGTCTTTCTATTGTTCCAATTTTAAGTAATCTTCTAGAGTTTCGATCAGATTGTAATACAACAAAGTATTTCATAGATTATCAAAACATTGAATAATAATTAATATTGTTGTAATAAAGACTGTTGAAAGATAAAGTCTAATTTTATAAAGGTTTATTTATTGGATATTTGAGACTAATTTATCGTAAATAAAATATTTTCAGTTCATGTTTAATTTATTATTTTTATATAAAGAATGAGATGAAATACAACTTTAATATAGATTTTAGCTAGAAGATAAAAAAAAATAATGCATTAACATCCGTGTAACTATGAATATTTATATTCCTAATATAGGCAGGTTGAAAATAAACTCTTGCATAGCGTCGCTTTTGCTCGGTTTTAATCAAGGCATTTCAAAATTGTTTTTTTAAAACAAAACACAAAGTTAATTTTCGAATAACAACAATACTGTTGAGACTGTGATTGGTTGCGAAATGTATGTTTATCCGCCGAATATTAACATTGATAGAATTGTAGCTCTTATATTAAACGAGATAAAGGAGTGATTAATTTTCACTGATATTGTAGCTCCAGCTTGTGGCGGAATTAGCATCGAGTAAACATAATTATCAAACATACGCGAGATGTTATCTCAGTATGAAGGAAGATCAAAGGGTGCAATTAGTGTTATGAGATTAAACCATCTCAGTAAATGCGATACAATACGAATATAAATAAATATATATATAATGGCAGATACAAAAATATGTGTTTTATCTTCGGTTACATTAGTATTTTTTTGAAACATTATCAGTTATATTACCATATTATTACGTAACTATATTATTTTAATCATCCTGGAAATTGGTCCTGTATATTTGAATATATTGATAAAACAATTTTAAAATTTTAGATCCAAGTCCACAGATGGGATCCAACGTAATTTAAGATAGAAGCCAAGGCGGCTTTCAAGACTATCAATAAAAAATACACTCAAAAACAAAAATAATATTTATATATATAAATATATAAATATTATTTCTGTGTAATATCTACACAACACTACATTTATGTATTACTGACTTTTAAGCCAGCATGTACAAAAATATTTCATGTGAAATAAAGCATCTGTTAACGTTCTACTCACGTCTTGAGAATAGGTATTGTTAAGTTCAACCTTTTATGGAAAAGCGAAACGTCTAAAGGTGCAGATATACAAAATGGTAATAAAGTGGAATAGTAGAATTTGTAGTTATTTCATGCCACCCTCAGCTAGAAGCTATTGTATTAAGATAAACTTAAACATCTTCACTTTTATTCCTTATTGGCAAGAGATAGGGAATGCTATCCTAAACCAAAATGACCGCATTTCAAACTGTTCAAGCCAGCATGCATAAGAGTCAAACTAGCAACTTAGGTTAATAAATTAACGACATTTCTTGTCGTTTATTTATATAAGAAGGTAAAAGACGCATTCAAGAAAATTAATATCCTAGTAATTTTGAAATGGTTTAAAATAAATATTGATACACTATATTTTGAAAAACGTTGCGGTCTCTCAATTTTAATTTTAGTTCATTATTCATAATTTTTTATTGGTCTAACGAGAGCATTAACTATCGAATGGTGGAATTTGTCTTTGTTGAGATCACATAATTAAAAACCACACCTTCATTATTAATACTGCAGTAAAAATTCCTTTGCGCGATGCGCATTTCTAATGAAGCAAACTTGTGATCCGCTTTCCAAATACCAACTTGAGTTTTCATCTGTGTCTTTCAAGACGTTGTTTTTGGTGGAGCTTCAGACGCAGTGTGACATTCACTCGGTAAGCGGAGTCATGAGTTGTTCCACGTAGTTCTACGAAATTCCACGTGGATTGTAATAATTAAGACTAGCTTGGAACGTGACTATCCATCTCTAACACTTTATCTGGATATTTTAGTTATACATACGTAAAACATACATATTAATATACATAGAATAAATTATACACAACATGGAATATATAGCACATGTCATGTCATATACATAAGACAAAAAGATAATATTATTTTAGATATTCGTTATGAAAGTAAATTTCTTTAACAAGTGTTCTATTCTCACTTGCTCATATGAAATCTACTGTTTTTAGAATATATACACTTTAGTCAACAAATACATGTACAATGTAAAATCTTATTTAAAATACACAAAATTATAGCTTCTTCTAAAAGTGAAAGAACCTTGCAAAGTTCAATTCCTCATTGCATAACCTTAGGGGTAATATTTATGAAGACTCACCCTTATTTTCAGTTGTGGGGAATGTCCAGTTATTTTTTTTAATATGAGGTAAGCTTGAAGCTTAAGGCTTGAAGCTTCTATGAACAGTTTTTAAAACAAAATTACTTATGCTTTGACACTTACAAATAGAATTTGACAAAAAAAAAATAAAAAAAGATGATTTAATCTTTATCAAAATAATATAAGGATTACTTTTAATTAATAAAAATATATTATAAACATAAACGCAATAATAACAAATACATTCGTACATTATCTTCGCTTAGGTGTAACTAGTAGTACAGTTATAATTGTCAATAATTATCGGTCGGACTACTCCTTTTTGACTTTTAAGTTTTACCATATTATCATTTTAAAATCAAGCTAAAAATGTAATGACCCTAATTGGTATACAAAATATAGTTGTATATTAATTATGCTCAATGAAATATGTTTATAATTATATATGTACATATATGTTATATATGAATATGTTTTCTATTTTGGACTAGGAAACAGAAAAGTCCAAGGAATTAACATAAAAATAAACATTAAAGGCTGGTAGTTCGCTGTTCTAATAAACTTAGATTAAACATAAAAAGATAATAATGAATATATTTCATTGTATATTTACAATGAGGTGAGAAGATAAATAAAAGTAATAACAAACTTCTGAACATGAGATTGCAGTGAAAACGCAAAATTTCTAAAAGAAAAGATATAGTGCGACAAAAGTTAAAATAAATGATTAAATAATTAATTAAAATTAATTTGTTGGTAAAAGTTTAAGCGCCGTAAGTTTTGATGAAATTTTTTTCATTGCTTTTCTTAAAAAGTTCGTCATGTTTTTGGATGGTGCTTAAAATGTTGAAAAAACAACAATATTACACAAGTTTTGACCTTAAATGTTAAAGTTACGTAAATCTTGATAATTTTATTTAGGTTTCAGATCAATAAATATGGTGTAAATGTTATCTAAACTAGTTTAAACTGGTGACTCTGTCTGGTATATATGTATGAAGAATCGTAGTTCCTTGAGTTGTATTCAAGAATATATATTCGTAATAGATTTCGTGAAAATAAATTGTACTAAGAAAAATATGACAATTTTATTTTTTTAAATATTTTTCAATAGATCCATAAAATATATATTTTTTTAATATTTATCTTTTGTCATCTAATAATATCTAAATATAATCTCAGCTGTCTCATATATATTTATATTCATGTCAATGATGATAATATAATATTTGGGTATTATTATTCATGCATGAATGCATACATCCAGAGTTATATTAAATTTCATTAATTGAATAATAAATGAATACGATTTATTGTTAAATATTGAAATAAGAAATTATAATTACTAATACATTTATCAATAACATAACCATATATACTTTCACTCTTTAAAAAATAATATTGTCATCTTTCTATAATCTATTATACCTTCATATAATGACCTGCTTTAACCGGTATTAGATCAGTTTTATTATTAACATACATACATACATGGCCGTACTGAATATTATTGTATAAGTATTTAATTAATTGCGTTTTGCCACCCATTTAAGAATTATCGTATCATCGTGTTTAATTATAATTTATCTCGCTAATTAAATCGTTAAGGTACTGCTGCTTTTAAAGTGTATAGAAATATAAGTATTTTATATGCGGTTTTACATTATTTATTTACCAGCAATTCGTTTTTGTTCTTACTCGGAACTAAAATTGCACGCCTAGCGCAAGCTGATATTTCAATAATGCCTTTGAACCACGCATTTTTTTCTCTTTTGTTTTGGAAATAGATTGAAGGAATATCAATACTTTACTGCAATCAATTTAAGTTTTATGAACACGTGTGATCTTTTTATGACACCTGGGTTCAAACGGGTAGACATTTAGAGTTTACCTGGTGTTGTTCGTCACTGTCGTCATGGTTGCAAAGATTGAGGAGCAGAGAATTTAAGGAGATTCGAAGTGAATCGGAAAGGATTTGTTTCCGGCTACTCTAAAAATAATATATATATATTGCAGGTAAAAAATAATGTATTGTAAATGATACCAAAAATATGTCATTAGATTATTAATAAGTAAATAAAAAGAAGATTTATTGTATACTATGTTATATAAAACTTACATTATCTATATCATACCGCAGTTGCGGTTAATAACGTAATGAAGTGACAAATCCAGATCAAGGCGTGATTTCACACTAACCTACCTTTTTTAGGTGGTAGAGCCTAGCTGTAGTTATCTGACTGCAGCTCGTATTGGGCTGGCTCGACCGGGGAAGGACCACCCTCTCACAGAAGACCGACGTGTAGTAACCAAATTCATTTGGTTATGTTCCGTCGGTGAGTGAGAGAATCCGGAAGCCCAAACCCCCCCCCCCCGCCAAACATGAACGCGATGCATAAAAGAAAAATACCCCAGGAGGGTACCGGCTTTGATGAAGCCGGGGACCCCCTCCCCGAGCAAAATCGGGGGAGTGATCCTCGGATTTTGCTCGGGCTGCCCGTCGTATCTGGGGCGGGCAAAGTATCGCACTTAGTGTTTCCTGAGGGCAAACGACGGCAAACAGCGGCACCCCGTTCCACTCTAGATGTTGACTTTTGTAACATCCGGGGGTTTCATTCGAACCTAAACGCCGTCCACTACCACCTTGAGACGGCGCAGCCGGCCTTGTTGTTTATGACGGAGACGCAGATATCTCAACCTAGCGACACAGCGTACCTATCATACCCCGGGTATAAACTAGAACATCATTTTATACCACACGCCGGGGTATCTGTGTTCGTAAGGGAGGATATCTGCTACCGTCGCCTTCAGATTTTTGAAGGTCGGGACCTGTCCGTGCTCTGGCTGCGCGTGGATATGGACGATCACGTCAGATTCTACGCGTGCCTCTACAGGTCCCATAGTGGTAATGCACAAACAGATCAACTGTTGGGCCACGTTCAAGCGAAGATTGACGACCTGCTATCTCAGACTCCCTCCGCCGAAGTCGTAGTCCTCGGGGACTTTAACGCGCACAATACCGAATGGTTAGGGTCACGTGCAACCGACTACGCGGGGAGATCTGTCTTTAACTTTGCTCTGGCAAATGGTCTGTCCCAGCTGGTACAGACGCACACTCGTCTACCGGATGTGGACAGCCACACGCCCTCTTTGTTGGATCTTCTGCTGACTACACATCCAGAAAAGTACCAGGTCGCTGTCGAGGCTCCTTTAGGGTCCTCTGATCACTGTCTGGTACGGAGTGTAGTGCCCATCCAACGTCCAGCTCGCACAAGACCTGCGACTCGACGCGTTTGGCACTACAAGTCAGCGGATTGGGATGGAATGCGGTCTTTTTTTGCATCCTACCCATGGGGGCCGATTTGTTTCCCTTCCAACGATCCTAGTGACTGCGCTGCGGCTGTAGCTGATGTGATACTTCAGGGCATGGAACTTTTTGTACCAAGCTCTGTGGTACCACTTGGTGGCAGATCGCGGCCTTGGTTTGATGCGTCTGTCAGGGCTGCATCAGCTGGCAAACGGCAGGCTTATCAAGCTTGGGCCAATGCGTTAGTCACTAAGGATCCGAACTCTAGAGTTCTGAAGAGGAAATACAACCGTGCCTCCAGATTCTTCAAACGGCAAATCGCTAGAGCAAAGTTCAAGCATGTCGTCAAAATTGGGGATCAGCTGGCAAAGTACCCGCCTGGCACGCGCAAATTCTGGGAGCTTTCAAAGGCCAGTCTGGGCAACTTTAGCCAGCCGTCCCTACCGCCATTGCACATGGGGAATGACTCTCTGGCCCACACGGCAAAAGAGAAAGCCGATCTCTTGGGCACTCTTTTCGCCTCCAACTCGACTTTGGACGACCACGGGAAGACACCGCCTATCATCCCGCGGTGTCAGAGCTCAATGCCGGAAATAGTTTTTCGGCAAAAAACTATCAGGCAGACTCTATTTTCCTTGGACGTTCATAAGTCGAGTGGGCCGGATGGCATTTCTCCACTGGTGCTACGAGCGTGTGCCCCTGAGTTGACTCCAGTGCTAACGCGTCTATTTCGGCACTCCTACTTTAAAGGCGTAGTCCCGGTCTCATGGAAGTGTGCCCTTGTCCATCCGATCCCTAAAAAAGGTGATCGCTCGGACCCAGCTAACTACAGACCTATCGCCATTACCTCCCTTCTCTCCAAAATAATGGAGATCATCATAAACCGACAGGTCCTAACGTACCTCGAGGATCACCAGTTGATCAATGACCGGCAGTATGGCTTTCGCCATGGTCGATCAGCTGGTGATCTTCTGTTATACCTCACTAACCGTTGGGCAACGGTTATTGAAAGCAAGGGAGAGGGTCTGGCAGTTAGTCTGGATATGGCAAAAGCCTTCGATCGTGTATGGCACAAGGGGCTTCTTTCGAAGCTACCTTCCTATGGGCTTCCCGAGAGTTTATGCAAGTGGATCACCAGCTTCCTCACTGGGCGGAGCATACAGGTCGTTCTCGACGGTTTTTGCTCGGACCCCAAGCCCGTGAACGCTGGTGTATCCCAAGGCTGCGTGCTATCCCCAACTCTGTTCCTCCTGCACATCAATGATATGTTGGATATTTCCAACATACATTGTTATGCGGATGACAGCACTGGGGATGCGGTATATTCCGGCCGTGCAGGTCTCTCTTGGGAAAACGTCGATGAGTGCCGAAAGAAACTTGTGTCTTCAATAGAGACTTCCCTGGGGATGATCTCTGAGTGGGGTGAACTGAACCACGTTCAGTTCAATCCCGACAAGACACAGGTTTGCGCGTTTACCACTAAAAAAACCCCATTTGTCGTATCACCGCTCTTCGAGAGCACTCCTCTTATTGCCTCGCCAAGTATCAGAATACTTGGTCTCGACATTTCGAGCGACTGTCAGTTTCGTGGTCATCTGGAGAGCAAGGCCAAGTTGGCCTCGACGAAATTGGGAGTGATCAATAGAGCGAGGCAGTATTTCAAACCTGGCCAAAGACTTGCGCTCTACAAGGCGCAGGTCCGGCCACACATGGAGTACTGTTCTCATCTCTGGTCCGGATCACCCCAATATCAGCTTCTACCATTTGACCGCGTACAACGGAGAGCCGTTCGGATTGTCGGGGACTCGGTGCTCTGCGAACGGCTGGACTCTTTGGCATTGCGTAGAGACGTGGCTGCTTTGTGCGTCTTCTACCGCTTTTACAACGGGGAGTGTTCCGAAGAACTATTCGATCTGATGCCTACCGCCGAATTTCACCACCGCACAGCTCGCCATCGCCTCCTTTACCATCCATACCACCTGGATGCGTGGCGATCTTCAACTGTGCGGTTTTCAAGGACTTTCTTCCCACGTACCACTCAAATGTGGAACGAACTTCCTTCGGCGGTATTTCCAGATCGATACGACATGGGTACCTTCAAAAAAGGCATATATTTCTTTCTCCAAGGCCGGCAACGCTCTTGTGTATCCTCGGATGTTGCAAGAGTTCATGGGCGGCGGTGATCACATATTAACGGTGACCCGCACGCTCGTTTGCCCTCCTATAACATAAAAAAAAAAAAAAAAAAAAAACCTCATAATTATACGGAAACTCTAGTTTCGTGAAATAACTTTTCAATTAGCATATATCAAAAAACTAAAAAAAAACTCTATTAATTATTATTTTCCTTGCTTCATTACATAACTCACTGCTGCTGCTGCTCACATCCATGTGAGGTTTACAAACCGAACAATAATTTACGGTCATACATCATTGTCTCATATGTGAATCAAATACTCAATGGTTGGTTTCGCAGTCACGATAATTAAACATCTGACATGTTTTGACATCTCGCTCTCCCGCACTATAAGAAACACGTTTGTTTCACAGAAAGAGAGAGACGAAGCTTCTTAGCATTCCTTGGATTCACCGTGCGGGTGCCTGGAAGATCGCGTTGCAATTAGAGGAACGCAAACAATGCCTGTGACTTGCGACCCAGGTGTAGGTTTAATGGGCCCCTTTACTATACACGCTCACCTTCACTGTTCACGCTCCTCTCCCTACCTAACCAAATATCGTAAGAACCTACTAAAGCCGTCTTTGAAATACGTTCTAGAAATGAACCGATGATCGTTCTAGAAAGGCCGAGATCCTTAAATAAGTTGTACAGAGATTTTGCTGTTACACCTCTTGCTCCTACTTCTGCAGCGTACAGATTAACTATAAATCTATTCCTGATCAGTTCGTTACACAGTTCGTAATACTTGTTAAGCTTAAATGTATGATCTTTGGGTATATCTGCTTCCCAGGGTACAGTAAGCTCCACAAGTATAATGTGCCTTAGTAGTTTTGAATACAGGAATAAATCCGGCCTAGATGACGAAACACTAACATATTCGGGGATTTTGTATTGCCTTTTATACGTGTCCATCATCCGACTATTTAATCAGAATAAGGTATTGTTTTTACTTTAAGGTACATTCAGTAGCAAATCAGACTCATGTAATATATCGCTTTACCTGAACCACCATCCATTAACTTTCATGGTTTACTTTTTCATGACTGTAGAGCTCCCACACACTTTCTTCACGATTAACTTTCAAAAAACTTGAAATTAATAATTGTATTAGAATAACATGTCATCTGCACGTATCATTCGTTATTTCTATATACGGCAGCGCCGGACAAAGAACACTCTCTGGCGATTGTGCTGATGCATTTTCGACAGAAGTATAGGTATATAATTATACCTATAAGTCTACATAGACTGATTTAACAATTGTTTGATAAACAAGCAACCCTACTTCTGGTTATAAAAATAATTAGGTTTTACGAAACATTATTTCAATATTACATGTTATTATGTATATATACTATTTATATATTAGCAATAGTACGTATTAAGAACATTATCTGAAGGAAACGTCTTCACTTATATGAATTTAATGGCTTATTGTTGTAATAATAACAAAAAATAACAGCACAATCGGCAGTCTTATCTCAAGAGAGCGATCTCTTTCAAGCATCCAATCAGTAGTAAAAGGCATAAAGGAGACGTTCAGCTCCATACTTACTCCTGAATGTTCGAAGTTGTATCACTGTGTACGTACAGTAATACTGGTATCGACGTATTTTCTGAATATATTCTGAAACACGATCGCTTATATACAAGTCACATTACATTGGAATATTTAGAAATAGAGCAGAATTATACATTCGTAAATGGTACAGAGCATTACTACAGTAGGTTCTCAAATATTTATATAATAATATAAAAATAATAAAATATTTATATAATCATAATAATAGTAACGTTGCCAACCATCTCGTTCATGTCAGTGGAATTACAATAATTCGATGTGATTTATTAAGAACAATGAATTAATTATTTATAATAAAAAGTTTGATGTCAATATTTAATAAAGTCACCCTCATTTTCTTAATAAAGATATTTGTTACGTGTTATAGCTAAAAGACTTTCTCTATTCATTTCTATTACATTAAGTAATGCCATAAGTGAGAACGGCATTGTTCGTGGCTTTTTATATTATTAGTAACAAAACAGGATAAATTGTAACTCGCGTGCCATTTTATGTATGTCATCTTATTGATAGAAGTGAAGTAGTACTTAAAGTAGTATCAAACGCAATTTGTACATATTATATTTAATGCATTGGTTTATTAACACTAATAAGCAATATCATTAAAGATTACGTACTTATACGTAGTGGGGTTGAGGTTCTTCAATGATTCAGAGCGATTCAAATTTGTTAGCCAGAATCACGTTATGGCCGAAGAGACAGACAGTACTTTAACATCGTTTTTCCGACCACAAAAAAAGCAAAGTCAGAACACACAAAGCAATCTCGATAAGAATACATGAGGTTTGAAAAGATTCATGGACATCAGCTGAATCACTATGAGTATATTTTCAGATTGGCAAAGATTTCAGGAGACTTTGCCAACATTAGAACCTGTTATTTTATATTACATGTTATATTCGGAGTAGATAACATCATAACTTACACAAGTTAAAGTTCGGTAAAATAAAGAATAACTGACACTAAAGACACTAAGGATTATCATTCTAATAGGACATGAAAAAGGAATATAACCGTAAGTTTAATTAAACAATCTCACTTTGTAGGCATAAAATCTAGCAGTAGATATTGAAAACCCTACACAAGTCCTCGAGCACAGCAGTCATAATGATAAGAGTAGTCGTAGCACATCTCGTCGTAAATCCCATAAATCACTGAACAACATCGTGGCGTCATCGTGGCTCTTAGCTTCTATGGCTTCCCGTTGGAAACTTATGCTTTAATTCAATTTATAAAATTTTGCAAAGAAGTCAACATTGGATATTAAAAATAAAGTATTTATTGAAATAATAATTAAAACTCATTTTCAATCTCGGTTTCGAATGTTATTTCTGCAATAAAACAGTCTTCTAAGCATGATAACTATTCGCTTTTAACAATACGGTTTTAATAGTGTTGAAGAAATTGGTTTACGTAGTTTCATTCTACCTTAAATTATTATTACTGGAAGACATCAAAGCAAATATAAAAGATTGCATCATTATTAATTTAGTATAAGAAGAATCAGCAACAACAGAAGGATAACAAGGATATGCAATAAGAACCCAAGAATAATGATATTAAAGGAATGAAAATTGCTGAAGTATGAAACAAATAACATTTTCTTCAATAATAATAAAAAGAATTAAGATAAAATTACACAGAGCTACATACTAAATTGAACTCCTTCAGGAATAAAAAAAACAGCAAACCCCCATAAAAAACTCAATTATTCACTATACGAATATTTGACTCGACGAGAAACACATCACTACAATGGCCACGAAAATAAGTTTCATAAATAATGTAAATGTAACTCACTCAGCCATATTCGCTTAGTAATGACGTTTTTACCTCTCTCTTCGTCAACAGAATTGATAGTTTCAACTAATATGGAAAAAAAAACAATATTCCATTTAATAAATAATGACCGATAATAATAATAATACATTTATTATTATTAGTCAAACATTCAGTTATCAAATACATTTAACAAACGCAAAGTATATTGATAAACTTATTGTTAAGGCATTTTATCAAAAGCCTATTATTTATAATTTAATAAACCCAGTTTTAATGTCATATTACTATATTATATATTATATACTATATTATATACTTCATTTTATTACATAATTGTATATTATGAGCAGTGAGCAAATATTTACATGGAACTTGTCAACTTGTTATGTCATTTGGTTTAATAATGTTTATAATGAAATGTTTATTTTAAATACAAAAACATTTCATACATGAATTTAATCCAAATATAACTTGGTAGGTTTGGATTGTTAATAACTAATAAATATACCATTTATATATAGGTATAATATACTCGATATTAAAATAAAATATTCTTCGAAACCTGATCAGAAGTGGCTTTTTTTAAAAAAAAAGAACCGCACGTGACGTGCTTAACAATCAAATTATTTATTCACAACGTTCACAATACACAAATAGGAAATAAATGAATCTAACACAGAAAAAGAAACCGCACTAAAAATGGGCAGAGTGACGACGTATTTTCTCAACGATATGTTGCCGATTCGAAACGCGGAACAAAAGTGTCCGTTCCAATGTTCTGCACCGGCTTATATAGGGTTCCCCCTCCACTGGTCTAGATGATTCCAACACGGCCTTTCCTGATAGTGAGACCGACCCCGGGCTCCATGTTTTCTTTGTCTTAATTGTTGTCAACAGCACAGGTCTGTGTCTGGTATTGGTGCGGAGGGTACGGGACCCTCTTCGTTCGTAGTTTTAGCAGCACTCGATTCAGCGTGTCTCTGTATTCCAGAAGGACCGGGCTATGGCTCAATGTCGTCATCAAGAGCTAACTCCTCTCTTTGATTGTCTACATCTGTAATAACAAAGAAAGGAAAAACCAGAAAATCTACTACAGGGAAAAAAAAAATTTAATAATTACGGCTATCAGAACCAGAACTAGCCCCTTATAGGTCAAAAACCTAAAGTTGTTCCTATGCACACTAGGCGTAGAACATCCATTTATATGAACCGACCACCCTTTCACAATCTAGCCTATGCCTGCCAACAACCAGAACAGTACGCCCGATCTACCTCCAAGGCTAACATTAATTCCAGCCTAAACCAAACAATCGAATACCAGAACAGTGCGCCCGATCTACCTCCAAGGCTAACACTAATTCCAGCCTAAACCAAACAATCGAATACCAGAACAGTGCGCCCGATCTACCTCCAAGGCTAACACTAATTCCAGCCTAAACCAAACAATCGAATACCAGAACAGTGCGCCCGATCTACCTCCAAGGCTAACACTAATTCCAGCCTAAACCAAACAATCGAATACCAGAACAGCGCGCCTAATCTACCTCCAAGGCTAACACTAATTCTAGCCTACACGACCCAATCGAATGCCAGAATAGCGCGCCCGATATACCTCCAAGGCTAACGCTAATTCCAGCCTAAATCACCCAATGGAATGCCAGAATAGCGCGCCCGATATACCTCCAAGGCTAACGCAAATTCCAGCCTAGACCATCCACTCAAATGCCAGAATAGCGCGCCCGATATACCTCCAAGGCTAACGCAAATTCCAGCCTAGACCATCCACTCAAATGCCAGAATAGCGCGCCCGATATACCTCCAAGGCTAACGCTAATTCCAGCCTAAACCACCTAATCGAATGCCAAAATAGCGCGTCCGATATACCTCCAAGGCTAACGCTAATTTCAGCCTAGCTTATACCCCATACTCAGCCCTAAAACCAGCATACTGACAAGTTTACTAGAATAGAGCAACACCCGATATACCTCCAAGGTGAGCGCTAATTCTAGTCTAAAACAACATACCTACCCTATAACTAGGAGGGATTCTTATCACAACATGAAATAGAAATAAAGGCTATTCTATGTATCAATAAATAGGGCAAAGCAAAAAAAAAGAAAAAAAAAAAAACTCACTCACTCACTGTGCTGGGTAGTCTTGTGCTTGTTATGTTCAGGATCAGTTGCAATTTCCACATGACTGCCGGCCATTTTTGCTGCCTATGATTCCATTCAATGCGAACCATGTTGAGCACAGTGCGGCAGTAACGTTCCACCTGCCCATTGGATTGATGCATCTCTGGTGTGATATCACACCCCATATTTTCAATCCAGCCTTGAAATTCGGTGCTTTGGAACATGCGCCCTCGGTCGGCAACAACTAACTTAGAGGTCCCAAACAAAGATATTATATTCGTCAAGTGTATCTTAAGCTCCTCTGCGTCTTGTCGGTACATTGGATACAATAAGAAGTATTGCGAGAAAGCATCTACGGCTATTAGGACATGATGATAGCCATCAAGTACAGGGAAAGGGCATAATATGTCCAGATGGACAGTTTTAGAATGTGTTTCTGACTTTTCCTACGAATGGATGGGCTGTAGAGGGGCACGAGGGATTTTCTTTTATGGGATAGGCATGTTACACAATGCCAAATATACTTCTTCGTAAAAGCTCTTAACCCCCGAATCCAGAAGTGTTTCAAAAGTAGATCAAGATTTTTATCCACCCCATTATGACCATGCTCGTCGTGGAAGACGCGCAGAAGGCTAAGTCTGTGACCTTTTGGAACAAAGTAACAGAGTCTGGGGTTTTCACCCGTGTGTTGGATCTTGACATAGAGGACGTCCTTTTTGACAATATAACGACTCGCTTATAATTAATTGCCCATCAGTCAACCTCTGAATAAGGGCCTGAGTTTCTTCGCCGGAAGCCAGCAACATGCACCCAGCTCAATGGCTTCTGAACCGTGCACACATTGACTGGATTCCGGCTTAGAAACTGAGCATGGGGTAAGAGGCTACCCTTGCAATAGTCCAGGCCTAAATCGAAATCCTGGAGATATACCCACCACCGAGCCACTCTAGGCAAGAGATCTTTCTTACGTTGGGTGAGCTTTAGCGCGTTACAGTCGGTAACTACGGTAAAGCGCACTCCCACCAGGTAGTGATGGAAGTATTGTAAAGCCTTCACTACAGTGAGGGTCTCAAGCTACCACTCGTATAGTGGTATTTATTTTCAGCCCCGTAGATCAATCTACTAAAGTAAAATACCACCAGCTTGCGATTACCCGCGTGAACCTGCATCATAACAGCACTATATCCAATAGAACTCGCATCCGTATGAATTTCTACCGTCAATGAGGAATCATAGATTGCCAGCACCGGTTAACTCGTGAGACAATCCATGATATACTGACGAGCAGCTTGTTGTTCCGCACCCCAATGAAAATCTAACCCCTTTTTAGTAAGCGTCGCGATGCAAGAGGCCTTCTGGGCGAACCCAGCTATATATCGTCTAAAATAGTTAGCTAAATCCTAGCCCTAGCCCATAAACTGCCGAACTTGCTCAACATTTTTGGGTTCAGCTGAGTCGAACAGCGCCCAAACTTTCCTATGGCTCGGCCTAACCTGACCTTCACTGATGGTTCGGTACAAGTATTCTATTGAGGTGGCTAGAAACGAACATTTCTTCAAGTTGATAGAAAAACCAGCCGTCGTCAACGCATCAAGTACATCTGAATAGTACATCTAAACCCCGAACGACGGTCTTGCTCATAATTAAAATGTCGTCAATGTAGACAATTCGCTAAGGGTCTTAGTGACGATACGTTGACAGACGACTGGGGCACTCCATGAAGCATTTTAAGGTACTGGTAATGCCCTTCCGGTGTAACGACTCAGGATCTTTGATTATGCCGCGTACGCGAATAGTTTCAGCACATAGTGACAGCTGATACCGTCGACAACACACGGGAGCGTTGGTATTGAGTTTCATTGACATACACCCCGTATTCACAATTGATTGAGCAGTTCCGGAAATAAAGTACTGAGACAACTCGTTAATTGTACCGAGCAAGCGGTCTGAATCTTCTCTCACCAGAGGCGTGTTAATTGGAATTGAAGCCTCTGGTTGGACGTTCATTACTCTTTCCGATTTATCAATGGCTTTCGTAAGCACCTGACAGTCTTTGGTTCGGATGTATTTACGCCATCCCTATTCAAGACATCCCGCACCTATAATCACCAGCGTATTCATATACTCTTCAGGAATTGCAAATAGATCTACATCAAGGATCAAACCGTCAAACTCAATTGTCAACATGCCATAAAAGGTACTTTCGATTTCCTGAGTTCCTAACCCTTTCAATATTCGTATCGCGGGCGTACGCGAGCATTAGAAATGTTTCAACAATGACGAAGATATTAGCGAAATAGTCAAACTGCTATCGATTAAGATATCGACCGATACGCCCTGTATAACCGCTGCTACGACATCCCTGTTGGAACACGCGCGACGCAAAAATTTACGTTGTTGGCGGCTTCTGATCGCTGCTTTGCAAAACAAGTCTCGACCTTGTGACCCGGCTTTTTACAGTAAGAGCATGGCTCCGGTCTGGCCGGTACGAATCTAGGTGACGGTACGTTGGTCGATGCACCTTCCAACGGTTGCTCGATCCAAGGTCTTTTGGTACACTGAGCCTGCCTATGGCCTAGTTGTCTACACGAAAAACACCTTACATCACCAAGCTTGCGTTTGCGAGACACTTCCGTATTGCGTATACCTGAGGTCGGGTTTCCCGAATCCGGACGTACGCCTGTCTTTGATGTAATGCTTGGATTCGGCTTGATGTATATGGAGACAAACTCTACTAAATCGTTCGGCAATAATTTTGCGTTAGTGACTGAAGCCCTAATACTCGGATCGGTAATGCCGCGAATTACTATTGCCGTAGTAAGCTCGTCGCTTAGACCCTTCACTATGTGCAGACGAAGCAACGAGCGGCGCACATATTCCGCGTACGTGGGATAGTTATCAGAGTTCTTTGTCAGGACATCAAATAATATACCCGCAAAATCTGGTATCTTCGGACATAATGGTTTGAATTCCTTTTTGAAATTGGTCCAGCTACGATCACTGGATACCCATTCATCGAGCCAAGACTTCGCGTCACCCTTTAAGCAATTTCCTATGCGCAAGAGACATTCGAAGTCAGTCCAACCGTTTAACTCTTTTGCGCGGTCTACCTCTACACACCAATCATCGATATTGTGCAAGTCCGGATCGAAATTTGAGATGTAATAATTCTGAGACGATTTCGCTACCGCACCGATGGAACGAATCGCGCATGCAATACTATCAGCCATAGAAACCTTTGCTTCATCTAAGGGTCCATCCGAACGCTCGGCTTTATTATTCGATGACCCTAACGGCGACGTGTTTGAAAGAGAACGCGATCTGCGGCGACGGCTGCCGGTCGCAGGTGTAGGAAAAGGCGAAATTGAGCGTCGCCGCGATGGTGATAGTTGGCGCACGCTACGTGAAACGCGGTAATTCGACGGTCGCGGGGACCCATCGGGGTCTTATAGTGGAGTTAACAAGCGTCGCGATGCCCTATCACATACACCAACTGACGATCGGTTTCCATCGCGACTACGTCGGCGTACAGACGTATGTGACCTACGAGTTTCTTTATGTCCACGCGAAAGTTGCAACACGTTATCGCACGATGGACCCGGCAAGGGTGATGCACTAGTTTTCGTTTCTAACACCTTTAGACGGGACTGCATTGCTTTCAGCTCGAGCCTCAGCATGCTATTATCGTCCATCGATTTTTCGCGAGACCTACTCTGAGTACTCTGCCCATTACGATTATTGCGGCACGAATCACGATTACTGCGGCTTCGAACGCGTTCGCGGTCAGACATTTTGCCGAGAAGAAACGAAAACCAAAGTTGAAAGGAGTGGGTATTCGCTACTAATGCCGTAAATCACACAAAAACAAATGTGAACAAAAGAAAAAGATAATACTGACACGTAAAAACGAAATGCGGATACTGTAAATCACACTAAAACAAACGTAAACAAAAAAAATATAATACCGACACAAAAGTAAAGGAGGGTACCGTGAATCACACTAAAACAAACGTAAACAAAAGAAAAATATAACACTGACACACAAAACTAAAATGAGGGTACTTGGAAAAAAAACCGAAACACACACACACTAAAACAAACGTAAACAAAAGAAAAATATAACACTGACACAAAACTAAAGTGAGGGTACTTGGAAAAAAAAAAAAAAAAAAACGAAACACCAGCAGGCCAAAACAAGTGTGGACGAAAAGTAAGAATCCCACTTCTGATCTTAGAAACCTGATCAGAAGTGGCTTTTTTTAAAAAAAGAACCGCACGTGACGTGCTTAACAATCAAATTATTTATTTACAACGTTCACAATACACAAATAGGAAATAAATGAATCTAACACAGAAAAAGAAACCGCACTAAAAATGGGCAGAGTGACGACATATTTTCTCAACGATATGTTGCCGATTCGAAACGCGGAACAAAAGTGTCCGTTCCAATGTTCTGCACCGGCTTATATAGGGTTCCCCCTCCACTGGTCTAGATAATTCCAACAATATATTAAATATTTTTTTATTTATGTCATATAAATTCCTTCCAATCATGAACCAAAAAGTTTAGCAAAGACAAGGCAATCAAATGAACAATATAATAATATTTCCAAAACAGATTTAAGATCTATTGTGGATCAGTCGAGGGTAAATAAAATGAATAGAAATCTTTTTCTTGTCGTGTGTCGACTTAAGGCTTATTGGATTTATTATTTTTAGCGATATCAAGATTATGTTAGGGAAATAAGGATATATTATCGAGCGTGAAATTTCTCGTAACAAATATCATAATTATTCTGTATTTTTCGGTGGGTTTGAACATCAATTTCCATAAATAAATATTACGTTATTAGATCTTCATTTACAAAAGGTTATTTTTATTAAATAATCTGATAAACCGTGTAAATCTAAAACGCAGCGCTTGACAATTTCATTTAACAGTATTGAGACACACATTCCACTGTTATTCGTTCCTGACATTTACATTGCTCTAGTATTTCAACGTTAGTGATATTAGTTCTTGCTATAAAGATATAACTTAGAAATAAATTTTATAAAATACATGGTATTTAAAATTCTATATTTGATTTGTTTGGGCGAAAACATTAAAAATGGCGGCGTTTTTTAGTTTTGGTTTTGGCGTAGCAGGAGAAATTTTCATGCGATCGCCACAAAAATTGGTGATCATGTTCTTTGAGTTATTTAAATTTATTTTTGTCCGGCCATTTTTCTTACTGGGATTAAAAATCCAGTTTTTGTTTTGGCGTAGCAGGCGTATTTTTCATGCAATCGTCACGAAAATTGGTAGGTGTGTTCTTTGAATTATTTTAATTTTTATGTCGAGCCGGACTTTGCGGCAGCTAGCGGGCTGAAATTTCGTGTAAGTATTTTTTGCCGAAATCTAAGCTGTTTTTTTGTTATTTCAAAATCCAAAACGGCGGTCATAGCGAATCCACTAACGTACTTAGGTCTACTGTTCACGGAACGACTAGTTTATAAATAAATAAAACTTATTCAAACTATGGTGATCGTAAAATAAATGATAACAAATCGTTGTTTTTTCTATTGATATCGTCATAATGTGTAGCAGTGAGATAATATAATGATTGTGGATTATATCAATATAAATGGTTATAATGGTGTTGTTAACTGAAAATGTGTTTGGTTGATGTAAAATACGCTTGATTTGAGAAATCTCGGCCATTCTAGAACGATCATCAGTTCATTTCTATAAAGTATTTTAAAGGCGGTTTTTAGTAGGTTCTTATGATATTTGGTTAGATAGGGAGAGGGGCGTGAACAGTGAAGGTGAGCGTGTATGCGCATAATAAAGGAGCCCCTTAAACACCTGGGTCGCAAGTCTCCGGCATGGTTTGCGCTTTTCTTCATGCAACGCGATGGGCCCGGCACCAGCATGGTAAATCCAAGGAATGCTAAGAAGCTTCTTCTCTGTCAAGGAAAGGTGAATAAAAATATTTTCTTATAGTTTGTATAAAATATTTATTTACTAACAAACAACTATCATCTACTGTAGATTCTCTTTAGGATTTTATTAAATGTATTATTAAGTAGTATTAAGAACGCTAATGCTACCTACGTACCTTTAGCAAAACTATATCCTTTCTTTCTTTCCTTTCGTATTTAAAGAATAGAGAGAATGTATTTAAAATATTATTGGGAAGGCAGTGCTTCTGAGGACAAAATGTTTGAGTGTCTATATAAAATAATACAAGGAATGGCGTTTGTTTTTTTTTCGAATTTCAAAATAACTTATTGGACCAGTTGATTTTAAAAGTTAAGTTACGGTTTTATTTTATAATACTCTAAATATTATTACATAAATTCGAAGCTTTATTGTGACATGCAGATGTAATGACATCGTCATTTTGTGATTAAAAAAGTAACTGATATATTTTATTTTATTGTAATAGAAAGACAAATATAATAAAAGTATATTAAAACTATACATATACATTCGAAATTAAAAGTTAGTAAAACACAAACAAGAAGTATCAATTTCAATCCATTAGCTGCCAAGGTTACTGAAAGGCTGTGTAAAAATGTATCCAATCAGACCTATTTATTTAATTGTAACAATATTGGATTATTTTTATTAATAACAATAATTATGTGATAATTTTAAAATACCTATAAGTATTATTTAAAAGAAAATTTTAAACATTGCAATAGAGATAGAAGAGTGAAATGCAATTTATCGAATTTATGCGCTGAAGTTTCATACCCTAGAGTGCTTTAAATCATACGAAGATTTTAGCGAGTTGAAGGAAACACTGGCAATAAACTTACTCATTGCATACTGCATTACGATTTACTGGTTTCTGGAATGCACATACAATGTTTTTTGTATTTCTTTTAACAACATTGCACATTTATCTTAAACACTTTAATTTGCATTTAGCATATAAAAACTATTAAGTATTTTCAACTATTTACAAATAAAGAAGAAATAGATTAATAGAATATATCACTTTAATTAGCAAAAGTGCTAGTGTCTTAATTGGTTTATATTAGACTTTAAAAAAAAACTCTTGTATACATGAATGAAATTTGTTTACATTCAATTAAACGCCAATAATATCGTGAAGGTGTACGTAAAATAAATTCATATTTGTTTATATTAATTTCTATCAAACGTCAATATAAATCAATTATTCAAGCCCTTTCACGTATATATCAATCCCTCCTACGCTCAATTTGTTCTTTTCAAGAACCGAGTCGGTCAAACATAGTTAAGGACGTAACAAACAATGGATTTGTTTGCAATCCCTTACAGATCAATAGTAAATACCCATTCTATCTCAGATTTCATTTTTCGTACATTTGTTTTGTAACCAATGCATTATAACATTTATAAACAGTTATACAATAATTTTAACAATGGTTTTTAAATGTATTTTTTGTTCTGTCTATAGTATGTGATAGTCTATTTTAAAAGCTAATTCACAAAGCCTAACACCCTAGAAAAGGTAAATTAGGTACTTACTGAAATACCTACTTAGCTCCTTTTTCAAAAACAGATTTAAACTAAAAATAAGCCGGGTAAAGAATGTTAAAATTAATATAAGAACACGAGAATACTAACAATAGTTCTTAAAATAGAAACAAAGTTTCATAATATGTACCCAAACAATTTCCATCCAACTACTAAATGAAACTTAATAACTTCCCTAACCCTGTTTAAACAATATTCTAACCTAAACTGCAAATTCGATTCGTTAATTGAAGGAAAATAATTTGCTGACCTATTCACTAGTAATTCAATGAAGATCCTTCTACTGTGAGAATGTCCTCTTTGTGTGAGTGACTTCAATGGCTCCAGCAATCTGTGACACTGTACTTAACTTGAGTTAGATTTGTTTTAAGCGAATTAAGACTTACGTGGGAATATTTGGATATAATTTGTGTGATAATGGATTATCTCATTACTCATGCTTGTGTAGGTAATATTAAGTTTAATGGTAGTTCAATAAAACTTACAATAAAAGTGATAAGTATTAGCAACAAATCAACTAATAACTATAACGTAGTAACTCCAATTTCATTATAATATACTATGTCTAATTAAATTTAAAAATAAACATTAAAGCTTCAATGCGGTAAAAATAACGAGTAATATCTGACCTCGCGTGCTGTGTGTAATATTATAAATGTGTTTTATTATATATGTGTGTGCGTGTTGTTGTTGTTAAATATGAAATTTAAATCTTAATTCCATCCATACTTATTCATGTACTGATAACCCATAATTTGTCATCGTCATCGTCAGTTATCGAAAATTTATTTTTAAAATATGAAGATATGTAAGACTCTAATTTATTGTTCCATTTATTTTTGTACCTACTTTTGAATTATTTGATTGTGAGTCTCTTATATTAATTTGATAGACCGAACCATATACCAATATTATCCTTCTTCAGCACAAAGTCCAAACTAACTAATTTCAGCTGAAGAAGCCAAGCTAGGTACCCTCAATCAAAACATAAATGATGTGTAGTCACTTGAGTACTTTACTATAGCCACCTCCTGGAATAGGAGACAAGTTAAATATATTAAAAAAACAATGGTTTATTCTTTCTAAATAAAAACTTATTATTATTTAAAAATATTATTTACTTCTAAAACCGCAATAGAAAATTGTAAAATCTTATCCTAATGAGCTACATTTTAAAAGTACTCTCGTGAAAAGTTTTAAACCCTAAAACTTTGTAAGATTCAATAATTAGCCAGTAAGTAGTTTTTGCTATTTATAAATACAAAGATTTCTGATAAAACATACACTCATGCATTTCTATTCAACTTTTTGTGGATTAACGGTATTAGTTGTTTGCAAATTACCCGTTTAATGGAAATCCTGCAACGTGTTTTATTAAAGGAAACGTCAAACGAGCCCGCAGTTCTTGTAATTAATCACTGGGGCTTATGGTCTCTAAAAAAAAGGAAGTATGGCGTTTCTTTTTCTCCTTTCGTTTCCGAAACAAAGTCATTTTTATTACATTTATTACTCACATTACACCACAGTGTAATATTAAAATAGGTAAGTGGTTGAGAAAATGTTGTGATTTAATATCAATATTAAAATTAATAACAACATGTATTTGTCACTAAATAATGTTTAAGAAACCGATTATATTAAATCATAGAAGACAAAGCCCATTTAGGATCCGCTAATAAATCAATTAAGAAACAAACATCTTAAGCTGTTTCAATAAGTCCATTGGCTAAGTCTATTGTTATATTTGTTTACTTTTCACGATATTTATATTTAATAATTCTTATAAAATAAAATCTAGATTTCAAACTATTGTGTCGCTAGAATTATAACTTCCTTTGACTGTTCAAGTTTTATTTTGTTATTATGAACGAGACAAACAGATTAAAATGTTTCATAGATATTACAGAAATAACATCAATTTGATAATTTAAAATAGTATTATTAAAACTTGTGCAGAAAACTATATTTTAACTTATAATATTATCAATTCAGTCTATATATTTATTAGAAATTCATATAAGTCTTTGTGAATGTTAATAGGATTATATCTTTCTAGCTCTTTTTTTTTTCAATTCGACTACACGTTTGACAACAGAAATAAAACCTTCGAAAGACGTGACCTTCATCAGTGCTAGTGGTTAATTTTCTGAGGTTTAAGTGAAACCTCCGCAAAATGCCTAATTAATATACTATTAATCTTCTAAGGCCATTTTGTAGATCATTAGCTGTTGTTACATCGGGTGAGTTACGTAGAGTGTTTTCATTGTTTTATTATCATAATATCATCTAAGAAATGATGTATTTTTACGTATGAACTTTGAACGTGCAGATAACGTGTATTATCTTTAGAAATATTCATTTTATCAAGAATTATAATATTCAGTATTAACAAAGTATTTAAATATAAAATATTATATATTATATAAGGTTGTGACGGCATCCATAAACTACTACCGAGCCAGTCTTAATTACAGCTATCTACGTGGAACCATTCTTATACCTCTCGTAAAGTGCTTCAACTCTCACAACTCAGCTCAGCGTGTCGCACTGTGCTTGAAGTTCCAACAGAATACTACGTCTGGATGAACACAGAGATGAAAACTCAAGTAGGTGGAAAGCGGCTCGCAAGCGTGCTTCATTAGAAATGTGCTTCAAGCATTTCCTAAGGTATATTCACTGCAGTATTAATAATGTTGTCAAGTCTTTTAATTACGTATTCTTTAAAGAACAGAAACAGTAAATATTTAATATGAATTCTCCTACAGACGTAACAGTAACGTCGACTGTGATATACGACATACATTACATTTTTGTTACACATCCCTTAATTATATTCAACATTAAAGGAATCATTAATATTTAAAAAACACAGATATTTTCTTAAAAACTATTTAACTAAAAGACTAGTGGATAAAATACTATAAAAATACTATAAAATACACGAAAGTATAAATTAAATCCTGAATAACATGATACAATAAAAATATAAAAACTTTATACTATGATTAATGTATGGTATAATGAATATTATATAATATTTTATGAATGTTTAAAGATGGAATATAATTTTCATATCCAAGTGTATTATATTCAGCAAACATTACTGAAGCCAAGTTTAGAATTTATTTTCCGAGTAATTATATTACTTTACATATGAAATATGTTCATAATTAAATTATATTATAACATATTGTAATTAGTTAAATTATAATATTATATAATATATAATTAATTTTTACGTACATCACTATAGATTATGAAAATTCTAAATAATGTGTTACAAAATAAATATTTTTTACTTTACATTAACTAATATTACAACATACCTTTTGTAGTTTAATATAATAATATAGTTAGTTCATTGTAACCGTTTATTTGTGAAATAACAACAATATTTTTAAATACCTATAATTATATTTAATAATTTTTTAATGAAATGGGAATCACGGAATGTTGCTGGTTGTGTACGAGAAATGTTTTATTAAATAAATATTAAGTTAGACCATTAAATAATATATTTACAATAGAATAATATTAATAACTGACGACCATACTAAAAGTCTCGGAGCAACTAACAACTAACTAATGTAAGAGAAAATTTGCTGCCATGAGTAAGTAGCTAAGAGTGTGTTATTGATCGCAATTTGAATATCTTGAGTAACTTTTATCAAATACGTCTTTGATTATCTTTATCGCATCAAGGTTGTCAAATAAGGCAGTGTCACAGTCTAGTGAAACACTTCCTAACTACAGTTACATAATAGGAATTGTAATGTCAATTGTTTAATGATACGTTGATAAATCTTAGTAGACGATGTCAGTTTTACTTAACATACTTTTAATAAGTACTTTTTACACGTACAGATATATCAATATATACATATATTTACATTTTAATTTTCGTGATATCGTGATTACTTTTCCTTACTAGATTTTTCCCCGACTCTGTGCACATCTACAAATTGACATCACATAATAGAAACTCAGATTAATTACCTGTATTTACCATATTTTCAACAAAATAACGTAATATGGCGAGATCAAAGCTTCTTTGCTTTATCTTGACAAAAGTACTTTCTTGTAATTCTATGTTTAGGATGTCCAATGTCCATGTTCTCTACAAATCGTATTTTATTGTACAATTGAGGTGAGCTACAAATTTTAGTTCTACAATCGATCCTAGTGATCTTATTTACGTAAATATATTTTGGGAAACTATTGCTATTTAATAATAATGAAGTTTGCTTTTAAGGTTGTGTACATTTTGCTTTAAATGACTGTTACGAGCAGTAAAATACAATTAGCTCTGCCAGGGTACTAACGATACTCCACATACTTTTGGCATACTGACGTAAATTAATGATTATGTTTCTAACTAATATTATCCTTTAAATATATTTAATGTAAACCATGTAATATCTCCAACAGTACAACCATGTTGTGACATGACGTGACTGTTATCTATCGATTAGTTTAGTGTCACCTGAACTGTATTACACTGTTAAACTGTGAACGCGTTCGAGAAAGGCCTCACAAAGTTTATTTTACTGCTCTCCTACAAACGCATATATTGTTACATGTGCATACAAACATTTCTAAACTAAACGGAATTTAAAATTTTAAACTTTATGTTACTTGTTAGGCACTTAAGTTTTATTAAGTGATTCCTAAATCTATTGTTATATTATTAGTAGTTGTTATATGAAATAGCTCATTCCATTTTACATTAGAAAAGAAGGGATATCAGCACCCGGCAAGAAGATGACAGAAACATTTTATGTCAACTTCCTAAAATAGTTGCTGATCTGAGGATGGAGGAGTTACGCACACATACTTCAGGAAGACAGCAGATCTTCAAATTCCATCGATGGGAATAAAATGTGTACTGTGTCATCGCGACATTATAATATATATTTTAAATTAATATTATAATATTATTATATCTATTTTTAATTAATATTATAATTCAATTTAAAATTTATTGTTTAACTTATATCGGGAATGCCATACATTCTTGTAATAGTTTGTACGTTTATAAACATTTTTAATTAAAATTTGTTTGAAAGTAGTTTTTTAGCTAAAGTAATTAAATTTTAAATATGTAAAATGAATCAGTTTCATATAAGAATATTAAAATTAATATTTTTGTGCTTTTGTTTAATTTCAGTTTTATTCATTTTCGTACTTAATACCAAAATTAAAACTGCATTTCACTAAAGGATTTCAGAAAGGAGGAATTCTATGGAGTATGAACAAAAGCTAGTTAAATTTATTTAATGCTAGCATTTTATACATTTAAATTAGTATAAAGATGAATATTGATATAAACAGAAATATGACAAATGGTATTACTTTTTTTTGTATAATGTACTTAAAATTAAAGCGAAACAAATGTAATTATTCATTGAAGTGCCTCACAAAAACGAGATGCGCATTGTTATGGAGCTAATAATATATACATATATACATATAATAATGTATTAATATATACATATAAGACTGATGCTAAAAGACAACTTCTACTGTTACAATGACCATGGGCAGTGGCGATCACTTATCTTACTTATTTACTTCCTATGTAATATTAATATTATGTATTAAATTATACAAATACTTGACATTGAATACGATTCAAATGGTTGTGGCAAAAATATATGTAAATGTGTTTCATTATTTGTAAATATACAATCACATATTCAACGACTTCATACACTTTCCCAAGTTCGAGCCAAGTTTATATTTGCAGGAGCTCAAATTTGCATAGCATTTTGTAGATTTCGTACGCTACTAAGAAAATATTTACTGCCTGCCAGTTGAAGAGATATCATTTTGCTTTCCTGATTTCTTTAAATAAAACAGTTTGAAAGCACTTTTAAATACTTTGAAAGCAAAAGTGTATAAAATGAACTGCTCTTTCGATAATAGAATGAAATATTTTTTTTTTAAATAGTATCATCTCCTTAAAATTACCAGCGCCCTAGTGCAACGACGTCATTTTAAAAACTCACAGCCTGCTATCATACAGTACTATGTTAAGTTGAAATACATAAACTGACCCCAAGACACTGACTGCGTCGTTTAATTTCACATTACTGGGCCCCAAATTGCATTAACGGAGCAGTGCTTCTTTACTAATGAAAATCTTGATAAATATAATATATTGTTTGATAATTCAGACTGTCTAAAACTATTTTGAAACTTTTTACGCCTCAGATTAAACGGATTAGTTTTAAAATTTCCATAAGTAGTCCGTATGCGACTTCACTTTAACATACTCGTAGATCGACTGCGAGATTAGAGTAATTAGAGCAGTTGTAAGATTTTTAAAATATAATCTGTTTTTTTTTTCTTTTTTATCTATCGTTGGCTAAAAAAAATATTATAGCTCAAAAATGCTTTAATAATAAATATTAGTTATTTAAATTTTTCGATATTTATTAATGATGATAATTTAAAATCAAATTATCCTTATGAATACAAATTATTCTGTGTAACCCTCGAATAATCGGATCATACTTTTCCAATTTATTTTAATTAATTTCTGTACAGGAACAACTTTTATATTTATTTAAACTTCTATCAAATTATTTTTCTCTTAACAATACTGCATTATAATATAAAAATAGAGAGATACTGAAATTAAATTCTCTATTCACATAAGAAATATTATAATTGTTAAAGATAAATTTATATAGTAAGTAGTTAAAGGTTCTACCTGTTATTTGTAAAACCTACACAAATCAAATTTATATTACTAAGTTTTTTTTTTTTTTTTTTTTTTTTTTTTTTTTATTATTATTAATTTACCATAGACTTGTAGTCCATGCCATTTTTAATTTGTTTTATAATTATTATTTTGATTTCTTTTTTTTTTTGAGATTTTTGCCTGTGTATTCAGGCACAAGAATTACTTTAATAAATACATAAATAAATATTCTATTCAATTGGTTAATTTTGTTATGACCTTCTTGGTCTTGGTTGTGTATTGCTAATTTCAAGTTGTAATCATTTATTGTCTTGTCCGTATTAACAATGCTGCCTTTGATGAACCTATTACTAAGTTTAGAGAGAGTTATTTCATAATACCCCGACCCGATAAAGGGGTGTGGTTTTGTTATTGAGTTTTTATTGATCGTTGTAATTGAATTGATTGAAAGCGTTACGACATAGAAATCAAATTTCTGAATAATCCTCTCATAAAGGATATTATTGTATCACATTTTATTAATGATAATGATAATTATTTTACATTAAGGTGCTAACTAGTTATAGTAGTTATCAAATAGTTGTAAAGTTATTTGATTATTATTTAAATAATTTTAAAAACAAAACATCATCATTATATATCAAGATATAAAAATCCGTCATTTTACTACAATTAATAGATTAAATATTTAACTAAAATTTTATGTGCCAATAAATCGTCTGAAGAAACGACAACAAAACAAATTCCTTTGAACTGATGGGTACTAATTACCTTTAGTTTATATAGATATATGAGAAAGTTATAAACGATTCTTATCGCATCTTTGTCTAGGTCCTACACAAAACTTAATGTAAAAGAAATTATTGTGAATTTAAATAAATAAAGAAATATTATTATTTAAAACTTTTTATAACAATGATTTCACTGGCAACAGTTCCATGTGACTACATACTCGTATATTATAATTCGTTTATGTACAAAAGTGTTATCGTATCATATCGTGTCGTAATGCATCGTCGAAATTAGTATTATTTATAAATCCCATCATTAACTAATTTTCTCAAACAACATGTTATTAACAATTAAAAATCGTTAAAAGTGAAGTAAAACAACATTAATTAGTAAACAAAAATTAATAAAACATTGAATTATAATAATAAATAATTGTATACTTTTAAAATGCATGTCATTTGTATGTTAAATTTTGCTTTAAATATTCGTTATAATTATAATACATTTTTTATGTCAATAATTGTTTAATCTTTTTAAAAAAATATATTGGCTTTTTTTAAATCTTTGATTTATTTATTCATTATTCATTTGGAAACTTGTTATATGTTTTTAAGACATACAGTAAGTACCTTTTCACTAAAGCAACCATTTTGCCACGAGGGTAATCTAAATGATGTTTTCTACGACTGTGATATAGCTTCATTTATGTGTAACAAGTGTATCATCCGTAATAACATGTATTAAGGCGAAAAAAGATTAATATATAGACATAAAGATACTTAATGAAAGACGAGATAAATGATGTCACGTTAGGGCAGCGCATTGAGTTTATACGATGACAGTGAGAGTTTGTATAAACAATTATTTAATAAACAAATTGAGAATATATTAGTACATTATCTACATTTATTATAATGATATATGTGAGAGTGTAAGTTTGTTTATTCGTTTATTACGATAATTAACAAATAAATATGAAATTTTACAAATACATTCAACGTTTGCAAAAAGAAACATAGCATCTAATAAAAAATTACCCGAGGGGTAGAAAAAAAACTTGTTCTTGTTTTTATTATTTTCCAGGCAAAACAGGTAAAAGTTTAAGTAAATCAACACCCACTCAACAATTTAGGCCGCTTCCAACTCACCGCTAAAACTACTCAATCTAGATCTAATACTACGTTGGAAACAAGGTTTATATTATTGTCGCTAATAAAGAGGTATTTTTTTTAAAGGATAATAAGAAGGAGGTAAGTTTTTTGTAAATGTTTTTTTTTTTAAGAATTATGGAATATTAAAATAAAGTTTCTTATTATAAATATATAGATGAATGGACCGGACCTTGTTTAAATGCTAATCAGACCACAATCTTTCATCACTAAACAGGATTTTTATATTTTTACCGATAAAAATGTACTCAATCGTACCAATTGTAATTGTAAAATACATTTTAAGGTTTTCATAATGTTATTTTGGTTTGTATATCTGCTGTACAAATATTCATTAAACAGTTAGACCGACCATTTCACAGACAGATCTAGGAACTATAGCTCACGCTACGTAAGACATTGTTTATGTTCTATATTAATAGACCTCTGCTTCATAATTTGAGAGTAACTAAAAATAATTTGATTTTCAAAGTGTAACGAGATATAAACCATTGATAGTCTTAATTATCTATTAATCGAGTTGCGTAAAGGCAAGATATTTTAACATTGATACATTATGCTTATTTACTAATTGTGTTTAAAATAAACTAATATTAACAAAGATATTGGTTATTTTAAATTAAACCGCTTCCATAACATCTTTGATGTTAGAGTAGAAAATATATTAGAAGGCAGTATATGTACCTATGCTACAAAATACATAAATTAATATATGAATATAATAATAATAATCTAGGAATGAAATTAATACTAAACATGTTCAACTTATACATAATCATAAAACATGTACAATTTTACTGCAGGGATTATAAAAATAAGCATGAAACTTGAGATGTAAATTTAAAGTTCGTTCTGAAATGTCAAGCAGAAGCAGCCGCGCAGATAACGTGGAGGAGTTGGATTATGTAGAATGGGGTAAAGGAGAAATAAAAGCTAGTATTTCTGCAAAAGAGAATTTGAAACATCTTTTATTTTGCTACAAGACTGAACAACATATTTTTTTTTTAATTCCAAGATATACCACTGAAAAAGATTTTGCAGACATTTACATTTATTAATGAGCTCAGAGTAACGGATCTAAGATGGGCTCAAAAACTGTAGGTTACTGTAACGAATGATATGAGTATTATATATTTATTTTAATATTTATACAAAGATTATTAATCCAATGTGCAATATATTTTTCTAATACAATGAAACTGTGAGAAAGTTTGTTGGTTTATTTACAATTAAAATAAATTTATAGTAATTTAAAAATATTTATTGGTTTATTTACCGTTAATTAATGATTCTGTCTTTATTACAGCTTTGTACGTCTTACCATTCTTATACCTCTCCTCAAATCCTTCAACAACTCACAACTCAGCTCAGCGTGTCGCACTATGGTTGAAGTTCTAGAATGTTACTCCTGGAAGAACACAGAGATGAAAGTTCAAGTAGGTGGAAAGAGGGTCGCAAGTCTGCTTTATTAGTCATTATGTATTATGTTCAGCAAAATATTACAGAAACTAAGTCTTAGATTTCAGTTTCCGAATAATTATATTACGTTACACACACGAAACATGTTCAATAATTTATTAAATTCAATAAATTTTAATAATATCATATAATATATAATTTATACTTACCTTACTATAGATAACTATGACTTGTAATGTAAATTTTACATTACTTATTATTTGAAACAAAAAACATGTATTTTGAAATGTAAAATACTAATCGTTCTGTGAACAGTAGACCTCAGTACGTTAGGGGATGAGACAATGTTTTAAGTGCCTTTTCCAAAAAAGAATAAGTATACCTATGTATGTATGTAGGTACATAACTACCGAATGAAATTTGGCTCCACCAAATAACAACGGAGTTATTCAACTTTAAAATTTTGGATAATTCGCTGTGGCCGCCATTTTGGATTTTGAAATAACAAAACACCTTAAATTTCGGCAAAGAATACTTAGACGAAATTTCAGCTCGTTAGCTGCCGCAAAGTCCGTTTCTGTGGTACGGATCCGAAATCTGCCATTTTGAAATTTTTAGCCCAAGCAAAAAAACGGCAGGATATAAAAATTTAAATAATCCAAAGAACACACCTACCAATTTTTCGTGACGATTGTATAAAAAATACGTCTGCTACGCCAAAACCAAAACTTAAATCACCGCCATTTTGAATTTTTCCTACCAGTAAGAAAAATATCCGAACAAAAAAAATTAAATAACTCAAAGAACATGATCACCAATTTTTGTGGCGATCGGAAGAAAATTGCTCTTGCTAGGCCAAAAACAAAACTAAAAAACGTCGCCATTTTGGATTTTTTCGCCGAATCAAAAAAACGGCTCGACATGAAAATTCTAATAATTCAAAGATTACGCCTGCCGATTTTCGTGACGATAAGAAGAAAAATACACCGGCTACGCCGGAACAAACATACTGAAATATAAAATAATATAATAATAAGAAAAATGGCCGAAAAAAAAATTTACAACTCAAATAACATGATCACCAATTTTTGTGGCGATCGGATGAAAATTGCTCCTGCTACGCCAAAAACAAAACTAAGAAACGCCGCCATTTTGGATTTTTTACCCAATGAAAAAACGGCTAGACAAAAAAAAATTTAAAGAATTCAAAGAATACGCGTGCCGATTTTTGTGACGATATGATGAAAAATACGCCGGCTACGCCGGAAGAAACATACTAAAATACATACAGATCCGTCGCAAAGGACTCGGATTTGACGCTCGTGTAGGAAAGCGGCAACCCAATTGCACAAACGGGGTAGCAGACCGTAAGCAGGAAGTTTCGACAGAAGCGAACGATGCCAGACTCGATCGAAGGCTTTGGAAATATCAATTCTAATAGCCAGGGAGAATAGTATAGTAATTACTTAATACACCGAATTTCCGATGTAATTTATTAAAATTTGTTATAGATGATTCTAAAGACACAAATTAAGAAGTAAATTTGTTTACCATAGGTGTGGTTCTACACTCATTATTATAAATATATCAATCCTCCAAGAGAATCTACATGGACTTTGACATCTGTATTGTTTCAATAAAGCTTGAAGAATATATTAAATATTTAGAAGAATCTTTATTTTTTTAAGACCTGACTTAATTTTACCTATTTTAGTATTTTTTAACTATCCATTATCACTCAATGAATATTAAATTAAAATAAAGGTTTTCTTGCAAAAAATAAAATCTTTCAATTACCATTACAAATTTATTAATTTTCATTTTAACCAACTAGTAAATAATTATTCGACTAAATGTGCTTACAGAACGCGATCCCGTGTTGTTCCCTTTAAGGCGTTGAGGGCAACCGTTGATTTTTTAGTGGGTAGCCTTAAAAATGGCGACGTGCTTTATGCCACCGGGGAGTCTCACATAACCCTCCGGCCATCATCTTTCTGACCGGCGGGTATCGGGAAAAAAAATAAAAAGGTAAAAGATAACAGTCAGGTAGAAAGATTTTAAAAAATACCCAAAAGAAATTTTGCAAGCAAAATTGCTTGCTCTTTGTTGATAAATAAAGCGAATCCTAAAAAGAAATTACCTCAGAACCTTTCAAATTAACTTTCCAACTGTTTCTCAATTTTCAGCGGTCAAATATTTCAATTCATATCAAATGTAGTCAATGATGCATTGCATTCATGACAATGCAAACAACATGATTACTTTAAAAGTAACTGAAATATTATTAGTGACATATCAAACACTTTGTGACATTCACTCGGGGAGCGAAGTCCTGAGTTGTTAAAGTATTTTAGGTTGTAGATTAGACTTGGTAATTAAAACTACGCAAGAATGGGATTATCCCTATTTTATGAGAATTTAGACATTGCAATTTAGACGTTAACATTCTTTGAAATAAAAGGAAACTACAATACAGAATTAAAGTTCTTTTTAAACTACATTGAATTGACGTAAGTTACTTACATTCTTGTAATGCATAATTTAAGAATTAATAAGTTGTAATTCTGTTAAAATTTACCTCAATAGTAAATGTAATCTTTATTTATATAATCTAACGTTTTTATCTTCTATTTCATTATACGTGCCATTAGCGTCTTAAAATGTAGTTACACAGCCGGAGTTCCATTATTTAAACTCTCCCAGGAATATTAACTCTCTATTTATATGATCAAGCTGCAGAGGCTGTACGTTGCAGCTTAACGCTGTGTCACAGAAATCTTATTCATTAATTGTCATATAAGATGATTTATTTCCACATGCTTATAACTATCTGGCGTTATGCTATCATTCAGGTTAACTAACAGTGAGTGACGTAACAGTTAACGACTAATTAAACCTCTTTAACCTTCTGTTTATTTTTACCAGACTGACGCTTGTATCTGATTGACTAGAAAAAGATTTGTATTGAAACAAATAATTGAAATCTTTTAATACTTTGCCTTGTAACAGTAAAAGTCTGTAAGTAAATAAAGTAGCAACGGCCGTGATTGTAAAAAAAAAAAAAAATTCATATTAGAATTATTCGAAAATAAATAGAAATATAATACTTTGTTATTATTATATACTACAATTTGAATTTAGATTTTTATACACAATTATTTCTTATTATGTTATTATATTTAGTGTATAGGTAAATAAATTAACATAAATTTAAAAAAGTATTTGTCATTACTTCCTGTCTATTTCAAATTTATTTAAATAAAATACTAAAACAATTGAAAAAGTATTTTTATTCTAAAAGGCACTGGCTATCTGTTTTAAACCCGCTTTTAGCATTCGTTCAGTGAATATAAATAAATATTTAAAGTAATGGCCAATAGAGGTCACAATTTTGTTACATTTAGACATATAAATTCGTCTGATGATAAAAGCTGACTCTTTTTAGTTAAAAATAAATAAGGTCAGCGTTTCTTTCATTAGTAGCGGGACGTATAGGCATCACGTCCCACATCACGTCACAAATATATAGAAACTTATTTTACTTCACTGTAGATTTTACAATTTTAATATTTTTAGTTTTTTCTCTTTACAGATTAGAATATACATATTTAAAGTTTTAAAACGATTTCACTATAACATAAAATTCTTTATTCATTAACATTCATCATATATAGACGGTTATACCGGAAACTATGGCCTGATATTTGAAGTATGATCTAAATCTGTCTTATTCCATTAAACCACTAATTATTAGTAATACCTTCTTGTGGTGACATAATGTAATTGTTACGGGTCGATGACCTCAATGTCCGCATTAACACTATTAAACATTGAACTCGTTTTAGAAAGACCATAGCAAGCATTATTTTACTGCTATCCATTGCACGCGAAGTTTTAACTGCCTTGTTATAAATTTCTGAAGGAAACGAAATCAATGATTCGGAACCTAAATCTACATTCAAATATAGACGAATAAAACTTACATTTTTAACAGTAAGTGCTCTTGTTTTGAAATTTAATAATGGTAAGGTATCATGTAAATATAGACTTTACAGATTATAATTTTCAATCAATTTTATTATGAATATCATAAGTTTTTCAAATATTGGAGGTGCTATAAAATGCAGGTTATTTATTCGCCTATTATGAAGGATTAGTTTATTCTTATTCAAGTCTATATTATTGTTTTGAATTTGAAGGTTAAAAGATAAAATTTTATATCAGTAGAGTAGGTAGAGTAGAAACAGTAAGATGTTATAAAGATATTATGTTGGCATGTAGATTACAAGTAATATTACTTATTATTTGTTATTAATTGTGAGTTACGTAAACCAGGTTTTAGATTGGCAAATAATGATTTGCTTATGTAAAATATATAAGTATGACAAGTATGAGACCACACTTGTAATGGTGATGTTTGTTTCAAATCAACACGTCTTACTCTGTATTTGTCACGCCATCACATTATTCACCGCACCCACACAGAGTGTGAGGGAAATACCATTGATGTTGTATATTATGTTTTAAATATTGTAATAAAATTATTTCTTTGATATTTTTTAACAAAATTGGGAAAAATAAACTAAGAAATTATTTAATCGAATAAATTACGTAGCGATGATGATTGTGATGATGTTCCACGATTGAAATAAAATATTTCAGAAGCAACATTGACATATGGATATTTAAAGGTACGTCGAGATATACATAGTGTATAAAATACTTTACTAATATTTAATAAAACTTTATTTTTATTTAGACATGAGTTAAGATAACGCGTAAAATATTTTTTTAGGGTTTATATTAGATTATAAAAGGAGTCATGCTCGTGAACCTAATCGTATTTTGTATAATAAAAAATAAACTACACAAGTTGGACTGAAAGCGGAGGCTTTTAATGTTACTAGTGGTCACCAAGTGACCGATATTCAATAGTAATTCAAAAAATTTTTTCTTTATTAGATTAGAAACATACCCTTCTAACTATCGCGTTTATCTTTTGTTTTAATTCAATCCTGTTACCTCAGGAGAAAATTTACTCCTTACATCTAATTATTTATTTGACATTGACTGTGTTGACGTGACCAATTAACCCTTTTAATATATACTTCTATATTTACTTTAAAAACTTCTGGTGTTGTTAAACTTTCAAGTAATCGATGTAACGTACTGCAATATTTAATGTGTTTCCAAAGGGTTGACAAAACGCGATGTTTTACGTAAATATGTTTTACCCAGTTTTGTACGCATTTTTGTAAAAGACCTTCAAAGTGAACAAATAACCTTAGAAACGTTCATAATTAATATATCTTCTATTTTTACATGTTAAAAAGTTATGTACACAAAAAAGAAATAAATCTATTAATTATACTTAGAAATTGTTTAGTAAAAAATCCGTGCCCGCAGGGGGACACGCGTGGGTAGACCTCGTGTTTAACTTGTTTAAAATATAACTCACTATCTAAGAATAACACATGATGCCGTTGTTTACATCAAAAATTTTCAAGCAAACAGCGGTTTTTATTTTTTTTCTCGGCAAAGATATCTTTTTTGGAAATACTTTTGATACTTAAATTTAGAGTAAAAAATAACCTTTCTAGTAAAAATATTTGCGAAGAGGGAATGTTTACCAGAAAAAAGTTGCCGTGGTTTTACCTACCTTAAATTTTCAAGCTAAAAGTGGTTTTTATTTTTTTTCTCGAAAACGGTACCTTCTACGGAAAAACTTTTGGTACCTCAATTTAGAGTAAAAAATACCCTTTCTATTAAAAATACTTGTGATGTAAGAATGTTTACCAGAAAAAAGTTATGATTTTTTTTCCAAAAATTTTCGGTTTTTTTACCCCCACCCCTAAGTTAATGAAGTTAGGTTTTAGGTTTATCTACATTAGTTATAGGTATTCATCAAAGACATCATATGATATAAACGCAAATGATCTTCTTTGTGTAGGGAAAAAGTTATGGTCGAAAAACTGAAATCAGAAAAAGTGAGGCCCTAGCGCCCCCTGTGGCCGGATTTCTCTGGTTAACGAACTTGACCTTGATTTTTGGATGGTTGATTTTTGTGCAAAGTTTGAAAGCGATCCGAGCGAAACTGCAGCCGCTATCGTGCTGACAAAAGTCGAATCTGGACGCACGCACGCATATATATATATATATATATATATATATATATATATATATATATATATATATATATAAATATATATATATATATATATATATAAACCTTTTGACCAATGGTCATTTCGGACTCAGGGGGTCATAAGAAGACCTCCTGTGAAGAAATTTTTCCAAAATTCGAAAGTCGGGTATAAATGAATGGGCAGACCGAATTCTTCGAGGTCTACCCAAAAGTTAATTATTTTACCTTAGTTAATATGTATATTTTTTACAGACATGAAAATATTTTGTCTACAGTACATGCTGCTTTAATTTCCGTAGGCAAAGTGAGGTTTTTCAGTAAATTAATTTCGTACCTTTGAGTTTTAAAACATGTGTTTGCGGAATGTTTTCACTTATTTTATTTGAGTACAGCGTATTTTTAGAATATAATTATGTTTATCCAGGTAAAATTATAAAAGGTAAACATTCATTTATTAATAAACGGTTATTATTTTAGAACTGTTAAAATAATGCGAATTGAAGACAAGTTATTTACTTCTTTTAATAAAATATTATTTAAACAATAGTAGGAATTCAAATTCAGTGTTGTTATGTGTTTGAATGTCAATATGACATATTTTATAATCAGTTAGGTATTTTAACATCGAAATTTATAGTGGTAATGAGTATAATGTTTAGAATAGCCATAATTATACTGATTACATACATACCTAGTATTCTGATTCTTTGCAAAGCATCAAGAAGAGTGCCCTCGAAGAGCGGTAATACGTAAACTTGTGTCTTTTGGAGATTAAACTGAACGAGGTTCAGTTCAGCCCATTTAAAGACCATTCCCAGATAGGTCTCTAAAGATGACATACGTCTTTTAGGTACCCATCAACGTTTTCTCTAAGGACTCCTGCACGACCGAAATATACCGCATCTCCAGTGCTGTCATTCGCATAACAATGTATGTTGCCAAGATTCAACATTTCATTTATGTGCAAGAGGAACGTGGTTGCGGGTAACACGCAGCATTGAATTATGAATATTTTATTATTTGAGAGAATAAAAGCTTTTTCGACTGGTTTTATTAGACAATAAGATATATAATGAAATTTATAAAACTATAATAGAATATATTAAACAGTAAATAAGATTTACTTAATATTATTTACATATTTCTTTTATTGATGTTTGTTATTTAATAATCAAGTGTAAGTAGTAAAATAAATGTTTTGTTATTTGTTAACAAAATATTAAAATAATATAGAGATGTTCCTATAGCTTATTCTAATCTATTTAATCTTCTAACATAACCCTGTCTGGATCTATAAATGCTTCAACGTACCACGACGTGGTTGTATATGAAGACCGCGGAGAAGACCTAACGTTCCTTAAAATAAGAAAAACACCAAATAGGACTACGCCCCCCGAAAACACCTGGGGCGAACCAAGCAACCAGATCCTACAAAGCAGCGCCGCACGCCTTCAAGAGAAAATTGCCATCGAAATTCAATCCAACAAAATAACACAGGACAAATTAAAAACTAAGAAAGGATTTAATAAGATGATTACAATGCTTAAACCGAAGCAAAAATATCATAAAAAGAACAGAACTAGAGCCGACATGGGACAAACAAGTGCACCCGATTTACCATCTGCCAGTGGTGCCAACGAACATATGCGAAACGCGTTTCTTGAGTACACAGCATCTATAAGGGAAACAATCAAAACTAACCTTGCGATCTGTGAAAAGATCAGGCGGACCTTCGAACTTGAAAATGAAGGTCTTCTTAAAGTATTACTCAAGGAAGAAAAAGCCGCCATTTTCAACAACACTACATCTGAATATGTACGGGGTAAAACACCTAAAATTCCCCACATGGCGGCTTACAGCGTTAAAAATGGATTCGTTAAAATAGCTGAAACCCCCAAAGGAGTAACTGGACCGCCCAAGTATTTAACACCCGCTGAAGACTCAATACTTGTAGTAGCCCGCTGCACAGAGGTCTGGCTGGAAGATAACATCCTCCAAATGGCTACAGCCGTAGAGGATTCAGCAAGACCCTGGGAAGACTGGGAAGCACCAATTTTCCACTGGGTCAACGGCGTTCCTGGATGTGGAAAATCGACTTGGGTAGTAAACAACTTCGTATTTGAAAGTGACTTGATAGCAACAACGACGACTGAGGCAGCATTAGAGCTCAGGAATAAACTCGCCCTCAGTTGTCCAAAGGACGGGAAGACCAAAGTCCGAACGATCGCTTCAATATTAATAAATGGCGTCAAAGAAAAGCCTGAACGACTTATCGTTGACGAGGCCTTGATGAACCATTTCGGAGCGATCGTTATGGCGGCCCGACTAACAGAGGCCAAAGCAGTCACACTAATCGGAGACACAAACCAGATTCCTTATATAGACCGGCTAAATCTGTTCCATATTAAATATAATAGCCCATACCTCGTGACGTCTATCAGTCAAGAGCTCTTAAGAACCTACCGATGTCCCCTGGACGTAAGCTATGCTCTAAACGAGGTATACAACGGCATATACTCAGCCCATTCATTGACTCGCTCTCTGAGAACAGTCAGGTTTACGGGTGCTACCATCGAAGCTGACTTTCCTAATACCCTGTACCTGGTCCACACACAGACTGAAAAAGCGGACCTTACAAACCTAGGGTACAGAAAAGGGGAAAACTCGCGCATCCTCACTATCAATGAAGCTCAGGGATTAACATACGAGTCGGTAATAATCATCCAAACGAAATCCAAACCAAAATCGTACCTGACAAGTGTCCCACACGCAGTGGTGGCTTTATCTAGGCACACAAGAAGTTCTACGTACTACACGGATATCGACGAAGACGCCATTGTGAGATTCATTAGGCGGGCCGGCGATACCTCCGATAGAACTCTTGTAGAGTACAACCTCAAGATGGCTATTTCTCACCGTGACTCCGACGCTATGAAAAAGCTAGTGAACTTAATAACCTAGCTTACTACTACTACTATTTACTTTATTTATTATTATTATCAATTTCTAAAATAGCTTTGGAAAACTTGTGTACAATTTCCTGCGAAGTTACCATCGCAATTAAATTCGTAATAAAATTGTTTAAAATCACAATGAAAGGCATGGACAAATGTCTATGGTCTTAAAAAAAAAAAAAAAAAAAAAAAAAAAAAAAAAAAAAAAAAAAAAAAAAAAAAAAAAAAACATAACCCTGTGTACTTTGATAAGACCTAGCAGATCTTCGATAATCATATTTCCTTTATCGACTCTGCCTTAACTTGTGCTATAATTCTAGTATAATTTGATGTCTTACTCTGTAAGATAACAACAAACAAGGTACAAATTAGTTTAGTTAAATGCATATACAACAAATCATTAATATTTTTTTAATTTATTGATAAATTATTCTTAAGTAAATTTATAACGTATTTAGTTATATTAACGTATTAATTTACTTGACGTGGATAATAATTTACCCTTTTTCAACGGTCTGCTTCAATCTCACATCAATGCTTATATCACGATGTGTATAACTACTTACATATGACTTAGACTTAAAAAGGAATAAATCTTCCAAAGATAAAAACTTAATTAGATATGCACTTCGATCGCTTTATAGGGTATTTCATTTTAACATCTCACACACACACATATATTGACATAAAGCATACAAAAAGAAAAATGAACTATGAACATTATTGAACATTTAAATATGAACTATATTTACTATTTGTATCTAAGTTAATATCTAGAACTCTCACTTAATAAGGCCGAGTGGAAGGTTCGTTAGTAATTAGATGGTTTACGTAACAGCGCCTTTCGGTGTATAATGTCTGCCAGAGTTTAATAACGGTAAGATCAAAGAGAAAATTGGAAAAATATTATATATTAAATTTACTATCACTTGGTTTATTAAATTTACTATATTACTGAATAATATTATGATTGAATTTAAATAAAATATGCCATTAAAATCTTCTTAACTTTAACGTTAATGGTAATAATTAAATATAATTATACATATGATAACTGACCTAATTATTTAGTGGTAGTAAACAACGTGACTACAACAGATGTACCTAACATTAAAGTAATATATATTTTTAATAAAAAACAATTAGAAAGCAAAAAAATAACGATGTAGCCATTTCGATCCGTGTATTACTTTGTAAAATTTATGAAAATCGACTTGAAAATGTAAAATATTTTACTGAAGAATATGAAAGCCAATTTTCGAGTTGATTGGATATAAAATGGAAATCCGCAACTTGATATGAATATTAAGGTTATGAATAATATTATGTATATAAATATTAGAGTGTGTTTGTTCTTCTTTTAAGACTTCACTGTTGTTAGGCTTTGAAAATACAATGTGAAAATCAAGTAGAACTAATTGACGGTGTGTAGTCTATAATGGAAATACTCATGTTCTTAAAACTAAACTAATTCTGTACTCCGAAAACTAATTTAAATCTGTTGTTATAATATTTTTGTATAATCAGTTTATTCTTTACAAGAAACACATAACTATGAGTATGTTTATATCTAATAACGATCAATTATTTTATTTAAATATAAAGTATCGTAATGTAATAATGGTTGTTTCACACTTTATTGTCAGAGAGTTAAGTGTTTGAACAATTTTCAAAACAAACAATGCTCAGTTTAGAAACATAATCATTTTATTGTGGAACAAACACAGTGTTCCCAAGAATAATACAAAATAGGAAACACGTAAAATTGTATAATTTTGAAAATATATTTATTTATATTTATTTATCTTCACGCCATATCCCTTGCGGGGTAGCCAGAGACGACGGAGCGCCAAACGCTACGGTCTCTGCATACCTCTTTCGTCTCGGCCACAGACATCAACCTCTTCATACATGCTTTTAAAGCTTTTTACCTTTCTTTCAACACTCATTCATAAATCTTTTTTACCATTCTTTCATCACTTATTCGCTCGACGTGCCCAAACCACCTGAGCACGTTCTTCTTCATTCTCACCGTAACATCTTCGCTAGTACCTGCCATCTTCATTACGGATTCGGTCAGCTAAACTGACTCCGCATATTCGGCGAAGAGATCGCATCTTCACAACATTCATCATACTTACATTCTTCTTCTGTGTTACCCACGTTTGGCTACCCTATAACAGCGTCAGTAGCAAAACTGCATTGTGTACAGCCTAACGTGCAGCTATGCTGACGTTTCGTCGTCTTAACAATGCAGCTAAAGCACCGTTGACTCTATTACCGGCAGCAATACGCCTTTCCACATCCATTTCGTATCTTCTGTCTCTGCTAAACATACTTCCCAAATATACCACTTCATTCACTTGTTCTATTATCTTACCATTTACGTTGATCTTACATTCTGTTCTTTCTTCATTTCTTTCAAATACCAGAACCTTCGTCTTATCTACATTCAGGTTTAGACCATTATTATCACAAATTGCAAATTGCATTCTGATGATGCAATGAGCACTGCATCATCTACATATAGCAAGCAATTGACTTTAAGGTCACCTACTTTCACTCCCATGTCAATATCTTTCACGCCTTGGAGACAACTATCCAAATACAAATTGAACAACCAAGCTGACATAGCGCAACCTTGCTTAACACCCGATTGGATGTAAAACCAGAGCGACATGCCAGCTCCTACTCGCTCACAGGCTGAGTCATCTTTGTAAAGAGATTTTACAGCCTGTGGCAAGGGTCCGCTCACATTGCATCGGGGTATCTCCCATAATTTCTTTCTCACAACCCTGTCAAACGCCTTTTCCAAATCCACAAAAGCACAGAAAACCTTTCGGTTTAGGGCCAAAAATTTTTCCGTGATCATGCGGAGGGAAAAGATCTTATCTATACACCCTCTTCCAGGTCTAAATCCTCTTTGGGCGTCCCACAACAGCCTTTCAGATCTCTTTAGCATTCTTGTCGCTAATATTTTAGCGTAAAATTTACCGCCCAAGCTAATCAAACTGATAGCCCTATAGCTTGCACAATCTATCTGTGAACCTTTGTTTTTATACAAAGGTACGATGACTGCACCTCGCCAATCGTCTGGGACCTCCCCCGATTTCCAGCATAAATTGCACAAAAACCAGAAAAAGTGCAACACGTGTGGCCCACCATATTTGATCATCTCGGCAGTAACTTCATCTGCTCCCGTAGCCTTACCACATTTCAGACTTCGAATCGCGCTCTCCACTTCTTCCAAACTGATAATATATTATTTTTCCCAAATTCCTTTAGCAGTGTGGTTTAATACCGCATCGCGTATAACTGTGCAGCTGTCATTACTCAATAATTAGTTTAAATCTGTGAAACAATTTAATTCCATGATATTTTGTTATTTTATTTTATTCAGTTTCTAATATGTATATTTTTAAATTATTGCATTATAATTATAAGAAAGGCAATACCAAATATATTTTTCATTACTTACCGTTCTGTTATCTAATACCTATCAGTTCAACAAACACTTCATGTCAATAGTAGCAAAGCATCTAATACCTCCCTTTGATTAGAAGTATCTATAGGTAGCGGTTATTTATTAACAAGTGGTTTATTAAAAAATATTAAATTAAGATATTCAAAAATAAAACAAGATGCAAAAAAAAATATTGATGAGAAATTGTACAGAAATTTTTGACATATCTATTTTGTTAAAATATATATAAAGCCGGTTACCTATGATCTGGAGAAGTAAGAGTCATATGTTTCGTTAAGTATATAAACATTACATTATGTACTCAAAGAGTGTCAGATCTCGGCAAACCATGACATGTGATATTAAATGATACAGAATATATATTTCATAAGAATGAAGTAAATTTGGCGTGAGAGTTAGAGGCGAAGGTAAAAACATCTGTCATGATAATTCGTAATATTTTCATTTTTGAACAAAATTTTCATGAAAAGAAAATAAAGTAAAATAAATGAAATTCTATATATTTTTTAACAAGATACAATCTATGCAGACACATGGCTATGACCGACAACAAAAGTAATCCATATTTAGAAGCGTTAGAAGTACAACATTAATCTATTTAATTGGAGATGGATCAATGTAAGACATAAATAAATATAAATAAAAAAAAAGTCATTCGTATTATAATGCTTGAAAAAAAAATGTATAACCTCATTTACTAAATTCTTTTGTAAGTGTTGTGTCATTGATTTCTTCCTTAACGATATTTTTGTAATATTACTCGTATTTCGTGAGTTATTAAGTAAGAAAGGTTTACTAGAGAATTTTACCACTTTCCCAGGCAGTAGCGGTGCGACCATGTTGCATAATTTTTATATATTCAGTGCAGGCCAATATTTGTCGGGCTCAAAAAATAGTTTGGAAAACGCTTTTTAAAAAACTAAACTCCTTTTTTTTCATATAGTTTTGGAAAAATGGTAAATAATATTATGGTATTGGTAAGGAAACATTTTCGCTACACACTAACTCATTTTTTATTTCTTATAAAAGCTTGTGAATATAGTAAATTTAACAATTTTTTTATTAAATTGGCGGTATATTTATCTCTGGTGTTATTCATTGACTGTTAAGAAGTGATAGTTTGTTTTTAGACAAGCAATTTCTGCCCTGAGCTTATCATAGACAAACTCGATCTCAATATTTTTGTCTTTCTATTATTCCAATAATATATATTCTTCGAACACATTGTATTATGACAAGCCGTTTCATAAACTGTTAAAACATTGAGACGAAATAATTATTAATATGCTGTAATTAAGACTGTTAAAAAATATTCTCATTTTATGAAGGTTTATTTGCTGGATATTTGAGATTTATTTATAGTAAATAAAATATTTCATCCACAGTTCATATTTATTTTATTATCTTACTAAGAGAAAGAGATGAAATATAATTTAAAATTAGTTTCTCGCTGGCAAACATTTTTAATAAAAAATGAAAGTTACTGGATGTAGAATAATTACATAAACCGTACAGATTATTTTGTGTTCATCAAGGCGTTTTGGAATACGTTTTTATACACAATATAAAGTTAATTTTCTAATAACAACAATACTGTTGAGACATGTCGTTGGTTCGAAACGTATAGTTATCCGCTGAACGATTCCATTCACGGAATTGTAACTCTTATATTCAACGAGATAAAGGCAATATAAATTTTCAGTGGTATTGTAGCTCTAGCTTGGGGCAAAATTGGCATCGAGTAAACATAATTATCAAACATACGCGAGGTGTTATCTCAGTATAGAGGAAGAACAAAGACTACAATTGGTCTTATAAGATTAAACCATCTCAGTAAAAGCGATAAAATCACCATGGTATAAGAGTCTAGTTTATATATTTATTTACTTTATTAATTATATTTTATAATTTTTTTAGCGTAATTAAATAGGTTGTCTTGCATACACAAAAGCATTAGTTCTAATGGCAGATACAATAATATGTGTTTTACCTTCTGTTACATTAGTATTCTTTGGATACGTTATCAAATAGTTACTCGGACCGTAACTATATTATTTTAATACTCCGAGGAATAGATTCTCTATATGTGTGTATTCAAGCTGCAGAGGCTGTACGTGTCTGTAAATCTCTGTGTCATAGAAATATAATTAATTAAATCTTGTTAGGATGATTTATTTCTATAGGCTTATAAACACCTGGCGCCATTTATCATGCTTTCATTCCGTTTAATTAACAGTTACTGTCAAGATATATTATATGTAGTAATTTTATTTAAGATTACCTATCATACAAGACTGGTAGGAATACGTACAAATAATACGACAGAGAAACATGTCGCCACTGACATGATGTATGAGAGGAGAGGAGAGCTCCGATAGAATTAACTAATTGCACCAACTTCAAAATAAATATTATATATATATATATATATATATGTAAGCGTTGACATGTTCCTGCACGTGCATGACTGCAGTAGTTAGATATATATCTGCATTCGGGTCTTCACTCACTGTATAATTTTAATATTTATATCACCAATCAACGCGATAGTTTTAAACCTTAACAAGGACCTAGGACAGGGGTTTGATTAAATTTTATTTGTGTTTAAAATTTTATTTTTAACGCTAAGCATGTACAAACTGAAATAAATATCCTACAAAGTTATATCGAAAGTCACATTATGTGTTGAAGAAAAAAAAGCCAGTTAACACTTAAATAAATAAACAAGTACAAAAATAAAGGTTTTAAAACACAATTGATTAATATAAAATAAATAAGGAAGAATTTTAGATGAAACAAAATAATAATTTTAGCCCTCATTCTTTTCAGTTACACAATTGACAAGATTGGTTATTATATCGGTTGAAAAATACATTATTAATAATTTTTTAAATATATATTATTAGAATTTCGATACTTTAAGAGATATTAAGAGTCACTAGCGTTACGCACACATCAGCTCCTATCCGTAAGACATGAATACATTCGTTTCCGGCGTCTTATCCCACATAAAACACGATTGTGGTTGAAGGTAAGCCCGTAAATATGTCACGCGGTGATATATTTTATTTCTCTCATACAATTGCAAAAAAATCTTTTCCTTTAGAAATACAAATAAAGTCAGTTTAGACTCTTTCATGTAATCATGATGAGGTTTGAAAAGCGTCTTGTTTTGTTTCTTTTTTAGGTTAGTTTTGTTTTTCTGTATCTTAGATATGATTTAATATAATGCTTAAGATTTCTTCTCTGGATACTTCAATGTATTTTTTTAGAACTTGAAACTTAAAACTTTAATATTGATAATTTAAAATCTCAATGATTTCCAGTCATAGGTATTATTATGAACTAAATTTATAATAAAATAACTTTGCTATTAGAATTAATAACATAACTAATTTTGTAAGGTACATTATTAAATAGTTGTGAGCAGCTTCAATGAATGTATTAATTAAAAGAATGTATTTAAATGTTATAAAGGAATACAAGAAATTTTAAATCTTATTTTAGACCAAAAAATTAAATTGTTCTTTAATGCGTAGCCAGAATTATAATATCCCATAAGTTATTAAAATGAGATCCAGTATTATTTTGTGTAATCGCATGTTTATAGTGATATTTCCGTGTATAAATAAAACATATAACAACGAACATATAAAAAGTATTAAAAAATCAGAAACAAGGTCAGAAATTTTAATTAAAGTCTTTTTCTCGTCAAAGGTTATTTGCTTCTTGGGAAGCTTCTTAAATATTCCCTTTATAACAAAGTCTTAATTTGCGTTATTATCCAAATAAGAGTTGTATTATAGTATCTTGATAAGTCAATGCAGAGTCGAAATAAATGAAAATATTAAATTATCATCGCGAATACTTTATTTTTCATTAAGAGACTGAATAAAAACATCTATATTTAAAAAGAATGCATTAATTATTTTAAAATAATCCTAGATAAGACATTTATTATTGTAGAATTATTTTTGTGCATACAAATAATAAAAGTAGTTATATTTAATATCACAGTGACCGCAAATTATGAGATTAAAAAACGTTTTAATGCCATTAACATTATCATTAAGAGTATATTAAACATTTTATAATAATTTCATAATATGCGTTATATATCTATAGTGAATTAAGTATTTACTTTTATGTTAAATATTTAATTTTGTACTATCCACATTATCATAAGAGACTCCTTACCGTGCAGTAAAACATCACACTAAGTAGCCATTACTCCCTGATTTCGTTTATATAAATTATTATAATATATTTGCATATTTAACTGCTTCATAACATCCGAAGGAACATAGGATCATAAATTTAACCGAATAAGTGCTAAAATTTATGATTTTACATAACTTAGCATTTTTTTCGAAAATTTAGTTAAATTCAATATACAACCTGATTATTACCATAATGAAATTTAAGAAGCCTTAACAACTATTGAGCAGTTTTGTGGGTAGTTGTAACAAAAATTGTAATTGGTAAATGGTGAAAAATTATTTTGAAATTTACAATATTTATTTTACATTCTTGATTCTTAAGAGCATTTTTAGAATTTTCTGCTTAAACCGGCTTAGACTCACCGAAAAATTAAATTCAAGAACAACCTCTAAGTAGTATAATAAAGTAAATCTCTTTCTCTTTCAAGTCATTTAATTTAGTGAAGTGTCTCTTATCACTTAAGTCTTATTTATTTCATGTAAAATAATTTCCTTTTCTTTTGTTCTTTCAGTGACTTCATGTATATTATACCGTTTTATTAAAATTTAAATATATGCCCAAATGTCAATTTGATATCTAAATAAGTGTTTTTGTATTGTCAATATTCTGTGAGAATAAATCGATATTTGAGAAATCTATTAATGTTAATCGCATTGGTATTCCTTCGAAATATTTATTGATCGACTTAAATATCATATAAATTACACTTATTATTTATTATGTTATTAGATAGAAGATGCAAAAGTAACACAATTTTAATCATAGCAAAGTCCTAACCTACACCTTGTATATTTATTGAGAGCTCTGTATAATTTTGTATGTTTGTTAAACAATTATTAATTAAACAATTAATAATGTTTATTAAACAATTTCTTAAGCTCGATTCTTTCACTCTATGAATTATGAAGTCGTATTCAAATTTATGTTATCAATTAATTACAATGTACTATTTATTATGAAATAATATATGAAAATACTTGTTACATCTTATAATTAGGCCCGAATATTTTTCACAAATTAGTAGATTATAAATAACTTGCATGAAAAATAGCGAATAAAACAAAGACGAGTCTTAATTCAAACTTTTTTTATCTCTAATTTTTATTTATACAACCTAAAACAACTGTTCAATAATTCATTTTTCTCATTTTATATACACCGTAACAGTGACTGATTGTTAAAATTATGAATGTTTCATGACTCCCTTGTCTGTAAAAATAAAAGTATATTTTTTATTATCGAATAGGTACTTCAAACTCGATGTATTTTACAATAGAAGCAATCTCCCGGAAAAGTTTGTTCAATGAAATTGAAATAATGGAAGCGTTTAAAAACACCTAAACAAGAGTTATTGCGTACAAATTGAAATATTTATTTTGGTGAAGAAAGTTTTCTTGCAATTGGTACAAGCGTCTGATGTAGAAGTTAAAATATGTTTCTAATGTTTACTTTTACTTTTATGTATGCCAACTTTGAGACTTTGTCATTTTGTAAAGAATTTATTTTCAATCATATCTATAAAAATGTTTCCCTATAAAGCACTAACTAACATACCATTAAGTATTATACAAAATAAATATTAACGCTTTATCTATTTACACATGTCTCTTTTTGTATTGGAATGTTTTTATAAATCGGGTTTTAACTAACTCGAACTTTGGTTTGTCTTTCCTTGTCCTATTCCGAAATTCCTCAATGCGTCCTCTATATGTTTTTTCTGTTACATAAAAACATAATTTATTGAATACGACAAAGGAATTTCTAGGGGTTACAGGAACTTATACCAAGACTTAGAGCAACAAACTAGAATCACACAAACAAATGTCCTTTGTGGGAATCGAACTCATGATCTTTAAACTACATTTTCAGGACATAAATTAATAGGATAGATTGTATTCATACATGAAACATAACATTCTTGAATGAAAATTGAATAAATTAAATATATTTATTTAAGAATCTATGATTGAATCTATGATGAGTGTAGTTAGATATTGCTCTTTGACTTCAGTAGCTGTTGAAATAAAAAAATCTATTGGTTATGTTATGTTCAAAATATAATTAGTGATTGGTTGCCATGAGTTGATAAGGACGTGTATGTTTTATTAAATTATCTCAAACAATTCATTACAAAATTGAGTATAAAGGCTGTAAATACATAGATATACACATCTACGGAACTATCATACCTTGTTAATGAAGGTTCGAAGTATCGGATTAACTCGGGTCAAGTATGTGACAGGATAGGAGCGAATTAATATACCACAGATGTTTTATATGTACATATATTTACTTATGTAGGGTATTTCATACAAATAAAGTATAAACATTCATCAAAACCTTAATAGTCTAGTTTACTTATTGTAATAATAATAATGAAATATTCGGTATAAAATATTTTCGAAATTGAAATCGTTACTTTTCTACTACACACTATACAGTAATCGTAAATATTTTATAATTTCCAATTTCACTCAAACATCAAACGTTGTATTATACAACACCTGGGCACGTCCGTTTCGTTCCCTGGATAGCTGTATTTATATATAAAGTAGTACATCCCTGGGATGTCCTGGGGAAAGGAATTCGTCAAGCACGAGCGGTCGCTATCGTTTATTTCAAATCCCGGAACCCTTATTAGTCACCTGCGTGAGTTGTGAATTGTATAAGGATTTTAGAAACACATTTTGCCGCAAAAGTTAGGGTTTTCCACATGTAAAGGTTTTGTATAGAAATTGGCTTGTTTCATTATTAATATTTTAATATTTGGTTTCTTAATATCGGTAATACAAGACAAGTTGACCCAATATAGGTAATATCATAAGTGAGAACGGCATTTTTCATCTCTTTTTTATTTTTTATTTGTCATCTTATCAAACGCTATTCGTAGACATTATTATTATTCATACATTGTTAACAAGTAACAATAAAGATCAATTACTCGTACGAAAAATTTGATAGCCAGAGTCACCGTAAAGATAGTACTCTGGCATTGTTTTCCGACCACCCCAACAAAAACAGTAAAAGTGTGAAGACCGATCCGAATCTGACAACAAATCATTAGATTACATACATAATGTCTGTACTGTAATAGGATATCCTTCATAAGTGAGATGTTAAGCACAAGTTTCCTCCTTCCGTAGCGCCACCCACGCTATGTGTTAGGTACGTGGAGCGTGGGTAGCAGTCACTAACTGCTTAACTAACAGGCCATAGAAATCATTTATCTTTGCTCTTACCCTAAGTTGAATTAGCTAAGTATCAAAATAATAAAATACTCGGAATATAAAGGTATGCTTTAATAAAACATTCTCATCTCACAAAATATCAAAAACGCTATATAAATCCTCGAGCACAGCAATCACTATCATAGGAGAAGCCGTTGCACATATCGATGTAAGTTCCAATAAGTTACTGAACAACATCGTGACGTCATCGTGGCTTTTAGCTTTTACGGCATCTCCTATAAAAAAAATATTTATTATTCAGTTGATAAAACATATTTTCTACAATAGAATATTAAATTATGCACTAACTTAAGTCAGTAAAAAACAAAGCGAGACAATATCGGATATTAAAACTAAGACTTTATTGCAAAAATATTTCTGTAATGTAACCAACGTAATACCTATTCGCTTTTAACAATATGGTTTTAATAGTGTAGTTGCTTGAAGACATCAAAACAAATTTATAAACCATTGCAGCGCTATTCATTTAGTATATTTAAACAGAAAATGCAACAAGAATCCAAGAATAAAAATCCGTGCCCGCAGGGGGACACGCGTGGGTAGACCTCGTGTGTAACTCGTTTAAAATATAACTCACTACCTAAGAATAATACATGATGCCGTTGTTTACATCAAACATTTTCAAGCAAAAAGCGGTTTTAATTTTTTTTCTCGGAAAAGGTATCTTTTTTGAAAATACTTTTGGTACTTAAATTTAGAGTAAACAATAACCTTTCTATTAAAAATATTTGAGATGAGGGAATGTTACCAGAAAAAAGTTTACCTGGTTTTACCTACTTTAAATTTTCAAGCTAAAAGTGGTTTTTATTTTTTTTCTCGGAAACGGTACCTTTTACGGGCAAAACTTTTTATACTTAAATTTAGAGTAAAAAATTATCTTTCTATTAAAAATACTTGTAATGTAGGAATGTTTACCAGAAAAAAGTAATGAATTTTTTTCCAAAAATTTTCGGTTTTCTTACCCCCACCCCTAAGTTATTGAAGTTAGGTTTTCGGTTTATCTACATTAGTTATAGGTATTTATTAAAGACATCATATAATATGAACGCGATTGATCTCCTTCGTATAGGGACAAAGTTATGGTCGAAAAACTGAAATCAGAAAAAGTGAGGCCCCAGCGCCCCCTGTGACCGGATGTCTCTGGTTAACGAACTTGACCTTCATTTTTGGATGGTTGATTTTTGTGCAAAGTTTGAAAGCGATCCGAGTGAAACTGCGGCCGCTATCGTGCTGACAAAAGTCGAATCTGGACGCACGCACGCATATATATATATATATATATATATATATATATAAACTTTTTGACCAATGGTCATTTCGGACTCAGGCGGTCATAAGAAGACCTCCTGTGCAGAAATTTTTCCAAAATTCGAAAGTAGGGGACAAATGAATGGGCAGACCGAATTCTTCGAGGTCTACCCAATAATATTAAAGGAATGAGAATTACAGAAGTATGAAACAACATTTGGTTAAATAATATTAAAGGTACCAAAATAAAGTAAACCATTGCTACACACTAAATTGAACTTCTTTATGAATCAAAGAAAAGAGCAAACACCCAAAGCCAAATACAAATATTCACTGTACGAATATTTGATTCAACGCGAATTACAATACTGCAATGGCGACGCAAATAAGTCATAGCGGCGGTTGGTTGAAATAACAAAAATTTAGGTAAAAATCAAAGTGTAACTGACCTAGCCATAGCCGCTTCACAATTACATTTTTTCTCTCTCCTAGTCAACAGCAATGCTAGTTTCAACTATTGAATTATTTAGTTTGCCCGTCCTTTTGTGTAGGCCGCCCTATAACAGAACAATTGCATTGGCGTATTTTTACATTTGAATATATATTTATATTTTATATTTTTGTATTTTTTTCTCGTTTCCCAGAAAAATATAATAATAATAAATAGACTTGGTCAACTTTACGTAACTATAAGGTTCTTTTTTTTACAGATCAGCTTAATTACAGATTGATAATTAAACGCCAATATTGGTAAACTCTCATTAGGGAATATTGAAACACAAGATTTATTGCTGTAAGCGTCTGTTTTTAAAATTGCTTGATATTGGGTAGACCTCGACGAATTCGGTCTGCCCATTCATTTGTACCCGACTTTGGAATTTTGGAAAAATTTCTTCACAGGAGGTCTTCTTATGACCCCCTGAATCCGAAATGACCATTTGTCAAAAAGTTTATATATATATATGCGTGCGTGCGTCCAGATTCGACTTTTGTCAGCACGATAGCGGCCGCAGTTTCGCTCGGATCGCTTTCAAACTTTGCACAAAAATCAACCATCCAAAAATGAAGGTCAAGTTCGTTAACCAGAGAAATTCGGCCACGGGGGGCGCTAGGGCCTCACTTTTTCTGATTTCAGTTTTTCGACCTTAACTTTTTCCCTATACAAAGTAGATCAATCGCGTTCATATTATATGATGTTCTTGACAAATACCTATAACTAATGTACATAAACCGAAAACCTAACTTCAACAACTTAGTGGTGGGGGTAAAAAAACCTAAATTTTTTGGAAAAAAATTCATAACTTTTTTATGGTGAACATTATTACATCACAAGTATTTTTAATAGAAAGGTTATTTAATATATATAAATTTAGGTACTAAAAATTTTTCCGTAAAAGGTACCGTTTCCGAGAAAAAAAATAAAAACCACTTTTAGCTTGAAAATTTAAGGTAGGTAAACCACGGCAACTTTTTTCTGGTAAACATTCCCTCCTCGCAAATATTATTAATAGAAAGGTTATTTTTTACTCTAAATTTAAGTACCAAAAGTATTTCCAAAAAAGATACCTTTTCCGAGAAAAAAAATAAAAACCGCTTTTTGCTTGAAAATGTTTGATGTACAACGGCATCATGTGTTATTCTTAGGTAGTGAGTTATATTTTAAACCAGTTATAAACGAGGTCTACCCACGCGTGTCCCCCTGCGGGCACGAATTTTTTTTGACATGACATCCAGTATTTTTATGATATTTTTTTACGTAATATACATGTCGCCGCCGACCCTTGAAGGCCTCATTATTATTATTCTTATTATATTATATATATTAGTATTAACTATTTGTTACTTGTTTTTAAATTATTTGTAAAATATTATAAGGTACATTTTAGACTAACCCACTACTCTTTTGTTTTTGTAAGTGGATAGTGTTTTAATAAATATTGTGTATAAATAACGATTTGTTACGTAATTAGCGTTTGTTAATTACTTTACAAAAATAAAATAAATCAAGTCAAAATAAATAAAGTTAGAATTCATTAATTCCAAATGCTTTGATTTGACTAAAGTTATTATCAAGTGTAAGCTGTCACGTGATCGTGCGATATTGACAGTTTTCCGGAATCGAGTCAAATGATCAACTTCTTTGAGAACTATAAATAATATATTGGTGTTTTACTGTTAGTACTCGTAATTACAAATGTTTACCTGTTCTTTTAGTGGTAAATTCTTTGAGTTATTCATAATTAAATATTAAGTTTAGTTAAGGTATCATTAGAGTGGGTGTATTAGAAAAGTTAAATTATTTTAAATGAATCATTTGGATTATCGTAATGAAATATTAATATTTCATTTATAGTGATTGTAAAAAGTGAGTGTATTAAAGAACTATGATTATTTTAAATAAGTTGTTAATACATTTCAATGTGTTTTGATTAAATAAAATTGTTATTTTTCTACTTTACGGTTTTCTTATTTCTAAGAATTTATAATCGAGTATACTTGACTTCTTATTTAATAAGTATGAGTAAATTAATTAATACGAGAATCGATGAATCTGATGGAGTCATCGACTCTGATCCTTTTAAATATTCTATTATAATTTCGGTTTAAACCTATCATAATGTTACTTTATTGAACTCATTCGATCTTTCACCAAATTTAATTATTGTATAAAATAAATGATACATAGTAATTATCACCATATTTCATTGAATTAATTATATAGTTAGTTATATAGTATATATAATTTATAACAAATACGAATATAAGAAATAATTAATTAATAAACACAAGTATATAGGAATATAACAGGTAAAATAATAAAAGGATTGTGGATTATATAAATATAAACAGCATAATTGTTTTTTAGACTAAAAAGGAATTCGGCTGATGTAAAAGACGCTTTATTTGAGTAACCGTGTTAGTTAAGGAAAGATGACTATCATCTACTTTAGTCTCTTTAAAATTCAACTGATTGTAGTCCGTGCTACGTATCTTTAGCGAAACAAACCGATCAAAAATTTATACCATTAATATTTTAATAAAAGAGCTAAAACATGTGAAATAGTAATATATAACTTGGAAGGCAGTGTTTGTGAAGACAAAAATTAAAAGTGAATTATATAATACAACAAATGATGTTTATTATTTGTCTTTTGATTTTGAATATATTTTTAAATAATAATTTACTACAACTGAGGCTTTTAAGTTACGAGTATATATACTGTTATACATATTAATATATATCAGTCAGACCCTAAACACCCAAATAATATTTAAAAAAACATCCATATATCTATGAAATCAATATTAAAAGTTAGTAAAACACAATAAGAAGTATCAATTTCAATCCATTAGTTGCCAAGGTTTCTGCGAAAGACTGTCCATGAAAATTTCCAATGAAACCAATTTGCGTAATGGTAACAATGTTTTATTATTTCTAATAAAAAAGTTTAAAAATAACTATATGTATTATTGATAGCAAAACTCTACAAAACATTGCAATATAGATAGAACAGTGAAATGCAATTTTTCTAATTTATGCGCTGAAGTTTACGAAGATTTTAGCGACTTGATGGAAATACTTGTAATAAATATACTAATTACATACGAATATGTACAAACACAATTCACTGCCTTCTGGAAATACAAAAAATAATTGTTCAAAAGAATATATTATCCCCATTTACAAAAGTTCTGGTGTCTTAATTGGTTAAAATTAGACTTTCAAAAACCTCTTGTATAAAAGGTACTTCAATGTTTGTTGACATTCAAGTAAAGGTCAATAATATTGTAGTTGTGTATTAATTCGTTTCAAACGTTAGTATAAACCCTTTATTCATTGCCTTTCACGCGTATATAAATTATAATCAAGGATAAAATACATCCTACGTTTAATTTATTCTCTTTTCAGAGAACCGAGTGGGATAATATGGTTAAGGGCTTGACAAACAATTGATTTATTTACAATCTCTTACATATCAATAATAAATACCCCTTTTTATTGCAGATTTAATTTTCCTTACGTTTATTTTATTATTTATATTTTATAATAATTATAGAGAGTTCACTACTGGGAGAGGTTGTATATTTAAATTTATACAAAATATATTTTTAAATATATTTTTTGTTTTCTCTCTAGCAAGTAATAGTCTATTTTAAATTCTCATATAATAATTCTTAAAATAGAAACGACTAATGAACTATTGATTCCAACTTAACAACTTCCCTGACCTTCTTTAACACAAGTTTCTAAACTAAATTGCAAATTCCGTTCGTTAATTCAAAGAAAATATTTGTCGATCTATTCACAAGTAATTCAATGACGAACCTTCTGTTGTGAGAATATCCTCTTCTTTGTATGAGTGGACTTCAAAGGTTCTAGCAATTTGTGCCACTTAACTTGTGTTGGATTTATTTTTAGCAAATGAAGAATCATGTGGGAAGATTTGAATGGTATAAGTTTGATAATCCTATTACGATACGTTATTTGAAACAATATTGTTAGAGATCAAAACAATATTGAAATTTGTAAAATGTTTGTGTAAATAATTAAAAAGTAGAAGTTAATAAACATAAAGTTTTTACATTAATTACGTGAATATTTCAAAGGGTGTCATAACTTCTTGGAGATAAGCGCATTCAAGTTTAAGCTAAGAACTCTCTCACTAATTTTATCAAAATATTTTTATACATTTTTATAATTAAAAAAAAACTATTCAATATTTAGATCTTAAAAAAAAAGTTAAAAAGTCCAGTTATTCAGATATGTAAAGATAAAACTGAATGTGTACTAAGAGGTCTTGAGGTTTTTATACAAAAGCAGATAACAAGAAATTACATTTTTATTCGAGGTTATATAATGTTTTTTTCAAGATGCCAGAGTGATGTTTTGATTTGGAGATTTTTTTTCATAATTAATTGTCCATAATTTGTATTTGACAAACAGAATTATGTTGCATCTTTTGTTATCCCAAGGACTTTAAATAATATAGGTTAATTGTAATCTAATTTGAGGTGAAAACCCTCTAATGAGGTTTTGAACCATAAACCATTATGATTGCCGTTGGGCTCCGTTATTAGTGTTACTCTGCCAATTTTACAAAGTGGATATTTGAATAATGGATTTTTTGGTTTTGAAATCCAAATTGTATACTTATTTTACCTGAAGAAGCCAAACCCGGTATCTTCAAACAATACATATGTATATGACGTGCTAAGTCACTGAAGTATTTAATGAAGGTCTAAAGGGACTCCTCTCAGTCATAGCAATCTGAAGTAAGTCCCGAGTGACGACCCGTGTGTAGATAGATATGTTTCCAAGAGATGCATGAAGCCGCAAACTGAAATAGGAGACTAAAAATTAAATATATCAAAAACAATAGTTTACGTTCCTTAATAGTAAAAAAAAACAATATATATTTCCTTACTTCTAAGATAGCAAAAGAGATTCGTTAAATCTTATCTTAATGAGCTATATTTTAAAAGTACTCTCGTGAAAATATTTCGTCCCTTGTACTTCCTAAGATTTCATTTTTAGTCAGTAAGTGGATTTTCCCTTAATAAATACCAAGATTTATGATTTATTAAAACATACCACTAATGCATTTCTATTTAACTGTTACAATTAATGATATTAGTTATTCGCAAATTACCCGTTCAATGGATATCCTTTAACGTTTTTAATAAAGGAAACATCAAAAGAGCCCGCAGTTCTTGTAATTAACCCCGGGCGTAGGGCCACTAAAGAAAAGAAAGAGTGGCGTCACTTTTTCTCCTTTCGGTTTTATAAAATTCAACAAAGTCATGTTTATGACATTAATTAATGATTAAGGAATTGATTCGATTAAATAAACAAATACAAAGTCCATTTAAGATCTCTATTAAATTTATTAAGAAAACTACATTTTCAATAATTTCATAATGATGCCACTGGCTAGGTCTATTCATAGATTTTGTCTTCTTTTTTATATATAGTCATAATGTATACAAAATAAACTTTAAAGTAAAGTAAACTTAAACTTTAAAGTAAGTAAGTAAAGTTGTACTTTTTTTATTATTAAGAGGAAAAACAAGGTAAAATATTTGTAAAACAATATAATTAATTAATTGAATTAATGTTATTAAAAGAGACATATTTTAACTTATAATATCATCGATTTTGTCAATATATTATATATTCATGTACGCCTTTGTGTATGTTAATACCACATTATCTTTATAACTTTTTTATTTAATTCCGACAACAGATTTCAGAATACAATTGAAACCTTTGAAAGACGTGACCTTTATTAGGGTAAACGGTTATTTTGCTGAGGTCTAAATGAAGCCTCCAGAAAATGTCTGCGTAATATACCATAAATCTTAGAAGGGTAAATTCTAGATCACTAGCAGTTGTTACATCGGTTGAGTCACGTATAACATTTTGGTTGTTTTATTAGCATAATATAATCGGGGAAAGGATCTAATTTATTGTACATTCAAAATATACTTATAAATATTTTACAAGTCAAAATATCTATTAATATCTACACATACATATAAATAAAATGGAAGTCTGTTTTAATTCCAAATTAATACCTTTTCATTATTTACATATATGAAAGTAGGTATACGATAGTGACATAAAAAAATATTATATAATTTTTCTCTGTCAGTCTGTTGTTCTGTTCTTATTCTGTTCTCTGAAACATCTTGACCGATTTTAACAAGATCTTCACTGAAGGATAGCTGATGTTATAAGGAGTAACATAGACTACTTTTATTTTAAAAACATATTCCTCGCAAATGAAGTCGTAAGTCATTTCATACAGTACGATGTTACAATCGTATTCTAAAACATCGAAACATGTCTAATCGTGTCACAGTCAATTGCATTCTAAACTGACATTTAGTTAATCATGTTTACACCCGTTGTCATTAAAATTCATAAGATGGCACTGCTGCGATAAAATTATCTTACCGTATAAAATCGTAATTCGTGAAAGCATGAGTATAAACTGAACATTTATTCTAACCCAACCACCGCCTGATTAAAATATTATTTCCATTATAATGAACTAATTAGGTATTAGCTTTTCAAATGCTCTTTGATTTTTAATTGTACAAAGCTAACGCTGCTTTAACATTAAACTTTTCTATTTATACTGAGGTTTAATTATTATCTACTTTTAAATATAAGACCTGTCTTTTCAAATAACCTATTGGTAGAGTGGTTGGAAAGCCAGTAAGTTGGTCTGAATGTTAAAGTTTCATTTCCTTAACGTTATTATAAAATACAGTTTTATTTAAAATTTGATTCTCCTCAGCTTCATTGATTGAGTGAGAGCAAGGCATTTCTGTTTTAGATATGTCGATAAAATATTTTCTTATAATTGTCTGTTTAGGATGGGCGGTTGTTCTTCTACAAGTCGTATATCTATTGAACAGAAGTGAACTAAAAGTTGAAGTGCAATAATCGATCCTAGTGATCTTATTTATATAGATATATATAACACCACTACTACTTAATACTAATAAAGTTTCCGTGAAAGATTGTGTACGGTTTATCTAAAAGTCTGTTCCGAGCAGTGTAATACAGTTAGCTCTGCCAGGGTACTAACGATATTCGACATGCTTTTGACATACTGACGTAAATTAATAATATTATATAATAATATTTTAACTAATGATATAAGCTATATCATTAGTTAAAATATTATTATTATTTACGTAATTTCTCAAACTATTTTTTATTATAGTTTACGTAATTTCTCAAACTATTTTTTATTTTTATCTTAGAGGAGGGCAAACCAGCTTTCGGGTCCCCGATGACAAGTCTTCGCCGCCCACGAGCTCTTGCAACATCAGGGGAATCGCGAGAGCGTTGCCGGTCTTGTAGGTGCACATGTCCTATCGATACGGTAATACCGCCGAAGGACGTTAGTTCCACAGATTAGCGCTATGTGGAAAAAAGGTCTTTGAAAAAACGCACAGTAGAGGATCGTCACGCATCCAGATGTTATGGGTGGTATTGCAGACAATGACGTGCTGTACAATGATGAATTTTGGTGGCTAGCATCAAAACAAGTAGCTCTTCGGAACACCCGCCATTATAAACGCGTTAGAAGACGCACAATGATGCCACGTTTCTACACAATGCCAGAGAGTCCAACCGCTCACAGAGCACAAGGTACCCAGCAATCCGAAGAGTTCCCCGTTGCATGTGGTCAAAAGGAAGAAGCTGATATTGGGATGATCCGGACCAGATATGAGAACAGTACTCCTTGTGTAGCCAAACTTGCGCCTTATAGAGCGCAAGTCTTGAAGTGTTTGATAGTACTATTTAAAAATGGTTTTAATATCCATTGAAATGCTAAATTATTAATAGTATTCAGAAGTCAACAGTATAATTAATAAAAATAATTTAAAAAATCAAGTAGATTTACATTCATAGTATCGCTGTATTTTTAACCATGTGTATTATGGAAACAATTTTAATGCTCATAAAATTATGTAATTCAATCCTTCTAATAAATAACCTTTAAAATAAAAAATGTATTGAAATCTTAATTATTATTAATAATTCAAGACAAGAAATTATAAATAGTCATTAAAAAATGGTTTTACTTCTTAAGGTTTAAACTCTTTGTTACTCTTACATTGTCACAATAAAGTTAGTTTTATATTTCACCTATAATAAAAAAACAGTGAAAAGTATGTTATGTTCTGAGAAGAACAAGATTTTTTTATAATTTTTATATATTAAAGTTTCAAGTAGTGGTACGAATAAACATTGTGTATAAAAATTGCTAAATGCTAGAACCGGTTGGTAAAACTAAAATGTATCATTTATTAGTAAGGCGGCGATAAAATATTAATTCTCCGCTCTCTTTGCGTCCTTTCCACTGTCCCAAGGCTATATCTTTGGAACCATTCATCACATTACATACCTTAAACAAGCTGTGTTGAAAAAAGAAAACAAAGGCAAAGTAATAATTGTTCTAAGTATTGGGGCAATGAGATATTTCAAAGATATTAATTAACTGGAAGGGTCATTGTATCTTGCCAGTTTTTATTTATGACAATTTTATTTACTTTATACTGGTAACACATTTTTTCACCGTTAATTAATATTTCAACAAAAAAATTCTAACTTAACAAACGCCTTAACTTACTTATACGATTTTAAAAAAGGTGTAACAGTAATGCCTTTGCTTAATTTTGTTAAAAATTTCTTCATTCTAATAGGACATAAACAAGGAACAGAAACATGTCTTTATATTACTCACCTTATAAACATCTAGCATGAGATAATAATAAAGCTACACAAGTCATCGCGCAAGTTACAAGTTATAGGATTAGCCGCTGCACATCGACCTTACACACCACTAAGTCACTGAACAACATTATGGCGTCATCGTGGCTCTTAGCTTCTTTGGCTTGTCCTATATTTTTATTTTTACGAACAGAATAATAAATGCCCTAATTCAGTTCAGTAAATTTTACAAAACAACCCAATTTTAGGATATTACATTTTAAAGATTTATATAAAAAAATACTTCTTCAATCTCTTTTATGAACGTTATTTCTGTAATAAAATAATCTTCTAGACATAATAGCTATTCGTTTTTAACAATACGGTTCTAATAGTGTTGAAAAAATTGGTCTACGTAGTTTCATTACCCCTTAAATCTTAATACTTGAAGACATAAAAGCAAATGTCTAAACCATTGCATCACTACTCATTTAGTACACTAATTGATGAAATGTAACGATGAGAATATATATATATATGTCGGTTCAGGGTACCGTTCACAGTTATGATCTCCACCAGAAAACATATTTGTGGGCTTGATGAGGGTAACGAGCAGAAAACAAAATATCTTCTTACAATGTTTTATTAACTATGATTATATTACACAACTTTGCAATCAAAAAGTATGTACGTGTCACAACGAGTCGTAAGACAGTTCCCGGACTTGTTATTCGCACGGTGGCTGAAGGTAAAGTGAGTCCCGCTGGTGACTCGAAATATATCTTCAACTCGGCCCGCACGAACTTAAGACCGGACTCTGCCGAAGCGATGACGTATCGCTTGCGCCTCGTTATCAATTAGCTCCCGTACTAATGACTTCCCGACACGGCCATCCTACGGGACACACGTCCCTGTGTGTTATTCTGTAACAATATTTAGCACACAGTATCATATAGTTCGGTCACTCCTGACCTATCATTAGTTCCCATTGACCAATCGAGAGAAAATAATTTACAATAAACCTTCCGATTAAATTTACAATTAGAATGCTCAAAGTATTAACATTTGAGTATTAAATTACCCTCAGAGAATAACTGACTTAATTATTGCGGTCCAAATTCACTGAAAAACTTAAGCTCTACATGTGATTCCTGACTAAACATAGTCCAGTAACCTCCAGTTACAAATCTTTTATGCGAACAACCTAATTGAACGCCGAGTCTCTCCTAGACTCCATGGTTCCTACTAAACCTGACCTCCGCCAGAGTTGACTGCTTACCGCGTACTCACGGACTACAACTAGTAGACACCGATTTCCACTGAGCTACGGCTACACGACAACCTCTGGTACGGTCCAATCACCATGCAAGCTTAAGTACTCTGTTCGTTTTCATCATTACTTTGATCTACATCGATCTCATCAGTTATACCCTGGTGGTCTGGTATTTTTCGCAACCTATCGTGAGCGTATTTGTAGGTACGATTACAATTAAGTGCCTTCAAATTATAACGGTCACCCTCCAGAACTTCTATGACCTCGTACGGACCTTTAAATTTTGGATCCAACTTTGTCTGATTTCTTTCCTCATTCATAATTAAAACAAAATCACCTACCGAGAATTTATTTAGTTTTGCCTTTGTATGATCAAATCTACGTTTTTCATATGTCGCTGCTTTCTCAATATTATGTAATGCATCTTCCCTTATAGATCTAAATCAATGTCATCTCTCAACGGCTCTACGTCATCTGTAGCCATCAACGATAGAGGTCGCGCTACCTTACCGATTAGCAATTCTAACGGACTAGCTTTTGTCGTTCGGTTGACCGTGCAGTTAATCGCAAGTTGTACATCGCCTAAACAGTCCTGCCATAAACAATTCTTTACCTCTGCCGCAGTTAACATTGACTTTAATATCGACATTACTCGCTCTACCTGTCCATTTGCACGCGAAGAACCAGTCGCGACCAAATGCAAATTGATGTTGCTAGTAACACAGAACTCTTTAAATTCTTTGCTCGCGAAACAACGACCTTGATCCGCGATGATTCGAGTCGGGGTACCAAACAGAGCTACACTATCTCTTACCGCTTTAATACTACTTTTGGAATCGATACTAGCCGTGTGAAATAGCAATACGTATTTAGTGAACGCGTCAATAATAACAAAAACGTATTCTTTATGATCGCTCTTACCGCTTAATTTCCCCGTCACGTCTATGTGTATGGTATGCCAGGGTGAGCCTACTTTAGGTATGGGGTGTAATTGAGCTTGTACCTTACCCGAGTGTGATTTCGCTACCTTACACGTAACACAAGTGTCAATAAATTTCTTAACGTAACGAGACATTCCCTCAAACCAATAGAAATCGTATAGCTTTTCTAAAGTTTTATCGTAACCGAGATGAACGAGTGATTCGTGAACGTTACTAACTACTGACCACCTGATAGCTTTAGGAAGTATTGGTAGACACTTAGAACGCCCGTTGCGCTGAATCTTTCGATTAAGGACACCTTTACGAATCTCATACGTCTTAGCTACGTCATCGTTTAACCGTCTATTATTTAAGTCCGATATAAGCTTCGAAATATCAGAATCTCGCTTTTGTTCAGCAAGTAACCAATTACCGGAGAGTTCAGTTAAATTAACTATTTTCTTTAAGTCTTTAGAGGGCTTTAAATTTGTACTAACTTTATGATCAATAACTGGTGGGTGATTTCTCGACAAGAAATCGGCGTGTGCCATATCTTTACCTTTATTATAGACGACATCAAAATCAAAGCACTGTAAATATGCCCACCACCTGTGGACTCGCGGTGTCAAGTCGATTTTTTTACGAGAAGATTTGAGCGAATTACAATCAGTTACAACTGTAAATTTTCTACCGTGTAAATATTGCCGGAAATGCTTAATTGCATTAACAACCGATAAAGTCTCAAGCTCGTAACTATGATAACGCGACTCCGCAGGTGTGGTCCTTTTACTGAAGTACGCAACCACTCTACGTTTGCCCTCTACTATTTGGAATAAAATAGCCCCGTACCCATCACTACTAGCATCAGTATGCAATTCTACTGAATATTGTGGGTCATAAATCATTAAAACAGGCTCTTTTGTAAGAATGGAAATTATCTCGTTTCTTATTTCTTCGTGACGTTGTTGCCATGAAAACGGAACCTTATTACACGTCAGTTTATAGAGAGGACCCATTACACGAGAAAAGTTCGACACAAATTGTCTGAAATATGTCGCTAAGCCAATAAATTGCCTTAACTGAGATACAGTGGATGGTGGAGGTAGAGTAGATAACGCCTCTACTTTTCTACGGTTAGGCCTAATCTGTCCTGATTTGATTTCATACCCTAGAAACTCTAGTTGCGTTTTCAAGAACGAACACTTTGCCAAATTTAAGGAAAAACCGGCTTTTGTTAATGTTTCCAAAACTACGCCGAGTCTTTCGATACCTTCTTGAATAGTCTCCGAGATAATTAGAATATCGTCGACATATACGATGACGTATGTATTTGCTAAATCGCCTAGAGCTCTTATAATGGCCCGTTGAAAAACCGATATGGCATTACGAAGTCCGAAGGGCATAGTCAAATATTCGTATTGACCGTCCGGTGTTATAAACGCAGTACGCTGTATAGATGCCTCAGATTTAATAGGAATTAAATGAAAACCGGAAGCACAGTCTAGTTTTGAAAAATATTGAGCACTATGTAAACGCGATATCTGGTCTGATATAAGTGGCAAAGGATACCGATCCGGAACGGTATTACTATTAAGTTCACGATAGTCTATGCACATTCTTTCCGAACCATCACGCTTTTTAACTAAAAGAGCTGGACTCGCGAATGGGGAATCACTAGGTCTAATAATATTCGCACGTAATAACTCGTCTACACGTTCGCGCATTATTCGTCTTTCTTCTGCGCTCAGCCGATAGGGACGCCTTTGTACGGTTAAATTAGGATCAACTAAACGAATAACAAGTTCACCCGTTGTAACGCGCGTTCGCGGCATACCAGTAATAAAGTAGTCCGAATATCGAGTTAGCACATTAATGATTAACAACTTATGTTCTGCAGTAACATCCGTATCAATTAGTGTTAGATTATTTGTCGAGGGCAGATCTAAATTACAGTTGTTTACATAATGCGCTTTTGAAATTTTAAAATGTGTCGCGGTCATATTAATACTGAACCCTTCCGACAGTATTTCACGACCTATCATTATATCACATCGTAAATAAAAATCAGGCAAAACATGAAATAAAATCTCGATTAAATGATTATCGATTTCAACAACAGCAGAAATCTGAATAGTGCTATATACACTTGACTGACTAATTCCTTTCAAATTTATTACATTTTGTTCTCGTTTACCACAAATTTTACTTGATATACTCTCTTTAATAAGCGAACACTCGGAACCAGAATCATAATGAAATGTAAAAGACTGACCTTGATGTTTTAGAGTTCCTGCCGGGGGAGAGACAACGCACATGTTCACCTGTCGATCGTTGTTTAGACTATGTGGCTCTTGTGTGCTGCCGTCTCTATTAGGACATCTGGTGGAAATATGTCCTTGTTTTCCACATTTGTAGCAGATAACGGAGCTAGTACTAGCAACTGGCCTTTGAGGATTGGGTCTAGAGGCTTGAACGTGATGTGGTTTCGTCGAATTTCCTTTTGCATGTGTCCTATGCAAGCAGTCGGCTAGTCTATGGCCAACCTTCCCGCAGTGGAAGCACTTAATTGATGAAATTTTAGATACCTTCATGCGTTTGGGATCAAAGGTTTGTTGATCCGGTACTGTACTTGATTTACGCTTCAGGTAGGTAAAAGCTTGCAATTCTTGTTGTAATCGTTGGCGATTATTTATTTCCGATGTAAAAGCCATTCTTTGTAATTTTGTATCGAACTGAGAAATGTGTGCCACTGTTGTTGCCACCACAATCTGTTCAATGGTTAGATTCTTCCAACGATTAAATAACAGTGACATAATACGATTACCGTACGCCGCCAAGGTTTCACCCTCTTTGGGTTTGTCAGTATTTAATTTTAATAAAGTGCCCGCAGGTGTTTCCGTACTAACAAATCTTGCAGTAAATAATTCTTTAAAGTCCGACCATGTCATGCCGGGGTAGGTAATTGAAGACAGCCATGTTGATGCCACTCCTTTAAGAGCCTTACTGATAGTGACGATAAGTTGGCCCCCTTCCATAGGGTTATCAGCGAAACACAGGTCCGAAGTTGCACACCATGACCGTGCATCGGCATCATTCTTATCTGGGTCAAATTCCGGTAGGTTCACATACTGAGAATAACGTTGAGGTTTGCTTAGGGCTTCGATTAGGGCTTTCATATTCGAATTTTGCATTTCGAATAATAACTTCCAGTTATCTTCATTCCCTCTATTTCTTTCACAATGCGCCGTGTTCTCAGTATGGTTTCCGTTTACCTGCTCGGATCCCACTTCTGATGTCGGTTCAGGGTACCGTTCACAGTTATGATCTCCACCAGAAAACATATTTGTGGGCTTGATGAGGGTAACGAGCAGAAAACAAAATATCTTCTTACAATGTTTTATTAACTATGATTATATTACACAACTTTGCAATCAAAAAGTATGTACGTGTGACAACGAGTCGTAAGACAGTTCCCGGACTTGTTATTCGCACGGTGGCTGAAGGTAAAGTGAGTCCCGCTGGTGACTCGAAATATATCTTCAACTCGGCCCGCACGAACTTAAGACCGGACTCTGCCGAAGCGATGACGTATCGCTTGCGCCTCGTTATCAATTAGCTCCCGTACTAATGACTTCCCGACATATATATATATATATATATATATATATATATATAGGTGGGTTACATTTTTAAGTTTATTTTAATTCTCGTTATTTCAACGAACCGTCTCTATTACGTTCTCGCCGCCGTATTAATTTCAAGTCGACTCAAAAATTCCTATTCTCAGTATTTGTAATTTTGTGTAGCAATTGTGTATATTTTATTTTGTATTTTTTTATTATTTAAAATATATATATATATATATATTAATAAGTTTTATGGAGAAAACATTATTGTTGATGCTGGTCATACATTTTATGACTAATTCATAAAAATAAATCTTATCTTCAGAAAATTTCTTGCAAAATTTGTATATCTAAACATACGAGTATTATGGGTTATTGTATTTTTAGACGTGGCCAACTTTACGAAAATATAAGGTTCAAAATATTTTTCACAGATCGATTTAATTACAGTTTAATAATTAAATGCCGATTTTGAAAAAAAACCTCACTAGGGTATATCGTACGTACATATTTCTTTAATTAGACCTACAAAACATTTATAAAATTATTAAATTTATTAACATTTATTAAATGGAATATTCATTTAATAAATGTTAACCAAAATAAATTTAATGTTAATTTTAACAAACGCAAAGTATATTAACAATATAATAATATATAACAATATAATAACAATATAATAAACCCACGTTTAATGTCACATTTTGACGTCATTTAATAATGTAGTTGTACATTATGAGCAGTGAGCAAATATTTACATGGAACTTGTCAACTTGTCATATTATTTTGTTTAATAATGTTTATAATGAAATATTTACTTTAAATACACAAACATTGAATACATGAATTTAATCCAAATATAATTACTTGTTAAATTTTGATTGTTAATGATTAATAAATACACCATTCATGTTTACAGATATATTATAAAATAATGCTTTGATGTTCCAAGATGTATATTACGACAACTTTCGAACAGAGTCAATATAAAGATAAGAAAAAATACCAACATGTGCCCTTGTCTCTTTGCTGACTAAGATGATGCATCGTGTAATGGGATGTCTGATATAAATAGGCCTCGCCCAGTTAGCAGTAAATCATCTGTTCCTTTATTATACGAGCGTTTTTAAATATAATTTTGTTCTGTTTATAGCACGTAATAGTCTATTATAAAGGTTTATATTTATCGGCGGGTTTATTCAAGTTACCACTACGTGGAATAACAATCCTGCAGCCTCACAGGGCCCATACCCTGGATAAGGTAAATTAGGTACCTATCGAATTAAATATTTAGCTCCCTTTTTCATATCCAGGTTTAAGATAAAAATAAGCTAGAAAAATAATAAAAAATAAGAAAATACTAGGAATAATTATTAATGGAATGGAAATGTGTCATAAAAGGTGTCCAAACAACTTCACCTACTGAATGAAACTTAACAACCTATTTGATCTTGTTAAACACAAGATTGTAAACTAAATTGCAAATTAGGTTCGTTAATTCAAAGAAAATATTTGCTGATCTACTCACAAGTAATTCAATGACGAACCTTCTATTGTGAGAATGTCCTCTTTGTGTGAGTGACTTCAATGGCTCCAGCAATCTGTTACACTTTACTTAACTTGAAATAAAACTTATATAGGAAGATTTGAATAGTTTGATAATGGCTTATGATTTTTAAAACAATATTTTGAAAGATCCCAAGTGTGTAAAATGCTTTAGTAAATAATTAATAAGGTACATTTTAACAAACATATTTTTTCCATTAATTACTTTCATATTTCATAGGGTGTCATAAGTTTACAGAGATAAGCACAGGGAAGTTTAATGCTAAAAACACTAACTAATGTAAGCAAAATATTTTTATGGAACTTTATTCAAAAATGCCAGAGTGAAGTTGTGTTTGCGAGAATTTATATAAAAAATATAAAGTATAAAAGGTAATATTCAATTAATAACTATATTATAACAACTCTAATCTCTTTATCTTATACTATAGCTAATTTAAATGTAAATTGCTCATTTCAGCTTCATTGTGGTTAAAAATTACGAGAATAATCCGATATCGCATGCTGTATGTAATATTATAAATGTTTCGTTAAATGTACATTCAAAAATCTTTCATTCCATTCATATTTACGAATATACTGATAGTTCACAACTTAGAGTCATGGGTTTTGATACGCGTAATTATACCGCATCATTTATTATCCAAATCGCTTTGAATAATATAGAATTATTGGACTCTATTTTGAGGTGAAAACCCTCTAATGAGGTTTTGAAGCGTAAACCATTATGATTGCTTTTGGGCACCGTTATTACTTTTACGCGAGCAATTTTACCAAGTGGATTTTTTAATAATGGAGTTTTTCTTTCTAGACATTACTTTGAGGCACACTTTGATCAGTCTTTGAAATAAATTAATCGAATATTTAGTATTAAAACATTGAGATATATAAAACTTAGATTTTCTATTTTATTTCTTTATAGTACCTATTTTTGAATTATTTTATTGTGAGTCTCTTATATAAATACAATAGACATGAACTATACACAAATATTATCTTCTTTAGCACGAAACCCAATCCAAAAACTTACCTCAACTGAAGAAGCATAACATAGTATCTTCAGACTAAACATAAAGTCACTTGAATATTTCACGAAAGTCCAAAGGGAAGTAAGTCCCGAGTGGAGATGTGTTACAAAAAGACGCATAAAGCCATATCCGGAAATAGGAGACTGAAGATATTAAAAAAAATAGTTCATTATGTCTCAATAGAAAGCTCAAATATATTTTATTTTAAGATAGCAAAAGAAAGTCGGTATATCTTATCTTAATGAGCTACATTTTAAAAGTACTCCTTTGAAAATATTGACACCCTTGTATTTCTTAACATTTCATGATTAGTAAGTAAGTGGTTTTTGGTTTTTCAATTTTATATATATTTTTAACAAAGTTTTTTGCTTCATGATTAAAATATACCACTAATGCATTTTTACTTACCTGTTGTATTGGTTATTATTCAAAGTCCCCGTTTAATGAAAATCTTAGAATGTTTTTATTAAAGAAAACGTCAAACGAGCCCGCAGTTCTTGTAATCACTGGGGCTTATGGGCACTCAAACAATGAAAGAATGGCGTTTCTTTTTTTCTTTTCGTTTCAGAAACAAAGTCATTTTTATTTAATTTCTTTCATTACACTGTGGTAAGTAATTAAGAAATTCTTTTGATATTATATCAATTTCTATACAATATTAAACTGAACAACAGGATGTTTATGACATTAATTAATGATTAAGGAACCGTTTTGATTAAATCATTAAAGACAGAGTCCATTTAGGATCCGCTAATATTTATTAGTTTAAGTTAAGTTTATTTTAATATTTTGTTTTCATGTTTACGATTTATATATTTAATAATTTATATAGAATAAATTCTACATTTGTAGATGCTATTTCGCTAGAACTATAATCTCTTTTAACTGTTAAACCAAAACTTTTTTAATATGAATGAGTTGATATTTGACAAATATTACAGAGATGAAACCAATTTGATCAATTAATAGTATAATAGTGTTATTAAAACCATTTTTAAGAATCTTTAAAACTATATTTTAATTTGTAATATTATCGATTCAGTCTATATGTCTGTTGTATATTTATATACGCCTTTGAAAATGTTGACACGATTGTATACAAAAGTACACGACACTTACATAATAAAGATAGTATTTAAATATTAAATGTGGGTGTCGGCATTCTTTGTAATGTTTACAGTTTCAATTAAAAACAGCAGCGGATTTTTTTGTAGCATTTAAGTCATTAATTATTTTAGTAAAATTACTATCCACACCCTGAGTGGACGTAATATAGATGTATCTAAGTAGCAGCCTTGCCCCAAAGTGTCACCATAGATAAAAAAGCAATTTATTATGCTCAATTTATGCTCTTATATATTTTATTTGAATTGTATAAAAAGCAATCAGAGTAAATGTACAGAGGGACAATAAACAATATTGTCGCATACAATAATAAAAATTTAAATAAAAGAGAAATTAATCAATCTTTATTACCAGCAATGTTTTAAAATTCTTCACTTTGTACTTTTAGTTAATTGGGCTTTTTATGCGTAACAAAAAAAAATTGAAGATATAGAAAAAAATACAAGACTGGATATATATATATTAGTATTTACGAGTATATATTTTTAGCTCAAAAGAAACCGTAATCATAACATTATTTTTGTAGATAAAGATTACAAACATTTTAGAATAATTTGTTATCGATTAGAACTCGACGCCGCAGACTTCCACAAGAAATCAATGATAAGAGCTTACTGTCTAAATTTAAGTGCGATATTAAACGTGTGTTTTTAAGGCTAAGACTATATCTTGCAGTTACATGGTTAGGTTTTAACCTCAAATCAAGATCTATTACTTACATGTGAGTGTTAATTATTATAGATAAGCTTTTGAACTGCGGAATAAATTTGGGTAAAAATTATGAACATAAATGTAATGCCTCCAAATTTCAATGCATGATATTCCGGAGTAAAATTCTAAAATAATATCAAAAAAATTCCTCTCACTTTTAGGGAACCATAGAATTTTTGGCCAGTTGTAACAGTTGTGATGCCACACCCTTGCTCGGTCGATTTTTATTCAGAGTTAAAAATATAACAAATTTATTAAAGAATGTATTGATAATACAAAAGTACCACCTTATAATGCCTATCACTATAGTACAAAATACTGATATTAAATTTTTAATTCTCGGAATATGATTTGATCGGATATAACATAGAAAACGTGAATATCGAGTTACACAGCATTGCAATCTGATTTATTTTTACACGTTTTGTATTTTATTGAAGAAAATAACGAATATTTTGTGAATGACTTTTTATTTTTATAGTTTATTATTGATGTTTATAATATTATACTATTAATAGGTTGAACTGATTGACTGTTGAACATGAAAAAAAAAACACTAGTATTGGTGAAGGGGTTAATTTTTATAACAAACTAACATTTTTTTAATCCTTGTTAGTGTGTATTTTTAACATATTTTAATTAAATTGTCGGTAAATTAATTTTTTTATTTCCAGGAGTACTGACTAATAACTGAAAAATAATATTATCTGTTCTCATATCAAAAGTTTTAAATAATTTTGTGACACTGTAAATCACAAAATTTCTCCTCACCAGTAGAGAACCACAAAGGGACGTCCGGATATCCGGACAGATATGCGGCGACATTTGCCCCAGCTGTAACAGCGACGCAACACCCGTCATTTTTATTCACAGTTAAAGGTATATTAGATTTATTAAGTAATCTATTAATAATACAAAATTAATACCTTTGGTTTGGAATAAAGAATAGGTATGTATTGTAAATACGAGTTAGAAGTAATGTCTACTTTAATAGTTTATTATTTATGGTAAAATTGTAACAGCATCAATATTTTGAACTTATTGACTATTATGTGATAAAGAAAAGAAAAACACTGCTATTGGTGCAGGGAATAATTTTTATTACAAACGAAGAAAATCTTCAATCCTTGTTGATGTATAATTTTAACCTATTTTCAAATTAGTATTATTACTATTCCATTGATAGTTTGGAAGTGATTTAGACTTTCATTCATGTTTATCGAAGTTAAACTTCACCTCAATATGTTTATCTTTCTAATGTTGCAATTTTAAATTGTTTTTTAAAGTTTCGATCGGATTATAATAAGATCAAATATAATAAAAGCTGCTTCGTAGATTATTTAAATATTAAAAAGAAATAATTAATTCTGTTGTAATTAAGACTCTTAAGAGATAAAGACTAATTTTACAAAGGTTCATTTGTTGGATATTTGTTATTAATGTATCAAAAATAGTTTTATTATTTCTTGTATAATTTTACTGATAGAATGAGATGAACTACAACTTTAACAAAGTTTCTAGCTGGAAAATATTTATTATAAAAAATGCATAAACATCCGTGAAACTGTGAATATGTATATACCTAATATATACCGGGTGAAAAATAACTCTTGCATAGCGTCTCCATTGTTCAGTTTTAATTAAGGCATTTTAAAATTGTTTTTTTTTGTATACCACTATAATTCATTTTTGAATAACAACATTACTGTTGAGGCCGTGATTGGTTCAAAATGTATAGTTATCCGCCGAATATAAACATTGATGGAATTGTAACTTATATTCAACGAGATAAAGGCGAGATTAGATTTCGCTGGTGGTGTAGCTGAAGCTTGAGGCGGAATTAGCAACAAGTAAACATGATTATCGAACATACGAGAGAAGTTATCTCAGTATAGAGGAATAACAAAGGGTGCAATTGGTGTTATAAGATTAAACAATGTCAGAAAAGCGATACAATATATAATGGCAGACACAAAAATATGTGTTTTATCTCGTGTTAGATTAGTATCCGTTTGGTCAGTTAAATTACGCTAAACAGATAATTTAAATTTTACAACCCAGTCTACAGAATGCAATTTAAGGAAGAAATCACTGCCAGGTTGGTTTTGATTGTAAATAATAAAACAAAAAATAATTAAAAATAAGTATTCAGTAATATCTACAGAACAAAAGCCAGCATGTAGAAAAATATTTCATGTGAAATAAAGCTTCTATTAGAGTTCTAGTCACGTCTTAAGAATGAGTAACCTTAAGTTGAACCTTTTATGGAAAAGCGAAACGTCTAAAGTTGCAGATATACAAAATGGTAATAAAGTTATCTCATGAAATTCTGATCGAGAAGCTACTATATTAAGATAAATTAAAACATCTTCATTTCAAATCCTTATTGGCAAACGATAGGGAATGCTATCTTTATAATTATTTTCACGTGAGGCTGTCTTGTCTTAATATCTTCATTGAAATTATAACGTTTTGTGATTGGAACATAGTAGTACCATTCCAAAGTACACCTCTTAAAAAAAAATTTCAAATTCTTCTTAACCTACTGGTTAAATTATTTTTTTAACGTCGGAAAAAAAATTAAAAGCTGCATTAGAATATAGAATTTTGTTACTTAATAAGAATATGTTATTAAAGTTTGCTAATAAACCGGAATGTAAAAAATACTAAAATATTTACTTAAAATAATATATATAACCCATTTATATAAAATAATTATTATAATTAGCTCCAATTAACCACTTCTCAATATTACGACAGCATTGTGGGATACAATAATTGTCATCGGTCGATTAGTTTAATGTCAACTCTTGATTATACTGTTAAACAATTAACGGGATTCTGAGAGGCTATTACAAAACTTATTTTACTGCTATCCTATACACAAGAAGTTTTAACTTCGTTATAACCTTTGGAACTTAAAAAGCGAATTATACTGATTGGCATGAACGTAATAATAATGTCGCATTAACACACACACACATCTAGTAGTATATTCAATTAATTTTCAATGCTTCATATGCATTTGACATGTATTACTCTTCATGGAAAGACGCAGAATAAGACACGGCTTGGACGACAATGTTTCCAACATTAGTTCTCTTACTATATTTTGTTACAATATTTCGCAATTATCATGCTGCAAATGCTTTCATCCTGAAATATATTAAATTTCACTTATTGAATAACAAATTAACACTATTTAAAGATAAATTTTGGGTAAGAAAATATAATTACTATGAAATTAATCCGTAACATAACCAAATATGCTTTCACTCCTATTATGCTCCTAAAAAATAATGTTGTCATCTTTCCATAATATATTATACCTTCAGTCTCATATAATGACCTGTTTTAACCGGTATTAGATCAGTTTTATTATTAGCAAACGCAGCCGAACTAAACGTTATTCTATAAGTATTTAATTAATTGCATTTCGCAATCCATTTAAAAATTGGCTATAAAAATATATTATTTATTGCATTATGATTTACCTCGAAAATAAAATTGTTAAGGCACCGCTGCTTATCTAGTATATAGAAATCTAAATACTTTATATGTAGTTTTATATTTTTTGATTTGCAAATAATTTGTTTTTGTCCTTGCTCTGAACTAAAACTACATGTTAAAATCCGTTTGATCCATGCAATATTTTCTGTTTCAATTTGGAGGAAAGGATTCGTCCCGGAAATTTTTAATATGATATAGATATATTGCAATTTATTCAAATAGCTCAAGTTCTTGATCTCAAGTTACTTGAAGACTGTCACTTTTACTACGTATTGTGCTATTTAAAATATCTTTAACAGCAACTAACTCGATACCATACAGGCAATTTATTTATACAATAAATAGTTGAAGAGGGTGAAAGGAGAAGATATGGATGGGATGCGTATAAAAGATATGGCAACGAAATATGTCGTTTCTGACATGTTGCTTCAAGAGGAATTAACCAATTACACCGACTTCAAATGATTGGGTGAAAGGCAGGTAGATATTTATTCAGATGGCAAGAGTTGGATTGAATTTTTAAAATTCAAGATTTATTCGCCATGTTGTATCCGCCATCTTGAATATTACAAATTTGTGATCATTGACCTGAAAAACCCCCATAAACTAAACTTCATGAAAATTGATAAATTTGTTAAAATATGGCTGATAAAACCACGTGACAGGTGTTTTCTTTTTGGATTTAAAATGTAGCTATAGCTTATATCTACATTATGGGTGCTAAGGACCGCAATCGAGTTCGTGATGCTGATTTTATAATGAATTTAGTACTAAAATATTGGTGTCAATACATGTCACACAATAGTCATATTTCATTAGTTATACTGTTTAGATAAAAAGGTCACTCGAATTCCTATGAAAAGAATTATTCCCGTAAAAATAAAAAAGGATTTTTCGTTTGTTAAAATAACGATTAGGACCGAAAGCTATAAAAATTCCTAATTTATCAAAATTTATCTAATATTTATCGTGTCATTGTCAAACAATCGGACAAAAATTGTATACGTTTGTCTATATTACGGCATTAAGCTTTGAGTTTGAGTGTCACTGATCACCACCGCTATTGAAGTCTGGCGACACCTGGATGAGCCTAGTAATAGCTTATGATTATTATTAAAAATTACAATCATTATTTATTATTTACATATAGAATTTGTAGTCCCAGGCATTTTAGTAAAACTCCATAATTTGAGCCATTTGTGATTGTATCCGTGAGTTGATTAGTACGCAATACTGTACTTTCGGGCTTATATCCAAAACTACTATCAAATTTAGTTTATGTTTAAAATTGTTTGTTTTAACCATCGTACAATTGAAATTTAATTCAAATTATAACAAAAATCCTACAAATCTAAACTGTTAGTCACATTATGTGTTGGGAACAACCTTACCAGCCTTGTTGGGAACACCTTAAAGAAAATGAACGAATACAAAAACAATTCTTAACAAATTATTGACTATTAAAAAATAAGTAACGAAGAATTATAGACAAAATGAAAACAATATTTTATTCCCATTCTTTTGATTTATACAATTGTTAACTTTTGTTAATATGTCGGTATAAAAAATACATTGTTCGTAAAATGGAAATAATATTAATATTTCAATACTTTAATTAGAAAGAGGCTAACATAATACTAGCATTAGTAAAACATCAGCTCCTATTCGTAAGACATCAATACATTCACGGCGTCTTATCGCGCGTAAAACAAGATTGTGGTTGAAGGTAAGCCCGTAAATATGTCACGCGGTGATATATTTTATTCCTCAATACAATTACAAAAAAAATCTTTTCCTTTTAGAAATACAAATAAAATCCATTTCCACTCTTTCGAGTGTTCATGATCAGATTTGACAAGCATTTTTGGTAACATTTGCGTAAAATAACATTGTGTTTAGATTATTATTTTTTACATTACAAGGTGTGTTGTTGTATCTTGGATATGATTAATAATAACGCTAGAGGTGTCTGGACAAAGTCCGTCATAACCTTTATTGCTGCATCAACTTTAATGAATTTTTGATATGAAACTTAAACTTTTTTAAGTAAGAACGATTTAAGTAAGAACAATATAATTGATATTAAAATTATATTATACTTAATGTATTATAATGAGGATTTTCAAATTAACAACTTTTACATAAAAAAAATATATATAATCCTATAAATATAACATCTCAATTATTTGTAATGATAGCTATTATTACAAATAAATTCTACAATAAAATTATTTTGTTGTAACGATTACTGTCAATATATTTAAGTATATAAATCATAAAGTTAATTCATTATTAAATACTTGTGACCAGTAAAAGCTTTCTAAATATTCGTTTTATCACAAAGTCGTATTCTTCATTATTACCCAAAATAATACAATCAAGGCTGTATTACAGTATCTTGATAACTCAATGCAGAGGCAACAGAGATTTAGAAATATGGTATTGCGACATACTCACGGATAGTGTATAGTTAATATGTTTATAATTAATTTAAATATTCATCTGTTTACTGTTCAATATACTTACTGCAGATATAAATATTAATATTTGAATATCACAGCGACCACAAATGATGTAATCAGAAACCATTTTAATGCTATTCACTTTATTATTATATGTATATTATATTTATTTACAATAATTTCATAATATGCTTTTTTCCCCTGATTTCGTTTACGGAAATATTTCTATTTTCATATTCAACTGCTTTATAACTACCGAATGGCGTATGGGATCATAAATTTAACTGAAGAAGTGCTAAAATTTATGATACTACACATTATGACATTTTTATCGGCACTTTAGATAAATTCAATGAACGACCTGGTTGTTTCCATAATGAAGTTTTAAAACAACAACAACCAAACTACCAAACAATCGTTGAAGGGTTTTGTGGATAGTTGTGATAAAAAATGTGATTCTAAATATAGTAAGAAATATTTCAATAAATTTTGAATTTAGAACATTTCTTTTTATTTTTGACACTTAGTAGAACTTTATAGCGAATTTCGTACTTAATCTCTCAACACTTAAATCGGCTTACACTCGTCGAATAATTATTTCAAGAACAATATCTAAGTGTAATGTAATTTAGTGAAGTGTCTCTCCTATTACTTAAGCCTAATTTATTTCAACATAATTTCCATTTTTTTGTTCTATTCAAAGTGACTTGAATATTATACCGTTCTATTGAAATTGAAACATGTCCTTTTGATATCAAAACTCAGAACAGAACACCATCTGTTCATTTATTTCAAGGTCCTGGAAAAAAATTACAATCAGAGAGGTGGTAGAGCCCAGCTGTTATTTAATTGCAGCTCGAATTGTGGTAGCAAGACCGGGGAAGGCCCACCCTCTCACGGAAGATCGACGTGTTGTAACCGAATTCATTTGGTTATGTTTCGTCGGTGAGTAAGAAAAACCGGCTTTGACGAAGTCCGGGAACCCCTCCCCGAGTAAAATCGGGGGAATAATTCTCGCATTTTGTTCGAACTGAGCGTCGTATCTGGGGCGGGAAAAGTATCGCCTTTTGTGTTTTTTGAGGGCAAACGACGTGTCAACGCAGAGGCAACGACATGGATGACCATGTCAGAGTCTACGCGTGCCTCTACAGATCCCATAGTGGTAATGCGGAAACGGATCAACTCTTGGTCAATGTTCAGGCGAAGATTGATGATCTACTTTCACAGGCCCCTCCACCAAAGTCGTAGTCCTCGGGTACTTCAATGCGCACAATGCCGATTGGCTAGGGTCACATGACACCGACTACGCGGGGAGATCTGTGTTTCACTTTGCTCTGGCAAATGGTCTGTCCCAGTTGGTCAAGACGCACACTCGTCTACCGGATGTGGACAGACAAATACCCTCTTTGTTGGATCTTCTGCTGACTACACATCCCGGAAAATACCAGGTCACTGTCGAGGCTTCCTTAGCGATCTTTGATCATCGCTCTACAAAGCACAGGTCCGGCCACACATGGAGTACTGTTCTCATCTCTGGTCCGGATCACCCCAATATCAGCTTCTACCATTTTACCGCGTACAACGGAGAGCCGTTCGGATTATCGGAAACCCAGTGCTCTGCGAACGGCTGGACTCTTTGGCATTGGGTAGAGACGTTGCTTCTCTGTGCATCTTCTACTGCATTTACCACGGGGAGTGCTCCGATGAGCTATTCGATCTGATACCTACCGCCGTATGTCATCACCGCACAACGGGCCATTGACTCCTTTACCATCCCTACCACCTGGATGCGTGCGATCCTCGACTGTGCGGTTCTCAAGAACCTTTTTTCCATTATTAGGTATTTCTCGATCGGTACGACATGGGTACCTTCAAAAACGGCGTTTACTCCTACCTCAAAGCCGGCAATACTCTATTGAGTCTTTGGATGTTGCAAGAGTTCATGGGCGGCGGTGATCACGTCTATCTCTGACCCGCCAGCTCGTTTTCCCTCCTCTTAAATAAAAAAAAATCAAATGGTCTGAAATATTTTGGTCATCTTAGATACTTAAATTAGCATGCTAATAAGATAATACTGATATTCGTACTAGAGTTTATCACTTTTAAGTTTTCTAGCTATTCCTTTTTAAATTTAAAGATTTTTAAAAAGTTTATTCATTTAACGGTAAGTATGAGAGTCGTTTGCCAAACTTGTTGACATGTAAAAGTATTGGTAATTTTCCAAAACTTGTCTACAAAAGAATAAGGTTTATAAATCTTAAATTACTTTTGAAAATGCAAATGTACCTCCCACTTTCGTAGCGACGATTTAATTTTTAACTGAGTAAAGTTTATTTGTACAATTATTTTTCTTTTATTAAGTTAGTAATTAAACTTAATTAAATAAAACACTAATTGTAAATCTAAGTCGCTATCGGTGTCGTCAAACAAACCGGCTTGTTAACTGGCGTTTAATTTAAAACTAATGATTCAATCAATTAAGTCCAGAGTCAATACAGAGTTTACAAGTGCTGCAGCAAATATATAAATACAATAATTACTTTTCTATTTAAATAATTTTCTAAATAGATAACGCATTAAGATGATTCGATTGTACTATAATTTAGCATTTAATAAGGTCTTGATAAACAGACTACGACTACTTAACTATTTCATTTAATACTATTCATTATTATATTATATTATATTTTCTAAATTTAACATGGGTGAGTAATACGGGTATTCATAACTAAGCCTCTATCTAAATCGTCAAGATTTTCATTCATTTATAATAATGTCATATAAATTCATTTAAATCTTCAACCACAAGTACTTGTAAAAGAAAAGACCAATCAAAACAAACAATGTAATAATATTTCCAAAACAGATTTAAGATGTGTTGTGGATCAGTCGAGGATACATAAAATGAATAGAAATCTTTTTCGTGTCGACTTAAGGTTTATTGTATTTTACGATATCAAGGTTATATTAGATAGAGAAATAAGGATATTTTATCATGCGTGAAATTTTTGGTAACAGTTACCGTCATTATTTTGTATTTTTCGGTGGATTTGAACATAAATTTCCTTAAATAAATATTGTTACACTTTCATTCACAAAGGGTTATTTTTATTAAATAATCTGTAACTGTAACTCTAAAACGCAGCGCTTGACAATTTTATTTAACAGTAGTGACACACAAACTACTGACATTCAATACTCACATTTACATCGCTGCGGTGTTTAAGCGTTAGTGATTTTAGTTCGTAAAGATATAATTTAAAAACAATTATTATATAATACACTAAAATTTGACACGGTATTTAAAATTCTATATTTTATAAACACAAATGGTTACAATGGTATTGTGACTAAAAAGGTATTCGGTTAATGTAAAATACGCTTGATGTGAGAAAATGCATTTATTAAGGAAAGTTTGTATATAATATTTCTTTACAATTTTCTTTTTTCTTGTTTATAGGGTTTAAGTAAATGTATAATTAAGTAGTATTAAGAATGCCAAAGCTACATATATAGCTTAAGCAAAATATATCGTGCAAAATTAACATGAATAGTATATTTCTTTTTTTTTTCTTCCTTACATATTTGAATAATAGAGATAGAGTATATGAAGTAGTACTGCGAAGGCAGTGTTTGTGAGGACTAAAATGTTTAAGTGAGGTATTTAATACAAGGAATGGCATTTGTTATTTTTTTCGGAGCTATGTTAAGCTTTTCATTCGAAGCTATATCGAAGTTATATAAATAACAAAGTGTAACTGATATTTTGTATTCTTTTTGTAATAGAGACAAAAATTGTATACTACGAGTACATTAATAAATATACTCATTACATTGCAATAAGATTTACTGCCTCCTGGAACGCACATACAATGGGACATGTTTTGTGATTCTTTTAACAACATTGCACACTTTTCTTACACGCTTTAATTTGAAATTAACATATATAATATAAAAAAACTGTTAATTATAACTTCATATACTAATGAAGAATAAATAGTTCAATATAAAATATTATTTCAATTTACAAAAGTGCTAGTGTCTTAATTAATATTTGTTTGTATTAATTTCTTTCAAATGTCAATATAAATCGCCTATTGAGGCCCTTTCACGCGTATATAAATTATAATCAACGATAAACTACCTCCTACTTTCAATTTGTTTTTTCCAGAGAACCGAGTTGGTCAAACATGGTTAAGGACCTAACAAACAATGGCTTTGTTTGCAATCCCTTATAGATTAAAAGTAAATACCCATTCTACCTCAGATTTCATTTTCCTTAGGATTATTTTGTAATCTAGATATTATAATATTTATATACTTTACAGTACTGACGAGGTTGTAAATTTGGAATTATACAGGCGTTTTCTAAACATATATTTTTGTTTGTTTTATAGCATGTGATAGTCTATTTTAAAGGTTTATATTTAACTGAGGGTTTATTCAAGTTAATTACGTGGAATAAAATCCTAAAGCCTCATAAGGCCCACAACTTCGATAAGGTAAATTAGGTGCATACTGAAATACATACTTAGCTCCTTTTTTTTCTAACCGGATTTAAATTAAAAATAAGCCGAGTAGTCAACGAGAATACTAACAATAATTCTTAAAATAGAAACATAAACTTTCATAATCATAATAAACTTAACAACTTCCCTGATCCTGTTAAACACAAGATTCTAAACTAAATTGCAAATTCCGTTCGTTGATTCAAAGAAAATATTTGCTGATCTACTCACAAGTAATTCAATGAATATCCTTCTATTGTGAGAATGTCCTCTTTGTGTGAGTGACTTCAATGGCTCCAGCGATCTGTGACACTTTACTTAACTTGAGTTGGATTTGTTTTAAGCAAATTAAGACTTACGTGCGAATATTTGGATATAATTAGTTTGATAACAGTTCATCATATTACTGTATGATATTTGAAACAATATTTTAAAAGTATTTTGAAGGATGTAAAATGGCTGTGTAAATAATTCATAAAGTGCAAATTAATAAACATAAAGTTTTTCCATTAATTACGTTCATATTTCAAAGGGTGTCTAAAGTTTCAGAGATAAGCGCATTAAACTTTAAACTAAGAACTCTCTCACTAATGTAAGCTAAATATTTTTATACATTTTTATCATAAAAAAAAACTTTATTTTAGTCATTTAATCTTATAAACACAAAATTAAAAGTACGTTTATTCAGATATGTAAAGATAAAACTGAACGGGCACTAAGAAGTCTTGAGGTATCCGTATTTGTATCAAAGCACATAACAAGAAAATAAGACATTTTTATTAGAGGTTATATGAGTTTATTTCAAGATGCCAGAGTGATGTTATGTTTGAGAGAATTTCATACGTACTACATACTCATGTTTATGTAGATAATATTAATTTTAACAATATTTAAATGAACAATAAAAGCCATAGATATTTACATAGAATAAAAACATTCTTAGAAATACTTTAAATATTATATACATATGAAGAAACCCAGCCAGGTAACTTCAACCAAACGTAAATGGTGTGTTAAGGTACGAAGGTCCAAAGGGAGAGTCTCAGTCCCAAAAATCTGAAGTAAGTCCCGAATTTCGACTCGGGTGTGAAGATAGTAATGTTTCCAAGAGACGTACGAAGCCACTTGTTGAAAAAGAAGACTGAACAGTTAAATGTATATCAAAAACAATGATTTACTTTTTCTCAATAAACAAACTAACTGAATATAATATACATAAATTTTTTATTTCTAAAATCACAATAAAAAATCTTAAAAGTTACGTTTTAAACGAACTCTCGTAGGCCTCGTTGTTCCTAAGATTCCACGATAAAGCTTTAAGTGTGAGTATATAAATATGTGTGTATAATAAAAAATCGCCTCATTTACTTATTTTATGTCAATATTATTCTAATTATCCTTTAAATATTTGTCAAAACTATAATGAATTTTTGATGTCAGTATTTGTTTAATCTTGATATAAAATATACTGTCTTTTTAATTTATTTGATATCATTTGGTATCATTTCGTCACGAGATTTATCTAAATGATGTTTTCTACGACTGTGATATGTGACTTCATTTATGTGTAACAAGTGTATCATCTGTAATAACATGTATTAAGACGAAAAAAGATTAATCTATATACATAAAGATACTTAATGAAAGACAAGACAAATGATGTCAGCGTTAGGGCAGAGCATTGAGTTTATACGATGATATAGTTCATTTGTGACGAGAATTAAAGAATTTGAATAAATAATTATTTAATAAAGAAATTGAATATATTAGGTTTTACAATTCTCTTTTTATCTTCTATTTGTTATTTCTATAAGAAAATATTATAATAATAATCTCTTTTCTTACAAGTAAATTTAAAAAATAATATAAAATATAAACCACTTCAGATGGTTTCTGCTTTCTTGATAAGATTTAATTGGATAAGTTTGAGACTGAGAGTACCGAGCAGTGGAACTATTTTATGCTTAATGTTAACTACAACCAATGTCTATATTATAATATTATAGGTTTTTACGTATTTGTACACATTAATATGTTATCTGTATATTATAACAATGTATTTGAGAATGTAAGTTGTTTGTCGCTTATTACGATTTTACATCGCAACTAATTGACGAATCAACATGAAACTGCAAATACTTTCCATGGTTACAGAAGGAGACACAGGGTTTTATTTCGATTCCGTTCTCTTTTGTAGATCGTGATTATAGTTTAGGGGAAGGTAAATAAGTATAATTTTAAATAATACACTGAATTGTACACAAAACAAAATCATGCAATGTTTTACAAATTTTTAAATTTTTTTGTATAATTTAAACAATAATTTTAGTTCTATTACCTATTTCTATCTTTTAATTATGTTCTAAGAAAATATTATATCCATACCCTTACTTTGACGACTTGGCACTTTAATGTTCCTTCGCACAATGTGTTATAGAATTTTTATATCATCGTTAAATTTTAATACGGTCACATAATACAGAGTGGTTTGATAGACGTACAACACCTTCTTTTACTTTTTATTATACGTGTTTGGTGAGACTTGAAGGATATTAAATGAAACCCAGCGCTTGAAGAACACGTCTTGTAAAAACATATTTATTTTATAAATTAAGTTTACCTACCCTACAAAATAATTAATGAATTTGATTTTATCTTAATATATAAAACACAAAGACACTCACTGACTCACTGACTCATTCATCGCTCTACACCCCAAATCGTAATACCTAGAAAGCTGAAATTTGGACACAAGACTCCTGACATATTGAATAGGTTCAATAAGAAAGGATTTTGCAAAGGTCCAAACCGTTCCACAGTTACAGCTAAAAACTACAAAGTTTACCCCCCGCTCCCTCTCTTCTTCACTTTCGCCGTCCGTCGCGAAGCACGGGTAACCTGCTAGTCTTTTATATAAACGATGAGATATCTATAAAAATTTCAACCAAAATAATTTATATTATCAAATAGTATTGTTCTTCAATAGTATAAACAAATTTTAACATACAGTGACACATACTTTATGAAATTCATTTGAATGAATGTTTCATAACGGCTATAAGTAGAGATAGTGGATCATGTGCAGTCATAGTTGATGGTTTGATTAAATATATCATGCGACTGTTAGGCTCGCTCATTATATAACATGTTGCAAAACAATGGATGTAGACAAAATAAACAATATTGATATGAAGTAATATTTATTAACAAAATAATCATCTAGAATAGCGGATCTTATATGAATGTATACCTGGTTTTAATCTTAATCGGATCAAAATCTTTTCACATTTGTAAAATACATTTATGTAAACGTCTTCGTAATGTTCGATGTATGCAAAAGGTAGTAATTTTCAAGCAACTTTAAATTTCCACGAAAGTGATCAACGTTATTTTTCTTATAACGTACAAGGCACGCCACAAAGTATTTGAAGATAATCACATTATTAATGATCTCTACGATTAATAGTTCTAAGCTGTGCTTCAAAAATACAATATTATTAGCCAAGTATATTAAAAATAATGAATTATTATATATAACATGACTTTAATACGATTATGACGACATCCATAAATTACTACAGCCCTGTCTTAATTACAGCTATCTACGTGGAACCATTCTTATACCTCTCATAAAGTGCTTCAACTCTCACAACTCAGCACAGCGTGTCGCACTGTGCTTGAAGTTCCAACTGGATTCTACGCCTGGATGGACACAGAGATGAAAATTCAAGTAGGTGGAAAGCTGCTCGCAAGCGTGCTTCATTAGAAATGCGCTTCAAGCATTTCCTAAGGTATTTTCACTGCAGTATTAATAATGAATATAAGTCTATCAATTACGTATTCTTTAAAGCAAAGGGCAGCTTGTTAATTTCTAATATGAATTCTCGTATAGACGTAATAGTACCGTCGACTGTAATATACGACATACGTTTCTTACATTTTTGATACATGTATCTTAAGTATTATACAAAGAATTACATTCAACATTTGAGAAATAATTTATATTTAAAGTACACAGATATTTTCTTAAAAACTAATTAACTAAAAATCTAATGACTAAAATACTATAAATAAAATAAATAAAATTTCTATATAACTCATCTTTCAACATAGAATTAAAGTAAATATAAACTAAATCATGAATAACACGATACTATAATATAAAAATATAAACTTTACACTATAATTAGTATATAATATCATGAATATAATTATTTTATGAATGTTTAAAGATGAAATATAATTTTCATATCCACGTGTATTAAATTCAGCCAACATTACTGAAGCCAAGTTTAGAATAGATTTTCCGAGTAATTACTTTACGTTAGATATGAAATATGTTCATTATTAAATTATATTATAACATATTGTAATTTGTTTAATTATAATATTGATAATATAATATATAATTAATTTTTACGTACATCACTATGGATTATGAAAATTTTAATTTATTTATTTCAAGTTAATAATTTTACTTTAAATTAATTAACCTTTCCAATTATTATATAATAATATATTTCATTGTCACCGTTTATTTTCTGGAATGTAATTAACATTTTAAAGTACCTTTTATTATATTTAATGACCTTTCTATGAAAGGGGAATCACGGAATGTTGCTGGGTTTGTAGGAGATATGTTTAATTAAATTTTTATCAATTGTATTAAATTTAAAGTAATAAATCACAATTAATACAAGTAAAGTTACTCTTAATGTGTTTCATATTAAAGACAGGTATGGAGTCTCTTGATACTCGTTATATAAATGACTAAAAGTATACGTAAGTGACTCTTTATTAATCAAGTGGTGTCATTCCCACAACATATTTGGTTCATCGAGGCAGAGTAGAGTAGGAAGTAACATTGTAGCATTGTTACAAATTCTACATTGACTATGAACCCAAATAACACTTAACATAATACAGCTTAATGACTCCAAAGCTACTTCGCTATAACGTAACATTTTCTATCAGTCAAAGGTATTTATGGCAGCAATTGTGCCCTTATTTTAATATCTTCTCAGTGTAAAGTATGTATTCAACTCTTATACTCCAACTCTTTACTACTTGTTAGATTATTAAACACTACCATGTCAATAAAAAGTCAGCCCCTAATATATTATGTGTCCTAACTAATATTATTCTTTGAATATTTATTGTATACCATGTAATATCTCCAACAGTACAACCATGTTGTGACATGACATAACTGTTATCTATCGATTAGTATAGTGTCACCTGAACTGTATTACACCGTTTAACTGTGAACGCGTTTTAGAGAGACCATTACAAAGGTTATTTGACTGCTATCCTATAATCCTATGCACGCAAAGTTTCTACTTCATTGTTATAAGATTACGAACTAAGGAAAATCAATAATTTTAAACTTTTATATATCATTAAAAAAAAATAAAAAAATTTTGATATAATTTTATTACTTATATAATTGGATAGTTATTAAAACAAACTCAAGCATCAACTAATTACACTAAAGACGTGACAATTTCATATAAAGTTAATAACTGTTAGGTGTAAGTGTCTTGGTGACACTGTGGTTATAACTGACAAACAAAGACGATGCAAATTTGTTTAGAAATATTAATACAATTTGAAGAAACAGAAAATTGTAATGTTATTCGTATAAGGTTATCTGGATGACAAAGTTTTGGTTGTATTTTTATTCTGTAATTTATTATACATTTCCTGTATATAGTACCTTAACTAGCTTCTTGAATTTGTGAATATTTTACGTATAGATACAGTGTTAAAGTGCATACAGCGACTTTTATTATGTTTGTATAATATCCCAAAAGAAATATTGTAAAGCAAAATTACCTCCTCTTTGAAGTTCAGTTAAGTGACTCATCAAAAGATCACAGAACCTTCCAAATGAACTTCGCAAATTTGCCCTTATTTTCATAGCGGTCTAATATTTCATTGTCTATAACATGTAGTCAATTTATCCAATACAACAAAACATCTTTACTTTAAAAGTAATTGAAGTATTAACAGTAACAAATCAAATTGTTAAAATATTTTAAAGAGGTGAAGAATATTTTACCGTAGATTGTTGTAATGTAACATTTAAGAAATTATTTATTACTATATATCACAATTGACCTGATTAGTAGATGCAATCTTTGTTAATACGATTAGCGGAAATTGCCTTAAATTTGTATGAAAAAATCTTATAAGAATGGGTTTAATCCGTTGAATGACCTCGACCTGTATAAAAATTGTTTAGAAGGAATATGCGAGTACTACCAACAAGAAAGAAAATTTACACAAAAACTTTCTCGACGGTAATCTATTCTTAAAAGAACCAGAAGACTATCCACCACTCAAACTGATTTAATATAAGAAGTTATAATAAAATTTCATAAAACACAAAAAATGTTGAGAAAGGTTGTTAGGATCATAGAAGTTGTTATTGTTAAACAAATTATTAAACAGATATCAATACGGCAACAGAATATACGGTCTTTCTACTTGTCTTTCATATCTGTGTTATTCCAAACGTAACTAGGTCGAATGATTGTTCTAAAGCTTCAAGTCAATTGTATCACGGGTGGTTGATTCATGAATTGTCAAAACTTTGAGAGTATGACAACGGTTTCATCTAAATTGCTATAATTACTGGAACTGGACTAGAACGAATACCTAAAACTAGACTTTTATGTGGACTTAGTAGTTATTTTCATGAATAAATAAAAACTATTTTTATCCAACATTTTTTATTATATAACTAAACACATTTTTAATGTAAATCTCGTTTTCATAGTTCGGTTTGGTCGTTTTAATCAAAACATTTATAAGATTTTATTACCAAGATTAATTTCGTTTCAAATTACACCAATACTGATGAGGTCTTTGATTGGTTCGAAATAAATAGTCATCCAGGAAACAAAAACATTGATGGGATTGTAACTCTTATATTCAGAGCAATAAAGGTCAAATTAAGTATCTCATAATATATATATATATGTTTACGCTTGAGGCAGATTTGGTATCAAGTAAACACAATTAACGAACATATTCAAGGTATTATTTAAGTAAAGAGTAAAGACAAAAGGCACAATAGGTATAAGAAGATTAATACGTCTTAATTATCGTTAAGATAACCACAGTGTAGATACCTATTTATTATATTTAATTTGATTTTTAATTAAATGATTTGTTTTGAACAGTAATAAAGCTATACTTGTAATTAATGTTTTCACGTCTTAAACCTCTCTGTAAATATGTTAATAAACAATATTATAAATAATGAAACCTTCAGACTATTTTTACCAGAGTAATGCCTTTGTCTAATCCGTGAGAAAGAAAACATGTTTACCAATAGTACAACCATTATGTGATAAATTAATTGTGGGTCGATTAGTTTAATGTCTTCATAAACACTAACACACATCGACCGCGCTCTGGAAAGAACATTACAAAGTATATTTTACTGCAATCCTTTGCACGCCAAGTTTCAACTTCGTTGTTAAAATTTTCTGAAGGAAACAAAATCAAAGATTCTGACGCTAAGACCGCGTCACTGATGAGACAGATTAACAACTACAACTAGATTATAAGACTTGATAAAGTAGATAAATAAGTCAGTTATTATAACATATTATATATTTAATATACATATGATAAAATAAAACATATTACTATAAAGCACATCGCAATGTATTACATTGAGTCAACTAATTGTACTGATTGATACCAACGTAACCAGTAGACTACTCCGCAGTGACGTATTAACACACGATGATATTCACTAACACATTGAATTAATACCATACTATACTATACTTACTGAATATTCATTATATTATTATTTAGAGGCTATTCTAGCAATATTTTAAATGGATAATTTCATTTCATTTCGATGGCTAATAGAATTTGTACATATTGAATGCTCAGCTATATATTTATTATATGTCATTATATCCCACATTCATATCATACTCGTATATTTGAGATAATAATAATGTAACTTGTATTTTACTTGATCTCAGTCGGTGGGTGAGTTTATTAGTTTACGTAAGTAGTATTGTTAATAGTTGCTCCGGTATGATGTTCGTCTCAAAATAGAGTTCATCCGGAAAATTAGCAAAGTGTGTTACATTTCAGTCATTACCGTAATATTTCAACAAAACTGACTTCTACATTATTTAAATATACAAATATATTTTGTGTAAGTACTTTAGAGACGGTGGATGTGCATTTCTAACGACACATTCCTGTGACCCACTTACCAGATACTTACATTTTCATCTCTGTATTCTTCCGGACGAAGTTCTCTATTGGAACTTCAGCACAGGGACTTTCCCTCGGTGAAGTAATGAGTTAAATTAGACAGGTAAAGAATAGTTACACCATAGTTGAATATTAAACCAAATCGTTATTTGTTAGTTGTTACTGAAAGCACGGTAAGTGAAGTATTTAAACAGATGTTTAAGTACTCAACACATCTGATGTCGTAAAAAGTTACCCCATACATTTCGAAAGTATTTCTTTCAAAATTTAAGGGGAATTCAAACTTCAATTTACTTTTATACTTAACGAAACTTTTCTTTGCATTGAATGAAATGAAAAGGACAATATTTAAGTTTCAAAACATACATCGATTTACATTTGTTTTTATCTTTATGCTGCATTACGGTAAGCTAAGGAAACTTAAGTTAAGGATAACTTAATATTTCAAACGTCATAAAAGTTATCTAATACAGTTTTAGTTAACTGTTACTTCTATAGAAACAAAGACTGAAATACTCGTCTGTATCAAATTATTTTGGTTACAACATTTACTTAAATACCAGTTGGAATATTTTTAAGTTGGTTATAGTACACGATACGGCAATTGCGATTTAATTAACATTACAGGCAAGTAATTATATATATAATAAAAATGATGGATCACGAACGTTCCATAGGTACTAAATAAAGGTCATGATACATGAAATAGTCAAATAATAAGTATAAAAATATTATCTTCAATTATTATTATATTATCTTCTACTCAAATAAAACTCTAAGAAAACCCCATTTGTCGTATCACCGCTCTTCGAGAGCACTCCTCTTATTGCCTCGCCAAGTATCAGAATACTGGGTCTCGACATTTCGAGCGATTGTCAGTTTCGTGGTCATCTGGAGAGCAAGGCCAAGTTGGCCTCGATGAAATTGGGAGTGATCAATAGAGCGAGGCAGTATTTCAAACCTGGCCAAAGACTTGCGCTCTATAAGGCGCAGGTCCGGCCTCACATGGAGTACTGTTCTCATCTCGTCCGGATCACCCCAATATCAGCTTCTACCATTTGACCGCGTACAACGGAGAGCCGTTCGGATTGTCGGGAACCCAGTGCTCTGTGAACGGCTGGACTCTTTGGCATTGCGTAGAGACGTGGCTTCTTTGTGCGTCTTCTACTGCATTTACAACGGGGAGTGTTCCGAAGAACTATTCGATCTGATGCCTACCGCCGAATTTCACTACCGCACAGCTCGCCATCGCCTCCTTTATCATCCATACCACCTGGACGCGTGGCGATCTTCAACTGTGCGGTTTTCAAGGACTTTTTTCCCACGTACCACTCAAATGTGGAACGAACTTCCTTCGGCGGTATTTCCAGATCGATACGACATGGGTACCTTCAAAAAAGGCATATATTCCTTTCTCCAAGGCCGGCAACGCTCTTGTGTATCCTCGGATGTTGCAAGAGTTCATGGGCGGCGGTGATCACATACCAACGGTGACCCGCAAGCTCGTTTGCCCTCCTCTAACATATAAAAAAAAAAAAAAAAAAAAAAAAATGAATATTTGTAAATATATATAATTCAACTAAAATTAAAAGAAATAATTTACAATTATTTTTATCATAAATACATATGTATGCACTGGTCTTTTATTGTGTTCTTATGTAATAGACACTGGTACTGGATGGTAGAACATTGATTTCTTAAGAGACTACTTAACTTGGATGTTAGTTTTAATCAACGCTTTTGAAATAATAAATAAAATAACTCTTCAAGGATAAAGTGTAAACTATTTCAACAAGGTGCAAAATTCAACTTCGTAGTATTTACTAAACTCCAGATATGAAATGGTAACAAGATAACTTACTGCATCACATCATATAGAGAATAAAAACAAACACATCCATACTTCACTCACACATACTATTTTATATACATCTTTATATCATTATACGGTAAATAAATGATAACCCAGTCCATATTGATATATTAAAAAAAATCTTCTGATAATTAATAATCATTGTAATAGACTCATACTTGACAGATCCTTCACTTCACATTTAATTAAAAACATGAAAATGACGTGGAATCTCTTTTTAAGATTTTATAAAAAAATACCAGGTTTATTTATTATAAGCTTTTTATTAATAATATAAATATATAACCCATTTATTAAATATTATATAAACAATTATTCGTAATGATAATAAAATATATTTACCTAAATAAAAAAAGACAAACAAAACTAATAATTCTAGACACTTGAAAATGCAAAATAATATACTTAGACTAGTATATAATACGACATATATGTATATATTGTATAAAATGTAGAGAGGAGTAGTAGAGAGGAGACAGACAGAGAAAGAGAGAGAGACAGAGAGACAGAGAGACAGAGAGACATTTATATTTACTGCACACATTTAAAACAAGGTCTAGGGATTAAAAATAATTAATATTTCCTATTTTATCCATATTTTAATTAAAATATGAACCCTCTGAGGCTTTATTAAGCTTTATCTATTGAAACTAATTATAAATTATTTACAAGATATAAATTCATTTAACATTCTGCTCTATTTGACCCGTTGTACGTACAGTGATAAGACCAGGTATGTTATTAATACCCTGTATTACTGCTCCGACCCCGACAGCTTACCGTGTACCCTTACATGGTAATAACTCAACCTAGAACTTTAATGTCATCATAGAAAAAAAATAAAAATATAGTTTTACGTTTTTTATTATTGTTATTTCTGTTTCTTTATATCTATTATTTGGAGTCGACGCAACATGTCAAACTCTCACGTATTATGTCATCTCAGTGGAGTTTTATTTCTTTGTCATATCGGTTTCCACTCACTCCATCCGCGTCTTATCGGTTCCCTTGCTTAAAACTGGTAGTTATAGTTGATGCTGTCACACACATGTAATCTATCTAACTAAACTAACTCACCGTCATCTCTTCAACTGCGTTTGTGACAAATCTATGAATAGTTAAATAAAATGAATTGAAAATATTACATTATAGTTGATTCTTGATTTCTTTGTAACGTGCCATGCCTTCACAAAACAATAGTAAGTCATTTTAAGAAATTCAGAATAAATTAGTCACGCGATTAAGACTCGTACATGATTAGATTGACACGTAATTAGATTTATTCTCATTAAAAACTATAATTCAATATAATAGTATATACTTATTTGTAGATAGATAAGTAATATGAAATATTTCAAGACACTTACAACAAGATTTTTTCCAATCCTATTTTAATTTATTTATAGAAAAATCTTAATTATTCTCACTAAATAATATCTGCTATAAGATATCTTAATCTTATTATACTTGTGTATTCAGTGTTAATGACAGATTTCTTGATATCAATTACATTGAGCGGAACCCTCAGTACCTTTTACATTTATAATTACTTACAAAACTTGGTAATTATTAAATTCAGAACTTCAAGGGCGCGTCTTTTGTACTTAATTATATTATATCAGGATTGATTCACATTGAGTCGTTTAAGACACAATTGTGAAAGAGCATATTTTGATTTGTATTGTGTTTACGAAAACAGGGCGATAATACGGACAAGAAATTAGTATATAAGGGTAAGCGAATGACAAAATATTTAGTTATTAGAATAGTGTTAGGTGTGGACGTGAAGAGAGGCCATAGTCGAGGACAGCCAAAAGAAGATGGATGGATTGCGTGAAAGACGATATGGAGAAGAAGAAAGTGTGTACAGAGATGATGAGTAACAAGGAAGAATTGGAAAAAAGAAAAACATACTGGACCAACCCCAAAATTGGGACAGAAACATTATTTCATAAATATTGATTGAATATATATTGATAGAAGCAGCAACAGGAGACTAACAATACTTTGCTTTACATTTTGAAAGACCCTCTCTTAATACTAATTGTAAGGATCGTATTATAAACACCCTTAATCGCAGGTCATAAAGAGCAAAATACTTTATCAAATCAGGTATGTGGTTCAAGATAATTAAATAAATAAAAAACTTGACTTTTAGTTTCTTGAACTTAATATTATATTGATTTTTCACAATTATTTATACCTACACAAATATATATTTGATTTATAGAATTTTTTTTTTTTTTCATTCTATACTTAAAATAAAAAGATATAAATTTGTGGCATAAAATGATAATATAAATAGTTATTCATAGATCGCAATTTACGGCTGTTTCACACGAATTGTTATGATTGACAGGTGGTTTATCCAATGTTATAAAGTAGGTACATGAATATTTCATACATTTGGTTGATTCAATACTGTCGTGTGTGAAATGTTTAACATTTTAATAGAATCCTTGGCTTGATATGCTATTGCTTAAAGTTTATTTATTTCACTTTAATATGAATTAATATCTGGAGTGTCTTTTTCTATGTATATTAAAAATGTAAGAATAGTGTTGATATATTAAAGATATTTACATTGGTGTACATATTAACTATATTACTTCTTATTAGTTTGTAGGTCTGTATGTCTGCTCGTCTCAATAATATAACGAGAAAGAGACGAATTGTTTTTAACGTATCGGTGTATGTATTATTCCAGTCCAGTTCCTGTTGATATCAATATTATTTCCACAATACCAATATAATAAAGTTGTTAAATAGATTGGGTGTCGTATTATCGTCTCATTAAATATACTTGCAACGCAGAAAATGTTTGAGCAATTTTAGTTTAATGGACTAAATGACTCAGAGTGGAGGGGAGAGGTAGTCGCTAGTCATAGGTAGTTTATTTAATGTATACAGCACATCATCAGTCATTAATTATTAATCTTAAACTCGTTCAATTGTCTCATTGCTTCTTATATAATTATTGGTATCTTACATCGGTATTATGCATCAAATGTTAAATATAAAACTATATATATATATATATATATATATATATATATATATATATATATATATATATATATATATATATATATATATATATATATATATATAAAACTCACAACATCAATATTTTAACGTATTTTTTTTTTTATTTAAGTAATAGTATTAAGTAATTTATTAATATTTAAATTTAAATATTTTATTATTTATTTATTATTTTTAATATAATTAATGTTAAATGAGTTTCCCCCGGCTTTGCTATTCTGAACGATACCTATGATTCATCTCCCTCAGTAGACTTAAGTCAGAAGTAGAGAGACTGAACATCATCCCAAATGAGCAGTTTGGCTTTCGAACCTATCATTCCAGTTCCCACCAGGTGCAACGCCTCACGGAGCACATTCTTTCTGGGGCCACTTTGTGCCGCAAGTTGCGTAGGACAGGAGCGCTCTTCCTCGATGTAGCGAAGGCATTGGACAGGGTCTGGCACAATGGACTGGTGTACAAGCTATACCAGTTCAGGGTGTCGGACAGACTAATCATACGGGACTTCCTGTCGAATCGCTCCTTCCGCTACAGAGTGGAAGGCGTGATGTCGACTCCCCGCCCCATCAGGGCGGGCGTCCCTCAAGGTTCAGTCCTCTCATCAATTCTCTTTTCAATTTACTCCAGCGACATTCCTAGGCCGCGTTCTAAAGTAGAATTAGCAATGTTCGCGGATGAGACCGCAATTTACACATCCTCAAGGGATCCTTATGAGATCTCTCAACGCCTCCAATCCGCAGCCGACTCCCTCGGGAACTGGTTTCGGAAATGGAGGATTGAGGTGAACCCGGAGAAGAGCACCGCGGTACTCTTTGAACGGTCACGATCCACAAGGGCCCCGGAGATTAAACTCTTTGACAAACCGATTCCTTGGAAAAACAAGGCCAAGTACCTAGGAGTGACGCTGGATAAACAGCTAATATTCACCTCACATATCGAGGACTTTCGCAACAGAGCGGCCTTTATCCTAGGGCGACTTTATCCCCTGTTAGGCAAGCGGAGTAAAATGTCCCTTAGAAATAAGGTCACACTTTACAAAGCCTGCATACGCTCCGTCATGTCCTATGCAAGCGTTGCCTTCGCTCACGCGAACCTGAAGCCCCTTCAGGTGCTTCAGAACAGATTCATGCGGCTCGCCACTGGGGCACCGTGGTTTATGCGTAATATCGACTTGCACAGAGACTTAGACCTACCGACGATCGCGCAGTATTTCAAGGGGCTCTCCAAAAGCTACTTTGACAATGCTGTGGGACACCCAAACCCGCTGGTGGTTAAGGCCACAGGATACACGGCCCGTAAGACTCCTAAAGTCAGAAAGAGAAGACCCAAGTCGGTACTTTTCGATCCGGACGACGCGATTACGTTAGGGAACGCTACGTGAAAGCGGTAAAGCGTACATAAATACTACACATACACACACACACATCGTCTTCGCCGGCGAAGACGAGGCCCCCATCCAAGCACGTTGCTCCGGCGTTCTGTCGTCGGAGGACGTTAGTGTCATATCCTAACCCACATCCAACCCTCGCTTCCCACCTAACGACGTCCTGAGCCATGGTCCAAGCCTCACAGGAGACGCCCTCGGGACGCGCGTTCTCCTGGGGCCCTTCAGGCCCCCCCTTTTTCAAGGGCGGGTCTCTGCACCCGTCCATTCCACCGGTGACGCTGTCATGGCCAGTAGGTCTAACAGCAGAGACACACAAAAAAAAAAAAAAAAAAAAAAAAAAAAAATGTTTCATCTCAGTTGGATCACAATTTTAACATATTATCATATTTACCTATTCACAAATATTAAATCGAAATATGCTTTATATTTTTACTTTAGTAAGCGACTCCATATATAATGTTATATGACGATCGATTAAAGTCTTTAATTCGATAACGCTGACCGATGGACGCGTTCTAAGCGCTATAATTGAGTTATCTCATAAAGCGCGATGTCTGAACGAAGCTTTCACACTATTGAATTACGCTCCGGGTTACCTTGTTTGAGTGAGAGAGTGACTCAAACAAGTAAACAAGTTGGGAAATGTTATATGGTAGTAAAAGATTTTAATCATTGACAGTAATATTATAATAAAAAATACAACATGTTATTCCATATCTTAGTAGAATGCTCTCGGAACAGTTATTACTAAAGACTGAGCTAAGTGTTTGTGAGCTAAGTTTGTTTTTTTTTTTAAATATCTGCACCGTTGATAATAAAAATACACTCATTCATTAATAAAACTGTTTCCTTGAAACAAATTATATAAGTATTGTATAGGTAAAGGTACTTTTTATTTATAATGTGTTATTACTTTTTAAGTTTTCTTTATCCTTACAAAATTGAACGCCAGTCACTTACTGGCATTTCAATAAAGCTTTAGTAGGACTCAATATTATCTCTAGATATTTTGACACAAGCCGACGGAAAGCCATTATTTTCCACTTTTATCATTTCTACATTTTAGAGTCTAGAATCCGTTTCTAAATATTAAATATTCTTTGAAATTTAAGTAAAACTTATTTGTGATAATGGATTCTAAGACAAATAATAGTTCTCCAAAATATTTTTTTTCTAGTTTAATTAGCTACGAATTTCATACTATTTTAACATAATCAATTTGAATATATAAGTTTATGTTTTTAAAATCTCTGAAGGAAAAAAGAAACATAATGTGATGTACATAAATGAGAAGGCTTCATTGAAGGTTGTTGAACCTGTGTTATTTTAACATTATTATTTTCTTAATCAATATATAGACTTTATTAACAAAATGTTACTCAGATTTGTAATAAGTTATCTGAAAATCAGTTTACTAAATAACAATGACGTGCCACAATATGGGGTCACAACTGTTAACAAGTGAACAAGAAGCTTCATTAGACTAAATGTGTCCCCGTACGGAGGTGCGGTTGATAACGTAATGGAGGACAAATCCAGAGCGAGGCGTGTTTTAACAAGTCATAATTACACGTAACTCATACTTGTTTACACATGTTCACATGACATGTAAACAAATAAATATATTTCATAAATCGATTAGTTAGTTAAAAAATCATATTTGATTTAAAGACGAATTAAAATCATTAAAAAATATATTAGTTACAAAATCAGTTTTATTACAAATTAAATCAGTCACGGACTGCTATATAAATTCATGAGGATCGCTCCGATGGTATTAGCACATAAAACTATATCGCTGATAGCATCACCATGACACCATCCTTCTGTACGTTATATGTATACTTTATTATATTTATATTGGGATAGAGAAGTGAGATTTTTTATTTGTATATTATTTACAATGTATAAATAATATAAAACAAGGTATAAAAGATCAAATTGCAAAAAGTAATAAAATTAGCTTCAACGTTAGCTCTTTTTTATAATGATATTGATTTGCTTGTTTTTGTTCTTCGTTTTAAAGTATTGAAAGGTCATGTAATACGTAGTATTTACCTGATGAGGATTTATCAATTATTAAGAATTCAAAACAGATACTCTTAGCGATATCTATTATCCAGTAGGTATACTACAAAGTTAAGAGGCATTACTAGATTCCGCTAGATGGCGCTGTAAAATTATTACAAAAACATTTCAATGAAACGAGAATTTAAGAATATCAATAACAGAAAAAAATAATTTATTATATTAATAGTCTCGTCTACAAATATTTTAGTACAAAACATATAAAGATACGAAGTAGTTTAAAGGCATGCGCAGTAGAAGTCAATGTTTCGGCGTTGATACGTCAGTGTGCGGTGAGACCTTGATGCGTGTAGTTATGTGAAGGTTTATTTCGGCCTAAAAAATAAACACTACGTGACTATAAATATATGGCTTCAGTGAAGACCGTTTAGGAAAACTTAACTGCTTCTAAGTGGGCGTTAAAGTGAGTAATTAGCTTAAAGAATTGCTTTAGTAATATATCTTTAATTTACTAGTTAATTTTTTTTATAAAATATATTTTTGCTCGAAATTTTGATTTGATTATTAGTTATAGAAATATTAACGTGAATGCATAATGCTTGTTTTAGTTTAGTTTATTTTAAATATAAGCATATTTTTTATATTATTGTTTTATGCAATGAAAATACCAACCTACGTCTCATGTTATTATTGTTGTGATTTTGTTTACTAATAAATATAATGATTATATTCAAAATGACTTAAAATATAAAAATATTCAATTTAGGGAACAATTTAATAATGTAAATATTTTATTTTTTCAACGCCCTCTGTTGGGAAGTAGGCATAGCTGTCGAAGGTTCTTAAAATGGTAATACTGCATATAAAGCTTCAATCTTCTGATAACAGGTGGCACTATAAACAATATAGCATCAGAGAAGAATGTAGTAATATTTGTCACTAATTACATTTCTCTTTTTACGAAATATATTTTTAACTTAAATATGTCAATCATAAAAATAGTTATGAACTTATTTATAAAGAATAATAATAACAAATGATACATATTTAAAAAATCCTTCTGAAAGACGATTTTAGCAAAAGTATATTGTATGAATTATTTCCCTAAATCTAATTTCCTTCCAACTCAGTTTAAAATTGTTGTTTCATCATTATTTATTCTCCTACCCTCATAATAAATGAAAACTTGCAATGTTGTCTTCTGCAGCTTGAAAAAATATGTAGAACAAAATGAATTTTCCGCTAATGAAAAATAAACAAAGCGGTAAAGTAAAGGCGTATAATGAATATTAAAGTTTTTTCTGCACTGAATCATGACTTCATGCAGTCAGAATGAATATTAAAACAAATACCTACTAAATATGTAATATTATTTCTCTAATTTGACTCCGTTTGTTTCAGGAACGAAAATAATACAAAATGGTGAGTTAGTATTAGAAATACTTAATTAATACATTTATTAACATATTTGGTAAAGGTTTTTGTGTAAAATCAAATATCTTTAACACAAGGTGCAACGAATACAATAAATTTTTGACAGAAATGGGCTTCTAAAGGCCTTGACCTAACTTATAGTAATTCCTAAAAAGGTCTTAACATTTTTGTTAAGCTTTCGTATTATTTACTAAAATTGAGATGAAAATTCTCCTGCTATTTATTATACATCAATAGTATTTTGCTTTGTACTGAACAAACCTTGTTACTGATGAATATATTAATTTTAAAGGATGCTATAAGCATCCTTTAAAAAACCTTTAATAATTCTTAAGACTTTAGTAAAAACGAAATAAAGAATTAAGCATTCATGTAAGCATGACTCGAACTTGTGTCGGCTAGGAATCTGTTAATAGTTATTCCAATTGCCTTTCGTTACAGTACGGTTTTGTGAATTACGCCCTTGAGTTACTGGTGACGAAGACCTACGGCGAAGAGACATGGGAGAAAATAAAGTGAGTACCCACCCCAAAATATAGTATATAACTGTGTGTATGAGTGTACGTGTGTGTGTGCCTGTGTGTGTACCATGTGTGTAGTATATTGTAAATAAAATGAACTTATCCATTGCTTTAAAACAAATTTCCATAATCAATTTTTTTTCATTGCATTTTCTTAACTTATACTTACAATTTTAATGCTTTATTCTTAATAGAGTAAGACCAAATAAAGAGTACCCATAACTGTCGTATGAAACGATAACTCAATGTTAAAATGTGAGTGTGTATGGATGTATCATCAACACAGTCATCACCATAAAAGCTTTTATTGTAAACCACATTATGATTTAAATGTACTTTATGGCTTATGATAATGGTAATATTTGTCTAGGAAAAAGGCGGAAGTAGCTATGGAAGGTTCCTTCTTAGTGCGTCAGATATACGAGGACGAGATAACATATAACCTGATCACTGCCGCTGTTGAAATTCTTGGTTAGTAAAATACCGAATACTATAAACCAAAAGAGTTTAATATTTTGAAATATGCTTATCAAACTTTTGCTAAATTAATATGCAACAAATCTTTATTTCTGATTCTGCACTAATCATTGAGTTACAGTTCCAATAATTTCCAACATGGATTTTTGCGATATTTTCCATAATAATTTTTAAATTACTTTTATCTTATACAAACAAGCAAGTCTAGTAACTAACGAAATATTTAACAACAAAACAATTACAGAAACCCCAGCTGATGCAATTCTGGAACTATTCGGGATGACTTTTTTCGAATTCTGTCAGGATTCTGGATATGATAAAATTCTGCAAGTGCTTGGCGCTACGCCAAGGGATTTTTTGCAAGTAAGCACACTTTCTCTCTTTATAAATCCCTTTCCCTTTATAAATCCCTTTCCCTTTTATAAATAAGATGAAAGACAGTACACCTTTTGGTAAGTAGTGCCCTCGCATAAATGATTTTTTCGAATCTAGTCATTAATGAAAGCATAGCAAAGCAAGAGGAAAGGTGTTTGAACAATCAGTTACTCTCACTCATCTTAATTCTGTATAAACCTTATTTATAATGTGTTTTTCTTTCAGAATTTGGACGGCCTTCATGATCACTTGGGTACATTATACCCAGGTATGCGTGCGCCTTCCTTCCGATGCACGGAAAGACCGGAAGACGGAGCACTGGTCCTACATTACTATTCGGATAGACCTGGCTTGGAACATATCGTCATTGGGATTGTCAAGGTACGCAAAAGTTATGTAACGTAAGAAGTACGTTAGTTATCTTAGTTTTTGGTTTATTTGTATAAAGTTAGGTTACAATTTATAAAGTATTATGGTTCTGAAATGGAGTGTCTTCTATATAAGTTACATCATTAATTCAAAAAGCTTCATAACACAGACCTCTAATAATTGTTTTTGAAAATTAATAGGAATTTACTAATTTATTTAAAATACTTGTAATGGTGGGTGATAGACATCGGATTCATGATTAATTAATAAATATACAATTTCTGTCGTGTGCAGACCGTCACCAGTAAGCTTCATAAAACGGAAGTCAAGGTGGAAATTTTGAAAACAAAAGAAGAATGTGATCATGTGCAATTTCTAATAACTGAAACATCAACAACGGGACGAGTTTCAGTTCCCGAGATCGCTGAAATTGAAACATTATCACTGGGTAATTCAAACATAGAAACATTCAAACGAACTAACTATTTAAAAAAGCTATTGATTTTAGGTTATCATAAACTGCTCGTTTAATTATGGAACTAATTTCTCATTAGATGTCTCTACATCTATATAATAGTAAAATTGTAGCTGTAAATGTTACTGAAACGATCACAATACTAAAAATACAAATGAAAGAAACTTGTAAATGAAACTATATACAAATTTATATCAAGAAGCTCTATTTAAACGTTTTTTTATATCTTTCAGAACCAAAAGTCAGTCCATCCACATTCTGTCGCGTGTTTCCGTTCCACCTGATGTTCGACCGTGAGCTGAAGATCGTGCAAGCTGGTCGCAGCGTATCTCGTCTACTACCGCGTGTTACTCGACCTGGATGTAAAATTACCGATGTTTTGGAAACCGTGAGGACATTTCATTTTTAACGAACTAGCAATTAACAATGAATATTGAACTTTATCTGTTTCCCATTCTCGTGGGCTGAGGAAAGTTGATTTTGGAACAACACTTAATAATATTTAAATTTAAGCTGAATATTTTTTTATATGTTTATATAAACATAATTAGTATATATATATACTAATTTCTATCGGAATTGAGAAAATATTACATCTTACAATCGATTTATGGTTATAAAGTTTTATAACATCGCAGCACGTTACAATAAGTATTTATAATGTTCCTTTTAAAAATGTATAGCAAACTATTGAAAGCGTGTGTCTGCCTGGATCATTACCCTCCTGAGTTCAAGGAGTAGTAATAAACTAATACTACTAGTAATACTGTTAATGTGACCTTTGTATACCAAAATCGCGAAAAACTTTTAGTTACTTAAAGATAGAAATAAAAAAGCGTTGTAGTATTTGTAATACTTTGCAGTTTTTTAAAGGTAAAAACTAATGTTTATCGTAAGGATATTATGGTACGGTCTTTCTTAGGGTCTATCAAAGACATTTTTTTTATTTGATTCGATTGATAGTTTTATAGATAACGAGATTCCTGTCTTTAACTAACGCAGCTGGAGTATGGACAGCAATAAAATATATTTCAATCATTGGATTTTGTGACGTAGTTTAGTTTCACAACGAAATTATTTTCATTTCAAAACGATTAAGAAATTAGTATTTCTTAGTTTTTTTTCAATCTTTTGCTGCAACTATGTATATAGTATAACTGCTTTATTATGTACACATATAAGTAAAAATGAAGTCTGTCTATAATTCCAAATTAACAGTTTTTCACTAAATGCATATGAAAGTATATAAGTTAAAACGGTTACACAGTTTTTATCAGGAATTTCACTGACAGATAGTTGATGTTATAAAGAATAACTTAGGGTACTTTTATTTTAAAACATTCCGCTCAAACGAAGCCGTGAACACAGCCTACTAGCTGAATATATGATAAAAATATGCAAAAAATATAAAAAATCTTTTTCTTAGGTTCGTCCGCACTTGGAAATGACATTCGCCAACGTGCTGGCACACATTAATACAGTTTACGTTCTCAAAACCAAATCCGAGGAGATGACAGTTACCGATCCTCATGAAGAGATCGCTTCTTTGCGTTTGAAGGTATTCATAATATATATTAAAAATGGACGTTAATGAGATGTATAATATCTGTTTGTACATGTAGGGTCAGATGCTGTACATTCCTGATACCGACGTGGTTGTATTTCAATGCTACCCCAGTGTCACAAACCTCGACGATTTGACTCGGTAAGTCAAAACTACTTATTATATCATTTACAATAATATTGCTAACACATTAAGTATAATTCAAAATATAGATTTATTTGATATTTACGATTTTCAAAAATATTAAAAACTATTTTTTATAGCCGTGGACTTTGCATCTCCGATATTCCTCTCCACGATGCTACTCGGGACCTAGTGCTCATGTCAGAACAGTTTGAAGCTGATTACAAATTAACTCAAAACCTAGAAGTTTTGACCGACAAACTGCAACAGACTTTCCGCGAGTTAGAAACGGAGAAACAAAAGACAGATCGGTAAGTAACTGCCGATGTCAATAATAAGTATTTAAATCCATTTCGACTGGGTTTTTACAAAATCCCTGATAACTCAAGAAGTTTATTATTTCAATCTATTTATTTCAGTGGAATTGTATTTTATAATTTTTTTTGTAACTTTATTAAATGGATATCTAGTAGACGAATAATTTTGGGCGAACAAGGTTGCCATTAATTGTAATATTAATAACAGTACTCTCTTCCAGTCTTCTCTACTCTGTTCTGCCAATTAGCGTGGCAACTGAACTGCGTCATCGTCGTCCCGTACCAGCTCGACGGTACGACCCAGTTACTCTTCTCTTCAGCGGCATTGTGGGTTTTGCCAATTATTGCGCAAGAAATATTGACCATAAAGGCGCTATGAAAATCGTCAAAATGTTGAACGATTTGTACACTGCCTTTGATGTCCTCACCGATCCTAAAAGGAATCCTGATGTTTATAAGGTATTTAATTCTACACTTATAATACCTGAGAAATGATTGAATTTTCTTAAAAATATATTTTTACCGGCCATTACATTTATCCCAATTGAAAATATATTTCTTGAGCGTAATATATTGTTAAAAAAATATGTCATGCAATGTCTTCTTAAAGTGGCCATAATTTTTAATCAAAGGGGTTTAGATTTGATCTAGACGAGAACCAGTTCAGCTCTTAAAAAGAAAAAAACGTTTCTGCCAGCCGGGCTTGGGTAGTTGCTCTATGTGACCATGTGCAGAATCTGGAAAGTCACGGTACAAAATCTATATTGGGAAGAAGTTTCACAACATATACCAAGACGGTATCGTGATACATATCGGCCGAACTCCTTATTCCTTTCACGAAAATAATGCATTGTAACTCCTTTGTAAGGCACCCAAGACTGACGGCAGTCGATGGCCTTGTTAAACCTTTCCAAAAACTTGTGTGCTTTAACAGCCCTGAGAATAAATGCTTTATTTTGCTTGTATCTTCCAAAAAGGATATTTTTGTGCTTTCTACTGTGTATCCGAACAGAAAGCATTTTTATCGTTTCAATATCTTTGACTGTAGTGACTGATTAATGTTTTATACATCGACGATAAGTACGAAAGCCTCAGGTTTTGTTGTATTATTCGCAACTGAGTGCAAGTGGGTGTCTTCATTTCTCGGATAAGATCTTTTTTAGTGTTTCTTCAATGGTCTTAAATAACTGATGTAATTTATATTAATAATCACGAAAATAAGACAATCGATACAATTTTTTAAGGATAACTGGTTTCGATAGAGAAAAAATATATTTTTGTATCATTATACAGTTCAGTCTAATTCTGCATTAATATTCAATGTTGCAGGTCGAAACCGTTGGTGATAAATACATGGCAGTATCTGGACTGCCTGAGTATAAAGTTGCTCATGCTAAACATATTTCATTGCTTGCCCTCGAAATGATGGATCTTTCTAGAACTGTTACCGTTGATGGAGAACCGGTGGTATGTTAATAGTTGATAATTTATAAGTGAATTTCCTTAACAACATATATTTGTTGTTTTTTTTTTAAACTTAAAAATGCTTGTAACAGAAGACCTCACTCTCCCATATACGTATATGAAGTAAAAAGTACAATAATGTCTACAATAATCTATTTTAACACATGTGTGTGTGTGCGTGTGGCTATGCGTATGTGTTTATGAGTATGTAGTGTGTATACGCGTGTGTGCGCGGGCGTGCGTTCGTGCTTTTGTGATATATTTTACTTATTCTAAATGTTATGTTATTTCTAGGGAATAACTATCGGCATACATTCTGGTGAAGTCGTGACAGGTGTAATAGGACATCGTATGCCGCGTTACTGTCTTTTTGGTAATACAGTTAACTTAACTAGCCGCTGCGAGACAACTGGAGTACCCGGTACTATTAATGTCAGCGAAGATACTTACAGGTATTTATATACTCGTACATTTTCATTATTTTTTACAAATATAAAAATATTTTGATAAAATATAGGTCGAAAATAAAATCATATTTATTTTATAGACTTTAATCATCAAACAAATCCAAATATTTCTTAAGCGTTATTGGAATAGGAAGCTTCTGAATCCCGAAGGGCAATTCAAAGTTTTGCCACAACCTATATCTAATTTGGCATCTACAAAGATGTTTTAATTCCACAGGTTTCAAACCACATCTTGAACTTGGTATTAAATGGTCTTCCAATATTTCACCATACTTTTCCAGAGCAATTTTACGTTGATAATTATAATCTTCTGGTAACTGTAAATGTTTTAAGGTTGACTTGTCGACAGTTAAACTCAATCTTGGCACAGCTCTTAAAGCCAGCTTCAGACATGTGACTAGTTCATAAGGATATTTCCTATTATATTCTTTGAGTCTGTCAAGTATGCATTCAACTGGGTTTGAGGAAACGTGATCGGACGTGAATCTGGCACCAAATCTTAATAATATCATTAACATTTCCGCCGCTCCCATCTGGATTACAACTCTCACGGGAGATGCTTTTCCACAACTTTCTAAAGGAACATCGATGAAGCGATATTTCTTGATTCCATCATTAAATTCCAAGCTAGCATTGGTAGCGTGGTCCAAGAAAAAGACAAGAGCGTGAACATTTTCTTCCTTATCCATAAAATCAGATTTCCAACCGGCTAAGAAATATGGAGCGGATGTACCAAAGATTGCCCCTGAATATATAGTTAAAAAGTTGTAATTATAAAATAATTAATTTTAAGATTTTCTTATATTATCTACTTACCCAGGAATATTCTCTCAAATGTTCCTTCACAAGCATACAATTCATCCAACAATGCTCCTACCGTTCCATTGTCTTGAAGACTCCAGTCAAAGGCCAACTTCATAGCAATATAGAGGAGATTATGATACTTTCCCATAAGACAGACGTCACCATTGGCAGATTTGCATCGATTATGAAAACGCAGAGCGGCGGACACAAATGCTTTACAAGTCTCATTGTCTGTTTTGTTTTGTCCTAAAACAACATTCATTATTTAAATATTCTCAAATTTTGATTAAAACAAAATATATCACCTTTCGCACATCCAGCGATCACAGTATGGAAATATTCGACTAATTCCCGTCTCTTGTATCTTTCGTTGAGACCATCTCGATCTATATTAACGAACACTTCCTCAAAATATAAATCCATAAGCGACTCCATAGTACAAACAATTTAAGTATTATTTTCTAAAATATAATTATCACTTTTGACAGGGGAGTTTAGGTTTTTTGTTTGTCAAAAGGCTTCATTTTTGTCAACTTTAACAACACTTTTTGTTACGCGTACGTAATGTACGATGTGCCTTAGACGACAGCTGTTCTAGTAATAGATTTAAATCAGTATTTGTTTTCCTGTCAGCGTCTACGAAACCCTACAAGTGCTTAATCTACTTAATTTTGGTTGCATCGTTGGGAAACCTTAGAACATTATTTTTTAACATCCCGTATTCTTTACATATTTTACAATCATTTTGTCCTTTATAAATAATCAAACAAAAATTTACGATAGAAATAAATTTATAAATACTGATAGATTTGTATGACTCAAGAATAAATCATATGTTTTCAGCTATTTAATGCGCACAGACAACCATGACGACCAATTTGAATTGACTTACCGCGGTCATGTCTCAATGAAGGGGAAAGCTGAACCGATGCAGACTTGGTTCCTAACTCGAAAAGCTTAAATATACTTACATATAACAAATATATTATATGTTAAATTATATATAATAAAATTTCATCACAAATATCATAAATTTAATTACACTGGCCTCTTGTATGGCCTAAGAATCTACAACTTTACGAGTTTATTCTTGAAAGTATATACTGAGTTATACATTAAAGCTATAAATAATATTATTATACAATAAACCGAAATTTAAAAAACGGAGGGTAGTTTTACATTATGTGTCATAATAATCGTTATAGTATTAAATAAAACTAAAATAAAAAATAACTTTTGAGATTATTAGAAATATTTGTTTGTTATTTGTTGTTTGTCAAATTCGTTTTAATATGTTCATATTGTTTATTTATAGAAGTTTTATCAAAATCTGTATGTCTAGTGGTTGTAGTTGTGTAATAAAAATATATATGTACCAAAACAAATTGTGACTTTCATTTTACCTTACGCTATATTTTGAAAAATTTTTGAAAATACGAAAGGAACCCCTGACACTCGAGAGATTTAATACAACACAAAATTTATTTCAATAAATTTCGATGCACCGTGACGACTTTTTCAATTTTCTTATTTGGTGATATTTGTTTATGTTTAATCTTGTTCCTAAAGCACTTTCTTAAATGGAGATCTGTACAACATTTTAATAGGATTACACACTTCAAGTTGCTGTCAGAGTGAGCTGAGTCTGCGGAACGACCTCGAGTGCAAAGGGTTAATATTACTTATTCCTATAAATAATATTAGTTTAATATTTTCAAAGATTTAGGTATTTATCATTTTTCATATAAACAATGTAGTCAAGAAAATAAATAATAATTTTCAATCAGAAATAGCAAATAGCACTTGTAAGTTAAAAGCATAAACTCAAAAGCAAGGCTGTCCAACGGCATTACAAATACAAACACGGAATGTGGACAGACGACCTCTGCCATCCGGTTGAATGTAAATACGAGAATCAACAAAACTATATTTTTATATATTCTCCTCTACAACTTGGTAGCTTTTACATAGGAACGGGTCAAATACTCAGACGTCCTTCATCTATGAATAGATTAATGTTTAAAACGTAAAAATATATAAAATGTAAGAAAAATGTATTTTATCTTCTTTTATATATGGTATGAAAAAACTCCTGAAACTTCTATTTAACGTAAGCAAGTGATCACTGATATTGATTCAAAGTAGAAAGATATAAATAAATACATTATTTTTTCAATGAAATAAATAAAATTACAATAATTAATTACCGGAATATTTATTTAAAATCATTGAGTGCGAAATCTTAAAAACATGAATAACATGGAATAAATTACTTAGGTTCATGACTTTGAGGTGTTTTTCAATGATCTATTATTTCTTTTAACACTTAGCTGTATGTAGATCTTACACTAATTACCTATTGTATGTAAACAAACCAAGGAAGTTCATTTGAATACACTTATAGATAAATGACAATATAATAACTTGATCGGAATTTATAAGAATTTATGAGATATTAAGCCTTGATTTAGTAATCATTTGAAGTCATCAGATGTTAGATCATTGGAATTCTTTAACAATAGACGTAGTTAAACGTAAAAAGTATTCCGTTCGAATAATCTTTAATACAAATATTAAAAGGTCGGTAACACTTAAAGCTTTATTGTTTGCTTAAACTTTGTCTGATTATTTTCTTCAAGGAATTGTCCAGATTTAAAGAATGAAAATACATAAAAGAATCTCATTGTCTCTTTTTTCTCAACATTTTAGCACAGGTACCAAAAGATTCAAAATTCAAAGGAACTCGTTTGACCAGTTCCTTGTATTTATTTTTCATTAACAGTAATTTGGACAGCGGTCAAAGTTTGTGTCACCTTCCAATATTATCACAGAATCCACTGTAGATGGACATGTTATCAAAATCACCAAGTATTGAAGGTTTTTTTCACTTCTAAACCGTTACTTGTAATACAAAGCACGCAATGCATTACTAAAATTTTATTGTATCGTTCGTTTCTGAAGTTTATATTGTTTTATATGTGGACGCTTACCTAAGCCGGTACTTCATGACATCATTGTTTTAAATGATCTAAGTCAAACAATTTACATATTTGTAGATAATTTTATACATATTTACACGTCTCAAAAGGAAGCAAGCGGCTCTTGATACGAGTAAATCTTAACAAAGACGTTGAAACCAATCTTCACTTCCACAACAGCGAATTTAAAACTTGTATTTAAACATTTTCTAAAAACCTGACTTAAATCAGTTAAAAGGAGTTATTTAGTTTGAATTTTAAAAATACACCAATAATAATCGATCCGAATTATCGAAACTGATAGCATTTTTTGAAAGACATTTGAGTTATTTTGTTATATTTGAATATTAACCTGACGTTAAAATATTTTCAAGCAAGCGTGTTGGTGTCAGTCTGTCTGTCTGTTACTGTCTGTTAGTTAATCAGTTAGGATTAAGTGAAATGGAGTTATTTTAAATCAATTCGAGATTGATTTCAATCTCGGATTGTGCATCGACTATTAATTTCCTTGAAATAGCTTACTAAAGCTCCTAGTTACTTCATCTGTATACATAAGCCGCACTTAATTATAAGGAAAATGAAAATTTATTGTTCACAGTTCCAACCGTGTTAAATTATGTTAATTTCTCAAGGTAGTAAAATGAAAGCAAAGAAATTTAATAATAGTGTAAAACGTTACATTACAACATCCGTATGAGGAAAATGATAGGAAGAGAATAACTACTTTTATTTCTTTTAAACTCTTTCTCTTATTACAACAAACATTACGTATATATGAATAAAATTAAAATGTCTATTTGTAATTCTTAATTAAAATTTTTTTCACTAAATGTGTACTTACATAAAAAAATCTGTCTGTTTATTCCAGATAATAACTGAAACGGCTGGACCGATTTTAACAGGACTTTCATTGGAGGATATCTGATGTTATAAGGAGTAACTTAGGCTACTTTTATGTTATAGAACATATTTCGCGTGAATAAATTTATACAGCTAATTGAATATAAAACCATTCTTTGATATATGTAAATCCACCCGATATATATTAGATTAAATATAAAATTACATCATTTCTAAATATGTAAATACCATCATATATCTCGTCACGATCTGATTAACTAATGCACTTTGAAATAAACGGCTATAATTTAAAATCATATTACATTTATATCGCATTGCAAAATTTGATATTGGAACTTTATTCGAAAGAACCGAACGTACAAAACAAGTGAAAAAAACAGAACAAGTTACCGCAAAAAAAACAACTCGCGCGCATGTGAAGGCGACCAAGGTGGCAGTTGTTTTAAAGATATTAAAAAAGATTGAAGCCTATTTAGCTGTCGGTTAAAATCACATTCTATTACATCTGTACAAGGTTTGTAATTGATTGTCACACCAATATCACTTGACTGTTTTAATGTAGAAGGTTCTTAGTTTAAACTTAATCGTCATTTAGGAAACGGCTTAAGCCATTCAGTCTGCGTCTGTCACTCGTAGATGACGCACGCGCAGGCACGCGGCCATTTTGAATTTTATTACGTTAAAGAAAACGACCGGCCAATTGCGTTCGATGATTGTTCGATTTCTTATTCGCGACTTTTACATATACAGTGCGTCCGTGTGATGTGTTCGTGACATTGAAATTTTAATATATTTGTGCTTCTACAAGTTCGGATGTTTTCTTACATTTAGTGAGTATTTTATTATTTTTGATGAATAAATTAACCGTCACAAATATGCACCTACCGTCGTGAATTTTATTGGAATGATAACATTTTTATTGAGTATTATTGATATTATTATAAGTAGTTCCGCTTGCTGACATTTAGATGGATCTTATTATTTTCAAGGACATATTTAGCATACCAAGATGTAATAAGATTATTCTAGCATCTCTGAATGGCAAATCAATGGCAATTATCGTTCATTATAACACAATAAAGGGATGTTAGTTGTCTAGTTCATGTATTTATTATCTGTGTACCTACTTGTAATTAGATGTATTGTCATTATTTATCACTATTTCTAAGAAGTATTAAAGATTTACTAATAGTGATTTATAATTATTAAACTACCTTACTAAATGATCGTTGAAATTTGAATTTTGTATGCAGATGACGTTACGAGTAGAATGGTGAATATAGTTTTTTTACCTAACAACTTAATACCCCAAATCTCACGGGTAGGAAGCTCGGTTATTGTAATACCTGTTCCACTTCAAGTTATTTTCACTACCTGTCTTCGGCCACGCTTCGTTGGACGATATAGATTCTATTTCATTATCGGAAATCATTATTCAATAATAACAATGCCGGATATAGTTGATGATGTGTGAAGAAATCTATTAAGATCTTATCGCATTCCGCAAACGATTTATACGATTGTAAAAATTATTTATTTCCAATATTTAAATAATAAAAGTAGGTAATATAAAAGATAAAAGGTGAAAGTTTTATCAAAAAAATGGTAGTCACTATTCTGACATAAAAATAAGTTGCAAATTTTATAATAAATAAGCACATAACAGAAAAATAACGAGAAACACACAATTTATAAGAGAAAGGCTGTTTTACCAAACTCTCTAATTGAAGCGAAATAGTTATTCTAATATCATTTATTATGTACGAGGCCCGATTTAACAATCACCGGTTAAAATTGATCTAAGATTAAATATTGGTTTTTCATTGTTTTTTTGAGGGTCAAAATCGGTCGAAAGACAAATAAATGTTGCTTATAAATAAATTAAATTAATTTTAAATTACATTCTAACGTAATTGTGACATTGACACCAATACGTGATAATTTTGCTTAGAAATATTTAATTATTACATAAATTATATTTTACATTACATTATTATGTAAACTAATAGTATTGTTGCTGTTTCAAACTTTACGTGATTATTTGTCAAAAAAAAGATTTTCTTAACATTAGGTAAAGCTGAAAACCATATATATCATGTTCCTTTTTACCTTTTAGTTTTATATATATAGTACGTTGGTTCCACTTACGGATAGTAAATACTAATTTGCATATCTAGTAACTCTCGAGTCTTGCGCATACAGATAGAAGTTATAACGGCAATTTATATATAGATATACAGGACACATACGAAACTATATCTATATATATTTGGATACAGTATACTTAGCTTCATGTTATTTTATGAAATGTTTATTATTTTAACGTAGCACATTTTTATATTTAATTTGTTAATATAATATGTTTTGCTAAAACACAACACACTGTATCATACTTAAGTCATTTGTGAAACTTAATATTCTCCTGTCAATATTGTGGTGAAACCAGCCTTCGTAATAACTTATATTACTAGAAAAACGAGGTGAAACAGTGACCCACTATACCATATTAATAATAATATACTTTATGAAATACAACTATATGTACTATATGATATTAAGAAAACTATGTCTTCGTCCATATATATTTACATGTAAAAGTGTGGCCATGTTCGTTTGCGCTTGTCTTTTTTTTAACTGATTTCAAAGAAATATTGTTGACATCTATTATATGATCCAACTTAAAAGTTTTAATCTCGATTAATTAATTCACTTCTAAATTCTATAACTTTGCAAAAGATGACTTAATAAATCTTAATTCGACGTAAAATAGTTAATGAATGCAGCAGACGTAGTCGGCGGCAACAGCTAGTATATTATAAACACATGACAACTCGGTGTCACAGCACTTTTAATCAGTAAATCGGCGGGCAGGCTTTTGTTAATTAAAAAAAACAATACAATATTATTTACATATACACATACATATTGCATTATTACTATTCGTACAACAAAATAAACACAAGACACTTAAAAACATGTGTATCCAAGATGTAATCAATAACATAGATACAAAGAACTCGTCCCGCTCCGACAGCTTTAAGGGTTTCGATGGGAATTTTAATGAAAAATAAAAAAGAATGCCCAGAGTCACCGCCCTCTCTTGTTTCTTACGTGGAGCTATAATTTTGTCATTATTGGATATGTTTTTTCAATTTATGTTAAATAAAAAGAAAGAAAAAATATGGCGTACGCCTTACAATGAACACACGAGAAAGCGAGAGATGTATCGTAAAATATATTTGAATTGCTAGATTTATCACTAGTCCCAGATCCAGTACATATCTGACGGATAGTTTAGCATCGCGCAGGCATCGTCTTTGAATGTGATTACTGCTGTAAATAGAATTATAATATAATATAATATTTATATTTTCGTATGTGTACCTGTTAACATCTTCGTTTTAAGAAAAATGAAATACTAAATATTATCTTACATAAATAACAAAACTAAATTTAAATTACAAAATTATATGGATAAGTAAATACATTATTACCCACAAATGTACAAAACAATATTATAATAATATATATAAAATATATTTAAATATAATATAATAGTCTGTTAGCGAAAAAACTACTAATATATATGTAAATATATGTGTATATATATGTATATATGTGTGTGTATTTTTTGTGTCAATGATGTCTTAAAGTTATGGTTCAAACCTGTTCGGTGCAGGGCCCGAATCAAGGACAAGGATTTATTTCGCGTTTCACCGAGCGTTTTGTAAATTTCAATCAGGTTTTGCGGTATGCTGATAATATATAATAAAAGTGACTGTTTGAGGCGAGTCCGAGAATTTGAATAATTTTGACACATTCCGCACATTATTTGTGATTTATTTTTATTGAACTTTATTAAATTTTATTGTTATTTAAATACAAATGAAAACCAACACTTTGAATATTTTTCAAACGCGGAATAACTTTTACATTTGTCAGTATTTCGGAAGACTCTTAAGACATCAAATTTATTAAAATAAACACATGTGAGACAGGAAAACAAAACAAAAACAATAAATATGAAAATTTATTAAGTACTTATCTCTTGCAATATTAACGTAAAGTAGGTAATAGAGAAATGATATATTCTAAGAGAAATGTCTAATGTCTAAACAACGTCTCAGAGACATCATTACGTAGACAAAGCTTCAAGTAAACACACAACCAACTTAACCATTAACAAAGTTATAAATAACAATGTTTATTCATAAATATATTTCAAACTCGCTGGACCCGTACTTCGTTCGAGCGGAATGGTTTTTTTTTTATAAAAGCCTCAGTTACTCCTTATAACATCAGCTATCTGTCAGTGAAAATTCTGTTAAAATCGGTCTAACCGTTTCCGAGATTAGCCCGAACATACAAACAGAAATACAAACCCGTATATATATTCATATGCATTTAGTGAAAAGCTGTTAATTTGGAATTACATATTTTATATATATATATATATAATAATATGATTGATGGTATAGCGTGGAATGTTGCGGTGTAATGTTCATATGATATACCTTCCCAATACTGGTAACAATGACTCTATTCAAAATTTCCCTCTTTTCGGTCGATCAAGCACGAAAATGTTGAAATTTTCGTCGAGAACACACCTATTTTGTTACCAAACTTGTAGTAGACATTTTTTTTCGAAATCATCGTTTTTATTATTCTAAGAAAGATTATGATTATGATGTAAGAGATGCATTAATTTTAACTTAAGACTCATTAAATTAGAGATTTGATAATTTGTAACACTTTCATTGTACCTGTATGATACTATCACTTTAAATAAGATAGACAATATTTGTATACTTGTATTCATTTCCAAAACACCACAACCCATAAGAGGGAGTTATTTTTATAACAACAGGTTCCGAGGTTTTTGACCCTAACATCCCGAACCTCATTTAAGGATTCGATAATAAAAAATGGTAAAGCGACGCCGATATACGAATATGTTGATGCGGTATTTTTAATAATATAAAAGCATACTTTCTATGATTTCTAAAACTATACCTTTCTTGTAATGCAACATTATTTAAAATAAAGTCATAACGAACTGTTACGCACCAGCGAACTAAAACTATTATTTGCGTCTTCAGTGAAAGTGGACTTCGTTGTTTTAACTCTGTTTACGTGTTGACATTCATTATTGTAATTACCTTACGCAAACAGAATTGACAACAAACTAACGATTATTTCATTTATTTAATATAAATTAAATATTATATTCATATGATGTCATTCCCAAATACCCTTCTAAAGAATTTCTCGGCTTCTAAGAACAGATCTCCACTGAGTCATTGTGAAAACACAAGTTATATCGTACTCAAAATATTTAACAAAGAGACGCTCTTTTATTTTATTTTTTCTATTCCTATATTGAAAAGAATTTATATATAGAATATATTGATTAAAAATTTATTTCTTTAATTAGTTTAATTTAACAAAGATAAGTAAAGATAAATATAATGCATTAGAAACCGAAACCGTCACAGATATTAAATGTAATATTTAAAATAATGACTCATCTTTATTTTTAAAGGTAAAATTATTTAGCATTTACTTCATATAATTTATTATATATATTCTTTAGAAAGTTTTATATATATTTGCATTTGTGATATAAAAAATGAATTGCACTTTTGTTTTTCATTGTACTTGACGAATTGTCAAGATGGCTCGCAAATTCTACATCCCGAAGTGGGGTCAATGACATGCCAGTGACCGAAAACGGTGCGAAGCCAATTGATTTGAATATGATAGGTTCAACTTTGTTATAACGTTACTATTTTGTTATCAAAAACAAAGAGACACGAGTAATATGATAAAGATAAGTTAGTTTTTCAATATTCACATAAAAAAAATGGAAAAACCCCGACTACCTTCGAATTATTGAATTAATTTGAATATTTATAGTTAAAGACGATATACGTAGATATATTATATTTTGTGAATCACTCACACAAACAGACTTCTAGTTTTTATATATGTTGTGTGGTTATATATAAAAAATTACATATATAGAGGCACACACACATACTTTGTTTAATAAATGAATTCTGGCATTTGTTATATAGTTCAATGATCTCTGCTACAATCACAGCAGTTTTTGTGATTGGAGGTTTTTATGAATAAAAATATTTTAAAGGATACAATTAACGAATTCATTTTGTATTTTTATATATGAATACTAGTTGTTGCCACGGCTTCGTTCGGCTGGAATATGTTTTTTAAAATTAAAATATACTAAGTTACTACTTATAACATCAATAATCCGCCAGTCCTGTTGAAATCAGTCCAGCCGTTTCAGAGATTAGCCGGAACAAATAGACAGACACAGGAAATTTTAAATAACATAGATATATGTAAGTAGCTTTTTTGTTAATTTCAAATTATAATTTTTGTAAATACAAACAGACACTTTAATTTTATTTATGTCTATATTTGCGCTTCAATTTTTCCCAACCATTGTGTTGGATGAAATATGTGGGTATATGTAAAGCAATCTGAGATATTGTAACAAAATGTTAATACGTTGATTTTTTTACTTATATTTTTTGCTATACTAAGTATTTTGGAATATATTTATTAAAATATTTATCCGTAGATAAAAATAATAACCACTAGAACATCCTACGCCGAGATACACACTGAAGTCTTGCAAACACCGTTTTTTTTTCAAAACTCTTTTGGGAAAAATAATTCGTCACTACACTGTAATGCTCAAATACATTTATTCTATGAGACAAAATTTTAGATCACAATTAATATCAAAAGCCTATAACAAAATTAGAAATACATTGCGATAAGGCCGGGCAACTCACAGTTCCTTGTTACGTTATTGTAATCACTTCCAAGGTGCTGTCTATTCGGATTTTATTCCAAAAATAATTAATATAATAATTATTATGAAGTTTTAAAGGGCTTAGGAGGTTTTAATTTGTTCACATATCAATCAAGTCACCTCATCTCACCTCACCTCAGTGAGTCACCTCAATACTACAAAAAGTATAAATCAATCATAAAATTTCTTGACGGTTCTAGTCCGTACCTAGCATTTCCGACCATGCCAGTCGGTTTTTCATAAGTATAATATTGCCTAAATTAAAAAAAACGTGTTTGATCGTAGTTATAAAAAAGATAGAAAAATCCATTGGCGAATAAAATTTTAGTATAAAAGTCAATTTTTTCAAATCTATTTCTACGGGCCTCAAAATTGGTCTTGAACATTTTATAGTTATATATCCGCAATTTATTTCTAGGCTCTGACCAATCACGTCACCGCAAGGTCAATTATAATATCGTGAATATATATATAATAAAGAGTCAATTAAAATCACGCCGTCATTAAGCACGGACAGACCGACACCGAGACATTTACTTTTATTACACCATATTTTGGCCTTTAAACAAAACTAGTGGTCGCCCAGTGGTCGAAATTCGACCATATAATAAATTTAAATTGTAAGTGACTTAATATACATTATTAAAATAATTAATATACATTATTAAAATATAATATTCAAACATTATTAAGGTTCTACTATCAAAAACTAACTACTATAACCACAGATTTTACCGAGACTGTTATTTGCCAATTTCTTTTTTGAACAAATTATATGAAATTAAAAGAAATGTTCAATTCATGTTCAATTCTAAGTAGTCTGTTAAATTGTTGTAAACTTCAGACCTAAGACTTGTTTGATTTTGTCGAATGAAATGTAATTGTGAGCCCTCTATTCTCACATACATATCAACAATCCACTGCAGAAATAGTTTTTGTGAATGGTGTAACATGCTGAAATCATCTCTAATTGCTAGTCGATAGGCTGTATACTGAAGCATGGTTAATTTATTTCTGGGTGCTCTTGAATTAAATGTAGTTGGTGTATTATGAGCAATATTGACATGCCACCCAGTATCACCATTGGGAAAAAGCAGTGGGTACGCTAAAGGGTCTAATGATGAGTCCAAAACTGAGATATTCTTAATTATACCATTAACTTTTGAAAAACAAATCATATTTCATTCAAAAGGTGGCTAATATTTAATACCATCAACTGTATTAAATATTACTGCTACATCAGTTTGAACTGCATCATTAAATCGGCGTAGATCTAAATGATGATTTACTTTAATGAACATACAAATTTCTTTGTTTTGATTTTTGACTCTCTGACAATGATCTTTCATTGCAATGAATGACCGCACAAAAGGATTACTGCCTTCCAATCCCAGTGAAATTTCATGCATTATGTTGTTGTTACATATTTGATTAACATGTTCTTGTAATCTATAATTAATGGCAGTGTCAACATCATAAAAATATAATTGTGCATAACATGGTGAGCGACCATATGCGGCAGTCATTGGGCCTGATCTGTGATAAAAAACATCATGTATTTTGAAATGATACACTCCACTTGTAACTGCCTCAGCAACTTTGGCTTCTGAGCTAACCATAGCAAAACATGAATTATATTTCCTAATATGTTCAAAATAATTTTTTGATTTACTTTTTATTGAAGGTTCATTTGAAGTAAGTCCATCATATAATATTTTAAATCAAATATTCGTTTTGACTTAAGGGTGGTAATATTGCATTACCCTTGTGACAACATGAAGTGAATGCAGTTTGGTCGCCTAAAGTCACTTCAGGTTCAAAATGTTAATGTCATAACTTAAAACACATTTGGAATGACATTTAGAGCACACTTAAATGCATCTCTCAAAATCATATTACTATCTAATACTACTGATGAGGAATTATTCCTTCCTCTTAGAGAAATATTCCTTCTTCTTTGTCTCTCACTCCGACTCGTTAATGTTCTATGTCGAGGCATAATTAAAGTTCTTTCATAGATTACTGAAATCAAAAAGAGAAAAAGTTTTTACACAAAATCACTTATTTATCCTAAAGTATATGCAATTACTGAAATCGTAAACTACAATAATTGCTTTGAACCAGCAACATCAAAAATGTTTGTACCTGAATGTTGTTATTGCAGATTGCTGCTACAGAGCTTTCTTTATGCATATAATGATAGTCCTTGAAAGACGACGATACGTTTAAATGTATCTTACTGCTACACAACTCACATAAATTTGTATAAACGCTCAGTATTTCACGTAGTATTCGTCAAATAAAACTTTAATTAACTTTAAACATTCAATAAAACCACAACAAACAAACTTTTCAACTACATCTATAATAGAGAAACGAAACAATTTGACCACAGAGTATGTATGCGTGTGTCAAATGCATGCTGGTTAGTATAATGTTTTATTAACTGATTTAATTTATTTTTTATGCATTATTATTAAAATCTTTTTTATTTTTAATTAAATGAGACAAATTAAACTTTTTTTTTGAGTACTCTGTCTATGCACAAAATGAAAAACGAAAGAAACCATTTGACCACAGAGTATGTATAGGCAAATATATATATTTTTGATATGTCAATGTCAGTACTCTAAGTCTGTAGTAAGTATGTGTGTGTGAATTTGCATGGTAGTGTGTGTAATATTTCTATGTCTATAGACAAAATGAAAAACAAAAGAAACATGTGTGTGCGAAATGCATGGTAGTGTGGGTAATGTTTTATTTATTGATTTAATGTACTTTATAAGCATTATTATTGAAAAATATTAGCGTTCTGCACTTCTCCTGTACATAAACTATAAGTGTGCCAAGTTTTATGCTCTTGCGTCCGCGCAATTTTCGTAAAAAGGGGTCCAAAGTTTTGGCATCACGTATTAATATATAGATTAATTCCTGATATATTTTTTGTGTTATTAATAAAATAATCAATCTCTGCGAGTTCCTTATCTTTGATTGTAAAAAATAATATTATAGTAGAGTAACTTACAATGTAATTAATATATAAAATACTAGTTGTTGCCGGCAACCTCGTCTGCTACTTAATAAACTATTTTATTAAGGCGTCTATTGGAAACTTAGAGAACATATAAGTGAATTAAACCCTTCAGCTGTAAAAACCTCGTAATAAAACAATTATTAATCTTAATTTATTATTAAAATTGTTTATCTTTTAAGTTAAAATCGACAGACTTTCATTGAAATCGGTTCATTGGTTTCAAAGATAAGCGCAAACGAACATTGTGACACGGGTTTTATGTATATATATTCCTATTAAGTTGTAAGATTTATATTCATATTAATACACATATATATATACGCGAATTTGTAATCGATTTCGTTATGATTTACAACTAATTATAATTCCCAAGGTAACTCGATTCAAACGTGTGTGAAGCAATAATGAGGTATAATTATCGGGTATGTCATTAATGTTCTCAAAATTCATATCAATGTTGTATAATCGATTTCTTGTTTTTGGACTGGTCGGATTTGGTGAAAGTTTCAATACCAGAACTCGATTCATTGGGAAATATCACGCAATGAGTTTATCATAACCGAAAATTGGATTATTTTTAAGAACACTTTACAATTTATTTATATATATAACAATAAAAATAATAACTTACTATATGTTTTAGAATTATGTATACATATGAATTAAATTGAAGAGTATGTTTGTAATTCCCAATTAGCAGCTTTTCACTAAATATAAAATCCATTGTTAAAATTTTTCTCTGCCTATCTGTCTTTGTGTTTGGTCTGACTAACCTCTTAAACGGATGAACCGAGAGCTACCCGAACGGATAGCTATTTACTATATAAGTATATTTTAGGAGTAACTTAGGCTACTTTAATTTACAAACACATTCCGCTCAAACGAAGTCGTGGGCACAGCTAGTTACAAAATATAAACTAAGCAAAATACTGTCACTTTAATAATAATATTATTAGTGAAGGAATGAACAAGGAATGCCAAGTAAAAACACATGTCAGACACTATTATCGCTTTAAGCGCTTTATTGAACTCCTAAAGAATATCTTAACTTAACCGACAGCACTATAATTGCTTTGTATGTTTGTATTCACCTAAGCAGTGAGTAATGGACCGGAAACGCTACCTGCCCATACTTTCCAGGACATTGTTATACGTACAATCGACAAACTACCTGCACTTTTTAATAGTATTAATCAAATATAACCCGTATAATAACTAAAATAATGTCTATATTGGAATAACATATTTTATGCTATATTTTTTGTAGAGTTCTAGCAGGTTTTGAATAGTATAATGATTTAAAAATAATATTCTTATGAAAACTATTACCAGGTGTTAATACATGGAGGAAATATATAGAAACATGTTGAACCAATACAACCAATTTATATTTGATTCAAACACAATTTGATGTTTACGAGGCAATCTTTCATCTAATTAACTTAGACCAATTTTGGCCAATATTGGATCAAATTCGACCAATTTGGGCCAAGTCCCATAGCAAAGCACAAATCGGTCAGAGTTGATGAAAGCAATACGTGACGCCATTCGTATCGATTGTCAATGAATGACTTTCAAGCCTTACTTAGAACTTGTATTTACAAAGGTAACTTGTATTAGTGTGTGTGACACACACTAGCGCACCAGTGGTTCATCAAGGTGAGTTCTCTTTTTAACTATGGACATTTTAGTTATGACTTTAAGTTGACTCTACAGGTTTAAGAGTTTATTTAACTTCAGTTAACACAGAAGCGCATATTGTAAACTTTTCACAGAAGTTTATTTTGAACTTTTCACGTACGTTTTTTTTTAAGTTTTCTCAGACGTTTTTTTTATGAAAAAAAATCATTTAATGAATAAAATGCTTAAACATTTTTATAGACATGGTTGAACATGTTTTTAATTTCATTTAAGATATTACTATACAAATAGGATATTATATTCTGTTTGAATTTCTATATAAATATTTTTCTAATAATAATTGTTATAGAAAACACCGTATATTGACATTTTAATGTTACAATATTGTTAAAGTTAACTGTAGTTTTAATTTTAATCTCAGGTTACAAATGACAAAGTAATAATTAGATGTGTATAACTGTTTTGTGAACGGTACCAACACGACATGAATTTCTCAGATATAAATCGTATACGGTATAAAAACTTCAAGTGAATATTACCTGTATGTAATTATATATTGTTATATTATAACCTTATATAATTATATCATCAAAGAGAGCGTCAGCAAAAAAACTACAATTAGTTTCTATATAATTTAAAAAATTTCTTGAAATAGATTTTATTTAAAATTGTATAAAATAGACAATGTTTAATATTATTATACCAAGAAAACAGATTAAAATTCCTCTATACTTGAAAATCATCCTTATTTCTATGATATTAAAATTCAATTTAGCTTTTAATAAAATCGTGCCACGAATCTTCGCTTTCAATTAATTACATGTAAATGTCAATGTGTGTATGATTCACACACACATACACTATGTATTGACACGTACTAAAAATATGTCAAAAAAAATTATGTGTATTATATAATTATATTGTAAAATAACAATCGTTTTATAAAGAAGGTAATTAAAAATATCTATTTATTTATATTATATTGAGTTTCTGAAACAGTAGAGTCTGTGTCATAAATATAGTTTTATTGTTATCAGACTTGGGATGGGTCGGAATAAATAAATAATTTAACATAATAATATTAAAAAAAACTTGTAAATTGGAAAAATATATAAATATATAAAATCCTTGACATTTACTTGGCAGGTTGTTTAGCTTTTTTTAATGTAAAATTATTGTTAATTTTGAGCAATTTAAACGAGATTTGGACGTATTTTGTATATTGGGTTTTTTTATCTAAAATCTAAGCTAATCAAATTTCTTTCAATAAATAATAGTTTTAATGATTTTGGTCATGATAACAGCCCCAATGCAACCAGTTATTGAAAGACGTGTCCTTGTTACAGTCCGTCGCTGGCAGACGGGGGACAGGCGTATAAATAAAGCCTAGGCTATATATAGACACTAGTCAAGGCAGGTCCGTTTGTACGTCCGTTATAACTGGAATTATTAAGAGCGCACTCTCATCTCAACCAAATAATCATAATAATGATATTAATTAATTAAAAACTGGCCTTACATCACACGTGCGACCTTGATATTTATAACACTAAATTAGTATATGATTACATTAATTTAAACATTGTAAGGTCAAAGGTCGTTTTGAAATGTATTTCGAATGAATTCAAAAGCTCAAATGCTTATTCATTTAAAGTTATTTTATATCAAATTTATTTAGAATATTTCAATCATAGTATAAAATATATATAAATCTTATAATTTGGTTATAACAATTGTAGGTTCTAATGATAATGTTTCAGAATAAATCCTTCAGTGCAGCTTACTTAAGAGATAATGTGTAATTTAGTGTTTATTTTGCAATACTTTAAGTATCGTTAAAGATAAAAAAAAGTTTTTTGGAGGTCAGTCCAATTCAAAATTTCGACCAATCACAAACACTTGTGATATTAGAATTCTTATTGGCTTTTATATTAAGGATATCGTATCTATTGCATGCGCAGACGCATCTCTTTACGTCCTTGACTTTATAACATTTGGAGAAACAAATGTCGGGATTGGTTACAATTTGAACTTATATAATGTAGAAGACAAAATTAAAGGTGTGCTATAAATGTTTATTATGAACCTTTAGTTCAGAAAAAAAATATTGTTTCTATTGAGGTATAAAGCTTTTTTGGCTTAATTACGTCAGCTTGTATAGTGAAGCGACTCTACCGGGTCGTAGGTGAAATATTTGGACATAAAACTAAATCTTGTTATTTTTGACGGTTACAATAATATATTTATATCAGAAATTTTATTCTATCCTAAAAGATCACGGGATTTTAATAGCGTTTGCTTAATCAAATGTTCTGGAGGAAAATGGTTATGGATTTCAACTGGACATATCCAGTGTATTTTTTTTATTACGAATTATATTTTATTAAAGTTAAGTAGTGTTGGCAGTACTGATTGTTGAGTTTATGTTGGCAGCGAACGAAAGTGACGTCACATACGGATGAAAATTTTATTTCACTTGATTCCCGGAGATCCTACTAATTATCAAATTATGCAACATTATTTGATTATATATACTTATATATTATGTAATTAATATATTTAAGGTTACATGTTTCATTGTATTGATTACATCATTACGTAATATTATTATTAGTAGTAGTATTGATAATATTTAAATTGAACAAACAGTAGTCTCTGAATTTTGTTTTAATGATGGTTCTTTGGAAGTTATTACAAAAGAAACGTAGGGCTTAATAACAAGAAAATAATTAATAGTCAAAGGTTGAACATTTTAATTAAATATAAATTATATTATCTTGAGCAAAGCTTGTAAGCATTGTTGATGTACTTGATTGATCTTCCAATTCGTTCTCAATAACAATATCACTTATTTAAAATTTATTTGATGATTGATTGATTGATTGACGACTTCGTTATATCTGCGATTACATTACAGAGTTATGAATCAACTACTTGGAATATCCAACATGTGAAGTGATGTTCTTCTGTTGAATAATATTTTATGATTTAGATTCATTTTATGATCCATCTCGTAATACTTTGTAGCTTAGATTATCTTCTCAAAGTAAACAAACCATTGAGGCTATCATCCGTGTTATCAATCAGTTTAACCTACTTTTCCAAGTAGTCCTGGGAACGTTTCATATCACTTTGTATAATATAAATATTTTAGATAAAGATAGTTGAACTATATTTTTGAATCATCCTTATATAGCAAATATACAATAATTCTACTTGATACAATTCTATTAAATTAACGCTACTGTAATTAAGTCTTGTCTTAATCTTATAAATATAACTTAATTAATTTAATTTAGTATTATTCAGTATATAAGTTTCATCTTTATCTAACCTCTTTTTCATTATAATACTAAGATATAGTCATTATTAACTTAAGATATTTGCATTTTTAATAAAATAAAAGTGAGTACCTTTTTACGTACGCAACTGTTATTAACAAGAGTAATAAATTTTTAAAGCAACACGCCCTCAAGATATGAATGGTGATTAACAGTCACCTGCGTGGTATGAACAAGTTTTGGAGAACTTAAAAGTGAAATTTTTCCAAAATGACGTAATTGAAAACCGAAGACGAGTTTTCCAAACGTGATGTTCGAAAGTACATTTAAATTTCGTATAACATATTTTTCTGGTAAAAATATTATAATAAAAAAAATATTAAAAAAAAATTTAAAACGGTTTTTTGCTGACCCTTCTTAAATATGAATAACTAAAAGACAAAACAAAAGTAATATGATTCTCAGAACGGCAGGTAAATGTTTTAAATTATAAATCAAAGACATACGTAACGCATTCTTTTTGCAATTTTGCGAACCTTCTTTTGGACTTTGCACTGCAATATAAAGAAAACAAAACCTCAGCTATGGACTGTAGCTTGTCTTTGGATAAATGAGCCTAAACATATATTTGTATATATATAATTTAGGTGTCTGTTTGTATGTCCAAACTATTAGCTTTTAACTAGATGCATATGAAAGTATATACGATACATACATAAACAATCAAATTTTCTAATTATTCTCTGCCTGTCCGTTCCGGCTAATCTCTGGAACGGCGGGAGCGATTTTATCAGGACTTTCACTGGTGGATAGATGATGTTACAGCTAGTAGTAGTTACATCCGTCCTATTTAAGATTTAATATAATTCAAAAAGTTTTTGTATTTATTTGAATAAAACATTCAAACAAAGATAAGTTATAAAACATACATCCTGTATAAAGAGATTTTTCCAACCAGTCTCATTCGTATCCAAATTGTAAACCAGCTTTATTTGTATTTTATATGCATAATTAACTAACTTTGATCCGGTATTTTTTGCGTTCTTGTAACAACGTAACCATAAATTAGAATAAAATAGACACAAGAAAAAAATAAACGATTTTGTCTGCGCTTATATATATATATACCTATATATATATAGTAAAATATATCATTTATAACCATTTCCCAGTCCTCCATTAGTTTTATGTATGCACGTGAACGTCAGTGTGTATGTTATTTATTATATTTTCCCGACCTTACTTTCCATCTCCGATTTGTCACATGATTTATTACCAAAGGTAGCGAAATAACCTACGGTCAGTGAAAGTCTCACAAATCTATAGATCATCTATTATTAATAGAAATTCTGTTGTTACTATCTTCATATTTACTTAATTGTTTAACTGATAGGTATAGGAACTGTGTTCTAAAACGTAACCCTGTTTTAGAATACCAATATAACATGTTATAATTTGTATCCTTAACCAGGGTTGTATTATAATCTGTAATAAAATATTAAATGTTGAATAACCATATTTCTGAATTAATTACAATTTGATATTCTGTACTTATCTAAATCTATATAATATTTTCGTAATTATGAAGCAATATTCCAAAATTTCAAAAGAAACTCAAACTTCCGTAGTATTCGATGTAAATTAGTAATCAGAGCCGATATTAATCAATTTGTTATGGCATTTATTCAGGAAAGTTTATAATTCGTTCTGTTCTACGCAATGTTAGTCTGGATTTGATTTAACATCATTTTTATAAGTCATTTATTACTGCGCTTAATACTACTTATACTATAGCTATAAAAAAAGAATGAAACAATTCTCAAAGCGAAGTAGCAATCAAAGATTTCAGCAAAGCGAAATCAAAATTATTTAACTGTTATAAATGTTATTTATAATAGTTTAACATTTTCATACCAATCTAAATACTTATGTTCTAATTGTATTCTCTCTAGTACAGTACCTACCTCATGTCCTCTACCTATAGGTTGCTTTCAAGAAATTGCTCTTCAGCAATAAGGCCGCCTTTGTGCTTTTTACATGTGTTTTTTTGTGTATTTTTTGTACAATAAAGAATATCATATCATTATATTAATTATAAATTCATTACAAAGTAACACAAAAATTTTATTAATCGTATCTTATCTTAATCTTTTAAAACTTTTAATCCGTATTGAACTGTGACTGGTGTTATAGGAACAAATGGCGTTATGTAAAGAGAATTAAACATTGCCGCGGTAAGAATTACAAGTTTTGATGCAACTCTGTTACAACATTTATCAACAGTTTGTGCTTTTCAAATCACAGTTCATTAATGAAACTAGTCAATTTTCTTAGTAACTTATTAATTAAGTGCATAACTTTATCAATATTAATATTTGATTTAATTTTTCTATGATTATCGCTGTAATGTTCCTTAATAGCTTTAAGGACAATGTATACTTGTAAATGTCGTCTATTTCTTCATATAATCTAGGATAGAAAAACAATGTTACCAACTATATTTATAAGTAATTAAAAAGGGATGCGAGTTATATATCTCTATGTTATAGTTTAACGTAAAAGTATTTTAGGTTAACTCACACGGGTGTGCTGCATTATGTATGATGTATATAAAACTACAATCTTTTCTATTTGTCTAATTGCGACTCGTTTTTATAAATTATACAGAAAGAATCGTAGAATACTAATTATTATACATTACAAAAACATGTAATGGTTTTGAGCTTTAAACATTACTGTAACAAACTTCTCTTGCCGGAACAAATCCATTTCGTTTTATAATCCATATTTTAGATGGTTAGAAAAAATCAAATTAAAAATAATTAATTACGTATTCTTTATTATTGCAGGTAAATTAAAAAGTCAGCAAAGCAGGCCGTCCGTGCGGATTGACCCAGACTCTCTACCACCGGAACCATTATGCCTTATACAACCACAACAATCTAAGCCGATACCTGACTCGAATAACAGCCGGAAGCACCGTTAGCTAATTATGCCAATTTATTAACCTGCGGCAAGATGGAGGAGGTGTCCACGCGCCCGAATGTAGACTATATAAGTCCCCCCCCCAAAACCAAGCAAAGGACCGGATCGACTACTTTTACGCAAATAGTTAACGATGATACTAGCCTCAGAGTGAACGGATTCGCTGAAAGCCGGTCAGAGATGGACGTGAGTTCGATGCACTCTCTTGTCCTTAATTCTAAGACACCAACAACAACGGTATTCGTAGCGTCGACCCAGCCAGAGCGACCCGCGAACACGTCCGGCGCAGACGCACCCGCCATCACCGGCCCCCACGTGGTCACTATCAGGATAAACACCGACGCCGATAAGGCTAAAGCCCCAAAAATATCTAGCGTCCATCTCAAAAGTGACTTGGACTTCGATACGTTTAAGTTCAATGATACGAGCAAAAAGAGCAGCCTAGTCAGGCTCAACGTCGACGATAGCGGGCCAAAAATTTTCGATAATGAAGATTTATCTAAAGATAAGCCCCCGTACATTTACTGCAACTCGTACGTGAACACGATGTCCAATATGGTGATGTCAAGTGGCCAGTGCTCTCCAAGTGACACCTTGGATTCGGGGACGTGCAGCGACCTTGACGGAACACCGCCCCCGTTGCCAAAAAAGAAGACATCCAAATCGAACTCCACTAAGAAAGTGTCCGTTACGGTGATTAGTTCGATAAGATATCACAGTGAGGTCGATTTCGAAGATAACGATTCTAATATATCGTGTGATTCGCTAAATAGTAGCGAGTTAAATGGAAGCGTGCACGCCGACGAAAGTCACAGCGACGACGCCAGTAAAAAAGAAAAGAAACAGTCTTCCGAGACCGCGCCGCAGCCGTTAGCTAAAGCGAACAATAAAGATAGCAGCTTTCTACCTCAAGGTCTCCTGCAAGACATAAGAGACCGTTCCGCTAAACTCAACAACATTGAAACTGAAAGTGACTCACTTGAAACGCAAAATACCACGGAAGTAAGCCAGACTATTAATGAAAATGTTAATTTATCAAAAGAAAGTTCGCAGTTGACGTCGTTCCGTTTAGTTTCTCAGTTGGGTTATGAAGTCAAGAATAACAGCTCGGAGTCATCACTGGAGAGCACGACCCCAAACAAAGCTCCTTTAATCAGCGAAAGCACATATGAAGAACGTAAACAATTAGACAAAATGAAAGAACAAAGTATCTGTTACAGCAGTCATTATTTTGATACAGATAAATTTTACGATTTTCATCTAAACGAAAAACAGTTCGACGATGTGTCGGTGAAAAGTGTGTGTGAAAATAAAAATGTGTGTAACGAACTGTCGGATATGGAATATTTTGCCGGCATAAAGGATTACAAAAACGAGGAAGCGACATCGACAATAAAGAGTTCGAAAGGCACCATACGTGGTGTAAAGAACAGAGTGAGGGCCGGGATTGCTACATTCCTTCAAATACAGAACACGACTAAGGTAAATATAATATTTCAATCTTTACATGTTTAACGATCCGTTCCAGAGTAAAAGTGCGACAGTTGTTATAAAGATAACTAGCGAACGATTATAAATCTGAAAGTCCGCCGTCTCATTATACACGTACTGATTTTAGAGGTCACAGTAGTTTGAAAGTGTGCGACTGAGCTAGTGTTCAACACAAACATTTCAATGGCGGACACATTAGCAACCGGCTAATATGTTCCGGCCATGATAATAAATATAACAATAAATTTATTGCATTTTTCTACGAAATGTGGTGACAAAATATTTTGAATAACTGTTGAACGAACTAAATTATCTTTTATTGACTATTTAACCGTAACACCGGAGACATTGTTTTCGTAAACTTAGTTATTACGTTGTTTTGAAACATAATCTGATCCTTCATGGTGTATATAGTAACAATGGCAAACAATAGGTACAAAAATGTACTAATAAGAAGCAACAATTACACTTAATTGTATTTATAATTATGAACGGACGGTCAGGTTTCTTAGCGGCACAACAAAGACCAATTGTCGTTATAAGGTTGAATTTATATTATATATAGCGTTTGTGGTGTTCAAGGGTATTTTTGATTTAAATTGACTTACAATATTTATATATAAATAGAACCCGTGTCACGATGTTCGTTTGCTTTATCTTTGAAACCACTGAACCAATTTCAATGAATTTTGTAGATATCTATTATGTGGTCTTTGTTAAAAGATAGGATAGTTTTTATCTCCATTAATAATGTTTAATTTTTTAATTGCGAATTTGAAGTTTAGTTCACTTCTTCTGCCAATAGATGACGTTGTTAATAATAAGTTCATAATTAAAATATTGTATATTCAGTGTTAAGGTTTTATCCAAGTTAATAGTTGCTTGGTACATATTGCGCTTTCCTATTATTCAGTGTAAAAGCATCATTTCCTTATCCCACGGTCTTTCGGAAGAATGATCAATACAACGAGTAAATCTTCATTGAAAGTTGTACAAAAAAGCGTTGTATAATCATTGTTCTCTTTATGGTTCTAGAAATGTGTCATTCAATGTATTAAATTGTATGTTTGTTTGTCTGTTTATGGTATATGTAAAACTATATTAAGTTTCTAAATGAAATATCTGTTTTAGTATTATTTAAAATATAAATATGTAGGTGAGATAAATCTCGCGTTAGTTATCTGGTCCAGTGGCTTCATTTTTTATATCTTTAAGACATGATACTTTGATTAATTACTTTTTTATTTTATAATTTATTATCAGACATTTACTTTCTATTATTTTATTATATACATTATATTTTAAAATCCAAGTAGAATTTCAAAATAAAATAATATCAGTAGGTTGGGATAGCGGGTCAACTTTATTCACTGATGGCTGTCAATAAATACTTTTGACGGATAGACGAGAAACCTTGTTTATTCTTGTTGGTTATATATATATTAATTTCTGTTTGTCATTCCAAATAAACAGTTTTCACTATATATGACAATATTCATACATATGACAGTATACACGGTACTAACATAAAAAAAATCCTGTCTGTGTGTTTAGTCTGGCTAATCTATGAAACGGCTGGACCGATTTTAACAGGACTTTAACTTGCAGATAGCTGATATTATAAGGAGTAACTTAGACTATTTTTATTTACAAAAATATTCTGCGCGTAGCGAACAATACATTTATAATTATTATAAAATAGATTAAAAGAGTAAAACTCAAATACAAACCAAATATGATACAGTTCGTAATATTAATTATATGTAAATTATTCTCAACGCAAACATTTATAACACAAAACGCATGATTAGTTTGTTAATATGAAAAACACGATTGCATTATATTTATATATGAATTATGAGACATGTACCACACGCGAACAGTCAGTGTCGTTATCCTCGCTTCACTGATGGATGTTAGGAATTTATGTATAAATTTATATATAGTGAGCATGACTTCGTTCGCGCGGAATATCATTGTTAAAATAATAGTAGTTTAAGTTACTCCTTATAATAAAGCTATCCGCCTGAAAGTCCTGTTAAAATCGAGCCAGCTGTTTCACAGGTTAACCGAACGTTTTTGTTAAGAATTACAAACATATTCTTTGATTTTATATATAATAGATATTATATATTTATTTAATTTGATATGTTATGTACTGAGCATCAAATTATTGTAATATGAGAGTTATATCATATAAATTTGTTATATGAACCTTTATTTAATACGACATAATGTGATATTGGATCCGTTACGAGTACTTTAAACCTTGAAGAAACACGAAAAATATTTACTCTGGCAACCATATTGACAAATATAACATACTAGTCATTACCGGCGACTGTACGCATACATTCAAATAAATCGCTACAATATACCTATAATCGCTTCTTGCTTAAAGATAAATACTTACATACATGCAAAGTAATAAAAATGCGGATGAAAACGAAGTCACAGATATATTACACTATAACCTTGATGTGAACATTCTCTTACAATAAAAACAACGCGTAATCAGTAATTATAATCAAATATTTTATACGCAATAATTGCATTTATTTTTTTATAATTGACTTGTTTGTTAATGAAACGATAATATTCATTTAATATCAAATTTTATTTTATTGAGGTTTTAAGTATGTTGTAAGAGATTAATGTTTTTTTTATATCAAGGCTTATTTTTGTTTATTATTGTTGTTATTAAGAATTAAGTTGCATAAGTGATATTTCTTATGTTTATAATAATATACAGTAATATTTAGTTTTTTTTGTCTTATTTTTTGTTATATTAATCAATCATCCAAATGAAAAATAAATATAACGATTTTGATAAAACTTTTACTTGCAAACAAAAGAATATTGTGTTAACCTCTCCGATTGGTATAGAATAGCTTTATAAGCTCAAAATACAGCTTTTGACGGTTCTATCAAATAATTTTTATTTAAGTACCAGCTGTGAACACGACTTCTTTTGCATGGATTATGTTTTATAAGATAAGCCTAAATTACCCCTTATAAAATCAGCTATCCGCCAGTGATAGTCCTATTAAAATCGGTCCAGCCATTTTAAAGATTACACGGAACAAACAAACTGACGGACACAGAGAAATGTTATAAAATCCTTTTTTAATACCGTTTATACTTTCATATGTATTTGGTGAAAAGCTGTTAATTTGGATTTACAAACGGACACTTCAATTTTATTTATTTGTAATACATAAATGATTATTCGGAATCTGTTTTGATATTCGTTCAATATAACTTTATATTGAAAGTGATAATAAATATAAATATCAAGGTCTGTCTGTGTTCCGTAAATATACAACAGTTTTAGTAAAATTTCTTATTTGGGACTTTTTTATAAAAAAAAAATAGATCAGATTAGATAAAGAAATGGTACAATTTAAAATAATTATGGATATATAATTAAAAATTAATAACATGGTCAGGACTCGGATCTAACGCCTCTGAGAGACGTAACATTTTTATTCGATTATTATAAATACGCTTGATACAGTTAATATAATATATATGTTAAAAGAAAAAATTTTATAAGAAATAATTAAATTAATTAAAAGCAGTAAAATATTTTATTATAAATTTCCCCAAAAAATATAAATCCATAATTTATACATAGAATGTAATATGATATGATTCACCAAACTCTTCCAAATTAAAGATGTTCTCGTTTATTCCGGTTCAACACCGAGTCAATTCAGATCATTAATTATTACTAATATAATGTATTATTTATTATAATATTATACATATTGGGTAGAAAGTGAAAAATATCACGGCTCTAAAGACGAGCCTATTACTGAATGGAAATTTTATTGATTAAAACTAATTTAATCATTTTTTTTTATATTTCTAAATAGGTATTCTGATATTTTAATGATTTTTTTAAATTAAAACTCTTAGTTCATGCTTTCAAGTACTAGATTCGCTTCCTGGTCGTAATAAACAAACGATTTTTTATACTTGTCTGTGTGAGTGTAGGTGTGTGTGTCTTATGAAACTATACTAAATTGATCGCTTTATAAGTGCTTTTATAATATTATTTTTACACTATTAATATAAAAAAAATATATGATAATAGTGTAAAAAATTCTAATTTACTTAAAATATTTTAGATGCATTAAAATTATATAATATTTATTACAATAACAAATTACTAATGAATACTTGCACAAATATGTGCATATGTACTAATGAATACTTGCACAATGTAGTGAGGCCTTAAATGCATAAATATGTTACAAATGTTATACCATATTAGTAACTATGTTGTTTACAAATAAAGTATAAAATTGATTGTAATATTTTATACATAATTAAGCCAGTTATAGACAACAGTAATTTTAGTACGCAATGTACCTACAGCTTAAAGTGACGCGCATGTGTTAGCACTTATTAAAGGGAAATCTGTTTTCTTCATTGAACATATAATCAGTTCTTATAGTAATAGGAAGTATCCGCTTCCTCGGATCATTGTTACTCGTACGTTGATAACACACTTTGAGATATCATGTAACTTCCACTGGGTCATGTAACTTTAGATAACTTTATTCTAGGAACAAATTAAACTATTACATGCCCTCAACTTCATTCGCGCGGGATATGTTTTTTTTTTAAATTAAAGTTACTTCTTACAACATTACCTCTGGCCGTTCCAGAGATTAGCCAGACCAAACCAACAAACGGAGATTTTTTTAAATAGTTTTTTATGTAAGTACCGTGTATATATAAGCAATTTACCACTCACTGACTCATCACGAAATGTCCGAAACTATCGTCTACTAAGAACGAATTTTACGGAATTCTTATCCATACGGATTTCAATTTTTAGCATTTCAAAAAGTTTTAAACTTGTAGGAGCTATACACTTGACACGGAGGTAAGAGTTACTACAGCAACGGTTACCGTAGCAACAACGGATAATATGACAAAGGTTACCATAGGTTCACATCCAAATTAATAGTGTGCCAGCGACGCGGGATAAGCTAGTGATTTTATATGCATTGAATGAATAGCTGTTAATGTGGAATTACAAACAGACACTTCAATTTTATTTATATGTATAGATAAATTATATATATATATATTGGGATATTTGAATTGGTGTTTTACTAAAATTTTTACATCTCCATGGACAAACATACATACATATTTACAAAATTTATATTTGTTTAATGAATATTAGTATTAAAGTATGAAGTTAAGTTAGCGTTATTTATTTCCATTGATTAAAAGCGATAAAATGAGATACGCATCGACAAATTCAGGTGTAACAGGTTGATGTTAAGCGCAGATTGCAGGTAACGGTAACATGATGGGTTCCATAGATTTGTTCAGGGCTGTCAAAATTATATTTTATATTATTATACAATACTTTAATATGACATTTTCCTTTTTCTTTAATTTGACTTTTTTTATTTTATACATATATCTTTTTTTTTATTAAATAATATTTTATCTATCACTAAACACTAGAGAAACGTCACTGACACTGGACGCCATCTTTAGTTAGTTAATTGACACGTATCTGTGAAGTCACAGTACCAATAATAATAATCTATAATAATAATCCTTGTAAACCTACAGTAATAACTAAATATGTACGTACATTTCACCCGAGTGAAGGCGAATTTTTATTTAAAGTTATACAAATAACATATGAAACGTAGTTTCTTCGTTATAATTTGTTTATAGTATCGTGACAACCCTGACATACTCGTAGATCGTGAGCTTGATTCACATACTTAGAAGCGATTTGTGATACATTTATACTTGTCGTACTCGTAATGTGGAAAGTGATTTAAAATTATGGTATACTAGCTGTGCCCATCGACTTGGTTCGCGCGTAATATGTTATTAAAAAAAAGATTAAGTTACACCTTATAACATCAGCTATCCGCTAGCGAAAGTCTAGTTAAAAACGGTTCAGCCGTTTCCTAAATTTACCGTAACAAAACAGATAGATGAACAGAGAGACGAAAAGAGACATTTTTTTTATATAAGTACCGTATATACTTTCATATGCATTTAGTGAAAAGTTGTTCATTTAGAATTACAAACGGAAACTTCAATTTTATTTATACGTATAACTACGTGAACACTTGTTAAAGTTTTGAACTTTCAAAGATATACTACTTACCAATTAGTCTTATAAAAACATATATATATTAAAATATCTTTTCGATCGATATTATTTAAAAATTACAAAAAAATATATACTCTAAATGTCTGTTTCCTACAAAAAATGTTTAAAATATATATACATATATGTACACTGATTTGTGTTAAATATATATATATATATATATATATATATATATATTGCGTTAAGTAAATGTCGTAACAGCAGTTACAAGAACGCGGAAGGACCACCACTGCTTTGGTTACTACATATTTCTTAAGTGTATCATATCATGGAATTTATGGAATATTACAGATACCTTCGTCTATGGTGACCACTATTAGCTTATAAAGGTTGTTTACATGTATATAAGTTATTCAACATACATAATAGATTTTTTTCATTAGCCATAAAAGATTAACCGCAAACAGTACATTAAGAAAGTATTTACACTGCGGTAATAACCTCAAATAATGCGGTTTTGTGAAAGTTTCCCTAAAATTGGGTACTTGTCACACTCACCTGACTTACTTAGGATATTACTAACTGTACTGTGTATGAATGTTTTGTTATATTGAATTATTTTTATACTCAAATCATTCATATTGTGTAGTAGAATGTTTTAATTTCTAGCAAGTGTGTGTATTCTCAGTCGTAATGGGACTCAACACTCGTTATTGAGAAATTTCACAGCAAACAAAGCTTATTGTCATACAAATTATATTGTACCGCTGTTACAATACACGCGAATATAACAAAATAAGAGAAAAGTCATTTATATATGAATATATTTAAATATTAATGCTAGCAGTACCAAACACTATATTATACTTTTGTACTAATATAAAAAAAGGTTTGTATTTTTGTATGTTTGTAATAAAAAAATGACTGTTTCACAAATTCTTTCAAGTTTCAATAACATAGGCTTTTTAATTAAATATATTCATAGGAGCAAATAAACAGACGTACATAGGGACAAAAAAAATAGCAGTCGTTATGAACTCTTATAACGAGGAGAGTCACGGGAAATGTCTTATTCGTTAATAATAATTAGTTAAATTAAGTGACGGTTTCAAAGGGTATGCTAATGGAGAAGAACCGGCAAGTAATTCAATGGACACTCTTTAATTAATTATTAATTTAAAATATGTTATATTGGCTCTTGAATCAAACTAAAATTGAATTAATTGTCAAATAAATAAGCAAATGAAATAAATGCGTGAGTTAATTATAATTTGCAGCAATGAAATTATTTAAATATAAGTTAAAAATATACCTTTTACAGTATGTTATGTTTTAAAGACACTTGATATCTCGTTCACGTACAAGGAGGTGGAGTTCAATGCTGTGATTGCGAAATAAAATTAACTCCTTTATGGATACAACACGTATAACGTGTAATGTTTGAAAAACAATGAATTAAAGGTGATTACGAGGACAAAAATATTTTAGTACCTTATAAAAATCATATAACTTTACAATTTTATGTCAAAAATTACTATATTTGATGTAAGTATTTATAAATGTTTTTGTAATCATTAACACAACATGTCTTATCATTTACAATTACTACCGAAGCCCAGGAACAATTAAAACTGCAGGTGCGGATTAAGATTGGTCATTTTGAATTCTATCAGTAATCACTCATTAGTGGGCGCTCCAAGGTTTGAGACCTTACATTCTTACATTCTAGTACAAGTATTTTGACTATGTATGCGTATGCGTGTTGCGTGTGGTCCATTTACTCAGAAATAGTCTTTGGATCGGGTTGTTAATGTTTTTAATATATAATGTATTGTTGGTTATAATTTGAACAATTTATTTTTTAGTTTTTATTTATTTTTTATATACAGGGCCAGATTTAAGGGCAGGACTGACGGAGCTACAATTTTCCTTTTTAGTTTTACATTAGAAATAACTTTTTATAAAACATGTTAAAAAAATATATATAATAAATATTTCGGGGTTTCCACTCCTTCCCTGCCTTAGGGCCTCTAGAATTCCAAATCCGGCTCTGTATATGTATATCAATATATATGTATATCTATATGATTAATCTCCTACTTATAAAAAGTTTAAGCATTATTTTAATTGTTTCTAACGTATTTCAAACACGAACCTCAGTTAGGTTTTCATGGAATCTATCAGATTGAAAGCGTGGGAACGAATGTATGTAATTGTTTACTAATCTAGTAAACTTAAAAAAAAAACACACAGACATCTCTAATAACATAACCCGGTATTGAACAATCTGTGAAAGAAAGTTGCTTTTACAGTGATCATAATACAGAAATACCCGGATGAGTTTGTTGTGTGGTTCGTCTCAGAGCAGCACGTTTGGAACACTCGTAGACTTATTTTAAGTCGGAGTCTATACAGGAGGACTTATGTCGATAAGTGTGGTAGTATAGTACTGACACTACCTACCACTTAATACGCAGGTATTGATTATATTATATTTTATATTATATTATATATTATAATATCACTGGTATTGATTCAAATTCATAAATAAATAAACTGAATTTATTTTAAAGTAACTTTTAAATAATGCTCAATTAGTAATATAATACCTGGATACCTGGATGTTATTCCAAAACTCATTTGTTGCTCAATATCATCTACTAAAGTTATTTACATTGTAGTATCGCTAATCAAAACTTACTATAATTTAATTAGAATAACAATAATAAAATGTATTTGATATTAAATGTTATTTATATTATACATACTTAATATGCAAATGACCAGTCGTATTGAATCAAAGTGGAAAAAATATAATTTAAAAAACAAATTCAACCGTATAGTTTCGAATTTAAATTACCTATTGCTAATTCTGTAATTTTTGTGATTTCTGTAATATTGTAATATTGTAATTTTATAAGTTACCTTCAGTTCGCTGTTAATTGTGACTTATTCCTTGATCTCTTATGAATATATATATATATAAATTATTCATCAATGCTGTCCGTGTGTAGATTCCACGATAATAACATAATAATAACTGTTTATTGTATATTGTAACGGCATTGCATTAGTGCATAATCATCATATTAATTGAATTATATATTTATTTATTACAGAATTACAAACTATATAATATATTATGTATACATAAATAATGACCCATTTTAAAAGTAAATAAAGTAAATGAAACTTTTCTATAAGTGGAGTTGAATAGTAGAATGTTTAATATTAAATTATGATATGTATATTGAATTATAACTTAATCAATACTGTAGGTGAAGTCTGGTCACGTTCTCGACCTTGTGAGGCGAGCGAGGCACCGGTTATCCAAAATGTCATTTTACCTTTACTGCGGACTCGCTTATAGGATCTTTAATACTTTATTTATTAACTAGCCGTGCCCCTGACTTCGTTCGTAATATACGTTTTTTAAAATATAAGTCTTAATTAGTCCAGTCTTATTCCTTTTAAAATGGGTTAAGCCGATAAGACATGAGTCGGACTAAACAGACAGACGAACAAAAATAAAAAAAACGATTTTATGCATATACAATATACTTACTATATTATATACATTTAGTGAAAATCTGTTGATTTGAAATTACAAACAGACACTTACTATTACTATTTACTTATTATTTACTGTTATATAGGTACAACTATATTGTTATTTACTATTAACACCGAATTAGTAGAAATTGAATATTGTCAAAATATTTAACGTAATAACTATTTTCTACGTATTTATTGAAGTTATAAATATAATAATTAAATGTTAATCTCTATACTATTTTTCATCTAAAATATTATTATTTATTTTAATTTGTGAGCTAATTTATAAATCGGATCATGATAATGAGGTATATTTTTTTTATACAAAAACAATAACAATAATATGAAATTTAATAAATTACTTTAGACTAGGACGCGTTAAAAATATTCAATTCTCTGTGAAGTAAAAAAATATAATCTGCATCTTATAATACCGTAAATATGCTTCAACAAAGATATATTTTTTTTCCACATATTTATATATTATTATTAAAATATTTATCCTTAATATTAACAGCTTCATACAATAAATATCCACTGGGTGACGTGTAATTTGTGAATAACAAGTGCGGCCAACGTGGATTTAAATAACTGTACAGATCAGATTGAGGCGACTTACACTACACGATACGATTTTACCACGTTAATAATTGTAACTACTGAATTTATTGTTTTTACCACTTTAATAAGTACTGCCTTGTTTAAATTTCTAAGTGTTTTTTTACTTTTGTAATTATATTCTTTATTGTTTTATCTAAATCTAAATCTATTGTGACAGGACTGCCGCAGATCCAGAAACATTAAATTAAAGCAAATTGAAATATGAGTTAAAAAATTACAAATAAAGTTTCATTTTTAGTTTAATATAATTATATCCACACGATACGACAAATCGTATGTATCGTCGGTCGTGTCGCAACATATAAAGATGTCTCCACGTAATGGCACGGTTGTCGTCCATTGATTAGAAGCAACTAGATTGTCTGCATTTTACGGTTAAGCTTAACTGAAGAACACGTAACCTCTGTTTGTTTTGTAACACTTAATGGTGATGTGTTTGAGAAATCTTAACAGTTCAATCACAATTACGAAATTTAAGGAAACCGTAAAGGGATTTGTAAAATACGTTGTATGAAATATGTTTAAAACTAGCTGTGCCCAACGACTTCGACCGCGTTATTGTTTTTAAAAATAAAAGTAGCCTAGGTCCTGTTGAAATCGGTCTATCCTTTTTAGACAGACAGACAGGCAATTTTTTAAAATATAATTAAAATATAATAATTTTATATTTTAATGTAAAGTATTTAGTTTCATATGCATTAGCGAAAAGTTAATCTGAAATTACAAGCAGACCTAAATTTGACTTATATGTGTAGATTATCGGTAATACTGTCCGTATGTAGAAACCATTGATACCATATTGAGTGATGAATAGATAACCATTAAGAAGCCATAAAGATACAACAATCATTACTGTGAAATACGTAAAGCAATTTGTGTGAAGTTTCGTAAGGATCGAGTGAAATGCGAAATGCCGCAACAGTTACCACTCTGTACTTATCCAATGGATGTCATCAACTAACGAGCTTTAATGGGACTTTATATATTTTCTAGCATTCATTAAACATTCATACATACTGATATTTTACATTGTTATATGTAATATGTATATAATAATTAGTATTTTTTATGTAAATGAAATAATATTGAAATGAAATGATTTGATCCATGTGGTAGATTAGATTGAAATACACACCATGCAATGCAATTCTCAGCAAATGTTATATAATTGTTTATTTTCCAGGTTGATTTTATAACATATAATGTAATGGTGCAATGCGACAAAATTATATTAAATTCCTATATAATATTTATAAGGATACGCCAGTTAAGATTATAATATATATTAGATGATTAGCTACAATATATGTAGGTATTGTGTGTTTGTGTATTGTACATTGAAATATAATTAAATTTGCGTGAAGAGATTGATATATTGGTAAATTATTAGAATAATGTAATAATTGTCACTAAGTGACTTGTAATTGTCATTTAATATACATATAGTACACACACACACACACACACACATTTATACATACATACAAAAAAATAATTACGGTGAACTCTGTACGTAAAAGGCGATGGGCGCGTCGATCGTAAAAGCTATGTAATATTTGACCTTTAATATTTAATTAATAGCAAATATAGACAAAGTGTTTGTCAATCCATATCATGTAATATTATCATTAGGCGTTTACGTGTTATATAACTTAAGTAGGGAAACTGTTTGTCTCTTACATTTAGTATGAATTTCATTAATAAGTACGAATGAATTATAATTTTTGAAAGTTTGGACTACCTTAAAATATACAATGATATGTATTTATTTGATATTAAGAGGAACTTTCTTAGAGAAATTTACGTTTTTTGTATAAACAAATTTGATTTAATATTTTCATTTTGGTTAAGCGTGAGTCGTGTAAAGTGACTAAAAATGTAAATAAGAATAAATTCTGAGTACAAGAACTTAAATATTTATTATTTGTATACTTATTTTATTTCACGTAATATGTTTTTTTGTGGAGGTCAAAAACAAAAAGACATCGTTCCTAAAGTGACTGCAGTCAGGATATTACGCAAAGTATGTACGCAAGAAGTGTAAATTTGCGGTGCGGAGTTTGACGACAAATCTGTGAAATTGACCCACTTATTACAAAGAGGTGTTAAGTGTTAATATTGTGATATCCTATCATTTATATGTATTGTATAGTCAATATAACATATGCTAAATTGACACTCAAATATAATTTCTTTGTGTTAGTTTTACTATAGATTTATTTATTTTTGTATAATAATTCAGAAAACGAACAAGTTACGTGTTTTGAAACAAAATTAAGAATATATATTTTATTGTTAAATACGCCATCTTTCGGTTAACGCTATAAAATATTTGAAAATGGAAACAGATTTGTAGAACATGCTAATGAAGGCATGTAGTACAAAAATATTTCAACAGATGGCGTTAGTAAATTCTATTTGCACTGATTAAAAATGAGTTTTAAATGTAAATATATAACTATTTATTACATAATAAATTTTAAGGCAAAAACATGAATTTTTAAATATAATGTGAAATAAAGAACAAAACATTTGATGATTTTGATTTTCGTATATGTAAATGAAGTTGCCAATATTAATTAGCAGGGTTCAAATTTGGATAGTTTAATTGAGAATTAACTGCCTTATGTCCCGTCCTTCTATTCTTAATGGTCAGTAATACTTGAAATTGACATAGTTTCTAACATCCTAACGGTATGCTTCTTGTTTTATAACTAATTTGCATATTATGCTATTTAAATATATATTGTAAAGTTATTTAGTATAATAGTTTGGACATTTTCAAACTCTTTATAATACATTTTCAGTACTATCCACTCTTTATGTTCTTAATTTCGAAAATTATATGTAATTAGAAATATACTTTTCCACAGAGTTACAAAGAAAAAGATGCGGGCAAAGTCGTATTATACACAACTACGATGGGAATTGTGAGGAACACTTACCAGAGGTGTGTTCTTGTGAAGAAGATCCTCAGGAACCTGCTGGTGAAGTATGAGGAACGGGACGTCTTCATGAGCACGGAGTACCAGGACGAGATACGGGATCGCATGAGAAACGAGGACATCTTGGTGCCCCAGCTTTTTATAGACGGCCAACACGTTGGGGTATGTATGCGTATTATATTTTAAGATATTAAAAGATTTAATTTAGTTATCACATTATCACATAAAGATAAACTTTGTAATGAAAATTAAAAATGTGTTCTCATTAACTATAAGTAGAAATCAGTTCACCGTTTTTCTCTTAAACTGTCTGTTAACGCGCCAAAAACGATAGACTACAGACCCAAAATATTGACAATTGACACTACAGACAAATGTCATTCAATTCGTTAAAAAATGTAGATAAACAATAATCAGCTTTCATTATAATAAAATATAATGTATCTTTAGAAATCTTAAAAAACAAAGATTTTTAAATATAAAAGGCATATTTTAACTTATGTTTTTTTAAATCTATCACATCCACTGTATACCTACTATATATAAATTTCTATAAATAATTCATGTTATAATAAAAATTATGAATTTTCTACATTATCATACCAAACCTTTTCTAAACGAAGTTTTAGACTAATATTGAATTAACATAAAAAAATATGGTAACAATTCTATATTATTTTTTAATAGTAATATTATAGTTATAAATTCATTCAATATATTAAAAATTACGAGAAAAGTAGCAGAAAAAAACATTTATAATTTTTACAAGCCTCTAATTTAATAATGGAAGACATTTTGAACCTAATAATATATTTGAGTCACAAAATGGTTGTACTCGTACATCAAAGACGTTACAGAAAATTGTAGAATCAAACATGGCTTCCTTTGTTATAAAAATATTATAGCTAGTGTTTATACTGAAATACTTTTTTTTATTAAATAAAAATTATTACAGATCAGTATATTAATATGAGGATTTCAGGTTGAGAACAAAATGTTTTTTTTATCGTGATAATGTTTTTTTTATCATTTCTTAATAAATGTAGTTGCGGACAAAGTCGCAGTTAACAGCATTTATACATAATATTCACTTCTATATAAATAGTATAGACACATGCGTTGTACCCGGAAATTAAGTTTGAAGCATTTAATAGGCTTTTAGATGCCATTGATCAATTTATTGTACAATATTGTATACGAGACGAAATATGATTTTCAATGTTTACCTTTCAATTATATTGAATGCACTTTGGATCCACGCACGCACGCTACTTCATAATCCAATTTATCAAGCGCTAAGGCAACTAGCTCACTACATAGTGAAAAGAATGTTAGTGCGGTTAAAATTGAATAATGAAATAGACCCATTATAGATATTGAGGGAGCTTAAATAATGCGCTTAGAATTTAATACGACCATAACAGACATCAGGACAAACGGAATCTATATATATATATTATACAATAAACCCTGTTTAATATTCACTGTACAAGGTTACAGATTAAAACACAATCTTACAACCGTAATCTTAAATCAAGGGCAAGATAGCACCTTCAATAAATTTTAATTCAATCCATATTTGAATATTGGTTTATAAATTTATATGCCGACCAAATAATTATATATATATATATATAATTATTGTGAGCTATAGCTCATAAAGTACCATATTTATTTAAAAAAATGATTCTATCATTAATATATAAAAAAAACAATAATTTATTAATGTTCTCAATATCTCGCTTTTTTATTTGTACAACCTCAGTACCACCTCGTACCAGCCTTTAATGACGCATTCAATTATCATCTTTATTTTTATATTAATACAGTTGTAAATAATGTGAACGTTAATAAATTTTGACATTTAAATCCCCTTTCTTGTAACAAGATTTTTTATCGTGTGTTTTCTATACACATATTATATATATCGTATATATTATCGATAGATGCATTTGTTGTACTTTTGTCCTGACTTAAAAGAACAGGTCAAAACTCTGAAGTTTGAAAATTTTAAATTTTGCATATATGTATGTCTGTTGAGTGTTTGTATGTGTGTATGTATGTATGTGCGTGTGTGTGTATATTATGTGTGTTTTCGGTAATGTCATTCCTTCTTAAATAAAATATAGTTGATATTTCTTCGAATTGTACACGATTGAAATTTGATTGAACATTGCGAAATTGATATAATATATATATTATAATATTGGTAACATATATTTCATTACTTAATAGATATCTAGATTTAGATTGAAAGAAACTAATTGGATAAAACAGAAACTACTATCTCCGATAAGTTGGTTTCACACGGACCTACCACGTGTCGCAGGGTTGGCGATTCGTTACTTTTAATAAAATTTTTAATTATATTATATTATATAACATTATTATATATATTATGTATATAACATAATAAATTTCATTCCGTTGTCACTGACAGCATAGAAACGGTAAATATAACCATTGTATTTGTAAAAAAAACATTCAAAATTACTTATATACCTTGTTATCTTTTAGATAAATAAGACGAGTAGTTTAATACATACATGCATATAAATGCTTTGTTATATGTACATATTTATTTGATAAAACCTTAACAAAAGATCGTCTACAATGGTTTGCTGAACAAAACAAGATGGTTATTGACACTGAACTAAGAATCACATGTGATAACCAATCTAATGTATATGTTATTATTATTATTATTATATATACTAGCTGTACCCACGACTTCCCTTTCACGAAATATGTGTTTTAAAATAAAAGTACCTAAGTTACTCCTTGTGAAAGTCCTGTTAAAATCGGTTCAGCCTTTAGAGATTAGCCGGAAGTTAGTATTTAGAAAAAAAAATGACAAATATACATAATGTCATTATCCTTATTCTAGTTAGTCATTATCCTTAAAATATGCCAACCCTATTTAATATGTGTGCGTGGTGTGGCACAGCGGGCATTCCAGACGCAAGCTTCCTTCAAATTCAAAGGAACAATAAGATGTCTCCTGGATATTTATTACAATAATATAATAACATAAACGGATTGCATCAGCAACTTTTGACAAATTGTTACATATAATATATATATTTTAAATATATTTGAGAACCTAAAAAGAATCATACTTCAATTTGAAACTTTTTAAAATATATTTTAATTTTATTTGCTTAAGAACAAAAGAAATATCCAATAAATAAATTCTTTACAAAGTCTTATATATTTTGATTACTATTTTAAAAGGTAAAATATAAATATCTTTAAAGAAAAAGCATTTGTGATTCAAACAATCCCAGCCTTAAGCGTTTATGGTACTTCAAATCGATACCTGTTGGAAGATCCACGCGCCACTCACACAGATGAACATACTCACACATAGACAGTGCAATATACATTACTTGTGAGTAGGAATTGTATGAATACTCTATAGAATTATACGAATTTTCGAAGATGTATTCTATTTTCGAATACACAAATGATACCTTTTATATTTAAGAATACTAACTGAATAGGTTTTATAGTTTAGAATACCATTACTATTGTTAAAATAATATTATATTTATACAATATATGTATATTGAATTCAAAATATCTACTATGTAAAGTGAACAATGCACTTCAATGTCGGGTGCTCGATAGAGAGCGGATGGTATTTATGCGGTACGTTGTAACGGATGGACAGAGTGACATAAATGTGAGTTGAATTACAATGAGTCAGTGGTAGGAGTGATAGGTGAGTGTGGGGAATATGAATGACTTGACTTTAATTAATGTATTATATTATATATCAAACTTATTGTATTATTATTTATATATAAATATTAATTTGTTAGTTATTCTATACATGATATGAGACGATAAATTTAGTGTTTATAATTATTATTATTTTCGCTGAAACCTTAAAAAGTAATATTATTTTGGAGGCTGTAGTTATATTAATATAAAATAGATATTTAAGCATGGTTCTATGAACTCTGTCATGTGCAGAGTTGTTGAGAATGACACAAACTCATCAAAGGTTAGACTTAAGTTAGATACTTTATAAAATAATGTAATATAATAAACAAAATAATTTATATTCTTTACAGCATTTAAATTTAAACATACCTTTGAATATCGATAGTTTTTAAAGCTAAAAATGTCCAGAAATAATAAACGATCTACAATCCTAGATTGAAATAATCCTAGCTTAAGAAAGAAATTAGAAAAAAATATTAATTTAGAATATATATATATATATATGTCCTTATTAATTAGCAGCAATTTAATTTCTTTTACCTATATTTCACAATGAAAGTTTATGAAAGCACTTCTCTAATGAAGACAAGAAAGGATACGCCATAATGTTACGGCGAAGTAGTCCCTATTCCAGCGGGTTAAGGTCCGTGGATGTAAAATGAAAGCCATAAACGTCATCAAACGTGATCGCAATGTGAAAAGTGGAAAAAAATTCTTGCTATTTCCTTTAATGTTTCTGTGATAAGTATTTTGTGATAAACTTTTATAACTCTCTTTAATAAAATTATAGCATAGCTTTGATTGATTGGAACTTTATAATTAAGACTATTAAATGATCAATGATTATATTAAAAATATAAAGCACAAGCTCCGCCCGCGACTTCCTTCGTGTGAAGTATGTTTTTTAAAATATAAGTAGGCAAGTTACTCCTTATAACATTAGCTATGCGTCAGTGAAGTTCCTGTTAAAATCGATCCAGCCGTTTCAGAGATTGGTCGGTACAAACAGACAGAGAAAACTTTCAAAAATTGTTTTTGTGGTGTTAATTTGGAATAAGTCACTTATACGTATGTATAATATTAATGTATGTACGTGTGGGTGTACTGTATTAATATTCATTACTGCGTACAGGTGTAACAAGATTGAATACTCACTGATAACAATATCACCTCGATTGGAGTACAGTGACTATGATATATACATAATATTAGGATATTCTATCAACAATATAAAATAATATAAAATAATTCTTATAATTACCTTCATGACATGGTCGAGGAAGATTGTCGATTGAATATAAAATATAAATTATAAAATAAACCTAAAGCCAAAATTTGGTCTTCAAAAAGTTAATAAATCCTTCATGGGCTTCAGTTTACGCGTTTAGTTTAGTTTATCTTATATATATATATATATATATATATATATATATATATATATAAGATATGTTAGACCTTCCTTTTCTTCGTTTTTAATGTAAAACTAAAAGTATATTATTACATTTATAGGGTTGATATTATAAAATTACGGATTGTTACATTTCTTTTAAAAAGAGCAACTGTTTAGTTTCTGGTCATCTCTTCTCAGCAGAGCTGCATCCCGGTGGTAGCTTACTGACGGACTGACTACACTGACCTTTTTAACCTAATAATTGATTCAAAAGTGCGTGTAAATGTTTACTTGCATAAAGATATTTGGAATTCGATTTTATTTCGATCAAATGAAATTATTAAATGTTAAAGAAAGTATGGACACCCCGCGTCAGTAAGCTCATATCACTTAGAAGGTTTCAGGCTTCATTGTATTGATGTTTATACAATATAAATTGATACTTAAAGCTGCGAACAATAATCTTTATTATATTTTTAATACAAGTACTACACGCGGCTTCTCTTTGCTTATTCCAAAATATTTTTGTATTAATTATATTGTATTAATATCTTAATCAATTTTTATGACTCAAACTGTAAGACATCAAACTCTAGTTCGGTACCAAAAAGAAGGATCACGGATAAGAACATACAGACATACATACAAATTATAATTCAGGTAACGCGTGGTACAAAAAAATATAAGAATATAATAAGCACGCTTTAGTTAGGTCCTCCATATCTACAAGGAATTAAAGGATTGTAATTTTACATATATATAAGATTAATTATCGAGAAAGAGTTATAAACCTTTTCTCTCTCCGTGTTATATATATACTTTTTATCTTGGGAGACAAGGGGCGAAAGGAAATATGAAACGGGGAGAGAAAAAAGTTTCTTACTCTTTCTCGATAATGTATCTATCCCTATACTTCATACTTAGTGTTCAATATTTAACATAACGTCTTTAAATGTAAATTATTATTAATATATTTAATTAAAATAATAATATATATAATCATATCGTAATAAGGTTTCACTCGGGTGTTTTTAGTTACATAAATGAACAATTAATATACTGAAATTGGAAATTCTATGCGAAACCATACAATTATAATCCTTCATGTTAGACTTTGTGAGCGCTTATGATTGAGATAGGTAAATGAGATTTAAATCAAAATGTTGTATTATATCACAAATAGCTTCGCTACATACCTGGCTTTAAATGGATACCATTTCATTATTAAAATGAAAAATATGTAAAATCTTCGGTTTGGCAGTGTATTTGTCAAAAACATTCTTATAAACACAACAAAAAGTGTTAATCCATACATTCATTCATATAGACACACACACACATACAGACACTTAATAATCTCGTAAGAAGATCCCAAAGATGACAATACAATGTAGCTATTGAATTGCAAAACTCCTAGCTACGGGAGGTTGTGACCTTCGAAGTGAAAACTCGTGCAGTGCTGGTCGATACACCATTGAATGGCACAATTAAAAATAACACACGGTAATATCAACCCTATCCCCATATATTAAGGGTTATAAACCCATGACTATATTTCAATGTTTGCTAAAGCAGCGGATGTACATAACATGAATTCTCTTTGATAACTAAAATGATGATAATATATTGTTGCACAAAAGAGATCACAAATTTGTATAAAATATGATCACAACGTACCGTTATTTCAATTATTTTCTCTAATGTAAGGAAAAATTTAGTTTTATGTATTTTAGTTTAAGATAAGTAAATATAAATACATCGGAAAAATAATAGTATTGAAATTTACCTTAAATATAATACTAATAAAACTTTGTACTAAGTTATATTAAATATTAAACAGCCTTTTTTCTTTTACATCATATAAGAGTCTCATGATCTTTTGATGAAAATTTTGTAAATTAAGTAACTTTGAACACCGCCGCAACAAATAGCAATGATTTTGAAACTAACAGACAATCATTTTACCACTCGAAAAAGATCCTTCATGCTCATCAAAGAAGACGAAAAAGTTGTGTCATCAAAGGTCATTTGAAATTGGTCACCCATGTCCTAACCAACATCGCTTTACCTTGGTGTGATTCTCTTCGATTTAAGAACTTATACAATTAAAATAAGTTCCATTATATATCTTCACGTGAGTCATGATGTTATGAGAACGGAATTTCGTTTGAAAGGTGTGTCTAAAATTTTCGTGTTTAATTTATTTGGTTGTGTAAGTACGTAAAGTTTAACTTTTCTTAACCCGTGTGTGCTCTGGGAACTAAAATACACCTAGGAGCACAATAAGCTTTTGTATATTTTCTAGCATAACGTTTTAAAGGTCACTATTTAAAGGCCTCAGGCTAAAGGTTTCCCTTTCTTCCATAGTATAATCTTTGCTCATTAATGTTCATACTTGGTTGACTACAAAAGAATTTTCCATATATACATTATAATCTCTTAACAAAGTTTCGGTTTAAATTAGTTTTTGATATGTTTTTCCGATTGTATTAATTTATTGATAAGAGATGGCGTTGTACAGTAGTCTTATATGCTAATCAAAGTGTTTAAATATATTGATAAGAGATGGCGTTGCGTTCACCTAACTCACGCTGACTAAATTTTTATTCCTCCAAAATTATATTAATAATAACATTTTAATCGGAACCTGATATAATTCGTATATTTTAGAACTTTGTCTAACGCTAGAAGTAATACTAAGTAGTATCTCAAAAGTTTGAAATAATTTTGATATTATCACTATTCCTGTTACGAAAGAGGGAGATGGATGTACAGCTTACCCTTTCGTGCATCAGCGATACTTAAAAAAATATATATATTATTCTTACACTTGATAAGCTGGTAATTATTACAAATCAAAATTAGCAGAATAATTATAAAGGAACCACGATAAAGTATAAGGATTAGATTAACAAAGTATTCTCAACAAACAAACAGACACACAATAAAATGTATTATCATCAAGTGACAAATGCAACTAACAATAGATCGACCGGTGAGAAAGCGGAGAGGTTTTTTATCGCTTCAAAGATACATTATATTAATTGTTCATTGTTTAATTGTAACCATTACAATATATTATATACTTATTAAATATACACTAAAATAAATCCCATGTACATATTTGTGGTAAGAAATTCGCATTGAAGTTTTTTTAAGACAATAAAGTAGGAGGTTTCGATATACTATAAAATAGAGTTTTTCCACATTATTCAAAGAAGCGGTTTCCATAACAATATTCTAACTATATTTAATCATAAACTCAACTTCTCACAACTTTTATCTTAATTATTTTAATATTAAGATCTTAAATATAACATTATTCAAAGGTTTTTACTTTATATTTATATATGAATTATAAAAATGCTGACCTTCATAAAGAGTTCAAAAGACGCTCTTGTTTGAACTATTATTCTTATATAAACACATTTTGAAGGCTCCACTGCAGTGTGAACTGACCTTTATATTAAAGTGTACAGTTACTTACAAAATGATAACCTATCTTTTTTATATCATGTCTCAAATTTCGTATAAATTTGAGGGTTTATATTCTTTGGGTAAATTGAAACTACTTGTACGTGAATGAGATCACTGGTAATAACTTTGGTATTATAGATACTAAATGTATACATATAAATATAATTGAATTGTCGGTCTGTACTTCTAAATAAATAGCTTTTCACTAAATACTTACGAAAGTATATAAAGTTACATAAAAAAAAAACCGATTCTCTGTCGGTCTGTCTATTTAGTCCTGATAATCTCTGAAAGCGCTGGACCGATTTTAACAAGACTCTCACTATCGGAGTTGATGTTATAATGAGTAATTTAATCTATTTCTATTAAAAAAACATATTATTTAGTTGTCGTGGGCACAGATAGTATGAAAACCTATATTATATATATATAATTTCTAATTATAACAATCAAATTTTTCAGGATGCTGAAACCGTGGAAAAACTCAACGAGAATGGTGAATTAAGGAAAATGCTGAAACCTTACAAGGTAATTTGAATTACAATAAAGATATTAAAAGAAAACAAATAAATACACTCATATCCGACAATAATAATAAATAATGAGATATTTCTCCTTGAGATGATTTGGGAAAATAACATTAAATCGAATGCTTGAGTTATCAATACGAATGTTACTTCCTATAAATATATTTTAATACAGCTTATAAAAAACAGAATATAGAATAATGAAAACGCCTTAATGATATTCATACAAAAAATACAGGAATAAAATAATGAAAATATAAAATAATATTAAAATATTAACCTAAATTAAAATATATTAGTTGAAGTTATTATTTTCTATATGATATAATGAAAAATTTTGAAATCGCTCGCGATAACGACTCGAAAGCAAGCTCGATGCGGTAATGACGAGTAATGACGGTCATAAATCATTTTCCAATTATAGTTAAATAAAAAAAATACGATTTCTACAGTAATTTGGAAATTTCATTATTGTCTTCAAATTGATGTATTACGCCAATTACCATTTTTAAAGGTATAAAAAAATATTTATTTATAAAATCAGGATATATAAGTTTTTGCTTTATTTGTAATTTTTTTTTTAAAGGTCTTTAATAAATATACTAAAGTAAAAAATATTACACTAGTCTTCGCTCGCGGCTTCTCCTGCCCTTGTGAATATGTATAAATTATTTATATTAGCATAACACCTACTACATAACGCATATTACAAAATAAACATTATTATGATAATGAATACAATATGTCAATTTAATAAAGAATTTATTGATAGAAAATGTTATTGAAAATTCAGAGAAAATAGTGCGGTTAGTGTGTATTAATATCACTTTTATTAAACTTACAACAAAACCAAAATACATTCTACCCCGATACCTAACTAATTCCAACTAAACTAGAATAGCTACAGGTAACAAAATTAATATTATGTCTGAGTATTTTTTTATCTCACTAAACAATGCAGCGACGTTGTCTAAAACACTTTGAATGAAATAACTCAAGTGTATAATATAACTTGCAGAGTGCTGACGCGTGTAACACGTGTCCCGTCTGCGGCGGGTTCCGACTCCTCCCCTGCAGGATCTGCAAGGGATCCAAGAAGAGCTTACACAGGAATCACTTCACCGCCGAGTTCGTCGCTCTCAAGTGCATGAATTGCGATGAAGTCGGTCTCGTCAGATGTGATGCATGCTCTTAAGTTAAATGTAATCAAATGAAGTTTCATACTTCATTTAAATGTATGTTTACATTTATATTTTAATATTTCACCAACATTTTGATATATGTAAAATTTTCTGCTCTATATTTTGAATTGCAAATTTGCGTAATGCTTGAATGTGTACTTATGTGGTAATGTAGTTATGTAGTCCCAAATATAATTGTCTGATGTGAATAATAAATGAATCGAATGATCATTTTACTATTTTGAGTGTTACTTTTTATTCAATATGTCATTATACGTTAATGAGATTGATAAATTAAAGTAAGTTTTTTTCATTCCGAAAAAGGTGCTCAGTTTTTAATAATAATTATATCTTCAATAATTAATATATAAATATATGTATATTGTTATAAATACATATATAATATATATTAATAAAAGTCTATCCAACTAGGATAGAGCGAGTAGTAAACTTAAGACTTATTTCAATTATTTTAGAATGGTTATAAAAATAAGTCAGATTAATTTTAAGTTAATTATGAATAAAAGATTTTTTGGTGCTGAAACCACACGGGATTTGAGTCTGGTAATCAAAATATAATTAATTAAGTGTAATTCATGATTTTTATTAAGACTTATCGTAAATATGCCATAAATTAGATGCAATAATTTTATATACATTTAACTTGAATAAGTGTATAGGATAAGTAATATTACAACTAAAATTTTATTCACGTTGCGTCGTTGGAAAACAGCGCCATCTGTTGACAATGAAAAGTAAACAACGTATTTCAGTGGATAATTTTTGTACTAGTTTTAAACCTATTTTTTAATAGAAAATAGTGTTCTTAAAATTAATATCGTTTATATTTTAATTGTAATATTAATGTGATATAGAAAAGTGGTTCTAAGTTCGTTAGCGACGTCAAATCTACAAATGTGTATGCATTATATATTGTACACTTTTCATTTAATTTAGGGCATTTTGTAAATAACGTTTTTTATATACAAATAATAATAATGTCACAAGATTTTTGTGTTTTTATTTACAACTCAACTTTATTGTTGTGTAATTGCAATAATAAATGCAATAAAATATTTCCCGAATAAGAGAATATGCATGCATTTACAGTAATTATCATTTTAACACACACACACACAAAGATGCCTGTTGCTGTATAGAGGAAATCAATGTAACAACACATACAAACAAGCCTGTTGCATGCACACGCACACAGAGACAATTTACATCAAGTTTAATGTACAGGAAACGGAATTCCACGCACACATACACAATTCAGGGTCTGGTTCACGCTCACTAGTGTATAAAGTATGGACGCTGCAGCTAGGTCGCGAATGACGTCACGGCACGCAAGGTCAATATCACTAGTCTATCCTTGTCTAGCAAGCGGTTTTCTTATATTGTCTCCCTCTAACTGGCTCGCCGTCCCGTCTGGCCCAGGGATTGCAGGTGTTTCTATGTGTGTATAGTAAAATTAGTGTATTAATGTGAGTAGTTGTAAAATCGACAAAATAGTAGTCTACCGTAAAGTTCTAGCAAATATTGTAGCTTTCGTCCTAACATAATACATTCGTCATTTAGGATTAAAACGTAAATATGTTAAAATCATTAGATTTTTAATTTATTTTAGGAATATTATATAAATGGCGGTTTCTTTAAATCTTTTTTGACACAACATTGACAGACAAAACGTCATTAAAATTACCATAAAACTAATTCCCGCCAACATACAGCTTACTCTCCTTTGAGTAATATATATAGTCTATATTTCCTGACCTTTCACGTTCCTGTCATTGTAAGCTAGGTGAAAATTATATTCACAAAAGATGCTTTTTAATTCAGCACGTGTAACAAAGTTAAGTAAAACTACTAAATACAACACGTTTTCATTAGAACTTTTTAAAAATACGAATTTCATTTTGATTACACGTGTATAGTAAAAAACAACTTAATGACTGTAAAAATGTTACTTCATAATGTATTTTACATTGTAGAACCCGTTTTAAATTGAGTAAGATTGAAAATATAATAAGTTTTCACTTCTGAGCTTCCACTCTTGAATTTAGACAAGATGCAATCTGTTAGAATTAATAAAAAATATAATAATTTAATTATGTCTGTGACGGTGACATATAAAGTCTGTATTAGGGTACATATTATATATATATATATATATATATATATATTTCTGTTTTGTTATCCTAATATATTTTTATGTGTTTATTGTAATTATTGTCAGTTTTAATCGCAGTTGTTGATTTTATTGTGTTGAAACTGAAGACTGAACTTCATAAAAGAAGACGAAGGCCGGTTCTCTTTGGCCAATAGGCGATAATATTGGACCTAAAAATACATTAACACACTTAACACAACATAAACACAACTGATAAATACGAAGTTACCCTTTTTATTATCGGAGAACTACGAGACAAATCCCTCATTCCCAACCTAACACAACCTCCTAATTCCATTACGATTCAGGTTTCCTTGAGCTTTTGTAAGGGCTTTAAAAGTCTTTCTAATCACTACAGGCAAAAACAGATGATACAAATTTCGTTTAAAATCAACAATAATTAGCTCTCCGTTTTGACAAAATTGTCAATCACTATTTAATATATCTAAATTTCTTCAAAGAGGACAATGTGACTTGACCAGACTCAGATATAAACTTACGATACAAATATATTTGTCTTGTCAGGATCACACAATTACACGCCGCTTCCAGACTAATCCATTAGACCAAGAATACTGATCAGGCTTTTAATACGATTCTTAAGATAATATTTTCGTATAAAGAAAGAAAGTTATTCACTTAGGTGTACATATTGTCTTGACGCGTAAAAAGGCGCGTCTGAAGGCGTAACTCTGTTTACCAAAGTTGTATTATGTTAATGGAATATCACCGACCTCAGACAGACCTAGGTCTGTCAAATAAATATCTTATATCAAAAGTAATTAATTATACAAGTATTAATTATTCCCGAGATATTTAATATTGTTCATTTTCATAATGTAGATAAGCGATATTAAATCTAATCAGTCTGTAACTGATCGCTGTCTGGACATATATTAAAATTATTACTGAGGGGGGGGTTCAGTAAAGAGTAGAATATAAAAAAAAATATATAATTTTTGTCTGTTTATCTATACATTTGCGCGCCCTAACCCCTGGATCCTCTTATCCGATTTGGACCCGGTTTCAGAGATGATTTGTAGTAAACTACCAATACCTTCCGGCCATATTAACAAATAGCCTGTCAAAAAAACTAAATCCACACGAACAAAGTCGTAGGCACATAGATGGCAATTAATTATGTTATATACATCTGTATGATTTAAAATGTATCAATGCGAGCTCTTCTCAATTTCATAAAAGCGAATGAAAATAGTTGGTTCGAAATGGTCCATAAACATATTTGACTATAATTATGTTTGAATTTTAAACAAACACAAGATAGAAGCATAAATTAAACCTGACAAGACTTGTACCTGTGACCTATCTCACATTTGAAACCTACTTTATTTTATAGTCGAAGGTTTAGGTCTTATCAGCCCATAGAGATGTTAATCTAAGGTTAGTATTCGGTAAAAAGTAAAAATGTTTTTACTCTAATTTACGCTCGTGTAAGATTTATTCCATCGCTTTGAGGTCGCCCTTAATTACCCTTCACAAAGTTAACTTCATCTCGATAAGGTCTTTTATAAATCCGTCCTTTAGTTATTAATATTATTTTGTCAGCAGTATATAAGAATCGATAATTCAAAAATACTTTGCAATTAATAAATTCATCTATAAATAACATAATATATATATATTAGGAATATTTTCTGGTCAACTCTAATATTTTATTTCTTGGACCACGGGCCCGTCCATGAATCGTAGGCCATCGATGCCCAATTTGTTTGTGTGTAAAAAATATTTGTGATTTGAGAATTGTAGTTAACCTTTTCTATGTCCAAAGACCCAGTTCACACGATCACGCTTGACCTAAACATACAGTGACTTTTTTCAGAAAGTTCTCCGTAAATCCCATTGTACTATATTATCTAAAACATAAAACACATCTCGGAGAGTAAAAAAATTAATATGCTTAATCTTGGTCTATTCTGGGTTCGATCCCAGCTGTAACAAAATATTGTCAGTATTATCGTAAGACTTAATGTCCGCTAACATATCCTTTGAGTAACGTAAACACGTTTTTCACATTCCTGTCATTGGAAACTAAATGAAAATAGTATTCACAATTGAAGCCATTTAATAAAGTACGAGTATGTGCAACAAAGTTAACTAAAACTACTATTTACAATACGTTTTCATTAGAACTTTGTAAAAATACGAAATTCATTTTGTGTACACGTGTCCCTTAAAAAACAACTTAATGACTGTAGAAATGTTACTTCAAAATGTATTTTACATTGTAGAGCACATTTTAAATTGAGGGAAGATTGAAAATATAATAAGTTTTTCACTTTCGAGTTTCCAGTTCTTGAATTTAGACTAGATGCAGTCGGTGACTTTGTTCGTAACATCTTTTTATCCTATAACTTCCTTTAATTTTTTCGTAGGAAATTGTTAATGTGAAATAGGAAAGATATACAAAACTATTAAGATAAGATTAGGTGGGTCTATAAATTATAAAGTAACCTTCAAAAAGTATTACTTTGTATATTTGATTGATGAGTTTTTTAAACTAAATAAAGTTGAAATCTAGTGAAGATTAATTTCTATTTCATAAATAATCTGCTGGGATTCAAAACACTGTTTTGTAATCAACAAACTTATAATAATTATTTCTGTGACGGTGACATCTTAACTGTGTATTAACTAGGATATATATTTTACATCTTTATGTTTTGTTATCCTAATGTGTTTAATGTGTTCGTTCTAATTATTGTAATTGTAATCGCATGTATTGATGTGATTGTGTTGTTTCGGATCATTTCATTGTTACTGCGGATCGAATCACTAACTATTCTAAAGGAAGAACTTAATTTTGAATATATTATCTATCTTTATCTTTATTTCCATTTGGCAATATGTATATAATACAACACTTAGGTCTATGAGAACATTTTTACTTTCTTTATCTGTATTTTATTATTTTTAGTGTTTGTTTTTGTAATAATAAATTGAAATTTGTTATAAATAACATTGTTGTAAGTTAAATACGAGTGTAGATGACTTATTATATTATGTATTGTATTAGTTGTTTGTTTGTATGTTTATTTAACTGGTATCAATACCATTGTTTGTTATCGCAATGTCCGCGATTATAATGGAAAATATTTATGTAGAATTAATTCAAATTTTGTTTTTTTTTTAATGGGTTTATCTCTGGATTAATTTAATTTGAACAATCTTTTTTCTTTTGATGTCCCATTTATCGAATAGCATAATAGACCATACCACCTCATTAAAATATTAATAAGTGAATTAAATATTTAAATATGTCAACGGTGATGCTGTCTACATATGAAATTGTCCTTCAAATAAGCCTATTTTTTGTATATAAATCGTACCTTTTGTATAAGTTTAGTCTATTTTAGTGAATATTAAGGCTTTACGGGTTCCGCATCAACAACTAACTGATAGTGAATACAGAACCCGTTAAAGCTCACTCTTGAACCATTTATTGTCTCTCCTGTTCTCCTTCTGTTCTGAAGCCTGATCCGTATTCTTGGTCTAATAGACTGTCTTGAAGTGGTGTCTAATATTTTTGGATTGTTGTACAACTGTTACAAACGTATTTGTATGGTAAGTTTATATTTGTCAAGTAACCCACTGTGAGATCGCATCTTACCACATTCCAAATCTCTAACGAAATTAAATATAATTAACCATGTCTGAGGTTTTTTTTTTCAAAATATAGAGAAACTGTTCGTCGATTTTATTGAAAATCGGATCATGATAACCTTTTTTTCTGATCTTTTTTTTGTCCGTCGTGATTAGGAAGACCCTTAAAAAGGTTCAAGGAAACCTGCATCCTAATGGAATTAAGAACAGCTTAGGAGGTTAAGTTGGGTTGGGTATGGTGATTTGTCCCGTAGTTTTCCGATATTAAACTCGGTAGCCTTGTGTATATGTGTATTTAACTTTAATTATAAGTAAAAAAATAATATAATTATATGTTAATTTATTATTACAAAAACAAACACTAAAAATAATAAAATACAGATAAAGAGAGTAAAAATGTTCTCATAGACCTAAGTGTTGTATTATATACATATTGCCAAATGGAAATAAAGATAAAGATATATAATATATTCAAAATTAAGTTCTTCCTATAGAATAGTTAGTGATTCGATCCGCAGTAACAGTGAAAAGATCCGAAACAACACAGCGCAAACACATCAATAACGGCGATTACAAATTAGAATAAATAGAACGAGCACATTAAACACATTAGGATAACAAAACATAAAGATATATAATATATATCCTAGTTAATACACAGTTAAGATATCACCGTCACAGAAATAATTATTATAAGTTTTAGTGATTATAAAACAGTTTTTTGAATCCCAGCAGATTATTTATGAAATAGAAATTAATCTTCACTAGATTTTAACTTTATTTAGCCTAAAAAACTCATCAATCAAATATACAAAGTAATAGTTTATGAAGGTACTTTATATTTTATAGATCCACCTAATCTAATCTAAATAGTTTTGTTTATTTTTTATATTTCACATTAATAATTTGGTACGAAAAAATTAAAGGATAAAAAGATGTTACGAACAAAGTCACCGACTGCATCTAGTCTAAATTCAAGAACTGGAAACTCGGAAGTAAAACCTATTATATTTTCAATCTGCCCTCAATTTAAAACGGTTTCTACAATGTATATTTTACAATTTCAATTTTAAGTAACATTTTTAGTCATTAAGTTGTTTTTTCACCATACACGTGTATACAAAATGGTTGTCGTATTTTTACAATGTTCTAATGAAAACGTGTTGTAAATAGTAGTTTTACTTAACTTTGTTACACGTGCTGAATTAAAAAGCATCTATTGTGAATATAATTTTCATCTAGCCTCCAATGACAGGAACGTGAAAGTCAGGAAATATAGACTTGTTACTGGTATTGTAAGACGCCGGCCTTCTTTTCAATTTACGTTACTTAAAGGTGATGTTAGCGGACATTTATTATTACGGCTATATATGTCGATTGAATTATGATGACAACGATAGTAATCATCATAAGTCAATTGACGTCCACTGCTGGACATAAGCCTCCCCCAACGATCTCCAAAACGGACGGTCTTGTGCATTTGACGTCCAACGGCGCCCTGCAACCTTTACAAGGTCGTCCGTCCACCGAGTGGGGGGCCGACCCACGCTGCGCCTTCCCGTACGTGGTTTCCACTCTAGAACCTTACGGCCCCAACGGCCATCGGTTCGTCGAGCTATGTGCCCTGCCCATTGCCACTTCAATTTGCTAATCCGCTGGGCTATGTCAGTGACTTTAGTTCTTTTACGGATCTCCTCATTTCTGATTCGATCGCGTAGAGAAACACCTAACATAGCCCTCTCCATAGCTCGTTGCGTGACTCTGAGCCTTCTTATGAGGCTCATAGTTAGAGACCACGTCTCAGTCCCGTAAGTCATCACTGGCAACACACATTTATTGAAGACTTTGGTCTTGAGGCACTGAGGTATTTTGGACGAGAAGATGTGACGAAGTTTCCCGAACGCTGCCCAACCGAGTTGGATTCGTCGATTGACCTCTTTCTCAAAGTTGGACTTACCTAGTTGAACCATTTGGCCTAGGTATACGTATTCGTCAACAACTTCGAGAACAGAGTTCCCAATGGTTATGGGGGTGGGCACAATATGGACATTCGACATGACCTTTGTCTTGTCCATATTCATTTTAAGGCCCACCTCTTGGGATACTCTGTTGAGGCCTACAAGCATAGTGCCTAAGTCTTCCAGCGATTCTGCCATGACTACGATATCATCGGCAAATCGAAGGTGAGTGATGTACTCGCCGTTGATATTGATGCCGAATCCTTTCCATTCTAGAAGCTTGAAGGCGTCTTCAAGCGCGGTGGTAAACAGTTTCGGAGATATGACATCTCCCTGTCTTACCCCGCGCTGTAACGGAATAGCCTTGGTATGCTCTTCTTGTACTCGGACCGACATAGTGGCGTTTTTGTACAAACACTTCAACACTTCGATGTACCGGTAGTCAATATGGCACCGCTGGAGAGACTGAAGCACAGCCCAAGTCTCGATCGAATCGAAGGCTTTTTCATAGTCCACAAACGCTAAGCATAATGGCAAGTTATACTCACCGGTCTTCTGTATAACTTGCCGCAGCGTATGAATGTGGTCTATGGTAGAAAAGCCCTTTCGGAATCCGGCTTGTTCGGGAGGCTGGAAGTCATCGAACCTGCGAGTGAGACGATTCGTGATGACTCTAGAAAACAGCTTATAAACATGGTTCAGGAGCGATATCGGTCTGTAGTTCTTCAATTGGGTGTTATCTCCCTTTTTGAAGAACAAGACGACGATGCTCCTGTTCCATGCTTCTGGCGTGGTCCCTTGTTCGAGCAAGACGGAGTTGAAGAGCTTCTGAAGGGCTTTAAGTACTGGTTTTCCACCCGCTTTCAGAAGCTCCGAGGTGATTCCGTCCTCGCCCGGCGCCTTATTGTTCTTTAGCTGTTTTAGAGCCATCCCAATCTCGCACAGGCTGATGTCCGGGATGTCTTCAGTATAGTGTCGGGTTAGCTTGGCTCTGGGTTCTTTCTCCAAGGCAACAACAGGTTTTGTAGCTGATGTGTATAACTGTCCATATAAACTTTCCACCTCCCTCAGAACGTCGGCCTTAGTCAACGCTATATTGCCGTCCTCCGTCTTCAGCTTTGTCAGCCGGCTTTGCCCAATAGAAACATTCCTAGCGAATACTTTGGAGCCTTGGTTTCGCTCGATCGTGTCTTCAATACATTTAGTATTAAAAGCACGGATGTCGTATCGCAAGGAAGTTTTTATCTTTCTATTGAGCTGCCTATATGACTCTGCGTCATAGGATGACTGCAACACCATTGAGCGTCGACCTGCCATAAGTTCGAGAGTATGGGTGGAAAGTTTTTGAGGTCTACCTTTACGAAGTGGTGTAAAGAACTTTGACCCCACTTCATGGACAGTTTCTACAAACCTGTTGTTTACATCGTCCACTGTAACGCAATCTTCTAAGCAACTGAAGCGATTCTGTAATTCGAGTTGAAAGCTTTCGGGGTTTTGGATATGAGCATTAGATGGTCGGAGCGTAGACTTCATCAGTTTAGCCCTTTCGAGCTTGACGTCGATCTTCAATACGCCTCTTACCATTCGGTGATCACTGCCGGTTTTCACCTTGTGAATCACGGAGACATCATTGAAGACGTGTCTCTTGTTGGTCAAGATGAAGTCTATCTCATTTTTGACCACACCGTCGGGGCTCATCCAGGTCCACTTCCTCTGAGGCGGCTTCTGGAAAAAGGAGTTCATCATAAAGAGTCCCTCCTTTTCCAGAAATTCGGCCAGCCTCTGGCCCCTTGGGTTCCTTTGTCCATATTCAAATTGCCCCACTCTCATCTCTGAATCGCTTCTATTGCCGAGTTTTGCATTAAAGTCCCCCATAACAACAGTGAAGTGAGTTTTGGAGGTATGTATGGCTCTACTTACGTCCTCATAGATAACCTCAACTTCATCATCAGTTTGTGACGAGGTCGGTGCGTATACCTGGATGACCTTCAACGAATATCTTTCAGATATTCTGAGTATCAGGTATGCCACCCTACTCGACACACTTCCGATGGTCGCTATGTTCTTTACAAGGGACTTATGGACGATGAATCCGACACCACCCTGAGATTGGTGTTCACCCTCCCGGTAGAAGAATAAGTTGCCGGAACTCAAGGTCACGGTGTCCTCACCCTCTCTTCGGACTTCCGATAACCCAATTATGTCCCAGTTCAACTTACTCAGTTCTTCTTCCAGATCCACAAGCTTCTCGTCTGTCCTCAAAGTGCAGATGTTGTGTGTTACCAGGGCCAGTTTCCGTTTGATGTGGTAGCCGAATCTCTTCCGGGGATTCTTAGCACCCCCTGCCCCGCCGTTACCATGACTGCTACCGGAGCCAAGAATAGCAGGGCTGCCGGGGACTAGGGGCCTGGGTTTTAGTAGTCGTATCATTAAGGGGAATTGCCCGTACTCGCCACGCTGGGCAGGCGGGTTGGCGAGCGCAGTACAGATGGACTGTAATAAAATGAGAAGGAACGCTGCTGCCCGTTCCTCCCTCGGCAATTGAGCCGGTATATTCTCCCTGTCGCCTCTTACGACACCCACGAGAAGAGAAGGGGTGGTGGAAATGCTATTCTTACGCCGCCACCACACGGCGGCACACACACCACACATTAGTATTACGATAATGCTGACAATATTTTGTTACAGCTGGGATCGAACCAGAATAGACCAAGATTAAGATTATTAATTGTTTTACTCTCCGAGATGTGTTTTATGTTTTAAATAATATAGTACAATGGGATTTACGGAGATTTAACTGAAAAAAATCCCTGTATGTTTGGGTCAAGCGTGATCGTGTGAACTGGGTCTTCGGACATAGAAAAGGTTAACTACAATTTTCAAATCACAAATATTTTTTACTCACAAACAAATTGGGCATCGATGGCCTACGATTCATAGACGGGCCCGTGGTCCCAGAAATAAAATAAATAATTAATCATTATTATATAAATAAATAAAAAAAGGCATTGTTAATATAAGAGTTGACCAGTAAATATTCCTAAATATATATATATTATGTTATTTATGGATAAATTTATTAATTGCATTATGATTACTCAAAGTATTCTTTAATCATCGATTCTAATACTCTGATGGCAAATTATATTATTCCAACTAAAGGATGGATTTATCAAGGATCTTATCGATGTAAAGATAACTTTGTGAAGGGTAATTAAGGGCGACCTCAAAGCGTTGGAATAAATCTTACACGAGCGTAAATTAGAGTAAAATCATTTTTACTTTTTGCCGAATACTAACCTTAGATTAACATCTCTATGGGCTATTAAGACCTAAACCTTCGACTATAAAATATAGTAGTTTTCTAATAAAAATTCGGGATGAGATGGCATCTCATAGGTCATATGTTCGATTCCTGCCAGTGTTAATTTATATTTTATTTTATACTTCCTTAAAATTCAAACAAAGGTAACATGGCTAAATATGTCTATGGACCATTTCAAACCTAAAGTGGGTTCACTTGCTCTTATGAGAAAAATTTTAAGCTTTCGAAAATATAGAATTTTTTGGTAAATTTTAATATTTTAAAAGTACGATTGAAATACAGAGAAAATATATTTTTTGTTATTGAGACTCTGTGCATATATGTATATATATCTGATATACATTAATTTTTGTATTTGTATACCATTTCATTCGTAGATATCATTACCATTGACATTTTAAAACCACTTTCCATTTTACTTATAAGGGTCCATCAATGATGTATTATAGTCTATTACGTTTTTCGATGAATGGGACATCAATAGTAATAAGATTTTTCAAATTCAATTAAATCCAGGGAAAAATATCTTTAAATAAAAAAACAAACTTCAACCTAACCTTATTAAAATACCATTACATATATTTTAGAAGAAATATATTTATATTTACTACCAGGTGATAGACCCTAGATGACTACAGCTCGTATTGTGCTGACTCGACCGGGAATCCGACGCGTTTGGCTACAAGTCAGCGGATTGAGATTAATTTTGGTACCGGTTTGTTTCCCTTTCAATGATCCCAGTAACTGCGCTACGGCTGTAGCTGAAGTGATACTACAGGGCATGGAATTGTTGGTACTAAATTCAGTAGTACCACTTGGTGACAGATCGGTCTTGGTTTGAGGCGTCTATTAGGGCTGCAGCTCTTACCAAACGGCAGGCGTATCAAGCTTGGGTTAATGAATTAGACAGGAAGGATCAGAACTCTAGAGTTCTGAAGAGGAAACGTAACTTTGCTTTCAGATTCTTCAAACGGCAAATCGCTAGACCAAAGCTCAATCATGTCGTCAAAATTGGGGATCAACTGAGAAGGTAACAGGCGGGCATGCAAAGTTCTGGGCGCTTTTCAAAGCCATCGCACATGAGGAATGATTCTCTGACCCATACGGCAAAAGAGAAAACCAAGCTCTTGGACGTTCTTTTTGCCTTAAAATCGACTATACTCGTTCGAAGGGAAGACACCACCTTCTATTCCGCGGTGTCAGAGCTTAATACCGGAAATAATTTTTCTGCAATAATCATCCAAATAACATTTCCCCAACGGTGCTACGAATATGTGCCCCTGAATTGACTCCAGTGCTAACGCGTCTGTTTCGGTACTCCTGCCTTAAAGGCATAGTCCCGGTCTCATGGAAGCGCGCACTTGTCCGTCCGATCCTTAAAAAAGGAGATAACTCGGACTTAGATAACTACAGATCTATAGCCTACCTACCTATCTTTTCTCCAAACTAATGGAGAGCATCATCATGTCTAGCACAAGGTCCTCCTATTAGTATATACATAAGTAATTCAATACAAATTTATTATACAGTCTACTCTTTTATTCTATCACAATCATCATCTGGATAGTCAGTTCTCCCTTCCTAAATAAAAAAATAAAATCTAGTTGATTTCGAGACATTATATAAATTTATCATTGACAAAATAATTCTTCTCCCATGTAATAATTATAATCTTAAACGAGATAAGAAATTATATAATTTAATAGTTGTTGATAGTTCAATTGAGTAAACAACTGTGTAATGGACTTTAAAATTTTTCATTCAAAACTTTTAAGAATTCTCTAAGACTTCTTACTTTATTACCTTTCAATGGTTGTTAATTAGATTTATTGTAGTATTCTATTAATAAGGAAATAAAATGTTGAAACATTGAATCAGCTGATTATTACTACACGGTTAATATCAGTATTTACTCAAAGCCAGATAAAAACATAATATTTGTTAGGTATTGTGTTAACTATTCGTCATATAAGAGAGTTTTATGATTTAGGATAATGTTAAGAAGATTATAAATTGAAATAATATAAAACTAATTGATACCACACTTTGCCGTGTCTGATTATTGTAATCTCTATTTTATCAATCACTTTCGTAGATGGTTGATTTCCTCGGAGTATCTAGCAAATAAAAAAATTGTTCAGATTTTAGAACTCATTTTTGTCGATGATCCACGTTACTTTTCTTTATATTATTCTTTTCATTTTAATCCATATTACTTTCTCCTACACCTAATTACAAGAATTTATATCTGATACTTTTTCTATAAAGTATAAATAAACTTGAAATATCCTATAGATTATAATTTTTCTAGGAGCTTGTTGTTCTAAGTAATTAAAGGCATGGAACAACCGGCTTTAGGCCTTTTAAAGTAATAAGCCCAGACCGGGAAAGATTAAACTGATTCTTAATATAAAGTAATGTAAGACAAAATATCTCTTTTGTTTAGAACGTAATCGAAGAATATTGGTTATAATTTAATAATGGTGTCAATTTTCCTTTAACATTCGGACTGAAGCAGGGCCTAAATAATATATAAATAGATCATAAGTTTACAATGATGTCTGTTAAGTCACAAAGTTCCAGAAATTTATAATAATAATAATAATAATAATAATAACATTCTTTATTGCACATCCTCAAAAAGTAATAAATATACATAGTATCAGCAAGAAAAAAAAAACAAAATTAAAAAAAATGTACAAAAGGCGACCTTATCGCTAATAAGCGATCTCTTCCAGGTAACCCCAACGTCAAAGGAATTACAACAAATAAAGACGGAAGAGGTGTACAACTGACAAAATAATATGAAGACAACATATACACAATACATAATATAATACAATATAATAAATAATAAATATATATTTGAGATATAATACATCAATACGGATAGCTAAAAAGATAACAATAGTATACTATAAGGAATGGATTTATAGGTAGGAGAAAATTACTTCGAAAGAAAATGTTTTTTTACAGCGTTTTGAAAAATGTACAGGGATTGAGAGCGTCGATTATATAGTAGCAAAGAATTCCAGAGACGAAAAAGCTTGGACTTGGAAGGAGTTTGTATAGAAGGTAGTAGAGTGAGAAGGAATTTTAAGCAATAAATTTTCTATGGAACGAAGTGAGCGGTTATGAGAGTCTTTTAAAAACTCAAATCGTTCTTTTAGGTAGAAAGGAGTAACTGGGTAATTGTAATTATAATTTAAATTAAAAGTTTTACATTACTGTAGCTAATTCCAGTTACTCTTTCCGGGTGAAGTGTTAAAGGGCATTAGGATCGCCTTGGGAATATTAAGCATAAAACTAGGAAACAAGTATTTTTTAAGGAGATTACTGGCTTTAAAGGTTAAGGTTAAAATTTATAGTTTTAGAGATTTGTGCGTTACAACTAACTCAATAATGCGTGATTATAAAAAATAATACAAATAGTGCAAATCACTTACAATGTACAATACATTTTCGTACGTAAATGTACTTTTAACATTAACTAATTTGATAAGTCTTAACCGTTTTCCGTATCTCTTCACAATGCTAATATGTTTTGTCCTCAGCACTAAAAATGATACTCGGATAAGAAGAAAATTATTTAAGCTAAATTCATACTTATTTTATCACGATAGAGTTGAAACTTGGATGAAATACAATGCATTTCAAAATCTGTCTAATAAAACATTTATGAAAATTATAAAGTTATGCATGTGTTCCATATAGTTTAGGAAGAGTGGTTTAGAGCATTTATTATGCATATATAAGTTTTGGTCAAATCTAATCATTTACATTGCAGTACTGTTCATATACACTTGTCATCGTAATTAGTAATATTTTTTGCAAAATTTAATTTGTTTTGAGCAGTTTATCTTAACAAAAAAGGTATAAAACTTATTTTTTATTTTTGTTGGTGTTCTTTTTTACTACCCCAAAACGAGATGGATAATAATTTTTAAGATCCACTTTTACTTTTATTTTAGCATCAAGATTACAAATTTTATACTGTTTTATGAATAAGTAGGATTCTGAAACAAAAACGACTAGAAAAGATTATATTAAAGAAATATGTAAATGTGACTTTAGATCCCTCGTCTTTTATTTTTTGTTACACATACCTTAAAGGCAAACTTATTATAGTTATAAAGAAAACAATAAATAATACTGTTTGTTTATTGTTTTATTTCAAATTTTTTGTAAGAAAAAATTAAATTATTGTTAGTAAAATAACAAGCTTCTGAAGTTTTTCTTTTTAACTTGCAATTTCATTTCTAGTTTCAGGAGAAGTAACAGCTGGATTTATGCAATTCCTTACTCGCTTTAACATTCTGTTGAGTAATGTTCATAATGGTCTGCATAAGTAGTATTACAGAGCTTGTTAAATAAATATAGTACAATAGTACTTAATTATTTAAATAATAAACAACTCAGGCATATAATAAAAAATAATATCACTGTAATAAGTAAATTACTCAACTGCTGCAACTAATATTCAATATTTACAAGTGACCTATATACAGTACCATCCTTATACTTGTCTGCTGGTGCAATAAAACTGGGATAAACCTGATTAAAAAACCATGGTAAAATGGCAATATAAGTGTAGTCAAATAAAGTTCAAGAATTTAATAATAAATATTTTTTTTCCTTCAATAATTAATGATGAAATAACTTTAATATTTCACAGATTTGAAAGGAACATCACTTTAATTGAATATAATTTACACAGTCACTAATGATATTATTGTTAGAAGATGAAATAATAATGACTGTATCTCTAGTATCTAGTATCTCTAGCAACTCTTCCGGCTTTGTAACAAATATTCAGTAATGATTTCTGTTTAATATTATACATTTTTTTATTATTGGTCATAATAAACGTACTATTTGTAATAAAATTCTCGACTATTATTCTTGTTACAGCTTAAATAAAATGTGCTATAGCCATTTATAATAAATATCATATACTTAAAAAGCATATTCAAATAATAAATTACTAAATAACTGTCTGCAGCTTTTTGACAGTGATGTTATTTCTTAATCACAGTGTTGTGATAAAATATTATATTATCAACAATGTGTGTATAACAAACACCTTACACTTTCTGTAAACTGTGAAGTACACATTGTGTACGGGGAGTAAGAGCGCCGGAAACTCAACTTCCTTCTCGTTAATGTTTCCTTAGAGAGTGTTCGCAACTTCCTTTATGAAGCAGACGTCTAAAGATGACGGGAAACATTCCACCAGTCATCTCAGGTCTTTGAGCGTTACAAACAAACAAAACTATTTATCTGTCCGTTTCTAAGAAATTTTATAAATACCGTTAATTAATAATAATACTTTACCTATTTATAATATGTAAATTCAATGCAAAAGATAAAATTAACTTTAAAGCTCTTTGAATCACAAATTTTAAATGTACAAAACATAATATGATTCATTTTTCACATCGGAATTTTTAATTGTGTATTCTTTGATATAAATGAGACTGACAATTTCACAAAAACAACGTTGAAAATATCAGAGAGAAAAAAATAGAAAATAAAAATGTTATAATAATACCTTTTATCGCAATTAGGCTTAAATAAAAAGAGACAAATAATTTCTAAAAGGACAATCATTTAACTTTAACAGAATATAATTATATTGTAATGTTTTTAATAAAAAGCTTCTTTAAACAATATTATGGAAGATTACCATAAATAACTTAACACATATTTTCATTACGATTATTCAGATGTTAGATTATTTCTAAGTTAAGATACTTATTTGTGGGTCATAGATCTAAATCTAGATATCTTTAAGACTATATAAGAATTAAATACATCCTTTATTGTTCAACTTAATTGTAAGATTATATTATATTTTGTTTGTAGTCTTTGGTGGTACAATAAAATCATTACACTTGGTTACTGGTTTTCATTTTTAAACAACATGCCGTCATTTTGATTATATTCTATTATATTATATTGTGTGTGTTTGTTTAATTCTGCTGTATGATACGAGTATATGATATATTACTGTTTACTCGGTTATACTTTCACTCTAATAAACCAGTTTAATTTCTATTTTATAAACTTTAAAAAAGTGTTTTGCTTATTATTTATTGAAAGAATAATATATTAATAATAAAGAGTATTATAATTATAATCCTTAATAAGAATGATGCGAGTCGTGGTAGTCATAAAAATCTTTTATTTTATTTTAAATCCTTGAGAATTGATATTTAAAAATACTTATAATAATATATAATAATACTTAATACATTGAATACTTATAAATTATTTACAAAGCAGACAAATACCAGGTGTGCAACTAAGTTCCCCGGTTTTTACATAAATGGCGTTCACGACTAATATATTAAACTGATATGTATTAAATTAAGTTAGGTTTGTAGCCTTGACTATTGTTAATAATTCCCCGCCATAATTTGACTTCATATTGCGAGTAAAAAAGTAAATTTTTTCAAAGAGGATGACGGTATTTGTTTTAATCTGAGGATGAGTGCAGCTGAAGCACGTCGAATGCTTAAGCAGGCCTATGGCGAACAAGCACAATCAAAAACGACATGCCAGAATTGGTTGAAGCGCTTCAAAAGTGGCGATTTCGTCACTGAGGACAAAGAGCGGTCCGTGAGACCAAAAAAGTTGAGGACACTGTTCTGCAAGCTTTATTGGATGAGGATGATACCCAAACCCAAGAACAATTTGCAGAGGCATTGAATATCAGTCGTCAAGATGTTTTGAAGCGTTTACATGCCATGGGAAAAATCCAAAAGGAAGGAAAATGGGTCTCGCGTAAGTTGAATGAGAGGAAGATGGAAAACCGAAAAGCCACTGCTGAAATTTTGCTCTTGTAACATGAAAGAAAAAGTTTTCTGCACCGAATTGTAACTGGTCACGAAATGTGGATATATTTTGAGAATCCGAAACTCAAAAAATCCCTGGTGAAGCATCAACGTCGACAGCGCGGCCAAACCGTTTCGGTAAAAAAACAATGCTCTGCGTTTGGTGGGATCAGCAAGATATTATCTATTATGAGCTGATGAAACCGGGCGAAACTGTTGATGGGCATCGCTAACGATAGCAGCTCATAAACTTAAACGAAACATTGTTGCAAAAACGTCCAAAATGGAAGACGAGGCACGAGCGGGTTATAGTGCAGCATGACAACGCTCCGTGCCATTGCATGTCCATCGTCCAGGAGATTATTAAGTCTTATTTGGGATCTATTACCACACCTGCCCTATTCATCGGACTTTGCCCCATCCGATTTTCACCTATTCCGGTTAATGGCACATGGTTTCTCTGGGCTACATATGGCGAACCTGGAAGAGGTGCAAAATTGGGTGCATGATACTTGGAAAAAGTAATTGAAGGTAATTCTATTATTTTTTTTATTTTTAATTGGCTATAAAAATCTGGGAACTTAGTTGTGCACCAAATTGTATTAAAAAAAGAAAAATATTAATACTTATTTACGTCACAAATGGAAACTACGCAACATTACATTTCTAACTGGAAGAGTTTGGGAAAATTTTATAACTCAGATCCTATTGATGTATTATATTAAACTTATATATTGCCGATTATATAGATCGGTATAAAATGATTATAAATTTTGTTGGGTTTTCATTTCTAAAACAATTTCTTTCACTAGTCACTTAAATTTGAACCTTATATTCTTAAAATAAAATTTCTTTTATATAAAATTAGATTTCTTGCATGTTTTAACATTATTTTCTAGTCATCTTTCTAGTAAAAGAGTTCACAACACGGGTGACGTTTATCAAACAGGACATTTACGACGTATTCACATGTTACATAAATAACATAGGTTTTTTCAGGGTTAGGTAAAAGGGATAAAAAAAAAATTGTTTTATACGTATAAAATATAAACTATGATACGAATTAAAATTAGTATGTTAAAAAAAATTGTTGAAAAAAAATTGGGTCAAAGGTCACGTATGAGGTTGACACCTACCCTATTTTGTAGTCTGATTCAATAGCTTTTTTTTGATGTATTACACATTATTGTGTGATTTGTGGGTGATAAGTGATGCGCGTGCATACAGAGTCAATTAGCTCATTATTATATAGTAAGGATTATTATGTTTTTGAAGTATTTTGATAAAATAAATGGCTCTTAGCATATAAGGCGAATAAGTTACAGAAAATACTAATTAAAGCAGAACTAAGCTACTAGATATTAAACTAGATATTACCAAGATGTAGCTCTGAGGGAAGATTGGATCCTGCGTCAAAGAATTGTGACTTATACAGTTTCTTACTCCGAGTGTAAATGTCACGTTTAATAGTGAATATTTATTAAAGGTTATATTTTGTATGAAACATAAAGGTATTTATTTACCTTCACGCCATATCCCTTGCGGGGTAGCCAGAGACGACGGAGCGCCAAACGCTACGGTCTCTGCATACCTCTTTCGCCTCGGCCACAGACATCAACCTCTTCATACATGCCCTCCGGGGGGTCCTCATGTGACCTTTTTACGTGACCTTCCTCCAGTATCGTAGCTACTGTGTTTTCGAAGGTCACTCGAGGCCTCCCCCTGTCTCTCTTACCGCTCACTTTTCCCATATAAATCTTTTTTACCTTTCTTTCATCACTCATTCGTTCAACGTGCCCAAACCATCTGAGCACGTTCTTCTTCATTCTCACCGTGACATCTTCGCTAGTACCTGCCATTCTGTGGATCTCTTCATTGCGGATTCGATCAGCTAGACTGACTCCGCATATTCTGCGAAGAGATCGCATCTCCAAAGCATTCATCTTTCTTACATTCTTCTTATGTGTTACCCACGTTTGGCTGCCGTATAACAGCGTCGGTAGCAAAACTGCATTGTGTACAGCCAAACGTGCAGCTATACTGACGTTTTGCCGTCTCAGCAATGCAGTCAAAGCACCATTGACTCTGTTACCGGCAGCAATACGCCTTTCCACATCCATTTCGTATCTTCCGTCTCTGCTAAACATACTTCCCAAATATACCACTTCATTCACTTGTTCTATTATCTTATCATTCACGTTGATCTTACATTCTGTTCTTTCTTTATTTCTTTCGAATATCAGAACCTTCGTCTTATCTACATTCAGGTTAAGACCATTAATTTCACACCCATCTTTCAGAGTGGTGACCAATGCCTGCAAATTGCATTCTGATGATGCAATGAGCACTGCATCATCTGCGTATAGTAAGCAATTGACCTTAAGGTCACTTACTTCACTCCCATGTCACTATCTTTCACTCCTTGGAGACAACTATCCAAATACAAATTGAACAACCAAGCTGACATAGCGCAACCTTGCTTAACACCCGATTGGATGTCAAACCAGGGCGACATGCCAGCTCCTACTCGCACACAGGCTGAGTGATCTCGGTAAAGAGACCTTACAGCCTGTAGCAAGGGTCCGTTCACATTGTATCGGGGCAGTATCTCCCATAACTTCTTTCTCACAACCCTGTCAAACGCCTTTTCCAAATCCACAAAAGCACAGAAAACCTTTTGGTTTAGGGCCAAAAACTTTTCCGTGATCATGCGGAGGGAAAAGATCTGATCTATACACCCTCTTCCAGGTCTAGAACCTCCTTGTGCCTCCCACAACAGCCTTTCAGATCTCTCTTGCATTCTTCTCGCTAAAATTTTAGCATAAACTTTACCGCCCAAGCTAATCAAACTGATGGCCCTATAGCTTGCACAGTCTATCTGTGAACCTTTGCCTTTATACAAAGGTACGATGACTGCACTTCGCCAAACGTCTGGGACCTCCCCAGATTTCCAGCATAAATTGCACAAAAACCAGAAAAAGTCCCAGACGCGTGGCCCACCATATTTGATCATCTCGGCAGTAACTTCATCTGCTCTTGCAGCCTTACCACATTTCAGACTTCTTCCAAACTGATTTCACCATCGGCTACATCTTGACTCAGCATTACGCTGGTAGTCAAGACCGAGGCGTCCTCACGTTCATACATCTCCTTATAGAATTCCGCCCACCGCTGCAAAACGTGTGCTTGCTCAGTTAAAATTTCACCGCTTTTCGAAAGCACCCCTTTCATTCTACAGGTTACCGAACAACCCCGGGAACCACTAACTTCTCGCCAGAAAAGCTTCGTGTTTTCCCGGATGTTTTTCGTCAACCTTTTATCCCTTTCTCTCTCAGAATTTTCACGCTTCATCTTTATAAGTGCTTTCGTTTTGTGCTTTTGCAGCTTGTACGCTCTTTTTCTTATCTCTCTCATACTTTTATCCTTATATAAAGGTATGCACAGTATATTTTTAAATCATTGTGAATTATGAAAAGAATTGAGATTTATCTTGAAGTATGAGACTAAAGGCTTATATCTTCATCTCTTACTTTACTTGGAATAATATTGTTCATCTTAAGAACATATGAATATGATATGATTGAAGAATCTTTGAGTAATCATAATCTATGGACATCAGCTACCCCTTACAATCTTTATGGAGAATGTTATTGTTATTTATTAGTTACTGTTTCTCTAAAAGTTTTAAAATTATTCTGGAATTATATTATATTACTTTACTTTTATCAACCAATAATAAAATCACTATTAACGAATAATGTACTTACTATTACTAGATTCAGATTTATTATTGCATTTTCAATTTCTTTTGTTTTTATCATTTGTTTACAACATAAGATTCAAAGGTTACGTACAATTAGAAAGAAACTATATTTCTACTCTTAAATAAAATAATATTTTATTAAAGTGTTGACAAATAAATTTAATTCTTAATTATACAAATTAAAATACGAGAATAAAATAGTTCACATCAAAAGCCTTAATTAGAATAAGAATAATTTTATTATATTTCAAAGAAATTAAATAAATATTAAATTATCTAAAGAAATATTCGAAATACAGACACGATATAACCACATAATGTAAGTTTGTTAATAATATAAGGTAGTATATAGTGATATTGTATGGAGTCAGCGTAAAAGCCTAATGTATTATGTTATCCTTACATAAAGCCATTACCGAAAATAGTGGGTTTTAAGGGATTTATTATAAATAATGATGTTGTTACTATGATTTGTAAATTTGTTATTAAGACATTTTTCAGAGAAACTTGTGATTTACATAAACGATAGGAAATTGAAATATAAAATCCTATAATATATCAAACGTTTTTAAAGTACTTTTTATTTAAAGATTAAATAAGAGTCTAATCAAATTTAGTTCAAATGAAATGTATTGTTTATATAAATTTACTGATCCTTTTTTATTATATTGTGCTGTGACATTGAAAATTAAATGTCTTTTAGTGGTTAGAGGTATAATCTTTCATGGCGTCGCTCGTGACTTTACAAACAGAGGAGCGTGTTCAAGATTGTATTGGCCGACCTGCAATGGAAAGTGGATTATACATTTAACACATTAAAAGTTTGTTCACGTATATGTTAAATTTGCCAAACGGAGTACCGACAATATATGTTGTCATGGCGACTCGAATGGAATTCCTGGAGTCGTCGTTTCGGTTTCTGCTCATATTGATCCATGTATTCTTCTTAGTAATATTAAATAATTATTACATATTAACTTAATTCATCAAGTTTGTAAGAACTGGAGCAATTTACAAAATATTCAATAGGTCGAGACAAACGGCTACGATGTACTGAAGATTTAATTTGATATCTATGTTTTAAATCTCTTTATTATGATCAGAAAATACATAATAAAATAATGTTACGTTGTAGCAAAAACGGTAAGTCTTAAAAATATTCTACAGAAGCTTTGAAGAAATGTTGTTTATTGTTCTTTAAATCAAATTTTAATTACGCTGTATAGAAACTATTATAATGAAGTGTTTTTCTATAAAAAAACTAAAAACATTGACAATCCTCTAAAGTAGATATAATTTTTACATCAATGCTTATCATCGACATACAAGATGTTGTACTTGGTTTCGATAACATTGATGGATATGAAGACAGGAATTCTCCGTATCTTGGAGCAACTGTAGGTAGATTTGCGAATAGGATTGGAGGTGCCAGCTTCATTTTAGACGGTGTTGAGTACACCCTCGCTAAAAATGTCGGTCGGAGAAGATCGCTTACACGGCGGAATTATTGGATTTAACAAGGCGAATTGGAATTCCACCAAAGACGGCCATAAGGTTATCTTCAGCTATTTATCTAAAGATGGCGATGAGGGTGACCCTGGTGACCTGGTGACCAATGTTATTTACGAAGTCAAAGACGATACACTTTACGTGGAGTTTCTGGCCACCACCACTAAGAAGACTGTGGTGGATTTGGCAAACCATTCCTACTTTAATCTGGCTGGTCATGATGCTGGCGATGCAGAAGTATACAACCACATGGTCATGATAAATGCGAACAAAATCACAGAATCACGACAGAAACCACATCAGAATCGATCCCCACTGGTCGGTTCTTGAAGGTGGGAGGAACAGCTTACGACCTCCGCGCACCAACACGTCTTGGAGTCGCCATGACCAGCACCGGTTACGGCTTTGATGATAACTTCTGCGTCACCAAATATGATAAGAGTCTGACCTTCGTGTCTCGAGTGGTTCATCCATCATCAGGTAGATACCTCGAAGTATACAGCGACCAGCCCGGCATGTAGCTCTATACGTCGAACTTCCTCCCCTCCCCAAATGAGGTCGCCATGGAGGGGAAAGATGGCGTGAGATATAGACGACATGGTGCCTTCTGCTTGCAGACGCAGAAATACCCTGATGCCGTCCATCATTCAAACTTTCCGAATGCTGTTCTGACTCCCGGAGAAATCTATCAGCATAGAGTCAACTATCGATTTGGAGTAAATAATGCTGATGAGCCGCGAGTGGTTTTGAATTAATTACAGAAATAAAGACATGTTTGTTTATCAAAAGCTATATCCGAGAGCGCTCCGTCCCCAGCGAATAAGCAGCTTAAAGTTTTAATATAAGCCGAAAGTAAGTTTGATAATTAAAAATTAATTTGTTAAGATTAGTTTATTGGGAAAACTAATGTTTTAATTTTCTTGCATGTCGTTACAAGACACACCTATATCGTTTTAAATATTCTTTAACACTTATCGTGATGATAAACAAATTTATTTAGTAATAAAGTTGTCTTGAAAATCTTATTCCAAGTACTGTTAAATAGATGGTTAGAATAATAGTTTTAAATCCTATTATATTTAGCTAAAGATCCAATCGATATCTCGTGGAGGTCAACTTTACGTCTGCATAGTGACCGGCTCTACCGACAATGTCGTGACACACGATAGTAATGATATGAGATTTGATTCTACAAGGAATAAAACAATGTTATTATAAAATAATACGTTATTTCAAACGTATCTCATGTTGAAAACGTATAATAAAGAATAACAGAGTAAAGGAAATATTTGCACAAAATAGAATTTGAAATATGGAAAGCTTTCTGCAACTCAAGTTCAATATCAACTCCCAACCTACTTTAGTGTCCTTGAACTATTTGAAAATAAGGATCCGTGGGTGGTGTAATTTCTATAAAAATAGGATTTTTTCTAAGAGGTAACCTTTGACAAGTGTCAACATTCTTAGAATATTAGATTGGTCCAAACATTATGTAACAAAAAACTATATTCTAGTAATAAAATAATACTGATAACAACTTGTTAATTTTGAAATTAAGATTAAGTAGTCGAAATTATCTTATATATTTTATGGTAGCCTTATTTTCTTATAAAATATAAATTTACACAGACAGACAGACACATATATATATATATATATATATATATATATATATATATATATACTACTAAAACTTTACAATAAAATTAAGTTTTATTTTCACGTATATAGATAACTTCTCTCTATATTTATTTATTAAGTGGAGAAAAATTTGGTGCCTTTAAAAAATACTTTAAAAAAAAATTTAAAAGGAAATATTATTATTCTATTTTGTTTCAAGTATTTCTTAATATTTATTTTATTATTATTAGGTCTTTAAGTAAAGTAAAATAAAAACATTCGGTTTATATCTCAAGAATATATCAAATGTTTTATAACTAAGAATTGAATACTGCTATATTGATAGTTTTAGGAAACAATACCGAGATGAAGACGACACGGTAAAGGATCATAAAGACATTTCTTTAAATCTTGCTTGGAACGCTAGAAACTATTGGAGACATACTTTACTCAATACGACCAGTTTTAGGGGACTTGTTTTATTGTTTATAATAAAAATTATAAAAGAAACTTTACCTTAAAGTTTGGATTGAATTTAAGTAATCAGCCAGACGGTAAGTAGGACCACCAGCAACGAAAATCTGCGAATAGGCATTTGGTTCACTCTACCAAACCTATTTTTATCAAATTCTTCACGTCAATCTTCTATTGAGAGCGTTATGACCTTCGATAGAAGATTACGCGGTATAAAGGTTATTAAAAAGTTAAGAAGATTATTATTATTATAACTATGTAAGATAAACAAAATAAATAGCCTAGCAGGATGGAGAATAATATTCTACTTTGGTCTTTTTATACTGTGAAGTTAATTTAAAGTGAAATTTAGACTAACAACTCTATCTCTCTAATTGTATGTCAAAGGCAGGCAGGCAGGGCGGTAAATTATAGGCAGTATTAGAAGCGAGAAACCTGAGTGAAGGTTGTCTGGCTAACTCACCTGAGACCTCTGGAATACTAAACATTCAGTACTTTATTGTTTAATCCCACATAAAGGTGATTTTTTAATTTTAAAATATTCATTTATTGAAATAGTTTTCATTTTAGTTAAAGGTTTTTTAAGATCTCTTTTTCCTTTCTTTGAAGTGAATCTAGGAACAAAAGGTAGTGTTCCTAGATTCGCACATACTCAAATATATTTTTAACAACAATATTTAAGTATACTATTATTACTATACTAAAACTTTTTAATTTAATGATTAGAGTGTTTTGTTAGAATAGCTTTTCATGAGAAGACGAGTTTAAGGATGCTATCCTTCGACAACGAGCTTCATAAGATTCTTTCACTTTGTAAAAGTAACGCCGAGCTCCGGTGTCTCTCTGTGTGTAACGTGTCTGTGTGGTTGTAATTGTAAACATTATATTACATACGCAAAGATGCGAAATTATATCGGATATAAATTCGGCTTCAATAATAAATATTCTTAATGCTTTTTGTGTTTCAATCTAGATTAAGGATTAAGGATTTATGATTTACCATTTTGTATCTTTACGGAGATAATCTACTGAAAACTGAAACAAAAAAGAGATATTATAAAAGATAATCAATATTTTGATTAAAACACAATAAATGAGTTTAATTAAATTATTAAATACAAGTTACAGCGTGTTTTTATATTTGTCTATTTCATGAAGTAAACACACTTCATGTAATCAATCAATTTACAGTGGTCTCGCGGTATTATTTTTCACTTAGTCCTTAATTCTTCTTAATGGACGTCTTATACATTATCTATTTCTCCATTCTATAACAATAAATGAATATTCATATATATAAATCTGATTAAATCATAATAATTAATCTTTTGTTATTATTATGACTTAATCAGATTTAGTTTCATTTTGATGATTGATTTAATCTAGATAAATAATCATAGTAGAATTTATCTTCATAACCCTGTCTGCAAGATATCAATAATGCAAGTGATATTGCTTTTATGCATATAAGTGATACTTAGAAACACAAGGAGTCTTGTTTACACACGGGACATCTGGATGTCTCTTGCTTTTACTGGAATTTTCTTTAGTTTTTCATATATGTCGTGTCACGTGGGCGAGATAGGATGGTGGGTCGATTGTCCATGTCTAAAATTTGTCGTTTCACATACAACTCATCTAGTAGCATCCTCTCATCTAGCGTTACCTCATATATTGATAAATAGAGCGTCACAATTATTTCAAAATCACACCATTATCACAAAAGAGTATTGTTCTTCATAGGACTCGTAACCCTGCCCTTAGAGGTCACTGGTCACAAACACCTGATCCACAGGCCAGTCAACTACGTTAAAGTATATTGATATAACATTATTTATTTAGTAAATAAACTCTATTCAATTTAAAAAGAAAGGACAAGCACCCGGCTTGAGAAATTGAAATTTGTTTAGAGTTAATCCAATCATTATTAATTTATCGCCTTTTGTCTGAATTTAAATATATTTCACACGTCTTGAGAGAATAAGGGTACAAAGATCCCTACAAGTTGTCTGTCAATGTGAAGTCCTCACCATTAGATCATTATAAATATAATATAACTATTAACTACCGAATAACTTTTATATCTACAGATATGTTACTTAATTACAGATGATTTTTTAAACATTTAAATTGTTGTGTAAATTAATAGTTAACCAAGGATTAGAAACTGGATCCTTCGATGTTACGAGTATGTTAGAGTTTTCATTCCTTGTATTACTTACATTTTTTTTGTTCAATTATGTCGCAACAAAAATTTATGAATGATTCTGATCGTGTCCGCTGATTTTGAAAATACAAAAGAAAAAATAAATAAAGTAAAATAAGAATATATATAATTAAATTTATAATTTCATTTCAAGATATGAGTAAAGTTAGGTCATAGTCCTAATTCTTACATTAAAATAATAATAAATAGTTATATCTTAAAGAATTTTCTGGATTAGGTATTTTTATTTTATATCTAATTTTTTTTATAATACTTTTTTATAATAGTATCAGCTTTCGTATTGACTTTATCTCTGTTTTTTACCGCAAATAATGATAATCTTTATTATTTTGAGCACTAAATCTTTTTCTTTTATGTTTAGTTGTGATCAATTTTGTTTTAATTTCAAATAAAATGAAGAGGAAATCGAAACAAATTGGACAGGAAAATTTTCTTTTTTGTGTTGTTACATTACCGGCACCTCTGGTGCTGGTGCTCTGACCTCTGGTGATTTTTAACTAAAATAAAATTTGAAAAATATACCAAACAAAATAACACACTGTTCACCGTTTGTTTTTGTGTAAAGTAATTAAACTTGTCCAAAAAAAGGGTCACATAATTAACAAATACACTGTTTATCCTAACTGAGTCACCTTTGGTGACATATGTGTACCTACAAATATGAGAGGTATCATCAACTCATTATTTCAAAGTAAACAATGAATTGTGATATACAAACAGCGTTTGGTTCAAGAGAATAGAGGTATCGGAATATAAAAATTAATTCATATGAACTTTATTTTATTTTAAAACCCATACTAAAACGAAAATATTAAGTTAACAGAATTTTCGGAAGCAAATGTATTATTTTAATAATTAATAATAAAAAATAACAATATTAAACATTCTCTAGTTACATCTATTTTTTCTCATTGTTATAAAAATTGTTTTGATTTTGATTTTTATTATTTGCAATTTTACCACACGAGGTGACAAACACAAACCCGCATTGCGTATTTTTTTCATCTTCTCAAGACTTAATTTGTATTATTAATTTTTATTTCCAGTAAGCATGCACTTATGGAAAGTCAATGTCTAGTTCCACGGTTCCAAAAGGTTCCGTGAAGAAAAACCCTCAAGAAACATCACTCTACATTTTTTGAACTTCCTATTAATTTACACTCGCTTATACTACTGTCTTTTGAGTTACAGTTATATAAGATATGTGAGAATAATCAAATTAGTACCAGAAGAATACTAGAATAACTAACCACGCCACTTCCAGTTTTATGATGATTCACATTTACAAGGGTTTAAGGGATTCTTTAAAAGTTACAAGTAGTGGTAATTATATAATGCTTTATATTTTAACAAAAAAATCTAATAAACAACACATTGGAAGTGAAGCAAATTGCGCAGAGCTGTTAGCAAGTTCATTACTGTTTATTGGGTTTTATGTAAGCAGATAACTACACTAATCATCTAGCCTGCTATCGCAAAGGCCTCCGACAAGTAGAGCAGGATCAGCAGAACGAGGTAGTCTTAGATTTTTTATCGTTCACTAGTGTACCAAGAAGAACTTGTCAAAGAATACGAATACTCTGAATACGGCCTCTCTACTGATATTTTGTGAAGATCCATTTCATCTTATTTCCTCAATTGTTTTTCATCGTTGCATTTTATATTACCAGTCGATATTTCGCCTTTACTTCTAATTTAATTGTTTGAAGAATTTTTTATAAGGCCTGGTCATGAATATCTTTCTTACTGTTTACGACGTGACTTTGTCCAGTTTGATACGTTGCTAGTAATGATATAGTGTTCCAAAATATTTTCAGTGGTAAGTTATTTATTGTTAGGTATCTCACATTTGCTCATTTGCCTTCCTGTTAAATACAAAAGACAGTCGAACGCAATTTTTTTTTTTTTTTTATTTAATTTTTGGAAAATTTTATTAAACGGCAATCTTATATGAAATGGCTCAATTTATAATAGTTATTTAAAATGTTATTGTTTATATATATATATATTTTTAATAATAATAAAATTTGTTTTATATCATTTACACTGTCAACCAGGCTAGTAAAAAAACATTAAAAACAACTTCGCCAAAGGCTTTCATAATTATGGCATATATATTTCATTAAACTGTTTCAACGTTCATCTCTTTTTTCATTCATTTATTATTCTGAGAACGGCAGAAAAACATCACAATTAGATTTTATAAAAACACTTGTACAATTCATGATTTTTTTAAAAGTATATAATGTAAAAACTAATACTAGTAAAAAAATAAGTACCTGATAGGTACAAGGGGCGGATGTGCTGTCTTTCGAATCATTCTGCTCTGAGACATAAAACCCGTTTCCTTTTTGTTTTGGGATATTCTTTTGTGCGCCGACTATCCCAGGAGAGTGCGCTAAATGTCAAGTGGAACCCACGGGTATAGAGAATACCAGGATATCCACTAAAACCCAACTTTTACTGTAATCGCATCCGTCGGACGCCATGTATTGCTGTTAGCATTCGATGAAATTTCCAATTTACTTGTGGTCTTAAAGTAAACATGGCCGCTTATTCTGTGTTGAGTTGACTAAATTAGTTTTAAAACTCAAACAAATTGAAGGACATTTAATGGAGCAGCGACATTTTAATGATACTGAACGTTTCACTAAGAACAAAATGCACCATATTATTTGTTTTTCATATGTATTGCTTGTAGAAGGAGTTAATACTTAATAATATCACTCAAATTAATCAACTACACCTATTCAGTAATTCATAATTGTATTTGATAGTTACATAACATGAGAATTATGTAATTATGGTTCATGTGAGCGAAGTCACGTGTCTTTATTAGTGATTGTATAAGAATTCTCTCGATATAAAAGAATAATCAAGGAACATGTTTTCATTTCTCTTTTATTGTTAGGAACAATAAAAGCTGAAGGACAGTCAATAGTACGAGATGATAGAACTATAAAACTACTAGATATGACGTTGTAACGGCTACGCCCTTGTTAATAAAAAAAATCATTGCCTGATTTTTTATTGTCGCTAATTTTAAAACTATAAGTCTTTGAATATGTAAATCCGATTATCACAATGGCTAATTATGGTTGTAAAAATTATAGCATATTTTTTTTTGAGATGGCAAAGGATGACAAAAAGCAATAAAATTGGAAAATTAAAAAAAAATATCGTAGATTTCAATCCCATCTGTTATATTGTGATAACTTTATTGGGCTATGTATGGATGCTATGTAATAGTGATATCAAATTGTAAACGCTGTTTGTTTTCCTAAATAAATAAAAAAGGAAATTAAAACTAAAAACCCAAGAATTTATTTATTTATATTTATTTATTTACCTTCACGCCATATCCCTTGCGGGGTAGCCAGAGACGACGCAGCGCCAACCGCTATGGTCCCTGCATACCTCTTTCGCCGGCCACAGACATCAACCTCTTTATACATACCCTCCGGAGGGTCCTCATGCTTTCTACGTGACCTTCCTCCAGTATCATAGATACAGTGTTTTTGAAGGTCACTCGAGGCCTTCCTCTTTCTCTCTTACCACTCACTTTTCCTGTATAAATCTTTTTTACCATTCTTTCATCACTCATTCGTTCGACGTGCCCAAACCACTTGAGCACGTTCTTCTTCATTCTTACCGTGACATCTTCGCTAGTACCTGCCATTCTGTGGATCTCTTCATTGCGGATTCGGTCAGCTCGACTGACTATGCATAACCTGTGAAGAGATCGCATCTCCACAGCATTCATCTTTCTTACATTCTTCTTCTGTGTTACCCACGTTTGGCTGCCGTATAACAGCGTCGGTAGCAAAACCGCATTGTATATAACCAAACGTGCAACTATGCTGACGTTTCGCCGTCTCAACAATGCAGCCAGGGCACCGTTGACTCTGTTACCGGCAGCAATACGCCTTTCCACATCCATTTCGTATCTTTCGTCTCCAGAACCCAAGAATCTTTATGTATAATTTCATATAAATATGTAAGTCAGACTTTCCTTATAAGCTGTTTCACTTATTTGAGATTATTATATCTAAACTATAAATTTATTTAAAATTTTCATGTATTATTATTATATGTGACAAGAAAATAAATTATAAAATTTTAAAGTTGTTAATAGTTCGTTTAAATGATCAATGCTGTAAAGAATTTTCAAATCTTCTTCGCAACTTTAGTTCAAAGAGAAGCAACGTACAAATACAAAACTTTTACGAATTAACTAAGACTTCTTACTATAGTACTTTTCGATAGTTATAGTTTTATTATATAATTCAAGATTTAAAATAATATGAAGAAGTTATAAATTGAAACAATAAAAACTAATTGATACCACACTTTGCCGTGTCTGATTGTTGTAATCTCTATTTCATCAATAATTTTCTTAGATCGTTGATTTCCTCGGAGTATCTAACAAATAAAAAAATGGATCGGATTTGGTTTTAGGACTCATTTTTTTTATTCTTCTCGTTACTTTTTTATTCTTAATAATATTGTTAACATTTTAGTCCACATTGATTTCTCCTACATCTAATTACAAGAATTCATGTTTATACTATTGCTTCCTTCTCTAAAGTATAAACAAACTTTAAAATATAAAATAAATTATAATTTTTCTAGGTGCTTGTGAAAAAAGAGATAAATTTAATATACATTAAATTAAAATATATTAAGCCATATTGACGTTGTTGTAAGCAATTAAACGTACGGAACACGCGGTTTTAGAACTCTGAAAGTCATAAGCCCAGATAAAGATTAAACTGATTCTTAATATAAAGTAATGGAAGAAAAAGCAATAATGCTTTTGTTTAAAACGTAATCGACGACAATTGGTTATAATTTAATAATGTTAAAATTTAATAATTTGGTGTCAATTTGGGCTGAGGCCGTGGCTCATAATTAATATATAAAAGTATAAACAGGTCATATGTATACAAGTTTGTATATTTAAAATTATAATTTAAATTCAAAGCTCCGCATTACTTTAGCTGTTTCAGAGACTCCTTCCGGGTGAAGTACTAAAGGGCGCTCGGAACGCCTTGGGAATATTAAGCCTAAAACCGGGAAACAGGTAGGATTTGCAAATTTGATGAATTTTTAAGAGACTATTGACTTTAAAGTAATATTTATCATTAAATGGAGTATTGAAATCAAAGAAATCATCCAATTTGATTTATAGTTTTAGTGATTTGTGTGTTACAATTAACCAACTTTAAAATATGATACTCTGTAAAACAACACAAAAACATAATTAAAAAGTGTTTTATTTAATATTTACTCATATACTCGTATCACATCACGCACAATGTACTATACTTTGCGTACGTAAATTTATTTTTAACATTAACTAATTACATAAGACTTAATCGTTTTCGGTATCCCTTCACAGTGCTAATATGTTTTGTCATCAGCACTAAAAATTATACCCATATAACAAAAAAGATATTAAAGCTAAAATAAAACTTATTTTATCGTAATAGAGTTGAAATTTGAATGAGATAACGATGCTTTTCAAAATATCTGGCGAAATAAAACATTTATGAAAATTATGAAGTTATGTATGTATCCCATATAGTGTGGGAAGAGTGGTTTAGGGTATTTATTATGCATATATTATAAGTTTTGTGTTATCAAAATTTTTGAATGAAAAAAAAAATCTTTGATATCATTTTATTTTATGACCTCAGCAATGATCATTTAATGCAATTAAATTAGATAAACTGTTCAATGTTGATTGTAAGCGTTGAAATCCACTTACTTACATTGCAATTACTATTTATGATCCTAAATCAATGTCGCAGCTTATCATTATCTAACAGTTGTGTTTATTGTTATATAAAATACAATTACATTTAAAATATTAAAATAAATTAGTTTACTTTGTAATAAGCCAATAGTAGCAGTAATAGTTCAGTAAATAATCCAATTTGTACATTTAATAAAGATGAAATATTGTAGAAAAACAATCTCTTCATTTCATAACTAAGAAAATCTAATAACATTAATAAATGAAAGAATTGTATAAAAATTAAATAAAAAATTATATAAAATTATACTAATTCAATTGTTGTATAATTAATTGTGTTCTTATAAGATCGATGTAACTAAATACAATTTATAAAAGAACTTACCTGTAAAACCTTACCTTTTCAAAATAAAAATATATGGTTTTTTATTTTGAAATAGTTATAGGGATTTTTATCCTTTTGCTATGTTATTATTGTTATTATTATAAATATTCAAATAAGGAAGGTTTTTGTATTTTTGATACTACTATATTTTGCAAAATTGTATTTGTTTTGGACCATTTCTTCGTAAACAAAACTATTCCAGAGAAACAACAACAACTTTAATTTGTTATTCTGTGTTGTTGATTTTTTTACTCTCAATGTGAGACGGATCATAACTTTTAAGATAGACTTTTACTTTTCTTTTAGCGTCAAGGTTTCATATCTAACACTTCTATTTTTTTTATCAACATATAGGATCCCCAAGCAAAAACAACATGAATATGTTACTAAATATTAAATAATTCGAATCCTTCGGCTTTTATTTTTTGTTTGTTTGAAAATACCTTAAAAGCAAACTCCTTATAACATAGTATTTATTATTTGCCTATCTTTAAAAGTTATGATGCGAAAAAAATCTAATTACCGTTAATAAACAGTGTTGTTGTTTCTTTTTAAAGTGCAATTTTATTCCTGTGTTCCACGAGAACTACCTGCCTTGTCCTTGTTTTTCCAGGTTCTATCCGTAATTACAAACAGTCTTTATACGTGTATGCGTTTGAACTGGAAAGGCACAAGCAGTACAGTATTTAGTGATTAATAATATAATAAAATGTGTAATATTGGATACAACTTTTGGATATTATGTTTTTAAGTCAAATGTTTTGACAAAAACACTTTAAAAATGAATATAACTACTTTATTTAAACTAGTTTTGTGAGACATTACAGAATTTCGTATGGTATTATTTAACTTAAAATGATACTTAATTTTCTTAATAATTTACATCTCGGAAATAACAAAGAATATCAGTGTGATGAGTAATTTACATTAAGTTGAATTTTAGATCCGGATAACATTGCTGTAACTAATGTTCAATATTTACAACTGACCTATATAAAGTATCCTTGGCTGTTAGTGCATTAAAACTGGGATAAACCTATATTATACCTGTACCTATATATATAACCTAAGTATCATTTATAACAAGGATATCCATTATAGTATTTCTTAATTACAGCGCTTTGATAAAATATAATATTATCAACAATGTGTATAATGCCTTTCTTTTTCTGTAAACTGTGAAGTACATATTGTGTACGAGGAGTCAAAGAGCCGGAAGCTCAACTCCTTTCTCTTGAATATTTCTTAGTGTGTTCGCAACTTCCTTTATGAAGCAGACGTCTAAAGACGAAGGGAAACATGCCACCAGTGAACTGAGGCCTTTTGAGCCTTACAAACAACAACTTTTTATCTGTTCGTTACTAAGCTGTTTTATAAATACCATTAAATATATATTATTAAATATTCATTTAACAAACTCTGAAAGAGTTGTTTTTTAATTATTTATAGGAAGAAAAAACATTTCTTTCATAGTTCTAACCTCAATATAAGTAAGTAAATCATTGATTTTCATTTATTTTCCAAGCAGCAAATTTTGTATTATCTTTTATAAATAGTATTTCTTTAAAAAAAAGAGATACTATGCAATATTACATATTTCCAAAATTAAGGGTTTGAGCAAATTTGTTAAACCCGAAAGTGAGACTCTTTATATATTATTTAAATACATATATTGCCTATTATATAAATTGCAAAATTTTGTTTAATTTCCATTTCAAAAACACCAGTCACTTTAATTTAAACTTTATATTCTTAGTATAAGATTTATTTTATATAAAATTCATCCTCTTGTATATTTGAACATTACTTTCTGGTTGTCATCTTTCTAGTAAAAGGGTTCACAACACGGGTGACGTTTATCAAACAGGACACTTATGACATATTCACATGTTACATAAGTAACATAGGTTTTATCTGAGTCGGGTAAAAGGGATGAAATACTTGTACAAAATGTCTTATACGTATAAATCATAAATGAGTATATATTTTAGGATCGTATAATTTCACTTGCTAAAGTAGATATGAACTATAATCATTCATTTGTGTGGGAAATCATAAATATAAATCTCTATTTTTATTATAGTTCTTATTAATTTGCAGCTTAATAATAATAGTTTTAAATTAATATTTTTAAATTAATTATTATTTAAATTATTATTTTTTTACAACAGCAAAATATATATAAAACTGCTATATGGTATATTGTGTATGTATTAACAAGCTACGTTTAATCAAATACTTAATAATAGTCTTATATATAGATATATTTTATATTAACAATATCATAATAGTATTTGAAGAGTCTGCCCAGTACCTACTTATCGTGTCGGTCATAAAGGATCACATCTATTACCCTAATAGCGACGCCAGGTGTGTAAAAGGTCCTCGCATTCCAGATCGGTGGATCCTTAAGGAAATTAGAGTGGTATTGATATCCGTTTAATATGACTATATATACGAGTATATAAGTTTTACTGAGCATATTTTCATAAGCATATATTTTTATTATTATATTATTTTATTATTATGTTTTTTAAGTACTTTGATAAAAAAATGTCTCTTAGCGTATAAAGCGGGTAAGTTATAGAAAATACTAATGAATACAAAACTAAGCTACTAGATATTAAACTAGATATTACCAAGATGTAGCTCTGAGGGAAGATTGGATCCAGTGTCAAAGGATTGTAACTTGTACAGTTTCATACTCCGAGTATAAAGGTCAGGTTTAATATCAATGTCGGTGGATATTTATTAAAATGCTACATTTTATATGAAACATAATAATTACCTTACTTATTCAACGTAACTTGGATGAGATTATTATATAATAATTATATAATATTAATGATAACAAGAATCTTGTAAAATCTCTTAAGTGCTAATTAAAAGCGTTATTTTAAATCAAGATTATATGTTGTTGCTAAGCGGAACAACGGTTAAGTCTGCGGTAATGAAGAGGGGATTGAGAAAAGATATATTTATAAATAAATTTAATTAAGACTTATTAATGAAAATATTTATTCATATGTAAAAAGGCTTTAAAAGACATAATGATAATTTTTATTTTGCCACTTTAGCAAAAAAGCTTTTTTCGTATATTGTATAAAATTCATAATTGTATTAACTATTGACTTATACAGAATACAGTGAACAACTCTTCAATCACCTTTATAATGTATAACGTCCTGTCCTTTGATTACGCAACCATGGAACTATTAGACATTTTAAAGTAAATATACCAATCTATTTTACTAAAAGTTGTCTAAATGGTATAAGTGTGGAGACTGAATGCAGCGGTAGATTGTACTATCGTCAGATATTACAGTACTTCTTTGTTGGAGACCTTAAAAGATTGGGGCTGTCGTTAGAACAAGGCACGAACTACTTAAATCTGGGTTGATAACTTTATAATAGTTGAATATTAGCTTCTTCTATTTTTACTTCTTTGACTAGAATTTAAGAACAATTTTAGAGGACACGACCTTCACTTAGGTACAAGCCAAAATAGGGTTTCAAGAAATCTCTGGAGCAATCACTTAGCATTGATAAATTTCGTGCAACAGAGCGTAGACCTTTACATTCGTGACCAGAAATATAACAAGGACTGTATCAAAGTTAAAGGTAAGGAATTTAAATGTATATTTTATTATTATTTTTATTTTTCTTCATTCAGTATGTACATATAATTTTTACAAGGATTTAATGTGGTCGTAAAGGGTCGTAAAGGAAATAAATGCATTCTTATTTGTAACAGAATTTCGGGCCTGACTAGGTTATATAAGTACGCTCACTAAACAAAAATTAAAAATAGAATTTAATTAAAGTTTATTCATTCTTTATAAACCCTTGGGAAGTTGAAACCGAGCTTCGTTTATCAAAGAAACTAGATCCCAAAAAGAACAATATTTGATCTTTCTTATTGAGTTGTAAGTTGTGCCTTTACGTTACTGGAGCTGTCTTGTAATAAGATACTCCGACTTTAATTTTCGTATCTTAGTATAATGATAAATAAAAATAAATACTTGAAAATATTGACTCTAATGATTTTATGAATGTAGTTTCAAGTTCATCAAATCAGTGATTTTTGTTATCAAAACATAAATTAAGGAACTGCAGGAACTTGTTAATTACAAAATGATTCAAATTACTTAAATATTTGTTATTTAACTTGTTTTGTTTAATTAATATTTTATCGGAATCTATTTATTTATTAAAAATAATTGCTGTTTATTTTTATTTCCATATATTATCTAATATATTTTTATAAGCCGGCCTCTCTTTTTGTAAGTCATGTTGTAGATCAATACTACTCGTATCTGATAAATGTATATTAAACGTTATGATATGTAAATGAACTCAAATCGTAATATTTTTGTAAGGAATAAATACGTATGTAATTTTTAGTTTGCTTAAATATTTCAATAACTAATGAGCATATTGTTTAAAAAGCATTTGTATATATGTTGTATGAGGTTATAAATCTTTTCAATCGCCTTAAAAATATAACAGAAACATCAACTTAAATAATCCAAAATTTTTAACGGGTAAGCACTACTATACACTTTATACATTGTGTGTTTAGTTGTATGTCTGTACTATATTAATGTTTTATAAACGAGCTCAGAGAGCATCAAATACAACACGACCATTTATCTCAACGTCTTAATCGCTTCCAACAGAATTGTGGCAAAAATCTTATTCATTTTGTCGCAATTTTATAATGTAATATTTTTAACTGCCTTTCAGCTTCGAAAGCTTAAGTGGGGGTTGATTTTTTAAGAGTAAGTGTTCTTTTAAAACTTGTAATAAAATTTACATGAGAGTTATATTAAGTGAGAGGAATTTTTGTTGTAATTTTTTTGTTATGTTACCTTATAATTTATTAAAAAAATAATGATTCTGGACTTTAAAAAAAGAGCTGAAAAAGAAGGGAGAAGAGAGAGAGGGTGGACAGTCACTTATAGTAAATGATAGTTTCTAATATAACAAAGGTGTGACTGGAAGACATTTCGTAAATTAATCATATTAAAAAGTTCAAATGTTGATGTAAAACCTGTCAATAACTTTATATTAAACAACGTGCAATCCATAATAACAGGTGGAAAAGTTATAAATAATAATATTTTTTAAAGAGTACCACATTTTTTGCCACTCATACGAGCAAGCATCTTGCCTACATGATTTACTTAGCGTCCAATCTAAAATTAAGTTAAAAAACTTGCTTTAAACTTACTTTCTCAAGTTAAAAAAAAAGTCATATATTTAACAAAACGCTCCTAAAACAATAAATTATTACTTATTAGAACCTTTTCTTTACAGTTTTGTTATTATTTTCAAACTCTTTTAAGACCATATCTTTATAACTATTATGGTGTTTTACACATTAAAGCTGTTAAGTATTTTGTCCTTTTATGAATATATTATTATTATTTGTATACCAATTTTATTTATCACCAATTATCAGAGGTACTAAATCTTTAAATGACTAAACTTTCTATTAAGTCCATGTTAATTTAGGAATAAGTGTTAGTGTTATAATAAGAAGATATAAATGTTAAGTTTTTTATTCAGGACAAATAAATATTTGCAACTTAATTAAAATTTAAGAAATGTATTCTTTTCGATATAAAGTTAAAATAGTCTGTGATTAAAAGAAAATACAACCAATGAAATGAAACAGCGTTTGATATTGTATTATTCTTATTACAGTCCGTTAAAGTCATTGGTTATTTGATTCTCTTTAGCAATTGAATTACTGTTTTGAAAAAATATATAATGCTACGTGACTAAGTAAAGGTCAACTATTGGTACTTACTGAAAGATTTGCTTTAACATTTTTATTCTTCACTAGTGCATAGTGCGTATGGAACTCTTATTACACAGTGTGGTCGTAATCATAACAATATAGGTAAATAATCTGTGATATAAAATATTTTGTGTTATTTTGAGATTTTTGGATTCTATAATTCTTACAAAATATAGCTTCTAAACAATTGTTTTTATTTACTACGCAAATGAAATATGTTTTAAACTTAGAATACGGGTTGTATTATCTTTTATATCAGGAGCAGACTGAAGTATTAATTAAAGATGACGGACATAAAGATGGTGTATGCTGTGGAATATTATACACAGAGTTAAAATACATTTTAGTAGAAGATCGTTATTATATATTAAAAATATAAAAATAATATTTTATTTTAATAAAATAATAAGCTATACAAATTATATAGAATAAAGAAATATAAAAATCTTAATTTCTTCATAGTGAACTATGAAGATTCTTATTAAAATTCTTTTTGATCCACAACAAATAACAACATCATTAGTTATTATAAATCCCTTAAATCTCTTCTTTGTAACTTTGTAGTACCTACCGTGGACAGCCTCACGATAAGGGACAAATCACAAAAAATTATTTAGAAATAATTTGCATAAAATGAAAAAACTTATATTTTTAATTGATATGTCGTACAAATATTAAGAACTAACATTAAAATAAATAGTACAAAAGTATAATCACAAAATCTACAACGAGGTGATGTTTTCTTGGCGATGCAAGGATTGATTGAGGATATTGTGAAATGTGGCCCCGGTTCTGTCTTTCAAGAAAATAACGTGGCAATAATGAAATATATGTATATATATATATATATATATATACATATATTTCATTATTGCCACGTATATATATAAACTTATTATGACACATTTGTTAAAAAAAGCCTTTAAAAAATAAATTTATTTGGATTATTATTTTTATTAGGTGGGAAAGAGAGAAAGTATTTGATATTGCTATTATTGAGTTCTCTAAGAATTATATAAGTATATATATTTCCTTAAAGTTCTGTCCGCAGCTGGCGGTAGTTCGTATCTAATAGATGTCATAGGTAATCGAAGAAAAATTTACATCCCCTTAGAAACGTTGCTGTGGTGAAAAAAATTCATTATGGTAAATAAATTTTAATACATGTAAAATATTTTATATGATAAAAGCATTCACTACTTATTATATGTAGGCTACAAAATCGTGTTCATACACTTACTTGACGGATAAATAGCACAATATATTTAATTATTATTAAATAGAAATATACTATGAAACTTGATAGTAATTTTATGATCGTAATTATAGATAGATATATTTGAATATCGAATACATTATATAACTTTATTCAGTAAATCTTAATTATTATAATAATTTATCGTAATAGTATATATGTAACTGATAGCTGTACATATACAAATTATTACTGAGGGTTTTTAGTATCGAATAGATTCCAAAACAACGATATTTGTCGATTGAATTTTCTGTTTGTTTGTATGTTTGTTCTTGCTAATCTCTGAAACAGCTTATTCGCTTTAAATGTTGGTTTTACGATTATATTATGGTAAGCTTTATATAAGATTGTATTCTATAAATCGATCACTAAATAAAAAAGCCGTACTTACTACCTTGGTTTTTCGATAAAAATATTAATAATTTGCCCACAATTAGAACAAAAAATAAAAATATACAAATTTTACGCTCGTGTAAGATTTATTCCATCTTGTTGAAGTCGCTCTTAATTATCCTTCACAAGTTATCTTCATCTCGATAATATCCTTGATGAATCCATCCTTTTTAGTTGGAATAATATTTATTAATCTCAAGAATATAATAATCGAAGATTAAAGAGCTCTCTGAGTAATCAGATTGAGTGCAGCTGACCCACGTATTGTGTTTTGTATATTTACAATAGGTACTTACGGAGTGGGTATGTATTATGGCATGTAGATTATTGTTTGGTTGTTTCTCTAAAAGTCTTAATTTTATATTTGATTTAAATAATATTATTTTAATTTATTAACGGATAAAGTAATCAATATAATTGGTATATGCGAGGTATTAGAGATGTGGTATTGTATTATATAGTACTTCACGTAACACGTTCTTCCAGAAGGCAAGCTTACGAAGATTATGTGATGTACTCACTGTATAATGTAAATACTGCAATTTAATTTAAGCTGATTTTCTAAACATATTACCCTTTTTTAAGATAATCTTAGTGAAAATTACTTTACTATTTAGAATAAAAAATTTGGTTTATTGTTATTAATTAAATACAAAAAAATATTTTTGTAACAATATTAGGAGAAAAAACCATTATTATTTTTTAAAGTAAATCTAGTTATAATAACGCTAAGATTTCAAATTATAAATTTTTTTGAGATGTTGTAACTTTACTGTGAATATTACTCATCTATGCACAAAAAAATACAATATTTATAAAGTAAACTCAGTTTCTCGGATGTTTCTAATTTTGGAAAAACGACTTCGACTTCTCCTCTCTCTTCGAATTGACGGTTACCTTTACTGAGGTACAAGTTCTTTGTTTTGAGGATTATGAACCCGAAACTCAATTAGAAAGCAAATTTAGTTTGGAAAAGAAATGTTTTTATTTATTATTCATGTTTCTGCCTTCTTCCTCTCAGTCGCAAAATAATCAGACAGTTGACCAAAAAGTTCTAAAACATTTTAAGTAATAATGTTATCCAAAGTTATTCAAGTGTACTATTACTATTATTATTGCAATACCAATAAAACAACTAGATAACTATTCAGCAGACGATGATTATGCAGCAGCATTATTGAGCAGCAGATGTTGTTTATGCTTTAGAGTAAGTTGAAGTTTAATTCTTAAACTAATCTAAATTATGTAAATAATAGTTCTGTAGAGTCAATTACATTTGTTTTTGTAGTTTGTTTACAACGAGTGAATGTTATTAAGTATATAAAATAAATATATTGAAGCTGAGAATTACCTAAATCGTATTATTTCTACTTTAAAAAAAGAATACTTTATTAATAAACTTAATTAATAACAAATTACATCAAAAGCCTAAATTAAAATAATAAAATGAACTCTATTCTATTCTATTCTATTTTATTCCATTCTATTCCATTCTATTCCATTCTATTCCATTCTATTCCATTCTATTCCATTCTATTCCATTCTATTCCATTCTATTCCATTCTATTCCATTCTATTCCATTCTATTCCATTCTATTCCATTCTATTCCATTCTATTCCATTCTATTCCATTCTATTCCATTCTATTCCATTCTATTCCATTCTATTCCATTCTATTCCATTCTATTCCATTCTATTCCATTCTATTCCATTCTATTCCATTCTATTCCATTCTATTCCATTCTATTCCATTCTATTCTATTCATATTTAAAAGAAACTTCATAATATGAAACATTATAATACTCTAAAGAATTAATCAAAATATAAACACGAAATAAACCACATAATGTATGTTTGTTAATAATATAACGTTGTTGTTTGTTAATAATATAACGTTGTTGTTTGTTAATAATATAACGTAGTATGTAGTGATATTGTATGGTGTCAGCGTAAAAGCCTAATGTATTATGTTATCCTTACATAAAGCCATTACTGACAATAGTGGGTAATAATTTAGAATAAATAATGATGTTGTTACTATGATTTGTAATTTTGTTATTTGGACACTTTTGAGAGAAACATGTATTTTATATAATCATATAAAATATCAAACGTTCGTCAAAGTACTTTTTAATTAAAGATTAAATAAAAGTCTAATAAAATTTGGTTCGTATAATATATATATTCGTGAATAAAATTCATAATTGTATTAACTATTGACTTATACAGAATATAGTGAACAACTCTTCAATTACCTTTATAACGTATAACGTCCTGTCCTTTGATTACGCAACTATGGAACTATTAGACAATTTAAAGTAAATATACCAATCTATTTCACTAAAAGTTTTCTAAATGGTATAAGTGTGGAGACTGAATTCAGCGGTAGATTGTACTATCGTCATATATTGCAGTACTTCCTTTGTTGGATTGGATTGGAAAAGATTGGAGCTGGCGTTAGAACAAGGCATGAACTACTCAAATCTGTGTTGATAACTTTATAATAGTTGAATATTAGCTTTTTTTTACTTCTTTCATTACAATTTAAGAATAATTTTAGAGAACACGACTTCTTAGGTACAAGCCGAAATTGGGTCTCAAGAAATTTCAGGAGCAATCCGTTAGCATTGATAAATTTCGTGCAACAGCGAGTAAATCTTTACATTCGTGACCAGAAAGATAATAAGGACTGTATCAAAGTCAAAGGTAAAGAATTTAAATGTATATTTTATTATTATTTTTCTTTTTCTTCATTCAGTATATAGATGTAATTTTTATAAGGATATCATTTTGTAAAGGAAATAAATGCATTCTCATTTGTAACAGAATTTCGGGCCTGACTAGGTTATATAAGTACGCTCACTAAACAAAAATGAAAAATAGAATTTAATTAAAGTTTATTCATTCTTTATAAATCCTTGGGAAGTTGACACCGAGCTTCGTTTATCAAAGAAACTAGATCTCAAAAAGAACAATATTCGATCTTTCTTATTAAGTTGTAAGTTGTGCCTTTACGTTACTGGAGCTGTCTTGTAATAAGATACTCCGATTTCAATTTTCGTATCTTAGTATAATGATAAATAAAAGTAAATACTTAAAAATACTGACTCTAATGATTTTCTGAATGTAGTTTCAACCTCATCAAATCAGGGATTTTTGTTATCAAAAAATTTATTAAGGAGCTGCAGGAACTTGTTAATTACAAAATGATTCAATTTACTTAAATATTTATTATTTAACTTGTTGTGTTTAATTAATATTTTAACGGAATCTATTTATTTGTTAAAAATAATTGCTGTTTATTTTTATTTCCATTTATTATCCAATAGATTTTTATAAGCCGGCCTCTCTTTTTGTAGGTCATGTTGTAAATCAATACTAATTAGAGTAAATATTTTTCTAAATACAATTTTGTTACCAAAAGTTATGTGTATGTCGCCCATATTGTCTTATACTATTTGCTTAGGCAGAATCGGTACTTAGTAGTAGTACTTAGACAAATGGATCTTATCATTATTTATATTTATTAGTTATATATAAGATATATGGCAAAAACACAAAAACTCCTACTTTGTGCAGTATTATGTATCTTTTGTTTTTTTTAAACTACTAATGTAATTGTAATAGTTGTAATTTTTTGTTGTTGCCTTATAATTTTTTAAAAAAATAATTAAAACTAAAAACTTTAAAAAAAGAAGTGAAAAGAAGGGGGAAAAGAAGTGAAAAAAAGAGTAGACAGTCACTTATAGCAAGTGATAGTTTATAATATAACAAAGGTGTGACTGGAAAACATTTCGTAAATTAATTCATTTAAGTTCAAATGTTGATGTAAAACCTGTCAATAACTTTATATTCAAAAACGCTCAATCCATAATAACAAGTGGAAAAGTTATAAATAATAATATTTTTTAAAGAGAACATATCTTTATAATTGTTGTGGTGTTTTACACATTATAAGCTTTTATGAATATATTATTAATATTTGTATACCAATTTTATTTATCACCAATTATCAGAGTTACTGCATCGTTAATTTTCTAAACTTTGTATTAAGTCCATGTTAATTTAGAAATAGGTGTTAGTGTTATAATAATAAGATATAAATGTTAATTAAGTTTTTTCAGGACAAATAAATATTTGCAACTTAATTAAAATTTAAAAAATGTATTCTTTTCGATATAAAGTTAAAATACTCTGTGATTAAAAGAAAATACAATCAATGAAATTAAACAGCGTTTGATATTGTATTATTCTTATTACAATTCATCAAAGTCATTGGTTATTTGATTCTCTATAGCAATTGAATTACTGTTTTGAAAAAATATGTAAAGCTACGTGACTAAGTAAAGGTCAACTATTGGTACTTGCTAAAAGATTTGCTTAAACATTTTTATTCTTCACTCGTTTGTTTTAGGGCTCCGTAGTGCATAGTGCGTATGGAACTCTTATTCCACACTGTGGTCGTAATCTTTATAATATATACATCTGCAACGTTTATGGTTTAAGGTAAATAGTCTGTGATATAAAAATACTTTGTGTTATTTTGAGATTTTTGGACTTTATAATTCTTACATATAAATATAGCTTCTAAACAATTATTTTTATTTGGACTACGCAAATGAAATATGTTTTAAACTTAAAATACGGGTTCTATTATCTTTTAGACCCGGAGCAGACTGAAGTATTAATTAAAGATGACAGAGAATAGACAAATGGAAAGACGATATGTGCTGTGGAATGTTATACACATAGAGTTTAAATACATTTTATTAGAAGATCGTTATTATATAATATTATAAGTAATAAATTAAAAATATAAAAATTATATATTTTTTAAATTAAATAATTAGCTATGCATATTATATATAATAAAAAATACAAAAGTCTTAACTTTTCACTATAAAGATTCTTATTAATATTCTTTTTGATCCACAACAAATAACAACATCATTGGTTATTATAAATCCCTTAAATCTCTTCTTTGTATCTTTGCAATACCTAACGTGGACAGCCTCACGATAAGGGACAAATCACAAAAACTTATATAGAAGTAATTTGCACAAAATGAAAAAACTTGTATTAAAAATCTTAAACATAAGTTTTTTACGACATATCCATTGATATGTCGTATAAATATTAAGAACTAACATTAAAATAAATAGTACAAAAGTATAATCACAAAATCTACAACGAGGTGATGTTCTTTGTAACGACAATGCAAATAAGAAGTTATTGGTATGTTTTTTTAGAGATGCAAGGAGTGAATGAGAGTATTGTGAAATGTGGATCCAGTTCTTTTCCTTATGGCTGAAGCCACATTTACAGGATTTTCAAGATATCATAATAAAAACGATTATTCTGATTTTAATTTTCACAACTTTTTTAAATGTATTATCACAAAGACAATACAATCTATTAAATTTTGACCCATTCACTTTATCTGGAGTCAGATATTTTTTCAGAGGTTCTCATTACTGGGTGCTTAAGATATATTTTATGTCCTTCATATGTTCTTGTTAAGTGCACTTTTTTCACTGACTTACTTAGATTCACTCAAGTAGGCTCCGAGTACGTGGGAATTAATAAGTAGTTTATGATACTCGCTAATAATGTAACTGTCAATAAATAAGAATCTTCAAAATCCCTGCAGTAGTTTTATGGCCTTTTTGTTACAAAGATCCTCTCTGAAATATAAGTATATATATTTCTTTAAAGTCCTATCTGTAGCTGGCAGTAAGTCATAACTAATAGACGTCATAGGCAATAGGAAGGAAAACGGTACGAGAAACGGTAAAATAATTTTTGTGAGAAGAATTATAGTAGATTCATTTATGTGGCAAAAGCATTCACTGCCTATTACATGTAAGCTATAAAATCATGTGCATTTATTTAATGGATAAATAGCACAAATTATTGAATTATTATTACATACAACTACTTTATATCTATTTAAAATTATACCACGATACTTGAAAGTCCATTACCGAATATATATTTCAATGCAACTTTATTTTATAGTCGAAGGTTTAGGTCTAAATCGTTGTAGTAGTGATTATATCGTCCATAGGGAAGTTAATCTCAGTAGTCGTTTGCGAAAACTAAAAATGTTTTTACTCTAATTTTACGCTCGTGTAAGGTTTATTTCATTGTGTTGAAGTCGCCTTTAATTACCCTTCACAAGTTATCTTCATCTCGATAAGATCCTCGATGAATCCATCCTTTTAGTCGGAATGATATTTATTAATCTCAAGAATATAAGAATCGAAGATTAAAGAGCTCTGAGTAATCAGATTGAGTGCAGCTGACCCACGTATTGTGTGTGTATATTTAAAATAGATACTTACGGAGTGGGTATTATGTATTATGGCATGTAGATTATTATTTGGTTGTTTCTCTAAAAGTTTTAATTTTATAATTGATTTAAATAATATTACTTTAATTTATTAACGGGTAAAGTAATCAAAATAATGTGCTAGGTATTAGAGATGTGTTATTGTATTATATAGTACTTCACGTAACACGTTCCAGAAGGCAAGTTTACGAGTATTATGTGATGTATTCACTGTATACTGTAAATACTGCAATTTACTGCAATATTACCCTTTTTCAAGATAATCTTAGTGAAGATTACTTTACTGTTCAGAATTTAAAATTTGGTTTATTATTATTAATTAAATACAATAAAATATTTTTGTAACAATGTTAGGAGAAATAACTTTTACCTCCTTTTTAATAAATAAATATTGTTTGTTATAATAACTCTAAGATTTTTTTTTTTTTTGGGATGCTGTCACTTTACTGTGAATACTATTCATCTATGCACAAAAAAATACAATATTTATAAAGTATGTCAGTTTCTCGGATGTTTCTAATTTTGGGTAACGACTTCGACTTTTACCGACCTTACTGAAATACAAGTTCTTTGTTTTGAGGAATTTCCTTAACTATTTGTTTCTAACCTATTTCAATTCGGATAGAATTACTTTGTTTTCATAATTATGAACCCGAAACTTAATTAGAAAGTAAGTATAGTTTGTAAAGGAAATGTTTTTATTTATAATTCATGTCTCTGTCTTCCTCTCAGTCGCAAAATAAACAAACAGTTGACCAAAAAGTTCTATAAACATTTTTAGTAATAATGTTATCCGAAGTTATCCAAATGAATTTATTACTATTGCAATACCAATAAAACAACTAGATAACTTTCAGCAGACGGATTGTTGTTTATGCTTTAGAGTAAGTTGAAGTTTAATTCTTAAACTAATATAAACTATGTAAGTAATAGTTCTGTAGAGTCAATTACTTTTGTTTTTGTAGTTTGTTTACAACGAGGGAATGTTATTAAGTTTATAAAATAAATATTTTGAAGCTGAGAATTACCTAAATCGTATTATTTCTGCTTTAAAAAAAGAATGCTTTATTAATAAACTTAATTGTTAATTAAAACAAATTACATCAAAAGCCTAAATTAAAATAATAAAATGAACTCTACTTCTATTAAATACATAATCACATTTAAAAGAAACTTAATAATATGAAACATTATAATACTCTAATGAATTAATCAAAATATAAACACGATATGAATCACATAATGTAAGATTGTTATTAATATAAGTTAGTATGTAGTGATATTGTATGGAGTCAGCGTAAAAGCCTTGTTGTTGTTGGCTTTTACGCCATGTTGTTGTTAAAAATGTTATCCTTACATAAAGCCATTACTGACAATAGGGATTTGGAATACAGTTCCTTACTCGCTTCAACACCCTGTTGAGTAAGATTCATAATGGTCTGCATAAGTAGTATTACAGAGCTTCTTAAATAAATATACTAAAGTAATGGAAGTGTCTTCTATAAATGGCAGAAACAAAAGTGCTCGCTTGTTGTCCTTCCAGGTGGAAAATAGTAGTTCCAAACTAATATTTGTCTAAGTCTTTTCTATTGTTTAAGCGTTGCGAGGCATTTCTGAAATTCGTATGGTATTATTTAACATACAATAATAACGGAAATGAAGTAAAATATCTGTGTAATTAGTAATTTACACAACTTTGCTGCAACTGATGTTCAATGTATACAGGTGACCTATATACAACTAACTGTCTTTAGATAATTGACCTTGATATTATTTGACCGAAGGACGAATGCTGAGCGTAGCAAAGCGTTTGTCCGAAGGACTACGTTTCCACTAGATAGGCCCATTCTGCTATTTTTCCGTATGTTTTTCAGTAGTTTGTTCCGGCGTAGCTGGCGTATTTTTCATCCTATCATCACGAAAATCGACAGACGTAATCTTTAAATTATTTGATTTTTTTAAATTTTAAATTAAAAATGGCGATGATTAAGTTTTTGTTTTGGCGTAGCAGATGTATTTTTTATAAAATCGTCACGAAAGTTGGTAGGTGTGTTCTTTGAATTAATTAAATTTTTATGGCGATCCGTTTTTTTGTTTGGGTGAAAAATTTCGAAATGGCGGATTTCTGATCCGTACCACAAAAACGGACTTTGCGGCAGCTAGCGGGCTGAAATTTCGTCTAGGTATTCTTTGCCGAAATCTAAGGTGTTTTATTGTTTTTTCAAAATCCAAAATGGTGGCCAAATTTCGTCTAAGTATTCTTTTTTTTGTTTTGTTTTAGATCCAGTGTACGGAGGTTATTGGGTTGGCGCTCATACTCGGTTCTCGGGTGAAATATCGTAACAACCTCGTGAAATCCACTATCATTAATTTCCCAACATTAACTCATTCCCTAACGTACTGAGGTCTACTGTTCTCGGAACGACTAGTTCTTAATTAGTGGGTTAATAAATTATACTATTTGGAATAATATGTGTAGCAAATGTCTTTTTTCTCGGTAAGCTATGAAGTAAACATTGTGTACGGGGAGTGAGAGAGCCGAAAGCTCAACTCCCTTTCCTACAATGTTTCTTAGCGTGTTTGAAACTTCCTTTATGAAGCAGACGTCTAAAGAGGACGGGAAACATCAGGTCTTTGAGCCTTAAAGACAAACAAAACTAATGTCTGTTCATTACTAAGACTTTTTCTCAAAATAATTATTAATAGTATTAAATATATATTATAAAATTATTACAAGTATGATATGCAAAAGATAACCACAATCATAAAATGTACAAAACATTATGATATTTTCACATTGGATTTTGTAATTGTGTGTTCTTTGATATAAATGAGACTGAAAATTTCACAAAAACAACGTTGAAGATATCAGAGAGAAAAAAAATAGAAAATAAGAATGTTATAATAACTATTATAGCAATTAGTCTTAAATAAGAAGAGACAAATAATTTCTAAAAGGACAATCATTTAACGTCAATAAAATATAATTATAAAGTTTTGTATTTAATAAAAAGTTTCTTCAAACATAACAATGGAAGATTAAATAACTTAACATTTAATTATATATTTTTTCTTACAACTATTCAGATGATAGATTATTTCTAAGGTATGTTATTTATTTGGGGGTCAAAATCTAGATATCTTTTAGACTATATAAGAATTTTAATAAATCCGTTATTGTTGTGGCAAATCGTAAGATCAAATTATATTTTATTTATATATATATGTATATATTATAATTCTAATCTCAAATAAGTATGCCAGTATCGGTAGTCATAAAAATCTTTTATTTCATTTTAAATCCTTGAAGATTGATATTTAAAAACATTAAATACTTAAAAACTATTTAAAAATATATATAATTTACATTAAAAAAAAATTCAACACTTTTCCTTATTTACATCACAAAGCAAAACTGCGAAAGATTACATATTTCTAACATTTAGGGTTTGGGTAAACATGATAACTCTGAATGGTAGATTTTTATATTATATTAAACTCATATATTGCCACTTACATAGATCGGTATAAAATGATTATAAATTTTGTTGGGTTTTCATTTCAAAAAACACTGGTCACTTAAATTTAAACCTTATATTCTTAAAATAAAATTTATTTTGTATAAAATTCGTTCTTGTATATTTGAACATTATTTTCTAGTCATCATTATAGTAAAAGGGTTCACAACACGGGTGACGTTTATCAAACAGGACACTTATGACTTATTCACATGTTACATAAGTAACAAAGTTTTTTTTAAGGTTCAAGTAAAAATTGTTTAATACATATAAAATATAAACTATGATACGAATTAAAATTAGTATGTTAAACCAAAAATTATTTCTTTTTTATATAATATTTTTTTAATTATAGATTTAATCTTAGTTTAGGTTTTTAATGTTTTCAGAATAAAATTGTCTTGTTCCCTATTGATATAATATTTTATTACTTTTCAAGCTGTTTTGAAAATATAATAATTATTATGATTATTAAAATATTGATAAAAAATGCATTAAAATGGTCATTATTTACTACATCGAAATATTTATGATTCGTTCTTTATACAAAACAAAACTGCTATATATAAAATAAAGATGTTATATATAGATATATTTTATATTAACAATATCATAATAGTATTTGAAGAGTCTACCCGGTACTTACTTATCGTGTCGGTCATAAAGGATCACGTCTATTACCCTAATAGCGACGCCAGGTGTGTAAAAGGTCCCCGCATTCCAGGTCGGTGGATCCTTAAGGATATTAATGTGGTATTGATATCCGTTTAATATGACAATACATATAAGTTTTACGGAGCATATTTTCATAAGCATATATTTTTTATTATTATATTATTATGTTTTTGAAGTATTTTGATAAAATAAATGCCTCTTAGCATATAAAGCGAATAAGTTATAGAAATACTAATTAACGCAGAACTAAGCTACTAGATATTAAACTAGATATTACCAAGATATAGTTCTGAGGGAAGATTGGATCCAGTGTCAAAGAGTTGTGACTTATACAGTTTCTTACTCCGAGTGTAAATGTCACGTTTAATAGTGAATATTTATTAAAGGTTATATTTTGTATGAAACATAAAGGTATGCACAGGATATTTTTAAATCATTGTAAATTAGGAAAAAAATTGAGATTTATCTTGAAGTATGCGACTAAAGGCTTTTATCTTCATCTCGATAACTTCCTTAATGAATACATTTTTTTACTTGGAATAATATTATTCATCTTAAGAACATATGAATCGAAGATTGAAGAATCTTTGAGTAATCATAATCTATGGACATCAGCTACCCCTTACAATCTTTATGGAGAATGCTATTGTTATTTATTAGTTATTGTTTCTCTAAAAGTTTTAAAATTATTCTGGAATTATATTATATTACTTTACTTTTATTAACGAATAATAAAATCACTATTAACGAATAATGTACTTACTATTACTAGATTCAGATTTATTATTGCATTTTCAATTTCTTTTGTTTTTATCATTTGTTTACAACATAAGATTTCAAGGCTACGTACAATAAGAAAGAAACTATATTTCTACTCTTAAATAAAATAATACTTCATTAAAATGTTGACAAATAAATTTAATTCTTAATTATACAAATTAAAATACGAGAATAAAATAGTTCACATCAAAAGCCTTAATTAAAATAAGAATAATTTTATTATATTTCAAAGAAATTAAATAAATAATAAATTATCTAAAGAAATATTTGAAATACAAACACGATATAAACCACATAATTTAAGTTTGTTAATAATATAAGGTAGTATATAGTGATATTGTATGGAGTCAGCGTAAAAGCCTAATGTATTTTGTTATCCTTACATAAAGCCATTACCGAAAATAGTGGGTTTTAAGGGATTTATTATAAATAATGATGTTGTTACTATGATTTGTAAATTTGTTATTAAGACATTTTTCAGAGAAACTTGTAATTTACATAAACGATAGGAAATTGAAATATAAAATCCTATAATATATCAAACGTTTTTAAAGTACTTTTTATTTAAAGATTAAATAAGAGTCTAATCAAATTTAGTTCAAATGAAATGTATTGTTTATATAAATTTACTGATCCTTTTTTAATATATTATGCTATGACATTGACAATTAAATGTCTTTTAGTGGTCAGAGGTATAATCTTTCAAGCTGTCGCTCAAGACTTTACAAACAGAGGAGCGTGTTCAAGGTTGTATTGGCCGACCTGCAATGGAAAGTGGATTATACATTTAACATATTAAAAAGTCTGTTCACGTATATGTTAAATTTACCAAAAGGAGTATCGACATTATATATTGTCATGGCGACTCGAATATAATTCCTGGAGTCGTAGTTTCGGTTTCTGCTCATATTGATCCATATATTCTTCTTAGTAATATTAAATAATTATTACTTATTAACTTAATTCATCAAGTTTGTAAGAACTGGAGCAATTTACAAAATATTCAATACGTCGAGACAAACGGCTACGATATACTGAAGGTGTGATTAGATATCTATGTTTTAAATCTCTTTATTATGAGCAGAAAATAAATAACAAAATAATGTTACGTAGTAGCAAAAACGGTAAGTCGTAAAAATATTCTATAGAAGCTTTGAAGAAATGTTGTTTATTTTTTGTTCATTAAATCAAATTTTAATTACGCTGTATAGTAACTATTATAATGAAGTGTTTTCTATAAAAATCATTGTCAATCCTCTAAAGTAGACATATTTTTTACAACAATGCTTATCAATGCCAAGCTACATCCGAGAGCGCTCCGTCCCAAGCGAATAAGCAGCTTAAAATTTTAATATAAGCCGAAACTGAATATGATAATTAAAAATTAATTTGTTAAGATTAGTTTATTGGAAAAACTAATGTTTTAATTTTCTTGCATGTCGTTACAAGACACACCTATATCGTTTTAAATATTCTTTAACACTTATCGTGATGATAACCAAATTTATTTAGCAATAAAGTTGTCTTGAAAATCTTATTCCAAATACTGTTAAATAGATAGTTAGAATACTAGTTTCAAGTCCTATTATATTAAGTTAAAGATCCAATCGATATCTCGTAGAGGTCAAGTTTAAGTCTGCATAGTGACCGGCTCTAGCGACAATGTCGTGACACACGATAGTAATGGTATTTTGATTTGATTCTACAACGAATAAAACAATGTTATTATAAAATAATATGTTATTTCAAACGTATCTCATGTTGAAAACGTATAATAAAGAATAACAGAGTGAAGGAAATATTTGCTCAAAATAGAATTTGACATTAAGAAAGCTTTCTGCAACTCAAGTTCAATATCAACTCCCGACCTACTTTAGTGTCCTTGAACTATTTGAAGATAAGGATCCGTGGGTGGTGTGATTTCTATAAAAATAGCATTTTTTCTAAGAGGTAACCTTTGACACGTGTCAACATTCTTAGAATATTCGATTGGTCCAAACATTATGTAACAAAAAACTATATTCTAGTAATAAAAATTATACTGATAACAACTTGTTAATTTTGAAATTAAGATTAAGTTGTCGAAAGTATCTTATATATTTTATGGTAGCCTTATTTTCTTATAAAATATAAATTTACACAGACAGACAGACATACATATATATATACTACTAAAACTATACAATAAAAGTAAGTTTTATTTTCACGTATATAGATAACTTCTCTCTATATTTATTTATTAAGTGGAAAAAATGTTGGTGCCGTTAACAAATACTTTAAAAAAAAAATTAAAAGGAAATATTATTATTCTATTTTCTTTCAAGTTTTTCTTAATATTTATTTTAGTATTATTAGATCTTTAAGTAAAGTAAAATAAAAACATTCGGTTTATATCTCAAGAATATATCAAGTGTTTTATAACTAAGAATTGAATATTGCTATATTGATAGTTTTAGGAAACAATACCGAGATGAAGACGACACGGTAAAGGATCATAAAGACATTTCTTTAAATCTTGCTTGGAACGCTAGAAACTATTGGAGACATACTTTACTCAATACGACCAGTTTTAGGGGACTTGTTTTATTGTTTATAATAAAAATTATAAAAGAAACTTTACCTTAAAGTTTGGATTGAATTTAAGTAATCAGCCAGACGGTAAGTAGAACCACCAGCAACGAAAATCTGCGAATAGGCATTTGGTTCACTCTACCAAACCTATTTTTATCAAATTCTTCACGTCAATCTTCTATTGAGAGCGTTATGACCTTCGATAGAAGATTACGCGATATAAAGGATATTAAAAAGTTAAGAAGATTATTAATATTATAACTATGTAAGATAAACACCATAGCCTAGCAGGATGGAGAATAATATTCTACTTTGGTCTTTTTATTCTGTGAAGTTAATTTCAAGTGAAATTAAAACTTACAACTCTATCTCTCTAATTGTATGTCAAAGGCAGGCAGTCAGGGCGGTAAATTATAGGCAGTATTAGAAGCGAGAAACCTGAATGAAGGTTGTCTGGCTAACTCACCTGAGACCTCTTGAATACAAAACATTCAGTACTTTATTATTTAATCCCACATAAAGGTGATTTTTTAATTTTAAAATATTCATTTATTGAAATAGTTTTCATTTTAGTTAAAGGTTTTTTAAGATCTCTTTTTCCTTTCTTTGAAGTAAATCTAGGAACAAAAGGTAGTGTTTCTAGATTCGCACACACTCAAATATATTTTTAACAACAATATTTAAGTAAACTATTATTACTATACTAAAACTTTTTAATTTAATGATTAGAGTGTTTTGTTAGAATAGCTTTTCATGAGAAGACGAGTTTAAGGATGTTATCCTTCGACAACGAGCTTCATAATAATCTCTCATTTTGTAAAAGTAACGCCGAGCTCCGGTGTCTCTCTGTGTGTAACGTGTCTGTGTGGTTGTAATTGTAAACATTATATTACATACGCAAAGATGCGAAATTATATCGGATATAAATTCGGCTCCAAAAATAAATATTTTTAATGCTTTTTGTGTTTCAATCTAGATTAAGGATTAAGGATATATGATTTACCATTTTGTATCTTTACGGAGATAATCAACTGAAAACTGAAACAGAAAAGAGATATTATAGAAGATTATCAATATTTTGATTAAAACACAATAAATGAGTTTAATTAAATTTTTAATTACAAGTTACAGCGTGTTTTTATATTTGTCTATTTCATGAAGTAAACACACTTCATGTAATCCATGACAGTAATTATTAATAAGTATAATATAATACAGCGGTCTAGCGGTACTATTTTTCACTTAGTCCTTACTTTTTCTTAATGAACGTTATACATTATCTATTTCTCCTTTCTATAGCAATAAATGAATATTCATAAATATAAATCTAATTAAATAATAATAATAATTAATGTTCTGTTATTATTATGACTTAATCAGATTTAGTTTGATTTTGATGATTGATTTAATCTAGATAAATAATCATAGTAGAATTTATCTTCATAACCCTGTCTGCAGGATATCAATAATGCAAGTGATATTGCTTTTATGCATATAAGTGATACTTAGAAACACAAGGAGTCCTGTTTACACACGGGACATCTGGATATCTCTTGCTTTTACTGGATTTTTTTTAGTTTTTCATATATGTCGTTTCACGTAGACGAGATAGGATGGTGGGTCGATAGTCCATGTCTAAAATTTGTCGTTTCATATACAACTCATCTAGTAGCATCCTCTCATCTAGCGTTACCTCATATATTGATAAATAGAACGTTACAATTATTTCAAAATCATACCATTATCACAACAGAGTATTGTTCTTCATAGGTCTCGTAACCCTGCCCTTAGAGGTCACTAAACACCTGATCCACAGGCCAATCAACTACGTTAAAGTATATTGAGATAACATTATTTATTTAGTAAATAAACTCTATTCAATTTAAAAAGAAAGGACAAGCACCCAGCTTGAGAAATTTAAATTTGTTTAGAGTTAATCCAATCATTATTAATTTATCGCCTTTTGTCTGAATTTAAATATATTTCACACGTCTTGAGAGAATAGGAGTACAAAGATCCCTACAAGTTGTCTGTTAATGTGAAGTCCTAACCATTAGATCATTATAAATATAAAATAACTCTTAACTACCAAATAACTTTTTTATTTTACTTAATTACAGATGATTCTTTAAATAATTAAACTGTTGTGTAAATTAATAGTTAACCGAGGATTAGAAACATGATCCTTCAATATTATGTTAGAGTTTTCATTCCTTGTATTACTTACAATTTTTTTTATTCAATTATGTCAAAACAAAAATTTATGAATGATTCTGATCGTGTCCGCTGATTTTGAAAATACAAAAGAAAAAATAGATAAAGTAAAATAAGAATATATATAATTAAATTTATAATTTATTCATAGTCTTAATTCTTTCATTAAAATAATAATAAATAGTTGTATGTTAAAGGATTTTCTGGAGTAGGTATTTTTATTTTATATCTAATTTTTTTTTATAATACTTTTTTAGAATGGTATCAGCTTTCGTAATGACTTTATCTCCGTTTTTTACCGCAAATAATGAATAATCTTTATTATTTTGAGAACTAAATCTTTTTCTTTTATGTTTAATTGTGGTCATTTTGTTTTAATTTCAAATAAAATGAAGAAATCGAAACAAATTGGACAGGAAAATTTTCTTTTTTGTGTTGTTACATTACCGGCAAAAGTCTGACCTCTGGTGATTTTTAACAAAAGTAATATTTAAAAAATATATCAAACAAAACAATACACTTAAAGTAATTAAGCTTGTCCAAAGAGAGGGTCACATAATTAACAAATACACCGTTTATCCTAACCGAGTCACCTCGGTGTCACATGTGTACTCACTAATATGAGAGGTATCATCATTACCTCATTATTTTAAAGTAAACAATGACTTGTGATATACAAACAGCATTTGGTTCAAGAGAATAGAGGTATCGGAATATAAAAATTAATTCATATGAACTTTATTTTTTTTTAAACCTATACTAAAACGAAAATATTATAGCATTACGTTCCATGTTGAATCTAGATTCATATTTTATAATATTTTTTAAGTTAACAGAATTTTCGGAAGTAAATATATTATTTTAATAATTAATAATAAAAAATAACAATAATAAACATTCTCTAGTTACATCTATTTTTTCTCATTGTAATAAAAATTGTTTTGATTTTGATTTTTATTATTTGCAATTTTACCATACAACAAACACAAACCCGCATTGCGTATTTTGTACATTATCATAAAAAGTACCATTGTCCAATCCAAATTTCATTTCATCTTCTTAAGACTTAATTTGTATTATTAATTTTTATTTCCAGTAAGCATGCACTTATGGAAAGTCAATGTCTAGTTCCACGGTTCCAAAAGGTTCCGTGAAGAAAAACCCTCAAGAAACATCACTCCACATTTTTTGAACTTCCTATTAATTTACACTCGCTTATACTACTGTCTTTTGAGTTACAGTTATATTAATTATGTGAGAATAATCAAATTAGTACCAGAAGAATACTAGAATAACTAACCACGCCACTTCCAGTTTTGTGATGATTCACATTTACAAAGGTGTAAGGGATTCTTTAAATGTTACAAATAGTGTTAATTAAAAAAAAAAATTAATAAACAACACATTGGAAGTGAAGCACATTGCGCAGAGCTGTTAGCAAGTTCATTACTGTTTATTGGGTTTTATGTAAGCCGATAACTACACTAATCATCTAGCCTGCTATCGCAAAGACCTTCAAGAAGTAGAGCGGTATCAGCAGAACGAGGTAGTATTATATTTTTTATCGTTCACTAGTATACCAAGAAGAATTTGTCAAAGAATACGAATACTCTGAATACGGCCTCTCTAATGATATTTTGTGAAGATCCATTTCATCTCATTTCCTCAATTGTTTTTCATCGTTGCATTTTATATTACCAGTTGATATTTCGCCTTTATTTCTAATTTAATTGTTTGAAGATTTTTTTATAAGGCCTGGTCACGAATGTGCTTCTTACTGTCTACGACATGACTTTGTCCAGTTTGATACGATGCAAATAATGATATAGTGTTCCAAAATATTTTTAGTGGTAAATTATTTATTGTTAGGTATCTCACATGCTCATTTGCCTTCCTGTAAAATACAAAAGACAGTCGAATGCTAAATTATTTTTTTTTTAATTTAAATTTTGGAAAATTAGGTAGATTCCATAGATGAATCTACCTGTTGCAATCGATGCGATGACGAGACCCAGACCAGAATAGGGGTCGCTACGCCGTTTATGAACTGGAGATTGAAAATCCGTCGAAAAAAAAAATGTTTATATTCCGCTATATAATATATGTATATATGATCCATCAGTCCAAATTCATCGTAGGCGAAATCTGACTTCACAAGTCGGTAGGATAAATTAGTAGGACAAACATAGCATCTCGTTTTTTTTGGAAAAAGTGAAAGGGGGGGCTGGGAGGGGGGGTAAAAGTGCAAACCTTTGGGACACGCTACAGGTCGCAAATATTGACAGAGAATTTTCAAACTCGGTATACATATTCTTAAGAACAAAATGAAGGTTAAGTTCTTGAACGGGGCAAATCGGTCGGGGGTTTGGGGGGCTGGGGTGGTTGAAAGTTAAGAACCGAAAAAAATCACAGAAGCAGGCAAAATTTTGCCGTCGGATAAATTTTAGAAAATTAACAAATTAAAAGAGAAAACTTTTTTGTCTGAAAAGTTTTTTGATCTGACTCCCCGTTTATGAGATAGGGGTGGGTGGCAGTTCCCCCCTCACCCAATATATGCATAGTGATCCGTCATAAGACTCGTAATGACCAGTAGAATACTGCTGGCTAGATTTTCTTTGCCGATCCGACCCCCCCCCCCCCCCACAACTAAAGTAAATCATTCAATAATTATATGTTTATCGCATTCTCGGTTTCATTGTTATCTTCGCATATTGCATATCGAGAATCGCGTGACCAGAATCTACCTAACATGTTCGACCCTGTCGAACGAGGTATTTTATTAAACGGCAATCTTATATGAAATGGCTAAATTTAGAATAGTTAGTTAAAATGTTATTGTTTATATTTTTATTTTTTTAATAATAATAAAATTTGTTTTATGTCATTTACACTGTCAACCAGGCTAGTAAAAAAACATTAAAAACAACTTCGCCAAAGGCGATTTATTATTCTGAGAACGGCAGAAAATCATCACAATTAGATTTTATAAAAACACTTGTACAATTCATGATTTTTTTAAAAGCCTATAATGTAAAAACTAATACTAGTAAAAAAATAAGTACCTGATATGTACAAGGAGCGAAAGTGCTGTCTTTCGAATCATTCTGCTCTGAGACATAAATTCCGTTTCCTTTTTGCTTTGGGATATTCTTTTGTGCGCCGACTATCCCAGGAGAGTGCGCGAAATGTCAAGTGGAACCCACGGGCATAGAGAATACCAGGATATCCACTAAAACCCAACTTTTACTGTAATCGCATCTTTACTTGTAATCGTTACTTGTGGTCTTAAAGTAAACATGACCGCTTATTCTGTGTTGAGATGACTAAATTCGTTTTAGAACTCAAACAAATTGAAGGACATTTAATAAAGCAGCGACATTTTAATGATACTGAACGTTTCACAAAGAACAAAATGCACCATATTATTTGTTTTTCATATGTATTGCTTGTAGAAGGAGTTAATACTTAATAATATCACTCCAATTAATCTACTACAACTATTCAGTAATTCATAATTGTATTTGATCATTACATAACATGAGAATTATGTAATTATGGTTCATGTGAACGAAGTCACGTGTCTTTATTAGTGATTGTAAAATAATTGTTTCGATATAAAAGAGTAATCAAGGAACATGTTTTCATTTCTATTTTATTGTGAGGAACAATAAAAGCTGAAGGTCAGTCAATAGTATGAGATGATAGAACTATAAAACTACTAGATATGACGTTGTAACGGCTACGCCCTTGTTAATAAAAAAATCATTGCCTGATTTTTTATTGTCGTTAATTTTAAAACTATAAGTCTTTGAATATGTAAATCCGATTATCACAATGGCTAATTATGGTTGTAAAAATTAAAGCATTTTTTTTTGAGATGCCAAAGTATGACAAAAAGCAATAAAATTGGAAAATAAAAAAAAATATCGTAGATTTCAATCCCATCTGTTATATTGTGATAACTTTATTGGGCTATGTATGGATGCTATGTAATAGTGATATCAAATTGTAAACGCTGTTTGTTTTCCTAAATAAATAAAAAAGGAAATTAAAACTAAAAACCCAAGAATTTATTTATTTATATTTATTTATTTACCTTCACGCCATATCTCTTGCGGGGTAGCCAGAGACGACGGAGCGCCAAACGCTACGGTCCCTGCATACCTCTTTCGCCTCGGCCACAGACATCAACTTCTTCATACATGCCCTCCGGGGGCTCCTCATGCTTTTTACGTGACCTTCCTCCAGTATCATAGATACAGTGTTTTCGAAGGTCACTCGAGGCCTCCCCCTTTCTCTCTTACCACTCACTTTTCCTGTATAAATCTTTTTTACTATTCTTTCATCACTCATTAGTTCGACGTGCCCAAACCACCTGAGCACGTTCTTCTTCATTCTCACCGTGACATCTTCGCTAGTACCTGCCATTCTGTGGATCTCTTCATTGCGGATTCGGTCAGCTCGACTGACTCTGCATAACCTGCGAAGAGATCGCATCTCCACAGCATTCATCTTTCTTACATTCTTCTTCTGTGTTACCCACGTTTGGCTGCCGTATAACAGCGTCGGTAGCAAAACCGCATTGTGTACAGCCAAACGTGCAGCTATGCTGACGTTTCGCCGTTTCAACAATGCAGCCAGGGCACCGTTGACTCTGTTACCGGCAGCAATACGCCTTTCCACATCCATTTCGTATCTTCCGTCTCCAGAACCCAAAAATCTTTATGTATAATTTCATATAAATATATAAGTCAGACTTTCCTTATAAGTTGTTTCACTTATTTGAGATTATTATATCTATACTGTAAATTTATTTAAAATTTTCATGTATTATTATTATATGTGACAAGAAAATAAATTATAAAATTTTAAAGTTGTTAATAGTTCGTTTAAATGACCAATGCTGTAAATAATTTTCAAATCTTCTTCGCAACTTTAGTTCAAAGAGAAGCAACGTACAAATACAAAACTTTTACGAATTAACTAAGACTTCTTACTGTAGCACTTCTCGATGGTTATAGTTTTATTATATAATTCAAGATTTAAAATAATATGAAGAAGTTATAAATTGAAACAATAAAAACTAATTGATACCACATTTTGCCGTGTCTGATTGTTGTAATCTCTATTTCATCAATAATTTTCTTAGATCGTTGATTTCCTCGGAGTATCTAACAAATAAAAAAATGGATCGGATTTGGTTTTAGGACTCATTATTTTTTATTCTTCTCGTTACTTTCTTATTCTTAATAATATTGTTAACATTTTATTCCACATTGATTTCTTCTACATCTAATTACAAGAATTCATGTTTATATTCCTTTCTTCTATAAAGTATAAACAAACTTTAAAATATAAAATAAATTATAATTTTTCTAGGTGCTTGTGGAAAAAGAAATAAATTTAATATACATTAAATTAAAATATATTAAGCCATATTGACGTTGTTGTAAGCAATTAAACGTACGGAACACGCGGCTTTAGACCTCTGAAAGTCATAAGCCCAGATAAAGATTAAACTGATTCTTAATATAAAGTAATGGAAGAAAAAGCAATAATGCTTTTGTTTAGAATGTAATCAACGATAATTGGTTATAATTTAATAATGTTAAAATTTAATAATTTGGTGTCAATTTTCCTTAAACATTTGGGCAGAGGCAGTGGCTCATAATTAATATATAAATGTATAAACAGGTCATAAGTTTACAACGATATGTTTTGAGTAACAAAGTTTCTGATATTTAAAATTATAATTTAAATTAAAAACTCCGCATTACTTTAGCTGTTTCAGAGACTCCTTCCTGGTGAAGTACTAAAGGGCGCTCGGAACGCCTTGGGAATATTAAGTTTAAAACCGGGAAACAGGTAGGATTTGTAAATTTGATGAATTTTTAAGAGACTATTGACTTTAAAGTAATATTTATCATTAAATGGAGTATTGAAATCAAAGAAATCATCCAATTTGATAAACACACAAATCACTAAAACTATAAGTTTTAGTGATTTGTGTGTTTACAATTAACCAACTTTAAAATATGATACTCTGTAAAACAACACAAAAACATAATTAAAAAGTGTTTTATTTAATCTTTATTCATATACTCGTATCACATCACTCACAATGTACTATACTTTGCGTACGTACATTTATTTTTCACATTAACTAATTAGATAAGACAACCGCTTTCGGTATCCCTTCACAGAGCTAATATGTTTTGTCATCAGCACTAAAAATTATACTCATATAACAAAAAAGATATTAAAGCTAAAATCAAACTTATTTTATCGTAATAGAGTTGAAATTTGAATGAGATAACGATGCTTTTCAAAATATCTGGCAAATAAAACATTTATGAAAATTATGAAGTTATATTGTATGTATCCCATATAGTGTGGGAAGAGTGGTTTAGGGTATTTATTATGCATATATTATAAGTTTTGTGTTATCAAAATTGTTGAATGAAAAAAAAAATCTTTGATATCATTTTATTTTATGACCTCAGCAATGATCATTTAATGCAATTAAATTAGATAAACTGTTCAATGTTGATTGTAAGCGTTGAAATCCACTTACTTACATTGCAATTACTATTTATGATCCTAAATCAATGTCGCAGCTTATCATTATCTAACAGTTGTGTTTATTGTTATATAAAATACAATTACATTTAAAATATTAAAATAAATTAGTTTACTTTGTAATAAGCCAATAGTAGCAGTAATAGTTCAGTAAATAATCCAATTCGTACATTTAATAAAGATGAAATATTGTAGAAAAACAATCTCTTCATTTCATAACTAAGAAAATCTAATAACATTAATAAATGAAAGAATTGTATAAAAATTAAATAAAAAATTATATAAAATTATACTAATTCAATTGTTGTATAATTAATTGTGTTCTTATAAGATCGATGTAACTAAATACAATTTATAAAAGAACTTACCTGTAAAACCTTACCTTTTCAAAATAAAAATATATGGTTTTTTATTTTGAAATAGTTATAGGGATTTTTATCCTTTTGCTATGTTATTATTGTTATTATTATAAATATTCAAATAAGGAAGGTTTTTGTATTTTTGATACTACTATATTTTGCAAAATTGTATTTGTTTTGGACCATTTCTTCGTAAACAAAACTATTCCAGAGAAACAACAACAACTTTAATTTGTTATTCTGTGTTGTTGATTTTTTTACTCTCAATGTGAGACGGATCATAACTTTTAAGATAGACTTTTACTTTTCTTTTAGCGTCAAGGTTTCATATCTAACACTTCTATTTTTTTTATCAACATATAGGATCCCCAAGCAAAAACAACATGAATATGTTACTAAATATTAAATAATTCGAATCCTTCGGCTTTTATTTTTTGTTTGTTTGAAAATACCTTAAAAGCAAACTCCTTATAACATAGTATTTATTATTTGCCTATCTTTAAAAGTTATGATGCGAAAAAAATCTAATTACCGTTAATAAACAGTGTTGTTGTTTCTTTTTAAAGTGCAATTTTATTCCTGTGTTCCACGAGAACTACCTGCCTTGTCCTTGTTTTTCCAGGTTCTATCCGTAATTACAAACAGTCTTTATACGTGTATGCGTTTGAACTGGAAAGGCACAAGCAGTACAGTATTTAGTGATTAATAATATAATAAAATGTGTAATATTGGATACAACTTTTGGATATTATGTTTTTAAGTCAAATGTTTTGACAAAAACACTTTAAAAATGAATATAACTACTTTATTTAAACTAGTTTTGTGAGACATTACAGAATTTCGTATGGTATTATTTAACTTAAAATGATACTTAATTTTCTTAATAATTTACATCTCGGAAATAACAAAGAATATCAGTGTGATGAGTAATTTACATTAAGTTGAATTTTAGATCCGGATAACATTGCTGTAACTAATGTTCAATATTTACAACTGACCTATATAAAGTATCCTTGGCTGTTAGTGCATTAAAACTGGGATAAACCTATATTATACCTGTACCTATATATATAACCTAAGTATCATTTATAACAAGGATATCCATTATAGTATTTCTTAATTACAGCGCTTTGATAAAATATAATATTATCAACAATGTGTATAATGCCTTTCTTTTTCTGTAAACTGTGAAGTACATATTGTGTACGAGGAGTCAAAGAGCCGGAAGCTCAACTCCTTTCTCTTGAATATTTCTTAGTGTGTTCGCAACTTCCTTTATGAAGCAGACGTCTAAAGACGAAGGGAAACATGCCACCAGTGAACTGAGGCCTTTTGAGCCTTACAAACAACAACTTTTTATCTGTTCGTTACTAAGCTGTTTTATAAATACCATTAAATATATATTATTAAATATTCATTTAACAAACTCTGAAAGAGTTGTTTTTTAATTATTTATAGGAAGAAAAAACATTTCTTTCATAGTTCTAACCTCAATATAAGTAAGTAAATCATTGATTTTCATTTATTTTCCAAGCAGCAAATTTTGTATTATCTTTTATAAATAGTATTTCTTTAAAAAAAAGAGATACTATGCAATATTACATATTTCCAAAATTAAGGGTTTGAGCAAATTTGTTAAACCCGAAAGTGAGACTCTTTATATATTATTTAAATACATATATTGCCTATTATATAAATTGCAAAATTTTGTTTAATTTCCATTTCAAAAACACCAGTCACTTTAATTTAAACTTTATATTCTTAGTATAAGATTTATTTTATATAAAATTCATCCTCTTGTATATTTGAACATTACTTTCTGGTTGTCATCTTTCTAGTAAAAGGGTTCACAACACGGGTGACGTTTATCAAACAGGACACTTATGACATATTCACATGTTACATAAGTAACATAGGTTTTATCTGAGTCGGGTAAAAGGGATGAAATACTTGTACAAAATGTCTTATACGTATAAATCATAAATGAGTATATATTTTAGGATCGTATAATTTCACTTGCTAAAGTAGATATGAACTATAATCATTCATTTGTGTGGGAAATCATAAATATAAATCTCTATTTTTATTATAGTTCTTATTAATTTGCAGCTTAATAATAATAGTTTTAAATTAATATTTTTAAATTAATTATTATTTAAATTATTATTTTTTTACAACAGCAAAATATATATAAAACTGCTATATGGTATATTGTGTATGTATTAACAAGCTACGTTTAATCAAATACTTAATAATAGTCTTATATATAGATATATTTTATATTAACAATATCATAATAGTATTTGAAGAGTCTGCCCAGTACCTACTTATCGTGTCGGTCATAAAGGATCACATCTATTACCCTAATAGCGACGCCAGGTGTGTAAAAGGTCCTCGCATTCCAGATCGGTGGATCCTTAAGGAAATTAGAGTGGTATTGATATCCGTTTAATATGACTATATATACGAGTATATAAGTTTTACTGAGCATATTTTCATAAGCATATATTTTTATTATTATATTATTTTATTATTATGTTTTTTAAGTACTTTGATAAAAAAATGTCTCTTAGCGTATAAAGCGGGTAAGTTATAGAAAATACTAATGAATACAAAACTAAGCTACTAGATATTAAACTAGATATTACCAAGATGTAGCTCTGAGGGAAGATTGGATCCAGTGTCAAAGGATTGTAACTTGTACAGTTTCATACTCCGAGTATAAAGGTCAGGTTTAATATCAATGTCGGTGGATATTTATTAAAATGCTACATTTTATATGAAACATAATAATTACCTTACTTATTCAACGTAACTTGGATGAGATTATTATATAATAATTATATAATATTAATGATAACAAGAATCTTGTAAAATCTCTTAAGTGCTAATTAAAAGCGTTATTTTAAATCAAGATTATATGTTGTTGCTAAGCGGAACAACGGTTAAGTCTGCGGTAATGAAGAGGGGATTGAGAAAAGATATATTTATAAATAAATTTAATTAAGACTTATTAATGAAAATATTTATTCATATGTAAAAAGGCTTTAAAAGACATAATGATAATTTTTATTTTGCCACTTTAGCAAAAAAGCTTTTTTCGTATATTGTATAAAATTCATAATTGTATTAACTATTGACTTATACAGAATACAGTGAACAACTCTTCAATCACCTTTATAATGTATAACGTCCTGTCCTTTGATTACGCAACCATGGAACTATTAGACATTTTAAAGTAAATATACCAATCTATTTTACTAAAAGTTGTCTAAATGGTATAAGTGTGGAGACTGAATGCAGCGGTAGATTGTACTATCGTCAGATATTACAGTACTTCTTTGTTGGAGACCTTAAAAGATTGGGGCTGTCGTTAGAACAAGGCACGAACTACTTAAATCTGGGTTGATAACTTTATAATAGTTGAATATTAGCTTCTTCTATTTTTACTTCTTTGACTAGAATTTAAGAACAATTTTAGAGGACACGACCTTCACTTAGGTACAAGCCAAAATAGGGTTTCAAGAAATCTCTGGAGCAATCACTTAGCATTGATAAATTTCGTGCAACAGAGCGTAGACCTTTACATTCGTGACCAGAAATATAACAAGGACTGTATCAAAGTTAAAGGTAAGGAATTTAAATGTATATTTTATTATTATTTTTATTTTTCTTCATTCAGTATGTACATATAATTTTTACAAGGATTTAATGTGGTCGTAAAGGGTCGTAAAGGAAATAAATGCATTCTTATTTGTAACAGAATTTCGGGCCTGACTAGGTTATATAAGTACGCTCACTAAACAAAAATTAAAAATAGAATTTAATTAAAGTTTATTCATTCTTTATAAACCCTTGGGAAGTTGAAACCGAGCTTCGTTTATCAAAGAAACTAGATCCCAAAAAGAACAATATTTGATCTTTCTTATTGAGTTGTAAGTTGTGCCTTTACGTTACTGGAGCTGTCTTGTAATAAGATACTCCGACTTTAATTTTCGTATCTTAGTATAATGATAAATAAAAATAAATACTTGAAAATATTGACTCTAATGATTTTATGAATGTAGTTTCAAGTTCATCAAATCAGTGATTTTTGTTATCAAAACATAAATTAAGGAACTGCAGGAACTTGTTAATTACAAAATGATTCAAATTACTTAAATATTTGTTATTTAACTTGTTTTGTTTAATTAATATTTTATCGGAATCTATTTATTTATTAAAAATAATTGCTGTTTATTTTTATTTCCATATATTATCTAATATATTTTTATAAGCCGGCCTCTCTTTTTGTAAGTCATGTTGTAGATCAATACTACTCGTATCTGATAAATGTATATTAAACGTTATGATATGTAAATGAACTCAAATCGTAATATTTTTGTAAGGAATAAATACGTATGTAATTTTTAGTTTGCTTAAATATTTCAATAACTAATGAGCATATTGTTTAAAAAGCATTTGTATATATGTTGTATGAGGTTATAAATCTTTTCAATCGCCTTAAAAATATAACAGAAACATCAACTTAAATAATCCAAAATTTTTAACGGGTAAGCACTACTATACACTTTATACATTGTGTGTTTAGTTGTATGTCTGTACTATATTAATGTTTTATAAACGAGCTCAGAGAGCATCAAATACAACACGACCATTTATCTCAACGTCTTAATCGCTTCCAACAGAATTGTGGCAAAAATCTTATTCATTTTGTCGCAATTTTATAATGTAATATTTTTAACTGCCTTTCAGCTTCGAAAGCTTAAGTGGGGGTTGATTTTTTAAGAGTAAGTGTTCTTTTAAAACTTGTAATAAAATTTACATGAGAGTTATATTAAGTGAGAGGAATTTTTGTTGTAATTTTTTTGTTATGTTACCTTATAATTTATTAAAAAAATAATGATTCTGGACTTTAAAAAAAGAGCTGAAAAAGAAGGGAGAAGAGAGAGAGGGTGGACAGTCACTTATAGTAAATGATAGTTTCTAATATAACAAAGGTGTGACTGGAAGACATTTCGTAAATTAATCATATTAAAAAGTTCAAATGTTGATGTAAAACCTGTCAATAACTTTATATTAAACAACGTGCAATCCATAATAACAGGTGGAAAAGTTATAAATAATAATATTTTTTAAAGAGTACCACATTTTTTGCCACTCATACGAGCAAGCATCTTGCCTACATGATTTACTTAGCGTCCAATCTAAAATTAAGTTAAAAAACTTGCTTTAAACTTACTTTCTCAAGTTAAAAAAAAAGTCATATATTTAACAAAACGCTCCTAAAACAATAAATTATTACTTATTAGAACCTTTTCTTTACAGTTTTGTTATTATTTTCAAACTCTTTTAAGACCATATCTTTATAACTATTATGGTGTTTTACACATTAAAGCTGTTAAGTATTTTGTCCTTTTATGAATATATTATTATTATTTGTATACCAATTTTATTTATCACCAATTATCAGAGGTACTAAATCTTTAAATGACTAAACTTTCTATTAAGTCCATGTTAATTTAGGAATAAGTGTTAGTGTTATAATAAGAAGATATAAATGTTAAGTTTTTTATTCAGGACAAATAAATATTTGCAACTTAATTAAAATTTAAGAAATGTATTCTTTTCGATATAAAGTTAAAATAGTCTGTGATTAAAAGAAAATACAACCAATGAAATGAAACAGCGTTTGATATTGTATTATTCTTATTACAGTCCGTTAAAGTCATTGGTTATTTGATTCTCTTTAGCAATTGAATTACTGTTTTGAAAAAATATATAATGCTACGTGACTAAGTAAAGGTCAACTATTGGTACTTACTGAAAGATTTGCTTTAACATTTTTATTCTTCACTAGTGCATAGTGCGTATGGAACTCTTATTACACAGTGTGGTCGTAATCATAACAATATAGGTAAATAATCTGTGATATAAAATATTTTGTGTTATTTTGAGATTTTTGGATTCTATAATTCTTACAAAATATAGCTTCTAAACAATTGTTTTTATTTACTACGCAAATGAAATATGTTTTAAACTTAGAATACGGGTTGTATTATCTTTTATATCAGGAGCAGACTGAAGTATTAATTAAAGATGACGGACATAAAGATGGTGTATGCTGTGGAATATTATACACAGAGTTAAAATACATTTTAGTAGAAGATCGTTATTATATATTAAAAATATAAAAATAATATTTTATTTTAATAAAATAATAAGCTATACAAATTATATAGAATAAAGAAATATAAAAATCTTAATTTCTTCATAGTGAACTATGAAGATTCTTATTAAAATTCTTTTTGATCCACAACAAATAACAACATCATTAGTTATTATAAATCCCTTAAATCTCTTCTTTGTAACTTTGTAGTACCTACCGTGGACAGCCTCACGATAAGGGACAAATCACAAAAAATTATTTAGAAATAATTTGCATAAAATGAAAAAACTTATATTTTTAATTGATATGTCGTACAAATATTAAGAACTAACATTAAAATAAATAGTACAAAAGTATAATCACAAAATCTACAACGAGGTGATGTTTTCTTGGCGATGCAAGGATTGATTGAGGATATTGTGAAATGTGGCCCCGGTTCTGTCTTTCAAGAAAATAACGTGGCAATAATGAAATATATGTATATATATATATATATATATATATATATACATATATTTCATTATTGCCACGTATATATATAAACTTATTATGACACATTTGTTAAAAAAAGCCTTTAAAAAATAAATTTATTTGGATTATTATTTTTATTAGGTGGGAAAGAGAGAAAGTATTTGATATTGCTATTATTGAGTTCTCTAAGAATTATATAAGTATATATATTTCCTTAAAGTTCTGTCCGCAGCTGGCGGTAGTTCGTATCTAATAGATGTCATAGGTAATCGAAGAAAAATTTACATCCCCTTAGAAACGTTGCTGTGGTGAAAAAAATTCATTATGGTAAATAAATTTTAATACATGTAAAATATTTTATATGATAAAAGCATTCACTACTTATTATATGTAGGCTACAAAATCGTGTTCATACACTTACTTGACGGATAAATAGCACAATATATTTAATTATTATTAAATAGAAATATACTATGAAACTTGATAGTAATTTTATGATCGTAATTATAGATAGATATATTTGAATATCGAATACATTATATAACTTTATTCAGTAAATCTTAATTATTATAATAATTTATCGTAATAGTATATATGTAACTGATAGCTGTACATATACAAATTATTACTGAGGGTTTTTAGTATCGAATAGATTCCAAAACAACGATATTTGTCGATTGAATTTTCTGTTTGTTTGTATGTTTGTTCTTGCTAATCTCTGAAACAGCTTATTCGCTTTAAATGTTGGTTTTACGATTATATTATGGTAAGCTTTATATAAGATTGTATTCTATAAATCGATCACTAAATAAAAAAGCCGTACTTACTACCTTGGTTTTTCGATAAAAATATTAATAATTTGCCCACAATTAGAACAAAAAATAAAAATATACAAATTTTACGCTCGTGTAAGATTTATTCCATCTTGTTGAAGTCGCTCTTAATTATCCTTCACAAGTTATCTTCATCTCGATAATATCCTTGATGAATCCATCCTTTTTAGTTGGAATAATATTTATTAATCTCAAGAATATAATAATCGAAGATTAAAGAGCTCTCTGAGTAATCAGATTGAGTGCAGCTGACCCACGTATTGTGTTTTGTATATTTACAATAGGTACTTACGGAGTGGGTATGTATTATGGCATGTAGATTATTGTTTGGTTGTTTCTCTAAAAGTCTTAATTTTATATTTGATTTAAATAATATTATTTTAATTTATTAACGGATAAAGTAATCAATATAATTGGTATATGCGAGGTATTAGAGATGTGGTATTGTATTATATAGTACTTCACGTAACACGTTCTTCCAGAAGGCAAGCTTACGAAGATTATGTGATGTACTCACTGTATAATGTAAATACTGCAATTTAATTTAAGCTGATTTTCTAAACATATTACCCTTTTTTAAGATAATCTTAGTGAAAATTACTTTACTATTTAGAATAAAAAATTTGGTTTATTGTTATTAATTAAATACAAAAAAATATTTTTGTAACAATATTAGGAGAAAAAACCATTATTATTTTTTAAAGTAAATCTAGTTATAATAACGCTAAGATTTCAAATTATAAATTTTTTTGAGATGTTGTAACTTTACTGTGAATATTACTCATCTATGCACAAAAAAATACAATATTTATAAAGTAAACTCAGTTTCTCGGATGTTTCTAATTTTGGAAAAACGACTTCGACTTCTCCTCTCTCTTCGAATTGACGGTTACCTTTACTGAGGTACAAGTTCTTTGTTTTGAGGATTATGAACCCGAAACTCAATTAGAAAGCAAATTTAGTTTGGAAAAGAAATGTTTTTATTTATTATTCATGTTTCTGCCTTCTTCCTCTCAGTCGCAAAATAATCAGACAGTTGACCAAAAAGTTCTAAAACATTTTAAGTAATAATGTTATCCAAAGTTATTCAAGTGTACTATTACTATTATTATTGCAATACCAATAAAACAACTAGATAACTATTCAGCAGACGATGATTATGCAGCAGCATTATTGAGCAGCAGATGTTGTTTATGCTTTAGAGTAAGTTGAAGTTTAATTCTTAAACTAATCTAAATTATGTAAATAATAGTTCTGTAGAGTCAATTACATTTGTTTTTGTAGTTTGTTTACAACGAGTGAATGTTATTAAGTATATAAAATAAATATATTGAAGCTGAGAATTACCTAAATCGTATTATTTCTACTTTAAAAAAAGAATACTTTATTAATAAACTTAATTAATAACAAATTACATCAAAAGCCTAAATTAAAATAATAAAATGAACTCTATTCTATTCTATTCTATTTTATTCCATTCTATTCCATTCTATTCCATTCTATTCCATTCTATTCCATTCTATTCCATTCTATTCCATTCTATTCCATTCTATTCCATTCTATTCCATTCTATTCCATTCTATTCCATTCTATTCCATTTTATTCCATTCTATTCCATTCTATTCCATTCTATTCCATTCTATTCCATTCTATTCCATTCTATTCCATTCTATTCCATTCTATTCCATTCTATTCCATTCTATTCCATTCTATTCCATTCTATTCCATTCTATTCCATTCTATTCCATTCTATTCCATTCTATTCCATTCTATTCCATTCTATTCCATTCTATTCCATTCTATTCTATTCATATTTAAAAGAAACTTCATAATATGAAACATTATAATACTCTAAAGAATTAATCAAAATATAAACACGAAATAAACCACATAATGTATGTTTGTTAATAATATAACGTTGTTGTTTGTTAATAATATAACGTTGTTGTTTGTTAATAATATAACGTAGTATGTAGTGATATTGTATGGTGTCAGCGTAAAAGCCTAATGTATTATGTTATCCTTACATAAAGCCATTACTGACAATAGTGGGTAATAATTTAGAATAAATAATGATGTTGTTACTATGATTTGTAATTTTGTTATTTGGACACTTTTGAGAGAAACATGTATTTTATATAATCATATAAAATATCAAACGTTCGTCAAAGTACTTTTTAATTAAAGATTAAATAAAAGTCTAATAAAATTTGGTTCGTATAATATATATATTCGTGAATAAAATTCATAATTGTATTAACTATTGACTTATACAGAATATAGTGAACAACTCTTCAATTACCTTTATAACGTATAACGTCCTGTCCTTTGATTACGCAACTATGGAACTATTAGACAATTTAAAGTAAATATACCAATCTATTTCACTAAAAGTTTTCTAAATGGTATAAGTGTGGAGACTGAATTCAGCGGTAGATTGTACTATCGTCATATATTGCAGTACTTCCTTTGTTGGATTGGATTGGAAAAGATTGGAGCTGGCGTTAGAACAAGGCATGAACTACTCAAATCTGTGTTGATAACTTTATAATAGTTGAATATTAGCTTTTTTTTACTTCTTTCATTACAATTTAAGAATAATTTTAGAGAACACGACTTCTTAGGTACAAGCCGAAATTGGGTCTCAAGAAATTTCAGGAGCAATCCGTTAGCATTGATAAATTTCGTGCAACAGCGAGTAAATCTTTACATTCGTGACCAGAAAGATAATAAGGACTGTATCAAAGTCAAAGGTAAAGAATTTAAATGTATATTTTATTATTATTTTTCTTTTTCTTCATTCAGTATATAGATGTAATTTTTATAAGGATATCATTTTGTAAAGGAAATAAATGCATTCTCATTTGTAACAGAATTTCGGGCCTGACTAGGTTATATAAGTACGCTCACTAAACAAAAATGAAAAATAGAATTTAATTAAAGTTTATTCATTCTTTATAAATCCTTGGGAAGTTGACACCGAGCTTCGTTTATCAAAGAAACTAGATCTCAAAAAGAACAATATTCGATCTTTCTTATTAAGTTGTAAGTTGTGCCTTTACGTTACTGGAGCTGTCTTGTAATAAGATACTCCGATTTCAATTTTCGTATCTTAGTATAATGATAAATAAAAGTAAATACTTAAAAATACTGACTCTAATGATTTTCTGAATGTAGTTTCAACCTCATCAAATCAGGGATTTTTGTTATCAAAAAATTTATTAAGGAGCTGCAGGAACTTGTTAATTACAAAATGATTCAATTTACTTAAATATTTATTATTTAACTTGTTGTGTTTAATTAATATTTTAACGGAATCTATTTATTTGTTAAAAATAATTGCTGTTTATTTTTATTTCCATTTATTATCCAATAGATTTTTATAAGCCGGCCTCTCTTTTTGTAGGTCATGTTGTAAATCAATACTAATTAGAGTAAATATTTTTCTAAATACAATTTTGTTACCAAAAGTTATGTGTATGTCGCCCATATTGTCTTATACTATTTGCTTAGGCAGAATCGGTACTTAGTAGTAGTACTTAGACAAATGGATCTTATCATTATTTATATTTATTAGTTATATATAAGATATATGGCAAAAACACAAAAACTCCTACTTTGTGCAGTATTATGTATCTTTTGTTTTTTTTAAACTACTAATGTAATTGTAATAGTTGTAATTTTTTGTTGTTGCCTTATAATTTTTTAAAAAAATAATTAAAACTAAAAACTTTAAAAAAAGAAGTGAAAAGAAGGGGGAAAAGAAGTGAAAAAAAGAGTAGACAGTCACTTATAGCAAGTGATAGTTTATAATATAACAAAGGTGTGACTGGAAAACATTTCGTAAATTAATTCATTTAAGTTCAAATGTTGATGTAAAACCTGTCAATAACTTTATATTCAAAAACGCTCAATCCATAATAACAAGTGGAAAAGTTATAAATAATAATATTTTTTAAAGAGAACATATCTTTATAATTGTTGTGGTGTTTTACACATTATAAGCTTTTATGAATATATTATTAATATTTGTATACCAATTTTATTTATCACCAATTATCAGAGTTACTGCATCGTTAATTTTCTAAACTTTGTATTAAGTCCATGTTAATTTAGAAATAGGTGTTAGTGTTATAATAATAAGATATAAATGTTAATTAAGTTTTTTCAGGACAAATAAATATTTGCAACTTAATTAAAATTTAAAAAATGTATTCTTTTCGATATAAAGTTAAAATACTCTGTGATTAAAAGAAAATACAATCAATGAAATTAAACAGCGTTTGATATTGTATTATTCTTATTACAATTCATCAAAGTCATTGGTTATTTGATTCTCTATAGCAATTGAATTACTGTTTTGAAAAAATATGTAAAGCTACGTGACTAAGTAAAGGTCAACTATTGGTACTTGCTAAAAGATTTGCTTAAACATTTTTATTCTTCACTCGTTTGTTTTAGGGCTCCGTAGTGCATAGTGCGTATGGAACTCTTATTCCACACTGTGGTCGTAATCTTTATAATATATACATCTGCAACGTTTATGGTTTAAGGTAAATAGTCTGTGATATAAAAATACTTTGTGTTATTTTGAGATTTTTGGACTTTATAATTCTTACATATAAATATAGCTTCTAAACAATTATTTTTATTTGGACTACGCAAATGAAATATGTTTTAAACTTAAAATACGGGTTCTATTATCTTTTAGACCCGGAGCAGACTGAAGTATTAATTAAAGATGACAGAGAATAGACAAATGGAAAGACGATATGTGCTGTGGAATGTTATACACATAGAGTTTAAATACATTTTATTAGAAGATCGTTATTATATAATATTATAAGTAATAAATTAAAAATATAAAAATTATATATTTTTTAAATTAAATAATTAGCTATGCATATTATATATAATAAAAAATACAAAAGTCTTAACTTTTCACTATAAAGATTCTTATTAATATTCTTTTTGATCCACAACAAATAACAACATCATTGGTTATTATAAATCCCTTAAATCTCTTCTTTGTATCTTTGCAATACCTAACGTGGACAGCCTCACGATAAGGGACAAATCACAAAAACTTATATAGAAGTAATTTGCACAAAATGAAAAAACTTGTATTAAAAATCTTAAACATAAGTTTTTTACGACATATCCATTGATATGTCGTATAAATATTAAGAACTAACATTAAAATAAATAGTACAAAAGTATAATCACAAAATCTACAACGAGGTGATGTTCTTTGTAACGACAATGCAAATAAGAAGTTATTGGTATGTTTTTTTAGAGATGCAAGGAGTGAATGAGAGTATTGTGAAATGTGGATCCAGTTCTTTTCCTTATGGCTGAAGCCACATTTACAGGATTTTCAAGATATCATAATAAAAACGATTATTCTGATTTTAATTTTCACAACTTTTTTAAATGTATTATCACAAAGACAATACAATCTATTAAATTTTGACCCATTCACTTTATCTGGAGTCAGATATTTTTTCAGAGGTTCTCATTACTGGGTGCTTAAGATATATTTTATGTCCTTCATATGTTCTTGTTAAGTGCACTTTTTTCACTGACTTACTTAGATTCACTCAAGTAGGCTCCGAGTACGTGGGAATTAATAAGTAGTTTATGATACTCGCTAATAATGTAACTGTCAATAAATAAGAATCTTCAAAATCCCTGCAGTAGTTTTATGGCCTTTTTGTTACAAAGATCCTCTCTGAAATATAAGTATATATATTTCTTTAAAGTCCTATCTGTAGCTGGCAGTAAGTCATAACTAATAGACGTCATAGGCAATAGGAAGGAAAACGGTACGAGAAACGGTAAAATAATTTTTGTGAGAAGAATTATAGTAGATTCATTTATGTGGCAAAAGCATTCACTGCCTATTACATGTAAGCTATAAAATCATGTGCATTTATTTAATGGATAAATAGCACAAATTATTGAATTATTATTACATACAACTACTTTATATCTATTTAAAATTATACCACGATACTTGAAAGTCCATTACCGAATATATATTTCAATGCAACTTTATTTTATAGTCGAAGGTTTAGGTCTAAATCGTTGTAGTAGTGATTATATCGTCCATAGGGAAGTTAATCTCAGTAGTCGTTTGCGAAAACTAAAAATGTTTTTACTCTAATTTTACGCTCGTGTAAGGTTTATTTCATTGTGTTGAAGTCGCCTTTAATTACCCTTCACAAGTTATCTTCATCTCGATAAGATCCTCGATGAATCCATCCTTTTAGTCGGAATGATATTTATTAATCTCAAGAATATAAGAATCGAAGATTAAAGAGCTCTGAGTAATCAGATTGAGTGCAGCTGACCCACGTATTGTGTGTGTATATTTAAAATAGATACTTACGGAGTGGGTATTATGTATTATGGCATGTAGATTATTATTTGGTTGTTTCTCTAAAAGTTTTAATTTTATAATTGATTTAAATAATATTACTTTAATTTATTAACGGGTAAAGTAATCAAAATAATGTGCTAGGTATTAGAGATGTGTTATTGTATTATATAGTACTTCACGTAACACGTTCCAGAAGGCAAGTTTACGAGTATTATGTGATGTATTCACTGTATACTGTAAATACTGCAATTTACTGCAATATTACCCTTTTTCAAGATAATCTTAGTGAAGATTACTTTACTGTTCAGAATTTAAAATTTGGTTTATTATTATTAATTAAATACAATAAAATATTTTTGTAACAATGTTAGGAGAAATAACTTTTACCTCCTTTTTAATAAATAAATATTGTTTGTTATAATAACTCTAAGATTTTTTTTTTTTTTGGGATGCTGTCACTTTACTGTGAATACTATTCATCTATGCACAAAAAAATACAATATTTATAAAGTATGTCAGTTTCTCGGATGTTTCTAATTTTGGGTAACGACTTCGACTTTTACCGACCTTACTGAAATACAAGTTCTTTGTTTTGAGGAATTTCCTTAACTATTTGTTTCTAACCTATTTCAATTCGGATAGAATTACTTTGTTTTCATAATTATGAACCCGAAACTTAATTAGAAAGTAAGTATAGTTTGTAAAGGAAATGTTTTTATTTATAATTCATGTCTCTGTCTTCCTCTCAGTCGCAAAATAAACAAACAGTTGACCAAAAAGTTCTATAAACATTTTTAGTAATAATGTTATCCGAAGTTATCCAAATGAATTTATTACTATTGCAATACCAATAAAACAACTAGATAACTTTCAGCAGACGGATTGTTGTTTATGCTTTAGAGTAAGTTGAAGTTTAATTCTTAAACTAATATAAACTATGTAAGTAATAGTTCTGTAGAGTCAATTACTTTTGTTTTTGTAGTTTGTTTACAACGAGGGAATGTTATTAAGTTTATAAAATAAATATTTTGAAGCTGAGAATTACCTAAATCGTATTATTTCTGCTTTAAAAAAAGAATGCTTTATTAATAAACTTAATTGTTAATTAAAACAAATTACATCAAAAGCCTAAATTAAAATAATAAAATGAACTCTACTTCTATTAAATACATAATCACATTTAAAAGAAACTTAATAATATGAAACATTATAATACTCTAATGAATTAATCAAAATATAAACACGATATGAATCACATAATGTAAGATTGTTATTAATATAAGTTAGTATGTAGTGATATTGTATGGAGTCAGCGTAAAAGCCTTGTTGTTGTTGGCTTTTACGCCATGTTGTTGTTAAAAATGTTATCCTTACATAAAGCCATTACTGACAATAGGGATTTGGAATACAGTTCCTTACTCGCTTCAACACCCTGTTGAGTAAGATTCATAATGGTCTGCATAAGTAGTATTACAGAGCTTCTTAAATAAATATACTAAAGTAATGGAAGTGTCTTCTATAAATGGCAGAAACAAAAGTGCTCGCTTGTTGTCCTTCCAGGTGGAAAATAGTAGTTCCAAACTAATATTTGTCTAAGTCTTTTCTATTGTTTAAGCGTTGCGAGGCATTTCTGAAATTCGTATGGTATTATTTAACATACAATAATAACGGAAATGAAGTAAAATATCTGTGTAATTAGTAATTTACACAACTTTGCTGCAACTGATGTTCAATGTATACAGGTGACCTATATACAACTAACTGTCTTTAGATAATTGACCTTGATATTATTTGACCGAAGGACGAATGCTGAGCGTAGCAAAGCGTTTGTCCGAAGGACTACGTTTCCACTAGATAGGCCCATTCTGCTATTTTTCCGTATGTTTTTCAGTAGTTTGTTCCGGCGTAGCTGGCGTATTTTTCATCCTATCATCACGAAAATCGACAGACGTAATCTTTAAATTATTTGATTTTTTTAAATTTTAAATTAAAAATGGCGATGATTAAGTTTTTGTTTTGGCGTAGCAGATGTATTTTTTATAAAATCGTCACGAAAGTTGGTAGGTGTGTTCTTTGAATTAATTAAATTTTTATGGCGATCCGTTTTTTTGTTTGGGTGAAAAATTTCGAAATGGCGGATTTCTGATCCGTACCACAAAAACGGACTTTGCGGCAGCTAGCGGGCTGAAATTTCGTCTAGGTATTCTTTGCCGAAATCTAAGGTGTTTTATTGTTTTTTCAAAATCCAAAATGGTGGCCAAATTTCGTCTAAGTATTCTTTTTTTTGTTTTGTTTTAGATCCAGTGTACGGAGGTTATTGGGTTGGCGCTCATACTCGGTTCTCGGGTGAAATATCGTAACAACCTCGTGAAATCCACTATCATTAATTTCCCAACATTAACTCATTCCCTAACGTACTGAGGTCTACTGTTCTCGGAACGACTAGTTCTTAATTAGTGGGTTAATAAATTATACTATTTGGAATAATATGTGTAGCAAATGTCTTTTTTCTCGGTAAGCTATGAAGTAAACATTGTGTACGGGGAGTGAGAGAGCCGAAAGCTCAACTCCCTTTCCTACAATGTTTCTTAGCGTGTTTGAAACTTCCTTTATGAAGCAGACGTCTAAAGAGGACGGGAAACATCAGGTCTTTGAGCCTTAAAGACAAACAAAACTAATGTCTGTTCATTACTAAGACTTTTTCTCAAAATAATTATTAATAGTATTAAATATATATTATAAAATTATTACAAGTATGATATGCAAAAGATAACCACAATCATAAAATGTACAAAACATTATGATATTTTCACATTGGATTTTGTAATTGTGTGTTCTTTGATATAAATGAGACTGAAAATTTCACAAAAACAACGTTGAAGATATCAGAGAGAAAAAAAATAGAAAATAAGAATGTTATAATAACTATTATAGCAATTAGTCTTAAATAAGAAGAGACAAATAATTTCTAAAAGGACAATCATTTAACGTCAATAAAATATAATTATAAAGTTTTGTATTTAATAAAAAGTTTCTTCAAACATAACAATGGAAGATTAAATAACTTAACATTTAATTATATATTTTTTCTTACAACTATTCAGATGATAGATTATTTCTAAGGTATGTTATTTATTTGGGGGTCAAAATCTAGATATCTTTTAGACTATATAAGAATTTTAATAAATCCGTTATTGTTGTGGCAAATCGTAAGATCAAATTATATTTTATTTATATATATATGTATATATTATAATTCTAATCTCAAATAAGTATGCCAGTATCGGTAGTCATAAAAATCTTTTATTTCATTTTAAATCCTTGAAGATTGATATTTAAAAACATTAAATACTTAAAAACTATTTAAAAATATATATAATTTACATTAAAAAAAAATTCAACACTTTTCCTTATTTACATCACAAAGCAAAACTGCGAAAGATTACATATTTCTAACATTTAGGGTTTGGGTAAACATGATAACTCTGAATGGTAGATTTTTATATTATATTAAACTCATATATTGCCACTTACATAGATCGGTATAAAATGATTATAAATTTTGTTGGGTTTTCATTTCAAAAAACACTGGTCACTTAAATTTAAACCTTATATTCTTAAAATAAAATTTATTTTGTATAAAATTCGTTCTTGTATATTTGAACATTATTTTCTAGTCATCATTATAGTAAAAGGGTTCACAACACGGGTGACGTTTATCAAACAGGACACTTATGACTTATTCACATGTTACATAAGTAACAAAGTTTTTTTTAAGGTTCAAGTAAAAATTGTTTAATACATATAAAATATAAACTATGATACGAATTAAAATTAGTATGTTAAACCAAAAATTATTTCTTTTTTATATAATATTTTTTTAATTATAGATTTAATCTTAGTTTAGGTTTTTAATGTTTTCAGAATAAAATTGTCTTGTTCCCTATTGATATAATATTTTATTACTTTTCAAGCTGTTTTGAAAATATAATAATTATTATGATTATTAAAATATTGATAAAAAATGCATTAAAATGGTCATTATTTACTACATCGAAATATTTATGATTCGTTCTTTATACAAAACAAAACTGCTATATATAAAATAAAGATGTTATATATAGATATATTTTATATTAACAATATCATAATAGTATTTGAAGAGTCTACCCGGTACTTACTTATCGTGTCGGTCATAAAGGATCACGTCTATTACCCTAATAGCGACGCCAGGTGTGTAAAAGGTCCCCGCATTCCAGGTCGGTGGATCCTTAAGGATATTAATGTGGTATTGATATCCGTTTAATATGACAATACATATAAGTTTTACGGAGCATATTTTCATAAGCATATATTTTTTATTATTATATTATTATGTTTTTGAAGTATTTTGATAAAATAAATGCCTCTTAGCATATAAAGCGAATAAGTTATAGAAATACTAATTAACGCAGAACTAAGCTACTAGATATTAAACTAGATATTACCAAGATATAGTTCTGAGGGAAGATTGGATCCAGTGTCAAAGAGTTGTGACTTATACAGTTTCTTACTCCGAGTGTAAATGTCACGTTTAATAGTGAATATTTATTAAAGGTTATATTTTGTATGAAACATAAAGGTATGCACAGGATATTTTTAAATCATTGTAAATTAGGAAAAAAATTGAGATTTATCTTGAAGTATGCGACTAAAGGCTTTTATCTTCATCTCGATAACTTCCTTAATGAATACATTTTTTTACTTGGAATAATATTATTCATCTTAAGAACATATGAATCGAAGATTGAAGAATCTTTGAGTAATCATAATCTATGGACATCAGCTACCCCTTACAATCTTTATGGAGAATGCTATTGTTATTTATTAGTTATTGTTTCTCTAAAAGTTTTAAAATTATTCTGGAATTATATTATATTACTTTACTTTTATTAACGAATAATAAAATCACTATTAACGAATAATGTACTTACTATTACTAGATTCAGATTTATTATTGCATTTTCAATTTCTTTTGTTTTTATCATTTGTTTACAACATAAGATTTCAAGGCTACGTACAATAAGAAAGAAACTATATTTCTACTCTTAAATAAAATAATACTTCATTAAAATGTTGACAAATAAATTTAATTCTTAATTATACAAATTAAAATACGAGAATAAAATAGTTCACATCAAAAGCCTTAATTAAAATAAGAATAATTTTATTATATTTCAAAGAAATTAAATAAATAATAAATTATCTAAAGAAATATTTGAAATACAAACACGATATAAACCACATAATTTAAGTTTGTTAATAATATAAGGTAGTATATAGTGATATTGTATGGAGTCAGCGTAAAAGCCTAATGTATTTTGTTATCCTTACATAAAGCCATTACCGAAAATAGTGGGTTTTAAGGGATTTATTATAAATAATGATGTTGTTACTATGATTTGTAAATTTGTTATTAAGACATTTTTCAGAGAAACTTGTAATTTACATAAACGATAGGAAATTGAAATATAAAATCCTATAATATATCAAACGTTTTTAAAGTACTTTTTATTTAAAGATTAAATAAGAGTCTAATCAAATTTAGTTCAAATGAAATGTATTGTTTATATAAATTTACTGATCCTTTTTTAATATATTATGCTATGACATTGACAATTAAATGTCTTTTAGTGGTCAGAGGTATAATCTTTCAAGCTGTCGCTCAAGACTTTACAAACAGAGGAGCGTGTTCAAGGTTGTATTGGCCGACCTGCAATGGAAAGTGGATTATACATTTAACATATTAAAAAGTCTGTTCACGTATATGTTAAATTTACCAAAAGGAGTATCGACATTATATATTGTCATGGCGACTCGAATATAATTCCTGGAGTCGTAGTTTCGGTTTCTGCTCATATTGATCCATATATTCTTCTTAGTAATATTAAATAATTATTACTTATTAACTTAATTCATCAAGTTTGTAAGAACTGGAGCAATTTACAAAATATTCAATACGTCGAGACAAACGGCTACGATATACTGAAGGTGTGATTAGATATCTATGTTTTAAATCTCTTTATTATGAGCAGAAAATAAATAACAAAATAATGTTACGTAGTAGCAAAAACGGTAAGTCGTAAAAATATTCTATAGAAGCTTTGAAGAAATGTTGTTTATTTTTTGTTCATTAAATCAAATTTTAATTACGCTGTATAGTAACTATTATAATGAAGTGTTTTCTATAAAAATCATTGTCAATCCTCTAAAGTAGACATATTTTTTACAACAATGCTTATCAATGCCAAGCTACATCCGAGAGCGCTCCGTCCCAAGCGAATAAGCAGCTTAAAATTTTAATATAAGCCGAAACTGAATATGATAATTAAAAATTAATTTGTTAAGATTAGTTTATTGGAAAAACTAATGTTTTAATTTTCTTGCATGTCGTTACAAGACACACCTATATCGTTTTAAATATTCTTTAACACTTATCGTGATGATAACCAAATTTATTTAGCAATAAAGTTGTCTTGAAAATCTTATTCCAAATACTGTTAAATAGATAGTTAGAATACTAGTTTCAAGTCCTATTATATTAAGTTAAAGATCCAATCGATATCTCGTAGAGGTCAAGTTTAAGTCTGCATAGTGACCGGCTCTAGCGACAATGTCGTGACACACGATAGTAATGGTATTTTGATTTGATTCTACAACGAATAAAACAATGTTATTATAAAATAATATGTTATTTCAAACGTATCTCATGTTGAAAACGTATAATAAAGAATAACAGAGTGAAGGAAATATTTGCTCAAAATAGAATTTGACATTAAGAAAGCTTTCTGCAACTCAAGTTCAATATCAACTCCCGACCTACTTTAGTGTCCTTGAACTATTTGAAGATAAGGATCCGTGGGTGGTGTGATTTCTATAAAAATAGCATTTTTTCTAAGAGGTAACCTTTGACACGTGTCAACATTCTTAGAATATTCGATTGGTCCAAACATTATGTAACAAAAAACTATATTCTAGTAATAAAAATTATACTGATAACAACTTGTTAATTTTGAAATTAAGATTAAGTTGTCGAAAGTATCTTATATATTTTATGGTAGCCTTATTTTCTTATAAAATATAAATTTACACAGACAGACAGACATACATATATATATACTACTAAAACTATACAATAAAAGTAAGTTTTATTTTCACGTATATAGATAACTTCTCTCTATATTTATTTATTAAGTGGAAAAAATGTTGGTGCCGTTAACAAATACTTTAAAAAAAAAATTAAAAGGAAATATTATTATTCTATTTTCTTTCAAGTTTTTCTTAATATTTATTTTAGTATTATTAGATCTTTAAGTAAAGTAAAATAAAAACATTCGGTTTATATCTCAAGAATATATCAAGTGTTTTATAACTAAGAATTGAATATTGCTATATTGATAGTTTTAGGAAACAATACCGAGATGAAGACGACACGGTAAAGGATCATAAAGACATTTCTTTAAATCTTGCTTGGAACGCTAGAAACTATTGGAGACATACTTTACTCAATACGACCAGTTTTAGGGGACTTGTTTTATTGTTTATAATAAAAATTATAAAAGAAACTTTACCTTAAAGTTTGGATTGAATTTAAGTAATCAGCCAGACGGTAAGTAGAACCACCAGCAACGAAAATCTGCGAATAGGCATTTGGTTCACTCTACCAAACCTATTTTTATCAAATTCTTCACGTCAATCTTCTATTGAGAGCGTTATGACCTTCGATAGAAGATTACGCGATATAAAGGATATTAAAAAGTTAAGAAGATTATTAATATTATAACTATGTAAGATAAACACCATAGCCTAGCAGGATGGAGAATAATATTCTACTTTGGTCTTTTTATTCTGTGAAGTTAATTTCAAGTGAAATTAAAACTTACAACTCTATCTCTCTAATTGTATGTCAAAGGCAGGCAGTCAGGGCGGTAAATTATAGGCAGTATTAGAAGCGAGAAACCTGAATGAAGGTTGTCTGGCTAACTCACCTGAGACCTCTTGAATACAAAACATTCAGTACTTTATTATTTAATCCCACATAAAGGTGATTTTTTAATTTTAAAATATTCATTTATTGAAATAGTTTTCATTTTAGTTAAAGGTTTTTTAAGATCTCTTTTTCCTTTCTTTGAAGTAAATCTAGGAACAAAAGGTAGTGTTTCTAGATTCGCACACACTCAAATATATTTTTAACAACAATATTTAAGTAAACTATTATTACTATACTAAAACTTTTTAATTTAATGATTAGAGTGTTTTGTTAGAATAGCTTTTCATGAGAAGACGAGTTTAAGGATGTTATCCTTCGACAACGAGCTTCATAATAATCTCTCATTTTGTAAAAGTAACGCCGAGCTCCGGTGTCTCTCTGTGTGTAACGTGTCTGTGTGGTTGTAATTGTAAACATTATATTACATACGCAAAGATGCGAAATTATATCGGATATAAATTCGGCTCCAAAAATAAATATTTTTAATGCTTTTTGTGTTTCAATCTAGATTAAGGATTAAGGATATATGATTTACCATTTTGTATCTTTACGGAGATAATCAACTGAAAACTGAAACAGAAAAGAGATATTATAGAAGATTATCAATATTTTGATTAAAACACAATAAATGAGTTTAATTAAATTTTTAATTACAAGTTACAGCGTGTTTTTATATTTGTCTATTTCATGAAGTAAACACACTTCATGTAATCCATGACAGTAATTATTAATAAGTATAATATAATACAGCGGTCTAGCGGTACTATTTTTCACTTAGTCCTTACTTTTTCTTAATGAACGTTATACATTATCTATTTCTCCTTTCTATAGCAATAAATGAATATTCATAAATATAAATCTAATTAAATAATAATAATAATTAATGTTCTGTTATTATTATGACTTAATCAGATTTAGTTTGATTTTGATGATTGATTTAATCTAGATAAATAATCATAGTAGAATTTATCTTCATAACCCTGTCTGCAGGATATCAATAATGCAAGTGATATTGCTTTTATGCATATAAGTGATACTTAGAAACACAAGGAGTCCTGTTTACACACGGGACATCTGGATATCTCTTGCTTTTACTGGATTTTTTTTAGTTTTTCATATATGTCGTTTCACGTAGACGAGATAGGATGGTGGGTCGATAGTCCATGTCTAAAATTTGTCGTTTCATATACAACTCATCTAGTAGCATCCTCTCATCTAGCGTTACCTCATATATTGATAAATAGAACGTTACAATTATTTCAAAATCATACCATTATCACAACAGAGTATTGTTCTTCATAGGTCTCGTAACCCTGCCCTTAGAGGTCACTAAACACCTGATCCACAGGCCAATCAACTACGTTAAAGTATATTGAGATAACATTATTTATTTAGTAAATAAACTCTATTCAATTTAAAAAGAAAGGACAAGCACCCAGCTTGAGAAATTTAAATTTGTTTAGAGTTAATCCAATCATTATTAATTTATCGCCTTTTGTCTGAATTTAAATATATTTCACACGTCTTGAGAGAATAGGAGTACAAAGATCCCTACAAGTTGTCTGTTAATGTGAAGTCCTAACCATTAGATCATTATAAATATAAAATAACTCTTAACTACCAAATAACTTTTTTATTTTACTTAATTACAGATGATTCTTTAAATAATTAAACTGTTGTGTAAATTAATAGTTAACCGAGGATTAGAAACATGATCCTTCAATATTATGTTAGAGTTTTCATTCCTTGTATTACTTACAATTTTTTTTATTCAATTATGTCAAAACAAAAATTTATGAATGATTCTGATCGTGTCCGCTGATTTTGAAAATACAAAAAAAAAAATAGATAAAGTAAAATAAGAATATATATAATTAAATTTATAATTTATTCATAGTCTTAATTCTTTCATTAAAATAATAATAAATAGTTGTATGTTAAAGGATTTTCTGGAGTAGGTATTTTTATTTTATATCTAATTTTTTTTTATAATACTTTTTTAGAATGGTATCAGCTTTCGTAATGACTTTATCTCCGTTTTTTACCGCAAATAATGAATAATCTTTATTATTTTGAGAACTAAATCTTTTTCTTTTATGTTTAATTGTGGTCATTTTGTTTTAATTTCAAATAAAATGAAGAAATCGAAACAAATTGGACAGGAAAATTTTCTTTTTTGTGTTGTTACATTACCGGCAAAAGTCTGACCTCTGGTGATTTTTAACAAAAGTAATATTTAAAAAATATATCAAACAAAACAATACACTTAAAGTAATTAAGCTTGTCCAAAGAGAGGGTCACATAATTAACAAATACACCGTTTATCCTAACCGAGTCACCTCGGTGTCACATGTGTACTCACTAATATGAGAGGTATCATCATTACCTCATTATTTTAAAGTAAACAATGACTTGTGATATACAAACAGCATTTGGTTCAAGAGAATAGAGGTATCGGAATATAAAAATTAATTCATATGAACTTTATTTTTTTTTAAACCTATACTAAAACGAAAATATTATAGCATTACGTTCCATGTTGAATCTAGATTCATATTTTATAATATTTTTTAAGTTAACAGAATTTTCGGAAGTAAATATATTATTTTAATAATTAATAATAAAAAATAACAATAATAAACATTCTCTAGTTACATCTATTTTTTCTCATTGTAATAAAAATTGTTTTGATTTTGATTTTTATTATTTGCAATTTTACCATACAACAAACACAAACCCGCATTGCGTATTTTGTACATTATCATAAAAAGTACCATTGTCCAATCCAAATTTCATTTCATCTTCTTAAGACTTAATTTGTATTATTAATTTTTATTTCCAGTAAGCATGCACTTATGGAAAGTCAATGTCTAGTTCCACGGTTCCAAAAGGTTCCGTGAAGAAAAACCCTCAAGAAACATCACTCCACATTTTTTGAACTTCCTATTAATTTACACTCGCTTATACTACTGTCTTTTGAGTTACAGTTATATTAATTATGTGAGAATAATCAAATTAGTACCAGAAGAATACTAGAATAACTAACCACGCCACTTCCAGTTTTGTGATGATTCACATTTACAAAGGTGTAAGGGATTCTTTAAATGTTACAAATAGTGTTAATTAAAAAAAAAAATTAATAAACAACACATTGGAAGTGAAGCACATTGCGCAGAGCTGTTAGCAAGTTCATTACTGTTTATTGGGTTTTATGTAAGCCGATAACTACACTAATCATCTAGCCTGCTATCGCAAAGACCTTCAAGAAGTAGAGCGGTATCAGCAGAACGAGGTAGTATTATATTTTTTATCGTTCACTAGTATACCAAGAAGAATTTGTCAAAGAATACGAATACTCTGAATACGGCCTCTCTAATGATATTTTGTGAAGATCCATTTCATCTCATTTCCTCAATTGTTTTTCATCGTTGCATTTTATATTACCAGTTGATATTTCGCCTTTATTTCTAATTTAATTGTTTGAAGATTTTTTTATAAGGCCTGGTCACGAATGTGCTTCTTACTGTCTACGACATGACTTTGTCCAGTTTGATACGATGCAAATAATGATATAGTGTTCCAAAATATTTTTAGTGGTAAATTATTTATTGTTAGGTATCTCACATGCTCATTTGCCTTCCTGTAAAATACAAAAGACAGTCGAATGCTAAATTATTTTTTTTTTAATTTAAATTTTGGAAAATTAGGTAGATTCCATAGATGAATCTACCTGTTGCAATCGATGCGATGACGAGACCCAGACCAGAATAGGGGTCGCTACGCCGTTTATGAACTGGAGATTGAAAATCCGTCGAAAAAAAAAATGTTTATATTCCGCTATATAATATATGTATATATGATCCATCAGTCCAAATTCATCGTAGGCGAAATCTGACTTCACAAGTCGGTAGGATAAATTAGTAGGACAAACATAGCATCTCGTTTTTTTTGGAAAAAGTGAAAGGGGGGGCTGGGAGGGGGGGTAAAAGTGCAAACCTTTGGGACACGCTACAGGTCGCAAATATTGACAGAGAATTTTCAAACTCGGTATACATATTCTTAAGAACAAAATGAAGGTTAAGTTCTTGAACGGGGCAAATCGGTCGGGGGTCTGGGGGGCTGGGGTGGTTGAAAGTTAAGAACCGAAAAAAATCACAGAAGCAGGCAAAATTTTGCCGTCGGATAAATTTTAGAAAATTAACAAATTAAAAGAGAAAACTTTTTTGTCTGAAAAGTTTTTTGATCTGACTCCCCGTTTATGAGATAGGGGTGGGTGGCAGTTCCCCCCTCACCCAATATATGCATAGTGATCCGTCATAAGACTCGTAATGACCAGTAGAATACTGCTGGCTAGATTTTCTTTGCCGATCCGACCCCCCCCCCCCCCCCACAACTAAAGTAAATCATTCAATAATTATATGTTTATCGCATTCTCGGTTTCATTGTTATCTTCGCATATTGCATATCGAGAATCGCGTGACCAGAATCTACCTAACATGTTCGACCCTGTCGAACGAGGTATTTTATTAAACGGCAATCTTATATGAAATGGCTAAATTTAGAATAGTTAGTTAAAATGTTATTGTTTATATTTTTATTTTTTTAATAATAATAAAATTTGTTTTATGTCATTTACACTGTCAACCAGGCTAGTAAAAAAACATTAAAAACAACTTCGCCAAAGGCGATTTATTATTCTGAGAACGGCAGAAAATCATCACAATTAGATTTTATAAAAACACTTGTACAATTCATGATTTTTTTAAAAGCCTATAATGTAAAAACTAATACTAGTAAAAAAATAAGTACCTGATATGTACAAGGAGCGAAAGTGCTGTCTTTCGAATCATTCTGCTCTGAGACATAAATTCCGTTTCCTTTTTGCTTTGGGATATTCTTTTGTGCGCCGACTATCCCAGGAGAGTGCGCGAAATGTCAAGTGGAACCCACGGGCATAGAGAATACCAGGATATCCACTAAAACCCAACTTTTACTGTAATCGCATCTTTACTTGTAATCGTTACTTGTGGTCTTAAAGTAAACATGACCGCTTATTCTGTGTTGAGATGACTAAATTCGTTTTAGAACTCAAACAAATTGAAGGACATTTAATAAAGCAGCGACATTTTAATGATACTGAACGTTTCACAAAGAACAAAATGCACCATATTATTTGTTTTTCATATGTATTGCTTGTAGAAGGAGTTAATACTTAATAATATCACTCCAATTAATCTACTACAACTATTCAGTAATTCATAATTGTATTTGATCATTACATAACATGAGAATTATGTAATTATGGTTCATGTGAACGAAGTCACGTGTCTTTATTAGTGATTGTAAAATAATTGTTTCGATATAAAAGAGTAATCAAGGAACATGTTTTCATTTCTATTTTATTGTGAGGAACAATAAAAGCTGAAGGTCAGTCAATAGTATGAGATGATAGAACTATAAAACTACTAGATATGACGTTGTAACGGCTACGCCCTTGTTAATAAAAAAATCATTGCCTGATTTTTTATTGTCGTTAATTTTAAAACTATAAGTCTTTGAATATGTAAATCCGATTATCACAATGGCTAATTATGGTTGTAAAAATTAAAGCATTTTTTTTTGAGATGCCAAAGTATGACAAAAAGCAATAAAATTGGAAAATAAAAAAAAATATCGTAGATTTCAATCCCATCTGTTATATTGTGATAACTTTATTGGGCTATGTATGGATGCTATGTAATAGTGATATCAAATTGTAAACGCTGTTTGTTTTCCTAAATAAATAAAAAAGGAAATTAAAACTAAAAACCCAAGAATTTATTTATTTATATTTATTTATTTACCTTCACGCCATATCTCTTGCGGGGTAGCCAGAGACGACGGAGCGCCAAACGCTACGGTCCCTGCATACCTCTTTCGCCTCGGCCACAGACATCAACTTCTTCATACATGCCCTCCGGGGGCTCCTCATGCTTTTTACGTGACCTTCCTCCAGTATCATAGATACAGTGTTTTCGAAGGTCACTCGAGGCCTCCCCCTTTCTCTCTTACCACTCACTTTTCCTGTATAAATCTTTTTTACTATTCTTTCATCACTCATTAGTTCGACGTGCCCAAACCACCTGAGCACGTTCTTCTTCATTCTCACCGTGACATCTTCGCTAGTACCTGCCATTCTGTGGATCTCTTCATTGCGGATTCGGTCAGCTCGACTGACTCTGCATAACCTGCGAAGAGATCGCATCTCCACAGCATTCATCTTTCTTACATTCTTCTTCTGTGTTACCCACGTTTGGCTGCCGTATAACAGCGTCGGTAGCAAAACCGCATTGTGTACAGCCAAACGTGCAGCTATGCTGACGTTTCGCCGTTTCAACAATGCAGCCAGGGCACCGTTGACTCTGTTACCGGCAGCAATACGCCTTTCCACATCCATTTCGTATCTTCCGTCTCCAGAACCCAAAAATCTTTATGTATAATTTCATATAAATATATAAGTCAGACTTTCCTTATAAGTTGTTTCACTTATTTGAGATTATTATATCTATACTGTAAATTTATTTAAAATTTTCATGTATTATTATTATATGTGACAAGAAAATAAATTATAAAATTTTAAAGTTGTTAATAGTTCGTTTAAATGACCAATGCTGTAAATAATTTTCAAATCTTCTTCGCAACTTTAGTTCAAAGAGAAGCAACGTACAAATACAAAACTTTTACGAATTAACTAAGACTTCTTACTGTAGCACTTCTCGATGGTTATAGTTTTATTATATAATTCAAGATTTAAAATAATATGAAGAAGTTATAAATTGAAACAATAAAAACTAATTGATACCACATTTTGCCGTGTCTGATTGTTGTAATCTCTATTTCATCAATAATTTTCTTAGATCGTTGATTTCCTCGGAGTATCTAACAAATAAAAAAATGGATCGGATTTGGTTTTAGGACTCATTATTTTTTATTCTTCTCGTTACTTTCTTATTCTTAATAATATTGTTAACATTTTATTCCACATTGATTTCTTCTACATCTAATTACAAGAATTCATGTTTATATTCCTTTCTTCTATAAAGTATAAACAAACTTTAAAATATAAAATAAATTATAATTTTTCTAGGTGCTTGTGGAAAAAGAAATAAATTTAATATACATTAAATTAAAATATATTAAGCCATATTGACGTTGTTGTAAGCAATTAAACGTACGGAACACGCGGCTTTAGACCTCTGAAAGTCATAAGCCCAGATAAAGATTAAACTGATTCTTAATATAAAGTAATGGAAGAAAAAGCAATAATGCTTTTGTTTAGAATGTAATCAACGATAATTGGTTATAATTTAATAATGTTAAAATTTAATAATTTGGTGTCAATTTTCCTTAAACATTTGGGCAGAGGCAGTGGCTCATAATTAATATATAAATGTATAAACAGGTCATAAGTTTACAACGATATGTTTTGAGTAACAAAGTTTCTGATATTTAAAATTATAATTTAAATTAAAAACTCCGCATTACTTTAGCTGTTTCAGAGACTCCTTCCTGGTGAAGTACTAAAGGGCGCTCGGAACGCCTTGGGAATATTAAGTTTAAAACCGGGAAACAGGTAGGATTTGTAAATTTGATGAATTTTTAAGAGACTATTGACTTTAAAGTAATATTTATCATTAAATGGAGTATTGAAATCAAAGAAATCATCCAATTTGATAAACACACAAATCACTAAAACTATAAGTTTTAGTGATTTGTGTGTTTACAATTAACCAACTTTAAAATATGATACTCTGTAAAACAACACAAAAACATAATTAAAAAGTGTTTTATTTAATCTTTATTCATATACTCGTATCACATCACTCACAATGTACTATACTTTGCGTACGTACATTTATTTTTCACATTAACTAATTAGATAAGACAACCGCTTTCGGTATCCCTTCACAGAGCTAATATGTTTTGTCATCAGCACTAAAAATTATACTCATATAACAAAAAAGATATTAAAGCTAAAATCAAACTTATTTTATCGTAATAGAGTTGAAATTTGAATGAGATAACGATGCTTTTCAAAATATCTGGCAAATAAAACATTTATGAAAATTATGAAGTTATATTGTATGTATCCCATATAGTGTGGGAAGAGTGGTTTAGGGTATTTATTATGCATATATTATAAGTTTTGTGTTATCAAAATTGTTGAATGAAAAAAAAAATCTTTGATATCATTTTATTTTATGACCTCAGCAATGATCATTTAATGCAATTAAATTAGATAAACTGTTCAATGTTGATTGTAAGCGTTGAAATCCACTTACTTACATTGCAATTACTATTTATGATCCTAAATCAATGTCGCAGCTTATCATTATCTAACAGTTGTGTTTATTGTTATATAAAATACAATTACATTTAAAATATTAAAATAAATTAGTTTACTTTGTAATAAGCCAATAGTAGCAGTAATAGTTCAGTAAATAATCCAATTCGTACATTTAATAAAGATGAAATATTGTAGAAAAACAATCTCTTCATTTCATAACTAAGAAAATCTAATAACATTAATAAATGAAAGAATTGTATAAAAATTAAATAAAAAATTATATAAAATTATACTAATTCAATTGTTGTATAATTGTGTTCTTATAAGATCGAGGTAATTAAATACAATTTATAAAAGAACTTACCTGTAAAACCTTACCTTTTCAAAATAAAAATATATGGTTTTTTATTTTGAAATAGTTATAGGGATTTTTATCCTCTTGCTATGTTATTATTGTTATTATTATAAATATTCAAATAAGGAAGGTTTTTGTATTTTTGATACTACTATATTTTGCAAAATTGTATTTGTTTTGGACCGAAATGGTCCAAAACAAATACAATCTGTAAACAAAACTATTCCTGAGAAACAACAACAACTTTTTTTAATTTGTTATTCTGAGTTGTTGATTTTTTCACTCTCAATGTGAGACGGATCATAACTTTTAAGATACACTTTTACTTTTCTTTTAGCGTCAAGGTTTCATATTTTACACTTCTATTTTTTTTTATCAACATAAAGGATCCCCAAGCAAAAACAACATGAAAATGTTACATTAAATAATTCGAATCCTTCGGCTTTTATTTTTTGTTTGCCTGAAAATACCTTAAAAGCAAACTCCTTATAGTAACATAGTATTTATTATTTGTCTATCTTTAAAAGTTATGATGCGAAAAAAATCTAATTACCGTTGATAAAACGGTGGTGTTGTTTCTTTTTAAAGTGCAATTTTATTCCTGTGTTCCAGGAGAACTACCTGCCTTGTCCTTGTTCTTCCAGGTTCTATCCGTAATTACAAACAAAGTCTTTATACATCTATGCGTTTAAACTGGAAAGGCACAAGCAGTACAGTATTTAGTGATTAATAATATAATAAAATGTGTAATATTGGATACAACTTTTGGATATTATGTTTTTAAGTCAAATGTTTTGACAAGAACACTTTAAAAATGAATATAACTACTTTATTTAAACTAGTTTTGTGAGACATTACAGAATTTCGTTTGGTGTTATTTAACTTACAATTGTACTTAATTTTCTTAATAATTGACATCTCGGAAATAACAAAGAATATCAGTGTGATGAGTAATTTACATTAAGTTGAATTTTAGATCCGGATAACATTGCTGTAACTAATGTTCAATATTTACAACTGACCTATATAAAGTATCCTTGGCTGCTAGTGCATTAAAACTGGGATAAACCTATATTATACCTGTACCTATATATATAACCTAAGTATCATTTATAAAAAGGATATCCATTATAGTATTTCTTAATTACAGCGCTTTGATAAAATATAATATTATCAACAATGTGTATAATGCCTTTCTTTTTCTGTAAACTGTGAAGTACACATTGTGTACGAGGAGTCAAAGAGCCGGAAGCTCAACTCCTTTCTCTTGAATATTTCTTAGAGTGTTCGCAACTTCCTTTATGAAGCAGACGTCTAAAGACGAAGGGAAACATGCCACCAGTGAACTGAGGCCTTTTGAGCCTTACAAACAACAACTTTTTATCTGTTCGTTACTAAGCTGTTTTATAAATACCATTAAATATATATTATTAAATATTCATTTAACAAACTCTGAAAGAGTTGTTTTTTAATTATTTATAGGAAGAAAAAACATTTCTTTCATAATTCTAACCTCAATATAAGTAAGTAAATCATTGATTTTCATTTATTTTCCAAGCAGCAAATTTTGTATTATCTTTTATAAATAGTATTTCTTTAAAAAAAAGAGATACTATGCAATATTACATATTTCCAAAATTAAGGGTTTGAGCAAATTTATTAAACCCGAAAGTGAGACCCTTTATATATTATATAAATAAATATATTGCCTGTTATATAAATTGCAAAATTTTGTTTAATTTCCATTTTAAAAACATCAGTCACTTTAATTTAAACTTTATATTCTTAAAATAAGATTTATTTACATAAAATTCATCCTCTTGTATATTTGAACATTACTTTATAGTTGTCATTATTCTACTAAAAGGGTTCACAACACGGGTGACGTTTATCAAACAGGACACTTATGACGTATTCATATGTTACATAAGTAACATAGGTTTTATCTGGGTCGGGTAAAAGGGATAAAATACTTGTACAAAATGTCTTATACGTATAAATCATAAATAAGTATATATTTTAGGATCGTATAACTTCACTTGCTAAAGTAGATATGAACTATAATCATTCATTTGTGTGGGAAATCATAAATATAATACTCTTTTTTTATTATAGTTCTTATTAATTTGCAGCTTAATAATAACAGTTTTAAATTAATATTTTTAAATTAATTATTATTTAAATTATTATTTTTTTACAACAGCAAACATATATAAAACTGCTATATGGTATATTGTGAAAGTATTAACAAGCTACGCTTAATCAAATTGTAAATAATAATCTTGTTTAAAGATATACTTTATATTAACAATATCATAATAGTATTTGAAGAGTCTGCCCAGTACCTACTTATCGTGTCGGTCATAAAGGATCACGTCTATTACGCTAATAGCGACGCCAGGTGTGTAAAAGGTCCCCGCATTCCAGATCGGAGATCCTTAAGGAAATTAATGTGGTATTGATATCCGTTTAATATACAATACATATAAGTTTTACTGAGCATATTTTCATAAGCATATTTTTAGTATTATATTATTTTATTATTATGTTTTTGAAGTATTTTGATAAAAAAATGTCTCTTAGCGTATAAAGCGAGTAAGTTATAGAAAATACTAATGAGTACAAAACTAAGCTACTAGATATTAAACTAGATATTACCAAGATGTAGCTCTGAGGGAAGATTGGATCCTGTGTCAAAGGGTTGTAACTTGTACAGTTTCATACTCCGAGTATAACTGTCACGTCAAATATCAATGCCGGTGGATATTTATTAAAATGCAACATTTTATATGAAACATAATAATTACCTTACTTACTCATCATAACTTGGATGAGATTATTATATAATAATTATTAAATATTAATGATAACAAGAATCTTGTAAAATCTCTTAAGTGCTAATTAAAAGCGTTATTTTAAATCATGATCATCATATGTTGTTGCTAAGCGGAACAACGGTTAAGTCTGCGGTAATGAAGAGGGGATTGAGAAAAGATATATTTATAAATAAATTTAATTAAGACTTATTAATGAAAATATTTATTCATATGTAAAAAGTCTTCAAAAGACATAATGATAATTTTTATTTTGCCACTTTAGTAAAAAAGCTTTTTTCGTATATTGTATAAAATTAATCGATGTATTAACTATTGAGTTATACAGAATATAGTGAACAACTCTTCAATCACCTTTATAATGTATAACGTCCTGTCCTTTGATTACGCAACCATGGAACTATTAGACAATTTAAAGTAAATATACCAATCTATTTCACTAAAAGTTGGCTAAATGGTATAAGTGTGGAGACTGAATTCAGCGGTAGATTGTACTATCGTCAGATATAGCAGTACTTTCTTTGTTGGAGACCTTAAAAGATTGGGGCTGGCGTTAGAACAAGGCACGAACTACTAAAATCTGGGTTGATAACTTTGTAATAGTTGAATATTAGCTTCGTCTATTTTAATTTCTTTCACTACAATTTAAGAACAATTTTAGAGAACATGACTTCTTTGGTACAAGCCGAAATTGGTTTTCAAGAAATCTCTGGAGCAATCAGTTAGCATTGATAAATTTAGTGGAACAGCGCCTAGACATTTACATTCGTGACCAGAAATATAACAAGGACTGTATCAAAGTTAAAGGTAAGGAATTTAAATGTATATTTTATTATTATTTTTATTTTTCTTCATTCAGTATGTACATATAATTTTTACAAGGATTTAATCTCGTTGTAAAGGAAATAAATGCATTCTTATTTGTAACAGAATTTCGGGCCTGACTAGGTTATATAAGTACGCTGATTAAACAAAAATTAGAAATAGAATTTAATTAAAGTTTATTCATTCTTTATAAATAACAAGAAATCCCTTTGGAAATTGAAACCGAGCTTCGTTTATCAAAGAAACTAGATCCCAAAAAGAACAATATTCGATCTTTCTTATTAAGTTGTAAGTTGTGCCTTTACGTTACTGGAGCTGTCTTGTAATAAGATACTCCGATTTCAATTTTCGTATCTTAGTGTAATCATAAATAAAAATAAATACTTAAAAATACTGACTTTAATGTAGTTTCAAGATCATCAAATCAGGGATTTTTGTTATCAAAACATAAATTAAGGAACTGCAGGAACTTGTTAATTACAAAATTATTCAATTTACTTAAATATTTATTATTTAACTTCTTGTGTTTAATTAATATTTTAACGGAATCTATTTATTTGTTAAAAATAATTGCTGTTTATTTTTATTTCCATTTATTATCCAATAGATTTTTATAAACCGGCCTCTCTTTTTGTAGGTCATGTTGTAAATCAATACTAATTCGAGTAAATATTTTTCTAAATACAATTTTGTTACCAAAAGTTATGTGTATGTCGCCCATATTGTCTTATACTATTTGCTTAGGCAGAATCGGTACTTAGTAGTAGTACTTAGACAAATGGATCTTATCATTATTTATATTTATTAGTTATATATAAGATATATGGCAAAAACACAAAAACTCCTACTTTATGCAGTATTATGTATCTTTTGTTTTTTTAAACTACTAATGTAATTGTAATAGTTGTAATTTTTTGTTGTTGCCTTATAATTTTTAAAAAAAATAATTAAAACTAAAAACTTTAAAAAAAGAAGTGAAAAGAAGGGGGAAAAGAAGTGAAAAAAAGAGTAGACAGTCACTTATAGCAAGTGATAGTTTATAATATAACAAAGGTGTGACTGGAAAACATTTCGTAAATTAATTCATTTAAGTTCAAATGTTGATGTAAAACCTGTCAATAACTTTATATTCAAAAACGCTCAATCCATAATAACAAGTGGAAAAGTTATAAATAATAATATTTTTTAAAGAGAACATATCTTTATAATTGTTGTGGTGTTTTACACATTATAAGCTTTTATGAATATATTATTAATATTTGTATACCAATTTTATTTATCACCAATTATCAGAGTTACTGCATCGTTACATTTCTAAACTTTCTATTAAGTCCATGTTAATTTAGGAATAAGTGTTAGTGTTATAATAAGAAAATATAAATGTTAATTAATTTTATATTCAGGACAAATAAATATTTGCAAGTTAATTAAAATTTAAGAAATGTATTCTTTTCGATATAAAGTTAAAATAGTTTGTGATTAAAAGAAAATACAACCAATGAAATTAAACAGCGTTTGATATTGTATTATTCTTATTACAGTCCGTTAAAGTCATTGGTTATTTGATTCTCTTTAGCAATTGAATTACTGTTCTGAAAAAATATGTAAAGCTACGTGACTAAGTAAAGGTCAAGTATTCGTACTTACTAAAAGATTTGTTTAAACATTCTTATTCTTCACTCGTTTGTTTTAGGATTTCGTAGTGCACTAGTACTCTTATTACACAGTGTGGTCGTAATCTTAACAATATATACATCTGCAACGTTTATGGTTTAAGGTAAATAATCTGTGATATAAAAATGTTTTGTGTTATTTTGAGATTTTTGGACTGTATAATTCTTACATTTATACAAAATATAGTTTCTAAATATTTTTTTTTGTTTGGACTATACAAATGAAATATGTTTTAAACTTAGAGTACGGGTTGTATTATCATTTAGACCCGGAGCAGAAGTGTTAATTACAGATGACAGAGAATAGACAAACATAAAGATGACGTATGCTATGGAATATTATACACATAGAGTTTAAATACATTTTAGGAGAAGATCGTTATTATTATATTATTATATTATGAGTAAAAAAATAAAATTATAAAAATAATATATGATTTTAATAAAATAATAAGCTATATAAATAATATATAATAAAGAAATATGAAAATCTTAATCTTTCACTATAAGGATTCTTATTAAAATGCTTTTTGATCCACAACAAATAACAACATCATTAGTTGTTATAAGTCCCTTAAATCTCTTCTTTGTAACTATATGTATCTATGTAATACCTAACGTGGACAGCCCCACGGTACGGGACAAATCACAAAAACTTATTTAGAAATAATTTGCATAAAATGAAAAAACTTGTATTCAAAATTTATATGTCGTACAAATGTTAAGAACTAATATTAAAATAAATAGTACAAAAGTATAATCACAAAATCTACAACGAGGTGATGTTATTGGTGATTTTCTTGGAGATGCAAGGATTGATTGAGGATATTGTGAAATGTGGCCCCAGTTCTGTCTTTTGGGAAAATTATGTGGCAATAATGAAATATAAATATATATATATATATATATATATATATATATATATATATATATATATATATATTTATATTATGACACATTTGTTAAAAACAGCCTTTAAAAAAAATATTTGGATTATTATTTTTCTTAGGTGGGAAAGAGAGAAAGTATTTGATGTTGTTATTATTGAGTTCTCTAAGAATTTAATTTATTTTATTTATCACTTACTTTTATTGCCTTTTTTATCCTTTCTGAAATATAAGTATATATATTTTTTCAAAGATCTGTCTGCAGCTGATGGTAGTTCGTATCTAATAGATGTCATAGGTAATCGAAGAAAAATGTACATCTCCTTAGAAACGTTGCTGTGGTGAAAAAAATATGGTAAATAAATTTTAATACATGTAAAATATTTTAATAGAATTATGTGATAAAAGCATTCACTACTTATTATATGTAGGCTATAAAATCGTGTGCATACATTTGCTTGACGGATAAATAGCACAATATATTGAATTATTATTAAATACACATATAATATGAAACTTTATACTACTTTTATGATCGTAATTATAGATAGATATATTTGAATATCGAATACATTATATAACTTTATTCAGTAAATCTTAATTATTATAATAATTTATCATAGTAGTATATATGTAACTAATAGCTGTCTGTACACATATACAAATTATTACTAAGAATTTTTAGTATCGAATAGAATCCAAAACAACGATATTTGTCGATTTAATTTTCTGTTTGTTTGTATGTTTGTTCGTGCTAATCTCTGAAACAGCTTATCCGCTTTGAATGTTGGTTTTACGATTATATTATGGTAACCTTTATTGAAGACTGTATTCTATAAATCGGTTAGTAAATAGAAAAGCCGTACTACCTTAGTTTTTCGATAAAAATATTGATAAGATACTGTTTTGTTTTGTTTCAATCTTTAGCAATTTTCCCACAATTAGTACAAAAAATAAAAATGTTTTTACTCTAATTTTACGCTCGTGTAAGATTTATTCCATCTTGTTGAGGTCGCCTTTAATTATCCTTCACAAGTTATCTTCATCTCGATAAGATCCTTGATGAATCCATCCTTTTAGTTGGAATAATATTTATTAATCTCAAGAATATAAGAATCGAAGATTAAAGAGCTCTTTGAGTAATCAGATTGAGTGCAGCTGACCCACGTGTTGTGTTTTGTATATTTACAATAGGTACTTACGGAGTGTGTTTGTATTATGGCATGTAGATTATTGTTTGGTTGTTTCTCTAAGAGTCTTAATTTTATATTTGATTTAAATAATATTACTTTAATTAATTAACGGGTAAAGTAAATAATATAATATGGTATATGCGAGGTATTAGAGATGTGTTATTGTATTATATAGTACTTCACATAACACGTTCTTCCAAAAGGCAAGCTTACGAAGATTATGTGATGTACTCACTGTATACTGTAAATACTGCAATTTAATTTAAGCCGATTTTCTAAACTTTTTCTTTTTCAAAATAATCTTAGTGAAAATTACTTTACTATTTAGAAAACTATATTTTTAAAGTAAATCTAGTTATAATAACGCTAAGATTTCAATTTATATATTTTTGTAGGATGCTGTCACTTTACTGAAAATATTACTCATATATGCACAAAAAAGTTACAATATTTATAAAGTAAACTCAGTTTCTCTCATGTATCTGATTTTGGAAAACGACTTCGACTTCTCCATATAACGAGAGAACGTGATCCTCCTGTGAATTGAAGATACCTTACTGAGGTACAAGTACTTTGTTTTGAAGAATTTCCTTAACTATTTGTTTCTAACCTATTTTGATTCGGACAGAATTACTATGTTTTCATAATTATGAACCCGAAACTTAATTAGAAAGTAAGTTTAGTTTGTAAAGGAAATGTTTTTATTTATTATTCATGTCTCTGTCTTCCTCTCAGTCGCAAAATAAACAAACAGTTGACCAAAAAGTTCTATAAACATTTTTAGTAATAATGTTATCCGAAGTTATTCAAATGAATTTATTACTATTGCAATACCATTAAAACAACTAGATAACTATTCAGCAGACGGATTGTTGTTTATGCTTTAGAGTAAGTTGAAGTTTAATTCTTAAAGTAATATAAACTATGTAAATAATAGTTTTGTAGAATCAATTACTTTTGTTTTTATAGTTTGTTTACAATGAGGGAACGTTATTAAGTTTATAAAATAAATATATTGAAGCTGAGAATTACCTAAGTCGTATTATTTCTACTTTAGAAAATAATACTTTATTAATAAACCTAATTAAAACAAATTGCATCAAAAGCCTAAATTAAAATAATAAAATGAACTCTACTTCTGTTAAATATGTAAAAAATAATGAAATGATCCGAAACAACACAGTCACATAACCGCGATTACAATTACAATAATTAGAACGAACACATAAAGATATGTGTATGTATTTTAATATAATATGTCTCCTGATACACACTTAAGATATCACCGTCACAGACATAATCAAACGTTTACTTTTTTATTGATTTTAAAACTATTTTTTGTATTCCAGCAGATTATTTATGAAATAGATATTAATCTTCACTAGATTTCAACTTTATTTGGTTTAAAAACTCATCAATCAAATATACAAAGTAATACTTTATGAGGGTGACTTTATATTTTATAGATCTACCTAATATAATCTTAATAGTTTTGTATATCTTTTATATTTCACATTAATAATTTGGTACTTAAAACTTAAGGATAAAAAGATGTTTCGAACGAAGTCACCGACTGCATCTAGTTTAAATTCAAGAACTGGAAACTCGGAAGTAAAAACTTATTACAATTTCAATCTGCCCTTAATTTAAAACGGGTTCTACAATGTATATTTTACAATTTCAATTTGAAGTAACATTTTTATTCCTTAAGTTGTTTTTTACCATACACGTGTATGCAAAATGGTTGTCGTATTTGAACAATGTTCTAATGAAAACGTGTTGTATTTAATAGTTTTACTTTACTTTGTTACACGTACTAAATTAAAAAGCATCTATTATGAATATAATTTTCATCAAGCTTCCACTGACAGGAACTTGAAAGTCAGGAAATACAGACTTGTTACTGGTATTGTTAGAAGCCGGCCTTCTTTCAATTTACGTTACTCAAGGGAGATGTTAGCGGCCATTAGTCTTAAGATAATACTGACAATATTTTGTTACAGCTGGGTTCGAACCCGGAATAGACCAAGATTAAGCTTATTCATTTTTTTACCCTCCGAGATGTGTTTTATGTTTTAGATAATATAGTACAATGGGATTTAATGAGATTTTTCTGAAAAAGATCACTGTATGTTTGGGTCAAGCGTGATCGTGTGAACTGGGTCTTTAGACATAGAAAAGGTTAACTACAATTTTCAAATCATAAATATTTTTTACACACAAACAAATTGGGCATCGATGGCCTATGTTTCATTTCATTTCATTCCAATATTTCGTAGACGGCTCCGTGGTCCAAGAAATAAAATAAATAATTGATCATTATTATATAAATAAATAAAAAAGTCATTGTTAATATTAGAGTTGACCAAAAAATAATCCTAAATATATATATATATATATATATATATATATATATATATATATATATATATAAATTCATCTATAAATAACATATTATAATATATATTTTATGTTATTTATAGATGAATTTATTAATTGCATTATGATTACTCAAAGTATTCTTTAATCATCGATTCTAATACTCTGATGGCAAATTATATTATTCCAACTAAAGGATGGATTTATCAAGGATCTTATCGATGTAAAGATAACTTTGTGAAGGGTAATTAAGGGCGACCTCAAAGCGGTGGAATAAATCTTACACGAGCGTAAATTAGAGTAAAAACATTTTTACTTTTTGCCGAATACTAACCTTAGATTAACATCTCTATGGGCTGTTAAGACCTAAACCTTCGACTATAAAATATAGTAGTTTTCTAATAAAAATTCGGGATGAGATGGCATCTCATAGGTCATATGTTCGATTCCTGCCAGTGTTAATTTATATTTTATTTTATACTTCCTTAAAATTCAAACAAAGGTAAAATGGCTAAATATGTCTCTGGACCATTTCAAACCTAAAGTGGGTTCACTTGCTCTTATGAGAAAAATTTTAAGCTTTCGAAAATATAGAATTTTTTGGTAAATTTTAATATTTTAAAAGTACGATTGAAATACAGAGAAAATATACTTTTTGTTATTGAGACTCTGTGCATATATGTATATATATCTGATATACATTAATTTTTGTATTTGTATACCATTTTATTCGTAGATATCATTACCATTGACATTTTAAAACCACTTTCCATATTACTTATAAGGGTCCATCAATTATGTATTATAGTCTATTACGTTCTTCGATGAATGGGACATCAATAGAAATAAGATTTTTCAAATTCAATTAAATCCAGGGAAAAATCTCTTCAAATAAAAAAACAAACTTTAGCCTAACCTTATTAAAATACCATTACATATATTTTAGAAGAAATATTTACTACCAGGTGACCCTAGACCTACCAGACCTACCTAGACCAGGTGACCCTAGACCCTAGCTGACTACAGCTCATATTGTGCTGACTCGACCGGGAATCCGACGCGTTTGGCTATAAGTCAGCGGATTGAGATTAAATTTGGGACCGGTTTGTTTCCCTTTCAATGATCCCAGTAACTGCGCTACGGCTGTAGCTGATGTGATACTACAGAGCATGGAATTGTTGGTACTAAATTCAGTAGTACCACTTGGTGACAGATCGGTCTTGATTTGAGGCGTCTATTAGGGCTGCAGCACTTACCAAACGGCAGGCGTATCAAGCTTGAGTTAATGAATTAGACAGGAAGGATCAGAACTCTAGAGTTCTGAAGAGGAAACGTAACTTTGCTTTCAGATTCTTCAAACGGCAAATCGCTAGACCAAAGCTCAAGCATGTCGTCAAAATTGGGGATCAACTGAAAAGGTAACAGGCGGGCATGCAAAGTTCTGGACGCTTTTCAAAGCCATTGCACATGAGGAATGATTCTCTGACCCAAACGGCAAAAGAGAAAACCAAGCTCTTGGACGTTATTTTTGCCTTAAAATCGACTATACCCGTTCGAAGGGAAGACACCACCTTCTATTCCGCGGTGTCAGAGCTCAATACCGGAAATAATTTTTCTGCATCATCATCATCATCATCCAGGAAATCATCCAAATAACATTTCCCCAACGGTGCTACGAATATGTGCCCCTGAATTGACTCCAGTGCTAACACGTCTGTTTCGGTACTCCTGCCTTAAAGGCATAGTCCTGGTCTCATGGAAGCGCGCACTTGTCCGTCAGATCCTTAAAAAAGGAGATAACTCGGACTTCGATAATTACAGATCTATAGCCTACCAACCTATCTTTTCTCCAAACTAATGGAGAGCATCATCATGCCTAGCACAAGGTCAGGAGCAATGTTACACATTGCTTTCAATAGCGGGGCGCGGGCCACGGCAAGCAGCGGGCGCCGGGCGGACACAGCGCTGCCCGGGAGGAATGAAGAGGAAGAATGGTAGTGGTGGGGTTCGGCAGTCCAGCCAGAACGACTTCGCTCACGCTCCTATTCGTATATGCATAAGTGATTCAATACAAATTTATTATACAGTCTACTCTTTTATTCTATCACAATCATCGTCTAGATAGTCAGTTCTCCCTACCTAAATAAAAAAATAAAATCTAGTTGATTTTGAGACATTATATAAATTTATCATTGACTAAATTTTTCTTTTCCCATCTAATAATTATAATCTTAAACGAGATAAGAAATTATATAATTTAATAGTTGTTGATAGTTCAATTGAGTAAATAACTGTCTGATAGATTTTCAAATTTTACATTCAAAACTTTTAAGAATTTACTTATTTTGTTACCTTTCAATGGTTGTCAATTAGTTTTATTGTAGTATTCTATTAATAAGGAAATAAAATGTTGAAACATTGAATCAGCTGATTATTACACGGTTAATATCAATATTTTCAACTCAAAGCCAGATAAAAACATAATACTCGTAAATGTTAGGTATTGTGTTAATTATTCGTCATATAAGAGAGTTTTATGATTTAGAATAATGTTAAGAAGATTATAAATTGAAATAATATAAAACTAATTGATACCACACTTTGCCGTTTCTGATTATTGTAATCTCTATTTTATCAATCATTTTCGTAGATGGTTGATTTCCTCGAAGTATCTAGCAAATAAAAAACTTTTCAGATTTTAGAACTCATTGTTTTCTATGATCCACGTTACTTTTCTTTATATTATTGTTTACATTTTAATCCATATTACTTTCTCCTACATCTAATTACAATAATTCATATCTGATACTTTTACTATAAAGTATAAATAAACTTGAAATATCCTATAGATTATAATTTTTCTAGGAGCTTGTTGTTCTAAGCAATTAAACGTTGTTCTAAGTAATTAAACGCATGGAACAACCGGCTTTAGGCCTTTGAAAGTAATAAGTCCAGACCAGGAAAGATTAAACTGATTCTTAATATAAAGAAATGTAAGACAAAGCAATATCTTTTGTTTAGAACGTAATCAAAGAATATTGGTTATAATTTAACAATGGTGTCAATTTTCCTTTAACATTCGGACTGAAGCAGGGGCTATAATAGATGATAAATATACAATGATGTCTGTTTGGTAACAAAGTTCCAGAAATTTATAATTAAAATTTAAATTAAAAGTTTTACATTACTATAACTGATTCCAGTTACTCTTTCCGGGTGAAGTGTTAAAAGGCGTTTGGAACGCCTTGGGAATATTAAGCCTAAAACTATTAAACAGGTATGATTTGCGTTTTGTTGATTTTTTAAGGAGATTACTAGCTTTAAAGGTTATGGATTGTTATGATATACAGCCTGTAATATTTCACATTACATACATTATCGAATATAATTTACAGTTTTAGAGATTTGTGCGTTACAACTAACCAAATAATACGTGATTATAAAATATAATACCGTGCAAATCACTCACAATGTACAATAATTTTGTGTACGTAAATGTAATTTTAACATTAACTAATTTGATAAGCCCCAACCGTTTTTCGTATCTCTTCACAATGCTAATATGTTTTGTCGTCAGCTCTAAAAATGATACTCGGATAAGAAGAAAATTATTTAAGCTAAAATCAAACTTATTCTATTGTGATAGAGTTGAAATTATAATTATGCATTTTAAAATGCCTGTCTAATAAAACATTTATGAAAATTATAAAGTTACGAATGTGTTCCATATAGTTTAGGAAGAGTGGTTTAGAGCATTTATTATGCATATATAAGTTTTGGTCAAATCTAATCATTTACATTGCAGTGCTATTCACACACACTTGTCGCAGTATTTAGTAATATCATTGGCAAAATTTAATTTGTTTTTGAGCATTTTTTCTTATACAAAAATGTTATAAATGTTATTTATTTGTTAATTTGAGTTGGTGTTCTTTTTTACTCCCCCAAAACGAGACGGATCATAACTTTTAAGATCCATTTTACTTTTATTTTAGCATCAAGGTTACAAATTTTATACTGTTTTATCAATAAGTAGGATTCTCAAACAAAAACAACAAGTAAAGATTATATTAAAGAAATATGTAAATGTGACTTTAGATCCTTCGTCTTTGATTTTTTGTTAGTCTGATATACCTTAAAGGCAAACTTATTATATTAACATAGTATTATTTATTATATTCATTCTCAGTTTGTGTAGGAATAAAAAATCGAATTATTGTTAGTAAAATAACAAGCTTCTGAAGTTTTTCTTTTTAACTTGCAATTTCATTTCTAGTTTCAGGAGAAGTAACAGCTGGATTTATGCAATTCCTTACTCGCTTTAACATTCTGTTGAGTAAGATTCATAATGGGCTTCACAAGTAGTATTACAGAGCTTCTTAAATAAATATAGTACAAAAATACTTAATAATTTAAATAATTTATAACTCAGGCATAGAATAAAAAAGAATATCCGTGTAATAAGTAATTTACACAACTTTGCTGCTACTAATATTCAATATTTACAAGTGACCTATATACAGTCCCATACTTATACTCGTACTTGTGTGCTGGTGCAATAAAACTGGGATAAACCTGATTAAAAAACCATGGTAAAATGGCAATATAAGTGTAGTCAAATAGAGTACAACAATTTTATAATATATAAGTTATTTCTTACAATAATTAAAGATGAAATAACTTTAATATTTCACAGATTTGAAAGGAACATCACTTTAATTGAATATAATTTACTCAGTCACTAATGACATTATTGTTAGATGATGAAATAATAATTACAGTGTCTCAATTGCAACTCTTCCGGCTTTGTAACAAATATTCGGTAATGATTTCTGTTTAATATTATACATTTTTTATTGTTTGTCATAATAAACGTACTATTTGTAATAAAATTCTCGACTATTATTCTTGTTACAGCTTAAATAAAATGTGCTGTGGCCATTTATAATAAATATATTTATTTACCTTCACGCCATATCCCTTGCGGGGTAGCCAGAGACGACGGAGCACCAAACGCTACGGTCTCTGCATACCTCTTTCGCCTCGGCCACAGACATCAACCTCTTCATACATGCCCTCCGGGGGGTCCTCATGCCTTTTACGTGACCTTCCTCCAGTATCGTAGCTACTGTGTTTTCGAAGGTCACTCGAGGCCTCCCCCTGTCTCTCTTACCGCTCACTTTTTCCATATAAATCTTTTTTACCATTCTTTCATCACTCATTCGTTCAACGTGCCCAAACCACCTGAGCACGTTCTTCTTCATTCTCACCGTGACATCTTCGCTAGTACCTGCCATTCTGTGGATCTCTTCATTGCGGATTCGATCAGCTAGACTGACTCCGCATATTCTGCGAAGAGATCGTTAAAAAGATAAAAATATATAAAGATACTTAAAAAGCATATTATAATAATCAATTACTAAGTAAGTAAGTAAGTGATATTATTTCTTAATCACAGTGTTGTGATAAAATATAAAATTATCAACAATGTGTGTATAACAAACACTTTCTGTAAACTGTGAAGTACACATTGTGTACGGGGAGTAAGAGCGCCGGAAACTCAACTTCCTTCTCGTTAATGTTTCCTTAGAGAGTGTTCGCAACTTCCTTTATGAAGCAGACGTCTAAAGATGACGGGAAACATTCCACCAGTCATCTCAGGTCTTTGAGCGTTACAAACAAACAAAACTATTTATCTGTCCGTTTCTAAGACATTTTATATATACTGTTAATTATTAATAATACTTTACCTATTTATAATAACATATGTAACTTCAATGCAAAAGATAAAATTAACTTTAAAGCTCTTTGAATCACAAATTTTAAATGTACAAAACATAATATGATTCATTTTTCACATCGGACTTTTTAATTGTGTGTTCTTTGATATAAACGAGACTGACAATTTCACAAAAACAACGTTGAAAATATCAGAGAGAAAAAAATAGAAAATAAAAATGTTATAATAATACCTTTTATCGCAATTAGGCTTAAATAAAAAGAGACAAATAATTTCTAAAAGGACAATCGTTTAACTTTAACAGAATATAATTATAATGTAATCTATTTAATAAAATGCTTTTTTAAACAATATTATGGAAGATTACCATAAATAACTTAACACATATTTTCATTACGATTATTCAGATGTTAGATTATTTCTAAGTTAAGATTCTTATTTGTGGGTCATAGATATTTTTAGACTATATAAGAATTAAATATATCCTTTATTGTTCAAATAAATTGTAAGATTATATTATATTTGGTCTTTAGTTTTTGGTGGTACAATAAAATCATTACACTTGGTTACTGGTTTTCATTTTTAAACAACAAACCGTCATTTTGATTATATTCTATTATATTATATTGTGTGTGTGTTTGTTTAATCCTGCTGTATGATATGTGATATATTACTGTTTACTCGGTTATACTTTCACTCTAATAAACCAGTTTAATTTCTATTTTATAAACTTTAAAAAAGTGTTTTGCTTATTATTTATTGAAAGAATAATATATTAATAATAAAGAATATTATAATTATAATCCTTAATAAGAATGATGCGAGTCGCGGTAGTCATAAAAATCTTTTACTTTATTTTAAATCCTTGAGAATTGATATTTAAAAACATTGAATACTTATAAATTTTTTACAAAGCAGACAAATACCAGGTGTGCAACTAAGTTCCCGGGTTTTTACATAAATGGCGTTCACAACTAATATATTAAACTGATATGTATTAAATTAAGTTATGTTTGTAGCCTTGACTTGTTAATAATTCCCCGCCATAATTTGACTTCATATCGCGAGTAAAAAAGTAAATTTTTTCAAAGAGGATGACGGTATTTGTGCCAAGTAAACAGTGTTTGCGGGAGGCTTTGCTTTTCCGTTTTAATCTAAAGATGAGTGCAGCTGAAGCATGTCGAATGCTTAAGCAGGCCTATGGCGAACAAGCACAATCAAAAACGACATGCCAGAATTGGTTCAAGCGCTTCAAAAGTGGCAATTTCGTCACTGAGGACAAAGAGCGGTCCGTGAGACCAAAAAAGTTGAGGACACTGTTCTGCAAGCTTTATTGGATGAGGGCGATACCCAAACCCAAGAACAATTTGCAGAGGCATTGAATATCAGTCGTCAAGGTGTTTCGAAGCGTTTACATGCCATGGGAAAAATCCAAAAGGAAGGAAAATGGGTCTCGCGTAAGTTGAATGAGAAGAAGATGGAAAACCGAAGAGCCACTGCTGAAATTTTGCTCTTGTAACATGAAAGAAAAAGTTTTCTGCACCGAATTGTAACTGGTCACGAAATGTGGATATATTTTGAGAATCTGAAACTCAAAAAATCGTGGATTTTCCCTGGTGAAGCATCAATGTCGACAGCGCGGCCAAATCGTTTCGGTAAAAAACAATGCTCTGCGTTTGGTGGGATCAGCAAGGTATTATCTATTATGAGCTGCTGAAACCGGGCGAAACTGTCGATGGGCATCGCTAACGACAGCAGCTCATAAACTTAAACGAAGTGTTGTTGCAAAAACGTCCAGAATGGAAGACGAGGCACGAGCGGGTTATAGTGCAGCATGACAACACGGAGCGTTGCCACGACAACACAACACGAGCCATTGCATGTCCATCGTCCAGGAGATTATTAAGTCTTATTTGGGATCTATTACCATACCTGCCCTATTCACCGGACTTTGCCCCATCCGATTTTCACCTATTCCGGTTAATGGCACATGGTTTCTCTGGGCTACATATGGCGAACCTGGAAGAGGTGCAAAATTGGGTGCATGATACTTTGAAGAAGTAATTGAAGGTAATTCTATTTTTTTTTTCATTGTTTATAAAAACCTGGGAACTTAGTTGTGCACCAAATTGTATTAAAAAAAGAAAAATATTAATACTTATTTACGTCACAAATGGAAACTACGCAACATTACATTTCTAACTGGAAGAGTTTGGGAAAATTTTATAACTCAGATCCTATTGATGTATTATATTAAACTCATATATTGCCAATTATATAGATCGGTATAAAATGATTATAAATTTTGTTGGGTTTTCATTTCTAAAACAATTTCTTTCACTAGTCACTTAAATTTGAACCTTATATTCTTAAAATAAAATTTATTTTGTATAAAATTAGATTTCTTGCATGTTTTAACATTATTTTCTAGTCATCATTGTAATAAAAGGGTTCACAACACGGGTGACGTTTATCAAACAGGACACTTTAGGACGTATTCACATGTTATATAAGTAACATAGGTTTTTTTCAGGGCCAGGTAAAAGGGATAAAAAAATATTGTTTAATACGTATAAAATATAAACTATGATACGAATTAAAATTAGTATGTTAAAACCAAAAAACTAATTGTTTTTTATATAATATTTTTAAATTATAGATTTAATCTTAAGTTAAGTTTTTAATGTTTTCACAATAAAATTGTCTTGTCCCCTATTGATTTAATATTTTATTACTTTTCAAGCTGTTTTGAAAATATAATAATTATTATGATTATTAAAATATTGATAAAAAATGCATTAAAATGGTCATTATTTACTACATCGAAATACTTAATTATGATTAGTTCTTTATACAAAACAAAACTGCTATATATAAAATAAAGATGTTATATATAGATATACTTTATATTAACAATATCATAATAGTATTTGAAGAGTCTGCCCAGTACCTACTTATCGTGTCGGTCATAAAGGATCACGTCTATTACGCTAATAGCGACGCCAGGTGTGTAAAAGGTCCCCGCATTCCAGGTCGGTGATCCTTAAGGAAATTAATGTGGTATTGATATCCGTTTAATATACAATACATGTAAGTTTTACTCAGCATATTTTCATAAGCATATATTTTTTATTAATATATTATTATGTTTTTGAAGTATTTTGATAAAATAAATTTCTCTTAGCATATAAGGCGAATAAGTTATTGAATAGGTTGGCGCAGCCGCACGACGTGTCCAAGCTTGATGTCGAATTATCGCATAAGAAGCTGGAAACTTCAAGATCCACTGATCAGAGAGGAATATCAAGAAAGGGTTTCCAAGAAGCTTGAAAGCTGTGATTCTGGAAATGAAAGTGTTGAAGTATGCTGGCAGAACCTTAGGAATGGTATGGTGAAAGTAGCGACAGAAGTATGTGGTAAAAGGAAAAGAGGTTTTAGTAAAAAGCGCGATGAATGGTGGGATGATGAAGTGAAAGACGCTGTAGAGTTAAAGAAGCATGGCTGGATTATAAAGCCTCTGGTAAGGATAAAAGTATGAGAGAGATAAGAAAAAGAGCGTACAAGCTGCAAAAGCACAAAACGAAAGCACTTATAAAGATGAAGCGTGAAAATTCTGAGAGGGAAAGGGATGAAAGGTTGACGAATAACTTCCGGGAAAACACGAAGCTTTTCTGGCGAGAAGTTAGTGGTTCGCGGGGTTGTTCGGTAACCTGTAGAATGAAAGGGGTGCTTTCGAAGAGCGGTAAAATTTTAACTGAGCAAGCACACGTTTAGCAGCGGTGGGCGGAATTCTATAAGGAGATGTATGAACGTGAGGACGCCTCGGTCTTGACTACCAGCGTAATGCTGAGTCAAGATGTAGCCGATGGTGAAATCAGTTTGGAAGAAGTAGAGAGCGTGATTCGAAGTCTGAAATGTGGTAAGGCTGCGGGAGCAGATGAAGTTACTGCCGAGATGATCAAATATGGTGGGCCACGCGTCTGGGATTGTTTCTGGTTTTTGTGCAATTTATGCTGGAAATCTGGGGAGGTCCCAGACGATTGGCGAAGTGCAGTCATCGTACCTTTGTATAAAGGCAAAGGTTCACAGATAGACTGTGCAAGCTATAGGGCCATCAGTTTGATTAGCTTGGGCGGTAAAGTTTATGCTAAAATTTTAGCGAGAAGAATGCAAGAGAGATCTGAAAGGCTGTTGTGGGAGGCCCAAGGAGGTTTTAGACCTGGAAGAGGGTGTATAGATCAGATCTTTTCCCTCCGCATGATCACGGAAAAGTTTTTGGCCCTAAACCAAAAGGTTTTCTGTGCTTTTGTGGATTTGGAAAAGGCGTTTGACAGGGTTGTGAGAAAGAAGTTATGGGAGATACTGTCGCGATACAATGTGAACGGACCCTTGCTACAGGCTGTAAGGTCTCTTTACCGAGATCACTCAGCTTGTGTGCGAGTAGGAGCTGGCATGTCGCCCTGGTTTGACATCCAATCGGGTATTAAGCAAGGCTGCGCTATGTCAGCTTGGTTGTTCAATTTGTATTTGGATAGTTGTCTCCAAGGAGTGAAAGATAATGACATGGGAGTGAAACTAGGTGACCTTAAGGTCAATTGCTTGCTACATACAGATGATGTAGTGCTCATTGCATCATCTGAATGCAATTTGCAGGCATTGGTCACCACTCTGAAAGATGGGTGTGAAATTAATGGTCTTAACCTGAATGTAGATAAGACGAAGGTTCTGATATTTGAAAGAAATGAAGAAAGAACAGAATGTAAGATCAACGTGAATGATAAGATAATAGAACAAGTGAATGAAGTGGTATATTTGGGAAGTATGTTTAGCAGAGACGGAAGATACGAAATGGATGTGGAAAGGCGTATTGCTGCCGGTAACAGAGTCAATGGTGCTTTGACTGCATTGTTGAGACGGCAAAACGTCAGTATAGCTGCACGTTGGGCTGTACACAATGCAGTTTTGCTACCGACGCTGTTATACGGCAGCCAAACATGGGTAATACAGAAGAAGAATGTAAGAAAGATGAATGCTGTGGAGATGCAATCTCTTCGCAGAATATGCGGAGTCAGTCTAACTGATCGAATCCGCAATGAAGAGATCCACAGAATAGCAGGTACTAGCGAAGATGTAACGGTGAGAATGAAGAAGAACGTGCTCAGGTGGTTTGGGCGTCGAACAAATGAGTGATGAAAGAATGGTAAAAAAGATTTATATGGGAAAAGTGAGCGGTAAGAGAGACAGGGGGAGGCCTCGAGTGACCTTCGAAAACACAGTATCGATGTTACTGGAGGAAGGTCACGTAAAAAGCATGAGGACCCCCCGGAGGGCATGTATGAAGAGGTTGATGTCTGTGGCCGAGGCGAAAGAGGTATGCAGAGACCGTAGCGTTTGGCGCTCCGTCGTCTCTGGCTACACTGCAAGGGATATGGCGTGAAGGTAAATAAATAAATAAATAAATAAGTTATAGAAAATACTAATTAATGCAGAACTAAGCTACTAGATATTAAACTAGATATTACCAAGATATAGCTCTGAGGGAAGACTGGATCCTGTGTCAAAGAGTTGTGACTTATACAGTTTCTTACTCCGAGTGTAAATGTCACGTTTAATAGTGAATATTTATTAAAGGAATATTTATTATATTTATTTATTTTGTATGAAACATAAAGGTATGCACAGGATATTTTTAAATCATTGTAAATTATGAAAAAAAATTAGATTTATCTTGAAGTATGAGACTAAAGGCTTTTTTTTATCTTCATCTCGATAACTTCCTTAATGAATACATTTTTTTACTTGGAGTAATATTATTCATCTTAAGAACATATGAATCGAAGATTGAAGAATCTTTGAGTAATCATAATCTATGGACATCAGCTACCCCTTACAATCTTTATGAAGAATGCTATTGTTATTTATTAGTTATTGTTTCTCTAAAAGTTTTAAAATTATTCTGGAATTTTATTATATTACTTTATTTTTATCAACCAATAATAAAATCACTATTAACGAATAATGTACTTACTATTACCAGATTCAGATTTATTATTGCATTTTCAATTTCGTTTGTTTTTTTCATTTGTTTACAACATAAGATTCAAAGACTACGTACAATAAGAAAGAAACTATATTTCTACTCCTAAATAAAAGAATATTTTATTAAAGTGTTGACAAATAAATTTAATTCTTAATTATACAAATTAAAATACGAGAATAAAATAGTTCACATCAAAAGCCTTAATTAAAATAAGAATTATTTTATTATAAAGAAATTAAATAAATAATAAATTATATAAATAATTATTCGAAATACCGACACGATATAAACCACATGATGTAAGTTTGTTAATAATATATCGTTGTTGGTGACAAGTACAACGTTGTCTCACTGTATTATATGTAGTGATATTGTATGGTGTCGGCGTAACACCCTAATGTATTTTGTTATACTTACATAAAGCCATTCCTGAAAATAGTGGTTTTTAAGGGATTTGGAATGAATAATGATGTTGTAACTATGATTTGTAAATTTGTTATTAAGACATTTTTCAGAGAAACTTGTGATTTACATAAACGATAGGAAATTGAAATATAAAATCCTATAATATATCAAACGTTTTTAAAGTACTTTTAATTTAAAGATTAAATAAGAGTCTAATCAAATTTAGTTCAAATGAAATGTATTGTTTATATAAATTTACTGATCCTTTTTTTATTATATTGTGCTATGACATTGAAAATTAAATGTCTTTTAGTGGTTAGAGGTATAATCTTTCATGGCGTCGCTCGTGACTTTACAAACAGCGGAGCGTGTTCAAGATTGTATTGGCCGACCTGCAATGGAAAGTGGATTATACATTTAACACATTAAAAGTTTGTTCACGTATGTAAAATTTGCCAAACGGAGTACCGACATTATGTATTGTCATGACGACTCGAATGGAATTCCAGGAGTCGTAGTTTCGGTTTCTGATCTTATTGATTCATATATTCTTCTTAGTAATATTAAATAATTATTACTTATTAACTTAATTCATCAAGTGTGTAAGAACTGGAGGAATTTACAAAATATTCAATACGTCTAGACAAACGTCTGCGATGTACTGAAAGTGGAATTTGATATCTATGTTTTAAATCTCTTTATTATGAGCAGAAAATAAATAACAAAATAATGTTACGTAGTAGCAAAAACGGTAAGTCTTAAAAATATTCTACAGAAGCTTTGAAGAAATGTTGTTTATTTTTTGTTCATTAAATCAAATTTTAATTACGCTGTATAGTAACTATTATAATGAAGTGTTTTCTATAAAAATCATTGTCAATCCTCTAAAGTAGATATATTTTTTACATCAATGCTTATCCAAATCTACATCCGACAGCGCTCCGTCCCCAGCGAATAAGCAGCTTTAAGTTTTAATATAAGCCGAAAGTGAATTTGATAATTAAAAATTAATTTGTTAAGATAAGTTTATTGGAAAAACTAATGTTTTAATTTTCTTGCATGTCGTTACAAGACACACCTATATCGTTTTAAATATTCTTTAACACTTATCGTGATGATAACCAAATTTATTTAGTAATAAAGTTGTCTTGAAAATCTTATTCCAAATACTGTTAAATACATAGTTAGAATAATAGTTTCAAATCCTATTGTATTTAGTTAAAGATCCAATCGATATCTGGTGGAGGTCAAGTTTACATCTGCATAGTGACCGGCTCTAACGACAATGTAACACACGATAGTAATGATATGAGATTTCATTCTACAAGGAATAAAACAATGTTTTTATAAAATAATACGTTATTTCAAACGTATCTCATGTTGAAAACGTATAATAAAGAATAACAGAGTAAAGGAAATATTTGCACAAAATAGAATTTGAAATATGGGAAGCTTTCTGCAACTCAAGTTCAATATCAACTCCCGACCTACTTTAGTGCCCTTGAACTATTTGAAGATAAGGATCGTCGTATCGTGGATGGTGTGATTTCTATAAAAATAGCATTTTTTCTAAGAGGTAACCTTTGACACGTGTCAACATTCTTAGAATATTCGATTGGTCCAAACATTATGTAACAAAAAACTATATTCTAGTAATAAAAATTATACTGATAACAACTTGTTAATTTTGAAATTAAGATTAAGTTGTCGAAAGTATCTTATATATTTTATGGTAGCCTTATTTTCTTATAAAATATAAATTTACACAGACAGACAGACATACATATATATATACTACTAAAACTATACAATAAAATTAAGTTTTATTTTCACGTATATAGATAACTTCTCTCTATATTTATTTATTAAGTGGAGAAAAATTTGGTGCCGTTAACAAATACTTTAAAAAAAAAATTTTAAAGGAAATATTATTATTCTATTTTCTTTCAAGTTTTTCTTAATATTTATTTTAGTATTATTAGATCTTTAAGTAAAGTAAAATAAAAACATTCGGTTTATATCTCAAGAATATATCAAGTGTTTTATAACTAAGAATTGAATATTGCTATATTGATAGTTTTAGGAAACAATACCGAGATGAAGACGACACGGTAAAGGATCATAAAGACATTTCTTGAAATCTTGCTCGGAACGCTAGAAACTATTGGAGACATACTTTACTCAATACGACCAGTTTTAGGGGACTTGTTTTATTGTTTATAATAAAAATTATAAAAGAAACTTTACCTTAAAGTTTGGATTGAATTTAAGTAATCAGCCAGACGGTAAGTAGAACCACCAGCAACGAAAATCTGCGAATAGGCATTTGGTTCACTCTACCAAACCTATTTTTATCAAATTCTTCACGTCAATCTTCTATTGAGAGCGTTATGACCTTCGATAGAAGATTACGCGATATAAAGGATATTAAAAAGTTAAGAAGATTATTATTATTATAACTATGTAAGATAAACAAAATAGCCTAGCAGGATGGAGAATAATATTCTACTTTGGTCTTTTTATACTGTGAAGTTAATTTCAATTTCAAATTAAGACTAACAACTCTATCTCTCTAATTGTATGTCAAAGGCAGGGCGGTAAATTATAGGCGGTATTAGAAGCGAGAAACCTGAATGAAGGTTGTCTGGCTAACTCACCTGAGACCTCTTGAATACAAAACATACAGTACTTTATTGTTTAATTCGACATAAAGATGATTTTTTAATTTTTAAATATTCATTTATTGAAATAGTTTTCATTTTAGTTAAAGGTTTTTTAAGATCTCTTTTTCCTTTCTTTGAAGTAAATCTAGGAACAAAAGGTAGTGTTTCTAGATTCGCACACACTCAAATATATTTATAACAACCATATTTAAGTAAACTAGTATTGTTATACTAAAACTTTTTAATTTAATGATTAGAGTGTTTTGTTAGAATAGCTTTTCATGAGAAGACGACTTTAAGGATGTTGTCCTTCGACAACGAGCTTCATAAGAATCTCTCATTTTGTAAAAGTAACGCCGAACTCCGGTGTCTCTCTGTGTGTGTGTAACGTGTCTGTGTGGTTGTAATTGTAAACATTATATTATATACGTAAAGATGCGAAATTATATCGGATATAAATTGTGTTTCAATCTAGATTAAGGATTAAGGACATATGATTTACCATTTTGTATCTTTACGGAGATAATCAACTGAAAACTGAAACAAAAAAGAGATAATATTATAGAAGATTATCAATATTTTGATTAAAACACAATAAATGAGTTTAATTAAATTATTAATTACAAGTTACAGCGTGTTTTTATATTTGTCTATTTCATGAAGTAAACACACTTCATGTAATCCATGACAGTAATTATTACTAAGTATAATATGATACAGCGGTCTCGCGGTATTATTTTTCACTTACTTTTTCTTAATGAACGTTATACATTATCTATTTCTCCTTTCTATAGCAATAAATGAATATTCATAAATATAAATCTGATTAAATCATAATAATTAATCTTTTGTTATTATTATGACTTAATCAGATTTAGTTTGATTTTGATGATTGATTTAATCTAGATAAATAATCATAGTAGAATTTGTCTTCATAACCCTGTCTGCAAGATATCAATAATGCAAGTGATATTGCTTTTATGCATATAAGTGATACTTAGAAACACAAGGATTCTTGTTTACACGCGGGACATCTGGATATCTCTTGCTTTTACTGGAATTTTCTTTAGTTTTTCATATATGTCGTGTCACGTGGGCGAGATAGGATGGTGGGTCGATAGTCCATGTGTAAAATTTGTCGCTTCACATACAACTCATCTAGTAGCATCCTCTCATCTAGCGTTACCTCATATATTTATAAATAGAACATTACAATTATTTCAAAAACACACCATTATCACAAAAGAGTATTGTTCTTCATAGGACTCGTAACCCTGCCCTTAGAGGTCACTGGTCACAAACACCTGATCCACAGGCCAGTCAACTACGTTAAAGTATATTGGGATAACATTATTTATTTAGTAAATAAACTCTATTCAATTTAAAAAGAAAGGACAAGCACCCGGCTTTAGAAATTTAAATTTGTTTAGAGTTAATCCAATCATTACTAATTTATCGCCTTTTGTCTGAATTTAAATATATTTCACACGTCTTGAGAGAATACGAGTACAAAGATCCCTACAAGTTGTCTGTTAATGTGAAGTCCTAACCATTAGATCATTATAAATATAAAATAACTCTTAACTACCAAATAATTTTTTTATTTTACTTAATTACAGATGATTCTTTAAATAATTAAACTGTTGTGTAAATTAATAGTTAACCGAGGATTAGAAACATGATCCTTCAATATTATGTTAGAGTTTTCATTCCTTGTATTACTTACATTTTTTTTTATTCAATTATGTCAAAACAAAAATTTATGAATGATTCTGATCGTGTCCGCTGATTTTGAAAATACAAAAGAAAAAATAGATAAAGTAAAATAAGAATATATATAATTAAATTTATAATTTATTCATAGTCTTAATTCTTTCATTAAAATAATAATAAATAGTTATATGTTAAAGGATTTTCTGGAGTAGGTATTTTTATTTTATATCTAATTTTTTTTTATAATACTTTTTTAGAATGGTATCAGCTTTCGTAATGAGTTATCTCCGTTTTTTGCCGCAAATAATGAATAATCTTTATTATGTTGAGAACTAAATCTTTTTCTTTTATGTTTAATTGTGGTCAATTTTGTTTTAATTTCAAATAAAATGAAGAAATCGAAACAAATTGGACAGGAAAATTTTCTTTTTTGTGTTGTTACATTACCGGCAAAAGTCTGACCTCTGGTGATTTTTAACAAAAGTAATATTTGAAAAATATATCAAACAAAACAATACACTTAAAGTAATTAAGCTTGTCCAAAGAGAGGGTCACATAATTAACAAATACACTGTTTATCCTAACCGAGTCACCTTTGGTGTCATATGTTTACTCACAAATAAGAGAGGCATCATCAACTCATTATTTCAAAGTAAACAATGACTTGTGATATTCAAATAGCGTTTGGTTCAAGAGAATAGAGGTATCGGAATATAAAAATTAAGTCATATGAACTTTATTTTATTTTAAAACCCATACTAAAACGAAAATATTATTTAGCATTACATTCCATGTTGAATCTAGATCATAATTCATATTTTATAATATTTTTCAAGTTAACAGAATTTTCGGAAGCAAATATATTATTATAATAATTAATAATAAAAAATAACAATATTAAACATTCTCTAGTTACAACTATTTTTTCTCATTGTAATAAAAATTGTTTTGATTTTTAATTTTTATTATTTGCAATTTTACCATACAACAAACACAAACCCGCATTGCGTATTTTGTACATTATCATAAAAAGTACCATTGCCCAATCCAAATTTCATTTCATCTTCTTAAGACTTAATTTGTATTATTATTTTTTATTTCCAGTAAGCATGCACTTATGGAAAGTCAATGTCTAGTTCCACGGTTCCAAAAGGTTCTGTGAAGAAAAACCCTCAAGAAACATCACTCCACATTTTTTGAACTTCCTATTAATTTACACTCGTTTATACTACTGTCTTTTGAGTTACAGTTATATAAGATATATGAGAATAAACAAATTAGTACCACAAGAATACTAGAATAACTAACCACGCCACTTCTAGTTTTATGATGATCTCACATTTACAAAGGTTTAAGGGATTCTTTAAAAGTTACAAGTAGTGGTAATTATATAGTGCCTTATATTTTAACAAAAAAATCTAATAAACAACACATTGGAAGTGAAGCACATTGCGCAGAGCTGTTAGCAAGTTCATTACTGTTTATTGGGTTTTATGTAAGCCGATAACTACACTAATCGTCTAGCCTGCTATCGCAAAGTCCTCCAAGAAGTAGAGCGGGATCAGCAGAACGAGGTAGTATTCGATTTTTATCGTTCACTAGTGTACCAAGTAGAATTTTTCAAAGTGTCAGCCGCTCTACTGATATTTTGTGAAGATCCATTTCATCTCATTTCCTCAATTGTTTTTCATCGTTGCATTTTATATCACCATTTGATATTTCACCTTAATTTCTAATTTATTTGTTTAATGAATTTCTTATAAGGCCTGGTCACGAATATCTTTCTTACTGTCTACGACGTGACTTTGTCCAGTTTGATACAATGCTAGTAATGATATAGTGTTCCAAAATATTTTCAGTGGTAAATTATTTATTGTTAGGTATCTCACATGCTCATTCGCCTTCCTGTCAAATACAAAAGACAGTCGAATGCAAAATTTTTTTTTTTTAATTTAAATTTTGGAAAATTTTATTAAACGGCAATCTTATATAAAATGGCTCAATTTAGAATAGTTAGTTAAAATGTTATTGTTTATATTTTTATTTTTTTTAATAATAATAAAATTTGTTTTATGTCATTTACACTGTCAACCAGGCTAGTAAAAAAACGTTAAAAACAACTTTGCCAAAGGCTTTCATAATTATGGCATATATATTTCATTAAACTGTTTCAACGTTCATATCTTTTTTCATTTATTTATTATTCTGAGAACGGCAGAAAATCATCACAATTAGATTTTATAAAAACACTTGTACAATTCATGATTTTTTTAAAAGTATATAATGTAAAAACTAATACTAGTAAAAAAATAAGTACCTGAGAGGTACAAGGGGCGGATGTGCTGTCTTTCGAATCATTCTGCTCTCAGACATAAATCCCGTTTCCTTTTTGCTTTGGGATATTCTTTTGTGCGCCGACTATCCCAGGAGAATGCGCGAAATGTCAAGTGAAACCTACGGGCATAGAGAATACCAAGATATCCACTAAAACCCAACTTTTACTGTAATCGCATCCGTCGGACGCCATGTATTGCTGTTAGCATTCGATGAAATTTCCAATTTACTTGTGGTCTTAAAGTAAACATGGCCGCTTATTCTGTGTTGAGTTGACTAAATTAGTTTTAGAACTCAAACAAATTGAAGGACATTTAATAAAGCAGCGACATTTTAATGATACTGAACGTTTCACTAAGAACAAAATGCACCATATTATTTGTTTTTCATATGTATTGCTTGTAGAAGGAGTTAATATTTAATGATATCACTCAAATTAATCAACCGCACCTATTCAGTAATTCATAATTGTATTTGATCATTACATAACATGAGAATTATGTAATTATGGTTCATGTGAGCGAAGTCACGTGTCTTTATTAGTGATTGTATAAGAATTTACTCGATATAAAAGAGTAATCAAGGAACATGTTTTCATTTCTCTTTTATTGTTAGGAACAATAAAAGCTAAAGGTCAGTCAATAGTATGAGATGATAGAACTATAACACTACTAGATATGACGTTGTAATAACGGCTACGCCCTTGTTAATAAAAAAATCATTGCCTGATTTTTTATTGGCGTTAATTTTAAAACTATAAGTCTTTGAATATGTAAATCCGATTATCACAATGGCTAATTATGGTTGTAAAAATTATAGCATATTTTGTTTGAGATGGCAAAGGATGATAAAAAGCAATAAAATTGGAAAATTAAAAAAAAAATCGTAGATTTCAATCCCATCTGTTATATTGTGATAACTTTATTGGGCTATGTATGGATGCTATGTAATAGTGATATCAAATTGTAAACGCTGTTTGAATTCCTAAATAAATAAAAAAAGGAAATTAAAAGTAAAAACCCAAGAATTTATTTATTTATATTTATTTATTTACCTTCACGCCATATCCCTTGCGGGGTAGCCAAAGACGACGGAGCGCCAAACGCTACGGTCCCTGCATACCTCTTTCGCCTCGGCCACAGACATCAACCTCTTCATACATGCCCTCCGGGGGGTCCTCATGCTTTTTACGTGACCTTCCTCCAGTATCATAGATACAGTGTTTTCGAAGGTCACTCGAGGCCTCCCCCTTTCTCTCTTACCACTCACTTTTCCTGTATAAATCTTTTTTACCATTCTTTCATCACTCATTCGTTCGACGTGCCCAAACCACCTGAGCACGTTCTTCTTCATTCTCACCGTGACATCTTCGCTAGTACCTGCCATTCTGTGGATCTCTTCATTGCGGATTCGGTCAGCTCGACTGACTCTGCATAACCTGCGAAGAGATTGCATCTCCACAGCATTCATCTTTCTTACATTCTTCTTCTGTGTTACCCACGTTTGGCTGCCGTATAACAGCGTCGGTAGCAAAACCGCATTGTGTACAGCCAAACGTGCAGCTATGCTGACGTTTCGCCGTCTCAACAATGCAGTCAAAGCACCGTTGACTCTGTTACCGGCAGCAATACGCCTTTCCACATCCATTTCGTATCTTCCGTCTCCAGAACCCAAAAATCTTTATGTATAATTTCATATAAATATGTAAGTCAGACTTTCCTTATAAGCTGTTTCACTTATTTGAGATTATTATATCTATACTATAAATTTATTTAAAATTTTTATGTATTATTATTATATGTGACAAAAAAATAAATTATAAAATTTTAAAGTTGTTAATAGTTCGTTTAAATGACCAATGCTGTAAAGATTTTTCAAATCTTCTTCGCAACTTTAGTTCAAAGAGAAGCAACGTACAAATTAATTACGAATTAACTAAGACTTCTTACTATAGTACTTTTCGATAGTTATAGTTTTATTATATAATTCAAGATTTAAAATAATATGAAGAAGTTATAAATTGAAATAATAAAAAATAATTGATACCACACTTTGCCGTGTCTGATTGTTGTAATCTCTATTTCATCAATAATTTTCTTAGATCGTTGATTTCCTCGGAGTATCTAACAAATAAAAAAATGGATCGGATTTGGTTTTAGGACTCATTTTTTTTTATTCTTCTCGTTACTTTTTTATTCTTAATAATATTGTTAACATTTTATTCCACATTGATTTCTTCTACATCTAATTACAAGAATTCATGTTTATATTCCTTTCTTCTATAAAGTATAAACAAACTTTCAAATATAAAATAAATTATAATTTTTCTAGGTGCTTGTGGAAAAAGAAATAAATTTAATAAACATTAAGTTAAAATATATTAAGCCATATTGACGTTGTTGTAAGCAATTAAACGTACGGAACACGCGGCATTAGACCCCTGAAAGTCATAAACCCAGATAAAGATTAAACTGATTCTTAATATAAAGTAATGGAAGAAAAGCAACGCTTTTGTTTAGAATGTAATCAACGATAATTGGTTATAATTTAATAATGTTAAAATTTTATAATTTGGTGTCAATTTGGGCTGAGGCCGTGGCTCATAATTAATATATAAAAGTATAAACAGGTCATAAGTATACAAGTTTGTATATTTAAAATTATAATTTAAATTAAAAGCTCCGCATTACTTTAGCTGTTTCAGAGACTCTTTCCGGGTGAAGTACTAAAGGGCGCTCGGAACGCCTTGGGAATATAAAGCCTAAAACCGGGAAACAGGCAGGATTTGCAAATTTGATGAATTTTTAAAGAGACTATTGACCTTAAAGTAATATATCTCATTTGATTTATAGTTTTAGTGATTTGTGTGTTTACAATTAACCAACTTTAAAATATGATACTCTGTAAAACAACATAAAAACATAATTAAAAAGTGTTTTATTTAATCTTTATTCATATACTCGTATCACATCACGCACAATGTACTATACTTTGCGTACGTACATTTATTTTTCACATTAACTAATTAGATAAGACTTAACCGCTTTCAGTATCCCTTCACAGTGCTAATATGTTTTGTCATCAGCACTAAAAATTATACTCATATAACAAAAAAGATATTAAAGCTAAAATCAAACTTATTTTATCGTAATAGAGTTGAAATTTGAATGAGATAACGATGCTTTTCAAAATATCTGGCAAATAAAACATGAAAATTATGAAGTTATGTATGTATCCCATATAGTGTAGGAAGAGTGGTTTAGAGTATTTATTATGCATATATTATAAGTTTTGTGTGTGTGTGTGTGTTCAAAATTGTTAAATGAAAAAAAAATAACTTTGATATCATTTTATTTTATGACCTCAGCAATGATCATTTAATGCAATTAAATTAGATAAACTGTTCAATGTTGATTGTAAGCGTTGAAATCCACTTAATTACATTGCAATTACTATTTACGATCCTAAATCAATGTCGCAGCTTATCATTATCTAACAGTTGTGTTTATTATTATATAAAAATACAATTACATTTAAAATATTAAAATAAATTAGTTTCCTTTGTAATAAGCCAATAGTAGCAGTAAATAATCCAATTTGTACATTTAATAAAGATGAAATATTTTAGAAAAACAATTTCTTCATTTCATAACTAAGAAAATCTAATAACATTAATAAATGAAAGAATTGTCTTCAGTTAGAAATGCTATCAATAAAAATAATATAAAATTATAGTAATTCAATTGTTGTATAATTAATTCTGTTCTTATAAGATCGAGGTAACTAAATACAATTTATAAAAGAACTTACCTGTAAAACCTTACCTTTTAAAAATAAAAATATATGGATTTTTATTTTGAAATAGTTATAGGGATTTTTATCCTCTTGCTACATAGCATAATAACATTATTATTGTTATTATTATAAATATTCAAATAAGGAAGGTTTTTGTATTTTTGATACTACTATATTTTGCAAAATTGTATTTGTTTTGGACCGAAATGGTCCAAAACAAATACAATCTGTAAACAAAACTATTCCTGAGAAACAACAACAACTTTTTTTAATTTGTTATTCTGATTTGTTGATTTTTTCACTCTCAATGTGAGACGGATCATAACTTTTAAGATACACTTTTACTTTTCTTTTAGCGTCAAGGTTTCATATTTTACACTTCTATTTTTTTTTATCAACATAAAGGATCCCCAAGCAAAAACAACATAAAAATGTTACATAAAATAATTCGAATCCTTCGGCTTTTATTTTTTGTTTCTTTGAAAATACCTTAAAAGCAAACTCCTTATAATATAGTATTTATTATTTGTCTATCTTTAAAAGTTATGATGCGAAAAAAATCTAATTACCGTTGATAAAACGGTGGTGTTGTTTCTTTTTAAAGTGCAATTTTATTCCTGTGTTCTAGGAGAACTACCTGCCTTGTCCTTGTTCTTCCAGGTTCTATCCGTAACTACAAAGTCTTTATACATCTATGCGTTTGAACTGGAAAGGCACAAGTAGTACAGTATTTAGTGATTAATAATATAATAAAATGTGTAATATTGGATACAACTTTTGGATATTATGTTTTTAAGTCAAATGTTTTGACAAAAACATTTTAAAAATGAATATAACGACTTTATTTAAACTATTTATGTGAGACATTACAGAATTTCGTTTGGTATTATTTAACTTACAATGATACTTAATTTTCTTAATAATTTACATCTCGGAAATAACAAAGAATATCAGTGTGATGAGTAATTCACATAAAGTTGAATTTGAGATCCGGATAACATTGCTGTAACTAATGTTCAATATTTACAACTGACCTATATATAGAACCCTTGGCTGCTAGTGCATTAAAACTGGGATAAACCTATATTATACCTAATAATACCTATATAACCTAAGTATAATTTGTAAAAAGGATATTCAAATAATCAATAAATTACTTCCGGATCAACTCCCATCTCTTGAATATTTCTTAGTGTGTTCGCAACTTCCTTTATGAAGCAGACGTCTTAAGACGAAGGGAAACATGCCACCAGTGAACTGAGGCCTTTTGAGCCTTACAAACAACAACTTTTTATCTGTTCGTTACTAAGCTGTTTTATAAATACGATTAAATATATATTATTAAACATTCATTTAACAAACTCTGAAAGAGTTGTTTTTTAATTATTTATAGGAAGAAAAAACATTTCTTTCATAATTCTAACCTCAATATAAGTAAGTAAATCATTGATTTTCATTTATTTTCCAAGCAGCAAATTTTGTATTATCTTTTATAAATAGTATTTCTTTAAAAAAAAGAATGAAATGCTATATTACATATTTCCAAAATTAAGGGTTTGAGCAAATGTTAAACCCGAAAGTGAGACCCTTTATATATTATTTAAATACATATATTGCCTATTATATAGATTGCAAAATTTTGTTTAATTTCCATTTTAAAAACATCAGTCACTTTAATTTAAACTTTATATTCTTAGTATAAGATTTATTTTATATAAAACTCGTTCTCCTGTACATTTGAACATTACTCTCTAGTTGTCATTATTCCAGTAAAAGGGTTCAGAAAACGGGTGACGTTTATCGAACAGGACACTTATGACGTATGCGTATGTTACATAAGTAACATAGGTTTTATCTGAGTCGGGTAAAAGGGATGAAATACTTGTACAAAATGTCTTATACGTATAAATCATAAATGAGTATATATTTTAGGATCGTATAACTTCACTTGCTAAAGTAGATATGAACTATAATCGTTCATTTGTGTGGGAAATCATAAATATAAAACTTTTTTTTTATTATAGTTCTTATTAATTTGCAGCTTAATAATAATAGTTTTAAATTAATATTTTTAAATTAATTATTATTTAAATTATTATTTTTTTACAACAGCAAAATATATATAAAACTGTTATATGGTATATTGTGAAAGTATTAACAAGCTACGCTTAATCAAATTGTAAATAATAATCTTGTTTAAAGATATATTTTATATAACAATATCATAATAGTATTTGAAGAGTCTGCCTGGTACCTACTTATCGTTTAGTTCATAAAGGATCACGTCTATTACCCTAATAGCGACGCCAGGTGTGTAAAAGGTCCCCGCATTCCAGATCGGTGATCCTTAAGGATATTAATGTGGTATTGATATCCGTTTAATATACAATACATGTAAGTTTTACTGAGCATATTTTCATAAGCATACATTTTTTATTATTATATTATTTTATTATTATGTTTTTTAAGTACTTTGATAAAAAAATGTCTCTTAGCGTATAAAGCGAGTAAGTTATAGAAAATACTGATGAATACAAAACTAAGCTACTAGATATTAAACTAGATATTACCAAGATGTAGCTCTGAGGGAAGATTGGATCCAGTGTCAAAGGATTGTAACTTGTACAGTTTCATACTCCGAGTATAAAGGTCAGGTTTAATACCAATGCTGGTGGATATTTATTAAAATGCTACATTTTATATGAAACATAATAATTACCTTACTTATTCAACGTAACTTGGATGAGATTATTATATAATAATTATAAAATATTAATGATAGCAAGAATCTTGTAAAATATCTTAAGTGCAAATTAAAAGCGTTATTTTAAATCAAGATCATTATATGTTGTTGTTAAGCGGAACAACGGTTAAGTCTGCGGTAATGAAGAGAGGATTGAGAAAAGAAATATTTATAAATAAATTTATAAGACTTATTAATGAAAATATGTATTCATATGTAAAAAGACTTTAAAAGACAATGATATTTTTTATTTTGGCACTTTAGCAAAAAACCTTTTTTCGTATATTGTATAAAATTCATAGATGTATTAACTATTGAGTTATACAGAATATAGTGAACAACTCTTCAAAGACCTTTATAATGTGTTTCTTTATTCTTGTCCTTTGATTACGCAACCATGGAACTATTAGACATTTTAAAGTAAATATACCAATCTATTTCACTAAAAGTTGGCTGAATGGTATAAGTATGGAGACTGAATTCAGCGGTAGATTGTACTATCGTCAGATATGGCAGTACTTCCTTTGTTGGTGACCTTAAAAGATTGGGGCTGGCGTTAGAACAGGGCATGAACTAACCAAACCTGGGTTGATAACTTTATAATAGTTGAATATTAGCTTCGTCTATTTTTGCTTCTTTGACTAGAATTTAAGAACAATTTTAGAGGACACGACCTTCACTTAGGTACAAGCCAAAATGGGGTTTCAAGAAATCTCTGGAGCAATCAGTTAACATTGATAAATTTTGTGGAACAGCGCGTAGACTTTTACATTCGTGACCAGAAAAATAACAAGGACTGTATCAAAGTCAAAGGTAAGGAATTCAAATATATATTTTATTATTATTTTTATTTTTCTTCATTCACTATGTACATATCATTTTTACAAGGATTTAATCTCGTTATAAAGGAAATAAATGCATTCTTATTTGTAACAGAATTTCGGGCCTGACTAGGTTATATAAGTATGCTGATTAAACAAAAATTAAAAATAGAATTTAATTAAAGTTTATTCATTCTTCATAAAAAACAAGAAATCCCTTTGGAAATTGAAACCGAGCTTCGTTTATCAAAGAAACTAGATCCCAAAAAGAACAATATTCGATCTTTCTTATTAAGTTGTAAGTTGTGCCTCTACGTTACTGGAGCTGTCTTGTAATAAGATACTCAGATTTCAATTTTCGTATCTTAGTGTAATCATAAATAAAAATAAATATTTAAAAATACTGACTTTAATGTAGTTTCAAGATCATCAAATCAGGGAGTTTAGTTATCAAAACATAAATTAAGGAACTGCAGGAACTTGTTAATTACAAAATGATTCAATTTACTTAAATATTTATTATTTAACTTGTTTTGTTTAATTAATATTTTATCGGAACCTATTTATTTGTTAAAAATAATTGCTGTTTATTTTTATTTCCATATATTTTCCAATATATTTTTATAACCCGGCCTCTCTTTTTGTAAGTCTTGTTGTAGATCAATACTATCTGATAAATGTATATTAAACGTTATGATATGTAAATGAACTTAAATCGTAATATTTTTTTAAGGAATAAATACGTATGTAATTTTTGGTTTGCTTAAATATTTCAATAACTAATGAGCATATTGTTTAAATAGCATTTGTATATATGTTGTATGAGTTTATAATTTTTTTCAATAGCCTTAAAAGTATAACAGAAACATCAACTTAAATAATCTAAAATTTTTGACGAGTCATACAACACATAGAAGTATAGTTGGAACGAAGTTTGTTGAGAAACGACAAATGACAATATTTTCCTCTTTTTTTAGCTAAGATGTTTATAAGTTGTGTGTTTTTAGTTTTATTTTCTCTGAGATGGAAGTTTAGCAATTCTACAAATTTGTGTTACTCGTTTATATTTAAAATCATGACTTTTCAAATTCTAGTGAATAAATAACCTTAAAGTATATTTGTATTTTAATCACAACATACATTTTAATTTTTTATTTAATAAAATATATTTACAATATTTTTAGATTATAATATTTAATAACAGTATTTTTTGTTTTCTAAATAAAATATAAATTGTTTAAAATTTATTATTAAGAATATAAGTGAAGGACTAGTAGTTTAATAGCTCTATATTATCAAGACTAGAACGAACTAGAACTTTTATTATTTATAACAATAAAAGAGAAATGATACCATGCTTCTTAATTAATAGTTTGTGTTTTGAAATAAATATTATAAGGATATTTGCTTATCTTTTATTGTAATAGAGTCAAATTTCAGTCTTCATTTCATCTTATTAAAAAAATTAGAGCTAAATATTTTTCTATATACAATTTTGTTACCAAAAGTTATGTCGCCCATATTGTCTTATACTAATTGCTTAGGCAGAATCGGTACTTAGACAAATGGGTCTTATCATTATTTATATTTATTAGTTATATATAAGATACATGGCATAAACACAAAAACTCCTACTTTGTGCAGTATTATGTATCTTTTGTTTTTTTTAAACTACTAATGTAATTGTTGTAATTGTAATAGTTGTAATTTTTTGTTATGTTGCCTTATAATTAAAAAAAAAATAATGATTCTGGACTTTAAAAAAAAAAAAGGTGAAAAAGAAGGGGCAAGAGAGGGAGGGCAGGCAGTCACTTATAACAAGTGATAGTTTCTAATATAACAAAGGTGTGACTGGAAAACATTTCGTAAATTAATCATATTAAAAAGTTCAAATGTTGATGTAAAACCTGTGAATAACTTTATATTCAAAAACGCGCAATCCATAATAACAAGTGGAAAAGTTATAAATAATGATATTTTTTAAAGAGTACCACATTTTTGCCACTCATACGAGCAAGCATCTTGCTTACATGATTTACGTAGCGTCCAATCTAAAATTAAGTTAAAAAACTTGCTTTAAACTTACTTTCTCAAGATAAAAAAATCATATATTTAAAAAAAACGTTCCTAAAACAATAAATTATTACTTATTAGAACCTTTTCTTTACAGTTTTGTTATTATTTTTAAACGCTTTTAAGACCATATCTTTATAATTGTTATGGTGTTTTACACATTATAAGCTGTTAAGTATTTTGTCCTTTTATGAATATATTATTAATATTTGTATACCAATTTTATTTATCACCAATTATCAGAGTTACTGCATCGTTAAATTTCTAAACTTTCTATTAAGTCCATGTTAATTTAGGAATAAGTGTTAGTGTTATAATAAAAAGATATAAATGTTAATTAAGTTTTTTATTCAGGACAAATAAATATTTGGAACTTCATTAAAATTTAAGAAATGTATTCTTTTCGATATAAAGTTAAAATAGTCTGTAATTAAAAGAAAATACAACCAATGAAATGAAACAGCGTTTGATATTGTATTATTCTTATTACAGCCCGTTAAAGTCATTGGTTATTTGATTCTCTTTAGCAATTGAATTACTGTTTTGAAAAAATATATAATGCTACGTGACTAAGTAAAGGTCAACTATTGGTACTTACTAAAAGATTTGCTTTAACATTTTTATTCTTCACTAGTGCATAGTGCGTATGGAACTCTTATTACACATTGTGGTCGTAATCTTAACAATATAGGTAAATAATCTGTGATATAAAAACATTTTGTGTTATTTTTAAGATTTTTGGACTTGATAATTCTTACATTTATACAAAATATAGCTTCTAAACAATTGTTTTTATTTTGACTACGCAAATGAAATATGTTTTAAACTTAAAATACGGGTTGTATTATGTTTTAGACCCGGAGCAGACTGAAGTATTAATTAAAGATGACGGACATAAAGATGATGTATGCTGTGGAATATTATAAACAGAGTTAAAATACATTTTAGTAGAAGATCGTTATTATATATTAAAAATATAAAAATCATATATTATTTAAATAAAATAATAAGCTATACAAATTATATATAATAAAGAAATATAAAAATCTTAATTTTAAACTATAAAGATTTTTATTAAAATTGTTTTTGATCCACAACAAATAACAACATAATTAGTTATAATAAGTCCCTTAAATATCTTTCTTGTAACTTTGTGATACCTAACGTGGACAGCCTCACGGTACGGGACAAATCACAAAAACTTATTTAGCAATAATTTGCATAAAATGGAAAAAACTTATATTTAAAATTGATATGTCGTACAAATATTAAGAACTAACATTAAAATAAATAGTACAAAATTATAATCATGAAATCTACAACGAGGTGATGTTATTGGTTATCTTTTCTTGGAGATGCAAGGGTTGATTGAGGATATTGTGAAATGTGGCCCCAGTTCTGTCATATATATATATATAAACTTATTATGACACATTTGTTAAAGAAAGCCTTTCAAAAAATAAATTTATTTGGATTATTATTTTTATTAGGTGGAAAAGAGAGAAAGTATTTGATACTGTTATTATTGAGTTCTCTAAGAATTCAATTTATTTTATTTATCACTAACTTTTATTGCCTTTTTTATCCTTTCTGAAATATAAGTGTATATATTTCTTCAACGATCTGTCTGCAGCTGGCGGTAGTTCGTATCTAATAGATGTCATAGGTAATACGAAGAAAAATGAACATCTCCTTAGAAACGTTGCTGTGGTGAAAAAAATTCATTATGGTAAATAAATTTTAATACATGTAAAATATTTTAATAGAATTATGTGATAAAAGCATTCACTACGTATTATAAGTACGCTATAAATTCGTGTGGATACATTTACTTGACCGATAAATACACATATACTAGGAAACTTGATAGTAATTTTATGATCGTAATTACAAATAGATATATTTGAATATCGAATACATTATATAACTTTATTCAGTAAATTTTAATTATTATAATGAATTATCATAGTAGTATATATGTAACTGATAGCTGTACACATATACACATATACAAATTATTACTGAGGGTTTTTACTATCGAATAGATTCCAAAACAACGATATTCGTCGATTGAATTTTCTGTTTGTTTGTATGTTTGTTCTTGCTAATCTCTGAAACAGCTTATTCGCTTTGAATGTTGGTTTTACGATTATATTATGGTAAGCTTAAGATTGTATTCTATAAATTGGTCAGTAAATACAAAAGTTGTCTATTTATCATAAAAGCCGTACTACCTTGGTTTTTCGAAAAAAATATTAAAAGGATACTGTTTTGTTTTGTTTCAATCTTTAGCAATTTTTCTGATGCAAAAACAAAATCCGTGTCAACGAAGTCCCGGGAACAATTAGTGATGAATAATTATATTTATATATACTTTAAAATATATCAGTGCGATATTTTGCTAACGTCATAAACGCAAGTGAACCATGTATGGGTTTGAAATGTTCCATAAACAAATAAACTTGAACCTGCGACCCATCTAAAGTCCATTACCGATTACCGAATATACATTTATTGCTACTTTATTTCATAGTCGAAGGTTTAGGTCTAAATCGTTGTAGTAGTGATTAAATCGTCCATAGGGAAGTTAACCCGGTAGTCATTTGCGAAAAGTAAAAATGTTTTTACTCTAATTTACGCTCGTGTAAGGTTTATTCCATCTTGTTGAAGTCGCCTTTAATTATCCTTCACAAGTTATCTTCATCTCGATAATATCCTTGATGAATCCTTCCTTTTAGTCGGAATAATATTTATTAATCTCAAGAATATAATAATCGAAGATTAAAGAGCTCTTTGAGTAATCAGATTGAGTGCATCTGACCCACGTATTGTGTTTTGTATATTTACAATACTTGAGGAGTGTGTATGTATTATGGCATGTAGATTATTGTTTGGGTGTTTCTCTAAAAGTCTTAATTTTATATTTCATTTAAATAACATTACTTTAATTTACTAACGGGTAAAGTAATCAATATAATATGGTATATGCGAGGTATTAGAGATGTGGTATTGTAGTATATAGTACTTGACGTAACACGTTCTTCCAAAAGGCAAGCTTACGAAGGTTATGTGATGTACTCACTATATAATGTAAATACTGCAATTTAATTTAAGCCGATTTTCTAAACTTTTTCTTTTTCAAGATAATCTTAGTGAAAATTACTTTACTATTTAGAATTTAAAATTTGGTTTATTATTATTAATTAAATACAATAAAATATTTTTGTAACAATATTAGGATAAAAAACTATATTTTTAAAGTAAATCTAGTTATAATAACGCTAAGATTTCTATTTATATATATTTTTAGGATGCTGTCACTTTACTGTGAATATTACCCATCTATGCACAAAAAAATATAATATTTATAAAATAAACTAAGTTTCTCTGATGTATCTGATTTTGAAAAACGACTTTGACTTCTCCATATAACGAGAGAACGTGATCCTCTGTGACTTGACTTTATTATTCATGTTTCTGCCTTCTTCCTCTCAGTTGCAAAATAATCAGACAGTTGACCAAAAAGTTCTATAAACATTTCTAGTAATAATGTTATCCAAAGTTATTTAAGTGAACTTATTGCAATTGCAATAGCAATAAAACAACTAGATAACTATTCAGCAGACGGATTGTTGTTTATGCTTTAGAGTGAGTTGAAGTGTAATTCTTAAACTTATATAAACTATGTAAATAATAGTTGTCTAGAGTCAATTACTTTTGTTATTATAGTTTGTTTACAACGAGGGAATGTTATTAAGTTTATAAAATAAATATATTGAAGCTGAGAATTACCTAAATCGTATTATTTCTACTTACAACAAAGAATTACTAAAGGAGGTATATAGTGATATTGTATGGTGTCAGCGTAAAAGCCTAATGTATTATGTTATACTTATATAAAGCCATTACCGAGAATAGTGGGTTTTAAGGGATTTAGAATAAATAATGATGTTGTTACTATGATTTGTAATTTTGTTATTTGGACACTTTTCAGAGAAACATGTATTTTATATAATCATATAAAATATCAAACGTTCGTCAAAGTACTTTTTAATTAAATATTAAATAAAAGTCTAATCAAATTTGGTTCAAATTAAATGTATTATTTGTATAAAATTACTGAAACTTTTACATTATATTACGTGCTATGTATGACTTTGAAAGTTAATTATCCTTTAGTCGTCAGACGTATAATAATTATCCTGTCGCTCGGGATTAAAACATTTCAGAAAAAAATCTGTTCTGTGTAACGTATTCCTATTTCCTGGAAAAAAATTTGACATATATGCTATATATTGTATGTTGGTTTGGCGACCCGAGTGGAATCCCTGGAATCACAGGTGTGATTTCTGTTCGTATTGATTGAGATTATTATTATTTTTCTTTGTATTATTAAATAATTCTTGTAACTTCATTCAAGAAGTCTCCAATTTGTATTGGATCATATTACAAAATATTTAAGTCTAGACAAATGTCTGTGATGTACTGAAAGGGTTATATGATATATTTTTTAAACTTTTTTATTGTGAACAGAAACTAAGTAATAAAATAATTTTAAGTCTGATAATATTCTGCAGAAGCTTAGAAGCAATGTTGTCTCTTTTCTTCTGATTTAAATTTACGGTACGGAGATATAAAGACCATTATAATGAAGTTTTTTATCAGAAGTAGAAGAAGAAGAAGTAGAAGTAGATACATTTACACTGAAGCTGATCAAAAAGCTACTTTCTTTGAGAGAGCTCCATCTCCAATGAGCTGTAAGCAGCCCAGGGTTTTAATATAATTTGAAAGCAAGTTACAAAATTAAAAATTAATTACATAAGATTAATATATTATATTAAAAAAAATCTAAATAATTATCATATGATGATGATAATAAATAGGCGATTTATTAAAAAAGTTGTCTTGAAAATTCGAGTATTGAATACATAGTTAAAATAATAGTTTCAAGTCCTATCATATTTAGTAAGAGATCCAATCGATATCTTGTGGAGGTCAAGTTGCAGGTACGTCTGCATAGTGACCGGCTCTACCGACAATGTCGTAACACACGATAGTAATGATATTAGATTTGATTCAATAAGGAATAAAACATTTTTATTAAAAAATATGATCTTCACTAACAAACGTATCTTATATTGAAAATGTATAATAAAGAATAATAAAGTAAAAGAGATATTTGCATAAAATAGAATTTGAAATTAGGAAAGCTTTCTGCAACTCAAGTTCAATATCAACTCCCGACCTACTTTAGTGTCCTTGAACTATTTGGATAAGAATCCGTGGGTGGTGTGATGTAACAGCTATCATAATAGGACTTATTCTAAGAGGTAACCTTTCATGTGTCAACATTCTTTGAATGTTTTCGATTCGTACAAAACATGATGTAACGAAAAAAATATATTGTAAAAAAATACATACGGATAATAATAACTGTTTCTTAACTTGTTAGTTTGGAAATTAATTAATGTTAACGAAAAATAAAGTAAGTTTGTAGGTGTTGTATTTGATGAAAATCAATAATGAAATATGCTTTATTGTCATAAAAATGTTCTTTTAAATTTATTTTATTATATACTTTAATATCTTTAATCAGTGTTTTTTCTTTGTAAAATTTAAATCTTGACAATAATATTTTTTTTAAAGCTACGAATTTAATATAGCGATATTGATAGTTTTGTAAGTCAATACCGAAATTAAGACAGCTTGGTATAGGATCATAAAGACATTTCTTGAAGTCTCTCTCGGAATTCTAGAAACTATTGAAAAGGTAGTTTACTCAATAAGACCAGTTTTACGGGACTTGTTTTATTATTTTAGTATAAAAGGAACTGTACTTTAAAGTTTTATAATAGTTTTCTTTTTACAATTCGTTTTAAGTGACAAACGATCAGATGACTCGTCTGATGGTAGGTGGTACCGTCGCCGGTGGAGGTCTGCGAAATATGCATTGGGTACATTCTACAAAATGTTAATATTAATTATTTCACACCAACCTAATTTTAAAAGAGTAGTACCAACCTGATCGAGAGAAGTCAAGTCACTGCAACTTACATTTACAAGTACTGTCTAAAAATAAACGATGTAACAACCACCAGCTCTGTTGCCATGTGTGAAAGAATTAAATTGTATTGATAAATAATTCATCATCACCTTTATTCTGTAGCGGCTATTTTACACTTCCAATATAATCACGGTTTAAAGGGCAGGGGCTCATAATATTAATAGTTATACAGGGCAAAGACATCAAGCAGTTAGCAGAATAAGCGAGAGTGAAAAGGCCACGTTGGTGCAAATCAGCCTCATTATTGTACAAAGATGTGTAATTGAAATAAAAATAACAATAACTTCAAAATTATCATTCTATGTGACTATGTGACTAAGTGTCGTTATAAAGTCCACACCGGTCATAAGAAAGTACGCCGATAATCTTCTTTATCCGTAACTAATGTTTTAGAAATCGAGTCAAAATGTTGATGACAATTGTTTAAACGAAATGAATGAGAACTGTTCCAGGTAATACACATTGAATACACGTTGAATACCAATTATTAGAAGAAACAAATTTAGAGTGTCTTGTTTTCAAAACCTCAATATAATACTACGCGTTATAAAGCTTATTAAAAAGTTTAAAATATTAATAAATATAGTTTATTTTTCTAGATCATACCTATAGCACTACCTTTTAAGGACATCTATATTAATGTATGTCTCCAGAATTATTATACAACAAGAAATGGAAAACTATCTAGGACAAAAATAAATAACCTTTTTGAAGTACTGGATTTCAAAAAGTTATCTTTTTAATACTATGACGTAATTTTTAGCGAATTTAATTTAAAAAATATCTTCACGGATACATTTTATCGCTAAGGCAGGGCGGTATATTATAGGCGGTGTTAGAAGCGAGAAGCCTGAGTGGAAGTTGTCTGGCTAACTCACCTGAGGCCACTTGAATACAGAACATTGAGTATTATATTGTTTAAGCAAACATAAAATGGTGATTTCTTAAAGTTTAAAAAAAAAATAATAGTTTTTAACTTTAACTTCAGGTTTTTAAGTGGTCTTATTTTTCTTTCAAGCAGCGCATCGGAAGTTACAGATATTAACAACTTTATCTAATTGATGTACTATTCATAATACGATTAAATTTTCATGTCTTGTTTTTGGTATTATTTATTAGCTTCAACTCTTTTAAATTTTATGAATTCCTTAAAAGCGTGTAAAAACTAAAACTAAGAAAAAAAATAAGTATCTGAAATCTACGAGGGGCGGATGTGTCGTCTTTCGGAGCTTTCTGTCCTGGGACATGGCGACATTTGTCTTTTTGCTTTTTTTTTTTAATTTTACGATATCACAAATTAATCAACGAGACATATTACGTAAAAGAAGAAGAAGTAAAAAGCAATTTATTTCGAAAATAAATTCTATTTTACCATTACATTAGATGACAATCATGTGATTACGTTTCATGTGAACGAAGTCACGTGTCGTTGATAGTGATTGTATAAGAATTTGTCCGATATAAAAGAGTAATCAAGAAACATGTTTTCATTTATCTTTTATTGTTAGGAACAATAAAAGCTGAAAGTCAGTCAATAGTACGAGATGATAGAACTATAACACTACTAGATATAACGTTGTAATAACGGCTACGCCCTTGTTAATAAAAAAAATCATTGCCTGATTTTTTATTGTCGTTAATTTTAAAAGTATAAGTCTTTGAATATGTAACTCCGATTATCACAATGGCTAATTATGGTTGTAAAACTTATAGCATAATTATTTTTTTCTGTTATGGCAAAGGATGACAAAAAGCAATAAAATTGGAAAATTAAAAAAAATATCGTAGATTTCAATCCCAACTATTATATTGTGATAACTTTACTGGGCTATGTATGGATGCTATGTAATAGTGATATCAAATTGTAAACGCTGTTTGTTTTCCTCAATAAATAAAAAAAGGAAATGCAAAGTAAAAACCCAAGAATCTTTATGTATAATTTCATATAAATATGTAAGCCAGAATTTCCTTATAAGCTGTTTCATTTATTTGAGATTATTATATCTATACTATAAATTTACCAAGTGATTAAAATTTTCATGTATTATTATAATATGTGACATGAAAATAAATTGTAAAATTTAAAAGTTGTTAATAGTTCATTTGAATGACCAATTCTGTAATGAATTTTCAAATGTTTTTCGCAACTTTAGTTCAAAGAGAAGAACGTACAAATACAAACCTTTTATGAATTAAATAAGACTTCTTACTATAGTACTTTTCGATAGTTATAGTTTTATTACATAATTCAAGATTTAAAATAATATGAAGAAATTATAAATTGAAACAATAAAAACTAATTGATACCATACATTGCCGTGTCTGATTGTCTTAAGCTCTATTTTATCAATAATTTTCGTAGATCGTTGATTTCCTCGGAGTATCTAGCGAATGAAAAAACTGTACATATTTGGATTTAGATTTCAATTGTCTTTTTTTCAAAGCAATATTTTTTTTATATTTTACTTCATATTTTGTCCTAGACAAGAAGTCATGTTTAATATTGTAATATTTTTAATTAATTGTATATATATATTTTGACGTTGCTCTAAGCAAGTGAAAATAATGAACAGAACTCTGAAAATCAAAAGTCCAAACTGAGAGAGATTACTGATACTGAATAAAAGGTATACATTTGTACCTATTCGGTATTAATGAAAATTTGTTATCAGTTAATAATGTTAAAATTTAATAAATTGGTGCTAATTTTCCTAATAAGGCAGAGTTAGGGGGATTATAATTAATATATAAATACATAAACAGGTCATAGTTGTAAACTATGTCTTTTCGGTAACAAACTTTCAGAAATGTATTATTATAATTAAAATAAAAAGTTTTACATGACTATAGCTGACTCTTTCCGGGTGAAGTATTGAAGGGTTTTCGGAACGCCTTGGGAATGTTAAGGCTAAAACGAAGAAACGGGTATGATTTGCAAATACCTTAAATTTTTAAAGAGATTACTGGCTTTAAAGTTTGTAGATTATTATTATATCTTGCACTAGCAGGTTACCCGTGCTTCGGGAAGGACGGTGAAAGTGAAAAAGAGAGGGAGCGGGGGGTAAATTTTGCAGTTTTTTAGCTGTAACTGTGGAACGGTTTGGACTTTTGCAAAATCCTTTCTTATTGCACCTATTCAATATGTCAGAAGTCCTGTGTCCAAATTTCAGCTTTCTAGGTATTACGGTTTGGGCTGTAGAGCGATGAATGAGTCAGTGAGTGTCTTTGTGTTCTATATATTAAGATGTAATATTATTTATAAAATAGGGATACAAAAATAAATTATCGAATTTAATTTATAGTTTCAGTGATTTATGAGTTACAATTAATCAAATTCTTAGCAGGATTATAAAATATAATATCGTGCAAATAAATACAAGAATATAATTAAAACGAGTTTCAAATAAAGTAAACTCACACATTACAATCACTCACAATGTATGTATTTAAAAATGTATTTTTGTAACATTAACTAATTTGATAAGCCTCAACTGTTTCTCGTATCTCTTCACAATATAACATGATTTTGTCGTCAGCTTAGATAAATGGTTGACTATTGATTGAATCTGATGAAATCCAACTACTTAGATTGCAATTACTACTTACCATACATCATATATACGTCGCAGCTTATCATTGTCTAATAGTTGTGCATATTTTTATGTAAAAATACAATTATAATGAAAATAATAAAATTATTACTTTCTTTTCCAATAGTGCAGTAAGTTTAGTGGAAAGTTGTTATTAGTTTTTTAATAAAGGTTTTAAAAAAATAATGTCCTCATTTCACAATTAATCTTATAAAAAGAAATGATTGTCTTCAGTTTGAAAAACTGTCAATGAAAATAATATAAAATTATATTGACTAAATAATCATATTAATCTTTCAAAATGTAAATATTATGAGATCTCACACGATCGAAGTGACTTCATACCGTTCAATGTAACTTCAATTAAAAGAATTCTAAGAAACTAAGAAACGTCTAAGGACGACGGAAAACATCAACCATCGAATTCAGGTCTTTTAAGCTTACAAACAAACAAATCTCTTATCTGTTCACTACTAAGACTTTTTCTTAAATACTATTAAATATATATTATTAAATTATTAAAGGTATAATATGTAACTCAAATACAAAAGGTAATCACAAACTTAAAATGTGTGATATGTTTTATTTCACATCGGATTTTAAATTGTAGTTTTTTTGAATATAAATGAGATTGACAATTTCACAAAAGCAACTTTGAAAATATCAGAGAAAAAAAAATAGAAAAAAATATATAATAATGTCTTTTATCGCAACTAGGATTAAATAAGAGGAGACAAATAATTTTTCTAAAAGAACAATCATTTAACGTTAACAGAATATAATTATAATGTTATGTATTTAATGAATAGCTTCTTCAAACAATATAATGGAAGATTAAATTACTTACGGTTATTACGATTATTTCTTAAATATGATAGGTATTTGTGGGTCATAATCTAGATAATTTTTAGACTACATAAGAATTTAATATATATTTAAGATCGTATTATATTTTAGTTTTTTTGGTTTGCTTTCAATTTTTAAACAACAAGCCGCCATTTTGTTTTTATTATGTTATGTATTTTTGTTTAATCCTGCTGTAAAATATATGATATATTACTTTTGTCCAATTTTATTTACTCCCTAATAAACAAACTTTAATTCCCAGTTGGTCCCTTTCAAAAACTCCGATAGAGTAATTTCTTCATTATATACTGAAAGCATATTATATTTATTTTATAATTCTAATCTCAAAATATGTATGTAAATATTGGTATTATTTTTTTATCCCTTATTTTACTCTTTGTTATTGATAATAAGAAAACATAAAATACATATAAAATATTTTGTAAGCAGAAATTTTAATACTGTTTTTTTTAAAGAAAAGAAGGAAAATATAAAAATATTTTCTTAAAAAAAATTCTTGGTTCACATAACGCAGGGAACTTTTTAATATTAGATATTTATAACTTGAAGGGTTGGGGTTATATTATATATCTTATTGGTCATTATGTTTTTAATATAAATCGCTGTATAATGATTATAAATTTCATTGAGTTTCCATTTCAGAAAACTTCAATCACTTTTAAACCTTATTTGGTTGTAATACAAGACTCTGTTACCGGCAGCAATACGCCTTTCCACATCCATTTCGTATCTTCCGTCTCTGCTAAATATACTTCCCAAATATACCACTTCATTCACTTGTTCTATTATCTTACAATTCACGTTGGTCTTACATTCTGTTCTTTCTTCATTTCTTTCAAATATCAGAACGTTCATCTTATCTGCATTCAGGTTAAAACCATTAATTTCATACCCATTTTTCAGAGTGGTGACCAATGCCTGTAAATTGCATTCTGATGATGCAATGAGCACTGCATCATCGGCATATAGCAAGCAATTGACCTTAAGGTCACCTACTTTCACTCCCATGTCACTGTCTTTCACGCCTTGGAGACAACTATCCAAATACAAATTGAACAACCAAGCTGACATAGCGCAACCTTGCTTAACATCCGATTGGATGTCAAACCAAGGCGACATGCCAGCTCCTACTCACACACAGGCTGGGTGATCTCGGTGAAGAGACTTTACCGCCTGTAGCAAGGGTCCGTTCACATTGTATCGGGGCAGTATCTACCATAACTTCTTTCTCACAACCCTGTCAAATGCCTTTTCCAAATCCACAAAAGCACCGAAAACCTTTTGGTTTAGGGCCAAAAACTTTTCCGTGATCATGCCGAGGGAAAAGATCTGATCTATACACCCTCTTCCAGGTCTAAAACCTCCTTGGGCCTCCCACAACAGCCTTTCAGATCTCTCTTGTATTCTTCTCGCTAATATTTTAGCATAAACTTTACCGCCCAAGCTAGTGAAACTGATAGCCCTATAGCTTGCACAATCTATATGTGAACCTTTGCCTTTATACAAAGGTACGATGACTGCACTTCGCCAATCGTCTGGGACTCCCCCGATTTCCAGCATAAATTGCACAAAAACCAGAAAAAGTCCCAGACGCGTGGCCCACCATATTTGATCATCTCGGCAGTATCTTCATCTGCTCCCGCAGCCTTACCACATTTCAGACTTCGAATCGCGCTCTCCACTTCTTCCAAACTGATTTCACCATCGGCTACATCTTGACTCAGCATTACGCTGGTAGTCAAGACCCAGGCTTCCTCACGTTCATAAATCTCCTTGTAGAATTTCGCCCACCGCTGCAAAACGTGTGCTTGCTCAGTTAAAATTTCCCCGCTCTTCGAAAGCACCCCTTTCATTCTACATGTTACCGAACAACCCCGGGAACCACTAACTTCTGGCCAGAAAAGCTTCGTGTTTTCCCGGAAGTTGTTCGTCAACCTTTCATCCCTTTCTCTCTCAGAATTTTCACGCTTCATCTTTATAAGTGCTTTCGTTTTGTGCTTTTGCAGCTTGTACGCTCTTTTTCTTATCTCTCTCATACTTTTATCCTTACCCCGAGGCTTTATAATCCAGCCATGCTTTCTTCTTTAACTCTACAGCGTCTTTCACTTCTTCATCCCACCATTCATCGCGCTTTTTACTAAAACCTCTTTTCCTTTTACCACATACCTCTGTCGCTACTTTTACTATACCATTCCTAAGGTTCTGCCAGCATACTTCAACACTTTTATTTCCAGAATCACAGCTTTCAAGCTTCTTGGAAAACCTTTCTTGATATTCCTCTCTGATCGGTGGATCTTGAAGCGTCCAGCTTCTTATGCGATAATTCGACTCCAAGCCAGGACACGTTATGCGGCTGCGCCAACCTGCAAACATACCTCTTATTCTAGCAAAGACTAGATAATGGTCCGTTCCCAGATCAGCACCCCTGAACACTCGCGTGTCCATAACTTGACTTCGAATACGCTGATCCACTAGGAATAAATCAATCATACTTTCTTTCTTCCGCTCGCTCCCATGTGTACATGTGAATTTGTTTATGATCAAACATCGTGTTTGTCACAAACAAATTTTTCTCCTTACAAAATTCCAAAATAAGCTTTCCAGCCTCATTTACTCTCCTGTCACCGTACTTGCCTAGCACGCTATCGTAACCACTTCGCGCGGTTCCAACCCATCCCCATTCATATCTCCACATACTATCAACTTTTCATTATCTCTGACACTACTTGGAACATCCCTGACATTCTCCCAAAACTCTTCGAGATCGCTCATTTGAGCTGAGGATACTGGCGCATACTCGGTTAACAAGAATACTCTTGTTATCCCCAGCTTAAAGCGAACCCAAAGAAGCCTTGGGTTGATCCCCTTGTATTCCACCATTGCATTAACCATTCGAGAGGACAATAATACGCCTACACTTTGGCAACCTCGCTCACCCTCTGGAACCCCAGCCCAGAAAGCGACCCGGTTGCCAGGCCAATCGGTCGTATCATTGCCTTTTCGCTTGGTCTCAGACAAATAACATCCAGATCTTTCCAGATGTCATCCATCACATCTAATAATTCATTCATCTTCTGTTCCATCACTCCTCTTACATTCCACGTAGCTATTTGTAGCTCCGTCCTCCACCTCCCGCCGTTCGGAACATGGCGTGTTGGTTGGCAGTTCCCAACGCCGCAAAACTAAAACTTGTTTTCTTGCATATTTGAACATTTCTTTCTAGTTGTCATTATTTTAGTAAAAGGGTTCACAGAACGGGTGACGTTTATCAAACGGGACACTTTATGACGTATTCATATATCACATAAATAACATAGTTTTTCTCAGGGTTATTTGCCCCTTAAGTGACAAAAAACTTGTATAAATTGTTTTATACATATAAAAGATAAATTAAGATGTCACGGTGAGAATGAAGAAGAACGTGCTCAGGTGGTTTGGGCACGTTGAACGAATGAGTGATGAAAGAATGGTAAAAAAGATTTATATGGGAAAAGTGAGCGGTAAGAGAGACAGGGGGAGGCCTCGAGTGACCTTCGAAAACACAATAGCTACGATACTGGATGAAGGTCACGTAAAAAGCATGAGGACTCCCCGGAGGGCATGTATGAAGAGGTTGATGTCTGTGGCCGAGGCGAAAGAGGTATGCAGAGACCGTAGCGTTTGGCGCTCCGTCGTCTCTGGCTACCCCGCAAGGGATATGGCGTGAAGGTAAATAAATAAATAAATAAATAAAGATAAATTAATATATATTTTAGATTCGTATAACTTTACTTTCTTATAGATACGGATTAAAATGTTGTTCCGTATGGTAAATTATAAGCTAACACTCTTTTTTTTTATAAAGGTTTTTTTCAATTATAGATTTAGTTTTAGATCATATTATTAATACATCTACCCGATTTACACGGTTTTCCCAATAAGTTTTTTTTTGTTTTTATCGCACTCTACTAAATGCTACTGTGATTGAACACGTGCGCCGTGTACACATCTCACGGGGAATCCCGAGCTTATGTGCTGACTTGCTGCACACGCACACTGTGTCTTTATTTCTTCGCATAAAATTAAAGTTTTATCTACGGAAAATTGTATTTGAGTGAAAGTTTCAGTTTCAGAAAGATTTAGTTTTCCATATTCGTAAATTACAAGTGAGTGCATTATTTAGATTATTATAAATTAACGGCTGTGATTAAAGAAAAATTAAGAGGGAAAAAATGCGGGATATTTTGGAGGGAAATGATGGCAATTTACTAAATAGGTTTAATTAAAATAAAAAAATAAAAAGATTGAGAGTAATTTCTGACAGTGATGAAGGATAATAAAACCTTTGGTTTTATTTTTTGTTCTTCTGTTTAATGTATTGTAATTAAATAAAAAAACAGTGTTTCTGTAATATATTACATATTTTAACCTGTCAATGCATTTTATTTTTTTTCTGTGTACACCTAAAAATATTGAAAAAATAACAACTGTTAAATAGCAAAATTATGCATTTTCTGCAAGCTTTTCGATATACACGTTTTTCTCAGGAACGTATCTACCGTGTAAATCGAGGGATAGGTGTATTTTGAATTCAAGTTATTTTTGAAATTGTCCTCTACCCCATTTATTTATTATTGTTATTTATTGTTACACTTTTCAAACTGAAAAAAATGTTTTTTTGTTTGATGAGCGTCCAATGATTTTGAAATTATTTTATTATTTTATTCCTAAAGTGTTTTAATAAAATATAACATCTCATAGAAAGCTTAAAATAAGTCATGAAGATACTAATTAAGATTGGATTCTGTGTCAAAGGGTTGTAACTTATACAGTTGCCGACTAAAGGTCACGTTTACTATCAATGCTGGGAAATATTTATTAAAATATTATATTTCGTAAATGTAAATGTAAAAATAATAATTATTCATAGTCGAATATACAGAGTATTTTATAAATCAATTATAATTAATTATCACTAATGAAGAAATGTTGAGATTTATGTTTGTGTATGAAGTATGAGATAAAGGCTTTGTAAGTCTGATAACTTTGACACTAATTTAATTTGACACTAAGAATGGGATTTGCACTTTGGAAACCGTCTGTACCATCTTTTCCTTGACAAACTATCAACTGTCTAACTATTTTATCATTACTGTATAATATTTTTAACGTTAACTTCATTTAACAAAATATATTCACAATAGGATTATAACATTTAATAACAGCAATTTTATTTGTTCTAAACATTAAATATAATTTCTAAAGTATATAATTAAAAATATAAATGTATGTCTATTAAATTTATAACTCTATGGTATTAATACATTTGTCCGAACTTAACTTTTATTATTTACAACAATAAGAGAGAAATCATAACATGCTCCTTGATTACTTTTTTGTATTTACTAATACTTCAGGTAGTAGAGCCTAGCTATAGTTATTTAACTGCAGCTCGTATTGGGCTCGTAGCACAGAAAATCGACGTGTTGTAACCAAATTCATTTGTTTATGTTCCACCGGTGAGTGAGAAAATCCGGAAGCTCAACCCCCGCCAAATATGGAAGCGATGCTTCATAAAAGTATACCTTTTGATAAAACCGGAGAATACCTCCCCGAGCAAAATCGAGGGGAGATTCTCGTATTTTGCTCGGGTTGCCTGTTGTATCTGGGGTGGAAAAAGTATCGCATTTTGTGTTTATTCAGGGCAAAGGACGGCAAACGCCGACACCCCGCTCCACTCTAAATGTGAACTTTAGCTGCATCCGGGAATTTCGCTCTAACCTTAACGCCGTATACTATCACCTGGAGACGGCGCAGCTGGTCTTATTGTTTTTGATGGAGACACAGATATCTCAGACATATCAGATATAACCTAGTGACGCAGTATGATTACTTTAACCGGTATAAAGGGAGGATGTCTGCTACCGTCGCCTTAAGAATTTTGAGGGTCGGGACGTGTCATTACGTGGACGTGGACGTGGATGGATTATGTCAGGGTCTACGCGTGCCTCTACAGATCCCATACTGGTAATGAAAATATGGATCAGCTCTTGGGCCAGGTTCAAGCGAAGATTGACTAACTACTGTCATAGACTCCTTCCGCCGAAGTCGTAGTCCTCGGGGAATTCAATGCGCACAATACCTATTGATTAGGATCACATGCCACCAACTACGCGGTAAGATCTGTGTATAATTTTGATCTGGCAAATGGTCCGTCCCAGCTGTTTAAGACGTACACTCGTCTTCCAGCCATGGACAACCATATGCCCTCTTTGTTGGATATTCTACTGTCCCTTCTAATGATTCCAGTGTCTGCTCTATGCCTATCGCTGATTGATGTAGTTTGTGAATCCTCGCATGTTGCAAGATTTCATGGGGGGCGGTAATCACGTATCATTAGTGACCCGCAACCTCCCTGCCCTCCTCCTACAAAAAAAAGTCTTATATTAACGACTTTAATTTTGTCTACTTATATATTTATGAGAATCCAATGTATAAGTTATTATTAATTATTTATTTAGCTTTACGCCATATCGCTTGCGGGGTAGCCAGAGACGAAGGAGCTCCAAAGGCTACGGTCCCTGCATACCTCTTTCGCCTCGGCCAGAGACTTCAACCACTTCACACATGCCCTCCGGGGGGTCCCCAGGCTTTTAACGTGACCTTCCTCCAGATACTGTGTTTTCGAAGGTACTCGAGGCCCCCTGTCTCCCTTACCGCACACGTTTCCTTTATAAATCTTTTTGCATGTATATATATATATATATATATATATATATATTTATATGACACATCCTGAAAAGCTTCTACTATAGGTAGTATTAGAAATCTCCTATTTTCTTTAAACTACTACTGTAGTACTAGTTACTGTATACTTTGTTTAATTGCATGTCTGTACTATACTAATGTTTTTTAAACGAGCTCAAAGAGCATCAAACACAACACGACCATTATCTCAACATCTTAATCGCGTTCTACGGAATTGTGTAAAGAAATCTTATTCATTTTCTTGCATTTCACAGTGAACACTTTTTGCTGTCTTTTCAGCTTCGAAAGTTTAAGTGGGAAATGGTTTCTTTTTGACAGAAAATATTCTTTTAAATTATATGATGTAATTTCATGAGAGGAAAACAGATTTATTTTTGTTGTATTTTTTATGTTACTCTCAAAAACGAAGTTAAAAAATTTAGATCTAAGCCTATTTTTAAGATTAAAATAGAGCAATTTCATATTTATTCAAAAAACCGTATAAGAAAATAAAATATTATTTATTGGAATTGCACCTTCTTTTATTGAAGAAATCGTCTCTTAATACCGGAAGAACATTTCCTTTTCTTTACAGTTTTGTTTCTTTATTTTTAAATGCTTTTGTTACGACAATCACTTTATAATTCTTATGAAAATTTATAATTTATTATTAAAAGCACTATTAAGTATTTTTTTTTTAGATTATTTATATGCCATTTTCATTTAATCATCAGTTATCCGAGAAACTTTTTATCTGATAAGATACACAATATGTCGTTAAAATCCCAATTTTTTCTACTAAAGTTATAGTTAATTTAGGAATAAGTGATATAACAATAAATAAGATTGTTGAAAATATTTTTTATTCGGATATAAAAAAATGTGTACAACTTATTAAGAATTGAATAAATGTAATATTTTTTTTAGTATTAAGTTAAAACATGTCTGTGATAAAAAAATATATAAAGAAAATACAATAATTAAAATAAAATAGATATTTTACTTCTTTTTATTACAATTCAATAAAGTCATTGGTTATTTGATTATTTTTATTAGCATTTAAATTACTTTTTCGAAAAAATGTATAACGCCACATGACTATTAGTAAAATTGGTACTTAGTCAAAGATTTCTTAATTTTTTTCTTCTTTCACTATTATTTAACTCGAGTGTTTTAAAGATTTCGTAGTCCACTAGAAACCTTTATTACACAATGTGGTTGTAATTTAAATAAAACATTGATTGTAGCCTTTAAGTAATTTTTCAAGACAAATTTTATAAATCACATAACTTTTCGTATATTTTTTATTAAAACAAAAACTTTCATTTGGACATAAATGAAATATGTTTTAAACTTAGAATACGGGTTCTATTATGTTTTGAACCCGGACCAGACTGCAGTATTAATTAAAAGATGTCCAAGAATAGACAAACATAAAGACGATGTGTTATGGAATATGGTACACATGGAGCTTAAATTAATTTTAGTAGAAGTTTGGTATTATTTATTATTTTAAAATAAATACTGCAATAAATAAAATTTATAAAATAAAATGTATTTATTTAAATAAAATTATACAAATTATATATAATAAAGAAATATGTTAGCATTTCTTTGCAAAGTTTGTTAGGAAATCACTAAAATTTACTAAGAAATACTTTGCATTTAATGAAAATTATATATTTTAAATAATGTATTCAGAAAATTTTTAGGGTTTAATTTAAGATTATTATTTTTTTATGTAAAAAATGTTATTACAAATTTTACATATTATATAAATATTAAGAACTATTATTAAAATATAACTTTTATAGGAAAAATAAAAAACGTAGTGATGTTCTTTGCAACGAAAATCCAAATAAGAAGTTATTGGTCACGTTTGTTTAAACATTCAAGATTTGAGGATATTGTAAAATGTAGGTTCAGTTATAAGAGTGGCAATAATGAAGGGATTTAAGAAGAAAGGATGTTAGGTTGTAATATAAAAGAAATATATAAAGAAACTTCTTATGTCATATTTTGTAAACTTTTTTAAGAAAAAGATTCTTAAAAATTAAATGAATATGATTTTTTTAGGTAGGAAAGAGTGTAAGAAGGTGTAATTAAGGTATTTGAAATCAAATTCTTAATTATTTCCAAATAATTTGCTGTTGAAACGGTCATGCCGTAATGTGTATCTGTTACGAAGACTAGAAAATCGTTTAATATTTTTAAATTATGGCAAGTAATATAGAATACGCATTATTTTATTTAATAACGGATATATATATATATATATATATATATATATATATATATATATATGTATATATATATATATGTATAATGTATATGTATATATATATATATACACATACATACATTAAATGCCAATTATAATAAATCGAATGAAATAGTTTTTAGCTTTACCTATATATCCTTTACGTGGTCCTTACCTCATTCCACCCAGCAAATCTGAGAGCAACAGCAAGCGGAAAGATATTGTCTACAACCTAATTAATGTGCATAAACTATTAATAGTAAATCGGTATACTGATACTTTTAAACTTAATAATTTGAATGTTTAGCTACAATCTCTTTTCATGGGAAGACGAGATTAAAGTAGCATCTGTCAGTTCTACAAAACCAGTGATATTACAAAACAAGCACACAATAATACTTATGGAATGATAATGTAATCCAACTCAACTAACTTTATTTCATCGCTCCCACATATCAAAGATCTACACTGTCAAAATGTAAATGATGTTAGAAAATAAATTCTTGTTACTGCTATCCTTTTATTTACAAGCGACAGTTTTATTATTGCACGGTATACGACATCTCTCTATATTATATATAAAAACTATTGATTGGGAAGACGGTTATATAAGTAAAAGATTACTAACGACTTTTTCGCCCGATTTTACATCGAACATTTACATTTATAAGAACTTATCACTTTGTAGAAGCTTTGTCATTCATTTCGATTGTTATCGATAATTTCAAATAATGGAAGAAATTAACTGCAAGATCTCAAATCTAGTTATTATTTAGAATGATATCTGATTTTTGATAATTTTGTTTTTAATTGTCAATAATTATGTGCTTTTTCAGAACTAATTTATCATTTTTAATTGAATTACAACTGTTAAAAGCTTAACTCTGTGATAACACGTTCATAATATCTTACAGTGTATTATGTATAAGATCATATTATGCCATTTTAAATAATACTTTATTATAAATCTGGGCAACGTTTTAACTTTGTAATCTGGTTAACTGATATATGTTTATAATATTTAGATTACTGGTATCTTACTGCCTTAGTGATGAGTGGTTTTGGTCATTCAATACCAACTGTGAGCTCTCGTTACTATTGATAAAATCTAAGAAAATATAGTGTTTGTTATTTATAATTAATTGTATTGGCGACAGATTGGTCAAGTGAGATAGTGGTCTATGTAATCTGTAAAATTGGGATTCATTGACGTCATATTCTGGAGCTCTTTATAATTATTAGAACTCTGGTGTGTCTCTGTGTGTCTAATGTTTCTGTGAAGTGGTAAATTATGTAAAATAAATAAATTATATCGTACAGAAATTCGGCGCAAATATATTTTTAATGCCTTTAATAAATAAGATACATCAAGTTTTTATTGAAATGAAATAAATAAAACTTAAATCAATCTTATAAATTACAAGTTGTAGCGTGTTGTAATACTTATTTATTTCATTAAAAACAATCTAAACAAGCCACGACATTATTTATTTACAAATTAATTTAAACACTAAAGATTTTTTCTTCTAAAAAATTCAAATCTAATTCACTTTTTCTAAAGCTGTGATTCGGTGGTTTTTATATTAATATTGTGTGATTATAAAGCAATTCGAACAAATTTAGTACCGTTGTTTCAAAATAAAATATTGTTTCTCATACACCTAGTCTTACTTTAATTATTTAGATCGGAAAATATGCCAATTACTTAATGTTCTTCTGCCGTACCTCATCTCAGTCGAGACGTGCTTCTTCGCGATATTATTTTTCACTCAGTTCATATTTGTTCATTAACGTCTTATTCATTATTTATTTCTTCTTCTCATAACAATCAATATGATAATTCAACAATACAGCATTAAAAAAGTGATTAATATAATTTAATCAGACTCAGTGTATATTATTGGTTTAATCTAGAAAAATAGTACGAGTAGTATTCATGACCCTGTCTGTAGGACATCAATAATGCAAATGACATTGCTTTTATCTATATTAATGATACTTTCGAGGAGTCTGGTTTAAAAACACAAGGAGTCTTGTTTACACGCGGGACTTCTGGATGTCTCTTGCTTTTACTGGATTTCCTTTGTTTCTTCACGTATGTCGTAGAACAATTGGATAGTAGTTCGATTGTGCACGTCTAGAATAGTCGATTTATCATAACATACAAATGATCTAGCAGTGTTTATGTATATTCATAAAAAAGCTTTACAACTAGAGAATATTTAAATAAGCCTCCAACTATTTTCAATAGGGTTTGTGGTGAGTGGTACCATCGGCAGAGACTGCACATTAATACTATAAAAAATAAAAATAGACACTTAGTACTTTTTTCACCACTATAATGAAAAAAAAAATTGTATTATCTCACAAACATACATTACAAATACCAACAATGTACACAAAGACATAAAATAATTATCATAAAGTATTATCTTGTATAGGAATCGTAACGCTGACCTTTTGGGGGTCACTAAACTCCAGACCCACGGGCCACTCAACTATATCAAAACATATTGAGATAACATTTTATTTATTAAGTAAATAAATTTTATTCAATTTAAAAGGTAAGATAAGTTTAAGAATTTTGCATGAAATTTATTTATAGTTAATCCAATTACTATATATTTAACGCCTTTTATCTAGAGTACATTTAAATATTTTTATACGTCGTGAGAAAATGAGAGTACAAAGATCCATGAAGATGAAGTAAGTAAGGATTTCCTTACAATTAGATCATTATAATAGTAAAACGTATCAATAATGTTAGATCCTCTATTAACTACCGGATAACTTTTAAATCTACAGATATGCTACTTAATTATAGAAGACTCTTCAAAGATCTAAACTATTCTGAGTTAGTAGGTATGAGAGTATTATAAAATTGGGTCTTCGATGTTATGTTAGAGTTCTCATTCTTTGCATCACTTATTCAAAATGTTTTTTTTGTTAATTCTGTAAAATCAAAAATATATGAATTAATGTGAAAAATATAGTAAAATAAGAATATGTATTAATATTATTTGATGGTATGATTTATGTTAGGTTATAGTTTTAATTATTTTAATAAACTGACCATTAGTTTTATATCAATGGATTGTCTGAAATAGTTTTTTTAATTTTTTATAAAAATAAGTTGCATAATTCATTAAAATCATGTTAGATTCATTCTTTTATTGAAATCTAACATGATTATAATGAATGGTGCAACTTATTTTTCTTTATAATATATCAAAATAAGTTAGTACTTTTGCAGTATTTTTTTTAATATATGTTACATAGGTATATAATTTTTATATGAATAGTCAGGCTCCATGATGGCGAATGGTCTTGTAGACCTTGTCGAATAAGAAAAAAGAATAAATGAGAGTTAATAGAAATGGAGGGAGGCTTGACCACCGGCTCTGTCACTCATTGTTTAATAGCCAGATGTATGTGCAATTCTATGTAAATTTTATATGAATAATGATACTATTCTGGTCGAAAAACGTATACATTCTTTCAAATGTATACAGCTATCTATACAGCTACACATATGCATCTTTTCAAACCCTTATGTGTTATGTATTATGATACGGTTATAATTTTTCTAAAACTTTTAAATTTATCTTTGAATTAGATTACATTACTTAACTAACTAATGAATAATCACTAAGATTATATGGTATATGTATTAGAGACGCGATCATGTAACACGTTCTTCCAAAATGCAATCTAACTCGGATTATATGATACTGTTACCATTGTAATGTAAATGTTGTAATTTCATATGCAATAAGCAGCAGAACATATAACTACTTTTGGAATATAAGATATGATTTATTATTTAAATACAAAAAAAAAATTCATTTTTTTTTGGTAATAATTTGTTCTATTTTGCTACAGCAAAATAGAACAAATTATTACCAAATATTTATCAATGAAATATAATATAAATAATGCTACGTTTTATTTATTTTTTGTTTTTATTACTGTCACTTTACAGTGAACACTAATTATTTATACACAAAAAAATCACAATACTTATAGAATAAACACAGTGCCTCGGATGTATCTGACGTCGCATAACGACTTCGACTTCTCCAAATAACGAGAGAACGTGATCCTCTTGTGAATTAAAGGTTACCCTTACTGAAGTACAAATTCTTTGTTTTAAGGAATATAATATTAGGAATATTAGATAATAAGTTAAAGTTAGTAAAAAGAAGTCTTTTTTTATATTATTTGGCCTCTACTAACTTATTTTCAGTCACAAAACAAACTGATTAGTTGACCAAAAAGTTCGATAAACATTTCTGGTTATAATGTTATCTATAGTTATTCTACTGAACCTGTCATTATTGCAATAACAACAAAACAACAAGACAACTTTACAATTATCAGATTCAGATTTATTGTTGAAGTTTCTAAGTATGAAGTTTAATTCTATATAAGTAGAGTCGTGTTTAATAATAATGTTTTTCTGAAACACAAAGTTAGTTCTACAATTTTAGGACTATGTACAATAAAGAAAGAACTATATTTCCACTTTTTCAAAACAGAAAATTAATGTTTTATTATAGCGTTAACGAATTAACTTCATTCTCAATGATATACGACAATAAAACAAACATCATCAAAAGCCTACATTAAAATGAGAATAAAATGAACTCTACTACTATTAAATATATATTTAATAACTTATTTATATAAAAGTAATATAAATCAGTTTATTATACTATAAAGAATTACAAAAATTGTAAACACCATATAACCCATTGTATGAAAGATTGTTAATAATATAACGTATCTTTTATTGTCAGCGTAAAAGTCTAATGTATAATATTATACTTACGAGTATATAACGCCATAACCGTAACTACCCGCTATTTTTAAGGAATTAAGAATAACTAATGATGTTCTTTTTCTAAACTATGATGTTCTATAATGTTATTTACACACGTTTTAGAGAAATTTGAAAGGAAAAATGTATTTTGTATTTATGATAATTGGAATATGAAATCCTAAAAAATATCTAACGTTTGTTAAATTACTTTTGAATTAAAGATTATTTAATAAAAGTCTATCCAAATTGGGTTTATATTAAACTTACTGTTTATAGAAATTTACTAAATCTTTTGTATTATATTTTGTGTTATGACATTGAAAGTTAAATATTCTTTAGTCGTCAGAGTAGAGACTTCACAAACAGATGTACGTGTTTAAGTTTGATTGACATTGCCGTTACAATGGAAAGCGAATATACATTTAACTGATTAATACGCCTCAAAAATATTAAAATTAAACTGTTTTATTTAACGTATTCCTATTTCCTGGATAATATGTAGGCATACATGCTAAATTCATCAAAACGAGTACTGACATTATAGCTCAGTTGAGGTAGCGATAGAAACGGAATCCCAGGTTTGAGATGTACTTGTATTCTTAAATATTTCTTACTTATTAAATTCAATTACTATAGAATTTTAAATTAAGCCATCAAGTGAGCCAGAATTGGCGCACATTACAAAATATCTAAAAAGTATAGATAAATGTGTGCGATATATTGAAATCGTTATACAATATATATTTTTTTATTTATTTAATGTGAGTAAAAAGTAAGTAAAAAAATAAAAAAAAATATTCTACAGAAGCTTTGATGTAATGTTGTTTATTTTTTATCGTCTGTTTTAAATTTCGTATACGCAGAAATACCTTTACAATAAGATTTTTTCTATAATATGACTAAAAACATTGTATTTAAGAATAAAATAGATTTATTTTTTACATCGATGCTTATCAAAAAGCTTCTTCCTTTGAAAGCGCTCCGTCCCCAATGAGTAAGCAACTCAGGGTTTTAATATAATCCGAAAGCGAATTTCAAAATGAATTGGATAAGATTAATTTATTGGAAAAAATTTTATGAAAGTAATTTTTTTAATTTATGGAATCTGTTTAAAAATACACACCTCAATTTTTTCAGAAATTCCTGAACACTTATCATATGACGATTATAATAAACAATAGGTGATTAGTAAAAAAAATGTCTTGAAAATCATTTTTCAAGGACTGTTAAATATATACTCGTAGTGAGAATAATAGTTTCAAGTCTTATTACATTTAGTTAAAGATCCAATCGATATTTCGTGGAGGTCAAGTTTACGTCTGCATAGTGACCGGCTCTACCGACAATGTCGTGACACACGATAGTAATGATATTAGATTTGATTTTACAAGAACTATAAAACATTTTTATAAAAAAATATATATATCTTTAATTACAAACGTGGTAACAAAATAAGCGCGTCGAACAATTTTTGAATATTTTCAAAAAATATTACAAATACTTAACTCTGATAAATGTATTTTTCTGGAAAGTCTAAATCTTAAAAATAATATGTACGAGTCTTTGCTTATATATCAGTACCTTAGTTTTTATAACTAAAAATTTCATATTGCGATTGATTATTCTATTAATACACTACGCCTTATGAAGCTTATTAAAAAGTTAAAAATATTAATAAATATAGTAACTTTTTCTAGATCATCCCTGTAACCATCCTTTAAAGATATGTATATTAATGTATCTGGCCCAGAATTTTTGTACAAGAAATGGAAAACTATGTAAGATAAAAATAAATAACTTTATACACACCTGCTCTTCATAGTTTTCGAAGTACTTGATTTCAACAAGATATCTTTTTAATATTATTACGTAATTTGTAGCGAAGTTAAATTTAAAACTATGTTTTCACAGATAAATTTTATCTCTAAGGCAGGGCGGTAAATTATAGGAGGTGTTAGAAGCGAGAAGCCTGAGTGGAGGTTGTTTGGCTAACTGACCTGAGGCCTCTTGAGTACAAAACATTGAGTACTTTATTATTAAAGGAAACATAAAAGGTGATTATTTAAAGTTAAAAAGATAATTTAATAAATTTTTTACTTTAGCTATAGGTTTTAAGTGCCCTTATTTCTTTTTCTATTAACATCTATTAACCTTATCTCATCGATGTAAGATTATATACTGACACTTTTTTTAAATTCAATGATAAGAGTTTTTTGTTCTACAATATCAGTTAGAACATAACAAACAATTTTGGTAATTATATGGTATATATTTCCCATGTTTAACCTAGATTCACAGTACCTTTTCATATACTAGGTAAAAAATAAGGAACCTTAATATAATAAATGTAAACTCCCTAAAGGATTTGTATAATCCTTTTTAATTGTCACAGTTTTAACTCTCTGATAATACATTCGTAATATTTTACAGTGCCGATTTATATGCAAGATAATCATATTGTGCAATTTGAAATACAACTTTGCTATAAACCTGAGCAACGCTTTCTACTTTATATTGTGGGTAATTAAGATATGCAAAAAATATTAAAATTACATAGTAACCAGAGAGTTATAATTTCAAAGTAACTTTTGATGTCTTTCGCCCTTTGTCATTAAGAAATTGTTCCATTACAATACAATGAGTGTAAAAGACACAACTTTGTGTCTTCTTTAACTATCTGGTATCTTACTAGAGATATTCATGAATTGTTCAGGTTATTTAATACCAACTATGATCTACTATTGATAAAACTAAAGAAGCAGAGTTTTGTTATCTATAATTGGTTTGGCGACAGATTGGTCAAGCGCGATAAGGGTTCAAGTAATCAGCAGTTGGAACCCAGCATCATTATCTGGAGATCGTTATAATTATTAGAACTCCGATGTGTCTCTGTGTGTGTATCACGTATCTGTGTGGTTGTAAATTATAAAAGATTAATATAGATTATGCGTAAAAATGCGAAATATATCGGATATAAATTCGGGGTAAATAATAAATATTTAAAAACCCTTGGTGTTTTAATTTTTACTAAGGATTAAGGATTTTTGGTTTAAAATTTCGTATGTTAGAAAGATAAAGAATTGAAAACTAGTACAGAAGAGAGATTATATTTATAATGAGAAATATTATACATCACTATTTTTATTAAAACAAAATAATTAAATTTTAATTAGTCTTAAAATAACAAGTTAAATGAAGTAACATAAGTTTTTCGACAGTTTCATTTCAAGAACATATAGTACTATCCCACATACATACATATATTATAGACACCAACAAATGCTTAGACACGGAATAATTGTCTGTGGAACAGGAAAGTATTGTCCTTTATAGGGATCGTAACTTTAGGGATCACTGACACCAGATTAACAGGACAGTCACGTATTATAGTATATTGAATTAAGTGAATTGAAAGTTAATTCAATCACTATAAATTTATCGCCTTTTGTCTGTTTTTAAATATATTTTTATACGTCTTGACAGAATGAGCGTACAAAGATTCCTAAATGTTTTCTATTAATGTGAAGTCCTTACAATTAGATCATTAAAATGATAAAATATATTAATAATGTTCTATCCTCTACTAAGTCATAATAACGTAATATTATATATTTGTGTAAACTCTTTACAATTTCAATTCTTATTGCTTTATTATTTTGAGAACAGTAAAAAAATGTTCGGAATTATAATTAGCTTCTAAAAATCTTTTTACATTTCATGAATTCATTAAAAGCCAGTAATATAAAAACTAAAACTAATTAAAAAGAAAATATGATAGCTACGAGGGGCGGATGTACTGTTTTTCGAAGTTTTCTGCCCTGGGACTTAGATTTGTTTTTCTTTTTGCTTTGGGATATCGTTGATATCCCAGGAGAGAGCATAGACGGTTAAGTTGGGATCATTATCATACAAAGATATCCACTTAAACCCAACTTTTACTCTCATCACTTGGGATAAACGCCATGTACCGTTGTTAGCATTCATTGTGATATCAAAGCGGAATCTCCAGTATTCGTTATAGTTCTAAAGTTCAGGTGCTGAAGATTCTGTGTTGAGTTGACTTATTAATTTTTAGAAATTGAACATATTGGAGAGAGCAACGAGAAGTCATGTAAACATGCTAACTGCGTTTTATTAAGAACAAAAAGATTACATGTTTTTGTATGTAAAGTATGTTAAAGGAGTTAATATTAAATGATGTCATTCAAATTTACTATATATAAATAGAGAGTAATGAAACAGAAGTTTGTTTAAGTAATAACTACATTTTATCATTATATTGGACGAAATTCATCAGATTATGTTTCGGACGAAGTCACGAGTCTTTATTAGTGATTGTATAAGAATTTGCCCGATATAAAAGAGTAATCAAGGAACATGTTTTCATTTCTCTTTTATTGTTAGGAACAATAAAAGCTGAAGGTCAGTCAATAGTATGAGATGATGGAACTATATAACTACTAGATATAACGTTGTAATAAAATTGAACATATATAATATGAGCGTCATATTGTATAATAGGTATTGTTTCTATATCAGTGCTTTTGTAATAACTATTATGTATTGTGTTGACTATTTGTTATTTTAAATTTCATAATTAAAAATAATATTAAGAACCTATAAATGGAAGTAAGAAAAAACTAATTTATACCATTTGCCGGGTCTGATTGTTATAAGCTCTATTTTATCAATAATTTTGGTAGATTGTTGATTTACTCGGTGTAATTAACAATGAAAAAACTGTTCAGTTTTGTTTTCAGAACTCATTGTTAACAACGACTCTCATATTTTTATTGTTAACAATATTTTATACATTTTAATTTGATAGAGTAATGACAATATAATTTGAAATATTTTTGTATATTAGTGTTTGTTTTAAATAAAGAAAAGGTAGTATAGTATAGTATAACAGTTGGGTAGAGGTAGGTGCTTATAATTAATATATAAACAGATCATACATTTAGAACGATGTCTTTTTGGTAACAAAGTTTCAGAAAATAAATTTACAATCTAAATTAAAAGTTTTACCTTACAGTAGCTGACTATAGCTGTACACTTTCCGGGAAGTGCTAAAGCGCGTCGGAATACCTTGGGGATATTAAACCTAAAACTAAGTAACAGGTAGAATTTGCAAATTTAATGAATTTTTTGAAAGAAATTAATGGCTTTAAAGTAGTGGTATTATTGTTGTGTTGTTATTATTGTGTAAATAAAGATAAAAAACATAATTAAAAAGTGTTCCAAATATCATATACTCACAAATCATAACCTGCAATGTACAATACTTCTGTACACGTAAATGTATTATTGTGTTGATTAACTAATTTGATAAACCTCAACCGTTTTCCGTACCCTTCATAATGTAACAACATGTTTTGTCGTCAGTTCACAAAATTATATTCTGATAACAAGAAAACTATTTAAGCTAAAAGCTAACTTATATGGTCATCATAGATAAGAATTCTTAAAAACTTTAAGTATTGAGTTTTACAAATTAGAGGACAAACCCCTTCAATCACCCTAAAACCGTATAACGACTTTTTTTTTATTAGATAACTTTGGAACCAGTAGACATCTTAATGTAAATATATCAATCTGTTTCATTAAAAGTTATTTCATTACTTTAAGTTATTTAGTAATGGAGACAGAGTTCAGCGGTAGATCGTACTAGCGTCTAATATTGCAACACTTCCTTTGTTGCAGACCTTAAATAATCTGGACTAGCGTTAGAACAATCTATAAATTACTTAAGCCTGGGTTGATAACTTTCAATTTCAGTATATCGACTACAGTAAAATATCTTTGTAGTATTCTCAAAGGATTAATTTTAATACTTTAAGAATACTCTGAAAGATGGGTGTGAAAATAATGGTCTAAACCTGAATGAAGATAAGACGAAGGTTTTGACATTTGAAAGAAATGAAGAAAGAACAGAATGTAAAATCAACGTGAATGGTAAGATAATAGAACAAGTGAATGAAGTGGTATATCTGGGAAGTGTGTTTAGCAAAGACGAAAGATACGAAATGGATGCGGAAAGGCGTATTGCTGCCGGTATCTGAGTCAAAGGTGCTTTAGCAGCATTGTTAAGACGGCGAAACGTCAGAATGCTGCACGTTTGGCTGGTTTTGCTACCAACGCTGCCAACTTATACGGCAGCCAAACGTGGGTAACGTAGAAGAAGAATGTAAGACAAATGAATGCTGTGGAGATGCGATCTCTTCGCAGAATATGCGGACTCAGTTTAGCTGACCGAATCCACAATAAAGAGATCCACAGAATGACTGGTACTAGGGAAGACTTCACGGTGAGAATGTAGAAGAACGTGCTCAGGTTGTTTGGGCACGTCGAACGAATGAGTGATGAAAGAATGGTAAAAAAGATTTATACAGGAAAATTAAGCGGTATGAGAGACAGGGGGAAGGTCTCGAGTGACCTTCGAAAACACAGTATCTATGATACTGGAGGGAGGTCACGTAAAAAGCTTGAGGACCCCCCGGAGGGCAAGTGTGAAGAGGTTGATGCCTGTGGCCGAGGCGAAAGAGGTATGCGGGGACCGTAGCGTTTGGCGCTCCGTCGCCTCTGGCTACCCCGCAAGGGATACATCGTGAAGATAAATAAATGAATAAATAATATTAATTTTAAACATTCATAATAAAAAAAAGAAATCAGAACCCTCTTTTACTTTTCTTTTATTATTGTGCTTTGGAAATTGTAACCTAGTCTCATTTATCACAGAAACCAGACCCGAAAAATAATGGTTCTTGATCTTGATCTTTCCTACCAATTTATACATTGTGCCTTTATGTCACTGGAGCTGCCTTGTAATAAGATACTCCTATTTATATATTCAATATTAATAAATATCTATGAACAATTCAATACTTTTTTATTTTAATGGAATTTTCTTTAAAAGCCGTATTTTTCTTATAAATCCAGGGATGTGCGACGATTTTATGGTTTATATAATAAAAATAACAGATAGATTGGATCGGGTGCCTGTAACTGTTAAAGAATTCATGCGTAAGCACGTTTTGTTCGAACATTTTTTTTTACAAACTAGTTTTTTCAAATAAATATGTATTAAACTATGCGTCTCATTATTACATACATGTACATAAAAGTACTCGTTTTGCTAATGAATAGAATAAGATTTGAAATTATATAAAATGAGAAATAAATTAATGTAATATACTACTTCTGAATGTTATTTAGTTCTAAATAAAGTAGTTATAATTTATCGTTTCTGTGATTGACGAGTGACAATGAAATGAAATTAATTATGTTACATTACATTTCAAGATTTTATTAAAATTAACGAATCGCCAACTCTGCGACACGCGGTAGGTCCGTGTGAAACAAACTTCTCAGAGATAATTGTGTTTATTTTATCCAATTAGTTCTTATTATCTAAACTTGGATTGGAGAAATTAAGATATCTTATGTATACTTAAGGCAAAAAAATATATTTAAAAAAATACACATTTATACATACATACATATGTGTGTATGTATGTATGTACCATTTTAAATTTCTAACCCCAGAGATTTGAGCTGTTCATTGCTCGAACACTCAGGACAAAATTGAAGCATGTATGTACATTATAAGTGTATATAAACACCAACGATAAACTTGAGGACATTAATAAAGTATTGTTTTTATTTTATATTAATTAAATTATTAATTTTAAAAACAAATATGCTACTTTATGACATATTATTTATTTTATATTTGTCTGTATGTAAATTAAGATATCAATAATTAAGTTGGGGAATGAATAGTAATTTATTTAAGGGCGCTAAATGTTGCCCTTGATTGAAGATTATCGTTTTAAGATTGTATTTTAATCTGTGACCTTGTATAATGAATATTAAACAGGATTTAGTATATACAAATATTGTTTGTCTTAATGTCTGTTACGGACGCATTAAATTATACAATTCTAATGCACTATTTGATCTCACTTAATATCTTTACTTGATCTATCTTAATCTTTACATGAACTCACAAATTGATGAGAATATATTAAAGAATACGATAAAAACGGGTTTAATTGATTATATTTTTAATTAAGATGTTATTGCGTTTAGGAAAGTATTAGAATCACGGAGCTGTCTGTAAGAGCAGTACGACTGAGCCAGCGACCAGCTTTGTACCACACTCACACAGAAGACTGGTAAGAAGAAGTGGTTTCCTATTCCATTTCACATAGCTGCAACCAAAACGTCACTATTTTTGAGTTATTCGTTGATAGTATACGAAATTGACAAAACCTTCAAAGACGAAGGTTTGGAAATCCTTCGTTTATAATTTGTTTTTAAATTAGAGATACAAAGTTGGTAGAAAAAAACTAATTAAATAATAAAAATTGTGACTTTATACTAATACTACTGATTATCTATGATTTACAAGTAAACAAGTACATAAAAATAAAAGTCATCCGAAATAAAAAAAATATATTTTTTTACAAAACCTTATAATAACATCACATACTAACATGACATATTACACCTACACCGATCATTCTTTGTCACCCTAACGTCCTTTCTTCTTAGAGCCTTTCAATATTGCTACATTATTTTCCTGAAACACAGAACTTGAGCCACATTTCACAATATCCTCAATCAATCCTTGCATCTCCAAGAAAATATAATCAATAACTTCTTATTATGATTTTAGTTTCAAATAACATTACCGCGACTTAGATTTAGCGTTTTCTTTTTACTTTTGTGCTATATATATTCATATGTTAGTTCGTGGTAATAATATAATATGTAGAATTAATAATCTAATTTTATAGATTTTTCGAAAAATAATCTAAAATTAAGAGTTAATAACTCATTGAATGAAACATAATTTTAAATGTATTTCATCTTCATTTTATGCAAAGTATTTCTTATTAATTTTAAGTGATTTATCTCACGTACTGTGAGGCTGTACAAGTTAGATATCACATAGTTACAAAGAAGAAAATTAAGAGATTTATAATAATTAGTGATGTTTCTATTATCTTGACGTGCACAAGTGATCACGAGTATGGATTCAAAGTGGAAAATATATAAATAAATAAATAAATGTACTGTGATTTGTTATGGTTCTTAAAGAAATTTAATAGCAAACTATACAACGAAAATTTTAAATAATTCTTCATTGTACAATTGGTAAAAATTTATTATTTTATATAAATATATACTCTTCTTTATATATTTTATTTATTGTACTATATATTTTAATAATAACAAGTTCCTAGTGGTAGCTTTGACAATGAAAAAATGTTTTGTCTGAAACTTATTTTCAATAAAGATTTTTGATTTTGATTTTGACTACAATGTACTTATACTCTATGTGTATCATATTCCATAGTTCATATCGTCTTTCTGTCTGTGTATATTCTGTCATATTTAATTAAGACAGTCTTAAAGATTAAAGACTATTGCCAAAATATCGCGAATAGACAAACTATATTAATACAATAGATTTTTTACCTTAACTGTTAAAAACATTGGTGTTATATAATCATAATAAAAAAACAAATAACCAAATCTTTTAGAAGTTACCAATAATTGACCTTTATTAATAGACATGTAACATTATATATTTAAAAAATAAATAAATTCCTGATAAAAAAGAATCAAATAGTCAAATATTTTGACTTACTTTAAAAAGAATAAATAAAACATCAAACGCTGTTTCATTTTAATTAGTCTTTGTATTTTCTTTAAACAACATAAATATTTTAACTTTATACCGAAAAGAAATATTACATTTTTTAAATTATAAATTAGTTGCAAAATACTTTTTTCTATTGAGTAAAAAGTAGTTGTTAATAGTAATATTGACTTGTTATAACATTAACACTTCCTCTTTAAATTAAATTTACTTATGCCCAAGTAGAAATTTAATTATATTAATGATATATGTGCCTCTTATCGGATAAAAAAATTAACGAAGTTCCTGGGATTATTGATGATTAAATAAAAACAGCATATAAATAAACTAAAATAATAAAAAAAAGTGTGAAATATTATAATACAACGTTCTAACAAAAGTATGTAGAAATGAAGAAACAAAACTGTAAAGAAAATTGAAATGTTCTTCCGGTACTGAGAGACGATTTCTTCAACTTTTGTTAACCTAATCCAATAAATCTAAGTAATTTATTTTCTTATTCTTCTAAAAGATTTTTTCAAATATATGTTTTTTTTGCATCTTAAGAAAGTAAGTTTAGTACAATTTTTAACTTAGTTTTCATGTGGACACTAAGTAAATGTATCATTACGAAAGTTAAAAACTCCAAAAGTACTGAAAAAATTATAAATAGCTCATATTTACACGATTTAATTCCTCCGTCCCCCTTCCATCACAGGATGTTCCGACGCACGGCGGATATCTATCCTTACGTTGTGGACATTCCTCCTGTCCGAACGAAGCGCTTTGCTTCGTCTTTTTTAATGCGTACAGCGAAGGACTGGAATAGCTTGCCTGCGTCGGTATTTCCGTCCACATACAATGTGGGTGTCTTCAAGAGAAGAGTGAATAGGTTACTAGGTTAATACGCCTTACCACCTATGACTACATTTCCACTTTCCATCAGGTGGAATGTAGTCAAGTACTAACCTAGACAGTATAAAAAAAAAAAAAAAAAAAAAAAAAAAAATATGAGTAAAAGGGACAAAAACTAAACCTTAGTTTTAATATGTTTATTATGTATAACTTTATATTTCACTTGTCATAATAGGGTATGATATCTAAAGAACTTTCTAATTGTGTTTAATAATTAAATGATTCTAATATAATGTTTGCGCGTGGCTTCGTTCACGTGAGAAGGTGATTAGAAACAGAAGATTACTTGAAAGGAAACAACAATTATTACAGACACTGGGAATGCCCAAGGTTTATCTGATGACGGTTGCTGGTTAAAGTTATTTACAGGTTTTACATCTATATTTGAACTTCTTTATTATATTATTAATGTACAGAATATGTTCCTTTTACATCTTTGTTATATTAGAAACTATTATCTGCTACCAGTGATCGTCTGCCCCCTTTCTCTTCTCCTTTCTCCTTCACCTCCGTTTCTGACTCCAAAAGTGTTAAAAAATGTACAATGTCCTCGTTACTATAAGATTATATATAAAATCATGTATATTATTTATTCGCCGCCGTCGAGTTTTAGCCTGAAATCTTATTAGTAAATTTCCCCTGACAAGTACATGCGGTGGGTAAATTTGACTACAAGGTTTTATAAAAAATAAGGTATAATAACAAAAAATTGCGAAACCAATTCCTCTCAGTTAATATCATCTCATGTAAATTTTATTATAAGATTTAAAAGAACATAAACTTTTTTAAAAAATCAACCCCCTCCCCCTTAAGCTTTCGAAGCTAAAAAGGTAGCAAAAAGTGTTCATTGTGAAACGAGAATGATATTTTTTTGCCACAATTCCGTAGGAAGCGATTAAGACGTTGAGATAAATGGTCGTGTTGTATTTGATGCTCTCTGAGCTCGTTTAAAAAACATTAGTATAGTATAGACATACAACTGAACACACAGTGTACACAGTGGCCATTAGTAGTGTAAAGAAAATAAAAGATACATAATACTACATATAGATCGTGGTACATAGACTTTACAGTTTACTGTATAAATACACATATTTATTGTATTTATTATCTAGTTCTTTACTTGGGATTTAGTCTAAGCCGTGTGAGTTTCGTAATTTGTAATAAATTTCATTTCTAAATACAAAATTTTAATTAAGGTGCATTATGTTATCATTTCCTTCTTATGTTGTTGTATGTTGTGAATAATCGAAGCTAAAGTCTGGTCAAATACGTAGGTCATTAGATAAGTTTTACAATACAGAGTTTCTATAAACAAAGAGTCCATGCATATTATTTTTTTGTAAATTACAACTCATAACTAGTGGGTAGCCATATAAAGAATCAAAGTAAAGTAATTATTATGTTTCATATAAAATATAGCATTTTAATAAATATCCACCGGCATTGATATTAAACCTGACCTTTATACTCGGAGTATGAAACTGTACAAGTTACAACCCTTTGACACTGGATCCAATCTTCCCTCAGAGCTATATCTTGGTAATATCTAGTTGCTTAGTTCTGCATTAATTAGTATTTTCTTAATGATTTATTTGCTTTATATACTGAGAGTTTTTATTTTTAATCAAAATAATAAATATTATAATTTTTGAATTATTAGATCCTCATCCAATAAAAACCCTTTTTAGTCAGTAACAATGTAAATTATGAAAATATGTTCAGTAATTCATAACAAATATGGACAAGCCCCTCGTACACAAATAAACCGTGATCTGTGTATGAGGGGCTTATCCTTAGAGGCCACGAAGGCATTGCAGCTATATTTTTAGTTCTTAGCTTAACTTTAGACATCCTTTTTCAGCGATCTGAATATTTTTACTATTTTAAATCATTTATGATTTAGAACCACATCAATAACGTTAAATATCTTTCTTAAGTTTGAATTCAATTAATTAATCACTTTTCAAAAAAACGCTATTAAAATTCAAGACTTATTGAATCAATATATTTCATAGTTTATTTAAACTGGAAAAAACAAATAATATTAAACATCATTAGACGCATGAGAAAAAAATATATAAGATATTGCTAAGAATACAACAATAACGTGAGTCGTCGAAAAACTAATGAGTTCATAAATTACATCTGAACAGTTTTTTCATTTGCTAGATACTCCGAGGAAATCAACGATCTACGAAAATTATTGATAAAATAGAGCTTACAACAATCAGACACGACTAATTGTGTTATAAATTAATTTTTTATTATTCAATTTATAACTTCTTAATATTAAATTAAATCTTGTTATACTCTTATCTGACAAATTGTTAAAATGTTACCTAAGAAATATTATGTTTTAACAGATTATGAGCTTAGAATATTTTAAGAACTGTGTAATAATTAGCTGCTTCAATGTTCAGCCATTTTATTTAATTATTAATAATACACTATAATAAATGTACCATTGAAAAGTAATCTAGTAAAAAGTCTTGATGATTTCATAAAAGTTTTGTGTTTTCATGTTCTTCTCTTTGAAATAAAGTTGCGAAGAAGATGAAGCAATTACAAAGTTGGATATTTAACAGAATTATCTACTGTTCTTTAATTTTCTTTTTATTTTAAAATTATAATATATATTATTACCTACCAGAAAAATATTTTTGTCAATGGATAAATTTATAGGATAGATATAGTAATCTGTGTAGACGGGTGAAACACGTAAGAGAATTCTGGCTTCTCAAGAATAGTATATTGAATATTTATAATCTTTATATATAATGTTCTCATGTTATTGCTTCTTATTTCTACTTTGCTTAAAAACTTGATCCATTTTGGCATCTGGAAGATTCTTTGATTAAGCTTAGTGATTGATGACAAAATGTCACCCATATTTTGACGTCAAATCATTGAATAATAAATATTAAATAATGAACTGTACAACCATAATTGGGGTTCAGAGAATTCATATTATGTGATATTTAATTTATTAACGCCGAATAACAATGTAACACATAATCGGAGGAACATTATACAATATGACGCTTCATTGTATATGTTTAATGTTTATTACACACTTCTAGTAGTTTTGTAGTTCTATCACCTCATACTATTGACTTACCTTCAGCTTTTATTGTTCCTAACAATGCAAGAGAAATGAAAACATGTTCCTTGATTACTCTTTTATTTTGTGACAATTCTCGTTCAATCACTAATAAAGATTTTCATCTAATGTAATGATAGAACATAATTTATGACCACAACAAATTTCTTTTTAGATTACGCTTATGGTCTAGTTGTGTTTTGTCTAAAATTTTCAGTGGATATCCTGGAATTCTTCATGCAAATGGACCCCACTTAACCTCTCTCCTGGAGTAGGCGGTATCCCTAAAGGATATCCTAAAGCATAATCTAAACAGGAAGATACACGTAACAATAAATAATCACCAATTAAGATATTTTAGAACAACGATTGAAAAAGAAGCATCCTTTTGAAAGAAGATCATTCACCTTGTCTTCTAAAAAAAACCCTTCAGACGTTTGTGGACCAATCTAATAAATTTAGTTATTAAAGCGACGTTTCCACTAATGATATGTAATATAATGATGTAACACAATTTCAGAAATTAAATGAAATGGATCTTTGCAAAAAACAAGGGAGAAACCAGAATCAGAGCTTCTTATTTTCGGAAATTCTTTGTTAAACAGTACAAACTAGAATACTCCCTTTCTGTTGATTACTTCCATTTTTTTAGAGGCAGCATTATAGCAGGCTTAATAATTAGTGTTATCGACTTACATAAAACGCAATAATCAATAATGGAATTTTCTAAACAATCTGCCTATTTTGCATCACTGCAATCATTTAGAAGGTTTTATTTATTAGAAATTTGAGTCCACAAATAAGGCACTATATAATGACTACTATTTGTAACGTTTGAAGAATCCTGTAATCTTTAGTAAATGTAAAAGTATTATATCTTTTAAAGTAGCGTGGTTCGTTAGAAATGTATTTTGGAGGTTTTACGCTTTACTTAAATTGTAATTTTTTCTCATATCAATGATGATTGCGACTCAATAGTCAATATAGTATATAGTATACGGAGTGACGTTTCTTAACGGTCCTCCTCGGAAGTTTTGGGACTGTGAAACTAGAGACTGATTTTTCATAAGTAGAATATATACTTACTAAAAAGCTTCCAATATAACATTGAATATAAATAAGGTCTTAAGTAGATCACACCAAATATGACAATTAAATAAGGTTTGGATAATAGTGCTTTTGATGATAATAAACAAAATACGGAGTGCAGGCTTATGTTTGTCACCTTGTGCGGTACAAGAGCAAAATATATATATATATATATATAAAAATATTATTTTGTAATTTTTAGATATAAATTATAATCTATAATCAACATGAACAGTAATGCAAAATAATATTTTCATTACATTATTAATAAAAAATAAGATAAATTTAATATCGTGATCAATTTTATGTTCCGTTTCCTCTATTCTCTTGAACCAAACTCTATTTGTATGTCATAAATCATTGTTTACTTAAAATAATGAGTTGATGATACCTCTCATATTTGTGAGTACACATATGACACCCAAGGTGACTCGATAAGGACAAACAATGTATTTATTAATTATGTGATGTCGTTTTAGACAACCTTAATTACTTTACACTTTAAAAGAAACGGTCAACAGGGTTTCGTTTTGCTTGGCATATTTTTTAAATTTTATGAAAATATCATATTTGTTTCAGCTTAAGTTTTTGCCCATAATACAAAAAAAAAGTAAAAAAATCTCCTCTTCAATTTATTTCTAAATTTATAATCAAAAATCATCCCACTATATTGTTACGAAAGTAAAAAAAAATAAATAATATAAACTTAATTAAAAATAAGACAAAAAGTTTTAAAACTTATCTTTAATTCGCAAAACAAACACGTTTATTCGTTATTTGACGTGAAAAACGGAGTAGAATCCAATACTGCTCCGATAATGCTCTAACAATAATTAATATCGTGTTTAGATATAAAATAAAAAAAAAAGAACTAATCCAGGCGATCCTTCGAGATACAACGATTTATTCATATTTTAAAAGAATTAAAATTATAACCTAATATTATTAATATCTTACAAAATTATTAATATATAATTTTATTTCACTCTATTTATTTTTGTTTTGTATTTTAAGACATTAGACATAGTCACATTAATACGTGTTATATTATATTTTTATTTTACATAATTGAACACTAGCTAATAATAATAGTTTGTCTTATCTTTTTCAATTCAATAGAACTTATTTACTTGATAAATAAGTAATGATATCTCAATATATTCTAAAATACGAGTAGTTGATTTTTCACATTATTAAAGTGTAGATCTTGGGATATGGGAAGATTTAATCTAAGTATGTGTTGATTAACCAGATTTAATAACTCTAGATAATGACTAGAATTTTCATTGCAATTATATGAAATATCAGTGGTGTAGTACTGACAGATACTACTTCAATCTCATCTTCCCATGAATAGAGATTCTAATTATTAAATTATAAAGATGTATTATACCATATTAAAATCGATAGTTACGAGTATGTACATTAATTAGGTTGTTAAAAATATAATTCTACCAGCTGTTGATCCTAGATTCGCTTGAGGGAAAAAAAAAGATCTAAAAACCTATAGCTAAAGTTTAATTAAACATTTTTTTTTAATTAAAAAAATACGTTTCAAATTTGTTTAAATGATAAAGTTCTCAATGTTTTGTGCCACAGAGGCCTTAGAAGAGTTAGCCAGATAGCAGTCAGGCTTTTTGCTTCTATAACCACATATCATTTACCACTCGCCTTTAACATAAAATTATTCTGTAAACTTAACTTCGCTAGAAATTGACGTCATGGTATAAAAAAAAGAAACATATTCTCCGTTCTTACTTAAATCTGGTAAGTACCAAATTTAAGTAAGAACGAAAACCATGAAGAATAAGTACTCGCATGCATAAGGTTCATATTTTTACTTCAATTTAATTTTTTTGTTACATAATATTCTTAAAGAACCGTAAAAATTCTACGAATGTTGAGAAATCTCAAAGGTTAAATATGAGAAAAAATCCTATTCTGATAGCTGTTATATCACACCACCCACGCTTTCTTATCTCCAAATAGAGCAAGGGCACTAAAGTAAAGGAACTTGAGTTGCAGAAAACTTCCCTACTTTTAAATTTTATTTCGTACAAATATTTCCTTTACTTTATTATTCTTTATTATATATGTTCAATATGAGAAACATTTGATGTTTAGGATATTATTTTTTAATAATAATGTTTGTTCGTTGAAGAATGTAATCAAAATGTGTCACGACGTTGTTGCTAGAGCCGGTCACTATGCAAAGGTAAACTTGACCTCCACAGGAAATCGATTGGATCTTTTTTAAAAAGACTTGAAACTATTATCCTAACTGTGCATTTAACAGATTTTCAAGACAGCTTTTCACTAAATCACTCCTGGTTATTTTCTTCAACATAAGATATATTCAAGGATTTTTAAGTGCATCCAATAATTTAAAACATTTCTTTGATACATATTTTTCCCATAAATTAATTTTATAAAATTAAAATTTAAGTTTGAAACTTATGTTCGGATTATATTAAAAGACTAAGCTGCTTACTTGTTGAAGACGGAGCGCTCTCAGAGGAAGTAACTTTTTGATGAACATCGAAGTAAAAAATGTATCTACTCTATTCCTGAAGACAATAATTTTAGTGTTATAAAAGAAAAAAATCTACATTAGTATCTGCATAATTTTGAAAATTAATTGAAATTTCAAAAAGAAGAAAAGAAACAACATTGCAACACATCCTTACAATATTTTCAAGACTTACTAGTCTTTTTTACCGCGTAAAATTATTTTGTTATTTACTTTCTACTGACAGTAAAGAAGCATAAAATAAAAAAAAATCTTTTTCAGTACACTGAAGATGTTTCAAATATTTTGTAATATGCTGTAGTTCTTGAACACTTGATGAATTAAGTTCATAAGTTGGAATATTTCAATTTAATAAGACTGAAAAGAATGTCTGAATCATCACGAACAGACCCCAAACCAGCGACCCATAGGATTCTATTCCAGTCACTATGCCAATTGACTTATACTGCCGGTACTTGTTTTAGTGAAATAAGCATACATATCAACTAATTTTTAAGGTTTATTTTTATTTTTGAGGCGTAATTATCTGTTTAATGTATAATTATCGTTCCATTGTAACAGATATGCCAATACAACTTTGAACACGTACTTCTGTTAGTAAAGTCCCTAGCGACAGGATGAAAGATGTCTCAAACTACTAAAGGATATTTAATATTCAATATCATAGCCAAAAATATAATGCAAAAATTTAACTTAAACCACATTAAATTATTTTGAATTAACAAGTTCTTTGAGGTCCAGATCGCTTTTAAATATTCCACAACATTAGATATATTCTATATTTTTTCCAATTATCATATATATAAAATACATATTACCTTGTAGGTTTCTCTGAAAATTATCTGTAAAACAACAAACAATTGTCTGAATAACAAATCATAGACCAGAAATATAAATTCAACATTTATTGTTATTCCTTTAAAACCCACTATTTTTGTTAGTTACTTTATATAAGGATAACATAATACTTTTACGCTGACTCCATACAATATCATTACATATATTACAATAAGACAGTGTTGCGCATAGCTCTGGAATCGTAAAACTGACTTTATGTTTCATAAAAACATGCTTATTTATAATATCTATGATGGTTATATTATTATTAAACACGATTTAGGTAATTCTCAGCTACAAAATATTTATTTTATAATCTCAATAACATTTCCTTGTTTTAAACAAATGTAATTCAACCTACAGAACTGTTATTTACATAATTTCCATTAGTTTAAGAATTAAACTTTATACTGTGAAACTTCAACAATAAATTTGATAATTGACAATTTGTCTCGTTGTTCCATTGATATTGCAATAATTACAAGTACATTAAAATAACTTTAGTTAACATTATAACTAGATTTTTATATAACTTTTTGGTTATCTAAATATCTGTTTGTTTTTTACTGAGAGAAAGAAAATAGAGGACACGAATAATATAATAAAATGCTTTTTTAATATTAGTATTAAGAACTAAAGATATTTTTTTCTAACTTTAATTTACTTTTTAATCAAATTTTGGATTCCTAATTATCAAAACAAGGTAATTAATTTAGTCTCAGTTTAAGTAGGTTAGAAAAAAAATGTTAAAGAAATTCTTTAAAACAAAGAAGTTGTAATTCAGTAACAGTAACCTTCAATTCACAGGAGGATCACGTTCCCTCGTTATTTGGAGAAGTCGAAGTCGTTATGCGACATCGGACACATCCGAGAAACTGAGTTTTTTTTATATATATTGTGTTACATATGTTATGTATACTTGTCTAATAATCACATAACATATGTTAATATGTTCTCTTTTTAATACTGCTACAAAAATTATTTATTGTATTTAAGTCATAATTTAAATTACAAATAGTATAAAAATATTATCTTGAATAGGAGTTAGATTTAGAAAATCGGCTTATATGAAATTGCAGCATTTACATTGTACCATTAAAACAATATCACATAAACTGAGCAAGCTTGCTATTTGGAGGAACGTTTACATGAAGGATTATATATTATAATATCACATCTCTAATACCTCATATATAACAAATATCGTAGTGATTACTTTATTTAATGATTTTAATTAAGATTTATTTCTTAAGGTAATTAATTAATTAGGTTAACAGGGTTAAATATCTTGTGGAACAGTTGAAACTTACACTATGTTCTCTGGCTTTTATGACGTTGAAAAGATTACGCATTGATACATTGACATACGCATATACATATATAAATAATTATATTAATCAGTAACTAGTCTCCCAACTCCGTTTGCACATGTTTTGACATATCCACAATCTATTTGCTAAACAGGTCGAGTGAATTTGCTAGTTTGAGCGAATTTCAACACAATACCTAAACATATTTCTATCGAATCTAAAACTCTACGTCACATTTTTATTTATTTATCGATTTGTATTAGCCTAAATAAAGCTTACTACATAATCGTATAAAAAAGTAATATATCCATGAAACCCGTTTTCAAATCGGATAAGTCGTTCTAAAGATATATATATCTATATATATATATATATATATATATTTATTTATTTATTTATTTACCTTCACGCCATATCCCTTGCGGGGTAGTCAGAGACGACGGAGCGCCAAACGCTACGGTCTCTGCATACCTCTTTCGCCTCGGCCACAGACATCAACCTCTTCATACATGCCCTCCGAGGGGTCCTCATGCTTTTTACGTGACCTTCCTCCAGTATCGTAGCTACTGTGTTTTCGAAGGTCACTCGAGGCCTCCCCCTGTCTCTCTTACCGCTCACTTTTCCCATATAAATCTTTTTTACCATTCTTTCATCACTCATTCGTTCAACGTGCCCAAACCACCTGAACACGTTCTTCTTCATTCTCACCGTGACATCTTCGCTAGTACCGGCCATTCTGTGGATCTCTTCATTGCGGATTCGATCAGCTAGACTGACTCCGCATATTTTGCGAAGAGATCGCATCTTCACAGCATTCATCTTTCTTACATTCTTCTTCTGTGTTTCCCACGTTTGGCTGCCGTATAACAGCGTCGGTAGCAAAACTGCATTGTGTACAGCCAAACGTGCAGCTATACTGACGTTTTGCCGTCTCAACAATGCAGTCAAAGCACCATTAACTCTGTTACCGGCAGCAATACGCCTTTCCACATCCATTTCGTATCTTCCGTCTCTACTAAACATACTTCCCAAATATACCACTTCATTCACTTGTTCTATTATCTTATTATTCACGTTGATCTTACATTCTGTTCTTTCTTCATTTCTTTCAAATATCAGAACCTTCGTCTTATCTACATTCAGGTTAAGACCATTAATTTCACACCCATCTTTCAGAGTGGTGACCAATGCCTGCAAATTGCATTCTGATGATGCAATGAGCACTGCATCATCTGCATATAGCAAGCAATTGACCTTAAGGTCACCTACTTTCACTCCCATATCACTGTCTTTCACGCCTTGGAGACAACTATCCAAATACAAATTGAACACCAATTGAACAACGTAACCGCTTCGCGCGGTTCCAACCCATCCATTCATATCTCCACATACTATCAACTTTTCATTATCTCTGACACTACTTAGAACATCCCTGACATTCTCCCAAAACTCCTCGAGCTCGCTCATTTGAGCTGAGGATACTGGCGCATACATGGCTAACAAGAATACTCTTGTTATCCCCAGCTTAAGGCGAACCCAAAGAAGCCTCGGGTTAATCGCCTTGTATTCTACCATTGCATTAACCATTCGAGAGGACAATAATACGCCTACACCTTGGCAACCTCGCTCACCCTCTGGAACCCCAGCCCAGAAAGCGACCCGGTTGCCAGGTAAATCGGTCGTATCATTGCCTTTACGCTTGGTCTCAGACACACACATAACATCCAGATCTTTGTCATCCATCACATCTAATAATTCATTCATCCTCTTTTCCATTCCTCCTCTTACATTCCACGTAGCTATTTGTAGCTCCGTCCTCCACCTTCCGCCGTTCGGAACATGGAGTGTTGGTTGGCGGTTCCCAACGCCGCAGTCGTTCATTCTATAATAAAATCATTAAAAATTGGTTATTACATAATTACAACATAATAAAAAAAATATAATACTAAATTAAAATTAACATAAATTATAATTAAACAATAATACAAAAAAAAAACAATAATATTATGATTAGTAAAAAAAAAAAGAAGAAATTAATATATATATATATATATATTATAATATCGAAACAAAAAATTTTTCACTCTGCTGTAAGTCTTTTGGAAAGCTTCTAAATTGCATCAGGACCAGGACTTAATGATTAAGCACTTGACACAATGTTTAAGCACATACTGCGGTGACTGCACTTGCTGAGATTTATTTATAATTAATAGTAACGGATGCTTTATGAATAAGGCTGTTACAGGTCTGGAATACGGATCACTTAAGCTTTTATTTGTCACTCCACCACGGAGTCTTTGATGCTGAACTGAATTGCCACATCAAAAGTTTTTTCGCTTTGTTAACTTTCGAATAAGGTTTAATATATTATTGTACTGTAAAACACAGGAACACAGGAATTTTAGATAATTATGAAATAATAAAATAATAAATTATTATAATATTCAAAATTTTTACTTGACACTTGTCAACTTTTTTTTTTTTTTTTTTTTCTTTTATATATATATATATATATATATAGATATATATATATATATATATTTATCAGTATATGTATATATATATATATATATATACTGATAAACAGACAAAACATGTAAAAAATCAACTAATAAAAATCATTACATTTATATTATTTTTATGAAGTTTAATAGAACAATTTCAACTAGTAAAGTATGTTTATTAATTAATATTTCAATAATTTGTGCAATTTATTAATTAAGTACTATGTAAACTATGCACACGATATTATAGTTTACAAACTATAATAAGCAGTGAATGCTTTTGTTACATAATGGTTTAGAACTATGTATTAAAAATAATTTATTATATTTCTCCTTACTGAAATTCTTTTAACCACAGCGACGTTTTTAAGAAGATAGATGTAACATTTTTCTACGCAATGCCTATAAAATTTATTAGTCACGAAAAAGCACCAGGTGTAAGCAGATCTATGAAGAAATATATGTTCTAGGGAGTAAACTTTGTTTATTACTAATAGATTCTAAAACCACTCACCGATTTCAATCATACATTCATTGTTTGAAATCATCACAGGATCTTTACTTCATCTATCTATCTCAATCATCACCTGAACTCTACAAATTGGTAAGACAATATATAACAGTTAAAGGTTTAATCGGTTATATTTTTAATTAAAAATTCTCACAGCTTTTACAAACGTAATGGAACCACGCTACTGTTTATAAGAGCTGCACGATTGAGCAGATTCGACAAACTTTGTACTACACTCACATAGAAGATCGACATGAAGTAGTAGTAGTAGAAAAAAAAAACTATTTATATATATGTATATATACACCCATACCCATCATTAATTGTTACCTTAACGTTCTTTCTTCTTAAATCCCTTCAATATTGCCATATTGATTGCCTCACAGAAAGAACTGGAGTCACATTTCACAATACCCCCAATCAATCCTTGCATCGCAAGAAAACGTGACCAATAACTTCTTATTTGGATTGTGTTTTCAAAGAACATCACCGCGTTTTAGATTTAGCGTTTTTTTACATTTTTCTCTATAAGATATCTCTTTTAATGTTGGTATTTAATGTTATTATACATTGTAAAATGTATACTATAATTTAACTTTAAATTTTTCAACAAAATTCCTAAATAAAAATTCCCTGAATCTAACATATATATTTAATGCAAAGTATTTTTTAGTAAGTTTTAGTGATATACGAGGGGAGGTCCAAAAGTTCGTGGAATGGAGAGGTTGGAGCGGGGGTAGGGGCGCTTGCTTGGTGTCATACGAATCGGAGACTCATCATTAGTATAAATACCGAGTTTCAACCCTATTGCGTCATTCGTTTACGAACAGTCGCCTGTTTGACAAGTCAATCTGGAAGAAAACTGAAACTATGGAGAAAATTTAACACCACGCTGTGATAAAATTCCTTACCAAGCAAGGAAAGAACGCTCAAACCATTTTGAATGAAATGGGAGTAGTTTAAAGGGAACAGTACCCTAGTAAATCAATGATTTACAAGTGGCATGGTCTTTATAAACATGGTCGAGAGTCAATTGAAGTCGACCCCCGCTCAGGAAGGCCAGTTGATGCCACCATATCGGACATCGTCAAAAAGTGGAGAAAATTGTACTAGAGGATGCCCGTTTGAAGATAAAACAATTATCTGCATTAGTTGGAGTATCAGATATCACCATTTTGCGAGAATTCTCACGCCGTTTCAGAAAGAGCAACGCGTCGAAGCGTCAAAGCATTTTTTGGAGTTGTGTGGAGATAAACCTGCACAGATTTTGGACCGAATTGTTACGAGAGATGAAACATAGGTTCATCACTTTGAGCCTGAGTCCAAACAAGAGTTCATGCAATGGCATAAAAAGGGGACAAAACCGCCAAAGAAATTCAAGGTGACGGAGTCGGCTGGAAAGATGATGGCTACTGTTTTTTGGGATTGTGAGGGGATAATCTTGATTGATTACAAAGAAAAGGGAAGGACTATAACCGGAGAATACTACGCAACGACATTAGAAAAATTAAAGGATGCCATCAAGGAAAAGCGGCGAGGAAAATTGACAAAGGGTGTGTTGCTCTTGCAAGACAACGCGCCGGTTTACAAGAGCAGAATTGCAATGGCTGCTCTGCACACGCATGGGTTCGAATTCCTAGTTCACCCACCCTACAGTCCAGACCTGGCCCCAAGTGACTTTTTTTTATTCCCCAATTTAAAAAAAGACTTAAGGGGAAGGAAATTTTCCGACGACAGTGAGGTAAGGGAGGCAATTTCGGCTCAGTTTGAAGGAAAAGATATAACATTTTTTATAGTGGTTTAGAAAAATTAATTTATAGGTCTAATAAATGTATTGAGCTTAAGGGTGATTATATTGAAAATGAAAAATAGTTTTGTTGTTTTATTTTATTTAAATCCCTTTCATTCCACGAACTTTTGGACCTCCCCTCGTATCTCCCGTGTGAGGCTGTCAGCGTTAGGTATTACAAACTTACAAAGAAGTGATTTAAGGGATTTATAATAAGTAGTGATGTTGTTATTATGTACTATGATTGGTTATGGTTCATAAATAAATTTAATAAGAATCTTTGCAACGAAATACTTCTTTATAGTACATAATTGGTAATATTTTATTATTTTATATGAAAATATAAAATAACAAAATTTTATAAAACATATATCATTTGTGTAGTTTAAATAAAAATATTTGTGTACAAGTTATTATTTGTTTAATTACAAAATATACAATAAGTTCTATGAATTATTGATTTGCTCATCAAGAAATTGCAAAAAAATTACAAATACAATATATATAAATACATATTTTCTTTACTACCTGAATGTTACAGAGAATATATATATTATTAACATAACAACATGTGTGAGGGTTACGATTGGAACGGAAACCTAAAAAAAACAAGTTAAATAATAAAACAAACCAACTTTTTAGTCGGCACCAATAGTTATTCTTTACTAATGGTCATGTAGCATTATATCTCAACACTAACACTTATGCCTAAATTAACTAAGATCGGTAGAAAATAAAGGGATTTAAAGTATACATTTTGCATCTTATCGGATAAGAAAATAGACGGAGTTCCTCTAATCATGGCGATTTAATAAAAATAGCATAAGAGTATGAATAATGTAAAATAAAAATAATAATCTGATATTCACAAATGTACAGCACTTAACAGTTGTCAGTTTATTTTAATAATAAATTATTAAACACCATAACAGTTATAAAGTAATTGTCAGAACAAAGGCAATTACAAATAAAGAAACAAAACTGTAAAGAAAAGGGAACCGTTCTTCCGGTACTGAGAGATGAGTTTGTTTTAGAAGATTTTTTTAAAAGGTCTGAAATATCTTTTTTTCAATTTTGAGTATGTAAATTTAGAGCATATTTTTAACTTAGTTTGTATTGGACTCGAAGTAAATGAAAAATGTATCGTCAGAAAAGTTACTCGAATAAATTTGACTGAAAAGAGTAAAAGCGACAAGAACTTTGATTCTCTCTAAAAACGTTTATTATGTATAAGTTAATATTTCACTTGTGATGCATCATAATGTCTAAAATGTTATATTTTATGTTAGTGTTTAACAATTAAATTATTTTATTATAATCTTTGGGCATGGCTTGGTTCATGTGGAAAGAGGATTAGGAGCAGAAGATTACTTAAAAGAAAAAAACTGCTTTAATGGGTGACGTTTGTGCATTTATAAATATAAAGTTATTTACAGGTTTTAAATTAAAATTTAACCCATTTTTTGTATTATTAATATACTCGTATATAGTATAAAAATAAAACTTTGTTACATTTTAAACTACTACTTACTACAAGTGACTCGGCTCCCCTCCCTTTGCCCCTTCCCTTTCACGTCAGAAAATATTCAATGTCCACGTAACTATAAAATTATATGTATAGATATAGATTATATAAAATATTGTATGTAATACAGTTCGCGTTTGTCGAGAAGTAGCCGAAATCATTTTAGTAAATTTTCTCTGAAAGATTCATGTGGTGAGATTAAAACTAAATTTAACTTTTAGTGGTTCTTCATCCTATTTGACGAACAAGTCAGAATAAAATGTAAATTGTGAGGTAACCTAATAAAACATTACAATATAAATTATTTTGTTTTTCTCTCAGTTGATATAACTATCATGTAAATTTCATTAAAAGATTTAGAATAACACTTGCTCTTAAAAAAAATCAAGTCCCACTTAAGCATAAAAAGACAGCAAAAATTATACATAGTAAAATTGCGAGAAAGTGAACAACATTTTTTCACAATTCCATAGGAAGCGATTAAGACGTTGAGATTAATGGTCGTGTCGTATCTGATAAGCTCGTTTAAAAAACATTCGTATAGTACAAACATACAATTAAACACACAATGTATATAGTGGCCATTAGTAGAGTAAAGAAAATAAAGATTACTACATATAGTAGGAGCTTTGTGAATGTGTCACACATATCTGTGTCTGAACAAGCTTCGTTACAACTTAACTTGTAATTATTACTCTTGGATGTGCCATGTACTCGTATCTTTGTTTAAAGATGTCATGAATTCTCGTTAAAAATTTATGGAAATTGAAGTTGATGTCTCTTATATTTTGGATTGTGATCGTCAAGATTTATAACTATACATATTATTTTTGAATATTTGTTCAATAACTCTATTTACTGATTAGTTATAATATCAATTTATTTACATATTTAACAACCTAAAATAACATTATAATAAAGAAAATGTCTTACGAATTGCATATTACGAAACAATAATTTTCACATTTACTTTTGAAAACCTGGAGGTTGTTGTTTAAAAGACAGTAATAATCAATTTATCGCATGCATTCATTCACATAATTCATGTATTTCTTTTGATTTGCCTGAACGTGACGTCACAGTTCAGGCGTAATCTTACCTTAAAAATAATGTACATATTGAAATAGATCTGTTATACGATTTATTTTATATTAGTGTTTCATATGTATGTATAGTATCTCATCATTCTTATTGCCGGAATGTGACGTCACAAAAGTGAAGTATTTTGATTTCATCGTTGTGCCGTCTCAACTATATGAATGCTTGGAGATTACAAACGTCATCCATTTTGAAAGGTTTAATGACATTTAAAATAAGAAACAAAGTGACTCATTATTATATAAGTTATTTAGGCAATCATGGCTGTCCATTATTATTCTTGTAGTATATAAATATGTACAATATCTTAGTAATAGTCAGTTAATATTGTTATTTAAGGACAAAATATTACTATAAGTATTCAATAAATTAACAAAAAGGTAATAATTATAATAACATGTATTCCTTAGTCAATGAATTCCACACAATTTACGAAAATAAGTTTTTTTGCTACAAGTTGACAAACAACAAAATCTTTTTTTTAAGGATTTGTTTTCACCTATAAGTTTTATAAATTATTTAAACGATACATGTTTTCTGAAACCTATCTTAATTATAATAATTACAATATTTATTATTATATTTTCATCATTTGAAAAGTGTTATATTATATCAATAGGGTACGAGACAAATTTAAAAATAACTTAAATTCAAAATATTAATAATCTGAATTAAGATAATATCTGTAATTCAAAAGGAACTATTATAATTAAAGAGGGGGAGTCAGTATAAGTTTTAACACGCAAATGAAAGATTTTAATTCGTATCAAATTATAAGGTAAAGATACACGAACAAATATATATTAATTTATATATTATACATATAAAACATACCTAACCTTGAGAAGACATATGTTACTTATGTAACATATGAATACGTCCTAAAGTGTCCTGTTTGATAAACGTCACCCGTGTTGTGAACCCTTTCACTACAATGATGACTAGAAAATAATGTTTAAACATGAAAGAAAACTAATTTTATATGAAATAAATCTTATTTTAAGAGGTTTAAGGTATAAATTTGAGTGACTGATGTTTTTTTGAAATGGAAACCAAACAACATTAATATTCACTATAAAGCGTTTTATATAATGGAGCAGTGTATGTATGTATATAATATAAAAAAGGGACTGACTTTCAGACTTATTAATTTTGCCCAAACTCTTCAAGTTACAAATATGTAATATAGCATAGTCAAGTAAACAAGAAAGATTACAAGAAATAATATTTCTTAAGGAAATACTTCTCATAACCAATAATATCAAAATTTCCGCTTAGAAAATAATTTTAATATATTAAATTTTTTTAAGTATTGATCTATTTAAGATAGGCGATTAAAGTTTTTCATATGATTACCGATACCTATGTAGGTATCGGTTGTATGTACTTTGAAAAGAGAATTTTTAAATAAATATATTTCACTTCCAATAAGTAATAAAGTTTATCAAAGCGAAGAAAGGTAACATTAGAGTGCAAGTAAAACCGAGTAAACAGTAATATATCATATATCATACAGCAGCATTAAACAAACACACGTAACATAGTATAATCAAAATGACGACTTGATTTGCAATTCAAAAAGAAACCAAATATCATGATTTTGTTGTATCACTAAATTGTCAAAAGAAATATAATACCCTTACAATTTGTCTATATTTATAAGCTGTCTAGATTACGACGCACATAAATAAGAAATAATTTTTCATCTGACTAATCCTAATTGCAATCAGTGTTAAGTTATTTAATCTTCCGTTATATTGTTTAAGTTCTTTATTAAATATATAACATTATGATTATGTTCTGTTAATGTTAAATGATTGTCCTTTTATAAAGATTATGTGTCTCTTCCTTTTTAAGCCTAATTGCGATAAAAGGTATTATTATACCTTTTTATTTATTATTTTTTCCTCTATGATATTTTCAAAGTTTTCTTTGTGATAATGACAGTCTTATTTATATTAAATTTTACAATTATAAAACCCGATGTAAAATATAAACATATAACAATGCTTTGAACATTTAAAGTCTGTGATTCAAAGAGCTTTCAAGTTAATGTTATCTTTTGCTTTGGAGTTACATATATATTTTTTATTAATATATATTTAGTTATATTTATAACAATTCTAATAACGGACAGATACACAGTTTTTGCTTGTAAGGTTCAAAAGACCTGAGTTCACTAGTTGATGATTCTTATCGTCTTTAGTTAAGTTTAGTCGTCTACTTCATAAAGAAAGTTTCAAACACGCTAAAAATATTCAAGAGAAGCTTCCGGCTCTTTAACTCCCCATACACAATGGGTACTTCACAGTTTATACAAAAAAACAGACATTTGTTAATTATACGGATATTATTGATAATATTCTATATTATCAAAGCATTATAATTAAGAAATAATATAATGGTCAATTATTTGAAAACAGATAAGTAGTAAATAATTATTTGAATATCCTTTTTACAAATGTTTAGATAATATAGGTATAGGTATGTATGTATGTATGATTTAGGTTTATCCCAGTTGTATTGCACCAGCAGCCAAGGATACTGTATATAGGTTACTTGTAAATAATGAACATTAGTTGCATCAAAGCTATTTGGATCTAAAATTCAACTTTATGTAATTTTCTCACTACACTGATATTCTTTATTATTTCCGAGATGTAAATTAAATAATAAATTAAGTTAAATAATACCAAACGAAATTCAGAAATAGCTCACAAAAACAGTTTAAATAAAGAAGTTACGTTATATTTTTTTCGATATAATGTGTGTGTGAAAAAGTAATGGATTTAAAAAAATAATTGACTTAAAAACATGATTTCCAAAAATGGTATCCATATTTTATTAATACATTTCATACAACAACTTTGATCACACAAAACTTATAAAGCACAATAAATGCTTTAAACCACTCTTCCTAAACTACGAGTATATGGAACACATACATAACATCATAATTTTCATAAATGTTTTATTAGACAGACATTTTGAAGTGCATTGTATTTCATTTTAATTTCAACTCTATCACGATTAAATAAGTTTTATTTTAGCTTAAATCATTTTGTTGTAATATGAGTATAATTTTTAGTGCTGATGACAAAACATATTAGCACTGTAAAGGGATACCGACGGTTGAAACTTATCAAATTAGTTAATGTTAAAAATACATTTACGTACGCAAAATATAGTATATTATGAGTGATATAATATGTGAGTAAGCGTTAGTCAAAACGCTTTTTAATTATGTTTATTTGTTGTTTTGCAGAGTATCATATTTTAAAGTTGGGTAATTGTAACACACAAATCACTAAAACTATACTAATGAGATTGGATGATTTCATTAATTTTAATAATCCATTTCATGAGAAATATGAATATAGTCTCTTTAAAAATTCATCAAATTTGCAAATCCTACCTGTTTCCCGGTTTTAGGCTTAATATTCTCAAGGTGTTCCGAGTGGCCTTTAGTACTTCACCCGGAAGGAGTCTCTGAAACAGCTAAAGTAATGCGGAATTTTTAATCTAAATTATAATTTTAAATATCAGAAACTTTGTTACTCAAAAGATATCGTTGTAAACTTATGACCTGTTTATACATTTATATATTAATTAGGAGTTACGGCCTCTGCCCAAATGTTTAAGGAAAATTGACACCAAATTATTAAATTTTAACATGATTAAATTATAACCAATTGTCGTTGATTACATTCTAAACAAAAGCATTATTGCTTTTTCTTTCATTACTTTATATTAAGAATCAGTTTAATCTTTATCTGGGCTTATGACTTTCAGGGGTCTAAAGCCGCGTGTTCCGTGCGTTTAATTGCTGACAACGACGTCAATATGGTTTGATATATTTTAACTTAATGCATATTAAATTTATTTATTTTTCCACAAACACCTAGAAAAATTATAATTTACTTTATATTTGAAAGTTTGTTTATACTTTATAGAAAAAAGGAATTCTTGTAATTAGACGTAGTAGAAAATAATGTGGACTAAAATGTTAACAATATTATGAAGAATAAAAAATAACGAGAAGCATAAAAGAAACAAATGAGTCCTAAAACCAAATCCGAACCGTTTTTTTATTTGCTAGATACTCCGAGGAAATCAACGATCTACGAAAATTATTGATGAAATAGAGATTACAACAATCAGACACGGCAAGTTGTACTATCAACTATTTTTAATTATTTCAATTTATGACTTCTTCATATTATTTTCAATCTTGAATTATATAATAAAACTATAACCATCGAGAAGTACTACAATTAAATAAATAAAATAATTTGCCACTGAAAGTATTTTGGGAACACTATATCATTATTAGCATCGTATCAAACTGGACAAAGTCACGTCGTAGACAGTAAGAAGGACATTCGTGACCAGGCCTTATAAAAAAATCTTCAAACCATTAAATTAGAAATAAAGGCTAAAAATTAACTGGTGATATAAAATGCAATAATGAAAAACAATTGAGGAAATAAGATGGAATGGATCTTCACAAAATATCAGTAGAGAGGCCGTATGCAGAGTATTCGTATTCTTTGAAAAATTCTTCTTGGTACATTAGTGAACGATAAAAAATCGAAAACTACCTCGTTCTGCTGATCCCGCTCTACTTGTTGGAGGCCTTTGCGATAGCAGGCTAGATGTTTAGTGTAGTTTTCGGCCTAAATAAAACGCAATAAACAATAATGACCTTGCTAACAGCTCTGCGCAATTTGCTTCACTTCCAATGTGTTGTTTATTAAAATCTAATAAAATTTGTTAAAATATAAGGCACTATATAATTACCACTACTAGTAACATTTAAAGAATCTCTTAAAACCTTCTAAATGTGAGATCATCATAAAACTAGAAGTGCCGTGGTTAGTTATTCTAGTATTCTTGTGGTACTAATTTGTTTATTCTCACATGTCTTATATAACTGTAACTCAAAAGACAGTAGTATAAACGAGTGTAAATTAATAGGAAGTTCAAAAAATGTGGAGTGATGTTTCTTGAAGATTTTTCTTCACGTTCACCTTTTGGAACCGTGGAACTCTAGTTCCATGTCCAATGTTCCAATGTCTACATTGACTTTCCATAAGTGCATGCTTACTGGAAATAAAAAAAAATCCGTGCCCGCAGGGGGACACGCGTGAGTAGACCTCGTGTGTAACTCGTTTAAAATATAACTCACTACCTAAGAATAACACATGATGCCGTTGTTTACATCAAAAATTTTCAAGCAAAAAGCGGTTTTTATTTTTTTTTTTCGGAAAATGTATATTTTTTGGAAATACTTTTGGTACCTAAATTTAGAGTAAAAAATAACCTTTCTATTAAAGATATTTGTAAGAATATTTAGCAGAAAAAATTAATAAAGTTTTTTCCAAAAATTTTCGGTTTTCTTACCTCCACCCCTAAGTTATTGAAGTTAGGTTTTCGGTTTATCTACATTAGTTATAGGTATTCATCAAAGACATCATATGATATGAACGCGATTGATCTTCTTTGAATAGGGAAAAAGTTATGGTCGAAAAACTAAAATCAGAAAAAGTGAGGCCCTAGCGCCCCCTGTGGCCGGATTTCTCTGGTTAACGAACTTGGCCTTCATTTTTGGATGGTTGATTTTTGTGCAAAGTTTGAAAGCGATCCAAGCGAAACTGCGGCCGCTATCGTGCTGACTAAAGCCGAATCTGGACGCACGCACGCATATATATATATATATATATATATATATATATATATAAAAACTTTTTGACCAATGGTCATTTCGGACTCAGGGGGTCATAAGAAGACCTCCTGTGAAGAAATTTTTCCAAAATTCGAAAGTCGGGTACAAATGAATGGGCAGACCGAATTCTTCGAGGTCTACCCAAATTAATAATACAAATTAAGTCTTAAGAAGATGAAATGAAATTTGAATTGGACAATGGTACTTTTTATGATAATATACAAAATACGCAATGCGGGTTTATGTTTGTCACCTCGTATGGTAAAAGTGCAAATAGTAAAAATAATAATCAAAACAATTTTTATAACAATGAGAAAAAATAGATGTAACTAGAGAATGTTTAGTATTGTTATTTTTTATTATTAATTATTAAAGCCGTTTTAGTATGGGTTTTAAAATAAAATAAAGTTCATATGAATTAATTTTTATATTCCGATACCTCTATTCTCTTGAACCAAACGCTATTTGTATATCACAAGTCATTGTTTACTTTGAAATAATGAGTTGATGATACCTCTCTTATTTGTGAGTACACATATGACAGCGAGGTGACTCGGTTAGGATAAATGGTGTATTTGTTAATTATGTGATCCTTTCCATGGACAAGTTTAATTACTTTACACAAAAACAAACGGAAAACAGTGTGTTGTTTTGTTAAAAATCACAAGAGGTCAGACTTTTGCCGGTAATGTAACAACACAAAAAAAAACCTGTCCAATTTGTTTCGATTTCCTCTTCATTTTATTTGAAATTAAAACAAAATTGATCACAATTTAACATAAAAGAAAAAGATTTAGTTCTCAACATAATAAAGATTATTCATTATTTGCGGTAAAAAACTGAGGTAAAGTCAATACCAAAGCTGATACCATTCTAAAAAAATATTAAAAAAAAAAATTGAAATATAAAATAAAAAGACCTAATGCAAAAAATCCTTCAGCATATTACTATTTAATATTATTTTAATGAAAGAATTAAGACTATGACCTAACTTCACTCATATTTTGAAATGAAACTATAAATTTAATTATATATATTCTTATTTTACTTTATTTATTTTTTCTTTTGTATTTAAAAAATCATCAGACACGATCAGAATCATTCATATATTTTTGTTTTAACATAATTGAATAAAAAAAATGTAAGTAATACAAGGAATGAAAACTCTAACATAACATCGAAGGATCAAGTTTCTAATCCTCGGTTAACTATTAATTTACACAATTTTTTTTTACTCGTATTCTCTCAAAATGTGTGAAATATATTTAAATTCAAACAAAAGGCGATAAATTGATAATGATTGGATTAACTCTAAACAAATTTAAATTTCTCAAGCCGGGTGCTTGTCCTATCTTTTTAAATTGAATAGAGTTTACTTACTAAATAAATAATGTTATCTCAATATACTTTAACGTAGTTGACTGGCCTGTGGATCAGGTGTTTAGTGACCTCTAAGGGCAGGGTTACGAATCCTATGAAGAACAATAAATAAAATATTTTGTGATAATGATGTGATTTTGAAATAATTGTGACGTTCTATTTATCAATATATGAGGTAACGCTAGATGAGAGGATGCTACGAGATAAGTTGTATATGAAGCGAAAAATTTTAGACATGGATAATCGACCCACCATCTTACCTCGCCCACGTGAAACGACATATATGAAAAACTAAAGAAAATTCCAGTAAAAGCAAGAGACATCCAGACGTCCCGTGTGTAAACAGGACTCCTTGTGTCTCTAAGTATTACTTATATAGATAAAAGAATTTCATTTGCACAATTGATATCCTGCAGACAGGGTCATGAATATTAATTCTACTATGATTATTTATCTAGATTAAATCAATCATCAAAATCAGACTAAATCTGATTAAATCATAATAATTATTCTTTTATTATATATATATGAATATTCATTTATTGTTATAAGAAGGAGAAGTAGATAATGTATAAGACGTTCATTAAGAAAAATTAAGGACTAAGTGAAAAATAATACCGCGAGACCGCTGTATCATATTATACTTAGTAATAATTACTGTCATGGATTACATGAAGTGTGTTTACTTCATGGAATAGACAAATATAAAAACACGCTGTAACTTGTAATTAATAATTTAATTAAATTCATTTATTGTATTTTAATCAAAATATTGATAATCTTCTATAATATCTCTTTTATGTTTCAGTTTTCAGTTGATTATCTCCGTAAAGATACAAAATGGTAAATCATATATCCTTAATCCTTAATCTAGATTGAAACACAATTTATATCCGATATAATTTCGCATCTTTGCGTATGTAATATAATGTTTACAATTACAACCACACAGACACGTTAGACACAGAGAGACACCGGAGCTCGGCGTTACTTTTACAAAATGAGAGATTATTATGAAGCTCTTTGTTAAATATGGCGACAAAATAGTTAGTAATAATTTACACGTCTCTGATGTCCATATCTGAACCAAATGAGTATTTTGATATAATACAGAGACTTGGGAATAAATTACTTTTGCAATGTATATATATTATATTATTATATTATATTATTACATATATATATATATATATATATGTAAGACCGTACTATAATAAAATTATAGCTCGTAATTAAAAGTAGGATACTATTACCGAGTTATATTTCTATCGTCTTTTACATTTTGAAAGTATGTACATCTTTGGAGTTGTAGGAGCGATCTAATGTAATTGTTTTAATTATTGCAACAATTAACCAGAATTAATAACTCAGGCTGATTATTACCAGAGTTGCTGGAAGTTACCATCCTACCATACCATTATTTGTAAAATATAACTTAGAAGTTATAGATAGCATCATTAAACTCGTCTTCTCATGAAAAGCTATTCTAACAAAACACTAATAATTAAATTAAAAAGATATAGTATAGTAATACTAGTTTACTTAAATATTGTTGTTACAAATATATTTGAGTGTGTTGGAATCTAGGAACACTACCTGTTCTTCCTTCACTTCAAAGAAACAAAAAACTATTTCAATAAATTAATATTATAACATTAAAAAATCACCTTTATGTCGAATTAAACAATAAAGTACTGAATGTTTTGTATTTAAGAAGTCTCAGGTGAGTTAGCCAGACAACCTTCATTCAGGTTTCTCGCTTCTAATACCGCCTATAATTTACCGCCCTGCCTTTGACATACAATTAGAGAGATAGAGTTGTTAGTCTTAATTTGAAATTGAAATTAACTTCACAGTATAAAAAGACCAACGTAGAATATTATTCTCCATCCTGCTAGGTTATTTTGTTTATCTTACATGGTTATAATAATAATCTTCTTAACTTCTTAATAACTGTTATACCACGTAATCTTCTATCGAAGTTTTGTAACAATAATTGGTATACAACCAGTCTACTTGTGATTATTTTGATGAAAATAATATAATGCGTATTACCTGAAACAATTCGATTATTTTGATTCGCTGCAAAATCAACGCACTTTTCTAAGACCAGTATGACCGCTATACTCACATATATGACTATAATGATTATTTAGACATTATTGGGATTCGTTGGATTTCCACACACACCAGGTCATAACGCTCTCAATAGAAGATTGCCGTGAAGAATTTATCAAAAATACGTTTCGTGAAATGCACCAAATGCCTATCGCCCACCAAAACAAAAATTTTAAGTAAAGTTTGTTTTATACTAAAATAACAATAAAACAAGTCTCCTAAAACTGGTCGTATTGAGTAAAGTATGTCTCCAATAGTTTCTAGCGTTCCGACCAAGATTTCAAGAAATGTCTTTATGATCCTTTACCGTGTCGTCTTCATCTCGGTATTGTTTCCTAAAACTATCAATGTAGCAATATTAAATTCTTAGCTATAAAAAATTTGATATATTCTTGAGATATAAACCGAATGTTTTTATTTACTGTACTAAAAAGACGTAATAATAATAAAATAAATATTAAGCAACACTTTAAAGAAAATAGAATAATAATATTTAGGTACTTGTAACAAAAATTTTAAAGTATTTATTAAGGTCACCAAATTTTTCTCCACTTACTAACTTCCACTTCCAATTAAATATATATAGAGAGAAGTTATCTATATACATGAAAATAACACTCAATTTTATTGTTAAGTTTTAGTAGAATATCTGTGTGTCTGTCTATGTATATAAGTATATATTTAGGAAATGTTCAGAAATGTATATTTTTTAAGAAAATAAGGCTACCATAAAATATATAAAATACTTTCGACAACTTAATCTTAATTTCAAAAGTAACAAGCAAATATTGTTATCAGTATTATTTTTATTACTACAATATAGTTTTTTGTTACATAATGTTTGGGCGAATCGAATATTCTAAGAAGCTTGACACGTGTCAAAGGTTACCTTTTAGAAAAAATCCTATTTTTATAGATGTTATATCACACCACCCACGGATCCTTATCTTCAAATAGGACAAGGGCACTAAAGTAGGTCGGGAGTTGATATTGAACTTGAGTTGCAGAAAGCTTTCCTAATTTCAAATTCTATTTTGTGCAAATATTTCTTTTACTTTGTTGTTCTTTATTAAACATGTTTAGCATGAAAAACGTTTGTAATAAAATGTTGTCTTATTCCTTGTTGAATCAAATCAAAATATCATTACTATCGTAGGTCACGACACTGTCGGTAGAGCCGGTCACTATGCAGACGTAAACTTGACCTCCACCAGATATCGATTGGATCTTTAGCTAAATACAACACGATTTTAAATAATTATTGTAACTATGTAAAATATTACACCGTCCTTGGAATAAGATTTCAAAACAACTTTTTTACTAAATCATCTGGTTATAACCACCACACGATAAGTGTTTAAGAATATTTAAAATGATAGAGGTGTAACGACAAGCAAGAAAATTAAATATTTACTCAGATTTAATCTTAAGAAATTAATATTTAATTTTGAACCTGCTTTTGAAATATATTAAAACTCTAAGCTGCTTATTCACCGGGGACGGGGCGCTCTGGGAAGTAACTTTTTTAGTAGATAAGCATTGATGTAGAAATATATTTATTTTAGAGGATTGACAATGATTTTAGTTTTTTTAGTGGAAAACACTTCATTACAATAGTTACTTTAATGAAAAATAGAAAGTATATTGCTTCAAAGCTTCAGCAAAATATTTTCTTTTTCTTATTACGTAATGTTATTTTGTAATTCACTTTCTGCTCATAATAAAGAGATTTAAAACATTGATATCAAATTACACTTTCAGTACATCGCAGACGTTTGTCTAGACGTATTGAATATTTTGTAATAAGCTCCAGTTCTTACACACTTGATAAATTAAGTTAATTAGTTAGCATAATTATTTAATAATACTAAAGTCCCGGACGAGAAGATGAAATATTACACCTCTGACGACTAAAGGATATTTAATATTCAATGTCAGAACACAAAATATAATACACACATTTATATAAACATTATTTAATTTTAACCAAATTTTGTTAGACTTTTATTTAATCTTTAATAAAAAAGTATTTTGATATTTGCTTATTTAATTAAGGATTTTATATTTATTTTATTTTTATTTTAAAAGATAATTGTATCTTTTATGTAAAATACATGTCAAATACAAATCATTATAACAACACCATTATTTATACTAAATCACTTAAAACCCACTATTTTCGGTAATGGCTTTATATAAGGGTAACATTAGGCTTTTACGCTGACACCATACAATACCACTACATACTAAATTATATTATTAACAAACTTACATTTTGTGGTTTATATCGTGTTTATTCTTCTTGTTTCTTTTAATTATTTAATAGTAGTAGAGTTCATTTTATTTTAATTTACGCTTTTGATGTAATTTGTTTTATTCTCGCATATAATAGAAATTAAATTTATTAATAAAGTATTCTTTTTTTAAAGTAGAAATGCAGTTTCTTTCTTATTTTACATAGCCTGCTTGTTTAAAACGACCTGTCTTTGATGGTTGTATTATTATTAAATAGGATGTAGGTAATTCTCAGCTCCAATATATTTTATAAGCTTAATAACGTTCCCTCGTAGTAAACAAACAATAAAAAAGTTAATGGAACCTACAGAACTGAATAGTTCTGTAATCGCTAATAATTTAGCGTAGTATCTTATTATTATATATTAGTATCTATATTTATTTATTTTTATTTTATTTAAAAACTTTATTGTACAAATTATACAAATGGCGGACTTAATGCTATAGCATTCTCTACCGGTTCTTCCGGTCCGGTCTTCTTTCGGTTGACTAACCGAAATATAAAATACAGAAAAAACAAATGAGGGGTACAATAGAAAACGAACAGGCAAATACGCACAACTTATGTTTATATCAATTAATACACAAATGGATACATATATAAATATATATAAATACTTGTACTACATATAAATATATTATATGAATACGTATAAATATATTAAATATATAAAAAAATACATACATACATACATGCATAGGGCGATAGTAAAACGATGATGTATATATAAACATAAGGATAATATTATGCCAAAAGATAAATATTGGTATAAATATATTAGTTTAAGAATTAACTTCATACTCTAAAACTTCAACAACAATCCGTCTGCTGAATATTAGTTGTTTTATTAATATTGCAGTAATGAGTTCATTAGAATAACTTTAGTTAACATTATAACTAGAAATGTTTGTGGAACATTGTATGTGAGAGGAAGAAAGTAGAGGATGCAAATAATACTTTAAAAAATGCGTTTATATATATTTATATATATATATATATATATATATATATATATTCTTGAGATGAATTGATATTATTCCAAATAAAAGGATGGATTCATTAAGGACTTTATCAATTTCATAATTTACAATGATTTAAAAATATTAATATTTAACCATTAATAAATATTCACCAGCATTGATATTAAACGTGACCTTTATACTCGGAGTCGGAAACTGTACAAGTTACAACCCTTTGACACAGAATACAATCTTCTCTCAGAGCTATATCTTGGTTATATCTAGTTTAATATCTAGTAGCTTAGTTCTGGATTAATTAGTATTTTCTATAACTTTATACACTGAAAGACATTTATTTTTAATCAAAATAAGATATGCTCAGTAAAACTTATATACTCGTATATATAGTCATATTAAACGGATATCAATACCACATTAATTTCCTTAAGGATCACCGACCTGGAATGCGGGGACCTTTTACACACCTGGCGTCGCTATTAGGGTAATAGACGTGATCCTTTATGACCGACATGATAAGTAGGTACCAGGCAGGCTCATCAAATACTATTATGATATTGTTAATATAATGTATATCTATAAGATTATTAAGATTAAGATTATCAAATATAAGTATTTGATTGAGCGTTGTTTGTTAATACATACAATATACCATAAACCAGTTGAGCATTGTATAAAGTACTAACCGTAATGAAATATTTCGCTGTAGTAATTAAAAATAATTTAAGGCATTTTTACCAATATTGAATATTATAGTTCGTATCTATATTAGCAAGTAAAGCTATACGATCCTAAAATATATACTAATTTATGATTTATGCGTATAAAACATTTTGCACAAGTATTTTATCCCTTTTACCCGACTCAGATAAAACCTATGTTACTTACGTAACATGTGAATACGTCATAAGTGTCCTGTTTGATAAACGTCACCCGTTTTGTGAACCCTTTTACTAGAACAACTATAAAGTAATGTTCAAATGTACAAGAGTAATGTAATCTTAGTATAAGATTTATTTATATAAAATAAATCTTATACTAAGTATATAAAGTTTAAATTAAAGTGTCAGTGGTTTTTTGAAATGCAACAAAAATTTGCAATCTATTAAATAGGCAATATATGAGCCGCTTTATACAATGGTGTCAATACAATATTTTCGAACTTTCTTGGTCTACCCCGACGTGGTAATAAATTCAGGACTTTGAAATTTTCATTCTCATTCATTGATGTCAAATAAAAAATTTTATATGGTTCATTTCTGACAAAACGCATCCAATATATTCTTAGTCAGTTTACTGATTCTCCGTCTGAAATCTTTACCCTTTTAAAAATTGCGTCTTCTAATAATTTTGTTGATACAAACTCTTCCTGTCTCATTCCATTTACAATAAAATTATTACCCTTCCGACACTTTTTAACAATCTTGTAATAATCTTGGGGAAGGAACAATAAATTATTTTTTAATGCCATTTTTACACGCTAAAGTCTCTATCATTTAAATAGTAAAAACGAATGCCCTGATATTAAAAAAATATAATCTATGATTTCCGACATTATCAGTAGTAAATATCTTGAAGTAAGGCGTGTAAATGGAGTTGGGTCACTTTCAAACTACACGACTCAGTTATCTAATTAACTCCGAAAACTTATGTCTGAAAAATTTATTGTATTTGCTCTGAATATTAGCAACCTGAAATGCTTCACTGATATATAACATGAAGTTGTACATGTAAATATGATAACCATCAAAAAGTTGAAAAATGGAGTTAGGTCACTTTCAAAATAATGGACTCATATAAATAAATTTGCCTGAACAATAAATGATATTTTAAAATTCTTATACATTTTTAGGTTATCTAGATTATGACCCCCAAATACCTAATAAAACTTAGAAGATAATCTATCATCTGAGTGATCGTAATAATAGTATAATATAAGTATTAAGAAATTTAATTTTCCATTATATTGTTTGAAGAAGCTTTTCATTAAATACATAACATTATAATTATATTCTGTTAAAGTTAAATGATTGTCCTTTTAGTAAGATTATTTGTCTCCTCTTATTTAAGCCTATTTGTGATAAAAGATATTATTATACCTTTTTTAATTTGCATTTTTTTTTTTCTCAAATTATTTTCAAACTTGCCGTTGTGACATTGTCTGTCTTATTTATATGAAAGAACTTTTGTTATTATAAAATCCGGTGTGAAATATAAAACATATTATGTTTTATATATTAAGTTTGTGATGCAAAGAGCTTTAAAGTTCATTTTATCTTTTACATTGGAGTTACATATTATAACCATGTTAAGTATTTTTTATATATATATTCAATGGTATTTATAAAACAGTTTAGTAACGGACAAATAAAAAGATGTTGTATGTAAGACTCAAAAGACCTGAATTTACTGGTTGATATTTCCCGTGGTCTTTAGACATCTGCTTCATAAGGGAAGTATCCAACACACTCTTAAGAAACATTGAACTTTATTTGACCACACTTATATTGCGTCATTAATGGTTTTCTAAATGGTTTTTTTAATTGGATTTATTCAATCATACTTACAATTTTGAACTTAATAACTTGATATCCAAATATTATATCTATAATTATACATTGAAATGAGACGAAGCTTCTTAGCATTCCATGGGTTCACCGTGCGGGTGCCGGGCCCATCGCGTTGCAGGAAAAGGAGCGCAAACAATGCCTGAAACTTGCGACCCAGGTGTAGGTTTAAGGGGCCCCTTTACTATGCGCATTCACGCTCACCTTCACTGTTCACGCTCCTCTCCCTACCTAACCAAATATAGTAAGAACCTACTAAAGCCGCCTTTGAAATACGTTCCAGAAATGAACTGATGATCGTTCTAGAAAAGCCGAGATCCTTAAATAAATTGTAGAGAGATTTTGCTGTTATACCTCTCGCTCCTATTTCTACAGCGTACAAATTAACTATAAATTTATTCCTGATTAGTTCGTTACACGGGAATAAATTTATAGTTAATGTTTGTATTAATTACTATATACCGAATCAACACCACTATTCTTCAATTCCATACTTTAGGACTACTCATAAGAACCTGGAAAGACTGCTTCTGGTCTTATCTAAAAGGCTGTTCTTATACTGGTTGTAAAGGTCCCGTCTTGTGGTTCCTTACTTAACAGACTTTTAAGGCCTGTAGAGAATTTTATATATATAGCTGGTACTTTCTATGGAACTTGGAATGATGCTTTACTAACGATAATTAGATTTTTTCTCTGTTTGAAATTTAAGAATTATAAGAAGAATAATCAATAATACTTTGTTACTGTTAAGGAGTTTACCTACAGGCTATTTTCAGAAAAATCGATGGATCGGAAGTCACATTTAAATAATTCTTTAATGTAATCTTTTATTCTTGTTTTGTTTCTAGAAATCCTATATACAAATAAAATAATTATAAAAAATGTTACCTTGATGTTAAAATAACAATAAAAAAAAGTATGATTGCATTGAGAGTAAACAAAGGACAAACTCAAAATTTCGAATAAATAACTTTTCTTTTTGTTCTACTGGAATATTTCTGTATCAGAAGAAATCCTAAAAACTTAATAAAATTTTTGAAAATATAGCATAATTTTGAAAAAATCGTAGCCGCAAGAACAATGACTTCTCCCGCTAGTAGATCCCGGTAGACTAGGATTGTTTCCCTAAATTTATTGCTGTTTTGGATGGGAAACTAATTAATTTTACTGTATTGAATAATTGTTTTCTTTTTTAAGATAATATTAAATACTGCTATTACACAATAATAAGCTGCAACATGTGTGATCTGGTATCTGAATGGCTGGATCATGAATAGTAATTGTAATGTAATTAGGTCGATTGAACAACACAAATCTTATACATAATAAATGCTCTAAACCACTCTTCCTAAATTATATGCGACATATACATAACTTCATAATTTTCATAAATGTTTTATTAGGCAGTCATCTTGAAATGTTATTGTATTTTATTCAAATTTCAATTCTATCATGATAAAATAAGTTTTGTTTTAGTTTAATTCATTCTCCAGTTATATGAGTATCTTTTTTACAACTGATGATAAAACTTGTTACACTGTGAAGGAATACAGGAGAAGGTTGACGCTTATCAAATTAATTAATGTTACAAAACACATTACATATATTAATTTAGTTAATTATTTTATATTTCTTTACACATTATAATTACGCTGGAATCAGCGACTCATCAAGAGTAATGTAAAATTTTTTATTTAAATTTTAATTTTATCTTATATCTGGAATTTTGTTCCCAAAAATACATCGTTGTAAACTTACTACCTAGGATATGATAGGCGCTATTCATTAACGATATCCCAAAGCAAAGCAAAAAGAAAAAACAGATATATGTCCCAGGGCAGAAAACTCCGAAAAACAGTACATCCGCCCTTCGTAGCTATCAGATTTTCTTTTTAATTAGTTTTAGTTTTTATATTACAGGCTTTTAAATGTAAAAGGATTTTTGGAAACTAATTATAATTCCGATCAACTTTTTACCGTTCTCAAAATAATAAAGAAATAAGACTAAAAATTTTAAACAGTTTAGGTAGGTACTAGCGGCGCCAACAAACCCTCAATTTCGATTCGCTGCGCTCGCGAAATGTCGGGTGCCGTTTGCATATTGAGCGAAGCGAGTCCAGTGTAATGACTCATCGTTTCCCATTGACTTCAATAGGATACCGGTTTTTTGATGATTATTCCTCAACGACATGATATTTTTTTTTAAACCATCACCTAATGTGTGTCTTTTTGATTGCTAATTTTCATATTTTCCGTCAAGTAGTTTTCGACCCTATTCGTGACAAAGAATGTGAAAAGGTCTTCCGTAGAACGCGCCGCTCGCTGCGCTCGCTTCGCTCAATAAAATTTCGTAGTTTTGAGTGCATTTTGCAAAATGATTTTACTAGCGCGGTTGATAATGTAAACAATATTTAACATATCTTCACTATCTTAGTATTATTATGAAAATTAAAATTAAAAACAATAACGTTTTTTACTAGCCTTTCTAAATCTTGTCTATCTTTTTATTTATTATTTTACTTTTCTGAAGAAATAATGATTAAAGTTTTTTATTAATTTGAGCTATCATGATGAGTACATGTCATTGCTGTTGTCGCTGTCCGATTCTGGAGCCAATTGCCTGGAAATATTCGTAAGGCACCTTCACGAAACTCTTTCAAAAGACAGGTGAAACAGTTCTACCTCAGCAGCTGCTTATAATCTTTTGATTTCCCATCTGAGTATATCTAAGTATATGTATAAAACTTATTTATTTATATATTTGTAGCTTTGTATGTATGTATTTTAGTATTTATATACGTTTACGTATGTATACAGTTTATATATTATAGCTATATATCGATATCTAGTTTGTATTGTTATTTTTTTTACACTTCGCCTTCGTACGTATTTTCTTGCACGTTTTGGGTTGGCTGGTAGAAAATGCTTTAGGGTTAAGTCTACATTTTGTACCTTGTTGTGCAATAAAGAATTTAAATAAATAAATAAAATATTCCATAACTTGAAAAATCTACACTTTTTTCATCATACAGGAAGAATTATGAATGCGATCTACCAAACGATAGAAAGAGAACCATTGTATCGAACTGCGAAAAGTCACGTAAGGCAGTAAGAATGTCGTTCATCACCTTATCTTTTAGAGAAATCCTTCAAACAATTAAATAATTTATAACTGTTTGTATAAAATGCATAGATGTAAAATAATTGCAAAAATTAAATGAAACGGATCTTCGCAAAACGCCATGGGAAGAGTCATGTTCAGAGAATCTTATCTACAATATTTCGAAGAATTCTTCGTGTAAGGCGATTCAACGATACAAACCAGAATACTTTGTGTTCTTTTTTTCTTAGAGGCTTTTCTGACAGAACGCTAGATGATTAGTTATTCGGCTTACAGAAAAACAATAATCTATAAGGGACTTTGTAATAGTTCTGCACATCTTACTCCACTACAACCCCTCTAAGGAGTTGTCTATAGCATTCTTAGTAAAAAAATAAGGCATTATATAACTACTACTATCTATAATGTTTAGAATCCTTTAATCCTCCAAATAATGGTTAGTTATTTTACTATTCATGTGGTACCATTCTTTACTTCCATTCTGATTTCTTCTCGCATATAACTTATGACTGTAACTCAAAAAAAAATAGTATAAAAGGTGTAAATTGTACAAAGAAGGAAGTGAAATGAAGTTTTAACTTTTCCTTGGAGTCTTTTGGAACCGTGAAATTATAGATTTACTTTACATAAGTGCAAGGAGTGCTTATTTAAAAAAAAAAACTTTGAGTTTAATTTTGAATACAAATTAAGTATTAAGTAGATTACATCAAATTTTCATTTTTTAGAAATGAAACTTTAAGTGGATAGTGACACTTTTGATGACAAGATACAAAATAGTTAATGCGAGGTTGTGTTTGTCGCCTTGTGTAGTACAAGTGCAGAAAAAATAATAATAAAAGAAATCATATTTTTCAAAGCAATCAAGACAATCAAGACAATGTAAAATATCTCAGTAATTGAAGCGTAGACGTTGGATGAACGTCACGTATTATAAATAGTGAAGGTTCTTTTTATATAATTTTTGAGAAAATATCAATTAATTATAATCATTATATTTAATTATAATTAAATAATTGAGCGAAGTGAGTGCAGCGAGCAGAGCTTTCCACTGGAGACTTTTTTACATTCTTTGTCACATATAGGCGCGATAACTACTTAAGGGAAAATTATGAAATATTGCAATGAAAAAGACACATATTAAGTGATAGTTTAAAAAAAAATTTAGAAAAATGTTATGTCGTTGAGGAATAATCATCAAAAACTGATATCCCATTAAAGTCAATGGGAAACGATGAGTCATTACACTGGGGTTGCTTCTCTCAATATGCAAACGGCACCCAAGATTTCGCGAGCGTAGAGAGTCGAAATTGAGGGTTTGTTGGCGCCCCTAGTTATTTATCTAAAGAGTCAAGGATAGCTAGCGGCAAAGTACGAGCAGTGCAGTGTAGTGATAAGCAACTCACCGTCAAATATATTATGCTGTAATTTTTAAACATAAATTATGATCTAGATTCAACATCAAATGTAATAAATAAAATTTTTGTTACATTGTGGATTTTGAAATAAAGTAAAATTATTATGAAATAATTTGTTTATTTCGTTTTCTCTATTCTCTTGAACCAAACTGTATTTGTATATCACAAGTCATTGTTTACTTAAAATGAGGTAATGATGATACCTCTCTTATTTGTGAGTACACATATGACACCAAAGGTGACTCGGTTAGGACAAACAGTGTATTTATTAATTATGTGATACTTTTTTGGACCAACCTAATTACTTTACACAAAAACAAATAGTTAACAGTGTAAATTTTTTTATATGCATATTTTTTAATTTGATTTTTGTCTTTAGATATTTTTTGATAGTTTCCTAGTTTTAGCTTAAATTAAAAGTTTCCTAGTTTTAGCTTAAGTTAAAAGTCTAATCGAAAAAGAGTTTTGTCCGTAACCAACAATACAGAAAAGGAAGTAAAAAATTGCCTCTTTATATAAATTCGAATTACATAATAAAAAATCATTCCACAAAATTTAAGAGAAATTTATAATAATTACGTTTGTTTGTTATTTGAAATTAAAAACGAAGTAGAATTTAATAAGCAAACTGAAAACGCTCTAGAATAAATTTATGTCATGTTCAAATAAAAAATAAAAATAAAATCTTGACAATCATTAGACATATAACGATTGTCAAGATACTTAAATAAAAGAATTAATTCATTTATCTTAAAATTAAATGAATATATATTCTTATCTTAATTCAAATTTCTAATCTTGAAAACATTTTTAACAAATGATAGAAACAATGACAACTCTAACATAACATGAAGAACCAATTTTCCAATACTCGGTTAACTATTAATTCAGAATTCTCATTCTCTCAAGACGTATAAAAATATTTAAACGCAGAGAAAAAGCTGTAAATTAATAGCAATTAGATTAACTATAAATAAATTTCAAATTCTTAAGCCGGGTGCGTGTCGTATTTTTTTCAATTCACTTAACTCAATATATTAAAGTATAACTATACTTGACTGTCCTGTTGATTTGATGTTAGTGACCCCTAAAGTTCAAAGTTACGATTCCTATAAAGGACAATACTTTCTATTCCACAGATAATTATTCCATGTCTATGTATATGTTAGTGTCTATAATATATGTATGTTTGTGGGATAAATCCATTGATTTATCCCACATTTATCCTCCATTTCATTAAATGGAGCTGTTGAAAAACTATACATATATAAAAATATGACTCACGATTATGTCAATAAAAACGAGTAGAGTATTTCACAAAGAATATTACAGGTGGTAGTTCGGAGATATTATTATTATTTTTTTTTATTTTGAATTGAATGTCCATAGACATTTGTACATTTTCATGATTTTAATTGCGATGGCAACTTCGCAGGAAATTGTACACCTGCTCAAGTTTTCGAAAGCTATTTTAGTAATTAATAGTAATAATAAATAAAGTAAGTAAGTATAGTAGTAGTAGTAAGCTAGGTTAATAAGTTCACTAGCTTTTTCATAGCCGGAGTCACGGTGAGAAATTGCCATCTTGAGGTTGTACTTTATAAGGTTTCTATCGGTGGTATCGCCGGCCCGCCTATTGAATCTCACAATGGCGTCTTCGTCGATATCCGTGTAGTACGTAGAACTCCTTTAGTGTCTAGATATAGCCACCACTGCGTGTGGGACACTTGTCAGGTACGATTTTGGTTTGTTTTTGGTTTGGATGATTATTACCGACTCGTATGTTAAACCCTGGGCTTCATTGATTGTGAGGATGCGCGACTTATCCCCTTTTCCGTACCCTAGGTTTGTAAGGTTCGCTTTTTCAGTCTGTGTGTGGACCAGGTACAAAGTATTAGGGAAATCAGCTTCGATGGTAGCACCCGTAAACCTGGCTGTTCTCAGAGAGCGAGTCAGTGAATGGGCTGTGTATATGTCGTTGTATACCTCGTTTAGAGCATAGCTTACGTCCAGGGGACATCGGAAGGTTCTTAAGACCTCTTGACTGATAGACGTCACGAGGTATGGTATTATATTTCATTTGGAACAGATTTAGCCGGTCTATATAAGGAATCTGGTTTGTATCTCCGATTAGTGTGACTGCCTTGGCCTCTGTTAGTCGGGCCGCCATAACAATCATTCCGAAATGGTTCATCAAGACCTCGTCAATGGTCAACGTAAACGGCGTTAAAGAAAAGCATAAGGCTTTTCTTTAACGCCGTTTATTAATATTGAAGCGATCGTTCGGACTTTGGTCTTCCCGTCCTTTGGACAACTGCTTATTCCTGAGCTCTAATGCTGCCTCAGTCGTCGTCGTTGCTATCAAGTCACTTTCAAATACGAAGTTGTTTACTACGCAAATCGATTTTCCACATCCAGGAACGCCGTTGACCCAGTGGAAAATTGGTGCTTCCCATTCTTCCCAGGGTCTTGCTGAATCCTCTACGGCTGTAGCCATTTGGAGGATATTATCTTCCAGCGAGACCGCGGGTGGGTGGGGTGACCTTCGGCGGGTGTTAAATACTTGGGCGATCCAGTTTCTCCTTTGGGGTTTCAATTATTTTAACGAATCCATTTTTAACGCTGTAAGCCGCCATGTGGGGAATTCTAGGTGTTTTAGCCCGTACATATTCAGATGTTGTATTGTTAAAAATGGCGGCTTTTTCTTCCTTGAGTAATACTTTAAGTAGACCTTCGTTTTCGAGTTCCAAGGTCCGCCTGATCTTTTTACAGATCACAAAGTTAGTTTTGATTGTTTCCCTTATAGATGCTGTGTACTCAAGAAACGCGTTTCGCATATGTTCGTTGGCACCATTGGCAGATGGTAATTCGGGTGCACTTGTTTGTCCCATGTCGGATCTAGTTCTGTTCTTTTTATGATATTTTTGATTCGGTTTTAGCATTGTAATCATCTTACTAAATCCTTTCTTAGTTTTTAATTTGTCCTGTGTTATTTTGTTGGATTGAGTTTCGATGGCAATTTTCTCTTGAAGGCGTGCGGCGCTGCTTTGTAGACTCTGGTTGCTTGGTTCGGTGCTCAGGTGATCGAGCATCTTATATGCATTTTTGTAAGGGGACTCTGAGTAATTAGAGTCTAGTAGTGCGATGGTTTTGTTCTTCCTCCGCACTATTCGGCAATCCCAGTCCCCCAATGTGACTTTTGGCATGCTGTCGTACTCCGACCTCTTCATTGTTGCCCTATCGGTACTTCCTTTAGTGTAGGCAGCTAGTCCGGGTGAGATGTTTACCCACTTTTTCGGTCCTACGATGCAGATATTATTGAAAACGTTGTCTCATAAATGTATATACATAATAAAATAGTAAAGAAATAAAATTTGTCGTTGTAGAGGATTTAAAAGATAATGATAGTATCTCTTTATCAATATCATTTGCATTATTGATATCCTAGACAGGATCATTAATACTAATTCTACTATAATTATTTATCTAGGTTAAATCAATAGTGTACACTCGGTCTAATTAAATTATAATAATGACTCTTTTATTACTTTATTATTGAACAAGTATTTCATTTACTGTTGCAGGAAGAAGAAATAGATAGTGAATAAGACATCCATTAGGAAGAAGTATGGACAGAATTATAAATAAAAAAAAAAAAATAATAATAGTATTAAGTACTAACCAAAATTATCGAATTTTGGATTCCTTATTATCAAGACAAGGTAATTAATTCTGTCTGAGTTTAAGATAAATAAATATGTTAAAGAAATTCCTTAAAACAAAGAAATTGTACCTCGATTTACAGGAGGATCACGTTCTCTCGTTATTTGGAGAAGTCGCAGTCGTTATGCGACATCAGATATAACCGAAAAACGGAGGTTACTTTTTATATATTGTAGTTTTTTGACTATAGATATGACTATAGATAATATTCACAGTAGATTGACAGTAGCATGGACAAAAAAATATTTTGTAAATTTAAATTCTATTCGTTGCTGAAAATCCACCGTAATAAATTTTATATATGTACAGAAAGAGACCGATGTGTGTAATATTACACCGATCCTTTCTTCTTAAATCCCTCCAATACAGCCACTTTTACTGTTAGTTACTGGATCCAAATTTCACAATATCCTCACTTCTTGAATATTGAAGAAAACGTGACCAATAACTTCTTATTTGGATTTTCGTTTGAAAGAACAACACTATTGTGTACCTTATCGGATAAAAAATCCATGAAGTTTCTCTGAAAATTGATGAATTAATAAAAATTACATATAAATAATCTGAAATAATAATCTCATACTTATAAAGTAATAAAATACTTAATAGTTTTAATTAATAAATTATAAAACTCCATAAAAATTATAAAGTAATTGTCGTGACAGAAGCATTTACAAATAAAGAAATAAAACTGTAAAGGAAAGGGAAATGTTCTTCCGGTATTAAGAGAAGTTTCTTCAACAGAAGAAGGCGCAACAATGTTTAAAAGGTTTTTTTTTAATATATATGAAATTTCTATGTTTTAATCTTAAAAAAGTAAGTTTAGAACTAAATTTTTGAACTTAGTTTATAAGTGTAACATAAAAAAAATACAACAAAAATAAATCTGTTTTTCTCTCATGAAAATTACATTGTGTTATTGAAAAGAACACTTTCTGTCATATTAAAACCATTTCCCACTTAAGCTTTCGAAGCTAAAAAGGCAGCAAAAAGTGTTCATTGTGAAATTACGAGAAAATGAATAAGATTTTTTCCACAATTCCGTTGGAAGCGATTAAGACGTTGAGATAACGGTCGTGTTGTATTTGATGCTCTTTGAACTCGTTTAAAAAAACATTAGTATGGTACAGACATACGATTAAACAGTAGCTATTAGTAGTTTTAAGAAAATAGGATATTCCTAATACTACATATAATAGATGCTCTTGTAGTATAAAATAATGGTCTAGTTTATACTCGTATAAATTAATAACGCTGCGTCGCTAGGTTGAGATATCTACGCCTCCATCAAAAACAACAAGGCCGGCTGCGCCCTCTCTAGCTGATAGTGCACAGTTTAGGTTAGAGTGAAATCCACATTTAGAGTGGAGCGGGATGTCGTTATTTGCCGTCGTTTGCTCTCAACAAAACACAAAATGCGATACTTTACTTGCCAGCCCGAGCAAAATCCGAGCGTCATTCCTTCGATTTTGCTCGGGGAGAGGTCCACCAGCTTCATCAAAGCTGGGTATATTTTTTTGATTCACTGATCTCATTTGATGTATGCAACAGAACCAAATGAATTTAATTACTATCCGTAGATCTTCTGTGAGACAATGATTCTTCCCACGTCGAGATAACCCAATACGAGCTGCAGCTACAGCTACGCTCGATCACTTGAAGAAATAGTAAATATAAAATAGTAAACAAAAAGCATGTTATCATTTCTCTCTCATTGTTGTGAATAATAGAATTTAAAGTTATAAATTTATTAAACATACATTTATATTTATAATTATATATTTTAGAAGTTAAATTTTATATTTGGACACATAAAAATTACTTTTATTTAATGTTATAATCCTATTGTAAATATGTGTTATTATATATAGATTTTAAATCCATGTTGAGATTTAAATTCTAGATTTAAGCGACTAACACAAATGAGTAACATTGCTAAACTAAGAGAAAATAAAATTTAAAAATCACTCAACTTATAACAACAACGTAGATAAAAAAAAAGAAAAACAAACTGTCGTTTCGCAACATATTTCGTTCCAACTTAACTTCTAATTATGACTCTTGGATGTGAGATCTGGTTTTTAAAAAATATCATAAATTTTCATTAAAAATTACAGAAAATTGAAGTTGATATTTGTGTTTTATTTTAGATGGTGATTACTGAGATTTAAAACGATACAAATATTTATTAATTATTTTTTTATTCAATAGTTATTTAAATATTTAAACAAACTAAAAATGACATACATATTAGTTTATTTTTATTCCTTATAAAAATTATTACGATTTGGATTCTTTTAAACATGATGTATTTGGCATCGACAATGTTAATATTCTTTTTATACTTTGAATCACGGTAGCGATTGTATTTTTGTGAATTCTTAAAGGCAGAAATTTTAATGCAATAAATGTTCGATCTCATATTATGTTTTCTTGATATCACGATAATTTGAGACTTACACACAAATATAGTCGGTTACTAAAAATAAAAATAAAACTATTTGACAGCGCTGTCAAGTGTTGTGATTGGAGACTGAAAACCAGGATATTAACAATTTAGAAAGGTAAATTGTTAATATCGCAAAAAGAAAAAAATGATTATTTTAATAATCTATTTTAGATATTATTGACTTAAAAACAGGCCATAAATAATAACCATTTGACGTTTGAAATTCATTTGTCATTTCTAATTAAACTATTTAAAAGATCACTTCGATAGCTGTCCATGTTATTCCTATATATATATATATATATATATATATATGTATATATATATATATATGTCATGGAGGTATTCAAATATCAATGAATAAACATATCGTAATTTAGTGATTATAATTTTTAATAAATTAACAAAAATGTCATAATTATAATAATATAAGTCTTAAATACTAATAAAAATAATACAATAATTCCAGACAAATTAATATGTATTAGTATATAAATTAAACAAATAAATTATAATCAATAAAAATGCATTTGTTTTCTTTACAAAGTAATGTAATCTTTATAAAAATTATATGTACATATTGATTCAAGATGAAGAAAAACAATAATAAAATATATTATATTTGAATTGCTTACTTTTGACTTTGATATAGTTCTTTCAGGCCTCGAATGTAAATTCACGCGCTGTTTCACGAAATTTATCAATGCCAAGTGATAACTCCAGAGATTTCAATTTTGGCTTGTTTGTCAGAGAAGGTCGTGTCCTCTACAATTGTTCTTAAATTGTAATTGTGTAATTGTCAAAGAGGTTCAGATCTGAGCTAGACGAAGCCAAAATTCAACTCTTATAGAGTTGTCAACGCAGGCTTGAGTATTTCAAATCTTATTCTAACGCCAGCCCTTATCTTTTATGATCGACATAAAAGTGTTGCAATATTTAAATATAGTACACTCTAGTACTGAATTTTATCTCCATACTTATAGCCGAGTTACGTACTATCTCTTAATTCTCTACAATTGATAGTTTGTGAAGAAAAGGATGATACAGACGGTTTCAAAAGGTTAAAATTAATTTGATGTAAAAATTAATAGAATCATAAAAGCCTTTATATATTTCATACACAAACATAAATCTCAACACTTCTTCATAACTGATAATTGATTATAATTTATTTATAAAATACTCTGTATATACGATTATAAGTAATAATCATTTTTCATACAAAATATGACATTTTAATAAATATTCACCATCATTACAGCTGACCTTTATACTTTCAGTTGGCAACTGTCTAAGTTATCCTTTGACACAGAATACAATCTTAATTGGTATCTTTATAACTTATTTTACTCTTTATATGCTAAAATACATTTATTTTATTAAAAATAATTTCAGAATCATTAGACTCTTATCAAATAAAAACCCCTTTTGATCAGTGATAATGTATACTTATGAAAATATGCTTAGCAATTTAAAACATTTTCATCAGTTTGAAAAGTATGTATAAAAATAAATAAATGGGGTAGAGGATAATTTTAAATATAACTTTGAATCCTAATACATATTAAATATTTAATCTAAAATGAAGTCTATAATTTAAAAGGAACCTTTTAATAAAAAAGAGTATTAGCTTATTATTTACCATACGTAATAACGTTTTAATCTGTATCTATATAAGAAAGTAAAGTTATACGAAACAAAAATATACATTTTATATTTATAAAATTTTTTTGTCACTTCAGGGGCAAGTAACCCTGAGAAAAACTATGTTATTTGTATGACATATGTATACGTCATAAAATGTCCCGTTTGATAAACGTCACCCGTTTTATGAACTCTAAAAGGGTTTACAAAACTAGAGTGATGACAAGCAGAAAGTAAAGTTCAAATATGCAAGAGAACGAATTTTATATAAAATAAATCGTATTCTAACCAAATAAGGTTTAAAAGTGATAGATGTTTTTTAAAGTGATAATGTGCAATTATGTATATAATGTATATATATATATATATATATATAACACCAACCCTTCAAGTTATAAATATGTAATATTGAATAATTTCCTGTGTTATGTAAACCAGGATGATTGTTTTAGGAAAATATTATTTTCTTTCTTTAAAAAACCAATATTAAAATTTCTGCTTACAAAATAATTTTAAAGTATTTAATGTTTTCTTATTATCAATCTATAGAAATATTATAGAATTCTAATATAAATATTATATTATTTCAGTATACAATGAAGAAACTGCTCTTTCGGAGTTTTTGACAGGGAGATTCTGGAAGTTAAGGTTTGTTTATTAAAACCAGTAACCAAAATGTTATTATTTTATTGCACCACTTAAAAGTAAAACTTAAATATAATATGATATTAAATATATATTCAATTCTTATATAGTCTTAAGATATCTAGATTATGAACCACAAATACCTATCATACCTAAGATATAACGTGAATAATCGTAAGAAATTTCATCTTTCATTATATTGTTTGAAGAATCTTTTTATTAAATACATAACATTATAATTATATTATATAAATGATTGTCCCTTTAGTAAGATTATTTATCGTCTCTTATTTAAGCCTATTGCGATAAAAGGTATTATTATACCTTTTTTAATTTTCCACTTTTTTTTTCTCTCTGATATTTTCACGTTGTTTTGTGAAATTGTCAATCTCATTTATATCAAAGAACTCACAATTACAAAATCTTATGTGAAATATAAAACGTTAAACAATGTTTTATATTTTTTATGTTTGTGATGATCTTTTACATTTGAGTTACATATTATACTTTTAATAATTTAATAATTTAATAATATATATTTAATAGTATTTGAGAAAAAGTCTTAGTAATGAATTGATAACAGTTTTGTTTGTTTGTAAGGCTCAAAAGACCTGACCTCACTGGTTGATGTTTCCTGTCGTCTTTAGACATCTGCTTCATAAAAGAAGTTACAAACACGCTTTTAAGAAACATTGAAGAGAAGGGAGTTGAGCTGCCGGCTCTCTTATACTCCCCGTACACAATGTGTACTTCACAGTTTACAGAAAATGAAAGGCATTGTTACACACACACATTGTTAATAATGTTATACTTTATCAAGACACCGGTATTGAGAACTAATATCACAGTCTTATCACAGAATTATCTGGAGACAAGTACTTAGTAATTGATTAATTGTGACCCTTTTCACAAATGATACTACTTTGTGTTAAATCGCTACGGCACATTTAATATTAAGTTATAAGAAACTTACAATTGGCGAGATCTTTATTACAAAATAGTAATATTTTATTTGTCCGTTTATTAACATTAATTAAATATATATATTAAATATATAATTTTAAATAAAAATCATAACCTAATATTTGTTTCAAAGGCGGGACAGTCAGAATTGAGATTCTGTCATTGTCATTTTATCGTCTAGTAATATTAGCTTAAATAAATGAATAAATTTTATTAAATTAAAATGATGTTCCTTCCAAATCTGTGAAATAGAAATATTAAAGTAGTTATTACTTAATTATTATAAGCAATAAATTATTAAATTATTGTACTTTATTTGACTACACTTATATTGCCTCATTTTCTAAAGCTTTTTTAATCAGGTTTATCCCAGTATTATTTCACCAGCAGCCAAGGATACTGTATATAGGTCACTTGTATATATTGAACATCAGTTGTATCAAACCTGTTCTGATCTAAAATTTAACTTTATGTAAATTACTCATTACATTCATATTCTTTGTTATATCCAAGATGTAAATTATCAAGAAAAATAAGTATTACTGCACGTTAAATATTACCAAACACATTTCAGAAATGTTTCACAAAAATAGTTTGAATAAGGACACTGTTAAATTAAATATTTTCCGAAATATAAATATCATATTGAACATTTAAAAAAAAACGTATGAATTTAAAAATACTTATCCAAAACGTGATATTCATAACTGTACATTCTAAGAACTAATTAATCACTAACTACTCTTCTGGCTATTGTCAAACACGTAGAAAATGGAAAGGCGTTATTTGTAAATTAGTTTGGATACTACCGATAGTACTGGAAGAACTGGCAGGCATTATGTGTTTTTGTTATTTATAGATCACACATCCAATACTACATTATATTTATTTATTACGCTCTAATAACTGGTTGTGACAATCATTATGAACCTTACTCAACTCCTACGTATGTTCCTACCACAAATTTGGAAGAAAAATTATAAATAATACTATATTACTATAAGGAGTTGCCCTTAAGGCATATGCAGATAAACAATAAATCAAAGTCGAAAGATCCAAAGTCATATATACATATTCCCTTAAAGTAATCCTTTCTTGTTGCTTAATAATTGATAAAACAGCATAAAATTTGTATCCTTGACGTTAAAAGAAAAGTAAAAGTGGAGTTATGATCCATCTCACATTGACATATAATAAATAAAATACTAGGGGCGCCAACACACCCTCAATTTCGACTCACTGCGCTCGCGAAATCTCGGGTGCCGTTTGCATATTGAGCTAAGCGAGCCCAGTGTATTGACTCATCGTTTCCCATTAATTTCAATGGTATATCAGTTTTTTGACATTATTTAAAAAAAAACTTTTTGGAGGTCATTTTTCGATTTTTTTTTAAACTATCACACTTATGTGTGTCTTGTTGATTGCAAGGTTTCATAATTTTCCGTCTAGTAGTTTTTGAGCCAATTCGTGACAAAGAATGCAAAAAGTCTTCAGTAAAACGCTCCGCTCACTTCGTTCGCTTCGCTCAATAAGTATATTTTCATGTTCCTCCTAATTATTTTAGTTCAAAAAGAAATGCTCAAAAACAAATATTCTAAATATAGTAGTATTAAAAATACGTATTTTTAATACAAGAATCAATAACCTTCGTTATCATATCATTTATTATTATGATATCACTCACCGGCATATAGTTAAGATAAAACGGTCTTATAATAATAAAAAAAATATATTATTATTCATCCATATTTTTATTTCACTTTTTAGAATTCTCTTAACTGAACTTTCATTTAACTGTATGAAATCACATCGATTTTGTGAGAACTCATAATATTTAAATTCTTAAAGATTAAGTTGATTATTTAGTCAATATAATTTTATATTATTTTCATTGACAGAATTTCAAACTAAAGACAATCAATTCTATTTTATTAGATTAATTTAATTATGAAAAGAGGATATTTTTTAAATTCTTTCACCTTTATTAAAGAAACAAATAACAACTTTTTACTAAATTTTTAATTGACTACGCTTCCACTAGATAGGCCCATTCTGCTATTTTTCCGTATGTATATCAGTATGTTTATTCCGTATTTTTCATCCTGTCGTCACGAAACTGGGCAGGCGTATTCTTTGAATTATTTGAATTTTTATGTCGAGCCGTTTTTTTGATTCGGCGAAAAAATCCAAAATGGCGGCGTTTTTTAGTTTTTTTTTTGACGCAAATTTGATGATCATGTTCTTTGAGTTATTTATTTTTTTTATTGTCCAGGCATTTTTCTTAATGAGAGGAAAAAGGGCGGTGATTTGAGTTTTTGTTTTGGCGTAGCAGGCGTATTTTTCAAGCAATCATCACGAAAATTAGTAGCTGTCTTCTTTGAATTATTTAGATTTGTATGTCGAGCCATTTTTTTGCTTGAGCGAAAAATTTCAAAATGGTGGATTTCTGATCCGTACCACAAAAAGGGACTTTGCGGCAGCTAGCGGGCTGTAATTTCGTCTAAGTATTCTTTGCCGAAATCTAAGGTGTTTTTTGTTATTTCAAAATCCAAAATGGCGGCCTTAGCGAATCCCCTAACGTACTGAGGTCTACTGTTCACAGAACGACTAGTTTGTTGCAGTATTTGAATTATAATTGTATTTTTATATAATAATATATACAACTATTAGACAAGATAGGCCATGACTTGAGTATGGGATGTGAATAGTAATTGGGTTTCACGAGATACAATCAATAGTCAACACCTTATCTGATTTAAAAACATTTTACAATTTTAACAACACAAAACTTAGTAAACATAATAAATGCTCTAAACCACTCTTCCTAAACTATTTGGAACACATACATAACTTCATAATTTTTATAAATGGTTTATTAGGCAGACATTTTGAAATGTATAATTCTAATTTCAACTCTATCACAATAAAATAAGTTTGATTTTAGCTTAAATAACTTATCTCAGTATCATTTTAGAGCTGACGACAAAACATGTTACCTTCTGAAGGGAGCGGAAACCAGTTGAGACTTATCAAATTAGTTAATGTTACAAAAAGATGTGTATAATTTTTAATTATGTTTTTATAGTTTTTTGCTTAGATTCGATAATATCTTTTTTTAATACCCTATTTAATGAAGACTACCACAGGCAATATGTAATAACAATCTACAACATTTAAGGCCAATAATCTCTTTAAAAATTCAAGAACTTTGCAAATCATAGCTGTTTCCTGGTTTTAGGCTTAATATTCCCAAGGCGTCCCGAAAGCCCTTTAACACTTCACCCGGAAAGAGTCGGCTGTAGTAATATAAATTAAATTAAATTTGTAAATTAGTTTGGATACTACCGATAGTACTGGAAGAACTGGCAGGCATTATGTGTTTTTGTTATTTATAGATCACACATCCAATACTACATTATATTTATTTATTACGCTCTAATAACTGGTTGTGACAATCATTATGAACCTTACTCAACTCCTACGTATGTTCCTACCACAAATTTGGAAGAAAAATTATAAATAATACTATATTACTATAAGGAGTTGCCCTTAAGGCATATGCAGATAAACAATAAATCAAAGTCGAAAGATCCAAAGTCATATATACATATTCCCTTAAAGTAATCCTTTCTTGTTGCTTAATAATTGATAAAACAGCATAAAATTTGTATCCTTGACGTTAAAAGAAAAGTAAAAGTGGAGTTATGATCCATCTCACATTGACATATAATAAATAAAATACTAGGGGCGCCAACACACCCTCAATTTCGACTCACTGCGCTCGCGAAATCTCGGGTGCCGTTTGCATATTGAGCTAAGCGAGCCCAGTGTATTGACTCATCGTTTCCCATTAATTTCAATGGTATATCAGTTTTTTGACATTATTTAAAAAAAAACTTTTTGGAGGTCATTTTTCGATTTTTTTTTAAACTATCACACTTATGTGTGTCTTGTTGATTGCAAGGTTTCATAATTTTCCGTCTAGTAGTTTTTGAGCCAATTCGTGACAAAGAATGCAAAAAGTCTTCAGTAAAACGCTCCGCTCACTTCGTTCGCTTCGCTCAATAAGTATATTTTCATGTTCCTCCTAATTATTTTAGTTCAAAAAGAAATGCTCAAAAACAAATATTCTAAATATAGTAGTATTAAAAATACGTATTTTTAATACAAGAATCAATAACCTTCGTTATCATATCATTTATTATTATGATATCACTCACCGGCATATAGTTAAGATAAAACGGTCTTATAATAATAAAAAAAATATATTATTATTCATCCATATTTTTATTTCACTTTTTAGAATTCTCTTAACTGAACTTTCATTTAACTGTATGAAATCACATCGATTTTGTGAGAACTCATAATATTTAAATTCTTAAAGATTAAGTTGATTATTTAGTCAATATAATTTTATATTATTTTCATTGACAGAATTTCAAACTAAAGACAATCAATTCTATTTTATTAGATTAATTTAATTATGAAAAGAGGATATTTTTTAAATTCTTTCACCTTTATTAAAGAAACAAATAACAACTTTTTACTAAATTTTTAATTGACTACGCTTCCACTAGATAGGCCCATTCTGCTATTTTTCCGTATGTATATCAGTATGTTTATTCCGTATTTTTCATCCTGTCGTCACGAAACTGGGCAGGCGTATTCTTTGAATTATTTGAATTTTTATGTCGAGCCGTTTTTTTGATTCGGCGAAAAAATCCAAAATGGCGGCGTTTTTTAGTTTTTTTTTTGACGCAAATTTGATGATCATGTTCTTTGAGTTATTTATTTTTTTTATTGTCCAGGCATTTTTCTTAATGAGAGGAAAAAGGGCGGTGATTTGAGTTTTTGTTTTGGCGTAGCAGGCGTATTTTTCAAGCAATCATCACGAAAATTAGTAGCTGTCTTCTTTGAATTATTTAGATTTGTATGTCGAGCCATTTTTTTGCTTGAGCGAAAAATTTCAAAATGGTGGATTTCTGATCCGTACCACAAAAAGGGACTTTGCGGCAGCTAGCGGGCTGTAATTTCGTCTAAGTATTCTTTGCCGAAATCTAAGGTGTTTTTTGTTATTTCAAAATCCAAAATGGCGGCCTTAGCGAATCCCCTAACGTACTGAGGTCTACTGTTCACAGAACGACTAGTTTGTTGCAGTATTTGAATTATAATTGTATTTTTATATAATAATATATACAACTATTAGACAAGATAGGCCATGACTTGAGTATGGGATGTGAATAGTAATTGGGTTTCACGAGATACAATCAATAGTCAACACCTTATCTGATTTAAAAACATTTTACAATTTTAACAACACAAAACTTAGTAAACATAATAAATGCTCTAAACCACTCTTCCTAAACTATTTGGAACACATACATAACTTCATAATTTTTATAAATGGTTTATTAGGCAGACATTTTGAAATGTATAATTCTAATTTCAACTCTATCACAATAAAATAAGTTTGATTTTAGCTTAAATAACTTATCTCAGTATCATTTTAGAGCTGACGACAAAACATGTTACCTTCTGAAGGGAGCGGAAACCAGTTGAGACTTATCAAATTAGTTAATGTTACAAAAAGATGTGTATAATTTTTAATTATGTTTTTATAGTTTTTTGCTTAGATTCGATAATATCTTTTTTTAATACCCTATTTAATGAAGACTACCACAGGCAATATGTAATAACAATCTACAACATTTAAGGCCAATAATCTCTTTAAAAATTCAAGAACTTTGCAAATCATAGCTGTTTCCTGGTTTTAGGCTTAATATTCCCAAGGCGTCCCGAAAGCCCTTTAACACTTCACCCGGAAAGAGTCGGCTGTAGTAATATAAATTAAATTAAATTTGTAAATTAGTTTGGATACTACCGATAGTACTGGAAGAACTGGCAGGCATTATGTGTTTTTGTTATTTATAGATCACACATCCAATACTACATTATATTTATTTATTACGCTCTAATAACTGGTTGTGACAATCATTATGAACCTTACTCAACTCCTACGTATGTTCCTACCACAAATTTGGAAGAAAAATTATAAATAATACTATATTACTATAAGGAGTTGCCCTTAAGGCATATGCAGATAAACAATAAATCAAAGTCGAAAGATCCAAAGTCATATATACATATTCCCTTAAAGTAATCCTTTCTTGTTGCTTAATAATTGATAAAACAGCATAAAATTTGTATCCTTGACGTTAAAAGAAAAGTAAAAGTGGAGTTATGATCCATCTCACATTGACATATAATAAATAAAATACTAGGGGCGCCAACACACCCTCAATTTCGACTCACTGCGCTCGCGAAATCTCGGGTGCCGTTTGCATATTGAGCTAAGCGAGCCCAGTGTATTGACTCATCGTTTCCCATTAATTTCAATGGTATATCAGTTTTTTGACATTATTTAAAAAAAAACTTTTTGGAGGTCATTTTTCGATTTTTTTTTAAACTATCACACTTATGTGTGTCTTGTTGATTGCAAGGTTTCATAATTTTCCGTCTAGTAGTTTTTGAGCCAATTCGTGACAAAGAATGCAAAAAGTCTTCAGTAAAACGCTCCGCTCACTTCGTTCGCTTCGCTCAATAAGTATATTTTCATGTTCCTCCTAATTATTTTAGTTCAAAAAGAAATGCTCAAAAACAAATATTCTAAATATAGTAGTATTAAAAATACGTATTTTTAATACAAGAATCAATAACCTTCGTTATCATATCATTTATTATTATGATATCACTCACCGGCATATAGTTAAGATAAAACGGTCTTATAATAATAAAAAAAATATATTATTATTCATCCATATTTTTATTTCACTTTTTAGAATTCTCTTAACTGAACTTTCATTTAACTGTATGAAATCACATCGATTTTGTGAGAACTCATAATATTTAAATTCTTAAAGATTAAGTTGATTATTTAGTCAATATAATTTTATATTATTTTCATTGACAGAATTTCAAACTAAAGACAATCAATTCTATTTTATTAGATTAATTTAATTATGAAAAGAGGATATTTTTTAAATTCTTTCACCTTTATTAAAGAAACAAATAACAACTTTTTACTAAATTTTTAATTGACTACGCTTCCACTAGATAGGCCCATTCTGCTATTTTTCCGTATGTATATCAGTATGTTTATTCCGTATTTTTCATCCTGTCGTCACGAAACTGGGCAGGCGTATTCTTTGAATTATTTGAATTTTTATGTCGAGCCGTTTTTTTGATTCGGCGAAAAAATCCAAAATGGCGGCGTTTTTTAGTTTTTTTTTTGACGCAAATTTGATGATCATGTTCTTTGAGTTATTTATTTTTTTTATTGTCCAGGCATTTTTCTTAATGAGAGGAAAAAGGGCGGTGATTTGAGTTTTTGTTTTGGCGTAGCAGGCGTATTTTTCAAGCAATCATCACGAAAATTAGTAGCTGTCTTCTTTGAATTATTTAGATTTGTATGTCGAGCCATTTTTTTGCTTGAGCGAAAAATTTCAAAATGGTGGATTTCTGATCCGTACCACAAAAAGGGACTTTGCGGCAGCTAGCGGGCTGTAATTTCGTCTAAGTATTCTTTGCCGAAATCTAAGGTGTTTTTTGTTATTTCAAAATCCAAAATGGCGGCCTTAGCGAATCCCCTAACGTACTGAGGTCTACTGTTCACAGAACGACTAGTTTGTTGCAGTATTTGAATTATAATTGTATTTTTATATAATAATATATACAACTATTAGACAAGATAGGCCATGACTTGAGTATGGGATGTGAATAGTAATTGGGTTTCACGAGATACAATCAATAGTCAACACCTTATCTGATTTAAAAACATTTTACAATTTTAACAACACAAAACTTAGTAAACATAATAAATGCTCTAAACCACTCTTCCTAAACTATTTGGAACACATACATAACTTCATAATTTTTATAAATGGTTTATTAGGCAGACATTTTGAAATGTATAATTCTAATTTCAACTCTATCACAATAAAATAAGTTTGATTTTAGCTTAAATAACTTATCTCAGTATCATTTTAGAGCTGACGACAAAACATGTTACCTTCTGAAGGGAGCGGAAACCAGTTGAGACTTATCAAATTAGTTAATGTTACAAAAAGATGTGTATAATTTTTAATTATGTTTTTATAGTTTTTTGCTTAGATTCGATAATATCTTTTTTTAATACCCTATTTAATGAAGACTACCACAGGCAATATGTAATAACAATCTACAACATTTAAGGCCAATAATCTCTTTAAAAATTCAAGAACTTTGCAAATCATAGCTGTTTCCTGGTTTTAGGCTTAATATTCCCAAGGCGTCCCGAAAGCCCTTTAACACTTCACCCGGAAAGAGTCGGCTGTAGTAATATAAAACTTTTAATTTAAATTATAATAATAAATTTCTAGAAGTTTGTTACCAAAAAGACATAGCTGACCTATTTATAATACAAAAGGACAATATTAAACATAAATTCTTATCTAGGGGAAAATAATATAAAGTAAGATAGAAACATTATGCTTGAAAAAAAAAACAATTGAAATCTAAAACTAAATATGTACAGTTTTTTCATTTTCTAGATACTCCGAGGAAATCAACGATCTACGAAAATTATTGATAAAATAGAGCTTACAACAATCAGACACGGCAAAATGTGTTATAAATTAATTTTATATTATGTAAATTTATTACTTACTTAATATTAAATTGAATTATGAAATACTATCTTAATTATCTTGACAAATATTTAAAACAATACCTAAGATTTCTTTGAAGAGTTTAAGAATTTAGAATACTGATATTAACTGTGTAATAATCAACTCATTCAATGTTTAATTAAAAAAATCGGGCAATGATTTTGTTCATAAAAAAGGGCGTAGCTTTTATACAGAAACTAATATAAATTATATAATTCTACACAAAAGGACTGCTGCAGCCACTCTAACTATTATATAATATGACGCTCATATTGTATATGTTCAAGTTAATAACAACGTCATATCTAGTAGTTTTATAGTTCTATCATCTCATGCTATTGACTGATCTTCAGCTTTTATTGTTCCTAACAATAAAAGAGAAATGAAAACATGTTCCTTGATTACTCTTTTATATCGAAACAATTCTAATACAATCACTATTAAAGACACGTGACTTCGTTCACATGGAACATAATTACATGATTCTCATCTAATGTAATGGTAAAATACAATTATTTTCGAAACAAATTGCTTTATACTTCTTCTTATTTTACGTATTACGTCTTGTTGGTTAATCAGTGATATCGATAAATATTAACGTCTTTTATTTTTTAACACTAATTCAGTCAACACAACAACAGTGGCACGTTTATTTTTGGACCATGGGTAGATTGATAATTCCTCCGGGACGGGACATCCGTCCCTCTTAGTTATCAGATACTATATTTTTGATTTGTTTTAGTTTTTACACTACACTTACCTTTAAGTAGTTCATGGAATGTAAAAGGGTCATTTGAAGCTTATTATAATGCTGAACGATTTTCTACGTTTTCAGAATAATAAAAAACTAAGATATGAACATTTAAAGACTTTAAATAATAATATGACGATAATAAGCCAATTGAATAAATTTCGTAATAATGAGTCAACATGTTGATTTAATTTAAATCAAAATGTTAATCGACGGTCTTTTGTTTTTTTTTAGCAAGACATATTAGCATGTGAGATACCTAACAATAAATAATTACTATTTAAGGTATTTTAGAATATGATAAAAAGTTATGCATCGTATAGAACTAGAAAATCTTTCCCGTTTTGTTAGTTGGTTTAAAAATCCTTCAGACGAGTATGAACGAATCCAATGATCATTTGGACATTTCAACAGGTAATATGAAATGCAAGGATGGAAATCATTGCAGAAAATAAATAAAAGGATACTCCGTAAAATAACAGTGAAGAAATCATGTGTCATGTAAGATTCTTATCTTTAAAACTTTGAAGAATTCTTCTTGGCACGCCGCTTTACTTTACAAACTATAATACTCGCTTCCTTCCCTAGCTTACATAGAACGCAATAATCAATAATGAACTATCTGACAGTTATGCACATGTAGCTCCACTGTAATCACTACTAGAGAGTTGTCTATAACATTCTTAGTTCGAAAATAAGGAATTATATAATTACTACTACTTATGACATTGAAAAATTCCCTTATAGATTTGAGAGCATTATAAAACTAGAAGTGGCATGGTTAGTTATTCTAGTATTCTTGTGGTACTAATTTGTTCTCACATATCAATTGTGACTGTAACTCAATAGTCAATAAAAGTGTTAATTAGTAGTAAGTTTTAAAGAGTATGGAGTGAAGTTTCTTAATGATCCTTATCTCCGTGAAACCTTTTGGAATTGGAATATTAGATAATGATGCTTGTGATGATAATATAAAATATACGCAATACGGGGGTGTGTTTGTCATCTTGTGTGGTACAAGTGCAAAAACATTATTTTAAACTAATCGTTCTGTGAAAAGTAGACCTCCGTACGTTAGGGGATGAGACAATGTTTTAAGTGCCTTTTCCAAAAAGGAATAAGTATACCTATGTATGTATGTAGGTGCATAACTATCGAACGAAATTTGGCTTCACCAAATAACAACGGAGTTATTCAACTTTAAAATTTTTGATAATTCATTATTTCCGCCATTTTGGATTTTGAAATAACAAAAAAACACCTTAGATTTTATCAAAGAATACTTAGACGAAATTTCAGCTGGCTAGCTGCCGCAAAGTTCGTTTTTGTGGTACCGATCAGAAATCCGCCTTTTTGAAATTTATGCCCAAAAACGGCTCGACATAAAAATTTAAATTATTCAAAAAACACACCTACCAATTTTGTGACGATTGCATAAAAAATACGTCTGCTACGTCAAAACAAAAACTTTATTCACCGCCATTTTGGATTTTTCCTCCCAGTAAGAAAAATGGCCTGACAAAAAACATTTAATAACTCAAGGAACATGATCACCAATTTTTGTGGCGATGGGATGAAAATTGCTCCTGCTACGCCAGAAACAAAACTAAAAAACGCCGCCATTTTAGATTTTTTCACCCAGTCAAAAAAAACGGCTTGACATAAAAATTAAAATAATTCAAAGAACACGCCTGCCAATTTTCGTGACGATAGGATGAAAAATACGGAACAAACATGCTCAAAATACATACGGAAAAATAGCAGAATGGGGCTATCTAGTTGAAACGTAGTCCTTCGGACAAACGCTTCGCTACGCTCAGCATTCGTCCTTCGTCAATTAAGAGAAAATAAAAATATATCAAGAGAATGTATAATATATTATTTTGTAATTTTTAAATATGATTTATGCAATTTGATGATCTAGAATCACCATGAAATGATAAATAATATTTTTGTTACACTAAAAATTTTAAAATAAAATAAAAATTAATATCAAATAATTTTTATATTCTGATACCTATTTTATTTTGAACCAAACGCTATTTGTATATCACAAGTCATTGTTTACTTAAAATAATGAGTTAATGATACCTCTCATTAGTGAGTACACATATGACACCAAAGGTGAGATATAAAAATAGAACTAATACAGACAATCCTTTAACATATAACTATTTATTTAATCAAACAATTAAAACTGTAACCTTACATCACTCTTGTCTTAATAAGATTAATATATCCTTTTATTTTACTATATTTATTTAATTGTTTTGTATAGATTGTAAAAAATCATTGAACATGGTCATATTAATTCATAAATTTTTAATTCGACAGAATTGACAACAAAATACATTTTTAATAAGTGAGTCAAAGACTGAAAACTCTAACATAAATGAACTCTTAAGAATTAATTTTCCAATACTCAGATAACTATTAACTCAGAAAAGTTTAAAACTTTGAAGACTCTTCTATAATCAAGTAACATAGCTGTAGATATAAAAGTTATCTCGTAGTTAATAGAGGACCGATCATTATTAATATATTTCATAATAATTATGATCTAATTGTAAGTACTTCACATTAATAACAATCTTATACTCGTAGGGATATTTGTACTCTTATTTTCTCAAGACATAAAAATATTTAAATGCAGACAAAAGGCGATAAATTAATAGTGATTAGATTAATTCTAAATAAATTTACAAATTCTTAAGCCGGGTGGGTGCTTGTCCTATGTTTATAAATTGAATAGAATTTATTTACTCAATATATTCTGATATAGTTGACTGGCCTTTTGAACTGGTGTTTGGTGACCAAAGTGCAAGGTTACGATACGATACGATAAAGAAGAATACTCTTTTTGTGATAATAGTTTTGTGTCTAAGTGTATTTAGTGTCCGTAAGGTATGTTTGTGAGATAATACAATATTTAATAGTAATGGAGGATTAATAATTATTTTAAAAAAGTAAGTATTTCACGAATAGTGCTAGACTTAGGAATTAGGAGATTAACGTTCAGTACATCTATATCTATACTTATAATAAATCTGTAGAGAGGTCAATTCTGTACATGAAATATATTTACAAAATAAGCAGCAGGGGGTGATTAGTGTTCGATACTGATGCCAAAAATGCAGTTAAAAAAATTTTTGTCTGTCTGTCTGTCTGTCTGTCTGTTTGTATGTTATTTATAGAAAAAAAAACTACTCGACGGATTTTAACGAAACTTAGTACAATTATTCTTTATACTCCTGGGCAGGTAATAGTATACTTTTCATCACACTACAATGAATAGGAGCAGAGCAGTGAAAGGAAATGTTGAGAAAATGGGAGAAGTTGCTTGATTTTTTAAGCTTCCGTCGCGTGTGCAGCCTTAATGGTTAGAGCTACATAGAAACTATGTATAACGGAAATATTCTACATAAAAATACACGAAAAATATTCCAAGACAGCATATATCTACCTTTTATAGTTAACTCACAATAACACGCATAACTCTCGATAGCTTAGCAGTTCGGAGATTTCTTATTATATTTGTTTACTTTTACGTTTATAAAACCAATAATGCTCACCATCATTCCTAATTAAAAAAAAAATAAACATTAGCACCAATTCAATAAAAAAAGAATCATTGAAATCGGTATAGAAACACCAAACTTATACTTACTTACATGAAATACGCCAACAAGACATCGCGCGTGAATAGTGAATCAAGCTATAAGGATTATTTTTGCGTAACGGTTGCCGCGCTCGACGGGGCTCGCGGCGGCAGAGTATAAAAGGGGCGGGAGGCGAGCGCAAGCGTCATTCAATATTTGGCTGTTGATGCGTTCAGAGTGTTGAACTTTATTGACAGACAATAATTGTTATTTTATAAACCGTGCTTATCAGCGCGACTTTTTGTCTTTAAATAGTTTATTTTAATTTCTTTTGTTGTTATTTTCTAAATTAGTTTTAGTTTTGTTTAAATTCTTAACTATTAATAGTTCCTATTTTATTTCTTTTTAAGTAGATTTAGATTCGATTTTTAGATTAGATAATAGATAGATAGATTAGATTATTGTTAGATTTTTAGTTACTGATAGGTTAGTTTTGGGCATTTTATGTTTAGTTTTTTTTGTATTGAGTAGATAAAAGCGTAGGTAGGTACTTTTATTAATTATAGTATTCATAGGTATTTTTTATTTATTTTTAAGTGAAGTAGGTATAGGTAGATATTGCCTACTATCTACCTATACTGCACACGTGTTTTAGCTTTATTTTCATTTCTTTTTTTTTTGTACCTAAGTTGTAGGTAGGTAGGTACATATTTCTTAGTTTAATTCTATTAGAATATTAGGTATTTAAGTTTAAATAGGCACTTAGATTTATATTTTTTTATTATATAGCAGCTGTACTTAGAACATCTAAGGTTTTTTTTGTATTAGCATAGGTACTTTGATTAATTACAGTAGTTGTAGGTATTTCTTATTATTCATTTTTAAGTGAAGTAGGTAAGTGTAGATAGTATTGCACACGCATTAAGTATAGCTTTATTTTCATTTTTTATTCTTTTGTAATTTGTAGGTACCTACGTACATATTTATAATTCGATTAGAATATTATTTTAGTTTTAATAGGTACTTAGATTTATATTCTATTTATTATATACTTAGCTATAGTTAGGACCTCTGACGTAAGTTTTTTGTTGGGTAACTAAATAGAATTTAAGTTACCGTCGATTAAAAATAAAATAAACGATGCCACCTAAAAAACGACCATCTTTATCTCGAACTTCGAGTCAAGCTAGGAGAATGAGAATGACGCGTTCTCAAGAATCGGAAGAGGAAAGAGCACATCGGTTAAACTCTATGAGAGTTAGTGCCTCAACATCTCGAGCTAATGAAAGCTCTCCAGAAAGAGAGATGCGATTAGCAGCTGAAAGAGCGAGACGAGCTACAACACGGGCTTCTCAAAGCTCTTCTCAACGAGAGCTAAGGCGTTCCATTGACCGGGAACAACATGCGTTATCCCGAGAAGCTGAAACTGCTTTACAACGAGAATTGCGACTCACAGCTGACCGCGAACGGCATACATTATCTCGCGAGTCTGAAACCTTCACTGAGAGGGAATTACGGCTTACAGCTGACCGCGAACGTCATATTTTATCTCGCGAGTCCGAAACCTTCACTGAGAGGGAATTACGGCTTACAGCTGACCACGAACGTCATATTTTATCTCGCGAGTCCAAAACCTTCACTGAGAGGGAATTACGGCTTACAGCTGATCGCGAACGTCATATTTTGTCTCGAGAATCTGAAACTTTTACTCAATATCAAGACCGTTTGACAAATGATAGGGCGCACCATAACATGATTCGATCTCTTGAAGATGAACATGAGCATGAACAACGACTAGAGTCGGGACGCGATTATTACAATTCTTTGAGACAAGAACAATTGATTACTTTATCTAATGAAAGATTAAGAATTGAAAATATTCGGTCGCTTGAAACAGAAGAACAGCGAGAGGCCCGTCTTACTGCAGATAGATTTCGACATGGTCTTAATGACTTAGATATACACGTGGTAGATCAATCTACAAATTCGGTGGCGTGGTCCGATAAATATAAAAGTGGGTTTGCTTATAACCTCACAATTGATTACAGATCATCTTCTGAAATAGGCGATATGAACGTAGTATGTTCCTTTTGTAATGCTTCGAAGTGGAGGAAGGAGTCTGCTGGTTTCTGTTGTTCTGGAGGTAAAATAAATTTGCCTTCGTTCGAAGACCCACCGGAACCTTTAAAATCACTACTTTTAGGGGAACATTTGCAATCCAAACAGTTTTTAGATAATATTCGCACTTATAATAGTGCATTCCAAATGACATCCTTTGGTGCTAAACAAATCTCAGAAGGCCCTTTCATGCCTACTTTTAAGGTACAAGGTCAGGTTTACCATTTGATAGGGTCCCTTTTGCCTGAAGAACAACCTAAATTTCTTCAAATATATTTTGTATCCGATTACAACGAACAGTCGAATATAAGAAATCAATATTTTCCGAATTTAAATACTGAACTCATTTCACAACTTCAGAACATGTTACATCAGGTTAATTCGTACGTATGCAGTTTTAAATCGGCATTAGAAGCCCTTTCTCAAGATGGTAATAACAATTATAAAATTGTTATAAATGCCGATAAGCGTCCAACTCAGGAACACCCTGGGCGTCATAACGTTCCATCCACGAATGAAGTTGCTGTAGTACTGGTCGACCAGGAATGTGATAGGCGTGATATCGTTATACGTTCCAGAGACAATCGTTTGCAACGTATTTTCGAAACCCACAGGGCTTACGACAGTTTGCAATATCCTATGATATACTGTCGAGGGGAAGATGGTTATAATTTCGCTGTATACCAAACCGATCCGCGCACAGGCGCACCTAATTATAATAAAAAGGTGTCATGCCTTCAATTTTATTGTTACCACCTGCAAGTGAGACGGAATAGATTGGTATACTTTCAACGTTTTCGTGGCTTATTTAATCAGTTTATTGTTGACATGTACGCAAAAATTGAAACCGAAAGATTAGTTTATATACGATCTAATCAAAGGCAGCTGCGCGCTGAAGAATACGTGCACCTTCGCGATGCCATGCAGCAAGATAACGATACTGTGAATATGGGTCGTTTAGTTATTTTACCCTCTTCTTTTACTGGTGGTCCACGCTACATGCATGAACGTACTCAAGACGCTTTTTGTTACGTAAGAAAATATGGACGTCCCGACTTATTTGTTACTGTAACTACCAATCCCAAGTGGGATGAAATCACTCGGGAGCTTCTTGAGGGTCAGGCACCGCATGACCGCCATGATATTATTGCAAGAGTGTTTCATTTAAAATTAAAATCAATGATAGATCTTCTTACCAAAGATAACATTTTTGGAGAAGTATTGTTTTATATGTATAGTGTTGAGTGGCAAAAACGCGGCTTACCTCACGCACATATCTTGCTTTGGTTAAAAGATAAGGTTCGACCTAATGATGTAGACAGATTAATCAGTGCTGAAATTCCAGATCCGACTGCAGATCCCCTGTTATACGACATTGTTAAAACTCATATGATACATGGTCCATGTGGTGCATTTAACGCAAATGCTCCTTGCATGCAAGACGGTCGTTGCACTAAAAGGTATCCAAAAGCATTAGTGGATGAAACTGTAACAGAACATGATGGATACCCATTATATCGTCGCCGTTCAAGAGACAATGGTGGTTTTACTGTTGAAAAGCGAATGTCTGGACAACAGGTTACTTTAGATAATAGGTGGGTCGTTCCGTATTCGCCTGTATTGTCCAGAGCATTTCAAGCTCACATAAATGTAGAAATGTGTAATAGTGTAGAGTCAATTAAATATATTTGTAAGTACATTAACAAGGGCAGTGACCAAGCTACGTTTGCGTTAAGAAATGAACATGATGAAGTTACTAGATTTCAGTCAGGCAGATATATCAGCTCTTCAGAAGCTGTGTGGCGGATCTTAAGTTTTAATATTCACGAAAGATATCCACCTGTGACCCATCTGGATGTTCATCTGGAAGGCGGTCAACGTATATATTTTAACGCCGAAAATGTTACAGAACGATTAGAGAACCCTAGACAAACAACTTTATTGGCATTCTTTCGACTTTGCCAAACTGATAATTTCGCAAAGTCTCTTTTGTATGAAGAAGTTCCATCGTATTATACCTACGATAAACAACGAGGTGTCTTTAACCGTAGACGCCGAGGCAGGCCTGTAGATGGCGAGACAGGTATTTTCAAAGAACATGTTCTTGGTAGAGTGTATACTGTTCATCCTAACAACGCAGAGTGTTTTTATTTGAGATTATTATTACATACAGTGCGAGGACCAACATCATTTATAGATTTGAGAAAAGTAGACGATGTTGTTTATCCAACTTATCATGCAGCTTGCCAAGCGCGTCATTTGCTTGAAAATGATCAACATTGGGATGACGCTTTAGCAGAATCCTGTGTTAGTGATAATCCACGACGGTTACGCCATTTATTTGTAACATTACTCACATTTTGTAATTTATCTGATCCTGTCCAATTATGGGAAAAATATAAAGAAAAATTTGCAGAAGACTTTCTTCGGAATTTATCTCACAATAATGAAGGCGCAACTAATGATAATTTTCGAGATCTGGCTATAAATCAGTGCTTATTAGCTCTTCAGGAAGACTTAACAGCAGTAGGCGGTAAATCACTTTGTGAATATGGTTTGCCAACGCCAACCTCAGTCGGAGAGGTTACCAATAGGGAATATTCCGCAGAGATTGGTTACAACCCAATGGAACTGCTGGTAACATTAGAAAACGGTGTCCCAATGATGACTGCAGAACAACGCTTAGTCTATGATCGCGTGTGCGAGAGTGTGCAGAATAATTTAGGAACAATATGGTTTTTAGATGCACCTGGAGGAACTGGGAAAACTTTTTTGACTAAATTAATATTAGCTTATGTTCGAAATCAGCGTAAAATCGCTCTTGCCGTGGCTTCATCAGGTATAGCTGCAACATTGCTACCAGGAGGTAAGACTGCTCACACTATGTTTAAAATACCAATTAATTTAGATCGCACGGAAAGTCCAACCTGTAGTATTTCAAGAAATAGCGACAAAGCTAAGGTATTGCGTGAGTGTAATTTAATCGTATGGGATGAATGTACGATGGCCCATCGAAAAGGAGTAGAAGCAGTAGACAGAACTCTAAGGGACATAAGACAAAATGATCGACCAATGGGCGGTATTACGGTTTTATTTTGTGGTGATTTCCGACAAACCTTACCGGTAATACCACGGGGAACCCGAGCTGATGAGATTAGGGCTTGCCTGATAAGCTCTTATTTGTGGCGTGATATACAATCGGTGCATTTGACTATAAATATGCGAGTGAGAACTGGAGACAACGCAGATAATCGTGAATTTTCTGATACATTATTGAAGATTGGTGAAGGTACCTATCCACAACTACACCAAGGAAAACTTATTCTGACACCTGAGTTATGTTGTATAGTGCAATCCCAACAACATCTTATATCTTCGGTTTACGGTGACATAACAATTATATTAAATAGGGACAATTCTTGGCTTTGCGAAAGGTCCATTTTGACTCCTCGCAATGACCAGGCATCTGAAATTAATAATAAAATACTGTCTAATATACAGGGAGAAAGCAAAGTTTATAGTTCAATAAATAGAATGGTTGATGAACAAGAAGCCACTAATTACCCGATAGAATTTTTAAATTCTTTAAGTATGCCTGGACTACCTTCTCATATAATTTGTTTAAAAATTGGCATACCGATAATTCTGCTCCGAAATTTAAGACCACCTCAACTTTGCAATGGAACTCGGCTAAAAGTAACCCAGTTGCAACAAAATGTAATCGAGGCTCAAATTTTAACAGGTTGCGGTGCAGGAGAAACTGTCTTTATTCCCAGAATTCCCATAATACCAAATAATTTTCCATTCCAATTTAAAAGAACGCAATTCCCAGTATCGGTGTGCTATGCCATGACTATCAATAAAGCTCAAGGGCAGACTTTTCGTGTTGCTGGAGAAGATCTCGGTGTTAGCTGTTTCTCGCATGGTCAATTATACGTCGCTCTTTCCCGGGTTAGCAATTCTAGGAATCTTTACGTTCACGTGCCGGACGGGTCGACTCTTAACATAGTCTACCCAGAAGCTTTGCGCTGAAACATTTTAATTTGATCTAAAAATATTAGCAATATATTATCTTAATAAAAAACAAGGAGTTACACGCTGACCGAGTCGTGGGTATAGCGTGGGTATATTATAATATTCTGCGGTTACTTATATTTTTCAACAGTTTTGTGGATTGGCATATTATATTACTATTGCCCTTCTAAAATACGAAAGTGAATCTGCCTGTTACGTCAAAACTATGAGGGAGGACATCTGCTAATTTTTTTTCGAAAAACGACGGAAACGCGGACGAAGTCGCGGGCAAAAGCTAGTACATAATAAGACAGTAAAATAAAATCTGACGTTGTAAAAGATTCGAAAGACAATGAACTAATTGTATCTGTTTTAAAATTTTGAACTGTAAAATTTTTTAAATAATATGGTTTCCATCAAATACATTATCTTCTTTTAAAAATTAATAGGCTTAAAAAATATTGTTATCAGTATTTATTTTCTTAGTACAATGTAGTTTTTTCGTTTCGACATGTTTTGATCGAATCGAAAACATTTTAAAAATGTTGACACAACTTAAAGGTTACCTCTGAGAAAAAATCCTATTTTGATAGATGTTATACTCGTATCACACCACCCACGGATCCTTATCCTAAAATAGGACAAGGGCACTAAAGTAGGTCGGGAGTTGATATTGAACTTGAGATGCAGAGAGCTTCCCTAACTTTAAATTCTATTTTGTATAAATATCTCCTTTACTATATTATTTTTTATACATTTTCAACTTAAAAAACGTTTTTATTTAAGATATTATTGATAATAATATTTTTTTTATAAAATATGGAACTATAAATAAAAAATATTATAGTGTGTCACGACATTGTCGCTAGAGCCGGTCACTATGCAGACGTACCTGCAACTTGACCTCCACGAGATATCGATTGGATCTTTAGCTAAATATAAGAGGAATCGAAACTATATAATTCGAAGTATATAAAATATTCAACAGTCCTTGGAAACAAATTTACAAGACAACTTTTTCAATAAATCACACCTGGTTATTATCATGAACATACGATGTGTTCAAGGATTTTAACATTAGAGGTGTATCGTATTAAACAAATTCAATAAATAAAAAAAAATATTTGGTAAATTTTTCACAATAGATTAATCTTACCAATTTTAATTTTTAGTATTTAAACTAGCTTTCAGATTATATAAAAACTCTAAGTTGCTTATACCTGATCGAAATATTGGGCATTTTCAAAGGAAGCCGGTTTTTTGATAAGTATCGATGTAAAAAATATCTCTAATAAAGACAATGAATTTAGTCTTATTAGGAAAAAAAATATAATGGTATATTAATAATCTGAAACGGAATATAAAGGTCTTTTTTATTACAAAAAATGTTTCACTTTTTACTTACATTATAATAGTTTAAAACATAGGTTAAATTACACTGTCACTACATCGCAGGCGGTTCAATTATTATTAATTGTGTAGTAGGCTCTAATTCTTGAAAACTTGATGTGTTAAGTTTATAAGTTGGAATAATTCAACTTAATAAGACTGAAAAGAACATAGGAATCACGAGCAGGCCTCAAACCTGTGACCCGTACTGCTGATACTTTTTGGCAAATTAAGATATAAGCTTAAGTTGTTTTATGTTAAGATATTTTATATTTTTGAAGCATATTAATTTGTCAAATGTATAATTAACTTTACATTGTAACTGGTATATCAATAAAACCTAGAACACATACCTCTGTTGGTAAAGTCCCGGACGACAGGATGAAAGATTATACCTCCGACGACTAAAGAATATTTAACTTTCAATGTCATAGCACAATACATAATACAAAAAGTTTCAGTATATTTATATTAACAATAAGTTTAATTTGCACCAGATTTAAATAGACTTTTATTAAATAATCTTTAATTAAAAATTACTTTGACAAAGGTCAAGGTATTTTCTAGGATTTTATATTTCAATTATTATTTATGTAAACACATGTTTCACTGAAAAGTGTCTTAAAAATAAAATTACAAATCAAAGTAACAACATCATTATTTATTCTAAATCCCTTAAAACCCACTATTCTCGGTAATGGCTTTATGTAAGGATAACATAATACATTAGGCTTTTACGCTGACATCATACAATATCACTACATAATATGGTTTATATCGTGTATATATTTTATCGTGTATATACCTTATAGTATTATAAACTGTTTTATATTGTTTTTTATATTAATAAATGATTAAATACTTATTTAATAGTAGCAGAATTCATTTATTTCTATTTTATATTGGGCCTTTGAAGTGGTCTTTTTTATTTTCGTGTATAATTAATAACTAATTAATTTTACGAAACTGTAAGAAAGTATTTTTATTATTACTCTATTATAAAATAATATAATAAAGAAATATAGTTTCTTGCTCATTATAACCGTTAATGTAACCTTATGTTGTATAAAACTTGCTTATTTAAAATAATCTATATTAATATTAAACACGAGTTAGGTAATTCATAACCCAATTTATTTATTATATAAACTCATTAACATTCTCTCTTTGTAAACAACTATACTAACTATAAAAACAAAAGTAATTGAACCTACATAACTATTATTTACATAGTTTCTATTAGTTTAAGAATTAAACTTCATACTCTGAAACTTCAACAATAAATCTGATAATTGTAAAGTTGTCTCTTTGTTTCATTGATAATGAGTTCATTAAAATAACTTTAGTCGACATTATAACTAGCACTAGCAGAAAAGCATTTGTATAATTATCATTAAAGGTATTATATTTAATTTGTATAAAGTTCAATACAATGAAGCCTTAAGCATTTACCGCCTAAGTAATATAAGCTTAGTATCAATGTAGGGTGACCACTCATTCTTTAATAATCAATAATTTCATAATTGATCAAAACAAAATATAAAATATCATAGGTCTACTATCTTCAACTAATGTATAATATACATATACGTCTAATATTTTTGTAATTAAATTTTAAACTCAAAATATCTTTATCCAAACAGGCATTTACACGCACTTTTGGATCAAATATTACAATAAAAAAAAAAGGTTAGTGTAGTCAGTCCATGAGAAAGCTACCACCGGCGCGAAATGGTGCTCTGCTGAGAAGATTCGGCCAGAAACTCAACAGTTGCTCTTTTTAAAAGAAATGTAACAATCTTAGATTACATTAAAAACGAAGAAAAGGAAGGTCTAAGATATCTTATATATATATACATATATATATATATATATATATATACGCGTAAACTGAAGCCCATGAAGGATTTATTAACTTTTTGAAGACCAAATTTTGGCTTTACGTTTATTTTATAATTTATTATTTTATATGTAATCGACAATCTTCCTCGACCATGTCATGAAGGTAATTATAAGATACAATTATTTTATATTGTTGCTAAAATATCCTAATATTATGTATATATCATAGTTCCTGTACTCCAATCTAGGTGATATTGTTATCAGTGAGTATTCAATCTTGTTACACCTGTAGCCAGTAAAGAATATTAATTCAGTACACCCACACATACATACATACATACATACATACAAACATATTGTTAAAGGTATCTTAGCAGTACGCGTACTGATTTATTGTTTGAGATTTGAAATTTTGTCTTCCTATTATGAGAGTAATATCAAAAATAATTGTACTTTATATCGTATTAATGTTAAACAAGAAAATTTTTAATAGTTATCTATTTTGTTATAACGTTATAGCACATCCTTTCCGGTCTTCATTAGAGAAGTGCTTGGATATCACGCATGACCTTTCATAAACTTTCATTGTGAAAGATAGGTAAGAGAAATTAAATTGGTACTAATTAATAATGACATGTAATAATTTGTTTCTCTCCTTGTCTGTACATTATGTAGTATCTAACGATATTGATATAATATATAATATATAATATATACCAAATATAGTTATCCTATGCTATCCATATTAAAAGTATGTTTTAATTTAAAAACTTTTAAAGAATTTAAATTATTTTATATTTATTTTATTTAACATTGTTTTATCAAATCTGTAACCTAAGTCTGTCCTTTGATAGGTTTGTTATTCTCAATAACTCTGCACATGACAGAGTTCATAAAACTATGTTTAAATATCTATTTTATATTTATATAAGTACAGCCTCCGAGTTACTTTATTCAATTATATTAGTTTTTAAGGTTTCGGCAAAAATAATAACCGCGACTCGGTCTGTAAATTATCGGAGATATTTATTATTTCTTTATAAAATATGTCATAGACCGTTGGATCTCTTATATGACGGATAGAATAACTAACAAACAAATATTTATAAATAATACTCAACACAATAATATTATAGACAAATATATAATATAATTAAATAATAAAGTCAAGTCATTCATATTCCCCACACTTACCTATCACTCCTACCACTGAGTCATTGTAATTCCACTCACATTTATGTCACTCTGTCAATCCGTTACAACGTACCGCATAAATTCCATCCGTTCTCTATTGAATACCCGACATTGAGGTGCATTGTTCAATCTATCCCGGTACAGTTGATATTTTGAATTCAATATATATATTAATATATAGCTTGTTATTTTAACAATAGTAATCGTATTCTAAATTATAAAACCTATTCGTCACTTACTATTCTAAATATTAAAAGTATTCTTTATTCCAAAGTATACCAGTTATTCTTCATTTGTGTATTCTAAAATAGTAATAGAATTGTAAAACATAATAAAAATTTGTAAAGTATTCACTGGATAAAATTTTTGTTTTTGTTCTGGAAGCTAGTAAGACTCATATACAAAATATTTTTTTTAAAAGCTTAAAACTGAAGTAGATTTTTAGATTATAAAATGATTGTTGTTATTTTTTTTTATTTACTTATAAAATTGTGCCAAGAATTTTTAAAATCGCGAAGCATTATATATTTTTATTTACTCAAAGAAACAACGCAATTCCTAATAAAAAGATTCAAATAATAAATGATTTTGATGAACTGTAAAAAGAATAAATAAAATATCAAACACTGTTTCATTTTAATCAATGTATTTGTTTTAATCACAGATATTTTCAACGAAAAATTACGTTTCTACAATTCTAATTAAATTGCATTTTTCTTTTACAAAAATTATATCTACTTTTAGAGTTACAACACTAACACTTATTCCTACATTAACTTGGAGTTCATTCATGATCAAATAAAAATAATATAATAAATACAAAACATTGTCGTAACAATAAAGCATTTAAAAGTAGAGAAACAAAACTGTAAAGAAAGAGAACGGTTCTTCCGGTACTGAGAGACGATTTTTTCATCAAAGGAAGCACAGATTCCGATAAATCATATTTTATCTTCTTATTGTTTTATCTTGAGAAAGTAAGTTTAAAGTGATATTTTTTAACTTCGTTTTTTTTTATTTTACACTAATTAAAGGAAAAATGTATCGTCGCAAAAATTAGAAAGTTTTTGTAAATTAAACAAAATATTAAAACAAAAAAAATATTTGTTTTCCTCTCCGTTGATATACAACTCAAGTAAATTTTATTAAAAGATCTAAAGGACCACATACTATTGAAAAAATCAACTCCTACTTAAGCTCTCGAAGCTAAAAAGGCAGCCTAAAGTATTCATTGTGAAATTGCGAGAAAATGAAAAAGATTTCTTGCCACAATTCCGTTGGAAGCGATTAAGCCCTTAAGATAATGGTCGTGTAGTATTTGATGCTCACTGAACTCGTTTCAAAAACATTAGTATTGTACAGATATAGTGTAAATAAAATAAAAGATATATTAAAAGAGTTCTAGATACGGCCGAAAAAAAGATGGATGGATTGCGTGAAAGACGATATGGAGAAGATGGGAATGTGTACGGAGGTGACGAGTAACAGGAGAGTATGAAACAAAAAAACATACTGCGCCGACCCGAAAATTAGGATAAAGGCAAGAAGATTATGACGTCATATATCATTGTGGCGTATGACCACTAATATTAGAATAATATATATTTTTTTAAAGCTACGTTTTAGTTAGTATATTTAAATATTTTAGTTAAGTTAAAATTTTATTATCATCCACATTGTTATTATTAGATAATTGTAAGTAACGATCAGCTGGCCGACTAGTGTCCTCGCTGGAGGCGAGCGCGGAAAAATATCTAGCTATGATTTTAATACGATGAAATGAAAATAGAAACTTAACTCTATTATAATAAAATATCAATAAATATGCTCGAACTACATTTTCTAGACTTTTCTAAACACAAAATAGTAATTACGAAGCATGTCATCATTTCTCTCTTATTGTTATGCATAATACTATTATATTATATGACATATAATTATATTTCTAATTTTATATTTTATTTTATATTTATAAACACATCAAAATTATTAGGCATTATAATGCCATTATAAGTATTAAAATCCTATAGTAAATATACTATCTATATTGATAGATTTAAGTCTATTATATATATATATTATATTATATTACATATATATTACATTATATCTATTCACTAGTATTTATAAAGTCATAGTTTTAAATATAAGCGAGTAACACAAATGAGTAACATTGCTAAACTTCCAACTTCCAACTTCCTTCCAACAACAACACTGTTTTAAAAAAGGAAAAACATTCTCATCTGTCGTTTCTGAACAAGCTTCGTTTCAACTAAACTTGTAATTATTGTATACCTTTGGATGTGAGATGTAGCTTTATTTAAAAATGTCAAATTATTGTTTCAAAATTTGAGGAAATGGATGTTGTTGATATTACTTTTATATTCCGGATGGTGATCATCAAGATTATATATAAAACTATATTTTATATTAAATCATTATTTAGATATTGAAGCAACCTAACCTAACCTAACGCATACGTATTTATAGTTTATTTTATGATGAACAGGTCTTAAGATATGAGTTCCTTTGCATATAATGAAACAAAAACAGTCTTTTAAATTCATTATGAACAGAGGTAGTTTAACAGAATTATAATTTAGTAACATACATTTATCAGATAATAATAACAAAATAGTTATAAAAAAATATGGACATACGACCTGTTACTAGAAATAAAAATAAAACTTTTTGACAGCACTGTCAAAAGCAATACTGAGATTATCACGATATTAACCATTTAGAAAGGTTGTATGAAAGGTAGAATAAAAAAAATGTGATTATCATTTCCAATATACTTCAGGTATGAAATTATTGACTTAAAAAACAGACGAAATGTTAAAAACATTTAACGTTTAAAATGCACTTGCCATGTCTGATTATACCCTACCTGTTTAGAAGATCATTGCAATAACTGTTCGTTGTTATTCTTGTAGTATATAAATATTTATATACAGTATTAACGTATTTAATATCAATAAATAAACAAACCGTTATTTTAGGATACTTTATTAACATTAGTATTCAATAAATTAAAAAACAGATATTAGTTGTAATAAAATACCACAGTTGTTAAATATCAACAAAAATGAATAAGCTCCTGGCAATTTTTAGTCTTTCTCATTAAAAATTAAAGTATAAAATTGATAAAGTTCTTAATTTTGCTTACAAACATCTTTACATATGCATATACAGAAATATGTTCCGATAAAATAATAAGTAATTAAAACAAGTTAAATAATAGATATTGAAGTAATAATAATATTACATTGAATAATTTTGTAATTAACAAATTAAAACTGCTTGTTTATCCTATTGAAGTGTTTATAGACTTCAATTAATTTTAATACTATAAAATTATAGTATCTTATTACAAGGCAGCTCCAGTGACAAAGGCACAACGGGTGCAAATTGATAGGAAAGCTCGTCTGTTACTTTTCGGATCTAGTTTCTTTGATAAATGAGACTCGGTTTCAACTTCCAAAGGACAAATAAAAAAGAATAGTAAAGAAAGCCTTTGATTTAGTTTTATTAAGAATGAATAAATTCTTCATTATCATCATCTAAATCATAATTATAAAATACATTACAAAGAAATTTTATTGCAATATATAATTTGAAATATGTTTTAACAATTTATATTTTAATATATTACCTATAATAACAGTGCAGAGAAGGTACTGACCTCTAAATTGGTCATAATATGAAGTCAAAGAAATATTGCATAGTTTCCCTTCGTGATGTAAACAAAAAGGAACATTTTAACATAATATTCTTAGAGCAATAAATACTGTCTATAAAAAACTAATATGTAACGAATTATAGTATATATTAATATATATTAAATATTACCTGCATGCTTATTTAGATATAAGAGTTTTAAAAGAAATGTTTTGTAGCAGGAAGAGATCTCTAGTGTGTATGAATAAATAAATATTTTGCTTCTAATAAATAATAAAGACACAACCTTCTCAGAGTTGTTAAACTGAGATTAATAATATAATGGCGGCTTGTTATTTTATCACCAAAATGTCAAAATAAAATAAAAAATGATCTTATAATTTGCCTCAACAATAAAAATTCTTATATAGTCTAAAAGATATCTAGATTATGACACAAATAAGTATCATAACTTAGAAATAATATATCATCTGATTAATGCTAAAATAATAAAAAAATCATCTTCCATTATATTGCTTCAAAGAGCTTTTTATTAAATACATAACATTATAATTATATTATATAAATGATTGTTCCTTTAGTAAGATTATTTATTTTCTCTTATTTAAGCCTATTGCGATAAAAGGTATTATTATACCTCTTTTAATTTGCTATCTTTTTATTTTTTTGATATTTTCAACGTTACTTTTGTAAAATTGTCTTATTTATAACAAAGAATATTACAATTATAAAATTCGATATTAAATATATAATGTTTTGTATATTTTAAGTTCAAAATCCAAAGATATTTAAAGTTATTTTTTTCTTTTGCATTAAATTAAATAACAATTATATTGCCTTATTTTAATCAAGTTTATCCCAGTTTTAATGCAACAGTAGCCAAGGACTCTGTATATAGGTCGGTTGTAAATATTGAGCATCAGTTGCAGCGCAGCTGTTCTCATCTAAAATACAACTTTGGGTAAATTATTCATTATACTTACGTTCTTTGCTATTCCCTAGATATAAATCATTAAGAAAATTAAGTGTTTTACTATTATTGTTTTTCTTTTTAATTTAAAGGAGGATAAACGCTCTTGCGGGTCACTGATGATACGTGATCACTACTGCCCATGAACTCTGACAACATCCGAAGATTCACAAAAGCGCTGCCGTTTATTCCAAAGAGTCATTCCTCATGTGCAATGGCGGGGAGGAGGGCTGGCAAAAGTTGCTAAAATGGTCTAAGAAAATGCCCAGAACTTACAAATTTTGACGACCTGCTTGAACCTTACATTAACTATTTGCCGTTTGAAGAATTTGGAGGCACGGTCATATTTCCTCTTGAGAAACAAATCGGCCCATGGGTAGGATGAAAAAAAGCTACAGTCAAATAACTACAACTAGCCTCTATCACCTAAATAACACTAGATTAATTTCAGAATAGTCTAAATAACAGTTTAAATAAAGTAGTTACATTAAACATTTTTCGAAATACAGTGTTTTTCGTCAAAACATATTTGAAAATTTAATGAAATTAATCTCTAAATACTGTAATAGTTGTTTTGCCTTTGTTTGGAGTTACTGATGGAATCTGGAAATAAATAAGCAAGTTTTTGTTTTCTACTGTTTATAGACACTTCCATTACTTTACCATATTTATTTAGAAAGCTCTGTATTACTATTTGTGCAGATCATTATGAATCTTACTCAACAGACTGACATGACAATAAAACAAGTAAATAATTATATAAATCTAGATAGTTATTCTTCTGGAATTAGGAATGAAAAGGAATATTAAAAAGAAACAACTCGACAGTTTTACTAACGATAATTCGTTTTTTTGTTCCTACAAGAAATAATAAATAATATTAGTAAAGGAGCCCCTTAAACCTACACCTGGATCACAAGTCTAAGGCATTGTTTGCACTTCTCTTCTTGCAACACGATGGGCCCGGCACCCGCAGCGTGAATCCATGGAATGTTAAGAATCTTCGTCTCTTTCTTGCATAAAGAAGTTTGCTTTTAAGGTACTCGTATATTGAGACAAACAAAATATCAAAGGCGATGAATCCAAAGTCACGTTTACATTTTTCTCTAATGTAATCTTACTTGTTATTTTTGCTTGAGAATGCTACTTATTGATAAAACATACTAAAATTTGTAATCTTAATGCTAACATAAAAGTAAAAAAGAATATTAAAAGTTATGAGCTCGTTTTGACAGAATAAAAAAGATCATCAACTCAAAATAGCAAATAAATATGTTTTTTTTTGTTCCTCTTCAATGGTTTTGTAAAAGAAGATATGTTCAAAAACAAATATAATTTTGAAAATTATAGTTAATATTTTAAGAAAACTGTTGTCTACTATCATATATCAATAAAGTTAATTATTATAAAATTTATTATCATTAAAATATCAATGACAGACATAAAGAAGGTGAAATGCTCTGATAACTATATGAAAATAGTGATATTTATTTTTTTTAAGAAATTTTATACTTAAATTGTTATTTCTATGTAGATTCCTAGAATTCTTGTTTTATTAAATTAACACTTTTATTTACTTTCTGAAACATTTTTATTTACTTTTATAAATAACATTTTTATTTACTTTGTGAAAGGTAATACAATGATTTAGTCAATATAATTTTATATTATTTTCATTAACAGCAAACTCAAGACAAGCAATTCTCTTATTTATTTGTGTTATTAAATTTATGAAATGAGGAGACTGTTTTTCTAAAATACTTTCATCTTTATTAAATGTACGAACATAATCACTAAATCTACTGCCTCGTTAAATAGGAAACTAATTTATTGTATTTTTTAGATAACTAAGATTTAATTCCATTGTTACGTGATTATTCCTAAGATCATAAAAAAAAACATGTTAAAAGTATTTTTAATGCATGCCATTTAAAAATGTCAACACACAACTTTTGTGTACATAATAAATGCTCTAAACCACTCTTCCTAAACTAAACGGCGCATTTAGTTTATATATAAGTTAATATATAAGTTCATAATTTTCATAAAAGTTTTATTAGACGCGTTTGGGAATGCATCGCATTTTATTCAAATTTCAACTCGTGATAAAATAAGTTTTATTTTAGCTGAAATAATGTCCTTTTTATCTGAATACTATTTTTAGAGCTGACGATAAAACCTGTTACATTCTGAAAGAGATACTGAAAACGATTGAGACTTAATTATTGAAAAAAATCATTTACGTGTACAAAAGTATTGTACATTACGTGTGATGTAATTTGTGAGTATGAGTTATTTGAAACTTTTTTTAATATGTTTTTTGTATTTTATAATCTTACTGAAAAGTTGGTTAGTTGTAACTCACAAATTACTGTAAATTAGATTCTATAATTTATGTTTTAATACATCTTTTAATAAGGAATGTTACAGGCAACATATAATTACAATTCACAACCTTTAAAGCCAGTAATCTCTTTAAAAATTCAATAAATTTGTAAATGATACATTTTTCCTGATTTTAAGCTTAATATTATTCTCAAGGCGTTCCGAAAGAAAGAGTAATCAGCTACAGTAATGTAAAACTTTTAATTTAAAATATAATTTAACACTTCTGGAACTTTGTTACAAAAAAGACATCGTTGTAAACTTATTACCTATTTATATTTATATATTAATTATGAGTTTCTGCTTCTACCCGACTATTAAAGAAAAATTAACACCAAATTATTACTTTTTCATTCACTGATCCTTTACTCAGAATCCGGGCCTACCACATGACTTTCCTTAAAGAGTGTTCTATGCATCAGAGTAACGTCAAAAAAGTTTAATTTCTTCATTAAATTTATATATATAATAGTTAAAAACTAACGATATTAAACATTAGACATAGCTATCATTAGACGTAGAAAGAATAATATAAAAAATATTGTTAAAAATAAAAAATAACTATAATTTCTACAATACTCAGAATAATAAAGAAATAAGAGATGAACGTTTGAAGAATTTAGTCAACTCTATAAAAAATCCTATTTATCAGTATCAAAATGGTGGCCTGAAAAATTATATTACTGGCTCGGTTGATAGATAGAACAATATATAAGAAATCGTTATTATCTTAACATTATTATATAAATAAAAACTATAAAGTAACGTTATCATTAACTATTCAAAATATTGTTGCTGAACGTTCAAACTAAAATACTCCCTTCATTCTTCATTATTTAGTTCTTTCTTTCTTAGAGATTTGACAGAAGGCTGTAAGACTAGTGTTATAGGCTCAAATAACCAATAATGAACTTGCTGAAATTTTCGCACATGTTGCTCCACTGTAATCCCTTCTAGGGAGTTGTCTAGGGAAAAATAAAACGTTATATAACTACTACTATATAGATAGTAGATCGTTTAGAGAATTCTTCTAACCTTTGTTAATGTGAAAGCATCATAGAACTAGCAGTGGTGCTAATTTAAAATTAAATATATATATATATATATATATATAAATCATAAATAAATATTTAAAAAAAGTTTAATTCCTAAAACATACAAGTACGTTAAATCATTATTTAACGTGTTTGTTTTGGGTGAAAAAAACGGGCTAGGATTTAATAAGAAATCTGAAACGGCTGTAACAAAAAATAAAGTCGTGTTGAAATATAAAACAAATCAAACTAATCCAGACAAACTGTAACCTAACATTACTCATGTACTGATAAGATTACTATATTTTTTATTTTACTATATTTATTTCTTTGCTTTGTATAGATTGTAAAAAAATCATTGAACATGGTTACAATCGTCCATATATTTTGGATTCGACAGAATTGACCACAAAATACATTTTAAATAAGTGATACAAAGAATGACAACTCTAACATAACATGGAAGAACAAATTTTCCAACAGTCGGTTAACTATTAATTCAGAATTTTAGATCTTTGGAGAGTCTTCTATAATTCGTATATCTGTAGATATAAAAGTTATCCGGTAGTTAAGAGATAATAGAGGATCGAGCATTATTAATATATTTTATAATTATAATGATCTAAATTCACATTAATAGACACCTTGTAGGGATCTTTATACTCTCTTTCTCTCAAGATGTAGAAAAATATTTAAAAGTAGACAAAAGAAAATAATTTAATAGTGATTGTATTAACTCTTAATAAATTTGTATCTCTTAAGCCGGGTGCTTGTCTTATGTTTTTAAATTAAATAGAATTTATTTAGTTTAATAAATTATGTTAATTCAATATATTCTACTATAGTTCACTGGCCCGTGGGTCAAGTGTTTAGTGACCCCCAAAGGTCAGGGTTACGATTCCTATGAAGGACAATACTGTTTTGCTCCACAGATAATTGCTCCGTGTCTAACTATACGTCTGTGATGTATATATGTTTGTGAGATAATACAACACTTTCTAGTAATGGAGCTGTTTAAAAAAATATATTTCTATTTACACATAGAATTAACAATAATTTTATTTAAAAAGTGTCTAACAAAGTGATAGAGTTAGGAATTAGGTGATTAACGTTCACACATAAATCTATATACATAACAAAATAGTAACGAAATAAATCTGTTCGTTCAATTTGAAAAACTAATTGCTACGTGATCAATACATGACACATAAATCAAAACAAGTGTCATTATATTTTCTCTATTGGTCTGTTTATATATTAATATGTATATCTGTAGTTTTGTACACGCATTACAGAAAAATAACTGAATTCTTACATATTTATATATCGTGTGGGGTTTTTAAATTTTCTAAGAACCTGTTTTTTTTTTTTTTTTTTTTAATTTTCTTAGTATTATTGAAGAGTTTCCATGGCAACGGGGCCCAACCATTATCCCAATAAAATTTGTCAGCGGCTTATAACAATAGCTTCACATAGTTTTAAAGCTCTATTTATCAATATACGAGGTAACGCTACTAGATGAATTGTATGTAATTGTAAATTGACTATTTTATACATATAAAATCGAACGACTATCCCATTCCACCAACATAAACACACGTGAAAATTCAAAGGAAATACAGTAAAAGCAGAGGCAAGCCCCGAGTGTAAACAAGACTCCTTATGTTGTTAAACAAGACTCCTTGAAAGTATCATTAACATAGATAAAAGCAATGGCATTTGCATTATTGATATCCAACAAAGAGGATCATGAATACTAATACTAGCATAATTATTTATCTAGATTAAATCAATGGTGTACACTCGGTCTCATTAAATTATACTAATCACGCTTTCATTACTCTATTTTTGAATAAGAATTTCATTTATTTTTATTAGAAGGAGATGAAGAATAAGATGTTCGTGAAGAAGAAGCATGGACTAAGTGATAATAATATCGCGCAAAAGCACGTTTCCACTGAAGTGACGTGGTCAGTAGCAGTAGCAGTAGGATTTTTCAGAAAAAATTAAAATCTTCACTTTTTTAATAAAATAAACTATTTAATGAAATACAGGCGCCGACTTAAGGCGTCGGTAAATGGGCGACTAAAGAAATTTTTTTTTATATATATTGACACACACACACAGAAACTACGATAACACATGGAAAATTTGATCTCAAAAATATATATTAATTAATAATAAACCAAATCTCCAAAATTAGACATCAATTTAGTTTATAGCTAAATTTGTGATCTTACTGCTATTTTCGTAAACTTTTCGAAATGATTGTTTTTCAAAATGTATTTTAGGTCTTACTATAATGTTCTGAATTACTGAATTAAGGTCCTACAAAGTTATAAATTCTTATGAAGCTTGTTGTGAAATCTGGCGACAAAGTAGTTAGTAATAATTTACTTACATGACCGTCTTTTCAATTGATAATATTTTAATATAATATAAAGAAATGGGAATAAATTACTATTGCTACCAAGAATTTATTTTCTAACATCGTTCACAGTTTGAGAAGATATGCTATTGTATTTTATTTTGTTTTATCTTTGGATGTGTGGGAGCGATGTTATCAAATTATGTATTAAATATTGTAATAATAAACCAGATGAAAGTTTAATGATAATTATTATTCAGCTTGTCTGCTCGTGGTTATTTGATAGAGAATAAAATGATGCATTAGAAAATAATTGATTTCTCGAGTCTTTAAGTTATAATGAGATTCAAACAAGGAAATACCAATAAGTAGTGATGTTGTGTTGTACTGTGGACAGCCAATGAGACACCAATGTGCTCTTTTGGCTCTTTCGCTTATAGGCACTTTGTTTGGTCTATATAACTATCAACATTTTAAACCCTTGCCCTTGGAAGCGTAATTATAGTCGGAGTATTAAATAGGTACGAAATAAAGATCATGAGGATTTATTCAAACATAATTTAAATCTTTTAGATATGCCAACAAAACTGGTTGTTGTTGCATCATTTAATGAATGTATTTTATGTTTAGGTAGTACTCGTAAATCCAAGCTATAGTGGCTTCACTTGTTCAAGGCGGCACCACCCTTTCAATAGAAGATTGGTTAAATAGTTATTATAATACATTTCATAGAGTGAACCAAATGACTATTTCACTGAACTTTACTCACGATGATACCACTTACTACTCCACCGGTGACGCTGTCATGGCCAGTAGGGCTAACAGCAGAGAAACCAAAAAAAAAAAACACTTTTTATTTAAAATCTTTAAATAGTAGGTTTATTATACACTAAAAAAAAACTTGTCTTATTGACCTTTTCAATAGTTTCTAGAACTTCGACAGAAACTTCGAGAAATATCTTTATGATCCTTCACCAAGTTATCTTCATATTGTTTTCAAAAACTATTAACATAACAATAAACATAAGATATTTATATATTTACTATTCTTAAGATATTAAACAAATGTTTTAATGTTACTTTAATAAAAGGAATACCTGAATTAGAGAAAATAAATACACAAAATACTTTAAAGAAAATAGAGATGTACTATTCCCTTCTCTTCAATTAGTTTAAAAATAAATAAGCTTAGAAACAGTTATGGTCATCAGTATTTTTTCAAATTCAATATATCTTTTCGTTACATCATGTTTCGAGAAAATCAAAAATATTTTAAGAATGTTCACATATGTTATCTGAGAAAAAAGCCTATTTTGATAGATGTCATATGACACCACCCACGGATCCTTATCCTCAAATAGTTCAAGGACACTAAAGTAGGTCGGCAGTTGATTTTTTTTTTTTTTTTTTTTTTTTTTTTTTTTTTTTTTTTTTTTTTTTTTTTCTGGTAGAGGAGGGCAAACGAGCTGGCGGGTCACAGATGAAAATTGAACTTGAGTTGCAGAAAGCTTTCCTAATTTCAGATTCTATGTTGTGCAAATATCTCCTTTACTTTATTATTCTTTGTTATATATTTTCAACATGAGATACGTTGGTAATAACATATTATTTTATAATAACATTGTTTTATTCCTTGTAGAATCAAATCTAAATATCATTACTATCATGTGTCACGACGTTGTCGCTAGATCCGGTCACTATGCAGACGTAAACTTGACCTCCACGAGATATTGATTGGATCTTTAGCTAAATATAATAAGACTTGAAACTATTATTATTATATTAACTATTAACTATGTATGTATTCAACAGTCCTTGGAAACAAATTTTCAAGACAACTTTTCTTACTAAATCATTACTTAATATGTAAAAAATTACTTAACATTATTGATCTAATTTAACATTAAATCGGTAAATTAAACAAACTATATAGAAAAAAAAATTGGTTTATGATTTATCACACAAATGAAGGATAATAGTTCGTGTCTGTATTCAAGAAAAGGTATACGATGCTAAAATATACACTATATAATATATATAATTTACATGTATTAAACATTATGTACAAGTATTTTGTCTCTTTTACCTGACCCTGATAAAACATATTACTTATATAACATGTGGATACGTCATATTATGTCCTGTTTGATAAACGTCACCTGTTTTCTGAACCCTTTTACAAGAGTGATGACAACTAGAAAGTAATGAAAGTAAAGTTGTAAGTGTGAGAACGAATTCTATATAAAATAAATATTATACAAAGAATATAAAGTTTAAATTAAAGTGACTGATGTTTTTGAAATGGAAATAAAACAAAATTTTGTAATCTGTAGGCAATATATGTATTTAAATAACATATAAGGGTCTCACTATCGGGCTTATCAAATTTTCTCAAACCCTTCTTTTTGGAAATATGTAATATTGCATAGTATTCTTTTTTTTTTTAAAGAAATACTATTTATATAAGACAATATCAAATTTTCTGCTTAGAGAATAAATGAAAATCAATGATTTACTTTGAGATTGAATGAAGTATGAAAGAAATGTTTTTTGCTTCCGATAAATAATTAAATTAATTAATAAATAATTAAGAAACAACTCTTTAAAGTTTATAATATGGAGATTTAAGGATTATTTATCTGGCTGCAAGTAAATCCGCGTAAACCTATATGTATAACATAAATATACAGCAGGATTAAACAAACACTCACAATATGATATAATTAAAATGAGGTCTTGTTGTTTTAAATTAAAACCAGTAACCAAATGTAATAATTTTATTACACCACCAAATTGTCAAAATAAAATATATAATATAAATAAATTTTCCTGAACCATAAATGATATTTTAAAATTCTTCTACAGTTTTAAGTTTATCTAGATTATAACGCCTGAATAACTTACATAACTTAAAAAGTAATCTATCATCTGAATGATCGTCATAAAAGTATAATATAAGTATTAAGAAATTTCATCTTCTATTATATTGTTTGAAGAAAATTTTATTAAATACATAACATTAGAATTATATTCTGTTAAACGATTGGCCTTTTAGTAAGATTATTTGTCTCCTCTTATTTAAGCCTAATTGCTGTAAAAGGTATTATTATACCTTTTTTAATTTGCTATTTTTTATCGCAGTGATATTTTCATCCTTGCCTTTGTGACATTTTCGGTCTCATTTAAATCAAAGAACTCTGCAATTATAAAATCCGATGTGAAATATAAAACATATAATAATAAAACATTCTATACATTTAAAGTTTGTAATTCAACACTTTAAATGTTTCATGTTTATTTTATCTTTTGCGTTGAAGTTACATATTATAACCATGTAAGGTATTAATATTATATTCAATGGTATTTATAAAACAGCTTAGTAACAGACAGATAAATAGTTTTGTTTGTTTTAAAGTTCAAAAGGCCTGAATTCACTGGTGGATGTTTCCCAATATGTACTTCAGTGTTCACAGAAAAACAAAGGCATTTGTTATACAAACACATTATTAATAATATTATTATTTACCAAAATATTGTAATTAAGAACTAATTTCACAATTATCTGAAGACAGTTACTTAATAATCGATTATTTGGGTATCCTTTTTACAAATGATACTTATTATAAATCCCTACAAGACATTACATTTTATTTTAAGTTAGAAGAAACTTCAGTTGTCGAGAAATTTATTACAATTAGTACATTTATTATCACAAACAATAAAAATTTGTTTAATATTAAATAAAAATCATAACTGAATATTTGTTTCAAAGTCGGGACACAGAATTTAGGTACTGACATTGTTATTTCATCCTCTCACAATAACTGCTTTTAGTAACTGAATAAATTATATTCTATAAAAATGATGATTCCTTAAAATCTGTGAAATATTAAATTTATTTCATTTTTAGTTACTGTAAGAATAAAATTATATTTGATTATATCCTTATACTTTATTTGACAACAGTTATATTGCCTCATTAATGGTCTTCTAACTAGTTTTTTAATCAGATTTGTTCAATCATACTTAAAATTTTAAAAATATTGGTCTCAAACACTTGATATCCAAAAATTATATCTGTAATTACACATTGACATAATAAATTGATTACTAAATACTGTATTAACACTACTCCTCTTGAAGTCCATAGTTTAGAATCATAGATAATTTTATAAATATAGCTGGAACTTCCTCTGGAACTTGGAATAAAGTTTTACTAACTCGATTTTTTTTTTATATGAAATTAAATTTTAAAGAAAAATAATCACTAATACTTTTATTACTGTAAATGGTTTTGTCTAATTTAAATTTGAATTTTATCTGAAGTCACAAGATAATAAATTAAAGAATTGTAATTTGTAACCTTGATGTTAATTTTTTTTTTTTTTCTTCCCTTTAATATCTGCGATCGGCCGTAAGCCATAATCAGATGTGGTCTATTTGTCAGGATTTATTAGCGTTCCTCCAGCGAGTTCCACCAATCACTATTGTCTAGACTCTATGTCTAGTTAGTATTTGCCATATTTTTAGGCGAGTTTTGCTTGCATGATTCAAGAGGTCTCTGGCTAGCTCATTCTTGTGGTCCCTTAGTCTAATTTTATATTTTTTGCTGTGTTCGGTCACTTCCTCCTTCACTGTTGGCATCTTTAAATGTTCATGGATTTCCGTATTTCTTACGAACCAGGGTGAGCTGGATATGGTTCTGAGCGCAATGTTTTGGAATCTTTGAAGGATTTCGATATTTGAGTTACTCGAGGAGCCCCACAGTTAAATGCCATACGTCCATATGGGTTTTATTATAGATTTATACACAAGTAATTTGTTGTGTAGTGATTAGCCCAAGTGAGACGTCGGTCCTGGTGCAAACCAAGATATCTTACACTATTGTCTGTAGGTAGTGGTTTGTTGTCCATGAACACAGGTGGACAGTCTCCCTTACGCAAAGTAAATGTGATCTGTATCGATTTCGCAATACTTGGTTTGATTCTCCATCTCTGCAGCCATGAGTCTATCTTGTTCAGTTGCACCTGTAGTTTTTGAGAAGCCTTATCAGGGTCAGTGTCACTCGCCAGGCAGGCAGTATCATCGGCATAGGTTGCAGTTATCACGTCCTCAGACCGGGTAAATCCGCTGTGAATATGGAGTACAGAGTCGCTCCTAGCACTGATTTTTGTGGTACTGAGGCTTTCATTTCATAAAGATTTGAAAGTTCTTCCTCAAACTTGACTTGGAATATCCGTTGGTCCAGGTAAGACCTGGGGATCATGTAAAATGAGTTAGGTAAGCAGGTTTTTAGTTTAAATAAAAGTCTCTTGTGCCAGACTCTATCAAAAGCCTGTTGGATGTCTAAGAATACAGCAGAGCAATATTCTTTTTTCTCTAGGCTCTGTCTGATTTTATGTACAACGCGATGTACTTATTCCACTGTGGCATGCTTCTCGCGAAATCCAAATTGGTGATCTGGAAATATTTTATTGTCTTCCAATACTGGTCTGAGTCTGCTGAGGAATATCTTCTCGAACACCTTTGATATTACAGGCAGAAGGCTTATAGGTCTATACGAGCTTGGTTCAGTAGGTGGTTTTCCTGGTTTTCCAATCATACATATTAGTGATACTTTCCACAGTTTTGGGTAATACTGAATTCTGAATATTGCATTAAAGATCATTGTCAGCAGAACTATCATCTTTCTTGGTAGATGTTTAAGAATTTCACCAGTCATGAGGTCGAATCCAGGAGCCTTATTGTTCTCCAAGTTACGTATGGTCCCAATTATTTCTTGTGGAGTCACCAATTTCAGAGGTGGTGACATCTGCTGGTCGCTACTGATGATTTCATCAACTTCCTTCTCAAAGTCCTTCATAGTAGATTGATTTGGGGTGAAGATTTCACTAAGGTGTTTTGCAAAAGTTTCCGCTTTTTCACTTGTACTGTTAGCCCATGTCCCATTAGATGTCTTAATAGGTGGAACAAACTTTCTTGGTCTTTTAAAGTTTTTGTTAATTTTCCATAAGGAGTAGTTGTCCTTTTTCTGAACCGACAATGAGGAAAGTTGTTGATTAAAAGTGTGGTTCTGGTTGTCATTTATAAGTTGTTTAAGTTCCCTAGCAAGTTTGTTATATTCTCTTCGGTCTTGGTCAGATTGAGTCTGATGGAGACGTCGTCTTTGTTTCCGTTTATCCTGTAACTTTAGTCGTATTTCTAGAGGTACATTTTTCTTGTAAGGGAGCTTTGTTTCAGTCGGAGTAGCTCTCCACGCGGCCTCCTGAATAAGATTCGTAGCGTAAAATGTTGCTGAGTCAATATATTCTGCAGTTTTTAGTATTATTTTTAGGTTTGCAGTCTCTATTAGGTATTCAGAGAATGCATTCCAGTCTGTTTTTCTATTGCTTAGTCTTTCTCTTTGTTCTCTATGAATGGCTGTCACACTGAAGGTTGCTATAACTGGAGAATGATCAGATATCGCATCAAGAGATGGTTCTATGTCAAAGTAGACATCCGCTAGACCTTTCACCACAAAGAAGTCTAGAAGATCCGGAGTTCGACATGGGTCCAAGGGCCAGTATGTCGGTTCACCCGAAGCCAGCGTTGTAAGTCTGTTGCTGTCAATACTTTTCTTGAGTTCGCGTCCTCTTGTGGTGATTAGTCTGGAGCCCCAGCACGTATGTTTGCTGTTCCAGTCCCCACCACTGATGAATCTGTCTCCTAAGGTGTTGAAATAGGTGTCAAACATGTCTTTTCTTATATTTTATCCTGGTGGACAATAGATAGCGCTAATGTTTATCGGACCTATTTTTTCATGTACAGTGATTGTAGTAACCTGTAACCAGTTTTCTTTGAGTTCACCATAAAAGTTGTGATTTATATTCTTTTTGATAAAGATCGCAGTCCCACCATGTGATTTGTCATCAGGGTGATTAGTGGTATAAATGTCATAATTATCCAGCTTAACTGTTTTACGGTCATTTAAATGTGTTTCAGATATTAGAGCGATGTCAATTTTATTGGATGTCAGTAAAATACCCAGTTCCTGTATTTTAGGTGACAAATCATTTATGTTGCAGGTGGCAATTATGAGTGAAATCATTTTGGAAGTCTGTCGATGAGGCTCGTGATGAGATTCATGACTGTGCTAAATTGTGAAAGCAGTTGATCGATTCTTTCAGCCTGCTTAATTATAAGTGATTCTAATCTATTTATGTGGTCATTGGATTTCTCCTGTGGTTCTTTTTGTTTGAAATTTGTTCTTTGTGATTCTTCATCACTATTGTTATTGTATGCTTTAACTTTTTCTTTCAGGTTGTTTGCAGTGGACCTTTCCTTTTTGTGTAATAGCTTCACTGTAAGTTTTTTGATGATGCTCTACATTGTTGGTGATTGTAGGTGTAGCTTCTAGGTGAGTAGTCTTTATTATGTGTTCTGTATTTCTTTGTTTTTCAGGTGCTGTCTTCGCACGCGTACGTGCCGTGTTTTGGTTGCTGCTTCTTGGTTGAAGATTTGTTCTGTCCTACTTGTTTTCTTGCGTATATTTCTTTAGACACGCGGCAACCTTTGTAGTTGGCCGGGTGATTCCCTGAACAGAGAGTACATGTCACCAGGGTATTCTTATCCTTCGTGGAACTGGTTTTTATGTGTGGCCCAGCACACTTCACACAACTATAAGGTCGCATACAATTGTTCTTGGTGTGCCCATATTGTTGGCATCTCATACATTGTACAATGGTGTTTTTTCTTTTCGGGTCTTCTATATGATGTTAAAATAAAAAAAATCCGTGCCCGCAGGGGGACACGCGTGGGTAGACCTCGTGTGTAACTCGTTTAAAATATAACTCACTACCTAAGAATAATACATGATGCCGTTGTTTACATCAAAAATTTTCAAGCAAAAAGCGGTTTTAATTTTTTTTCTCGGAAAAGGTATCTTTTTTGGAAATACTTTTGGTACTTAAATTTAGAATAAAAAATAACCTTTCTATTAAAAATATTTGCGAGGAGGGAATGTATACCGGAAAAAAGTTGTCGTGGTTTTACCTACCTAAAATTTACAAGCTAAAAGTGGTTTTAATTTTTTTTCTCGAGAACGGTACCTTTTACGGAAAAACTTTTGGTACCTAAATTTAGAGTATAAAATAACCTTTATATTAAAAATACTTGTGATGTCAGAATGTTTACCAGAAAAAAGTTATGAATTTTTTTCCAAAAAATTTCGGTTTTTTTACCCCCACCCCTAAGTTATTGAAGTTAGTTTTTCGGTTTATCTACATTAGTTATAGGTATTTATCAAAGACATCATATAATATGAACGCGATTGATCTCCTTTATATAGGGACAAAGTTATGGTCGAAAAACTGAAATCAGAAAAAGTGAGGCCCTAGCGCCCCCTGTGACCGGATTTCTCTGGTTAACGAGCTTGACCTTCATTTTTGGATGGTTGATTTTTGTGCAAAGTTTGAAAGCGATCCGAGCGAAACTGCGGCCGCTATCGTGCTGACAAAAGTCGAATCTGGACGCACGCACGCATATATATATATAAACTTTTTGACCAATGGTCATTTTGGACTCAGGCGGTCATAAGAAGACCTCCTGTGAAGAAATTTTTCCAAAATTCGAAAGTAGGGGACAAATGAATGGGCAGACCGAATTCTTCGAGGTCTACCCAATAAAACAAGAATTATGATCACATTGCGAGTACGCAAATGACAAACTCAAAATAGTGAAAAAATAAGTTTTTTTTTTGTATCAGAAGAAATTCTCAAAATTTAATTTAATTTTAGAAAATATAGCAGTTATTTAGTTAGTAGTTTATTTTAGTGTATTAATTTTAATTGTGTTTTTTAGACAATATTAAATACAATTTTTAGGCAGTAATAAGCTGCGACATGTATATAGGATCATAAATAGTACTTGCAATGTAAATAATTGGATTGAACAATACAAAACTTATGAATAATTAATGCTCTAAATCACTCTTCCTAAACTATATGCGACATATATATAAATTCATAATTTTCATAAATGTTTTATTAGTTTGATTTTAGTTTAATTAATTCTCTAGTTATACGAGTATCATTTTTACAACTGATGATAAATTATGTTACATTATGAAGGAATACAAAAAATGGTTGAGCTTTATTAAACTACTTTATGTTACTAAAAGAACTTACATACACAAAAGTTAATTTATTATTATATTATATTTCTTTACACATTATTGTCACGCTAGAATCAGCGACTCTTCAAATGTATTTTTTTTTTTATTATAATTTCTCATGTCTGGAATTTTGTTCCTAAAATAAATCGTTGTAAACTTACGACCCATTTATTTATTTATATATTAATAATAAGCAACACAAGTGTTGAATGAAAATGAACACCATTATTATTAGATAATAACATTTAAAATTTCATATATACTAAAAAAATGGAAGTATATTACAGATTAAATAGATTAAATATAGCCATTAGACATAGAATAGAATAATATGAACTGAAATGTATAAATTATGAATAAAAATAAAAAAAAAACGAGATTCATTGTTAAAAATGAGTCCTAACACCAAATTCGAAATTGTCACGCTAGAATCAGCGACTCTTCAAATGTATTTTTTTTTTTATTATAATTTCTCATGTCTGGAATTTTGTTCCTAAAATAAATCGTTGTAAACTTACGACCCATTTATTTATTTATATATTAATAATAAGCAACACAAGTGTTGAATGAAAATGAACACCATTATTATTAGATAATAACATTTAAAATTTCATATATACTAAAAAAATGGAAGTATATTACAGATTAAATAGATTAAATATAGCCATTAGACATAGAATAGAATAATATGAACTGAAATGTATAAATTATGAATAAAAATAAAAAAAAAACGAGATTCATTGTTAAAAATGAGTCCTAACACCAAATTCGAAACATTTTTTCATTTATAAGATTCTCCGAGCAAATCAAACACTTACGAAATTTGTTGTAAAGTAAAAGTTGAGTTTTAGTGGGTATCCTGGAATTTTCTACGAGAGTGAGCCCCACGTAAACGTCTGTGCTCTCTCCTGGGGTAGGGGTAGGGTCGGTATTCATAAACGATATCCCAAATAAAAATCGAAAAGAAAAAACAGTTATATGTCCCAGAGCCGAAAGCTCCGAATAACAGTACATCCGCCCCACGTATCTTTCAGATTTTTTTAAAAATTAGTTTTAGCTTTTACATTTCAGGCTTTTAAATAATTCATAAAATGTAAAAGGATTTTTAGAAGTTAATTATAATTCCGAACAATTTTTTACCGTTCTCAAAATAATAAAGAAATAAGAGTTGAAGTTTTAAAGAGTTTAGACAAATATATAAAATTTTGTAATTTTGACTGCCTTTTGCGAAATAAAAAAAATATTTTACTAGCGCGATTGATAGTGTGAACAATATTAATCATCTTCACTATCTTAATATTATTATGAAAATTAAAATTGAATACAATAACGTTTTTACTAGCCTTTCTAAATCTTGTCAATCTTTCTATTTATTATATTACTTTACTGAAAAATAATGATTACTGTTTTTTATTTAATTTAAGGCAACACAGTGCAGTAACATAGCACAGGACATTGCCGTTTGACAAAATATTTCATAACTCTAAAAATCGTCGCTCTTTTTATCATCAAGGAAGAAAAATAAGAATGCGATTTACCAAATGATAAAAAGAGAAAGGTAGTATACAACTGAGAAAAGTCACGTAAGGCAGTAAGAATGTCGTTCATCACCTTGCTTTTTAGAGAAATCAAACAATTATAATAAAGCTTCTTTTTAACTGGTTGTATAAATTGCATAGATAGAAAACAATTGTAGAAATTAAATGAAACGGATCTTCGCAAAACGCCATGGGAGGAGCCATGTTCAAAGCATCTTATTTACAATATTTCGAAGAATTCCTCGTGTAAGGTCACACAACGGTACAAACCAGAATATTTTGTGTTCTCTCTTTCTTAGAGGCTTTTCTGACAGAAAACTAGATGATTAGTTTATCGGCTTACATAAAAACATTAATCTACAATGAACTTGCTAACAGTTCTACACATCTTACTACACTATAATCCCATTTAAGGAGTTGTCTTCATTCTTAGTAAAAAAATAATGCATTATATAACTACTGCTATTTATAATGTTTAGAATCTTTTAATCCTCTAAATCATGGTTACATATTTTAGTATTCTTGTAGTACCATTCTTAACTTCCATTCTTATTCCTTCTGGCGTATCACTTATGGTTGAAACTCAAAAAAAATAGTATACAAAGTGTAAATTAAATTGTACAAAGAGTGAAGTGAAATGAAGTTTTAACGGTTCTTTTCCTTGGAGTCTTTTGGAACCGTGAAATTATAGACTTACTTTACGTAAATGCAATGTGTGTTTATTTGATTTTTCTTCAAATTGAGTTTAAATTTAAATACAAATTAAGTGTTAAGGAATTCAGATCAAATTTACATTTGATAGAAATGAAAATTTATGTGGACAGTGACGATTTTGATGATAATATTCAAAATACGCAATGCGGGGTTGTGTTTGTCACTTTGTGTGGTACAAGTGCAGAAAAAATAATAATAAAAGAAATCATATTTTTCAAAGCAATCAAGACAATGTCAAATATCTCGGTAATTGAAGCGTAGACGTTGGATGAACGTCACATATTATAAATAGAGAAGGTATTTTTATATGAAAAATATCAATCAATTATAATCATAAATAGGTATTAAATACAATTATAATTTAAAAAATAATTAATTAAATAAGTATTTATCCATAGAGTCAAGGATAGCCAGCGCAGAGCACTAGTAATGCAGTGTAAGCAGTAAGCAACTCGTACGACGACATCGTCAAATATACAATGTTGTAATTTTTAAATATAAATTACGATCTAGATTTAACATCAAATGTAATAATAATAATAATAATTTTTGTTACATTGTGGGTTTTGAAATAAAGTAAAATTAATATGATAAAAATATATATTCCCTTCCCTCTTTATATTCTCTTGAACCAAACGCTATTTGTATATCACAAGTCATTGTTTACTTAAAATAATGAGTTAATGATACCTCTCATTAGTGAGTACACATGTGACACCGAGGTGACTCGGCTTATGATAAATAGTGAATTAGTTAATTATGTGACTCTTTTTCGGACCAATTTAATTACTTTACACAAAAGCAAACAGTTAAGAGTATTAGCTGTGTTGTTAGATTTTCGTCTTATTATAGATATAGATATTTTTTGACAGTTTCCGCTTAAGTAAAAAGTCTAATCGAAAAAGAGTTTTGTCGGTAATCCAAGTAATACAGAAAAGGATGTAAAAAATCACCTCTTTAATTAAATTCGAATTACATATTAAAAAAACATCAAACGAAATTTAAATTTAAATTAAAATTAAAACAAAATAAAATTATAAATAAATAATAAAAGTTTAAAGTAAACGTATTATTTATTCTCAAAACAAACACATTTATTATTTGAGAAGTAAAACGAAGTAGAATGTAATAGGAAAACTGAAACCGCTCTAGGAAGAATTAACATCATGTTTAAATATAAAATAAAAATAAAATCTTGACATTAAAAGATTTAAAATATTTATTTTAAAATTAAGTTAATATATATTATTATCTTAATTAAAAATTCTTATCTTGTTTAACAAGTTGTGTAAAAATTTAACAAATGATATAAGCAATGACAAGTCTAAGTCATTGCATCGAAGAACCAATGTTCCGATACTCGGTTAACTATTAATTCAGAATTTTGGATCTTGAAGAGTTTTCTATAATTAACATATCTGTAGATATAAAAGTTATAAGAGATAATAGAGGATTAAACATTATTAATATATTTCATAATTATAAAGATTTAATTGTAAGGCCTTCACATAAATAGAAAACTTTTAGGAATCTTGGTACTCTCATTCTCTCAAGACGTATAAAAGTATTTAAATGAAGACAAAAGACGATAAATTAAAAATAATTAGATTTTCTATAAATAAATATCAAATTCTTAAGCCGGGTACGTTCCGTATCTTTTTCAATTGACTTAACTCAATATATTCACAATATATAGTTGACTGTCCTGTTGAACTAGTGTCAGTGACCTCTAAAGGTCAATAGAAAATGAAAAGGACAATAATTTCTTGTTTCATATATAATTATTCCTTGTCTAAGGGTATGTTGCTGTCTATAATATATGTATGTTTGTGGGATAACACAATGAAATGGAGCTGTTGAAAAACTAAACTTATATCAAAATTTGACTCAAAATTATTTCAGTAAAAAACTAGTAGGGTATTTCACAAATAATATTACAGGTAGTTCTTTGATACCTTTGATAACATTCACTCATAAATGTATAATAAATAATAAAATAGTAACGAAATAAAATCTGTTCCTTCAAATTGGCAAAACTAATTGGTAGGAGTTCAACACATGACACATAAATCAAAATATTCTTTTTTTTCTGCTTGTCAATTTCTCTATTAATATGGTTATCTGTTTCATTGTTCACGCGTCACAGAAAATTAACTGGATTGTAATAAATTATTATATATATATACATGTGTATATATAATTTATTGTCCTAGATAATATAAACGATGTTTTTCCATTCCCTAAATTGTCTCATAAACACTAAAAGTAATGTGGGGTGGATGCAGTCGTCTTCTTCATCAATCAATCAATCGTCGTTGTAGGGGATTGAAAAGACAATAAACGAACTTTATCTCTTTATCAATTTTGTCAATATCATTTGCATTTTTGATATCTTCCTAACAGGATCATGAATACTAATTCTATTATAATTATATATATATAGATTAAATCAATCATCAAAACAAACTAAGTCTGATTAAATTATAATAATGACTCTTTTATTACTCTATTGTTGAACAACTATTTACTGTTGTAAAAAGACGAAATAGATAGTGAACAAGACGTCCATTAGGAAGAAGTATGGACACGAATTATAAAAGAAAATATTTTTTTATTATAGTATTAAGTACTAAAAATTTTTGTGCTAACTTGAACTTACTTTCAAATTGAATTTTGGAATCCTAATTATCAAGACAAGGTAATTAATTCTGTCTGAGTTTAAGGTAAATAAATATGTTAAAAATCCTTAAAACAAAGAACTTGTACCTCAGTAATGTTATCCTTCAATTCACAGGAGGATCACGTTCTCTCGTTATTTGGAGAAGTCGAAGTCGTTATGCGATTTCAGATACAACCCAGAAACTGAGTTTGTTTTATAAGTATTGTGGTTTTTTGGTTATATATGTGTAATATTCATAGTAGATTGACAGTGGCATCAATAAAACATAATAATTTGTGTATTTTTAATCTATTCGTTACTGAATATCCTCCGTAATAAATGTTATATATGTACGGAAAGCGTCCGATCGGTGTAATATATTTTTTTATATTACACCCATCCTTTATTCTTAAGTTCCTTCAATATTGCCACTTTCAGAACTGGACCCACATTTTATAATATCCTCACTTCTTGAATGTTTAAGAAAACGTGATCAATATCTTCTTATTTGGATCTTCTTATGTGAAAGAACACGTTTTAATCATAGTTCTTAATATATATATATATAGAAACCTTGAAAATTCTCTGAATAAATTATATAAAACTTTTTTTTGTTCTAATATTTCTCTATAATATATAATACTTATAGTTTCATTATTATATTTAAATAAATAGAATCGTTTGAAGTATATTTTATTTAATATCCTTAAAGAATAATAAACATTAATGAACTTTTCCTAAAATGTATTTAAACTCTATATGCATAATATTCCATAGCACATATCGTCTTTGTCTATTTGTCTATTCTCTGTCATCTTTAATTAATACTTCATTCTGCTCCGGGGCTAAATGATAATAGAAGCCGTATTCTAAGTTTAAAACATATTTCATTTGTGTAGCCCAAATAAAAATAATTGTGTACAATTTTTTTGTGTTAATAGAAAATATACGAAAAGTCGTCAAAACATGACAAAAAACTCAAAATATATATTTCATAGATTATCCTTAACACTTAAGGCTACAGAGAATGTATATATCGTTAAAATTACAATCACATTGTGTAATAAGTATTCCTTGAGGATTATATATTATTTAAAAGAGTAATTCAATTGCTAATAAAAAGATTCAAATAAAAAATGATTTGGATGAATTGTAAAAAGAATAAATAAAATAACAAACGTTGTTTCATTTTAGTCATTTATTTTCTTTTAAGCACATTTCGACTTAATATCGAAAAAAAATACTACATTTATTAAATTCTAAATGAGTTGTAGACATTTTTTATGTCCGAATAAAAAAAAATTTCAATAATTATATCACTTATTCCTAAATGAATTTGGTAGAAAAAAATGGGATTTTAACAACATATTGTGTATCTTATCGGATAAAAATCCATGAAATTTCTCTGAAAATTGATGAATTAATAAAAATTACATATAAATAAGCTCAAATAATAATCTCATACTTATAAAAGTATTAAATAATTAATAGTGCTTTTATGAATAAATTATAAAATTCCGTAAGAATTATAAAGTAATTGTCGTAACAAAGCATTTACAAATAAAGAAATAAAACTGTAAAGAAAAAGGAAATGTTCTTCCGGTATTAAGAGATGTTTCTTCAACAAAAGAAGGCGCAATTTTAATAAATAATGTTTATAAGGTTTTTTAATATATATAAAATTTCTTTGTTTTAATCTTAAAAAAATAAGTTTAGAGCAACATTTTTGAACTTCGTTTATAAGTGTAACATTAAAGAAAATACAACACAAATAAATCTGTTTTCCTCTCATGAAAAGTACATTATATTATTTAAAAGAACACTTTCTGTCAAATAAAAACCAATTCCCACTTAAGCTTTCGAAGCTAAAAAGGCAGCAAAAAGTATTCATTGTGAAATTGCGAGAAAATAAATAAGATTTTTTCCACAATTCCGTAGAAAGCGATTAAGATGCTGAGATAACGGTCGTGTTGTATTTGATGCTCTCTGAGCTCGTTAGAAAACATTAGTATAGAACAGACATACAATTAAATAGTGCTTTTCAGAATGTGTTATATATTTATTATCGACATAAATATATAAGTAGACATAACTTAAGTTTTTAATATCAGACAATATGGATATATTTTGTAACAGGAGGGCAGAAAGCTTGCGGGTCACTTATGATACGTGATCACCGCCGCCCATGAACTCTTGCAATATCCGAGGATTCATAAGCTACATCCATAAGCTACAGCCACAGCGCGTAGTTGGTGGCATGTGAGCCTACCCAAACGGTATTGTGCGCATTGAATTCCCCAAAGACTATGACTTTGCGGAGGGAGTCTGTGAAAGCAGTTCGTCAATCTTCGCTTGAACATGGTCCAGGAGTTATTCCGCTTTTTCATTACCAGTGTGGGATCTGTCGAGGCACTCATAGACCCTGACATGATCGTCCATGTCTAAGCGCAGCCAAACTACTGATAGGTTCCAACCTTCAAAATTCTGAAGTCAACCGTAGCCGATACTCTCCCTTACGAAAACCCATAGATTTTCTGTGAGACGGTGATTCTTCCCAAGTAGAGATAATCAAATACGCTACGCTCGATCACGTGAAGAAATAGTAAATATAAAATAGTAATCAAAAAGCATGTTATCATTTCTCTCTTATTGTTGTGAATAATGAAATTTAAAGTTCCGTCTAATTTAGTGATAGCATGGAGTTATATATTTATTAAACATACATTTATATTTATTATTATATATTTTAGAAGTTCAATTTTATACTTCGAACACAAAAACCGAATAAAGAATTGTTTTTATTTAATGTTATAATCCTATTGTAAATATGTTTTATTACATCTAGATTTTAAGCCCATATTGAGATTTAAATTCTAGATATAAGCGAGTAATAAAAATGTTTATCATTGCTAAACTTAGAGAAAATAAAATTTAAAAAACACATAACTATAGCAACACGGTAGTTAAAAAAAAAAGAAAAACGAACTATCGTTTCGCAACATGTTTCGTTCCAACTAAACTTCTAATTATTGTATTATGACTCTTGGATGTGATGTATCTTTTCAAATATCATAAATTCTCGTTAAAAATTAGAAGAAATTGAAGTTGATATTTCTATTATATTTAGGATTGAGGTGATTATTAATATTTAAAATGATACAAATATTTTTAAATATTTAATAAATATTTTTTCTTATTCAATAGTTATTTAAATATTTAAACAAACTAAAAATTACATACGTATTTATAGTTTACTTTTATTTCTTTTAAAAATTATTACGATTTGGATTCTTTTACATGTGACAAAAATCGGTTTCCAAACTCACTTTGAAAATCTGTATTTTCCATCGACAGTGTTAATATTCATATTTTGAATCACATTAGCGATTGTACTTTGGCGAATCCTTAAAGGCAGAAATTCTTATACAATAAATGTTCACTCTCATATTATGTTTTCTTGATATCACGATAATTTGAGACTTACAGGATTATTCACAGACAGTAATGATAAAATAGTTACACAAAAATACGGCCGGTTACTAGAAATAAAAATAAAACTATTTGACAGCACTGTCAAGAGTTGTGACTGGAGACTATCACGATATTAACCATTGAGAAAGGTTTAAAAACACATAGAATTAAGTAAGAACTTTTTTTTTTAAAGATTATAGATATAACATTATTGACTTAAAAACAGGCCATAAATAATGAACATTTAATGTTTGAAATTCACTTGCCAATTAAACTGTTTAAACGATCACTTCGATAGCTGTCCATTGTTATTCCTATAGTATATGTATAATATACATAAGTAAAAGTCATTGAGATATTCGAACATCAATGTATAACATATCGTAATTTAGTAATTATAATATTTAATAAATTAACAAAGAGGTAATAATTATAATATAAGCGTTAAATAAAAAAAAGTAATGATTACGGGAAAATTAATAGGTGTTAGTAAATAAATTATAACAAAGTAATGAAATCTTTATAATAATTATATTCACATATTGATCGAAGACTTTAAAAAACAATAATAAATATTATATTTCAATTACTTACCTTTGACTTAGATACAGTTCTTTCATGTCTCTAATGTAAATAAATTCACGCGCTATTTCACAAAATTTGTTAATGCTAAGTGATAGCAAGAGATTTCAATTTTGGCTTGTATGTCAGAGAAGGTTGAGTCCTCTACAATTGTTCTTAAATTGTAGTCAAAGAGGTTCATATCTGAACTAGACGAAGCCAATATTCAACCCTTATAGAGTTGTCAACCCAGGCTTCAGTAGGTCATCTCTGTTTCTAACGCCAGCCCTGATCTTATATGGTAGACAAAGAAATGTTACAATATTTGAAGATAGTACGATCTACCACTGAATTTTATCTCATTACTTATAGCCGAGTTACGTACTATCTCTTAATTCCCGACAGTTCATAGTTTGTCAAGGAAAAGATAGTACATACGGTTTCAAAAGATTCAAATCCCATTCTTAGTGTCAAATTAAATTAATGTAAAAGTTATCAGAATCATAAAAGCCTTGTCTTATACTTCATAGACAAAAATAAATGTCAACATTTCTTCATAACTTATAATTGATTTATAAAATACTCTATATATACAATTATGAATAATTATTATTTTTCATAAAAAATACAACATTTTATTTAATAAATATTCAGCAGCATTGACATTAAAGATGACCTTTATACTCCTAGTCGGCATCTCTCTAAGTTACAACCCTTTGACACAGAATCCAATGTTAATTAGTATTTTCTTAATGACTTATTTTACGCTTTCTATGCTAAGAGATATTTTTTTATTAAAACACTTCATAAAATAATAAATTAATTTGAGAATCATTAGACACTCTTAAAATTAAACCCCCCTTTGATCAGTAACAATGTATACTTATGAAAATATGCTTAGCATTTCAAAACATTTTCGTCAGTTTGAAAAGTATATATAAAAATACAATTTAAAAAACAACTAAAATTCAAAATATTAATTATCTGATCTAAAATTTAATCTACAATTTTAAAAAAACATTTATAAAAAAGAGAATAATCTTAAAATTTACCATACGTAATAACATTTTAATCCATATCTTTATAAGAAAGTCAAGTTATACAAAACTGAAACATTTATATATTATTTATATATATATTAGTTTATATTTTAAATGTATAAAAATGTTTATATAACTTTTGGTCCCATCAGTGTCAGGTGACCCTGAGAAAAACTATGTTATTTATGTACATACGAATGCGTCATAAAATGTCCCGTTTGATAAACGTCATCCGTTTTGTGAACCCTAAAAGGGTTTACAAAACTAGAGTGATGACAACCAGAAAGTAAAGTACAAATATGCAAGAGAACGAGTTTCATGTAAAAGAAATCTTATTCTAACCAAATAAGGTTTAAAAGTGATTGATGTTTTTTTAAAATGGAAAAATAATAAAATTTATAATCATTATACAGCGATTTATACTAAAAATATAATGAGCAATAATGTATATATGATATATATAACTCTATAATGTATAATGTATATATATAACTCCAACCCTTCAAGTTATATGTAATATTGAATAATTTCTTGTGTGAAACGAGGATGATTGTTTTGGGAAAATATTATTTTATTGAGGCAATATTACTTTCTTTCCTTTCTTTAATAAAAAAACAGTATTAAAATTTCTGCTTACGAAATATTTTTTACGTATTTAATGTTTTCTTGTTATGAATCTCTAAGGAGTTAAAATAAGGAATAAAAAATCATACCAACATTTACATAGATATTTAGAGATTAGAATTATAAAATAAGTATATTATACTTTCAGTATGTAATGAAGAAACTGCTCTTTCAGAGTTTTTGAAAGGGTGGGTGCTGGAAATTAAGGTTTTTTTATTAGGTAGCAAGTAAAATTAAAATTAAAATGATGTTCCTTCCAAATCTGTGAAATATTAAAAATTAAAGTTATTAAATCTTTAATTATTGTAAGAAATAAAATATTTATTATAAAATTCTTGTATTTTATTTGACAATAGTTATATTGCTTTATTTTCGAATAGTTTTTTAATCAGGTTTATCCCAGTTTCATTGCACCAGCAGACTTGAAGAACACTGTATATATGTCACTTGTAAATATTGAATATTAGTCGCAGCGAAGTTGTGTAAATTATTCATTACACTGATATTCTTTGTTATTCCTGAGTTATAAATTATAAAAAAGATTAAGTATCGTTGTAAGATAAGTAATACTAAACAAATATCCGAAATGTCTCATAAAAAGTTCGAATAAAGACTTTGATATTTATTTTTTTTCCAAACACACTTTGTGTTTGTCAAAACGTATTTAAAATTTTAAACAGATTTAACTAAGGCATGATATCCATAATTATATGCATATTTATGTCTTCAAGTTCAAACTCGTAGAAAATAGGAAAGCGTTATTTGGAATTTAGCTTGGATACTTCCGATAGAAACTGGAAGGACAAACAGGCATTATTTGTTTTTGTCATTTATAGATGAACTTCCATTACTTCACTATATTTATTTTAAAAGCTCTTTGTAATACTGGTTGTGAGAATCATTATGAATCTTACTCAACTCACTGTTAAAACCAATAAAGACTTTTATAAATCTAGTTAGTAGCTCTGCTGGGACTAGGAATGAAATTGCACGTTAAAAAGAAACAATTCCACAAGGTTAGTATTCCAGTCCAAAGAAAGAACTCCTCATGTTATACTTCGATATTTTTATACCATCACAATTTTGAAAGAAAAAAATGTAAATAATATTTTATTATAAGGAGTTGCTTTTAAGGCATATTCAGACAATCAATAAATCAAAGCCAAAGGATCCAAAGTCACATGTACATATTTTCTTAAAGTAATCTTTATTTGTTGTTTTTGCTTTGGAATCCTACTAGATATAACAGAATAAAATTTGTAACCTTGATGGTAAAATAAAAGTAAGAGTGAAGTTACGATCCATCTCACACTGAGAGTAAAAAAAATCACCAACTCAAAATACATACATATAAGTATATTTTCTTGTTCCTCCGAAATAGTTTAGTACTAGAAAAAATAGTCAAAAACAAATAAGCAAAATATAATAGTTTAAAAAATACGAAAACCTCAGGAATTAATAAACTTCATTATCATATAATTTATTATTATTATTATATCACTCACCGACATATAAGAAAGATAAAGAGCTCTTATAATGAATAAAAATGCATTACTTCATTATTTACCAATATTTTTATTTCAGTTCTTAGAATTCTTTTAACTGAATTTTTGTTGAACGGTATGAAGTCACTTGGATCTTGAGAGAACTCACAATATTTACATTCTAAAAGATTAATATTTTATGATTATTTAGTCAATATAATTTTATATTATTTTCATTGACAGTATTTCAAACTGAAGACAATTAATTCTATTTTATTAGATTAATTTTATTATGAAATGAGGAGATTGTTGTTTTAAAAACTTTCATTTATTCTAGTATTTAATTATAATTTTATTGTTATATAATAATATATACAACTATTAGACAAGACAGGCTGTGACTTGGGTATAGGATGAGGATAGTAATTGCAATGTAAGTAATTGGATTTCACCAGATATAATCAATAGTCAACACTTTATCTGATTTGCTTGCATTAAGTAATCATTGCTAATTTTGATCACACAAAACTTATATATGCATAATAAACGCTCTTAACCACTCTTCCTAAACCATATGGGACACATACATAACTTCATAATTTTCATAAATGTTTTATTAGACAGGCATTTTAAAATGCATAATTCTAATTTCAACTCTATCACAATACAATAAGTTTGATTTTAGCTTAAATAATTTTCTTCTCATCTGAGCACCATTTTTAGAGCTGACGACAAAACATGTTACATTCTGAAGCGAACGGAAACCGATTGAGACTTAGACTCAAATTAGTTTATTTATTTAGGTTCACGCCGAATCCCTTGCGGGGTAGCCAGAGACGACGGATGGTGCTCTGTCGTCTCTGGCTACCCCGCATACCTATTTCGCCTCGGTCACAGACATCAACCTCTTCATACATGCCCTCCGGGGGGTCCTCATGCTTTTTACGTGACCTTCCTCCAGTATCACTGTATTTTTGAAGGTCACTCGAGGCCTCCCTCTGTCTCTCTTACCGCTCACTTTTCCTATATAAATCTTTTTTACCATTCTTTCATCACTCATCCGTTCGACGTGCCCAAACCACCTGAGCACGTTCTTCCTCATTCTCACCGTGACATCTTCGCTAGTACCTGCCATTCTGTGGATCTCTTCATTACGGATTCAATCAGCTAGACTGACTCCGCATATTTTGCGAAGAGATCGCATTTTCACAGCATTCATCTTTCTTACATTCTTGTTCTGTGTTACCCACGTTTGGCTGCCATTTAACAGCGTTGGTAGCAAAACCGCATTGTGTACAGCCAAACATGCAGCTATCCTGACGTGTCGCCATCTCAACAATGCAGCCAAAGCACCGTTGACTCTGTTACTGGCAGCTATACGCCCTTCCACATCCATTTCGTATCTTCCGTCTCTGCTAAACATACTTCCCAAATATACCACTTCATTCACTTGTTCTATTATCTTATCATTCACGTTGATCTTACATTCTGTTCTTTCCTCATTTCTTTCAAATATCAGAACCTTCGGCTTATCTACATTCAAGTTTAGACCATTAATTTCACACCCATCTTTCAGAGTGGTGACCAATGCCTGCAAATTACATTGTGATAATGCAATGAGCACTGCATCATCTGCATCTGCAAGCAATTGATCTTAAGGTCACCTACTTTCACTCCCATGTCACTGTCTTTCACGCCTTGAAGACAACTATCCAAATACAAATTGAACAACCAAGCTGACACATTGCTTAACACCCGATTGGATGTCAAACCAGGGTGACATGCCAGCTCCTACTTGCACACAGGCTGAGTGATCTCTGTAAAGAGATTTTACAGCCTGTAGCAAGGGTCCGCTCACATTGTATCGGGGCAGTATCTCCCATAACTTCTTTCTCATAACTCTGTCAAACGCCTTTTCCAAATCCACAAAAGTACAGAAAACCTTTTGGTTTAGGGCCAAAAACTTTTCCGTGATCATGCGGAGGGAAAAATCAGATCTATACACCCTCTTTCAGCATTTCTTCATTCCCACAACAGCATTTCAAATCTCACTTGCATTCTTCTCGATAATATTTTAGCATAAACTGTACCGCCCAAGCTGATCAAACTGATAGCCCTATAGCCTGCACAGTCTATCTGTGAACCTTTGCCTTTATACAAAGGTACGATGACTGCACCTCACCAATCGTCTGGGACCTCCCCCGATTTCCAGCATAAATTGCATAAAAACCAGAAAAAGTCCAAGACGCGTGGCCCACCATATTTGATCACCTCGGCAATAACTTCATCTGCTCTCGCAGCCCTACCACATTCATGAAATTCATGAAATGTAAAAGGGTTTTTGGCAGGCATTTGAAGCTAATTATAATGATAAACGATTTTCTACCGTTCTCTTTTAAAGATTTTAATATAAGCCAATTGAATAAATATCGTAATTATGAGTTATTTGCGAAGTGGTTTTCTAAAAATTGGTTTTACCACAAAGAAACAATATTTAACAAATTGTTCTTACATTAATAGTTTCTTAAGAATTGTAAATAAAAACGAAGATTTAATTTAATCAATATGTTGATTAAATTTTGACACTCATGATACTGCCGTTTATTTAAAATTGTATAAAAATGAGAAAAATTAATCGACGGTCTTTTGGTTTTTATACGAACACACATAAGCACTTGAGATACCTAACAATTATTAAGGTACTTTAGAATACGACAGAAAGAGAAGCATCGTTTTGAACTGGGCAACCTTTCCCGCGTTGTTGGTTATATTGGTTGGGAGTTAGGAGTTGTTGATTATTTTATAATTATAATAATCTTAATGTAAGGCTTCACATTAATAGAAAACTTGTAGGGATCTTTGTACTCTCATTCTCTCAAGGCGTATAAAAATATTTAACGTCTGCATTTTAATAAATATTTAAACTCGATAAATGAGTAGTAAAAGGATCTAAAGAAATTTAAAATTCTTAAGCCGGGTGATTGTCTTACCTTGAATAGAATTTATTAACTTTATAAATAAATAATGTTATCTCAATACATGTTATTAAAGTTGTCTGTCCTGTGGATCTGGTGATTCGTGACCCCCAAAAGTTATAATTCCTATAAAGGAGAATACTGCTTTTGTGTTAAAGTTTTCTATCTCAGCTTACATATTTAGTGTCCGTAATGTACGTATGTATGTATGTTTGTGATATAATATAATATTTACTAGTAATTGACGATTAACAATTATTAAAGAAAAAATATATCTCACAAATAGTGCTACAGTTAGATGTTACGAGATGTTCGTTCATAAATCTATATACATAATAAAATAGTAACGAAATAAAATATATTCGTTGAAATTGGAAAAACTAATTGGTTCATGTTCAATCCATGACACATAATCAAAGCGATCGTTTCATATTTTTTCTGCTTGCCCGTTTAACTATTAATATGTAATAAAATGTATTATTCACATAATTTATTGTCCTATACAATAAAAGCAATACTTTTCATCACAGAAAATTAAACATATATCTTTAAATTCGCAAAGTATCTCATAAACACTAAAAGTAGTGTTATGGAGAGGATGTAATCGTCTTCTTCGTCGTTCTTCATCTTCCTTATAAAGGATTGGAATGACAATGAATTAATTTTAACCCGTTTAAAAATTTCTAATAAATCATATATTTTCAAATAATTGTAACGCTCTATTTCAATGTACGATATAACGCCACTAGATGGATTGTACCTAATTCTATTGATGCAAAAATTAACCACTATCCCATCCCGCCCACGTGACCCGAAGTACTTGAACGACCAAAGAAAATTCAAAAAACATCCAGAGGTCCCGAGTGTAAACAAGACTCCTTGTGTCTCTAAGTATCATTTATATAGATAAAAACTATATTACTTGCATTATTGAAAGTTATACACGAATGAATATACTACATGAATATAAGTCGTACTATTATTTATCTAGATTAAATTATTAGTGTACACTTAGTGTGTTTAAATTATATTAATCACTGTTTTCCTGTGAATAAGTATTATATTTATTATCTAAAAAAAATAGTGAACATGACGTTCATGAGGAACTAGTAAGGACTAAGTGAAAAATAAAAAGAAGCAAGTTCCATCTAAGATAAAGTATGATAGAAGAAAGTGGAAGTAATTGACATATTTCCAGACCTAAATAATTGGGATAAAACTAGATGTATAACAATAATGCATTTTAAGACAATGGTACTGTAGTACCGTCAGTAGAGGTGTACCTCTACAAAACTGCTGTACATATAATAAGTTGGTTTTTAAAATTACAAAATTATCTCACCGAAATGTGCTTTTGAGTTAACCTAAATGGCTTGGTATATTAGAATTGCCACTGCTTTAACAAAATTGGAGTAGATTAGGATTTTGTAGAAGAAAAAAAATCTGCATTATTTCAATAAATTTATTAATAATTACTCTCAAATTAATAACAACAACAAATAATACTCTCAATTAGTCATGGATCTTTTGGATTATTTAATTCATAAATAGATAAATATAACAAGGCGCTATAACTAGCAATTTATAACACTGATTTAAACTTAATTAGTGTGTTATAATAAAAATATTGACGGATTTGTTGTATATCTCATTACAAACAATATCTGCATTTTTGTTTAAGTTTCAGTTCATTACTTCCATAAAGGTATAAAATGGTAAACCACAAATCCTTAATCCTTAACCTTAATCTTGGGATTAAACCACAAAAGGCGTTAAAAATATTTATTGTTTGCGCCGAATTTATGTCCGATATAATTTTATACGCTTTTTACGCTTAATCTGTATTAATTTTATATAATTTACCACCACACAGAAACGTGACACACACACATAAAGACCTCTAAAAAATAAAGTCAGTTGGTTCCATTTTTCCAGATTCACCAGTATCGTTATCGCACTTGACTAATCTATCGTCAATCCAATTATAAATAATAAACATCCCTAACTTTTATCAATAGTAACGGAAATTCAAATTAGCCAAAACTAGATCAACCTAAATAATGAATAAATTTGATATTATTTTCTTCCACATTTCCAAATTATTGTTTTTCAAAATGTATGTTAGTATTTATAATAATAATCGAATTAATGGCATGAAACTTCTACAAAGCGATAGGTTTTTATGAAGCTCGTTCGAAAGTCTAGTGACGAAGTAGTTAGTAATTATCCCGTAAAACTGGTCTTATAGAATAAACTATATTTTCATAAGTTTCTAGAATTCCGAGAGAGACTTCAAGAAATGTCTTTACATTCCATTACCAAGTTGTCTTCATCGAGGAAATTAATATCGAGACATTGATTTCCAAAACTATCAATATTATAATATTAAATTCTTAGCTACACAAATGAGAGACATATATTATTATATTTAAAAATAAATACACTCATTAGAGACAAGTATAATAAAATAAATATAAACAAATCACAAACACAATGAAGCATATTTAGTTATTGATTTCTAATCAAATACAATACTCGTACCTATTAACTCAGTCCATTCTTTCGATAATATTAATTAATTTTACAACTAACAAGTTGTCATTACCTGTATGTATTTTTTTTTGTTACATCATGTTTTGAGCGAAACAAAACATTCAAAGAATGTTGACACATATCAAAGGTCACCTCTGAGAATAAATCGTATTTTTAATCATATTATATCCCACCACCCGGATACTTATCTTCAAATAGTTCAAGGGCACCAAAGTAGGTCGGGAGTTGATATTGAACTTGAGTTGCAGAAAGCTTCACTAATATCAAATTATATTTTGTGCAAATATCTTATTTACTTTTGTTATTCTTTATTATACATTTTCAACATGAGAAACGTTTGTAATATGATATTATTTTTTAATAAAAATGTCTTATTCCTTGTAAAATCAAATCTAAATATCATTACTATCGTGTGTCACGACATTGTCGGTAGAGCCGGTCACTATGCAAACGTAAACTTGACCTTCACGAGATATTGAATGGATTTTTCGCTCAATATAATAGGACTTAAAACTGTTATTTTAATTATATATTTAGCAGTTCTTAGAAACAGATTTTCAAGACAACTTTTTTACTAAATCACTTTCAACTACTACTTATTATCATCATACGATAATGTTGAGGGATTTTTTAAAACAATAGAGGTGTAATTTTTTAAACGCGTACAAAAATTTAACATTACCTTGATTAAAATTTTTCCAATAAATTAATATGTTAATATAATTAATAATCTTATGTAATTAATTTTTAATTTTCAAACATGCTTTCAGATTATATTGAAACCGTGAGCTGATTATAACTCATTGGGGACGGAGCGCTCTCAAAGGAAGTAAGTAGCTTTTGATCAACTACAGTGTAAAAAGTGTATCTACTTTATCACCAAAGACAATGATTATTAGGATTTTATATTTCAATTATCGTTTATGTAAAATACATGTTTCTTTGAAAACTGTCTATTTAGCAAAATTACAAATCATAGTAACAACATCATTATTGATTCTAAATCCCACAATTTTCGGTAATTACTTAATATAAGAATAACATAATACATTAAGTTTCTACTCTGACTCCATACAATATCACTACATATTATGTAGTACAATGAGACAACGTTGTACTTGACACAAACAACAATATATTATTAACAAACTTACATTATGTGGTTTATATCTTGTTTATAGTTTGAATAATTCTTTAGAGTATTATAATTTTATATTACTAAGTTACTTTTAAATATAATTACATATTTAATACTAGTAGAGTTCATTTAATTCTTATTTAGACTTTAGAAGTGATTTGTTTTATTGTCGTATATAATTAAGAATTAAGTTTATTAATAAAGTATTCTACTTTTTATAGTAGAAATACAGTTTATTTCTTATTGTACATAGCCTTGGAATAGTATGTTTCATTGAAACCTGCTTGTTTAAAACAAACTGTCTTTAATAGTTATTTTATTATTAAATACGATTTAGATAATTCTTAGTCCTATTATATGTATTTTATAAACTCAATAACGTTCCCTTGTTATAAACAAACGACAAAAACAAAAGAAGTTGAAACTAAAGAGAACTGAAAATTCAACAATTATCCATCTGTTGAATGTATAGTTGTCTCGTTATTTCAGTGATACTACAATAGTGATAAGTTGATAAGAATAACTTTAGTTAACATTATAACTAGAAATGTTACTGACACTAAATATGATTCGATTATTTATTTTTGTATTCCTTATTTAATAAAGAATATTACAGACAACATATAATAATAATCTACAGACTTTAAAGCCGGTGATCTCTTTAAAAATTTAAGATATTTGCAAGTCAAACCTGTGTCTTGGTTTTATGCTTAACATTCCCAAGGTGTTTCGAAAGCCCTGTAACACTCGGGAAGAATCAGCTGTAGTAATGTAAACTTTTACAACAATCAGACACGGCAAGTTGTGGTATCAATTAATTTTATATGATGTAAATAATTACTTCTTAATATTAATTTGAATCATGATATTATCTTACATGACAAATTTTTAATACAATACCTAAGATTTCTTTGATGAGTTTAAGAATTTAGAATACTGATATTAACTGTGTAATAATCAAGTCATTTAATGTTTAATTAAAAATATCATACAATGATTTTGTTTATTAAGACGGACGTAGCTTTTATACAGCAACTAATATGATTTATAAAATTATATACAAAAACACTGCGGTAGCGACAATACCTATTATTATTGTATATGTTCAAGTTAATAACAACGTTATATCTAGTAGTTTTATAGTTCTATCATCTCATACTATTGACTGACCTTCAGCTTTTATTGTTCCTAACAATAAAAGAGAAATGAAAACATGTTCCTTGACTACTCTTTTATTTTCGAAACAAATTGCTTTATACTCTTTTACGTAATATGTCTTGTTGGTTAATCTGTGATACCGATAAATATAACGCCTTTTATTTTTAAAACTAATTTTGTCAACACATCATCAGTGGCATGATGGACTTTTGGACCATGGGTAAATTGATAATTCTTCCAGGATGTTAAACTGAATGATAACAGTGATATATAGAATCAAAAGAAGGCGCTGAGAGTTAAACTTGGATTTTAGTGGATATCCTGGAAATCTTTATGACAATCTCACTTAACTGTCCGTGATCAGTCCTGAGATAGGCGGTATTCATAAATTATATTCCAAAAGCAAAAAAAACAGAGCTATATCGCAGGAAATACGGCACATCCGTCCCTCGTAGTTATCAGATACAAAATGTTTTATTAGTTTTAGTTTTGACACTACACGCTTTGAGGAATTCATGAAATGTAAAAGGGTCTTTTGAAGCATTAGCTACCAAAGACAAGAAAATCATTCACCATTATAATTATATAATGCTGAATGATTTTATATCGTTCTCAGAATACTAAAAAAGACTTTATAGAAAAAGAATTTAAAGACTTTAGTTTAAGCCAATTGAATAAAATTTGTAATTGTGAGTGTCATTGGCGAAGTAGTTTCCTAAAAATTGGTTTTACTAGCGTATTTAATATTGTAAAAATATTTAACGAATTGTCATTATATTAATAGTTTTATAAGAACAAAATAAAAACAAAGTTTTTCATTTAATATAAACCAACAGTTTGAGTACATGACACTGCCGTTTATTATAAATTGCAAAAATTTAAGAAATGTTATTCGATGATTAGTTTTTGTTTCGTGCAGGAAGGCAAATAAGCATGTGAGATACCTAACAATAAATAATTACTACTTAAGGTATTTTAGAACATGATCGAAAGATATACATCGTATAAAATTGGAAATTTTTTCCCGTTTTGTCGGTTTGTTTAAAAATCCTTCAGACAAGTATGAACGAATACAATGATCATTTGGACATTTCAACTGGTAATATGAAATGCAAGTATGGAAAATGATTGCAGAAATTAAATGAATTGAATTTTCTCAAAACAACAGTAAAAAGTCATGTACAGAGCTTCTTATCTTCGACACTTCGAAGAATTCTTCTTGGCACGCCGCTCAACTTTACAAACTACAATACTCGCTTCCATCCCTAGCTTACATAATGGACTTGCTAAGAGTTCTGCATATGTTGCTTCATTGTAATCCCTTCTAGGGAGTTATCTATAAAATTCTTAGTTCGAAAATAAGGCATTATACATTTACTACTACTTATACAATAAAAAATCCGTTATGGATTTCAGAGCATCATAGAACTAGAAATCGCTTGGTTAGTTATTCTAGTATTCTTGTAGTACTAATTTGTACATATTAATTGTGATTGTAACTCAATAGTCAACACTAAAATAAAAAAAATAATTGTAAGTTCAAAGAATATGAAGTGAAGTTTCTTAACGACTCTTATCTCCGTGAAACCTTTTGCACTCGCGGAACTAGAGTTTGACTTTTTAATGTGCAATGTATGCATTAATTAAGTGATTTAGAATAAAAATTAAGTCGTAGATCACATCAAATATAACAATTATAGAAATTAAATATATTTTGGATAATGATGCTTGTGATAATAACTTAAAAAATAGGCAATGCGGACCTGTGTTTGTCACCTTGTGTGGTACAAGTGCAAAAATAAATCATGAGAAAACAGAGATCTAACAAGACAATGTATAATATATTATTTTGTAATTTTTAAATATTAATTACGCATTATGATAATCTAGAATCAACATGAAATGATAAATTATATTTTCATTGCATTATGAATTTTAAAATAAAATAAATATTATATCAAATAATTTGTATATTCATTTATTTATTTATTTAGCTTCACGCCATATCCCTTGCGGGGTAGCCAGAGACGCGCCAAACGCTACGGTCCTCTTTCGCCTCGGCCACAGACATCAACCTCTTCATACATGCTCTCCGGGGTCCTCATGCTTTTTACGTGACCTTCCTCCAGTATCACAGATACTGTGTTTTCGAAGGTCACTCGCGGCCTCCCCCTGTCTCTCTTACCGCTCACTTTTCCTGTATAAATCTTTTTTACCATTCTTTCATCACTCATTCGTTCGACGTGCCCAATTTGTATATTCCATTTTCTCTATTCTCTTGAACCAAACTATATTTGAATATCACAATTATTGGTTATTATTTAATCATCATTATGAGTTGATGATACCTCTCTTATTTGTGAGTACACATATGACACCCAAGGTGAGATATAAGAATAGAACTAATCCAGACAATCCTTTAACATATAACTATTTATTAGTTCAATAAAAGAATTTAAAACTGTAACCGACTGTCTCATGTGTCGATAAGATTAATATACAGTTTTATTTTACTATATTTATTTTTATATATTTTACTATATTCTTTTCATTGTTTTGTATAAATTGCAAAAAACATTGAACATAACCACATTGTATTATATGTATTAATTCATATATTTTTGGTCATACATAATTGACAAAAAAAAATATTTTAAACAGATAATATAAAGAATGAAAAGCCGAAGATCCAATTTTACAATCCTCGGTTAATTATTAACTCAGAATAGTTTAGATCTTTGAGGAGTCTATAATTAAGTAACATATATGTCGATATAAAAGTTACCCGGTAGTTAAAAGTTTATAGAGAACTTCACATTAATAGCAAACTTAGAGATCTTTGTACTCTCATTCTGTCAAGACGTATAAAATATATTTAAATGCAGACAAAGGCGATAAATTAATAGTGATTGGATTAATTCTAAATAAATTTCAAATTCCTAAGCCGGGTGGGTGCTTGTCCTATCTTTATAAATTGAATAGAATTTATTTACTCAATATATTCTATTATAGTTCACTGGCCTTTTGATCTGGTGTTTGTTGACTAAAGTGCAAGGTTTTGATACGATACGATAAAGAAAAATACTCTTTTTATGATAATAGTTTTGTTTTTTTCACTAGTAATGGAGGATAATAATAATTAATTTAAAAAAGTAAGTATTTCACAAATAGTGCTAGAGTAACTAACAGTTAGGAGATGAATGTTCATTCATACATCTATACTCATAATAATACAGTAACGAAATAGAATCTTTCGTTGTAAAGGATTGGAAAGACAATGAACTAATTGTAACTGTTTTAAAATTTTGAAATGAAGCATTTTTAAAATAATATCGCTTCCTTCTTACTTACTTACTTCTGATATCATTATCTTATTGTAATAATTAACAAGCTTAAAAAATAGATTATTATTTTATTTATTTTTTACTACAATGTAGTCTTTTCGTTACGTCAGAATCGAATCGAAAACATTCTAAGAATGTTGACATGTCTCAAAGGTTACCTATGAGAAAAACTCCTATTCTGGTAGATGTTATATCATACCACCCACACTTCCTTATCTCCAAATAGGACAAGGGAACTAAAGTAGGTCAGGAGTTGATATTGAACTTGAGTTGCAGAAAGCTTTCCTAATTTTAAATTCTATTTTGTACGAATATCTCCTTTACTATATTATTTTTTATACATTTTCAACATAAAAAACGTTTGTTATTTAAGATATTATTTATTATTATTTTTGGATCTTTAGCTAAATATAATATGACTCGAAACTATTATACGAAGTAGGTATGTGAAATATTCAACAGTCCTTAGAAATAAATTTACAAGACAACTTTTTCAATAAAAGCACACCTGAATCATGAACATACGATCTATTCAGGGATTTTAACATTAGAGGTATATCTTTTTAAACACAATCAATAAATAAAAAAATCTATGGTACATTTTTCACAATAAATCAATCTTACCAATTTATTTTTAATTTTCAAACTTGCTTTCAGATTGTAAAAAAACTCTCAAAGAAGTCAGATTTTTTATAAGCACTGATGTAAAATATATCTCTACTTACAAAGACAATGAATTTAGTCTTATTAGAGAAAAAATATTGTAATAGTCTTTTTCTCTGCGTAATTGAAATAAAAAACAATAGAAAAAAATATTTTTTATAACGTAAAATTATTTCGTTATTTACTTACATTAAAGAAATTTAAAACATAGGTTTAATTACACTATCAGTACATCGCAGGCGGTTCAATTATTATTAATTGTGTAATATGCTCTAGTTCTTGCAAACTTGATGAATTAAGTTGATAAGTTGGAATAATTCAACTTAATAAAACTGAGAAGAATATAGGAATCATCATGAGCAGGCCTCAAACATGTGACCCGTACTGCCGGTACTTCCTTTGCCGAATTATTCATACATATTAAGTTATTATTAAGATTATTTGCCAAAACAACCTTCAATACGTACCTCTGTTTGTAAAGTCCCGGGTTACAAGATATACCTCTGACGACTAAAGTATATATAACTTTCAATATCATAGCACAAAATATAATACAAAAGTTTCCGTATATTTATAATAACAATAAGGTTATTTGAACAGGATTTGAACAAACTTTTATTAAATAATCTTTAATAAAAAATTACTTTGACAAAGGTTTGATATTTTCTTGGATTTTAGATTTCAATTCATAGTTATATATATAAAATATATATTTCCTTTCAAATATCTCTGAAAAGTGTTTGAAAAACAAGATTACAAATTATAGACCAGAGAAACAACATTATACGTTAGTTATTCTAAATCTTTTAAAATCCACTGTTTTCGGTTATGGCTTTATATAAGTATAACATAACACTTACGCTTAGGAAAGGCTTTTACGCTGACTCCATACATACCACTACATGCTATGTTATATTATTAACAAACTTACATTATGTGGCTTATATCGTGTTTATATTTTGTATAAATCTTTATAGTATTATAAACTATTTGATATATTTTTTTTATATTAATAAATGATTAAAGACGTATTTAAGAATAAAGTTCATTTATTATTATTTTATATTGGGCTTTTCAGATGGTCTTATTTATTTTCGTTTATAATATAGAATTAATTAATTTGACAACATTATATTTCATTCTTTATAATAATAAAAATATAATATAGAAATATAGTTTCTTGTTCATTATAACCGTTAAAGTAACCTCATGTTTAATAAAAACTTGTTTATTTAAAATAATCTATATTATTATTAAACACGAGTTAGGTAATTCATAAACTTATATATTTATTTTATAAACTCATTAACATTCTCTCGTTGTAAACAACTATACTAACAAACTACACTAACTATTAAAGCAAAAGTAATTGAACCTACTGAACTATTATTTGCATAGTTTATATTAGTCCAAGAATTAAACTTCATACTCTGAAACTTCAACAATAAATCTGATAATGGTAAAGTTGTCTCGTTGATAATATAAATTATTCTAATGTACTTGTCATTAGACAAATCCATTAGAATAACTTTAATTGACATTATAACTAGAACGAGCAAAAAAGGATTCGTATAATTCCCATTAAAGGTATTATATTTAATTTGTATAAAGTCCAATACAATGAAGCCTTAAGCATTTACCGCCTAAGTAATATAAGCTTAGTATCAATGTAGGGTGACCACACATTCCTTAATAATGAATAATTTCATATTTGATCAAAACAAAATTATAAACTATCACAGCTGTACTATCTATAACTAGGATATAACTTAGTACCACCTTATTTATATGTAAAATTTTTTTAATTACAGTTTTAAGTTCAAAATATCTTTATTCAAGTAGGCATCTACACAAACTTTTGAATCATCAATTATTACGATAAAAAAAGGTCAGTGTAGTCAGTCCGTGAGTAAGCTACCACCGGCTCGGAATGCTGCTGTGCTGAAAAGAGCCGGCCAGAAAATCAAGTTGGAAGGCCTAAGATATGAAGGAATTGTTAACTTTTTGAAGACGAAATTTTGGCGTTACGTTTATTTTAATATTTATAATTTATATTTAAATGACAATCTTCTTTGACCATGTCATAAAGGTAATTATAAGATAGAATATTCTTATATTATGTATATATCGTAGTCACTGTACTCCAATCGAGGTAATATTGTTATCAGTGAGTATTCAATCTCGTTACACCTGTAGCCTGTAATGAATATTAATTCAGTACACCCACACATACATGCACACACACATACATATATATATTATTAAAGGTATCTTAACAATACGCGTATTGGTTTATTGTTTGAGAGTAGAAATTTTATCTTCTTATTATGAGAGTAATGTTAAAAATTAAATATATTTTGTTTTACTACTTAACAAGAAATACTTGAGAATTATTTAATATCCAAGTATATTATGAAATTTTTAGGAGTACAAATTTAAACACATTTATTTATGTGTATAATTCTATTACCACTATTAATATACGTTACAGGTTAATAAAAAATATTCCCGATACAATATAAAAATAACCTTTCAACATATTATTTGCTTACAAAATCACTAAGACACAAAAGTACCAACATTGTATTTTTTATTTATTTGTTAATAGTCTTTGGAGATTACAAATTTAATAATATTAATGTAATATAATTTATCTTGTACTTTATATTGTTGTATTAATATTCGGTCTAAGAATCAATTTTCTTCATATTTTTATTAATTTTATAAGGTCCAAATCAAACAAAGCTATGCTTTCATAAATATAAACTAAAAAATATTAATATTTAACAAGATATATAAAAGTTTATCCCAAAATATCACAAGCCCAATGCGTTAAAGCAAATAGCAAGAACTTGAGGCACTTTTCACTTAGCGTGTGTCCCACACGTTTGATGACGTTTATCATAGTTTTGATTTTGTCATCCAATGAGCGACCTTAACTTAATGGAATAGGGACTTGCTATAATATCTCTTGCTATAATATATAATATAGTATATCTTTTCCGGTCTTTTTTAGAGTGCCTCGTAAGTGCTTTCATAAACTTTCATTGTGAAATATGGGTAAAAGAAATTAAATTTTTACTAATTAATAATACAACTAAAAACTTATAACAAATTGTTTGTCTCCTTGTTTGTTCATTCAAGCTATCTAAGATTATTTTGATCTCGGATTGTAGAACGATTACTATTTCTGAACGTTTTAAGCTTTAAATTATATCCATATATAAAAAATATATTTTAATTTAAATGCTTTTAAACAATATAAATTATTTTGTTTATTATTTTACATTATTTTATAAAGTATCTAACCTTTGATAGGTCTGTGTTATTATCAATAACTCTGCACATGACAGAGTTCATAGAACCATGTTTAAACATCTATTTTATAACAATATAAGTACGGCCTCGTAATTAATATATTAAATAATATTACTTTTTAATGTTTCGGTGAAGTAGCCTACTCGTGACCATGGCCGTTGCATTACGGCTAAAACGTCGAGAATCGAGGTAAATACTTCCATTAAAATAGTACGCGATAAAGTCTCGTTTACAGTATAAAAATATAAATACAAATCGTGAAAGCTTAAAACAATTAATATGTAGCATGTTATTTTAACAGTAGTAATAGTATTAGAATACTTTATAAAACCTATTAGTCACTTACTATTCTAAAGTTTAAAAGTATTCTTTATTCCAAATTATACAAATTATTATTCCTTTGTGTATTCTAAAATAGAAATAGAAATATAAAACATAATAAAAATGTTTAAAGTATTCACTGTTTTTGTTTCTGTTCTGAAAGCAAGTAAGATTCATACACAAAATATTTTTAAAGCATAAACTAAAGTAGAGTTTTTAGATTTTAAAATTATTGTTATTTTATTTTTAAATCGCGAACCTTTATACATTTTTATTTATTCAAAGATAAAACTCAATTGCTAATAAAAAGATTCAAAATAACAAATAATTTTCATGAACTGTAAAAAGAATAAATTAAATATCAAACATAACATAATAATAAAAATGAAACAGTCATTTTAATCATTGTAGTTTTTTTTATCACAGACATTTTTAACGAAAAATTACATTTCTACAAATCTAATTAAGTTGCATTTTTTTTACAAAAATTATATTCCTACATTAGCTAGGTCTTCAGTATAAAATTTAAGGATTTTAAATACATATTGTGCATCTTATCGGATATCAAATTCCACTAAGTTGCTCTAATAATTCATGATAATAACTTTTTTTAAATAATACATTAGAAAATAATGTAACAATTATAAAGATAAACAGTTAACGTAAGAAAAGTATGTACAAATGAAGAAACAAAACCGTAAAGAAAAGGAAATGGTTCTTCCGGTACTAAGAGACGATTTTTTTCAACAAAAGAAGTGCAGATTCTGATAAACCGTATATTATCTTCTAATTGTTTTAGCTTGAGAAAGTAAGTTTAAAGAGATATTTTTAACTTAGTTTTTTTATTGTACACTCATTAAAGGAAAACTGTATCGTCACGAATTTTTGTAAATTACACAAAATATTAAAACAAAAATGTATTTGATTTCCTCTCCGTTGATATAAACCTCATGTAAATTATATTAAAAGATCTAAAAGACCACTTACTGTTAAAAAAATCAACTCCTACTTAAGCTCTCGAAGCTAAAAAGGTTAGGCTGCCTTTTTGTATTCGTTGTGAAATTGCGAGAAAATGAATAAGATTTCTTGCCACAATTCTGTAGGAAGCGATTAAGACGTAGAGATAATGGTCGTGTTGTATTTGATGAGCTCGTTTATAAAACATTAGTATAACACAGACATACAATTAAATACACAATGTATATAGTGGCCATCAGTAGTTTAAAGGAAATAAAAGATATATCAAAAGAGTGCTAGATACGGCCGAAGAAAAGATGGATGGTTTGCGTGAAACACGATATGAAGAAGAAGGGAATGTATACGGAGATGACGAGTAATCGGAGAGTATTAAACAAAAAAACATACTGCGCCGACCTGAAAATTACGATAAGGACAAGATGATTATGTCATATATAATTATGGCGTACGGCCACTATTATTAGAAAGAATAATATTTTTTTTATTACAAAACTACACTTTAATTAGTATATTTAAATAGTTCAAATTTTATTATTATCCGCGTTGTTATCATTAGATAATTGTAAGTAACAACCGGCTGGCCGTCTAGTGTTCTCGCTGGAGGCGGGCGCACATCTGTCGACCAGCTGGTCGTCTACTGTACTCGCTGGACGTTAGCGCGGAAAAATATCTAGCTATGATTTTAATAAGATGAAATGGAAACAGAAACTTACCTCTATTATAATGAAAGATCTACAAATATCCTCGAACTACATTTTCTAGACTTATCTAAATACAAAATAGTAATTACGGAGCATGTCATCATTCCTCTCTTGTTGTTGTGAATAATACAATTAATAATAAAATATGACAAACAATTATATTATATATTTTAATTTATATTTACAACACATCAAAATTACTGTTGTTAGACATTATAATCCCTTTATAAATATTATAATCCTATAGTAAACATACTTAAATTTAAAGATTTTCTATTCACATTTATAAAGTCATAGCTTCAAATATAAGCGAGTATCAAATGAGTAACATTGCTACACTTCCAACTTAGAGAAAATAAAACTAAAAAACTCAACTTGTAACAACACCGTAGTAAAAAAGAGAAAAACAATCTCATCTGTCGTTTCTGAACAAGCTTCGTTCCAACTTTATTTCTAATTATTGTATGACTCTTGGATGTGAGATGTATCTTTATTTAAAAATGACAAATTATCGTTTAAAATTTGAGAAAGTCGAAGTTGATATTACTTTTATACTCCGGATGATGATCGTCAAGAATATATATTAAAATAACTTATTTACTCATTACTTACATAGTAAAGCAACCTAAGACATACATATTTATAATTTATTTTTGTAATAATCAGCATGATATGAGTTACTTTGCCTATAATGAAATAAAAAAAGTCTTTCACGTTAACTTTAACGTCTGCAGGTTACGTTAAAATATGTCGATGATAATAACAATAATTTTAATTTAATAATATACATTTATCAGATAATAACAATAATAAAATAGTTATAGAAAAATATACAAAAATATATACCCGTTTCTAGAAATATAAATAAAACTATTGGACAGCTCAGTCAAGAGTGTGATTAGAGACTACCACGATATTAACAACTTAGAAAGGTTGTATGGCAATGGCATGGCATGGTTGTAAAGGTAGTATGTAAAATTTTAAAAAATGTGATTATCATTTTCAATATACTTCAAGTATGACATTATTGACTTAAAAAACACACGAAAAGTTAAAATCATTTAACGTTTAAAATGCCTTTGCCATATCTAATCATTGTATACTCTGTTTAGACGATCATTGCGATAACTGTCCATTGTAATACTTTTAATATATAAATATGTATAATATATTAGTAATAGTCATTTACGTATTTTAAAATTAATAAATAAACATATCGTAATTTATTTAAGAATAAATTATTAACATTAGCATTAAATAAATTAACAAACAGGTAATAATTATTAAATACAAAAAAAATAAAACAATGATTACAGGAAAAATTTTGTCTTTGTCTGTAATAATTAAATATATAATAAAAAAAAATTAATTTTAATTCTAAAAATCTTTACATATATATATAGAATATAGTATATATAGAAATATCTTCCAATAAAGTATTAATACATTAATCATTATACTTTTCTTAGGCGTGAAAATTTTTAATCTTGCAATATATATTAATGAAAGAATATTCTAAGTATCCTATTGAAGTGTTTATAGATTTCAATTAATTTTAATAATATAAAATACCGGTATCTTGTTACAAGGCAGCTCCAGTTACATAAAGGCACAACGAGTTTAAATTGATAGAAAAGCTCTTCCATTACTTTTCGGATCTGGTTTCTTTGATAAATGAGTCTCGGTTTCACCTTTCAAGGGACAAATAAAAAATAATAGTGAAGAAAGCTTTTGATTTAGTTTTATTAAGAATGAATAAATTTCTAAATCATAATTATAATATACGTTACCAAGAATTTTTATTGCAATAGACAACTTGAAATATGTTTTAACACTATATTTTAATATATTACCTATAATAATAGTGCCGCAAAGGTCCTATCCTCTAAAATTGGTCATAATATGAAGTCAAAGAAATATTGCACAGTTTCTCTTCGTGGTGTAAACAAAAAGAAATATTTTAAGATAATATTCTTAGTATAAAGAATACTGTCTTTAAAAAAATATATATATAACTATAATATATACATTAAATATTACCTGCATTCTTATTTTGATATTCAAGTTTTAAAAGAAGTGTATTTTAGCTGGAAGAGATTTCTTCTAGAAATAAGCTTTTCCAGGTACATAATTTATAGTTAAGGTGTGTATGAATAAATAAATATTTTGCTTCCAATAAATAATAGAGACACAACTTTCTCAGAGTTGATAAACTGAGATTAATAATATATCAAAATGGCGGCTTGTTATTGTACCACCAAAATGTCAAAATAAAATATAAAATGATCTTATAATTTGCCTCAACAATAAAAATTCTTATATAGTCTAAAAGATATCTAGATTATGACACAAATAAGTATGATAACTTAGAAATAATATATCATCTGAATAATGCTAGAATAAAAAAAAAATCAGCTTCCATTATATTGTTTCAAAGAGCTTTTTACTAAATACATAACATTATAATTATATTATATAAATGATTGTTCCTTTAGTAAGATTATTTATCTTCTCTTATTTAAGCCTATTGTGATATAAGGTATTATTATACCTCTTTTAATTTGCTATCTTTTTATTTTTTTGATATTTTCAACGTTACTTTTGTAAAATTGTCTTATTTATAACAAAGAATATTACAATTATAAAATTCGATGTTAAATATATAACATATAATGTTTTGTACATTTTGAGATATTTAAAGTTATTTATTTGCATTATAGTTATATGTTAAAGTTTTATCAAAATATATCAAATTAAATTTAATTTAATTTCTTAGAAGCTCACAAATATATTTTTTTGTTTGTAAGGCTCAAAGACCTGTGTTCACTGGTTGGATTTTCCCCGTCGTCTTTAGACGTCCGTTTCATAAAGAAAATTTCAAACACGCTCTTAAGAAACATTGAAGAGAAGAGAGTTTAGCTTCCGGCTCTCTTACTTCTACACACAATGTGTTCTTGTCAGTTCACATAAAAAGAAAAGCATTTGTTATCACACTCACACATTATTAATAATATTATGATTTATCAAAGCACTGTGGTTAGAAACTAATATTATAAAAAATTATCTGAAGACAGTTACGTAGTAATTGATTACTTCAATATCCTTTTCAGAAATAGTACTTGTTATCTTCACTTCAGCACATTTTATTTTAAGTTATAAAAACATAAAATTGTCAAGAACTTTATTATAGAATAATAATGAATGGAATATTTCAATTAGCACGTTTATTATCACAAACAATAAATATTTGTATGCTATTATATAAAAATCATTACCGAATATTTGTTTCAAGGCCGAGACAGTTAAAATTGATATATGTACTGTCATTACTATTTCATATTTTACCAATAATAGCTTTTAATAACTGAGTAAATTTTATTCAATTAAAATGATGTTCCTTCCAAATGTGTGAAGTTATCAATTTTAAAGTTACTTCAGCTTTAAATATTGTAAGAAATAAATTACGTAATTATTAAATTCTTGTACCTAAACAACGGTTTTATTGCCTTATTTTCTAATAGCTTTTTAATCAGGTTTATCCGAGTATTAATACACTAGCAGCCAAGGATACTGTATATAGGTCGGTTGTAAATATTGAACATTAGTCGCAGCACAGCTGTTCTGATCTAAAATTCAATTTTATGTAAACTACTCATTTTACTCAGTATTTGCTGTTACTGAGTTACAAATCATTAAGAAAATTTAGTAATATACTAGAAAATGGAGACTGTCGGATTGTTTTTGGCCGAAAAACTAATTTTGGAAGTGAGCTTTGGCACCATGGGATGATAGGCGGTGTCTCCCCAAAGTGGAGTTTAAGGTAATAAGTCCCCAAGATCGGTTTTCTTTTTTGCTCTATGGGCCAGAGAGTTATTCCCCATGTGCAATGGCGGTAGGGATGGCTGGCAAAAGTTGCAAAATGGTCTCACAAAGTGCTCAGAACTTAGCTTGCCAGTTAGCTCCCCAATTTGGACGACCGGCTTCAATTTTACACTAGCGATTTGCCATTTGAAGAATTTGGAGGCACGGTTATATTTCCTCTTGAGAAACAAATCGGCCAATGGGTAGGATGAAAAAAATCCGTGCCCGCAGGGGGACACGCGTGGGTAGACCTCGTGTGTAACTCATTTAAAATATAACTCACTACCTCAGAATAATACATGATGCCGTTATTTACATCAAAAATTTTCAAGCAAAAAGCGGTTTTAATTTTTTTTCTCGGAAAAGGTATCTTTTTTGGAAATACTTTTGGTACTTAAATTTAGAGTAAAAAATAACCTTTCTATTAAAAATATTTGCGAGGAGGGAATGTTTACCAGAATAAAGTAGCCGTGGTTTTACCTACCTAAAATTTACAAGCTAAAAGTGGTTTTAATTTTTTTTCTCGGAAACGGTACCGTTTACGGAAAAACTTTTGGTACCTAAATTTAGAGTAAAAAATAAACTTTCTATTAAAAATACTTGTGATGCAAGAATGTTTACCAGAAAAAAGTTATGATTTTTTTTCCAAAAATTTTCGGTTTTTTTACCCCCACCCCTAAGTTATTGAAGTTAGGTTTTCGGTTTATCTACATTAGTTATAGGTATTTATCAAAAACATCATATAATATGAACGCGATTGATCTCCTTTGTATAGGGACAAAGTTATGGTCGAAAAACTGAAATCAGAAAAAGTGAGGCCCTAGCGCCCCCTGTGACCGGATTTCTCTGGTTAACGAACTTGACTTTCATTTTTGGATGGTTGATTTTTGTGCAAAGTTTGAAAGCGATCCGAGCGAAACTGCGGCCGCTATCGTGCTGACAAAAGTCGAATCTGGACGCACGCATATATATATATATATATATATATATAAACTTTTTGACCAATGGTCATTTCGGACTCAGGCGGTCATAAGAAGACCTCCTGTGAAGAAATTTTTCCAAAATTCGAAAGTAGGGGACAAATGAATGGGCAGACCGAATTCTTCGAGGTCTACCCAAAAAAGCTACAGTTAAATAACTGCACCTAGCCTCTACCACCTAAATTACAGTAGATTAATTTCAGAATAGTCTAAATAACAGTTTAAACAAAGTGGTTTTCGTAAAAACATATTTGAAATTTCAATTAAATTAATCTCTAAATACTGTACCAGTTGTTTTGACTTTGTTTGGAGTTACTGATGGAACCTGGGAAAACAACAAGCTAGCGTTTTTGTTTTCTTCTGTTTATAGACACTTCCATTACTTTCCTATATTTATTTAGAAAGCTCTATACTAGTTGTGCAGATCATTATGAATCTTACTCAACAGACTATTAAATCCAGTAAAGAATTATATAAATCTAGCTGGTTGTTCTTCTGGAACTAGGAATCAAATTGCAATTTAAAAAGAAACAACCCCACAGTTTTACTAGCGAAAATTCGATTTTTTGTTCCTACAAGAAATAATAAATAATAATAGTAATGGGGCCCCTTAAACCTACACCTGGATCACAAGTCCCAGGCATTGTTTGTACTCCTCTCCTTGCAACGCGATGGGTCCGGCACCCGCGCGGTGAATCCACGGAATGCTAAGAAGCTTCGTCTCCTTCTTCGCTATAAGTTGTTTGCTTTTAAGATATATTGAGACAAACAAAAATCAAAGACGAAGAATCCAAAGTCACATTTATTATACATATTTCTTTAATGTAATCTTTTCTTGTTATTTTTGCTCGAGAATCCTACATATTGATAAAACCGAATAAAATTTGTAATCTTAATGCTAAAATAAAAGCAAAAGTGATTCTTAAAAGTTGTGATCCATCTCAATTTGAAGGAGTAAAAAAGATCACCAACCCAAAATAACAAATAAATAAGTTTTTAATAAGAAAAAATGCTGAAAAACAAATGAAAATTTTACAAAATACTACATACTACTTAATACAACTATTAGGCAATGAGAAGCTGCGACATGTGTATGTGAACAATACTGCAATGTAAATGTTTAGATTTAACAACATAAAAGTTATGTAGGCATAACAAATGATCTAAACCAATCTTTCTAAACTATATGGGACACATAGATAAATTCATAATTTTCATAAAAGTTTTATTAGGCAGACATATTGACATGCACAAAATAACAAATTTCAACTCTATCTTGACAAAATAAGTTTGATCTTAGCTTAAAAAACATTCATTTTATCTGAGTACCATTCTCAGAGCTGACGACAAGACATGTTACATTGTGAAGAGATACTGAAAACGATTGGGACTTAATTATTGCAAAAATACATTTACGTGTACAAAAGTATGATACATTATGTGTAATGTAATTTGTGATATTCAAAAATTTTTTTTGAAACTCTTATTGTTTTTGTTTTTTTATTTTATAATCATGCTGAAAAGTTAGATAGTTGTAACAAATCAATAAAATTATAAATCAGATTCGATAATTTGTTTGCTTTTAATATTTCATGTAATGAGCAATATTACAAGCAATGTAACTTAATCCATAAGCTTTAAACACAATAGTTTCTTTAAAAATTCATCATATTTACAAATTCTACTTGTTTCCCGGTTTTATGCTTAATATTCCCAAGGCGTTCCGAGCGCCCTTCAACACTTCACCCGGAAAGAGTAACTATAATCAGCTACAGTAACGTAAAACTTTTAATTTAAATTATAATTTAAATTTTCCGGAACTTTGTTACCAAAAAAACATCGTTGTTAACTTATGGCCTGTTTATATTTATATGTTAATTATGAGCCCTGCCTTTGCCCGAATAGTAAAGAAAAATTAATACCAAATTATAACCTCTTCATACACTGACCTAATCAGAATCAATTTAATCTTTTCTGGTTCGGTCTGATTTAATTGAAAAAATAATCGCTAAACAAATACGATTATTCGTTATTTGAGATTAAAAAAGAGAGAGAGAAGTCAATACGAAACGCGATACCGTTCTAATAAAAAGTAAAATAATGTTGAGATATGAAATAAAAAAACTAATTCATACAATACTTTAACATATAACTATTTATTAGTTTAATAAAACAATTAAAACTATAACTCATATCTTGATAAGATTAATTTATATGTTATTTTACTACATTTGTTTCTTTATTTTGTTTAGATAGTATAAAAATCATTGAACATGGTCACAATAATTCATATACATTTTTAATAAGTGAGTCAAAGAATGAAGAACTAATTTTCCAATACTCAGATAACTATTAACTTAGAAAAGTTTAGATCTTTGAAGAATTTTCTATAATTAACATATCTGTAGATATAAAATTTACCCGGTAGTTGAGTTAATAGAGGATCGAGCATTATTAATATATTTCATGATTATAATGATCTAATTGTAAGGACTTCACATCTTTGTGCTCTCATTCTCTCAAGACACATATTGAAATGCATATAAGAGGCGATAAATTAAATTTGTATCGCGTAAGCCGGGTGCTTGTCTTATCTTTTAAATTAAATAGAATTTATTTACTTAATAAATAATGTTATCTCAATATATTCTACTGTAGTCGACTGGCCTGTGGGTCAGGTATTTAGTGATCCCCGAAGGTCAGGGTAAGGTAGGGAAGCTGTTTAAAATATATACTTCAATTTACACATAAAATTAACAATTATTTTATTTAAAAAAGTATCTAACAAAGTGATAGAGTTAGCAATTAGGAGATTAACGTTCACACATAAATCTATATACATAACAAAATATAATAGTAACTAAATAAATCCGTTCGTTCAATTTGAAAAACTAATTGCTACGTGATCAATACATGACACGTAAATCAAAACAAGTGTAATTATATATTTTTTTTGTTTTTTACACGCATTACAGAAAAATAACTGAATTGTAATATAACTTTACAAATATTATCCTACACAATATAAACGATACTTTTAATCATGGAAAATTTAACATATACGTTAATTTTCATTAAAAAAATAGTCTCATAAACACTAAAAGTGATGTGGGGTGCATAGCCGTCTTCTTCGTCAATCTTCATCATTGTTGAAAGGAATTTGAAAGATAATGAACTAATTGTTTCCGTTTTTAAATTTTCTAAGTAGATGTTTTTAATTTTGACAGTATTAATGAAGAGTTTCTATGGCAGCGGTGCCCAATCATTTTCCCATTAAAATTTGTCAGCGACTTATTACAATAGCTTCTCACAGTTTTAAAGCTCTATTTATCAATATACGAGGTAACGCTACTAGATGAATTGTATGTAATTGTAAGTTGACCATTCTATACATATAACATCGAACCACTATTCACGTGACCCGACATACGTGAAGAAACAAAGGAAATCCAGTAAAAGACATCCAGACATCCAGACGTCCCGAGTGTAAACAAGACTCCTTGAAAGTATCATTAATATAGATAAAAGCATTATCATTTGCATTATTGATATCCTACAGACAGGATCGTGAATACTAATTCTACTATAATTATCTAGATTAAATCAATAGTGTACACTCGGTCTGATTAAATTATACTAATCACTCTTTTATTACCCTATTTTTAAATAAGAATTAGATTAATTTTTATAAGAAGAAGATAAAGAATAGGATGTTCGTGAAGAAGAAGAAGGATGGACTGAGTGATGATAATAATATCGCGCAAAAGCACGTTTTCACTGAAATGACGTAGGATAGAAGAGCGTCTTAGTAATTGACATATTTACCGACCCGAATGATTGGAATAAAAATTTGTACACATTTCTACAAAAAACTTTATTCTAAAAATTTTAATACAAAATTATCACATCCACAGCCGTTCTTCAGTTTTAGCACAATTGAATTAGATTAGGATTTTTCAGAAGAAATAAAAATCTTCACTTTTTTAATAAAATAAACTATTTAATGATACACAGGCATCGACTTGGGTCGTCGGTAAAGGCGCAACTAAAAAAAAAATATTTATTATATATACTAGACACACATACACAGACACTTCGTTGGTTTTTACCTTAAGGTACCCTTAACTACGATAACACATGGAAAATTAGATCTCAAAAATATATATTAATTAATAATAAATCAAATCAGCTAAAACTAGATCAATTAGTTTATAACTAAATTTAGTATATAACTAAATTTGACATCTTACTGCTATTTTCGTCAACTTTTCCAAACGATTGTTTTTCAAAATGTATTTTAGGTCTTATTGTAATGATCTGAATTACTGGCATTAAGGTACAAAGCTATAGATTCTTATAAAGCTCGTTGTACAATCAGGGGACAAACTAGGTAGTAATCATCTACTTACAAAGTTCAAATTATAATCTTTTGATATAATATAGAGAAGTGGGAATAAATTATTCTGTAATGGACAGATATTTATTACCGTACAATAATGAAATATCTCTTGTAATTAAAAGTGTAAGACTGCTACTGAGAATTTATTGTCTAACAATTTTCACATTTTGAGACGGTAGGTCTTTGGATGTGTGGGAGCGATCGAACGAACGAACGAACGAAATATAGTAGGGAAACAATACACACAAAAAAAACTTATTGGTTTTTTTTATTTCAATTATCTCAAACGGTCTTTGAGTAATAATGAGACTCATCCAAGGAAGTACCTTTAAATAGTGATGTTGTGTTGAGCTGTGGACCACCAATGTGCTCTTTTGACTCTTTCGCTTGTAGGCACTTTGTTTGTTCTGTATAACTATTAATATTATAAATCCTTGCCCTATGAACCGTTATTATAGTCGGAGTGTTAAACAGCCTCTACGGAATACATATAATGAGGATTTATTTTGAAATACAATTTAAATCTTTTACACATGGCAACGGAGCTGGTTGTTGTTGCTGTACTTTATGTATTTTATGTTAAGATAGTACTCGTTAATATAAACTGTAGTGACTTGACTTGATCAGGACAGCACTTTTTTTCGTAGAGTAACCATTTGCTTATTTCACAGATCCCAATGACGATGGTACCACATACTATCTATTGATAAATGTTTTATAAAACTTTAAAGTACAGTTTCTTACATACTTAAAACCATTAAAACTTGTCTTATTGACCTTTTCAATAGTTTCTAGAACTCCGACAGAGACTTCGAGAAATGTCTTTATGATCCTTCGCCAAAGTATCTTCATTTCGATATTGTTTTCAAAAACAATAAAAATAAGATATATATATATATTATTCTTAAGATGTTAAACAAATCTTTTTATTTTATTTTAATCAAAAGAAAAGAAAATATATATATATACAAAATACTTTAAAGGAAATAGAGATATACTATTTCCTACTTTAAAAATAAATAAGCTTAAAAACAGTTATGGTCACCAGTATTTTTTTAAATTCAATATATCTTTTCGTTACATTATGTTTCGAGAGAATTTAAAACATTTTAAGAATGTTGACACATGTTATCTGAGAAAAAATTCTATTATGATAGCTGTTACATCACACCACCCACGGATCCTTATCCTCAAATAGTTCAAGGGCACTAAAGTAGGTCGGGAGTTGGTATTGAACTTGAGTTGCAGAAAGCTTCCCTAATTTCAAATTCTTATTTGTAGAAATATTTCGTTTACTCTGTTATTCTTTATTATACGTTTTCAACATGAGATACGTTTGAAATAACATATTATTTTATAATAACATTGTTTTATTCCTTGTAGAACCAAATCAAAATATCATTACTATCGTGTGTCACGACATTGTCGGTAGAGCCGGTCACTATGCAGACGTAAACTTGACCTCCACCAGATATCGATTGGATCTTTAGCTAAATATAATAGAACTTGAAACTATTATTCTAACTATGTATTTAACACTCCTTGGAAACCAGTTGTCAATACTTTTTTACTAAATCACTTACTACTACTACTTATTATCATCATACGATAAATGTTCAGGGATTTTTTTATCACATCCAAAAAATTAAAACATTACTTTGTTAAAAATCCAATAAATTAATCTTATCTTATTAATTTTTAATTATAATATTTGCTTTCAGATTACTTTAAAACCCTGAGCTGCTTACAGCTCATTGGGGACGGAGCTCTCAAAGGAAGGTTTTTGATAAGCAGCGATGTAAAAAATGTATCTACTTTATTCCTAAAGACAATGATTTTACTCTTTTTATAAAAAAAAATATATATTATTATCTGCAAATTGAAATTTCTAACCAAAAAAGAGAACATTGCTCCATTACTTCTATAGAATATTTTTATTTACTCGTCTTTTTTATTATGTTACTTGGTTTCTGCTCACATCACAGAGTTTTAAAATATTTATTATATAACCCTTTCACAGACGTTTGTCTCAAATTTCAAATATTTTGTAAATCATTTCATAAATAACTTGATACCCAGAAATATTATACCTCTAACGACTAAAGGATATTTAACTTTCAATGTCAGCACATAATATAATACAAATTTATTGTGTTTGAATTAAATTATCTTTAATTAAAAAGTACTATATTGTCGGGATCGCTTTTTAATAATTGACAACTGTTTGAAAGTTTCTAGGATTTTATACTCCTATTATAATCTATATAAAATACATATTACCATAATACCATAAGTCTTAATAAGAATATAACAAATCTAAGTAACAACATCATTACTTATGCCAAATCCCTCAAAACCCACTATTCGGAAATGGCTTTATATAAGTATAACATAATATATTAGGGTTTTACGCTGACTCCATACAATATCACTACATATTATGTAATACAGTGAGACAACGTTGTACTTGACACCAACAACGATATATTATTAACAAACTTACATCATGTGGTTTATATATATTATTTATAGTGTTATAAACTGTTTTATATTATTTAATTTCATATAAATATGTGATTATATAAGTTAATAGTAGTAGAGCTAATTTGATACTTTTTATATATTAGTCTTTTGGTTGAGGTCCGATTTTCGTATAAAGATTAAATTTGAGTGAATGAAAATGTCATATAATAAAGTATTGTTTTTCTTTCTTTAAGGGTAGAAATATGGTTTCTTGATTATTATAATCGTAATTAACTTTATGTTGAAAATGAACTATATTGTTGGTTATATTACAGTATAATCTCGCTAATCCGGCACTTCGATAGATCGGCACGTCCAATAATCCGGCACCGGCAGTAGTCAAGAAGTTTATGAAATGATCCAACTTGCCCATAAAAGCTTTACTCGTACTTGACAATGCTACAGGCCATCCAAATGAACAAGGACTTAAATCAAGTGATGGGAATATCTAAACCATCTTCCTACCGCCAAACTGCACACCTTTACTTCAGCCGATGGGTCTAAATGTTATCCAAAAAATAAAGTCTTTGCATAAAAATTAATTGCTGATCCATATTATATCTCAGGATGGTGATATAGCACAGAGCCTTAAAGGGTTGAATTTGAAGGATGTTGTATTCTCTCTCGCTCATGCTTGGAATTCTGTTTCATCTAACTTGATCCAAACTTCATGGAAAAAGTTATGGCCTACAATGAATGATGTATTAGAAACAGAAGATACAGATGAATGGGATCCTGAATATAATCTGCCTATTACTGATTGGTTACAAAATCTATCAGAAAAAGGATTGGAGACAAGTGAAGAAAATTTAAATTCTTGGTTTGAAGGAATCGAAGAAACAGAGCACATTATGACAGATGAAGAAATTGTATATGAAGCAGTACAAGAAGAAAGCTTTGTAATAGCATTGGAGCCACCAACTACTTCAACTGTAAGAGTTAAACCAGATGATGTATTGATTAGTTTCAATACCTGCATAACATCGGCAGAAGAAAACGGCATATCTGCTAAAGATATTATAATTCTTCACAACATGCGAGAAAATGTTGTTAAGACTACAAGTTGCACAAAAGCAGACCTCAATTAAGGATTAGATATTTCAAAACTAAGTAATTACACATGTACGTGTTAATTTAATACATTACAAACATACATTTATTGCCTCTATGAAATTATTCATTACCTATGATTTTTTCACTATAACCCAGTAATCCGAACATTCCAATAATCCGGCACCCTCCGGTTTTTAATAGTGCCGGATTAGTGAGATTATACTGTATTAATATAATTTAGGTAATTCATAGCTGAATATATTTACTATAAAAACTCATTGCCATTCTTTCATTGTAAACAAATAATAAAAACAAAAGTAATTGAAGGTACAGAACTATTATTTATATAGTTTCTATTAGTTCAAGAATTAAACTTCATACTATGAAACTTCAACAATAAATCTGATAATTGTAATAATGACAAGTTCATAAAAATAATTTCAGTTAACATTATAACTAGATGTTTATTTAAGTTTTTGGTCAACTAATTGTTTGTTTGTTTTGCGACTGAAAAAGAAAATAGAAGACACGAATAATATAAAAAAAGTTTTTTTTTAATACCTTTAACTCACTTATTAATCAAACTTCAGATTCTTAATTAAATATATATGAACAAAATTGTGAAGGAAATTCCTCAAAACAAAGATCCTACACCTCAGTAAGGGTATCTTCAATTCACAGGAGGATCACGTTCTCTCGTTATTTGGAGAAGTCGAAGTCGTTATGCGACTTCAGATACAGAAACTGAGTTTATTTTATACAATATGTATAGATGTAATATTCACGGTAAAGTGACTTACTTACTTACTTATCAGTAACATCAACAACACAAATTGATATATTTAAATCATTATTTATATTATAATTAATTATATTTACTTGATAAGAAATTAGGTAAATTCCTCTCTTAATGTTGCTTAAAAACTTACTTGCTAAGAAATTAGATTAGATTAATAGATTCATTTCTTAACATTGCTACAAAATATTTTTTTTGTATTTAAATAATTAATCTCATTCTAAATTCCGTTACACAGAAGTATTTAGGAAGATTAACTTAAAAAAAACAAAGAGATAGAAAATTAATAAAAATAGACAGTAACTTTGTTTATATATATAGATTATTGAAACTATATAAAAGTGATAAATTCAATAAAGACTAATCTAAAATAGTTCGCTGATCGCTCATCATCAGTCTAAATTAAAGTCTCCATTAATCTAGAAATGACACGTGACCGTCACGTGCGCATCGCCATTATGAAATTGACATTGATTGCGGTCTGTCCAATCTAACTTGATCTGTACACAGGCCAATTTCAACCTTATCCCAAAGCAATAAAATATAACTGATAACATTTCATTATGTGGACAGTCCAGTCCAACTTGATACATCTGCAAGCTAATTTCAACCTTATAGAATAAGAAATAAAACATAAACGATGTAACTTGATGATTAGACATTGTCCACGTGGCTTTACAAGATTGTATATACTATTCGATTAATAAATTATCAACCTTATTACAATGTACTAAAGCGTATTATGTGTGAATTATGCTTCTGTAAACATTCGAGCTATTTCGGATGTCAAATGAGTCGTGATAGCGTAGGTGGGTACGACGGGAAAGTGTACAGACTGTTTATTTTAATAATATTAATTTCAAAGAGAACTGTGATATATTATTTATAAATATGAATAATATGGTACAGGTTAATATTCATATTTTAATTAAAATTCCTTGTTTCATATATTTCTTAAAACTTAAATGTTATAATGATTAATAATAAAAATAATCTTCATGTTAAATAAAATATATTCCGATGTGTCTAGACATTCATTGCTCTGTGGATAAACCAATTTCCCCGTGGCTTGTCTAACTCGCCGGTGGTAATATTCTCACGTGGTACTATGTGACGGCAATTAAATTATTGTGTTACGTTCCAATTAGGGAACCAATTAACTGGGATAATATTGGTGTTTTGGGTATTTTTAATGGCTCTTTATTTTGATCATGTTTTACGTTTCATGTGGAACATTAATTAATTCTGTAACATTTGTTATAATTAATATGAATGTTTTTTACAAATTTGGTACATTTTGTTTAGATATTTCAGGTTTTTATATAGCCTTAAAAAACCTATCTTCTTTTAATTTTTGTTGTACTTGTGAATGTAACATTAAACCTACCAAGTACCGGTCAAATTGACCGTTCTTAAACTTTTGTAAAACTTACACATTTTTAAACGTTATAATATCGTTATCAAACTACATGACAATTCTTAGAATATGCATATAATATTTTCTACACTCTTTACTTTTAGTTATTTCCATTATTATCTGCGTTATATAATAAAATAACTTTTAATTACCGGTGAATTTGACGGCGTGCGGTAGGAACACGTATACAAGAATTGTCGGTAGGTTTAGTGTTAAATATCATTTACAAGTTCTATTAATATAAAAAAAAATTAATAACATTTTATTTGAACACAAAAAGTTATTGGCAGCGGTGGGATTCGAACCCACGCCTCCGAAGAGACTGGTGCCTTAAACCAGCGCCTTAGACCGCTCGGCCACGCTACCACATACAAGATAGGTCGAAATTATCGGGAAGCTATCATGATATACATATGTTTCATATAAATAGAATTCTAGATTATAAGCTGATATAATTATAAACAAATTTATGTACACTCGGTAAAATATGTAAGTATTTTATGAGGTACAAGGTACAATTATTAACCTGCATAAATTTTTTACACGTTAAAAATATAAAACTTAAACGCTAACAATAAAAGAATTTGTATTTCACAAAAAACTCAATCATCTGAAAATATTTGTAAAAAGTGTTTCAGTTTCATAAAATCATAAATATCGCTTTATTAAAAAATAGACAATACATTGAATAGATTCATTCGTGCCTATTGGAGTGTGAATGCAATGGAACTGATTTATTTTATAGCAACTGCTTTGGTTAAGTGTCTTTCTCTCTCTTATAATTAACACTTAAAAATTATCAGTTATCACTCTAATAATGAACACAATCACAAACACTAATTTTAACACTAACAGTTGTTACTTTCATAATAAAAGTAACTTACTAACACAAACACTTAAAATAACTCTAAGTCTAACATTAACACTAAGACTAACGCCAATACCAATACCAATAAATAACGCTAACGCTAACGCTTACGCTTTTAGTTACACTTGAACTTGCACTTGCACTAACACTACCGCTATTACTAACACTAACACTAAAACTAATTGTAACTAGCTCTAGCTCTAGCTCTAGCTCTAGCTCTAGCTCTAGCTCTAGCTCTAGTTCTAGCTCTAGCTCTAGCTCTACCTCTACCTCTACCTCTACCTCTAACTCTGAGTCTAACTCTAACTCTAACTCTCTCTCTAACTTTAACTCTTACTCTTACTCTAACTCTAACTCTGACGCTGACGCTAATACTTACTCTAACATTAAAACTAACACGGCCGTTGACGCTGACAATGGAACAGACACTGACATTAACATTATCATATAAACTGTCACTAACACATTAAAATTATTGAGTTAATTACACATGATCTCTCATTTAGCATTCATAGCTACTAGGGATGGCAATAGCTAACTTTATGTGTAGTTATCTGGTTTTTTTAAACACTCATCACAATTTTCATTTAGGAGAAGGTAGTTTGTATTTTTAATGTTTTTAGAAACTGCTATACCTATGATGTAGCACATACATTTTTGCTAGAATAGGTACTCGGTATTTTATTTCTATAATGACTTAGATTGTCTATCGACCTACCCGTATCATCACAATTTATTTTGTATTTGAAAAAAGGTATTTTACTGTTCCTTTTGAATAAAAAAGTCAGCAGTTAAATGTGTCCCTACACTAAAATGTACAAAATATGTTCAGCAAAATTTGTTTGAAACGCGTCAAACTAAAGAACATCTTTTATATTTCAATGTCTTACTTATCTTTTGAAAAATATATTTTCATATTTATACATTTTATACATTTACTTCTATTTATAGACTATAAATTGAAATGGGTATTCAGTTTTAACATATGAAAGGAGACAATGGAATGCCTCGACAATGGATGAATTACCAGAGACGCAAATGAAAGATGTCGGAATATTTTATTGTATCATAAATACATTTCATATCCAGTGATATTTGAGACAGAATTTATGACGTCTCGTCACCTGCACTTCGCTTCTATACTTCTGTTTATTACAGGTCATTGCTTCTACGGTTAATGGATGAATTATATTATTTGTCTTAATAAATTTTCTATCTCTATTTAGTTTCAAAACTAAACAGTAATTTCTAAACCCATAATGTTTATCTTTTAAATACAACACAATAATCAACTACTCTGATAGTTAGAAAAGGTAATTTTATATTAGGTTAAGGATCTTTCTATCTCTAATAATTAACTTAAAAACTTACCAATCATGAATCTAATAATAAATACAATCACTAACACTAATTTCAACTCTAACAATAAAAGGAATTCTAGTTCTATAACTAATATAAACACTTAAGAAAACACTAACGTTAATAGGAAGATAAAAAGATTTGACAATGAACGCTAAAAACTTGTGTATAGGCTAATGCCATTATCGAATAGAATGACAAGTGTCTGAATTTGACTTACGCTTGAATAGAATCGACACCAACCGTTTTGTTTTTCACCGAGGACACTAGTTTCTTCTCACGAGAGAATAAATATAGACTTAACTTTACCTTAACATTGTTTAATTTCATTGAAAAAGAGCAACTATTGATTTTCTGACGAGCTCTTCTCAGCAGAGCACCGTTGTTGGTAGCCTACTCACGGACTGACTACACTGATCTTAATGTAATAATTGATTCAAAAGTGCGTGAAATTGCCTACTTGAATTTAAGATATTTTGAAACCTACGAAACTGGATCCCGGTTAAATTATTATCCATTTCATATAAATAAAAAGACAATTTAGTACATTTCCAATATTTGTCTCTAATAAAGTCCAGTATCAAGAGGCCTTTCGGTCGGTGGAAATAAACAGAAAGAAGTAATTTCTAATAAAAGCTATTACGGTGAAAGCTTTTACTTAAGTTGGGTTGTTATTTCTCGCAAACCTTTCATTTTAGTAAGTTGTAATATAATAAGTTTTAATTTGTTTTACTTCTCTTTGTTATATCAATAAATGTGGTACTTTATGAAAGATTACAAACGCAGACCAAATGTTAACTTTTATACATTTTCATGTACCAAACGTTAGTATTTACTCACTTTTTATTTTGTTGTATATTGTAGTAAATTTTTTTGTATAGTAAATATATAATATGAATATATATACCATATGTATATATGATTTGATATATGGTATATGGATATAGATTTGGTATATGGAAGCTGATGAGCAGATAGTAAATTAACCAGTGTTATCAACTATAAAATGTTAAACATAAATTATTTTCGGATATTTTAAAGAAATACGGACGACAAAGTTTCTGCGATTTTAAAAAATGATAATAATACACCAAAAAAATATAAAAAATTGTCTATTAAATTGTCTATTCATGCATTATGAAGGGTAACTTCTTAAAAAAATATGATTTTATTATATCAATAAAAATAACAACTAAATTTAGATACCATAAATTTGTAGCCTCTACTAATGTTATAAGGAAAAAATTTTGTTTATTTTTTTATAATTTTGTTAAGAATAGACTAAGTTACTATTTAATTGATTTTAAACAATCTGTTATCGATCAAAGCTAGATTATAGGAAAGTAACATAAGCCACTTTTATCCCGAGATTTTATCTACTTTATTCCCGAGGGCCGTGAGCGAATAAAACGTCAGTACGTCCAAGAAAAACACACCTAACCAGAAATAAATAAAAATAAAATATAGATAATTTGTAGCAAAAATATATACGTAAAAATATTTGATTTACAGCGAATTGGAGAAAGGTTTCCTAGTTTGTAATAAAATTTAATTGTTATTGAGACTCTACTCTATTTACGATTAATCTGTAAAGAAAAATCTTAAAATCTACATTTGACCTGTAAAGAAACAGTCATAAAATGGCTTTCCAGTTAACTAAGAAAAAAAAGGGACGCGGGATAGGTAAAAAATATGTTAGTTTAATGACATGTTTATTTGGTGATTAAGTATCCGTTGAGTTAGTTCGTAACTTCATCATTTTCATGTGATTTTCATAAAAACACCACTTAAACTCTGGACATTGACATATTTTTTATTAGGGTTGTTGTCTTTTACGATTATGAAATGTTTCGTTTAGTTTTACTCACGATTTTTAAGGTATTTATCTTGGAAACAAAACTTCTAAAATTCATTCTAATTTTTTTATATAAAATCCATAATAATATAATCAAAATCAACATTTGAATATGCTAAAATCAATAACTAATCGATTAATACTATATTCTCACTTTTAATATTTATTTTATTAATATATATTCATAATTATATTAAGCTTTTAGTTGCAACAAGAGCGTCTGTTAATGTGATGAAACGTTCGCAATATGAGTTAACAGCTGTTACACAAGGCGTATTGTGTAACATGTAATAACATTGTAAATTCTATCTTAGCTCCGGATGTGTTCATAATTGAAGTATATTGCTCCAGACTCCAGAATTACCTCAGTAATCATGTTATTAAAATGTCGTGAATATATTATAATGACTTAAATGAAATACATTATAAAAATGTCAACATTTTATTTCATAAACCAGTAGAAGTATACTACAGTACAGATTTATTTTAAAAACTAGTTACGAAGTCTACCTCATACAAAAATAATCTCATGCTCAAATCCATGTTGGCTCCAAACTTCCAATGTGTCGTGGAAAATAGGAAAATAGAAATTAACCACAAAGCTACTTATAAAACAGTCGTTATATATTTCTACTTGAAAAGATCTCATTACCGTTGCCAGTAAATGTTACAAATACATTGATGATAACAGATGTGGATAAATATTTAATATCTAACAAACTTACAGGTTTAATCTAAATATTTATGAATATAGTCAAGTAAACGATCACAGTACATAATATGTATGTATGAATTAATGTATATTATACATGAAGGATCTTCAAATCGATATTACAAATGACTTTAACACAAGATAGTATATTTCTCAAGAGTTTGTTAAAGCACTGAAATTTTCATAGAATATATTTCTCTGATTATATAATGTAAGATATTTTGATACCTTTCTTTATAATACAAAATATATATTTTTTTTAGCAGTAATCAATTTCTGTATATAATATTTTTATCCCACACAATGAAGAGAAGATAAAGAATAACTCTATTATCATAAATATGTCACGGTTTTTTTTTTGTTAAAGATTTTTTTTTTTTTTTGCAATAATTAAAAAAAAATTGCGGGTTAAAATGGAATGCATTATAGCAGAAACTATTTACATTTTTCTTTCTATTTGTAAAAATTGTTAAATAATATAATATTAATAAAATCATAATAAAATACCCATCATTTATTAATTTTATTAATTACATTTTAAATTAAAATATAATATTTTACTGAAGTTAGTGGACATGTCAGATATAAAAAATATTACTCAATAAGCAGATATTATATTATAATTTTTTTTTAAATATTTATATATAATTATATCGATACATAATAGATACTTTTTAAAAATATTATATTTACTTTACCATAATTTAAAGCTTCGTTTTCATCTTATATAGATATGAACGACAATTTACATTTAAATTTATTTTGAAATGTTGTAATGAAAATAATATTCTGCATCTCATTCTACTTATTGTCAGACAAAGAATGTTTGGAACACTCAATATTTTTTAACGAAAGTTACACAAGTTGCAGATTAAGATTTAATTGTAAAATTCAATAAATTTACAATAAATTCACTTTATGTCGACTAAACATATGATATGAGATTATACAAATAGTAAATACGATAGTTTATATTATAAATAATGTTATAAAAGACAACAAGTTTTACAACATTAACGTTCATTGCGTCTTATCAATATGTACATGATGCGATCAAGTCTTGAATTGAAATGTGCGTTTACATTTGAAGAGATATTTTCTATTAAGTACACAAAATACAATTCTATAAAGAAATAAAGGATAGTATAGAATACAATGAACGGTGAGTCTATACAATTATATATTTAATAAAACTCTAAATATAACCACTAATACCTCTACAAATTATATGGGTATGTAATTGTAACTTATGTTAAACAATCAGAATACAATGAATAAATTCATTTATCAACGATTATTTAACGGATATATTATAAATCTCTTCTGATATCACTTAACAATCTTTAAACCTTTGCTAAAATCAATGGACAAACCAGTAACCTCACATTAACCTATCTATAATCTTTGGCATCGTGAGAACGCTGTCTCAAAAAATATCCTCTTAAGAACGCTCATAGTTGATCATAAACATCTCCAGCTCTAAGTTATCTCTTCATCTGTAAAGTGTCAGAACAATATTAAGTAAAGAAACCAATTATCAGTAATTAGTTTAATAAATACTCTCGTTTCAATGTGACGCACGAAGATTTTTTTAAAAATAAAACTCGTTAGACTTTGTCTGTATAATTTTATATTTATTTACTCTCTTACGTAAATATTTACCTCGAATTCAAGCAACTCAGTGGAGTATTCTGTTGTTCATTAGCCGGAAGGTTGATATTGGTTGGTGGGCTCTTGTTTAGAGAATACCACTGTGCTACTGGTTTCCTGGCATTGTCCAACATCTCAAGCCAGTGGTCACGACCGATGCCGATCAAGGACGACCCGATAGCCGTGCAGCCGATTAGTTCATTCGGACCGATCCTATTTGAGAATTGTGTAAAAAGTAATAAAATATTTAAGAATATAAAAATTACTCTCATATCAATAAAGTAAATATTATAAAGGGAAGTGTATTTAATAACAATGCTTTAACTTCGTTAACTTGGATATTAATTTTATTAATTTGTATTTAATATTCAGTCATCAATTAATATGTATATTATATTGGTAAATTAACCTAACTAATTAACATTATATGAATATTATTATGCGTGATTTCAAATTGCTAATCAAATAATTTAAATAATTAATAATTTTCAGAAACAACAATTATGTAACATGAAAATCATTACAATATATTTTTAATAAGTTCGGTAATTCATTTTCCTTAGCAACCTTAAGTATATTTTTTAACTATATTTACAATTCTTCATCTATTATATCGACAAAATAAGTATGTTATAAAAGTAAACAAAATATCAACCCGTTATTCGTTTAATACTGGACGGTTATCGTTAAAAGAGGATAATCCGTTAAACCCGATTAAGCTAGTTGCATAAAGCCGTTTTGATCTCGCTACTCGTATATGAAACTTTTCAAATTAACCTTTCGAGGTTTGGAGTTTCTTTTAAAGGATTTTATTTTTGTTACTTATATAAGGAAAAAGAAATATACTAAAACAACACGTTACAAAACTAAACAACACAAGAAATAGATTTGTAAAATAAGATAATTTATAAATTAAAACAAACGACATACAAAAACAAAATAATAATAATTGCAAACGCTGTTTCTGTAATTTGTAATAAAATTATTACTTACAAGTCGTAATCAATGACCTTGATAAGAAGAGTGACGTCATACACGTTCTCCGCGGGAAGGTCAAATACCAACGCCTCATTGTACACCGGGCTGAGGGTGTTCTTCTTCACTGTCGTTTTCTTTTTCTTTATTCGTTTCCCTTGACAGTTCAAGCAGATTTTGACATATGGATCTGTTAAAATAGTTTTCTATTAATACTTTTTGAGGTTTAAATTAAATACTATAATAAATAATTACAGACTCTACAATAACCTAATAGCTTCTTTGTTCTTAACAACTATAAAATGACATTTCATTACACCAAAAATATTATAATGACAATTACTTTTAAAGTTGTATGTCAAAAATTTCTTTATTTTTTATTTATAATGACATAAATGATTTATGTCTTCATCTTACAAAATGTATAAATCAATTTATATTATAAAGGTCAATTAGATCTGCTCTTTGATGCAACTTTGTTTATTTCTTGTTGGAGCCCGTCTTTCGTTACATTAAGTAGGTCAGGGACTGTTACATTATAAGGGACCCGTAAAACTTTTGAAAGGATTCTGTACACTTAAAAAAATATTATATTTATTTGTCTATATATCATTTTTTTCTGGTAAAATTACAATAAATCATATGAGTTACTTTTAAATAAGCTATTATTTTAGTACTGGATCGAATCTAGGACTCGTTAATTTAAAATTAAAGTTACATACATAATACTATTGATATTTGAATATACCTGACGATCCATTTATATCCATGGCCTTAAGGTTCCTGCCCTTTATGACGGTAACGGTAAGTCGACCAGCAGTCGGCAGGTAGCAGAGTGAAAGCATCAGTTCACCGAGATCTTTTTTCTCCTAAACAATAAAATGCAATATAATATTGAAATACTCGATACAAATAAAAGTAATATTACATTCTACACAAAGAAGTTTAGTTCATAAAATCTTAAGATTTTTTCCACTGAATTAATCTTCAAAGAGGCAATATCTATTCAAAGATATATTTATTAAAACTCAAACCTAAAACTAAATTCATAAAAAATATTATGTTCTTGAAGATTTTATTTACTGTCTAGAATTTTTGGATTTTTTGATGTATTACATCAACGTCAATTTCAAATTATTTTAATGTCATTAGTACGTCCAAAAACTGGAATCATGCTGAGATGAGGGTACAAAGTAACCATTAATCACCCCAATATTCCTATTTAGGAGAAGACCTTCGTCACTCAGAGGTGGAATATAAATCACTGAACGGTAACTGGATATTGTAAGTTAGTGAAGTCCTAATTGATATAATCCCTAAAGATATTATATAAACATAGAAATTGAAATTATTATTTAATACTTAGTTTTTATTACCTTTTAAATAATTTATTTATAATTATGAAATTTTTACATGTAATAACATAATTTATTATCATAAAAAAATAATCTTAATTATGTTGGGAAGATAAAAAATGTACTATCATAAGAAAAACATTTTCATGAAATGAAATAAGTCACAAGAACTTTATATAACAAAATGAGATACTCGCTAAGTTTTTATCTTAGCTTCTTAGAAAATCTTGACTGAAATTGGCAGTGAAATTACCATGAAATATGCTCGCGAAATAATAGAAGTTGTTTAAAACTTCAGTTGTCTTCAATATTTATTTTTAAGGTGCAAAATATGTCTCTATTTAGCAGCGAAGAAATTGAATTTTCAATAACGAACATTGTTAATCACAGCTATCGATATTTGAAAAGTATTTTTTACCCATCAATGCATAATATAAACCAACCTGTGGTGGTGCCAGTATGTTCATAGTGTATTCGATCTCTTGGTGAAGATCAGCTGATTCAAGCAATCCCTTTAACACCACATGGCCTATCAGATCGTGGCGACTGAAGCGGTCAAAATCGTATACTGAGAACTGAAGGTAGCGCTGACGAAGTTCTTCATAAGGGACACTAGAAAAAAGATATAGCTAAGTATAATTGAAGAAAACGGAATAGACGATCTTTTGACCCCGTAAACTTTAAATTAATAAATACTAATAATATAAGACATAATAATAAAATAATTGAAATAACCTTGCCAAGGATTATTACTTTCAGTGTTACTCGTATTTGAATTTATTACACGTTCTAAAGAACATCTATTTGAATTAACAATTTTATCAAACTAATCAAAAGTGATATGTATATAATTATAATTTAAATCTTATAATCTAATCTAATAAAAATATATACATTAAATAGAACGTTCTAATTACAAAATTCGATTCTCATTCCAACATTTCTCATTTACGATTCTAATCCTTCAACATAGTTAAACTTATATCATTAGTTTTATATTCATAATTTATAATTAATATTCATATACATGTAAGTATCGTATGTAACCCGTTAAGAGTAACCTACAAGTCAAAATCTTTACAAGTCTGTTTATTTTAGTTTATTTATCCTTGTTTCAGTAAATTGTGAGCCACAAGACGTCTATTTATTTATTATTTGCACTCCGCACAGACAAACCAACAAAACCATCTAAACTCTATTAGACTTTCAAAGTGCTATGCTAATGGATTTTCCTAAGGATTCTTATAAATACAATCTTGATTCAAAGTTGATTTTTAGGTTAAAATAATTGTCAATAAAATTATAATATATACACGAACAGTTAAAGTAAAATGGAGCTTTTTAAATATTTGCTCTAACAAGCAGCAATGAACGTGTTTTTATAGGAAGGGTAACGACTGAGGTAAATATTTAATGCTCCCCATGGACACCCTTAGGATACAGGAGACAACACTTTAGACCTCACGGCAACGAATATGAGTATTTACTTTGTAGAGCGCATTATCTTTATCAGCAAAATACATATATATAATATATACATGTGTGTTTTTCTGAGTTTATTTAATTATGAGAAAATCTAAATTTATATTTACCCTCATAAATAGTTTTAGTGTCTCTTTAAAATTCGAAATTAACTTTTCACTAAAAGCCTATGAAAGTATATACGATACTTACATATAAAAAACATTTTTTAAGTTTTCTCTGTTTATCTGACTGTCTGTCTATTAAATCTCTAAGCCCGCTGGATCGATTTTAAAAAAACTTTCACGGGGGAATAGCTGATATTTTAAGGAGTAACTTTTTTTATTTAAAAAACTATTCCGCTCGTATGAAGACGTGGGAACAGCTTGTTAAAAATAAAAGTACAATGAATCGACTAGTTTTGAAATATATAGTTTTATTATAAAATATCGCTTACCTAAATAAGAAAGTTTCATTGAAAACGGGGTTCAAATTCTTCCGGTGGACTTTGGTTTGGAATTTCTTTTTGCGATCTGGTAACAGGAACACCTTGATGTACGGGTCGCTGCTTCCTGACACATCCTTCACTGGTAAATCCCGGGCTTCAAATATCTGATGAAAAATAAAGTTTTTTACCCCGACGACTGTTTCTATTTATCAAAATCGCTAGGTCTACAAAGTTTATGTAAATATTAATAATACATTTTATTTATTCGTATTTTCCTTTGAAAGTTCCAACTCTTCAGATCACTGCAATCAATAGTTTTATTGACCTTGACAACTTCTAACTAAAAAAGGGGAATAGTACGATGTTTCTGCGAGATATCTAACAAATTGTATTTAACTTTGCGGCTTCGAATTGACTCGTACCGGAAGCAACGGTCGGGACCAACCCAAGGCGTAATTGTTTTAAGGATTGTTCACGTATTTAGTTATCTGACATTTAATGGTATTTTAGACATTAAATATATATTATTTAATTATCTATCGGACAATTTAATAAAAAAAGGAAATGTGTACTGAGACGATTTTTCTTATCGCTTTAATTTGAGTTATTCGTAAATCGTCAAATTTTTATTAATGGAATACCTAAACATGTGTATAAATGATTTAAAACATAACTTCTTATGTTTTTTTTTATATTTGTCACATAAATATTTCATTTGTGGGCGAATATATTTAGTTTTATATCAATTAAGAACTTATTTGTGTTCAAAGATATTATATCATCCTCGTTAATAAAAATGTTTTAGTAGAAATATACATATTATTAATTCTAAATATTTTATTATATATTATACATATAATATAATACGCAACAATTTACGAAAGTAGATTTATAAGGTTCACTGAAATTTTGATTAAAATATATATTTTAATGTACTCAGACAATTGGTCTGTTTAATTTAATTCCATTGTAGAATCAAATATTTTATGATATTTAAACAGTCAAGATTTGGTAGTTGATGTTACCTTTACAACTAAAGCTTCAACTTCTTGATCGTACTTCACCGCGAAGTGTAGTTTTCCACAGAACTCAAGATCACCGCTGTCTGTTGAAGACTGACGAACCAGCTCACTCTTGTACAGCTCCGGCTAGGAAAAAATTATATATATAAATAATTATATGAAAATGACTTATGTTTGTTGGTGAATAATAAATATAGATACTGTATATATATATCTTAGAAATTGTAATATTTAAACGAATCTTAGCAGCGTGGGATAGAACAATGTCCCTTAACCGTAATTCGAACATTCAAAAAATATTTTTAGCACTTAATTTTCTAGCACCCACAATATTTGAATACCAATACTCATTATTATTTTCATGGCCATTATAATAATAACTTTTGTTATATCTAATTCATATGATTGCTTTTCTCCACAGAACTGTCTAAGAAAGCCTTACAAGAAGATCTTGTCCTGATTATGTATGGAGATAATACACAATGAATAATAAATGTAAGCGCTTCTTTAAATTGGTTTTCAGTCTTAAGCTTCCCGTCCCGCTTAAACCTTTTTCATGTATTCATAATACATATATCGTGCTTCCGTCTTCATTTAATTTACAATTTAAAACATTGACTATACAGTAAGATTTGACTTGGATTTTGTTAGTGAATCCCATATGGAAAATATTTAAATATTAAAACCCACCGCTTGCATAATCACATGATACGAGTATTATACTATTAAACCAAAATCAGTTTCTGTTTTATAGAATTAGACAGAAAATAACAGTAACATTTTGCTCAGTGAGTCGTGAATATATTACAAAATCTATAGATAAATACCTATATATAAAAGTATAGATGTTATTAAAAAATCCTTTGACATTTGTACATCCGTGGACCATCATTTGTTTTGTTTGATTTGGATATGTTAGAGATACGGTTATCCTTACTAACAAGGGGATTAAATGAGACATCAAACATATGGGTATCATAAGATGACATACTAACGAATGATAAATTCATAGAAAAGAAAATATGATTTTTTATATATTTTATAAATAGTAAGGTAGTGTTTTAAACGTCTTTAATACAAGATTTTACTTTACTTAATTTTATAATACCTGTTATACGAAGAGGAAAAAAGAACGCAGAAAGAGATGGTATGATTTAAAGAAGAGTTAACTAAATATATACATATATACATATATACATATATATATAACATATATTATAAATAGTAGGAAGTTATCAACTGTTATAGAAAGCTGAGTCGAACGCAATTCCCTTACTAGCCTCATTTCCACAATATAAATAGAAATGTAGGTCTTTGTTAATTGGAATAGAAATATTCCTGAGAATATATGTATATGGTATAGTTTATAAATTATTTTTTTAATCAAATCAATTTATTTATATATATATATATTAGAAGTATGAACTTAAAAATGCAAACATATTTATATATATTATATATATATAATTGTATGTATAAAACGCTAAAAAAAATTAATCACACTTTAAAAAGTATAATTTTCGTATACAAAAGAAATTTATAATATTTTACTATAAAGTATATATATTATATGCAAAATATAAATTATTATATAGTTCACTGAACTATATATAACTATAGTAACACATTTCATTTACAGTTATGATAGATCTATCTATCTATAGCTATCTCTAGTGTAAAAAAAACTACTATAAAAAAAACTCAAGTCAAAAAGGCAGTTATATCTAATATAATATAATAATCAAACTCACAAACTGTATATTATTTATTAGCAAGTAAATTGTTAGTAAATAGACATCCTCATCCATGGCTTAATAGTTCAGGGTTGGTTCGGAAGTTACCGCCATTAGTAAGATTGTATTTAACAATAATAAGGATAAAGGAAGCAGGAAGGAGGGAGGAAGGAGGATTTCAGAGAGGAATTGTAATTCCGGTTCTCTCATCCCGCGTACAAAAAGCTTTTCTATATTTCACTGTCAAAAAGGAATACTGTAAAAAATAATACTGAGCTTAGAATCCGTATCGGTTTTTTGTTCCCTTTTCATGTTTTATCTTCTTATTATGTGAGAGTTATTTAAATGCTTTTAAGCTTAAACCCTAAATCTCATTTGAATTTAGATGAAATATGTTTTAAAAATTGTTATCGTATCTTTTACTTTAAAGATAAGTATAATTAAAACCAGTGGGTCATGGCCTGATGTCCTTGAGACAGTGACATTGCCTTGATCAGTAACTAATAGTTTTGTCTACAACAAAAAAGCAAATAAATTCTAATTATTTGAACATTATATCTCCCAAAGAGAAATACCAATTATAAAGCAGTAATTAAAACACTATGCACATATTTGTATTTACTCTCATTACGAACTTATTTTATATGAAAATCATTACAGATTTTAAAGAAATTAACTGTAAAATAATTTTGTGGTATTTAAATTTCAAAGGAATAAATTAATAAAATATTAGCTCTCAATTTATTCAATTGATTGGTTTCCTTTTTGAATACACAAATTTATAGAAACTGGAGCTTATGTAATTGAAATAACATCTTTGTTTATTAAAAAACATTCATCGTAGTACGAGTATTATTCGCAAACTAAATAATAAAACAGAACATTCTAACAATAATATTTATACAACTATATTATCAGGTGCAAATACAGGATTTGGTATAGAGAAGGGGGAATTTTTGGTCCAGAAATTTGGTTAATGCCTTATATACTTAAATATAAGCGTAATTGTATATGCTACATACCTTGAATGTGTATAATGATATATATGTTTTAATAAAATGTATGTATTGGTCAAAATTAAATGATCCTTGGTTCAGGGATGCGCTATTGTATCCATCACTACCATACCTAAATATTTTTAACATTTTAAAGCATTTCTCGTTACCTTAATGAGTCCGATAGATGAGTCCGCCCTCTCCAAGCTGCAGATGCTGAACTGAATGGACGGCAGATCCAGGCGGTGAGAGAGTTGCCTCTGGAACGTTTGATGGCGATCCGGTACGATGGGCAGCGTGGTTTGACGAAGAACCTGGGAGGGCATTTTAAACTAAATATTATTTACTTAATAAATTTAAATTAGTCTTCTTTAAAATATTAAAAAAAACCGTACAGGTAACTCGGACTTTTCTACCGAGAGTTCCATACAAATTTACAGTCTTCGGAAATAAAGGAGGTATTTTTTTTTATTTGTCATTGAAAAGAATTATGCGTCATAAAACAAAAAACAGAAATATAATATAGTTTTGATTTCCCGGAAAACAACCTGGTCTTGTAAGGGTTCATTCGTTTTCCTTTTATGATACTGAACCCTATAAATGTAGTAATTGTATAAAATTATCATTAGTATTGGATTTTGTCTGTTACTCTGTTTGTTCATTCCCACATTAGACGAAATAGTAAAGGACAATAGACAATAGACAGAATTTGTAAAAATGTTTGTTTAATATTTAAATATATATGATAGTGCTAATTGCATATAATTGTCTTATTTCCATATATACTTAGTAGACGTTAATGTAAACCTAACATGTACTAAAACCTCAATGTGACACATTAATTAAGGTACAAATCGGTACAGATGAAATGATAAGTAACAGCTAGTTTAAATAACGCTACTCCACTTACATAACTTTAATACCAAAATGCATTTTGCAACAGTGTATGAAATGTTTCATACAAAGTTTCGAGTGAGGCTAATTTAATTTTACGTAACCGCTTTAATAGGATAATATCATAAAAAATGGATTTAATAAATCCGTTTTATATGATTTTCATTATCAAATGGAGCGGATTAAATTTTGGTACGCAATGTAACGCCATGGATGTAGAAGTAAAAGATATGACACTTGTTACATTTAATATACTTTTAAAAATACAAATTATTAGGAATCGTAATGTAAAAGCTAATGTTAATGTATAATTAGTTAATAGTTTAATTTGATTTTTTTACACCATATCTAGCTAAAGCTATATTAGTTTTTTCTCCAGAAAAAATATTCATTTCGCCTTTTTTTAAATTCATCTACAAATTTTGTCAGATTTAAAATTTTGTTTCTACGTATGTCTAACTTAAAAGTGATTATGTTTATTGTGTAAATAATACCACCATTATTTTTTTACTTTAATTAAACCCTTTTTTAAATTTAACCAATCATAAAACCACCCATATTCTTCTTGAATCACGAATTGCAATTTTATCTTGCAGCTGCTCTCAACAAACCTGTACTCTTTTAAACAGTTTTTGCCCCTTCAAGTCCGAGCCCGTCGGTTTCCGACGTCCTGGACATCTAACTGTTTCCGATTTTGACATATACTGAATGTTTCTAAGATAAAATTTTTGGAAATTCAACATTTAAGGGAAATTGAATTTATTTTTCAATTTATGTCCATCAAATAATATCTGTAACATTGTTATAAAAGTATTGTGTGATACATTTTTACTTAAAATATTTTATCATTTTAAAATGTTTGGAAAGTTTATAAAATTTCACGATACCTGATAATTATGTCTTAACTTATAAACTTAATAGCAATTTTTCTTGATAAGAGTACTCTTGCATCCGAGCGAAGATTTATTTGAAAAACTTAAAGTCGATTATAAATAGCGTTGAAGTTCTCAGCTTCAGATAATTATGAATAAGATAAAAAAAACCCTAATTTGTAGCAAATAATTCATAGTTATCTTTTTCATTAAACACAAACATACACATTACATACCGACTTATGATACCTCTACCCTCGTAAAAATATATATCACTATATTCATGATGTACATACTGGTATACCACTATATAAATACAAAGATATAACATTTCAATACCCTTTTGTCCTTTCTGACAACCGTTTCTCCTTTGTTTGCTAACTCTTGACGAGATTTAGTTTTATTGATATAAAAAATGTATTATAAAGTTATTCAAGTATTTTGTATTTGTATAAGAGTGTACTGTCTCAGACACAATGAACGAATGTATGAGAAACTGAAAATAAATATTAAAACATTCTTTACGATATTTGTTCAATATGTTTTAAAATAATTCTTAATACATAAATTAAATAACACTGCTAAAATAATAACTTATTGGTCTCAACTAATAATTAACATTTAGCTATGCCCACGATTTCGTTCACTTGTTTTAAAATGTAAAAAATGTGTTTTATGTTTTTAAAAGAAATGTAGCCTAAGTTACTCCTTATAATCAGCTATCCGACAGTGAAAGTAATGTTAAAATCAGTCTAGTTTCAGAGATTAGCTGGAATGAACAGTTAAACAGACAGACAGACAAAAAAATATTTTTTTTATGTAAATGTACGTACCGTATATACTTTAATTTGCAATTAGTGAAAGCTGTTAATTTGAAATTACAAACAGACATTTCAATTTTATTTACATATATAGCAAAATGAACTCGAAAACCAATTAAACTTAAGAGTTATATCCAACAAGGAAATGATATTAAATTTGTGAATAATAAGGGACTAAATATTGACAACACGAGACGGAGACGTGACGGGGACGTGATGGAGACGTGACGATACAAACACAATAGCGATCACATCACAGAATATATTAAAATACTAAAGGACTCAAATATTTGACGAAACGTTGACCTTTCAAATCTTTTGAAGTGATATCAGTGAACTTATTTATTGTTTTATTTTTTAATATTTTCTTTTAAGTATATTGAAATTCTTGTAAATTTAGTTAAGGATTGTCTAAAATAACAAGAACATTTTTTAGTTTTTTATAAAATCTATCACTTGGAATTGGTTTGACGAGTAATATTTATAAGACATTCGGATAATATTACTCTACACGATCCCTCGGCTTTATCTGTGGTTGTTATGAGGAGACCTTCTTATCTTAGATTATTACTTCATATTCTAGAAGACCACGCAGAGGGCTGCGTGGTTGGTTAAGTATTGCACCATTTCAATAAATGTTAACACAAGTATCCGTACCAGCACTTAGTAAGTAGTAGTTAAGCAATATATGAGTATGATTTACCATTTACATTTACTCTTTGACAACCAAATAGTAAATTTTCATTTTTAGAATTCTCTGTATTATTTCTAGGTTTCTGTTTATTCTAGCCATATCTTTATGGAGGTTGTTATCAATATTTATCAATAAATAAAAAAAATCGTCTCGGTAAATATCTCCCACATTAGTAAAGTCCGTAATTATATCCGTTAGTTGAAAAAGTAATTGAATCGACATTCTTTTTATATAGCAACCAGCCGTGCTCACAAATACATTCGCGCGGGATATTTATTTAAAATAAAAGTAATCTAAGTTAATCCTTTTAATATCAGCGATTCACCAATTAAAGTCCTGTTAAAATCGGTCCATCCGTTTTAAAGGTTAACCGGAACAAATAGACAGTATGAACCGTATTATATACTTTCATATGCATTTAGTAAAAAGCTGTTAATTTAAAATCACAACCAGACACTTCAGTTTTATTTATATGTATAGACAAATAATTTTTTTACATGTTAGTAATACTTATATTTTTTCGTTCGATTTTCACTGCCAAATCGATGACGTGAATTCCCACACATACGTTGAATGTAACCGTTGACTTTTAGTGGGAAGGCTTAAAAATAGCAGTCTTCTTTGCTGCCGGAAATTCCGGCATATCCGCCGGCCCGTCCGTTCATGGGATATTTCCAAGGAAAAAAATAAAGCTATACGAGTGTAACACACACTAGACACACACAGGTGTGTCTTGACGGCCATCTTTCAACATGGTTAACATAATAATATTAAAATTAAAAATACAATTCAATAATATTTCTGTTTCTCAAACATTATTTGTCAAAATAAATCAACAATAACGGGTCTCTCTCCCTCACTCCTGACATTAGAACTAATTTTTAATTTATATAACATTGTTTGAAATCTACTTCGCTGAGACTTCTTTTACATGTAAGTTACAGTTTTTTTTTGCTATTTGTTTGATACTTTCGATAAACATAATTATACACAAAGTACGTACTTTGATATATATAGGATATTTTTGAAAGACTAATTTTTTGTATTTTGTTTAAGATTTATGCAATGATTCCGTCTTGAGACACTGAGGTGGCCTCTGAAAATCAGGTTTTTCCCAGATACCACTCTATTTTACTGATTTTATTATTTTAAATTTTCATATTTCGTTTTAGTTTCATTTTTTATTTTATTTTCTTTTTCTGTTTACATTTTAGTTGTGTACTTGTGTGAGTTTTTGCTTTATTTAAATGTAGAAATGAAAGTGAATATCTGAAATAAACTCTTTCTGTCGTTGTTTCTTAATATGTTTCTTTACAAAGCAAAAGAAAGACAAACAAACTTACATTGACACTAATGGAACTATTAGCTAGGATTAGGTCTTGTTTCTTTATTTATGACATATCTAAAATGAAATATATCAATTAAGGCATGAAGAAAGCATTATGTACTTCACAGTGGTGTGTTTATGTGAGTAACATATTTCATAAAAGCTTTTTGTTGTAGTGTTGTTTCTCGTAAGCGATGAAATGTTTTCCTTCAAGAATATTATGTTTTTGGTAAAAATATGATCCTATGCTACTTTATTACCACCTTATCGATAGTTAGTTATTAAAATAAAACGCGGACTCGCCAAATGAAAACACGACTAAATGTCATGTTTCTTTTCACAAAAAGTAATTTAAATAACATTATTTAGTTATTTAAGCTCTTAAAGGGTTAATTAAAAAACTTGTCTTCATTTTTTACGTCTGAAACGAAACCGGTACGTAGTTTTTTAATTTCTAGCAGTACGACACGGGCATTACGTAACTTAAAATGATATTATATTTTAGTCACCGGGAACATTTTTATCAAAACTCAAAATATTAGTTTAGTAATTGATTATCTTTTTGTGTGTCTTTGTTTGGTCATCATCAGCAACTCTAATGAACGGTGTTTGATAATATCGGTATGGTTATAGTCTACTGCTCCGGTTAACATACAGAACGTTTTTGACAAAAAAAAACTTATTTTCATAGATAAACACAAAAAATAATGTTACATTAAAAATAAAATACAGATGATTATTTGATTCCGGGAGAGCAGACAAAGACAGTGGCAATAGCTAATATGTTAATAAATGTAATATCTTTGTCCATTTGGGAGCATATAACTCGAGAACTACTTTTTATAGGAGAATACTTTTCCTGGCGATGCCATCCATGTAATTAGGAATAAATTGATTCACAGTGAATTTAAATTTTGCTGGAATGGGATTCTTAAATTATGAACATAAATTTTCACTTTAATGAAAATAAAACTTGAATTTAATTGCGATGAATAAAATTAAAGTAAATGGATTCTCGATTCGTACTTTAGGTTTTCTTTTATTTCAACAAGTCTCAGTACAATCCGGATCTTAAATAGTCTGCTAGTAGGATACTTGTTGATTAATGAAAATTTGTTTAAACTTTCGTTACACGGATATCCGTTTAACGTTATTCTACACCATAGTTATAATAAGTGTAGATTACTACATATTGTATATATTTTTTATACAAGTTAACTCTGTTTTTCCATTATCTGTAGGCTTATATAACGTTAAACAAAAGTAGGTATTTAAATGAAATACAATATACCTTATAATAATAAAAAAACAAGAGAATATCTCATGTTTTTTTGATAAAAGCTAAATTAAATTTTAACAAACAAAGTAAATATATTACATACTTATAGTACTGAAATGCATGTTTTGTGTGTGTGTGTGCGCATGTGTATATACCAGTGCCAGGAAAGGTGTTGTTGTTGTTGTAATAGTTAAATATACACAAGAAGAACATCATTGTTTTTATCAGGAACATGATACACGGCCCTTTTTTGGCACATTATATTAGAGTTAAGTAATATGATATTACCTTCTTTCCTGCATCCTTATGCTCCTGTACATACTCTTGCTTCAAAGGTTCTGTCTGGAGGTCTGGGAGGGAGTGGCTGATTCGAATTGCTGCTTGACGGGAGAGGGAGTCACAGTTGCTGTCTTCAGAATCACGACGGGTTCTGATGAAAAAATATATATATAATACAATAATATATGTTTTACTACATAAATAAACTGAAATATAAATTGTATTCATCTAAATAACAATATACAAATTATTAACCTATTACATAATTTGAATGCTACAAAAATATAATTATATTTCAATAAAATCAAAATAAAAAAATGAAAAGTAAACCGTAATAATGAAGCACGTCAAGTAAAAAATCTCCCTCAACATATAATTAAAATCGTGTTAAAGAGAAGGAAGTATTTATTTTCGAAAATACGCAAATTCACATCTACATTAAAATATTAAAATTAAATGTTTTATACTTTTTTAATATTACACACATTCAGAATGACAAACACGGAAGTGATTTAAGATATATGAATTTATAGAAATCGTTATCAAATATATTATAAATATTTTTTTTTTGTATTATAATTACTATTATATATAACAATCATTAATTAAATCGGAATTTACTCAACTAGTTTGGAACTAACACAACCGTGCTTAGAGATTATGAGTAAGGACCCCCAATGGGTTCTAAACTGCTCGGTTCAGATTTAATTAAAGTAAAGCCTAAATATATATAATAATATTGCAAAGTCGTAATTGATTGACAGAAATGATAAATATATACAAACCTTCCCATAATCCATCGCCACGTGGCAGCACATTGGTAGCCGACAGCAGCGAGCAGCACAGCCGCCATCGCTGCTAGCATCAACGCTGCTGCGTAGTCCACTGAGCTGCCTCGTATATTTGTGTGCAGCTCTAGACCTTCAGGAGGCCAGATTTCTGTGAAATTTTACATTCAATTAATACATCTTTTAAGCATGCTGGTGGAAAAAAATTGAAATTAAACCATTTATAGGGTTGAAGTTTTTGCCAAATATATTTGTTGATATTTAAATTGCAACATCGAATTCTTAATCTTTTAAATTATGTATAAATAATCTGTATCAAACAGCCCATTTCGAAAATTCCATTAGTAACTTAATTGTGTTTGTGTACTTAAAAGCCAAGAAAACTTTATCAAATTTTAAATTTAAGGTCTAAATACACAAGTTCCCGACAGAGATTAAAAATGTACTAAATCCGTTTTAAAACATTCATTCGATAAGATTAAATATTAATATTTTTATTTAACATTATAATTTAAGCTGAAAAGTGTGAAAATTATTACCTCAAGCTTTTAATTGAAAACCGATAATTAAGTTTAAAATGTCTCTGAGCTCGTTAATCACTTGCTGTCAAGTGGCTAACAACATTTATGTGCAGAATATAAAGTTTTTATAACAATATATGTATTTATTATTACAAACATATCTTTTAGATTTTATTATTTTTTGTTTCTTATATTTTTGGAAATGTAATAGTTATGAACCTAAGAATTTTCCAATTAAACACTATTATTATTAAAACATTTATTACACGCGAGCACAGCCACGGGTAAAGCTAGTATGTGTATTTTATAAACAAAAAACATTCTATTGAGAAGTTATATCTGTAAATGATAGTCACTAAAATGTTTTCAATTTAAATTAGAAAATTTCAAAATTTTCTCAGACGATAAGAATTAAGAGATAATCAAAGTAACGAAATCATTAGACCGTAATGATTTATCAATATTAATTATCAGCAATGGGTTCATTGAATGTTCAGTGAATTGACAGATTAGAAAAAAACTTTAACGTACATAAATATTTTGGAACGATGGAAATTGTGATAGTTGAATAAAACAAAAGAAAAGTGTTATATTCTGTTAAAACGTCGTAAAGCCTTAATAAGTACTTCAATTTCATGTTTACTTTTATCCATCATCAGAAAAAATCGTAGGTATATATTTTTGAATGTCTTTGCGTCTCAGCAGCTGATTTTATGAAAAAAGTTGTATCAAAATTGGTTTAAAAATTTTTTAATGATTAAAATATTAAACGATAAGTATATTAATATCTTTTGTTATATCAACTTGTGAGATTGGTTTATAATATGAAAATGTATACCGGGATAATTGGGATATAAGGATCTCATGTCACTTCCGTCAATTACCAACTAAACCTTTAGTGTTTATCTTGTTAACGAAGGTATCATTCAAAAAGGCTTAGCCTCAATACCAACATCTACTATTAATTTGTTACATTTAGGGTTTCCAACATTCATTATTTATATATATATATACAAAAAAAACTCTGTTATTTGCAACCCTAATCACGATTGTATTATAGATTTTGTGGGGCAAAAATTACAATATAAAAACAGAAGGTTTCCCACGTATGAATTCGTATCGAGCATTCGCTATCAATACGACCCGACCCTAACAACCCACGTCGAATAAATGGAATCCGATAATACAGGTCCAAATAAATGTTAAATTATTCATTTTATTCCGATCACATCCCTGTTATGTTTAAGGGAAAATGGCAAATTGTTAAATTAAACGATTTTAACAAAGGAGATCTTGGTCTATTCGCCTGTGTAAGTCAATTAATAGGGTTGACGCTTATTAGTTTGAAACTGAAGCATGGCTTCAAGCAACTTAAGTACTTACTATCTTTTATGAGGAATTTGAATAGATTTTAATATAACCACAAACAAACAACACTTTATACAATATAAAATGTAAAATAAATTATATAATATTTAGATATAATTATAGTTCTTGTAGTAAATAGCCAAAAGCTAAAACTTTCAGATAACTTGCCTAAAATAAGAACAGTGTAAATGAAATGAAATTTAAAGCATTTTTTTAATACGTTTTTTAATAATTAAGAAATTATTTAAGTATAAAATAAAATAACCTTACCGGCGTTATTTTTAATTTTTGCACATTGGAAGGTGGAGAATGATTTGCAACGTTACCTTCAATATGGTACCAATTCAATTTATTAATAACAATTAAATAAAATACATCAATATTATAAAGGGATAAATTATGTAAGTTTATATTTAAGAACTTTCGAAACTAATCAAAATTGTTTTAACATTTATTTAACTTTAATTAACTTTCAGTTTGATTAGATAAATTGTTTTATATACTCGTATATGTAGTAGTTAAGGAAATATCATTTAAATTAATGTAGAGAGAGGACGGAGTTGCTGACAAAAGCTAGTTTATATAAAACATTAAAATAGATTTAAATTTTATTTGTCTAGTCATATGTACTACGATAATCGAGAAATATAAATCTATAATAATATAATATATATGTATCTTAATTACAAATCAGCCACGAACAAAACATATTTTTTTTATTATAAAATTGCAATGATCTAGTTAGAACTCGCATATCGCACATAAATCAACTATATATATATATATATATATATATATATATGATTTAAACCGTTTAACCTTGAATCGAATTATAATTAGGTAAAAACATAAAACCCTTGTTAACACAAAATTATAATATGAGCAAGGCTGTCTGGGATTGATTATATTTCTGGTAATTATTATAATGAAATAAACGTAGCAATTAAGAGAAAATTTTAAGTACAAAAAGTTCTCCTGTAGCGAAACTTTTCATAGCATAGAAAACGTTAAAAATTCCCAAACTTAAATTAGGTAGTAATGACGCTATTAAGATCGAAAAATGTCCTTGATTTTGAAGAAATTTCACTTCAACAAATAAATAAATTATACAGTTTAAGGAAAAAACATTTAATTAACGTCAAGGGAATTGGTATATTAAAAATGAAGCCCAAAATCTCGTAAATGGTTACCAATTTATTATCAGAGTAGTACTGGAACGAAATTGTAATAAAATATCACTGTCGCTGTAATTTAGGTTACGGTAAATTTATTTACTTTTTTCTATCACAAATCTGTTTAATAAAAAGTACAATGTCCTCGAAAACGGTGAAATTATTCCCATTTATAACCAAAATGGCGGGTCTCATTGTAAATTACGGGACCGTTCAACTAAAACTTAAGCTCAACTTTTCAGACGTTTTACACACGATACATATAAACGCAGCGATTTTTCACTAATAATATTTTTTATAATTACGATACTCGACAAAACGTGCATGTGTAAATAAATCCAACTTGATAATAGTATGGATTTTATTAATAACTTGTAATAATTAAGTTAGATATGAATGAAATTTGTAATTAGATATTATGATTATTTTAAATATGTTTATTCTGCCAATTAAAGCTGATAATGGTATAAAAGCCGGCCTCAAAACAAAACGCGGCGTTTTTTTCGTATAAAATCGCTGCGATTCTTACCCAATTATAAACGGTGGCGTTAGTAAGAACATTCAACCACAACTCCACAACTTGAACAGTTATACAGAATTACCGCTGGTTTTGATACTTAGAGAGGACTAAAGTAATATTTATCATTGCAGATTTGTGGACGCGAGTGTAGGGAATGGCAAAGTTGGTAAGAGCTAAGCTAAGATATATTCAAAATATTATTTAAGTAATCATCTCTATATATATTATTGTTATTTTAATTTATCTTATTCATCCGTTCCTGTATCGTAAATTTACATACTTGAATGTTCCAACCAAAACGACATCCTACAACCAAAACCAAAAAACAATTTGAATTTATCTTCTCAGCATTATGGAAATAAATGTTAAAACTCCATTTTAAGAGAAATGGAAATTTTATACGAGTTTTTTTGTTAAATGCTTCTCTTAAAAAATGTTTAAAAAACCTCGGAACATGTGTAAATCTACATATATAATAGAAGTGTCTGTTTGTAATTCCAAAGCTTTTCATAAAATGCATATGAAAATGTACCTGTCTGTCTATCTGTTAATCTTTGTGCCCTGTTCGTTCGTTCTCTGAAATAGCTTGACCGATTTTAACAGGACTTTCACTGGCGGTAAGCTGATGTTATAAAAAGTAACCTAATAAAAAAAAACATATTCCGCTCGAACAAAGTCGTGAGCACAACTAGTATAGAATAAAAATGGATATTTTTCATACATTTGTCGTCTAATATTTCATAGACCGAAACTTAATTAACGTTCTATTGAAATATAAGAGAGCATTAAAATATTTTTTATGACAGAACTGTATCGTTTCTACCATAAAGATGATTCAAACAACGACATATTAAAAATGGCCACCAAGCAATATCAGTCTTCTGTTGAGGTGAATTAGGTTGATTTTTGCTCATACAACTTATAGCAAGAGGGTAATTTTCGTTGCCAAAAGTAATAATCTTTGGTATTATCAGTTTGAATATAACGCTATCCTTTTAGGTTGTCATAAATTTTATAGAATTGTTACAAAGTAAGAAATGTAACAAAAGGTTATAAAAGAAAAAAAAAAAGTCGGAATCATCTACAAAATAATACAAGAACTACAATTCTGTGTATATATGTATATGTGTCTATATGTGTGTGTCTGTGTGTGTGTGTGTGTGTGTGTGTGTGTGTGTGTGTGTGTGTATGTATGCTTGTGCGGATTTTTATTTGACATTGAAAGAATTAATACTACTGTAACACTTGGTTTCTATTGGGTTGGTCTAATGGTGCATTAGGCGAATCAATCTCAATCAGTCAATAGTCAATATGTCCCTACTCTGCATTAGTATCTAAAAACTATATTTTTATGGATATGATTCATATATTTCAACCATTTTTTTATCTAGTTAGAATTTAAAAATATATAAATCCGAATTTTATATTATTTCAGATTTCTGAAAGAACATTCTTTTAAACATTAAAATAATAATACATAATAATTCTACATTACAATGTATTTTTTAAAATCTTAAAATAAATATTTCATTAATTAAAGCTTTGAACAATCTTCACAAACTATTATAAGATTATATTTTAAGTGGAATAAAATTTAAACAAACGGTATTTAAAAATAATGAGACAACTAAAAACAAGCATTAACTTTAATATAACAGTATTTTAAATAAAAGAAAAAAGAGACAGGGACATTGAGAGAGAGAGAGAGAGATACACGCACACACACACAGTATTTCATACACACACACACCCACACACACACACACATATGGTATTTTGATACATCTAATAAATCTCCCTACCTGTAAGACACGTTAAGGAAATTCGTTCCAACAATCTTTATAACACAAGGAAGATATGTAAGAGCATTAACAGAGATTTATTGTATGCAAAGAAAAGATATCGCAAAGAATAAAGATGTGAGGAATATGTATTATATAAAAAGGATAGATTTGAAAATATATCTTGCGAATTTCATAATATTTCATATTTATATATAAATAAAACAAAATATTTCATAAAAAAAATTGTTGTAAAATTCCGTGATAATTCAAATTCATGAATAAATAATCGACAGCCAATCTAAGAGTGATTATAAGATATTTCTATTTTTTAATTCTAGAAACATGCAGAAACAGTAACAAATGAATACTAAGTACAAAGGCGTATAAATTACATACATACATAATATGTCAAGCAAACATTCATTTAAGTTGAAAGCGTGGGCGTGGTAAACTAATATCCCAACTGTAACACATATAACAGATTACCAGATTTTTATAACGTGTTATGTGGAACTAGAATAAATTTTATTTGCATATTATTATAATAAATCTATATCATATTTAAGGAAACATATGAAACTGACTAAAAATTTAATTATATAATTTCAGATACACTCTTACAGAATATACATGAACACTTCCACACATTCACATCTACTCTACTCCTTCAAGTACATAGCCCAACAATTTTATCATTTTAGACCTCAAATATTTATATTTTATTTAATTTAATTTTAAGCGATTTACCACTCACTGACTCAACGAAATCTCCGAGACTATCTGTCCGATTAACTTAAAATTTTACATAGTTACTTCTTTTGTGACGTAGACGTCCCCTAAGGAGGGATTTTACGGAATTCCTATCACAACAGATTTCAACTTTTTCAAATTTCGCCAATTTATAAGCCTGTAGGTTAGGTTATAATTTATAAGCCTGTAGGTAGGTTTGCTATGACAACAGTTAGCATAACTACGGTTACCATGGCAACCAAAGTTTAGATGAGGTTAGAGGGGGTGCAAAAAGTTGAAATTTGAAAATTAAAAATTGTCATATACAATAAAATCAAGGCCGCATTGTGTAATTGATTACGAAATTGAACCTGATAGGTTTGAAAAATAAATAAATTATATTTAAAAAAAAAATCTTCAAATTTGTCTCTAGTTGTATGCTGGCAATTTTTTCGTAGTGTAGGTCTACTAGGGATCCCGCCACATTACATAACGGGAACACATCTCAATACACAGTATGACATAGGTGATGTGGTTATAATTCTGTATTTAAAATTGAAAAAATGTACACTAAATATAAAATAGAAATTCAACATTTTGTCAACAAAGAAGTCTAAGTTCACATTCAAGTTAATAGCGTGCCGTGTGAAGCGGGTGAGAATCAGCTAGTAATCAATAAATACTGTTTTTTATATATTAAATATTGTTAAATACTGTAGTACTACTTGGGTCCTATATGTAATTGAATGGGAAATGGAAAAAATATAAATCTTTCATTCACATCATTTACATTCATTTATGTTTCTATTAAAATTAATTTAATTATATATATTTTTTTATACTCGGTTCTATTATTTATTTTATATTATTATTAAGAAAATATGAAGTTAAATTAAACTAATTATAAGAATTCAACTCTTGTATACATTACAAGTTTAGATTGCAAATAGTGTTTGCTATTGCATGCCATAGATTTATGACGATAGTGACGATAAAATTCATTAACTGGGAATTGTTATTCAATAATACATTCCTGTATTTGTTATTCAAGTATAGATAAAATTTTAACAAAATAGCAAAGACCGTGGGATTGAATGGAAAAGTAACAGCTTTAACATTACTTTTTATTATAATATTAAAGTTAAAATTACCTTTTTGAGGTGCTGTAATACTAAAAAATAAGTGCATTGTAAAAAAAAACATCATATTCTTTGTATCATAAGGAAACACATCATGAAGAGTTTCCTTTTTTTTTTATTCATAAAAGCTTGTAATAATAGTAGCTATTTTGTAATTAATTTCTTATTATTTTGTTTGTATAATATTTTTATCTATACTAAGATTAATTCAATTAACATTAAACTGTGACCTCAAAACGATTTAAAAACTAACTTTGTAAGTTTTTTATTTATTAATGTTTTTAAAATAAAAGTAGTTCAAGTTACTCCTTATAATATCAGTTATCTGACAATGAAAGTCCTGATTAAATTATTCTAGGCGTTTCAGAGATTAGCCAAACAGACAGATAGACAAACAGAGATTTTTTTATGTAGTGAAACGCTGTTAAATTGAAATTCAATTTTACGTTCAAACACTTCAATTTTATTTACCATATATGTATCGATTTGATTAGTTTAACCAATTAATAATAAACCTTTATTGACATATATATTTAACGTATAAATTTACTGCTACAATAATATGCCTGCTTTTAATTTTGTATGATTACATGAATATCAATAATTTCGTTAAAAATTTGAAGCTATAGTGAGAGTTGAAAGGAGTTTTTTATCCATATCGAATAAACTATAATCCTCCCCGTGATTAAATTAATCAATAAATAAAAATAACGGAAATCCTTAGAATATTTTTAATATTTATTAAGACAGACACACTTATATTATATAATTAATAAATAATAATAGAATATTAAAACGTAAAATTAGGATTCGTATAGAATATAATCCATAAAGGATTATGCCTTCAGTGTAATGCCAAAATCAGAAAATCCCTTTCATAACAGATGTATCATGTTTTCAGGAAAACCATTCATAATGTTTATGATAATGCGCCGAAATTTTACATCATTAACTTGAATTTAATACAGCTTTATCCGTGAATATTACTTATATTTACGATATATTAATATTCATAAATATTCATATATCGAATATTATATTCGTAAAGTAACAAGGATTACTGTAAAGTCTTTATTTTCACGTGTATGTATTATCTTTATATACATAAAACACGTCACGATGTTTGTATGTACGTATCTTTAAAACTACTGAACAGATTTCAATGAAATTTTATAGTTATATAGTTTGGTCCAACAAATAAGATCATTTTTATATCGATTAATTATTTTTAAAATCAAAATTTAATTTGAATTGGTAGTGTTAATAATAACATTTTAATTGATGTATTATAGTCTATAAAAGCAGACGAAGTCGTTGCAGGAACTAGTATATATATGCCGAAGGTAATCAGCCATGAATATATATGTCAGAATAGTTCTAGTCTAACCTAACCTTGCTCTAAATAAACGGGTTGTAACATTATTACTTTATCTTTTTGTAATATATTGAGGTCGCAGTAAACTTGTCTGGTCTTCGGGGAATATGATAAAATAAAATATTATTTTTCTCAATTCGTAAGAGTATAAACGAGCTTTAAGTGAAAAGTCAAGTTTTAATATAATTTATTGTAGATCAAATATACTTGGAAGGATCTAATTAACTTTAATCGTCCTAATTAATAAATTTTACTATTACAAATAAAATTCATATATTAAGATTGTTTTAATTTTTTTTATTAATTTAATTAATAATTGATAGATTCAAATAACGTATTTTTATAACACTGTTTTAATCTTATAATTGCTGAACACATTTTGATCAAACTAAACTTTTATTATAACTATCCAGACGCAGTTATACTTTATTGGATAAAACTCTCTCCATCCACTACTTTTTGAATAGCGAGAAATATAAAATTTTAATGCATTGAAATCCTAAACAAATAATAGATTTCACTGAAGAAACGTGACCGGACAAGTTTCGGTCAACGAGAGACAAGTATCAATCAACAAGTCACTCGAGATACGAGTATCAGTCAACAAGTCAAGAGTCAAGTCACAATACACAATACTTGTCTGGATTAACTCATGATTTCGAACATACTACGACACACAGGTTTACTTACAAATGTTATTTATCTATATCATATTAGATGTGATACAAATAACTTTATTATAAAATAGCCATAGGGCTCGCTTCGCTCGCCGTTTTTTTTATTTTTTAATTTGGTGACCTTATTGACCTTACAGCGTCGCCAAAACATAACCCTGGCATCGTTAGACTATAAGCTTTCATTTGATACCCTGTTTATAAAAATCGGATAAGCGGTTTAGGAGGAGTAGTGCAAGAAAGGTAAAAAGTAATCGATTTTATATGGTAAGATATAATGTCCATTATGTTATAAAATTATCATTAAAATCCCTTCAGTTATGTTATTGGCGTTTTAAAATATATATATAATCGTTAAATAAAAATTATTGTATAATATAACAACACACATACTTTGTTAATTAAGTAAATATTATAGCACTAGCTGTGCCTACGACTTTGTTCGCGCGGAATATGTATTCTTAAGTAGCCTAATTTACTTCTTATAACACCAACTATCTGCCAGTGAAAGTCCTATTAAAATCAGTCCAGCAGTTTAATAGATTAATAGAACGACAGAAAGAGAAAAAATATATGATATATGATATTTTTAAAGAACATTTTCAATTTATAACAATCTTTAACTAAAATAGAAGGGTTGACAAATTGAAAACGATATCTCTTTCGATAAGAAATTGCTTTTCCGACACATAAGGAGATATACGACCGAGCTTATAATAAATTAAATATTATACTCGTTCAATTTATTATATATATATATAAATAATAATAATATCATAAATACGAGTATTATCAACTTTAAACGATAAATAAATTGACAATGCATATATAATGAATCATATTATTACCACTGCATATATAAAATAATCATTTGCATTTAAACTATGAATAGAGTTAGAAAGATTTAGATATTTTGCTTATAATTATTAATGTATATGTAACCAAAATAAAAAAAAGGTCAATTTAATAGATTAAAATATAAAACCACAGATGAAACCGACTGAGTGGCTAGTAAATATTTTTAATTTTTGATACGCAATATCGAATAATATTTATTTAGAGACTGGTAATGTATAGAATGTGGCAAAATACCCATGTTACGTGGTGATTAACAAAACTGAAATAAATATTGTTATAACTTTTTTAAATATCTTTAAACATAAAACATGATTATGTTTCATATCCCTGGATTTTCTGATCAATAAATTGTTTTGTACCTCTGCAAAGTAAAGTAATGTGCATTTAACATTATTTCATAATCGTAAAATTCAAAAAAAGTTAAAACCTTGCTGTTCTAATAGTAATTTGAATGAATATATATGGAATATAGCTGCCACACCACGTTACAAATTTGGGGGACACCTCGTGACCCCCAAATTTTAGTACTAATTCCATTTCAAAACCTATATCATGAACTCAAAGTTCTTAGCTTATAACGAAAGGTATTCATTAACATCTACTTTTAAAACCTATGTAGAGAAACTTTTTTAATCGAGTAAAATCCAATATGGCTGACAATACCACGTGACTTAAAAGATCAACCTATTTTTATCAAATTTGGTATATAGGGGTTTTCGAGGTGACTTATCATGAATCTAGAGTTGGAATTGTAAAATCCGATAGCGAAAGATGAGGGTGGGATTTGTAAAATTCAAAATGAATTCGCCATATTGGATCCGCCATGTTGTTTCAATGAAGAATTCACTCGTATTTTGAAAGTCGACTTCAAGACCTTTCCATCGATTACACAAAACTAATTTTGTTAAGACTAGGATCGTTCGTTGAAAAATATTTGAATATCATTATTGTTCCTAATATTAAGCTAAGTCAAGCACTAATTATAAATTTATTTCGTAATAAAAAACTCAATTTTATATAATTTTTGATGTTCTTTATATTTTATTGGTCTGATGCCACATCTTAGTAAAAAAACTGAAAGAAATAATGCAATAATATAAAAATAATATCTGCAAATTAAGAAGCGTTAGCTTTAATGGGTATTTAGGAGGTATATTAAAATTATATCTACAGATTATATTAACGACCCAGACGATACAAAATTTTTTTATCAATAAAATACATAACTATCTCATCTTCTAACAGATGTTAAATTAAACTCGTTACAAAATATATAAAATAAAATAGTGTTAATAAAATACAAACTTATAGAGTTCGGTGACCTTAAATGACCATAAAATAATATACCAGCGGCATTTTGGAACTTCCATTACGAAGGTATTCAATAAATTCCTTTAACGGCCTATTATCTATATCTAGTTACAAACAAAAGGACTATTACGCCTTCCTTTATATATATAAATATATATGAAGACGTAATATTCTGATATTATGTATATATTTTAACATACATCTCCCCTAAGAATAAAATATATCAAAAGCTTTCTTAAAGATTGTTAATGCCTCATAATACTAAAAGTTTAACAATGGGTTAAACCGACGGTTACGTTAACAATAGTTTAATGGTTCCACCCGCTATCCGAGTTTTCTTAGATACATTTACACGCCGTTTTATGGTAAATAAGAAATAACATTTATCACTGTCAAGATTAAGACATTTATTATTAAGAATAATGTATATATTATAGTTTTTTTAAATAAATCTCTAAAATTCCCTCATGTATTTTGTTCATAGTATCTTAAAACACTTTATTAGTATTGCTGCTGCCTCAAATAAGTATTTTTTATTTATTTTGAATAAAAATAAGTTAATATTGATTATTTATTTTATATACTATTTCTTGCATAATAATAAAATTTATATTTTTATGAAATATAATAGAATTATAGTTATACTAGCTGATTCCCGCCCGCTTCGCATGGCACACTATTAATTTAAAAATACACTGAACTAACTACACTAAATCTAGAAATTCATAAATAAACAAAACCCAAACTAAAAGTCAGAATAAAAATGTGATCGAAAAATTGGAACCAATAATCAATCCCTTTTCGAAAATGATCAAATACAATAATATTTAATAGTCTGCAGGAAAAAAAAACATAAATACACGTGTTAAACCAATATTATAATTAAAATTATTCCCTACACAAATATTTCTTTCCACCCAATAACGGGATAACAGTTATGAAGTTGACTTTTATTTTAAATAAATATTAACTTTGCAATGGAATGAATATTAACTACATATGAATATTCATGATAGTCCCGTTACACCCTTGTCATGGGTTTATAAACGAAACATTCACTGGAATTACTTTACTATAAAAACGTAATTAAACGAATAATAATAAAAAATAATCACAATAATAAAAATTTAAATAATAATGATAATTTCCTTCTATATATATTATTAATTGTTTTTATGAAATCAGTCAAAAAAAGTCGTAGTTTAGTTTATTTTATATAACGCCTCAATTTCAAATATTTATTGTATATTATATATAAGAGGTGTAAAATTTTTTTTTTATTTATTTAATTCAGTTAAGTGTAGTTTGTAGCTTGAAAAATACATCCCGACTGAAACTAACCTTTGGTTCAGTACGTTTGTAATAAAACTACATAACACATTACCTATATAAAATAATTCTTATTATATTTCAATAGTAGTCCTTTATATATAAACTTTTATTAGCAATTTGCGAATAGATATAAAATAATCGGTCTAGTCTAAAACTGCGGGAAATATCTGTAATATAAAATAAACCTATTATCCATATCACAATGTACTAAAATATAATAAAAACAAATGGTATCATAAAGAATAAAACTGTTTTCAGCTATACATAATTAAAGTTTTAGTTAAATTATGCAATATTGCTTAACTGGAATCTAAATGAAAACAAGAAACGTAAATTACAAAATAGTAATATCCTCAAATAAATTTAATTAAATATCATAAATTTCTTCACTACGTTATCAAGTTTAAGAACGGTCAATTTGACCGGTACTGAAATAAATTTGTGTTATATACTATTTTTTATTTAGTTTCGTCTGACAACACACAAATATAAACTGCTAGAGCAATGTTTTTAATTTATTATCAGTTTATTTAGTTGTTTACTTTTTATTGTTTTCGTACAAAAGGAGAAGTTAATGTGATGTGACAATGTCTTTTAGTTAAGCTGTATGTATGGTGGAAAATTGTGGTATAGAAAAAACAATAGAAATAAATTACAATGAAGAATCATATGCAATAATATTTGTCATTAAATTAGTGGAATGTTAACAGACAATTAACGGACAAATATAAATTAGTTAGTTAGTTTTTATGTTAGTATTTCTATGACAGATTCCTGTAACTTTTTAGGTGAGTTAGCGGACTGAGATGATTGATGGACTTTGAAACATCGTTAACGTCTCAGATTAATGGTCTCGATCCTTGAAAAACATATTTTGAAATTTTAATATTTTATTTAATTATTCACTTAGTAATAATAATCTTCATTTATAATGACATGAGTTTCACTTTATTTTAAATAATGCTGAAATAATTTCATCTATTAAAATCCTGTTTTAAAAATATGCCTGTTGTTATATTTATGCAAGAACATACAAAGAAATAATTATTCATTAGATTTAAGTGATTATCTTATAAAACAATTATATCAATAATTTATTAACAGAACAGTCATAACATTTAGTCTTCAAACAAATTGTCTTACTTACTTACTTTGTTTTGAGATAATATTTCATATAATATTTATTTAAAGTCATTCAAGTAAGAAACAAAAACATAAATCGAATTTGGGCAATAATTTTACCTTTAACAAAAGAGTCGTGAATCATTTGAAACACTAACCGGGGACAAAGTGTTCGGGAGTAACCGTTTTTGACCCGGTTTACCGCCGGTTTTGACCATGACATGTAACTGGGTCAAACGAAGTGCTCACAAAATTTGCAAGGATCTTATTTCTTATATTCATTCAAGGTAATAAATTATTTATTTTATATAATACATTTAAATATGTATATAATGTGAGTAAAATATAGGTATGATTTTTAATGTGTCGCGCGCACTTACACCCGGTGAACGTTGACCATGACCAGAATCTGAATCAAACCTACGTCATACTTGACAAAAGCGTCGTGAATGAAGACATATGATAAAATTATATAAATTATTTGAATTTCTTCCACCTCATGTATCAAACATGTAATATTGGATAAATATAATGACATATATTATAATTATTAAAACTGCTTTTATATAAACATTATCTCTCATAGGATGTGTGCGCGCGCATCCTGAATTCTTGACACGTAACAAGGTCACTCTGAACGGACAAAACTCCAAAATTACATCAAAGTAATTCAATAGAACAAATTTCCTTATTAAAATAACAGACAGTGTGAATTAATATTCATATTTTATTCTTTACAGGAAGTAAATTACAAATGACCAAAGTGAAAAATATTAAAAAAAAAATAAACACATATTAACTATTAATCAATCTACAGAGAGATAAAAAAAGTATATTTTTATAATGTTTTACAAAAGCTTATATTAAAATAAAGTAACATTATGTATAATAATTGATAATTAAGAGTATAACGTGTTTTTTTAATCATTTTATAAAAAATATGATAATATCAATATATCCGGATGTGCGTCGATAATTAACCGGTCAACCAGTTGACCGTGACACGAAACTGGGTCACCGCGGGAATGCTCCACAGCCAATATAGCCCACAAAGGAATTTAATACAAGCACATTTCTTTAATTATATTGTTGTTTAAAAACTTTTATGAGATAATATTCTTTGTAAATACAATCTTACCCTTTTGTTTTGGCGGTTTGTCACAAACAATAGAATTATTTGCAAATATTTTCGTTTGTATTAAAAAAATTTAAATTATTAAAATGTGGATTGTAAATATCTATTCTGTGGCATAATTTTACTAGATAATTTTAACAATGTTAACATTTGTCCTGAAAGCAATTATTCTTAATATATTTTTTTATACAAATGGCAGGTGGTTAATGACAGCAGCCAACCGGATAATAAATTGTCAAAAAACTGGGGCAAGTAGAACTTGACCGGTTCTATTATTTCAAAAATACAAGGAAAATAACACATTTCTCCTAAAAGTAACCATTACTTTTATTAAAGTTTTTTATTAATTTTTCAAATTTATTTTAGTTACACTTAAAAAATCGTAGTATCAAAAAGATAATAAGCTGAATTATTTGATTAAACGATAACAGACATTAAAAAATTTTGATATAATAATTTCTTTATAGGTATTATTTTCACTTGAGACGAATAACACAGCTGGAATATAAATATATTTAAACAGCATTTGAAGTATTACGCGTTTGTTCATCTTTAACTGGAATTAATTAAAAGTCGAGATGCTTTTGATCCTGAAGGAATACTTCATTTGATTAATAAACACTGTATACTAAATTACTGCTAAGTTCATAAAATTATAAATTTTACTAATACTCCAATAGAAAATTACTAGCTTCTTCCCGGAACTTTACATAAGTGGTAAACGTATGTCTGTCATTTAGTATGTATAGACATTCTTATCAATTGGCATTTATAATATAAGTAAGATAATGTTAAATAAAAATATAGTACATATAAAAAACATCCACAGAATATTAAATAAGGTATAATGTTGTTTACATTATACCGATGCAAGAAAGATATCTCTAAAAATGTTTGAGATAAAAAATTACAGACAGGGCAAGATCTCCTTAATTACATTAGAGTCATCATTCACTCACAGAATCCGTGAGAATAATGATATCCTTTATTACTGCTAAATTTTCATGAAGGAATTTACTGAATAATTCGTTTTGTGCGAAAAATATAATAGCTATATAGATCGGATTAAGAGCATGATATGGTTCTGTCTTTTACAAATATATATAATATAAAATCAATAATAAAAACGTAAATATAATACGTAATATAATATATACATAATCCCTGTATCTTCCTATTCCTTTATTTTTGAACTCATAACTACAGAACCAGTCAAAATTTATACGATTCCTTGTTATGCCCTTATTCTAATTATTTGGAGTCAACCCAATAATACAAGTTCTTCCATGCTCATCGATCAATCTCGATTACTATTAAAACATTCTTTTTTTTGGCACATTTATCTCTCTATCCATGTGTTTTTCGGCCATTCTCCGTATAATATAAAATGTATAATTTTAAATGTATAATTTAAAATGTAAATCTATCTAATTTTTAATCTCAATCAGTAAAAGTAATGCAGTTCTAGGATTAGAACATTTGTTGGACGTGATTCAATTAATTGGTTAATTGAACAGAAGATCTAACTTACACCATAGAGTATATGAACAAGTGTATGTATTTTATTGTATTAACAAAGTTCATCAGACTTTAACCGATAAAATAAAAGATTAAACCATCCTTAATTCAATTTATGATGTCAGGTATTTATTTAAGACTAGGTATGACCACATCTTAATTCGCGCAGAATAGGTTTATTTTTCAAATAAAACTAGTCACTCCTCATAATATCAGCGATCCGTCAGTGAAAATCCTATTAAAATCGGCCCATTAGTTTAACCTGACTAAACAGACAGAGAGACTGACAAAGAAAGAGTTTTTTTTAAAGTACTGTACAGACTATCATATGCATTTAATGAAAAGCTGTTAACTTGGTATTACAAACAGGCACTTAAATTTTATTTAAATGCAGAATTTAACAGTTTTAATAGGATTATTGAACTGAAATACATAATGTGTTTTAATAAAATTTTAACAAAACACAAAGAAGAATTGAAAATAAGATTCTATTAAACATATTCTAAGGTTCACAATGACTTTTTTTATTTAAAATTGTCAATGAAATTTAATGGATAAAAATTATTTTAAAGATTGTTGTATATATTTCTGTTTGCCTTATAACTTTAATATATTATCATGTGTTCAATTATATTATATACGACAATGTAAAATTAAAGTTATATAATAATACTTTTAATCAAATAAAGATATATGATAAGTAATATTAGTAGGCTTATATTTTTTAAGAAAAGATAAGCATATATAATAATAATATAACCATTAGGTCGTTCTGTGGTGAGCTGTTATTAAGTGATTAGTGGTCGCCACAGATGGGAAGGTTTATCCGGAGAGAAATCTAGACTCTAGAGAAGCTTTAAGTTTTCGATAGATAAACCTGAGCTCTAGAAAACATATTAAGTTATATATTTAATAAATAATATCTATTCAATATTTCTTTCGGGGTAAATAAATTAATGTGATAACAAAAACATATATTTACTTTTATTAAAATCACACAAATAAAATAAAAAAATTTGGTATTAAAACTATTGATATTATGTTAGATTTAGAGTAGGAAATATAAAAATAAATATTAACTACCAATTATAATAAATTTTCAGTAATTATTCAAAGAATTCCAACGCGACATAATTTGAATTAATTAATTCATCTGCATTTCATTTTCGAAGGGTGGAATGTTAAGTAACATTTTATTTAAAACAGTTTTTGCTCTTCATGGCTGCCTTATAACAAACGGGATACCAGTATAAATAGACTTGATTAAAAAAATTTCAAATAATTGTTAAAATACAAAATAAATCTGTAATCTTCATAGAGTCTGAATGTAACACCTACCGCCCCCCCCCCCCCTCCTTAGCACCCTTTCGCAAAAATAATTCTCATTAAAAATTATTCACCGTGCAATCGCGTGCGGTCAGCTTCCATCTGATCTTGACCCGGGAACAGAACCCGCGGATTTATATATATATCAAAAACTGTATCTGCAAATTATTTAAATGGCCCAGACGATTTAAGAACAATATCATTATTTTATCAATAAAATACATAGTTATATTGTGTTCTGGCAAAGGAATCCTAGGTGTAATAATAACTTGTTCAATTCATGTCGTTACAAATACATATAATAAAATAGTTTTAATAACATACATTTTTCCACAAACATACAAAGTTCAATGACTTTTTGGAACTTCGATTACGAAGGTGTTCAATAAAACTCTTTAACGACCTATTATCTATGTCTAGTTTCCAGCAGAATTCCTATTACGCCTTCATATGCGACATTCTCCGATATTGTATTAACAGACATCTTCGCAAAATATAAAAGATATAAAAACCATTCTTAAAAACTTACAATGCGTCAATCTTCTAAAAATTTAACAACATATTAAGTAAATCTACGTTAACAATAGTTTAATGGTTCCACTCGCTATCCCAGTTTTCTCAAACACATTTACACGCCGTATTATGGTAAATAAGAAATAACATTTATCACTGTCAAGATTAAGACATTTATTATTATGAATAATGTATATATTATAGTTTTTTAATATAAATATTTCAATAATTCCCACAGTTAGTATTTTTATTTTAAATACTATTAAACATACTTTGTTAGTATTATTTGAGATGAATAAATAGAAGTTAACACTGATTATATATTATTTCTTACATAATAATAAGATATTAAAGGTTATATGATTATTATGAATAATAACAGAATAATAGCTATATTATATTTTAATGAACCTCGTTGTTTTATTTTACGTATCTTTGTTATTATATTTGATCTTAACATTAATTGCCCTAAATCCTTAAACGCTAAGATTGTTTAAATAAAAGAGGGATATGCTATAAAATCTAAACTACACTGAATTCACTTCACAGGATCAAATATAGCCCTAAATATAAAAATTCAATAATATAATTAACAAAACCTAAAATTAAAATTAAGATATGAATAAAAATGTGATCGAAAATTGGGAAAATAATAATTACTTTTTGAAAATGCTCAAATACAATAATATTTAATAGTCTGCAGGACAAAAAAATATAGGAACGTGTTAAACCGATTTTAAAATTAAAATTTCTCCCTATACAAATATTTCTTACCATCCAATAACGGGATAACAGTTACGAAGTTAACTTTTATTTTCAATAAATATTAACTTTGCAATGGAATGAATATTAACTACATATGAATATTCATGATAGCCCCGTTACGCCCTTGTCATGGGTTTATAAACGAAACATTCACTGGAATTACTTCACAATAAAAAGCATCTTTAAATTTAATTAAATAAATAATAATACAAAATAATGGTAATAGTTAAAATAGAAACAATAATGATAATTTTCTTGTATATACCATTATTTATTGTTTTAGGAAATGACTAAAAAATATATATTTTTTATATCGCCTCAATATTACATATTTATTGTACTCTATACGAAAGGAATAAAAATTATATATCATTACTTTAATAAATTCCAAAATTATTTTATTTATTTAATTCTGTTAAGTGATGTTTGCAGCTTAAAAAGTTCAGTCACTTTTACTAAAACTATATAACACATTACTTAGATAAAACAATTCTTATTATATTTCAATAATAGTCTCATATATATAAACTTTTATTACCAATTTCCGAATAGATATAAAATTATGGGTTTCGTCTAAAGATGTGTGAAACATCTGGAATATGAATAAACCTATTATCCATATCACAATGTACTAGAATATAATAAAAACAAATGGTTTCATAAAGAATAAAACTATTCTCAGCTCAATTCATAATTAAATTCTTAGTTAAATTATGAAATATGTTAATCTAGAATCTAAATGAAAACAAGAAACGTAAATTATAAAATAGTAATATCCCTCAGATAAATGCAATGAAATATCACGCCATGAATTAAAGTTAAACCTGTTCAAGTAAGAAGTAACAAATTGTATTTAGGCAACAATTCAACTCCTAAAAACAAGGTCGTGCATCATTTGAAACACTAACCGGGTACAACGTTTCCGGGAGTAACCTTTTTTGACCCGGTTTGTCGCACCCCGATATGACCATGACATGTAACTGGGTCAAATGAATTGCTCACAAAATTTACAAGGATCTTATTTCTTTTATTCTATCAAAGAAAAGGATTATTGGATGAATATATGTTATACATTGAAATATGTATAATATTGTACAGTGTTTTCTAAGAAGACACAATTTAAGTCTAGGTATAGTTGATAGGATTTTAAATGTGTGCGCTCGCACTTAGACCCGGTGAACGTTGACCATGAAAAGAATCTGGGTCAAACCTACGTCATACTTGACGAAAGCGTCATGAATGAAGACATGTGATAAAATTATATAAATTGTTTAAATTTCTTTTACCTCAGGTTTAAAACAAATAATGTTATATAAATATAATTACGTATAATGTTATTATTAAAACTGCTTTTGTATAACATTATCTCTCATAGGATGTGTTGTGTGCGCATCCTGGATCGTTGACCATGACACCTAATAAGGTCAATCTGACCCGACAAAACTCCAGAGATACATCCAAGTAATTCAGTAGAACAAGTTATTTTATTAAATAACAGACTGAAATTAATATTCATATTTTATTCTAAACTTCCTGTAAATTACAAATTACCAAAGTTATATCAAACAAAATAAACATTATAGTAACGAATAATGAATCTATAAAAACATAAAAATGTATGTAAAGTGAAATTTAACAGTTTATTAAAATTTCTTATAATAGATGTATAATTATTATACGGAGATTCCAAAAGAAATGTAAACACAAAATTACGTGCCTAACCCATGTTATAAATAATTTTATAAAAAATATAATAATGTCAATATAACCGGATGTGCGTCGATAATTAACCGGTCAACCGATTGACCGTGACACGAAACTGGGTCACCGCGGGAATGCTCCATAGGCAATATAGGCTACAAAGGAATTTAATCCAACCACACTGCTTTAATTATATCGTTATTTTCAAAACTTTATTGAGATAATATTCTAAATAAATACAATCTTACCCTTTTGATTTGCTGGTTTGTCACAAACAATACAATTATTTGCAAATATTTTCGTTACACAAATATAAATGATAAAAATTTGAAATATAAAGATATTTTATTATTATAATTTTATTGTATAATTTTACCAATGTTAATATTTTTTATTATAAATAACAAGTGATTAATGACAGCAGCTAACCAGATAATAAATAGACAAAAAACCGGGTCGAGTCATAAAGAACTTGACCGGTTCCATTATAACAAAAATACGAGTAAAATAACACACTTATTCTAAAAGTAAATTATATTATTCTTTAATCGTAAACCATTGTTTTTATTAACGCATTTCATTGTTTTTTCTTATTAATTTTAGTTATCGTTATAAATCACAGTATCAAAAATAATAAAACTTATTTTTTTAATTCAACGATAACTATTTAAAATTTGATATAATAGTTTCTTTATAAGTATTATTTTCATTTAAAAAGAACCGAATGTAAATATATTAAAAAGCATTTGTTCAACTTTAACTGGGATTAATTAAAAGTCGAGATCCTTTTGCTCCTGAAGGAATACTTTATTTGATTAATAAACACTGTACTAAATTACTGCTAAGTTCATATAATTAAAAATCGTACTAATACTTCAATAGATAATTTTATTATTTACTTTATCCCGGAACTTTACATGAGTGGTATGTAAAATTGTAGCCTGTATGGTTTTTTTTGAAGTACAAACTATAGTACTGTAAAATTTTATCAAAATCTGTTCAGTAAGAATTGTTTACATTAGAGAATAACAAACATATGTTTGTTATGTTTTAAGTATGAATATTTGTAAGGACGAATTGGGATTTATATAATAATATTAATAAGATGTTGTTAAATAAGAGTATAGTATATATAAAAAATATAAAAAATAATAAATAAGGTATAATGTTATTTACATTATACCGATACTTGAAAGATATCTCTAAAAATGTTAGAGATAAGGAATTACCGTCGGAAAGAGATCTCCTTAATTACATTAGAGTCATCATTCACTCACAGAATCCGTGAGAATAATAATATACTTTATTACTGCTGAATTTTCATAAAAGAATTTATCGTGTGATTCGTTTTCTGTGAAAAACCTATCCGATGTATAATAGCTATATACATCGGATTAAGGGCGTAATATGTTTATGTCTGTTACGAATGTATGAAAAATCTATAATAAAAAATATAATTTAAAACATGATCCCTCTATCTCCCTGTCCGTTTATTTGTGAACTCATAACTACAGAATCAGTCGAAATCTATAAAATTCCTTGTGATGCCGTTATTCTAATTATTTTTGATCGACCCAATAAAACTATCCGCACTCAGGTTTAAGATTTTATCGATTAATTTTTTTATTCTTTTGCGTTATATGTTTACTAAAATAATATAATGGATTTATAAAATTACGTTATTAATAATAATTACTTACGTTATAATTATTTACGTTATATTTGTTTTTATATTTTATCTTAATATACATTGCCTTTAAGCTTTTCTATACTTGGAAATACATTGAAAACTAAGATTGCTTCAGTTTAGGAAGATAACATATATAATATAAAAAATGTACTGAATTTACTTTACCGGTTGAGAACCTAAATATAAAAAGGTATAATACTAATATAATTGCCAAAACACAAAATAATAATCTGATCGAAAAGTGAGAAAAAATACCTTTTTGAAAATGATCAAATCCAATAATATTTAATTGTCTTGCAGACTAATAATAACGGAACATGTAAAACCAATATCTAAATTATAATTACTCCCTATACCAATATTTCCTTCAATCCAATAACGGGATAACAGTTATGAAGTTGACTTTTATTTTAAATAAATGTTAACTTTGTAATGAAATGAATATTAACTACATATGAATATTCATGATAGTCCCGTTACACCCTTGTCATGGGTTTATAAACGAAATATTCACTGGAATTACTTAACAATAAAAAGCTTCTTAAAATTTAATTTAACAAATAATAATTAAAAATAATGATTTAATAAAATAATAGACTCCTGTAACTCTTTTCAGCTGAGTTAGCGAACTGAGATGATTGATGGCTTTGAAACATCGTCAAATATTCAGAAGAATAGCCTTGAACTTTTGGAAATATATTTTGAAAAGTAAAATATATTATAAAAGAAATTTACTTAGTAGTAGATAATCTTTATTAAAATATAATGGATACTTTATATCAAAATCAATTTTTTAAAATAAGTCTACTTTGTATTGAGATAATTTGTGCTTTATTAATTAATGACGATATTATTATTAACACTCTTAATATGTATATTTACTTGTTAACAATTTAATTAATATTTCACGTAATACTAATTGAAGTAAAAAACAAAAAAACCCTTAAAACAAAGTCGTGTAAGTGAAACACTAATCGGGTACAACGTGTTCGGGAGTAACCGTTTTTGACCCCGTTTTCCGCCGGATGACCATGACATGTAACTGGGTCAAAAGAAGTGCTCACAAAATTCGCAAGGATCTTATTTCTTTTATTCGTTCAAGGAAATAGGTTATTTATTTTATATAATACATTGAAATATGTATAATATTGTAGAGTAATTTCGAAATAAACACAAGTAAAGTTTAGGTAGGATTTTAAATGTGTGCGCGCGCACTTACAGCCGGTGAACGTTGACCATGAAAAGAATCTGGGTCAAACCTACGTCATACTTGACGAAACCGTCATGAATGAAGACATGTGATAAAATTATATAAATTAATTAATTAACCTCTAGGTTTAAAACATACATACATAATTTTATTATTAAAACTGCTTTTATATAATGCTTATAAGCATTATCTCTCATAGGAAATTTTCGCGCGCATCTCGGATCATTGACCATGGCTCGTAACAAGGTCAACCTGACCCGACAAAAGTACAAAGTTACTTTAAAATAATTCAGTAGAACAAGTTATCCTATTAAAACAACAGACTGAAATTAATATTCATATTTTATTCTTAACTTCCTGTAAATTACTAATTACCAAAGTTATATCAAACAAAATAAAAATTATATTAACGAATAATGAATCTATAAAAACATAAAAATGTATGTAAAGTAAAATTTAACATTTTATTAAAATTTCTTGTAATAGATAGATAATTAATATATAAAGATACAAAAAGAAATGTAAACATAAAATTACGAGTATAACCTATGTTATAAAAAAAATTATAAAAAAATATGATATGTCATTATGACCGGATCTGCATCGATAATTAACCGGTCAACCGGTTGACCGTGACATGAAACTGGGTCACCGAGGGAATGCTGCACAGCCAATATAGGCTACAAACCAATTTAATACAACCACACTTCTTTAATTATATTATTATTTTCAAAACTTTATTGAGATAATATTCTAAGTAAATACAATCTTACCCTTTTGTTTTGGTGATTTGTCACGAACAATAGAATTATTTGCAAATATTTTTGTTTGTATTAAACAAACACAAATGATAAAATGTGGAATATACAAATATTTTCTATGACATAATTCTACTAGATAATTTACCAAAATAATATTTACTAGATAATTTACCAATTATAATATTTGTCGAAAAATATTTTTTTATTATAAATAACAAGTGATTTATGAGAGCAGCTACCCGGATAATAAATTGACAAAAAACCGGGTAGAGTAAAAAAAACTTGAACGGTTCCATTAAAACAAATATATGAGTAAAATAACACACTTCTTCTAAAAGTGACGTGAAGTGAAGTGAGTAAATTCTATTTTAATTTAATCGTAAACCATTGCTTTTATTAACGCTTTTTTATAATTTTTTTTTATTAATTTTGGTTATAGTTTAAAAATCATAGTATCGAAAGATAATAAAATATATATTTTTTAATAAAAGGTAGAGATATAAAATTTGATACAATGGTATTATTTCCACTTAAAACGAATGACACAAAGCTGGAATGTAAGTATATTTAAACAGCATCTGAAGTATAACGCGTTTATTCAACTTTAATTGGAATTAATTAAAAGTCGAGATCCTTTTGATCCTGAAAGAATACTTACTTCATTTGTTTAATCAACATTATATACTAAATTAGTGCTAAGTAAAAATTATAAATATTTGCTGAAAATTTTCATAAAACTATTTACTCCAATAAAATATTTTATTACTAGCCTATATGTATTTCTGATGTACAAATTATGATACTATAAAGTTAATCGAAATCTGTTAAGTAATGTTTACGTGAGAGAGAAACAAACATATGTTTGTTATGTTGTAAGTATAAACATCCTTATTAATTGACATTTATAACATAGGTAAGATGTATATGTGATAAAAAGTAATGTTGAATTAAAATATAGTACATATAAAAATAGACATATAGAATAATAAATAAGGCATAATGTTATTTACATTATAAAATTATTATAGAACAAAGATATCTCTAAAATGTTTGAGATAAAAATTGCCGTCGGAGAGATCTCCTTAACTACATTAGAGTCATCATTCACTCACAAAATCTGTGAGAATAATGATATCCTTTATTACTGCTGAATGTTCATAATGGAATTTATTATATAGATAAGTACAGATATAAACATAAAATGTGCAAACAATTCAAGCAGGCAAAACCGCAGACAAAAATATGGAATAAATAATTAAAAAGTCGAATTAAAAATATAAATCTATCACTTTTTTAATGTCAATCAGTAAAAGTAATGCAGTTCTAGGATTAGAACATTTGTTGGACGTGATTCAATTAGTTGGTTAATTCAGCAGACGATCCAACTTATACCACGGAGTACGTGTATAAGTAATTCATTGTATTAACAAAGTTTATCAGACTTTAACCGATAAAATTAAAGATTAAATTATCCTTAAGTTGTGATGACGGGTATTTATTTAAGACTAGGTATGACCACGACTTAGTTCATGCAAAATAGTTTTTTTTTTAAATAAAAGTAGTCACTCCTTATAACATCAGTCCGCCAGTGTCAGTTAAAATTGTTACAGTCATTTGAACAATTAGCCGGAAAATACAGATAGACAGACACACAGAGACAAATTTTAAAAATAGATTTTTATGTGATTATCGTATATACATATATATATATATATATATATGAAATATGCATTTAGTGAAAAGCTGATAATTTAAAATTACAAACAGATACTTCAATTTATTTATATGTATAGATTTAAGTCTTTATGAGGTTATTGATCAGGTATACAAAGAAGTGTTTTAAAAAACTTTAACAAAATACAAAAAAGAATTGAAAATAAGATTTTAAATTCAATTTATTTTTATTAAACGCATTGTAAGGTTTCAATGACTGGTTTTATCTAAACTTTTCAATGAAATTTATTGGATGAAAATTATTTTTGTATAGAAAAGATGTGAAAAGTAGTTTAAAGTACTTATATATATAATATATATATATACATTCTGACTGTATGATTTAAATATAATATGTTTCATTGTTTATTTATTCTAAAATTCAAATCTTACAACAATACTACTAATCTAACTAATGATAGAAGTAATATTATTAAGCTAATTTATATTTTTTTAAAAAAGATACTTATTTTTTTTAAAAAACATAAAATATATACTTATATATAATAATAATAAAACCATTAGATCGGTCTGTGGTGAGCTGTTACTAAGTGATTAAGTGGCCGCCGCAGATGGGAAGGTTTATCCGGAGAGAAAACTTGACTCTAGAGAAGCTTTGAGTTTTCGATCGATAAACCTGAGCTCTAGAAAACATATTAAGTTATATTATTTAATAAATAATATCTGTTTCTCTTTCCTTTTATCAAAATCACACAAATAATGTAATAAATTTTTATATTAAGACTTATGTTATTATATTAGAGTTATAGGATAAAATATAAAAAAATTATATTAAGCACCACTAATGATTCAATCATTAATTATTCAAGAAATTCCAAGGCCATATAATTTGAATAAAGGGCAGAATGTTAAGTGATTTTTTATTTAAAACAGTTTTTACTCTTTATGACTACCTCATAACAAACAGGTTAACAGTATAAATATACTATAAAACGTTTCTGTAATCTTTATATAAAGTACAAGTCTGACAACCCCCCCCCCCCAACCCGCCCTACCCTTCCTAAAAATAATTCTCATTTAAAATCATTTAATAATTTACTGCACAATCACGTGACATCGGCTTCCAGCTGATCTTGACCCGGGAACGGAACCCGCGCATTTATATATCTGCAGATTGTATTAACGACCCAGATGATATAAGAATAATAAAATTATTTTATCAATAAAATACATTATTGTATCGTGTTCTGACAAACGAATCCTAAGTGTAATAATAACCTCTTAAATTCATGTCATTACAAATATATCATAAAATAGTTTTTATAAAATACATGTCTCCACAAACTTACAATGAGTTCAATGACCTTAAATGACATAAAATAATATTCTAGCGACATTTTGGAACTTCTATTACGAAGGTATGCAATAAATTACTTTAACGACCTATTATCTATATCTTGTTTCAACCAGGACGCCTGTTACGCCTTCATATATTTTTCCGATATTATACATGTAATTTAACAGACATCTTCACAAAACATAAAAGATATCAAAACCTTTCTTAAAGATTGTTAACGCGTCAATCTTCTGAAAATTGAACAACGAATTAGGTAAATCTACGTTTACGTTAACAATAGTTTAATGGTTCCACCGGCTGTCAGAGTTTTCTTAAAAACATTTGCACACCGTATTATGGTAAATAAGAAATAACATTTATCACTGTCAAGATTTAAGACATTCATTATTCTAAATAATGTATATATTATAGTTTTTAAAATAAATTCCCTACAATTCCCTCATATATTTTGTTCATAGTATCTTAAAATACTTTATTAGTATTCCTGCTATCTCAAATAAGTCTTTTTTATTTGTTATGTATAAATAGAAGTTAATACTGTTTTTTTATTTTATCTACTGTATCTTACATAATAATAAGATACTAATAATAATAACAGAATTATATTTTAATAAACCTCGTCGTTTTCTTTTACGTTACATTTGTTTTTATATTTTATCTTAATATACATTTCCCTCAAGACTTTAAGGCTTAAGAGATAACGTATATACTATAAAAACTGTACTGAATTCACTTCACCGGTTCAGAACCTAAATATAAAAATTCATCATAGCAGTATAATTAACAAAACACAAAATAAAACTTGGATAAAAATCTGATCGAAAAATGAGAAAAAATACCTTTTTGAAAATGATGAAATACAATAATATTTAATTTTCTTGCAGACAAATAAGAACGGAAAATGTAAATCCAATATTTAAATTAAAATAATTCCCTATACAAATATTTTTTTCCACCCAATAACTGGATAACAGTTATGAAGTTGAATATTAACTTTGCAATGGAATAAATATTAACTACATATGAATATTCATTATAGTCCCATTACGCCCTTGTCATGGGTTTATAAACGATAACATAAACCTATTATCCATGTCACAATGTACTGAAATATAATAAAAACAAATGGTATCATAAAATACAAAACTGTTTTCAGCTATATATAATTAAAATCTTAGTTAAATCATGCAATATTGCTTAACTGGAATCTAAATGAAAACAAGGAACGTAAATTACCATATAGGAAAATGTATGTAATTTACTATCGATTTATCTTTTTATTTCATTATTTATCTTTTATTTCATTTACAAGGGTGAACTTAATGCCTAGTGGCATTCTCTTCTAGTTATCTATGTGTATGGTGAAAATTTGTGGTAGGCGTATATATCAGAAGAAAAAATAAATAAAATAAATGATATTGGACAATGATCATCCATAATGTTTGATAAATTTCAAACACATACAAATATACATATATCCATATTCCTACAGAATCTAATCTCATTAAATTATTCAAATTTTTCAGAAAATTAACCATTATTGATCATATAGTTTTAAGTTGATGTTTATAATATATTTTTTATATAATATACATAAGAAACAAAATAGATGTTAATTTCATTAAAATAATTAATAATATTTAATTAAATGATAGACTTCTGTAACTTTTCAGCTGAGTTAGCGAACTGAGATGATTGATGGCTTTGAAACATCGTTAAGTATTCAGAAGAATACTTTCGAACCAAGAATAACATATTTTGAAAAGTAAAGTATAAAATTAACTTAGTAATAGATAATCTTTATTAATATAAAATCGAATTTTACTTTATTTTTCATAATGCTAAAATACAGTCCAGTAGTAGTCCATCTAATACAAATCAAAATTTATTAGAAAAATTATTATCTAATAAAAATCCTTTACATTTTTGTGTGCAATAATTGATGTACAAAAGGATCATAATTAATGTAGTCTTCAAACAAATTATCTCAAAAGAAGTAACTTTTGTATTGAGATAATTTGTGCTTCATCAATTACTGACGATATTATTAGTAACACTCTCAATATGTACATTTAGTTATTAGTAAGTTAATTAATATTTCATGTAATCTTAATTGAAATATATTGAAGTAAGAAAAAAAGTCGTATTAAAGTAAATATTCAACCCTTAAAAACAAAGTCGTGCGTCAATTGAAACACTAACCGGGTACAATGTTTTCGGGAGTAACCTTTTTTGACCCCGTTTGTCCCAACCCGGTATGACCATGACAAGTAACTGGGTCAAATGAAGCGCTAACATAATTTACAAGGATCTTATTTCTTTTACACTTTCAAGGTAGTGAATGGATTATTTATTTTATGTAATACATAGAAATATGTGTAATTTTGTACAGTGTTTTCTAAGAAGACACAATTTAAGTCTAGGTATAGTTGATAGGATTTTAAATGTGTGCGCGCGCACTTACACCCGGTGAACGTTGACCATGAAAAGAATCTGGGTCAAACCTACGTCATACTTGACGTCATGAATGAACACATGAGATAAAATTATATTAATTATTTGAATTTATTTTACCTCAGTTTTGAAACATATGTTGGATAAATATAATTACATATAATGTTATTTTTAAAAAAATGCTTTATATAAGCATTATCTCTCATAGGATGTGTGCGCACGCATCCTGAATCGTTGACCACGTATGAGCAATGGTTAACCTGACCCGGCAAAACTAAAGTTACATTACAGTAATTTATATCAAACAGTGAAGTTATATCAAATAAAATAAACATTGTGTTAATCAATAATAATATGGAGAGATAAAGAAATATTTAAAGTAAAAATTTACATTTAATTAAAATATACATATATATATATAGGGTTTTACAAAAGTGTAATTATTTTTATAAAAAATGACATAATGTCATTATAACCGGATGTGGATAAATAATTAACCGGTCAACCGTTTGACCGTGACACGAAGCTGGGTCACCGCGGGAATGCTGCACAGGCAATATAGTCCACAAAGAAATTTAATACAACCATTAATACAACTTCTTCAATTATATTGTTGTTTTGAAAACTTTCTTGAGATAATATTCTAAGTAAATACAATCTTACCCTTTTGTTTTGCTGGTTTGTCACGAACAATAGAATTATTTGCAAATATTTTCGTTTATATTAAACAACCACAAACGATAAAATGTGGAATATAAAAATATTTTCTATAGCTTAATTTTACTAATGATATTAGTCCAAAAAATTTTTTTATTGTAAATAACAAGTGATTAATGACAGCAGCTATACGGATAATAAATTGACACGAAGCCGGGACGAGTGAAAACTTGACCGGTTCCATTATCAAACCTAAAAGAAATACGAGTAAAATAACATACTTCTTCTAAAAGTAAATTATATTATTATTAAATTGTGAACCACTTCTCTTATTAACGCTTTTTATTGCTTTTTCTTATTAATTTTAGTTATAGTTCATAATCGTAGTATCAAAAGATAATAAAACTTATTTTTTTAACTAAACGATATAAAATTTGATATAACAGTTTCTTTGTAAGTATTATTTTCACTTAAGATGAAGCTCACAGCTGGAATGTAAGTATATTTAAACAGCATTTGAAGTATTACGCGTTTGTTCAACTTTAACTGGAATTAATTAAAAATCGAGATCCTTTTGATCCTGAAGGAATACTTAATTTGATTAATAAACACTGTGTACTAAATTACCGTTAAGTTCATAAAATTATAAACTTTACTAATACTCCAATAGATAAGTTTATTACTAGCTTTTTCCCGGAACTTTACATAAGTGCTATGTGAAATTGTAGCCTTTATGTTTTTTTTATGTACAAACTATAGTACTGTAAAATTTTATCAAAATCTGTTCAGTATTGTTTACGTTAGAGAGTAACAAACGTATGTTTGTCGTGCTGTAAGTATAAACATCCTTCCTTACAAATTGGCATTTATAATATTAATAAGATGTTGTAGTATATATATAAAAAATATAAAGAATAATAAATAAGGTATAATGTTGTTTACATTATACCAATATAAGAAAGATATCTCTAAAAATGTTTGAGATAAAAATTACTAACGCAGAGAGATGTCCTTAATTAAATTAGAGTCATCATTCACTCACTGAATCTGTTAGAATATTGATATCCTTTATAACTGCTGAATTTTCATAAAGAAATTTATCGAATAATACGTTTTGTGCGAATAATATATAATAGCTATATACATCGGATTAAGAACATAATATGGGTCTGTTTGTTACGAATATATGAAAAATCAATAATAAAAATATAAATAGTAATACATGATCCCTCTAACTCCCTGTCCTTCTATTTGTTAACTTATATTTACAGAACCAGTCAAAATTTATACGAGTCCTCGTGATGCCCTTATTCTAATTATTTGGAGTCCATCTCGATTACTATTAAGACATCATTTTCTTCACATTCAGTTTTAAGATTTTGTAGATACATTTTTTAATTCTTTCGCGTTATATGTTTACTTGTAAAATATAAAAGCTTTATTATATCAGGTGTAAGAATTCGTCACTTATAGATTATTAAAGATATAAATAGTAAAATGTGCAAACAATTCAAGCAATCAGAATCGCAGACAAAAATATAGAACAGATATTTTAAAACTCTAATTTAAAATATAAACCTATCTAATTATTAATCTCAATCAGTAAAAGTAATGCAGTTCTAGGATTAGAACATTTGTTGAACGTGATTCAATTATTTGGTTAATTGAACAGACGATCCAACTTATACCACGAAGTATATGTATGAGTAATTCATTGTATTAACAAAGTTCATTAGACTTTAACCGATAAGTAAAAGATTAAACCATCCTTAATTCAATTTATAATGGAAGTTTTTATTTAAGACTAGCTATGACCACGACTTACTTCACAGTTATAACATCAGGTATCCGCCAGTAACAGTTCTGTTAAAATTGTTACAGTCTTTTCAGAGATAAGCCGGAAAATACAGATAGAAAGAAAAAGACAAATTTTAAATATAGATTTTTTTATGTGATGATTATCGTATATACTTTCATATGCATTTTGTGAAAAAGCTGTTAATTTAGAATTACAAACCGACACTTCAATTTTATTTATATATATAAATTTAAGTTTTAATGAGTCTCATTGAGCAGGTATACAAAGAAATATTTTTAAAAACTTTAATAAAATACAACAAAAAATAAAAATAAGATTTTTCATTCAATTCATTGTAACGTTTTGAATGACTGGTTTTATTCAAACTTTTCAGTAAAATTTAATGGATGAAAATTGATTTGTATAGAAAATTTGTGAAAGTTTTTATATATATATTCTGTCTGTAGAATTTAAATATATCACATGTTTATTTATTTTATATACGGTAATGTACAACAAAACAAAAAACTTGATATATAAAATATTTTGAAATTAAAATCTTAGAAGATTACTTACTTACTAATGTAACTAAAGATATGATAAGTAATATTATTGGGGTTATTTATAGTTTTTGAGGACAGATAATATATAATAATAATAAAACCATTAGGTCGGTCTGTCGTGAGCTGTTACTAAGTGATGAATGGTCGCCACAGATGGGAAGGTTTATCCGGAGAGAAATCTGGACTCTAGAGAAGCTTTAAGTTTTGATCGATAAACCTGAGCTCTAGAAAACATATTTAGTTATATTATTTAATAAATAATATTTATTTAATATATCTTTCAGAGCAAATAAATTTTTGTGTTTATAAATTTAAAAATAATACTTTTATTAAAATCATACAAATAAAATGGTAAAATTTTATATTAAAACTTATGATATTATGTTAGAGTTATTGAAGGAAATATAAAAAATAAATATTAAGCATCATTAATTATTAATATTCAGTAATTATTCAAGGAATTCAATCGCGATGTAATATGAATTAATCTATTTGCATTTTATTTTCGGAGGGTAGAATGTTAAGTGACTTTTTATTTAAAACAGTTTTTCCTCCTCATGGCTACCTAAAAACAAACAGGTTAACATTATAAATATATGTGATTAAAAAAATTACAAATAATTGTTAAAATGCAAAACATTTCTTTAATCTTCTTATTTTATAAATGTAACAACCCACCCCTACCCCACCCTCCCCAAAAATAATTCTCATTCAAAATCATTGACTGCGCATTCGCGTGACGTTAGCTTCCAGTTGATCTTGACCCGGGGACAGAACCCGCGCGTTTATATATCTATATAAAACCATATCTGAAGATTCTATTAACAACCCAGACGATATAAGAATACTAAAAATATTTCATCAATAAAATACATTATTGTATCGTGTTCTGACAAACGAATCCTACGTGTAATAACAATACATTAAATTCGTCTCGTTACAGATATATATTATAAAATAGTTTTTATTAAATACATTTGTCCACAAACTTACAGATTTCAATGACCTTAAATGATCTAAAATAATATTCTAGTGACATTTTGGAACCTCCGTTACGTAAGTATTTAATAAATCACTTAACGACCAATTATAATAATAATTCATAATAATAGATAATTATCTATATCTAGTTTCAAACAGAATGCCTGTTACGCCTTCAAAAAATTTTTCCGATGTTATATAGTTCCGATGTTAGTTTAACAGACATCTACACAAAATATAAAACATGAAAATCTTTCTTAAAGATTGTTATTGCGTCAATCTTCTTAAAATTGCACAACAGTTTAAGTAAATCCACGGTTACGTTAACAATAATTTAATGTTTTCACCGGCTGTCAGAATTTTCTTAAAAACATTTACAAGACGTATTATGGTAAATAAGAAATAAAATTAAACTGTCAAGATTAAGACATTATTAAGAAAAGTGTATATTTTATAGTTTTTCCATAAAACTCTCGCTATAATTCGAACATATACTGCGTTCAAAGTATTTTAATATACTTTATTAGTGTTGCCACAAATATTTTATGAACAAACATAACATGTTAATACTGATTATTTATTTTATATACTTATTCTTATATAACATTAAAATATTAAAATATATTATTAGTATGAATAATAAGATTACACTTTTTATTATCACATTTTAGTGAACCTCCTTATTTTCTTTTAAGCTATCTTTGTTTTTATATTTTATCTTAATATAAGCTGTTATAAATTCTGTAAAGCTTTTCTGTACTTGGAAATACTTTAAAAGCTCAAATGTAGGTAGATGAGCTATATACTATTAAACAAAACTAAAATACACTGAATTTCCTTACCATATTCAGGACCTAAGTATAAAAATTCATCATACTAATATAATTAACAAAACGCAAAATAAAAGTCAGAATAAAACTGAGATCGTAAAATATGAAAAAAAAAAGTGAAATTAAAATGAATCCCTACACAAATATTTCTTTCCATCCAATAACGGGATAACAGTTATGAAGTTGACTTTTATTTTAAATAAATATTAACTTTGCCATGGAATGAATATTAACTACATATGAATATTCATGATAGTCCCGTTACGCCCTTGTCATGGGTTTATAAACGAAACATTCACTGGAATTACTTCACAATAAAAAGCATCTTAAAATTTAATTAAATGAATAATAATAAAAAATAATGGTAATAATAAACATATAAACCGTTATTTTTTTTATATATTTTATTGTTGTTTCTATCTACAATTGTTTTTTGAAATCACTCAAAAAAGGTCGTGTTTTTTTTTTATTCTATGTAACACCTCAATGTTAAATATTTATTGTATATAATATAAGAGGTGTAAAACAAATGTAATCAATTCTTCTATTATTTTATTTATTTAATTCAACTAAGTGAAGTTTGTAGCTTGAAAAATGAATCCCGTGTGAAAATAACCTTTGATTCAATAAGTTTATACTAAAAAATATATAATACATTACTTAGATAAAATAATTCTTATTATATTTCAATAACAGTATCATATATATAAACTTTTATTAGCAATTTTCAAATAGATGTTCTAAAACTGCGGGAAACATCTGGAATATAAAATAAACCTGTTATCCATATCATAATATACGAAAGTATAATAAAAACAAAAGATATAAAATATAAAACTGTTCTCAGCAATTTATAATTAAAGTCTTAGTAAAATTATGGTGAGAAATTGTGGTAAGCGTATCTATATAGAAGAAAAAACAAAAAAATAATAAGGTTGCCCATTACAATATTTTAGAGGCAATTCCAACAAAAAACATTTTTCAGATTTAAAGTATTATCGAACAAAAATCCTTTACATTATCTATATTAATAATTGATGAACAAAACTATCATGAATAATGTAGTCTTCTAACAAATTATCTCAAAATAAGTCACTACATTGTTTGGAGATAATTTGTTTGAAGAACACTGGCTACCAATATTATTAGTAATAATGTGTATATTTAATGACAATATAATAACGAATAAGTTAAGTTATATTTCATGTAATGTTAATTAAAATTTATTTCAGTAAGAAACCAAAAATTGTACTTAAGCAATGATTCAACCCTTAAGAATAAAGTCTTGCGTCAATTGAAACACTAACCAGGTACAATACGTTCGGGAGTATGCGTTGGCCCAGATTATCGCCCTTTAAGATCATGATAAGTAACTGGGTCAGACGAAGCGCTCACAAAATTTACAAAGATCTTATTTCTTTTATTCTTTCAAGGTTTAATACTTTAAAATAGATATAATTTTGATGAATTTCCTCAGTGAACACGAGTATAGTCTAGGTATATTTGATAGGATTTCAAATGTGTGCGCGCGCACTTACACCCGGTGAACGTTGACCATGACAAGAATCTGGGTCAAACCTACGTTATGACGTAGGTATGACTAACGGAAACGTCATGAATGAAGACATGTGATAAGATTACATAATTATTAACTACAGTTCATTTACATTAATTTTAAAAAATATAGTGTTAGATAAATATAGTTACACATAATGTTATTATTAAAACTACTTTTATATAGGCATTATCTCTCATAGGATGTGTGCGCGCGCATCCTGAATCGTTGACCATGGCTCGTAACAAGGTCAACCTGACCCGCCAAAACTCCAAAGTTACATTAATATAATTCATGATCAACAAGCTTTCTTAATAAAATAACAGACAGTGAAATTAATATTAATATTTTAGTGTTATTTTCTGTAAATAACAAGTTACCTAAGTTATATCAAATATAATAAACTTTCTATTAATTAATAAATGAATCTATTGATAGATGAAATTGTATGTAAAGTAAAATTTGTCATTTTATTAAAATTCTTTATAAGGTTATACAAGAAATTACACATAAAGTAATTGATACATAATATATGGAGATACCAAAATATATGTAAACACAAAATTACGTGCATAACATATTTTATAAAAAAATATGATGTCAATATAACCGGATGTGCGTCGATAATTAACCGGTCAACCGGTTGACCGTGACACGAAACTGGGTCACCGCGGGAATGCTCCACAGCCAATATAGGCTACAAAGGAATTTAATACAACCACATTTCTTTAATTATATTGTTATTTTCAAAAGTTTATTGAGATAATATTCTAAGTAAATACAATCTTACCCTTTTGTTTTGGCGGTTTGTCACGAACAATAGAATTATTTGCAAATATTTTCCTTCTTATTCAACCAATAAAAAATGTAGAACTTTAACGATATTTTCTATTGATAAGATAATTTTAATAATAATAATCTTTGTCCAGAAGCAATTACAATTAATAAAAATATTCTTTTCTATATTATAAATAACAAGAGGTTAATAATAGCAGCTAACTGGATAATAAATTGTCCGTAACACAAAATCAAGATGGGTCAGATGGGTCAGAACTTGAACGGTTCCATTATCTAAACTAACAAAAATACGAGTAAAATAACACATTTCTTCTAAAAGTAAATTATATTATTATTTAATCGTGAACCATCTCTTTTATTGTCGCTTTTTATTGTTTAATTAATTTGAATTATTTTTTTCGCAATAATTTTAATTATCATTTAAAAATCGTAGTATCAAAAGATAATAAAACTTATTTTTTAATAACACGATAACGATATAAAATGTGATATGAAAGTTTCTTTATAAGTATTATTTTCACTTAAGATGAAGCGTGCAACTAAAATGTAAGTATATTTAAACAGCATTTGAAGTATTACGCGTTTGTTAAACTTTAACTGGAATTAATTAAAAGTCAAGATCCTTTTGATCCTGAAGGAATGCTTTATTTGATTAAAAAACACTGGATACTAAATTACTGTTAAGTTCATAAAATTATAAATTTTACTAATACTCCAATAGATAATTTTATTACTAGCTTTTTCCCGGAACTTTATTTGGGTGGTATATGAAGTTGTAGCCTGTATTTTTTTTTGATGTACGAACTATAGTACTGTAAAATTTGATCAAAATCTGTTCAGTATTGTTTAAGTTAGAGAGTAACAAACGTATGCTTGTTATGCTGTAAGTATTTTTTTATACCATCTAGATTAATGCTTGACTACATTCCACCTGATGGGAAGTGGAAATGTAGCCATAGGTGGTAAAGCGCATTAACCTAGTAACCTATTCACTCTTCTCTTGAAGGCACCCACATTGTATTGGGACGGAAATACCGTCGTAGGCAAGCTGTTCCAGTCCTACGCTTACGCTGTACGAATTAAAAAAGACGAAGCAAAGCGCTTCGTTCGGACTGGGGGAATGTCCAAAACGTAAGGATGGATACTTACCGTGCATCGGAACGTCCTGTGATGGAAGGGGGACGGAGGAATTAGATCGTGTAATTCCAGCGCACACTCACCAAAATGTATCCTATAGAATACTGAGAGACTAGCAATTCTAAGCCTGTGTTCAAGGCTGTGGAGGTTGGCTTCTACCAATTCGGGATTGCCTATAAGCGTCTTTGCTCGCCTCTCAATTGAGTCCATAACCGCAAGATGAGACTTTGCGGCACCAGCGAATATGTGACCATAGTACTCCACACACGACGGGATCTGTGCTTTGTATAATACAAGAAGCTGTCGCGGTGTAAAGTACTGACGGACTTTCACAAGACCGACAAGCTTTCCTGCAGCTGCTCTTGCTCTGGACTCAATACACCGACCAAAGTCGAGTTCGAGGAAATCTCTAAACCTAACAACTGAAGCCGGTCACAGTATTCCAGATATAACCTCTGGAAAGTAGGAGCCAAGGTGGTGCTCCTTTTGGCGGTAAACAGACACGTCTGCGTTTTGGTGGCGTTGAATTTGACAATATTTTCATTGCCCCATGCGGAGACTTCCTGGAGTTTGTCACTCAAATATTGCACTATGGCTATTCTCTTTCTGGCTGTACTTGATCTCTACTAGCCCGACTACTAGGCAGGTATCTTTCTACAACTGAGCTATCGTCTGCAACCTCCTTTCAAATTGGCATTTATAATATTAATAAGATGTTGATAAAATAGTATAGTATATATAAAAAATATAAAGAATAATAAATAAAGTATAATGTTATTTACATTATACCAATATAAGAAAGATATCTCTAAAAATGTTTGAGATAAAAAATTACCGTCGGAGAGAGTTCTCCTTAATTACATTAGAGTCATCATTCACTCACAGAATCCGTGAGAGTAATGATATCCTTTATTACTGCTGAATTTTCATAAAGGGATGTATCATGTGATACGCTTTGTGCAAAAAACATATAATAGCTATATACATCGGATTAAGAACAAAATATGGTTCTCTTTGTTACGGATATATGAAAAATCTATAATAAAAATATAAATTGTAATACATGATCCCTCCATCCCCCTGTCCGTTTATTTGTAAACTCATAACTACAGAACCAGTAAAATTTTTACGAGTCCTCGTCATGCCCTAATTCTAATTATTTTTGATCGGCCCAATATTACAAATTCTATCATGCTCAGACGAGCATGATAGAATTGATAGACATCAATCCCGATTACTATTTATACATCCTATTCTTTACTCATTATTCACTCTATCCATGTCTTTTTTGGTCATTCTCTTCTCTTATAACTATCCGCATTCTTTAAATTAGCATTATATGGATACATTATTTTTATTCTTTTGCATTATATGTTTACTTAAGCTTTATTATATCATTTGTAAGAATTCGTCACTTACAGTACAGTAAGTAAACATATAAACAGTAAAATGTGCAAACAATTCATACCGTCGTAGCCACAAACAGAAGTATAGACAAAACAATTAGAAAGTCTAATTTGAAATTAAAACCTATCTGATTTTTAATCTCAATCAGTAAAAGTAATGCAGTTCTAGGATTAGAACATTTGTTGGACGTGATTCAATTAGTTGGTTAATTCAACAGACGATCCAACTTATACCACTGAATGTATATATTAAGTTATTTATTGTATTAACAAAGTTCATCAGACTTTAACCCCTAAAATAAAACATTAAATCATCCTTAATTTAATTTGGGATAACGGATATTTATTTAAGACAAGCTATGACCGCGATTTAGTTTCCATAGAATACGAGTTTTTAATAAAAGTAGTTACTCCTTATAATAGCAGCTATCCCCCAGTAACAGTTCTGTTAAAATTGTAACAGTCGTTTCAGATATTAGTCGTAAAATACAAACAGACAAGACAGGGACAAGTTAAAAAAATATATGTAATTATGATATTTACATTTGCATTTTGTGAAAAGCTGTTAATTTAGAATTACAAAGAGTTATTGAACTGGTATACAAATAAGTGTTTTTAAAAACTTTAACAAAATACAAAGAAAAATTGAAAATAAAATTTTTATTCAATTCATTTTTATTAAACGCATTGTAAAGTTTTCAATGACTGATTTTATTCAAACTTTTCACTGAAATTTAATGGGTGACATTTTTTTTGTATAGAAAATCGGTGAATATTTTAATATATAATTTAAATTTATTATGTGTTTATTCATTCTATATACGGTAATGAACAACAAAACAAAAACTTGATATTTCAAATATTTTAAAATTAAAATCTTACAACAATACTAGAACTATCTAACTAAAGATATGATATTATTGGGGTTATTATCGGTATATGGTATTGGTTATATGGTGGGATATTATAATAATAAAACCATTAGGTCGGTCTGTGGTGAACTGTTATTAAGTGGTAGCCACTGATGCTTCCGCAAGTATGGGAAGGCTTATCGGGATAAAAATCTAGTCTAGATTTCTCTCCAGATAAGCCTAGAAAAGCTTTAAGTTTTCGATCGATAAACCTGAGGTCTAGAAAACATATTCAGTTAATAATATATATTTAATATTTCTTCCAAAGCAACTAAATTTAATGCAATTATAAATATATGTGCATTATAAATTACATTAACCAATGATTTAATTTCATATTATAATAAGTTAAAAGTTGTTGAATTTTTTGTCACAAAATAATAAAAAATAAGCATAAATTATGATGAATTTTCATTAATTACTCAAAGAATTCCAACGCCATATAATTTGACTTAATCTATCTGCATTTTATTTTCGGAGGATGGAATGTTAAGTGAATTTTTATTTAAAGAATTTTTATGCTATAAAACATTTTTGCTATTCGTAACGAACTTATAACAGTATAGATATATACAATTAAAATATTTAGTCAATTGTTAAACTACAAACGATTTCTATAATCTTCGTATAGTATGTAACACCCCCCCTTTCCACCCCTCCCCAAAAACAATGCTCATTCAAAATCATTCACTGCGCAACCGCGTGACGTCAGCTGGAAGCTGATCTTGACCCGGGAACTGGTCCAACGCAACCTTGCACCAGATAACAGGAAACTTTTTATAGCTCCAACTTTTTTAATCTTATATAAATAATTATTATGATATGGTTAAAGTTGATTTTTTTAGTTACTATTAAGGCTTTGATTTAGGTTTAGAATAACAATGCGTGTACTTCATACAAATTTTAAAAATACTGGTCTTATGTAACTTAAGATCGTAGCTTCGTCAACAACGATAAATACAATTACTATAAGTATAATGTAAATGTATAGATATGGTAATAGAGTTTATAGTGAGGCTAACTCACATAAAGACAATATTTCTTATACATTACCTTCAGCTATTTATAAACGATATATGTTGTATTGTATGGAAAGAAACATTAAATCATAATAGAGTATATTAAAAAATAGTTCAAAAACTTCATTTTATCACAAATTAAACTGATCATTAGTAATTTATACATGCTTGAGTGAATTATTTACTTTATTTCTATTCTTATTATTACCTTTATTGTATTTGTATTCAAACATAAATAATATTTTATTACGCAATATAAAAAAATCGATAAAAAAGGACATTATTGTAAAAATAACAGTTTTTATTAATTAAATTTCTATATAAAATTGACATTACACTGTTTGAGAAGAATTTAAATCATTTTATAAATCCTCTCTTCGTTATTAGGCTTACATTTTTATACTTTACGAAAATTATTACGTTATGTTATATTTTATTCCAAAAATGAAATATCATTCAAGTAATATATTAAAAATATTTTATGTGTATATTTTCAACAAAAAAATATAATTAAGAATCTCCTAAAGACTAAGACTCCAAATATATTTAATACCTCAATTGAACCTGTGTTATTATTAGCCGAATTAACGATAAACATTTTTGACAAATTTAAGATTGTTATTGTTGGCAAATATAAGATTATTTTTTCTTTTGATTTATTTAACATTTTATTTATTTAAAGTAGTTACTACACTAAGTGTAATTCATATAATATCAATTTTAACCCAACGCAAAAAAATTCTATCATTTTTCGCCATTACTTTAACGTGAAATGAAACAGAAGAGTGCTTAATGCCGACAGGGGATCCCCGGTAATACGCCACCACGCCAGCCACGCCTACACTTTAATGTCTGGATATTGTAAATATAACCTTCTATCTCGTTATATCTATACATATAAATAAAAATGATGAGTCTGTTCGTAATTCCAAATTAACAGGTTTTTACTAAATATATACGAAAGTATATTCGTTACTTTCATACAAAAATCGATTTTTTATCTAATCTCGGAAACGGCTGGACCTATTTTAACAAGACTCTCACTGGTATATAGCTTGTAAGGAGTAACTTAGACTTAGGCGACCGAAGTCTTGGGCATAGCTAGTCTAAAATACGATTAAGAAACCTACGTAAGGATAAATTATTTCCATTCACGTTTTTAAGAAAAACTATGTATAAAACTTACGATTTAAATATATTTTATATTTAATAAACATGAATATAAAATGCAAAAAAATATTAAACGTTAAAAGAAGATAAATATAATTTCCGTAAACACTTCTCAAAAGTAACTTTATAATATAATATAATTATAATTTCTACTCTCATTATATTTCACTATGAAATATGCTAAAGTTTAATAACAATGACGGCCTCGAGGGACAGTTTTATTCTTTAGAAAAAGCCACTTCAAACAAGTAACAATATAAAAGAGGAAGTGAACCGATAAATTAAAAAGCAACCGATTTAAACTGAATGCCAATTTTATATAATTATATAACGATTGTTTGAGATAAAGTATTTTTATATGACGTTTTTATTTAACTGTATTATGTTACTTTTATAATAATTTTAATTAAATAAAGGAATATATATTGGTTTAAAAAACGTATGCTTTCACTTCAATAGACAGTGACGAAGGTTCGTTCTGTGGTTTTATAAAAAAACACATCCTATATAAAGAGAATTCGTACAAAATAACACAGGGTGTATTAATTACAGTTTGTATTTAAATTTTCATATTCGTAAAAATATTAATGTTGTTGCGAATATATTTGAAAATAATACAAAAACTTACGTTTATATGAAATAGTTACACAGACAACTAATACAGACTAAACACTACACTGTTATAAAAACTCGACTGTCACATTAACAGGAAATACACATCCGTCAGATTACGTCTATCAGAGTTCTAAACATGCAGTAATAAGAATAGAATATATATATCTAAAATGAACCAATTATATAACTATAATACTTGATATACTAGATAATGTAATACTATAATTGATATACTTGAAAATGTAAGTAAAGATTAAGAAAAACAAAATGTAGTGTATTTGTTTGTGTAACAAGAACAAAGCACTTAATTAGGACATATGTTTCAACATAACGTAATTGACAATTATCTCTGACACCACTCCGACGTGAAGACATCTGTTACGAAGATAGATTTCAGTAAACAAACTATTTCATAGTAAAATATAGATAACATAAATAATAATATTAAAACTCACATTAATTTAATTACTTTATTATATTTTTTAAACATGCTGTATTAATTATAATATACAGCATGTATCAAAACCAACAAAGTGATAAATTGTAATAATAATTACACATTACATTTGACAGTTAAATTTATTAGGCATTTAATTTGGCGTTTCGTTGTAAGAGTTTTTATTTTGAACGTAATTTGTAAAATACCTATCTTACAAACAAGAAACATGAAACACGAGGATTCATTATATGTCTTAGTATAATTATATATAATAATTATCTACCAAAATATTAAACCATTTTGTTGTAAACCCTTGATAACTTTAATAATAAACCACAAAAACGGAATTAGTAAGATCGTGTTAAATAAATATTATATTATATAAATGATTTTAACTTTATAATTGGAAGAATTACAATGTTCACAATCAACAAATTTCAAAAATACGACACCAATGTACAAAAACAAAATAGACGTTAATTTAAAACACTATTTCAAAACCCTTCTATCTATTCAATAATTTCATTAAAATTGTAGATATCAGAAAATAATTGTATAATAATATTATATAAACGACATAAATTTATGAAATATCTTTTTTATTACATATTTATCTTCAAAAATATTTGTATACTTTTTTCGTGACAAAGGTTCGTGATACTATATGCCTGCCGGATTTTGTATATGTATTATATATATGACCAAATATTTTATTAATATATAATATACATTTAATTAAATTATTGTTAAGCCGTTATAACAGTTAATTATTCACTTCTAATCTGTTTGTTTCGCTTCCTATCTGTGTATCCAATTTACCATTAATCTTATTATAGTTAGTTAATTTTATTTATTTTTAAAAGTTATATAAAAAATTCGTTATTTAATAATATAATGTTATAATGTCAGAAACGAATAAATTTCAAATAGCAATTTATCAATTGTTTATCTTTGATAAATAATTCTGGAAAACAATTAAATTAATTACAACAAACACAACACATGTTCAAATTAATTACATTTTACAGACAGACCACCGAAACGAATAATAATAAACAAATTCTACAAACTCAACTATATCCTTTTGTTAAAATATTCATTGTTAATTAAAATGTTCAAAGTAATTGCAGTTCCCATTATAAATTTATAAATTTAAATAAATATATTAATAAAATTGCAATGAAATAACATATATAACATAAAAGTTTTTTAGTAACACGGGGCACTAACCTTCGCTAACGCGCGCTTCCCTCGAGTCGTCTACGATCAACAGGTGGGGTCGCCTTGCTCGCCCCAGCTCGGCTGGCGCGATGCTAGTGACTCGCGGCACGCCCATCACTGCCGGCGGTCTGGGCGCGAATGGCTGTATCCACCCGTGCACAGGTAACCCTGACTGGTGGGACCTTGGCTGAATATAATAAAGCACAATTAAATAAAAAAGGTTCTAAATTGTTTGGCTGAATATAATAGGACACTGCATAGAAAAATAAGGACGCTTCAATTTGTTTGTTTGCTATGGAATAGTTTAATACAAATAATATGAAATAGAAATAATATTCTGACTACTATTAGTACGTAATATATTTGTGTTAAGTGAGTAATTTATTTATTTTAAAGAGATTTTCTTGAATAAAATATAATTATTGTATGCCGTAGCTCCTCTACGCTGCGTAGTACATACATTCAACGTGTACAAAAGTATCATTTACTTTATTTACTAGTTCTTGATTGATCTTGAACCGACTTCCCAAAGGAGGTTATCTCTTTGAACTATGTAAATTGTTGCAATTAAATATGTAACTGTATGTTTATATGTATGTTTATTCATATCTTAGCAAGTTACCAAAAACATCAATTTCAATGATACTACAGATAGATTTTTGAAAATATTTATGAAGTTGCTTTAAATTTATTTAACCTTCAATTAATATATATATATATATAAGTAATAGATTTAATAAAAACTAAATTACAATTGACCAAATGGAAATGGAAAAAGGACTTAAAGTATATTTACTTTCACTATGAGAAGTTGGAAATGTAACCAGAGATTTCACGTTTACTTTCATATATTTCAATTTTCATATAGAAATATCATTTTTATAAAAATATTGATAATATTATATATATTAATATTTTTACTATGAAAAACTTATATCGAAATTAAAAAGCTTTTTATTTGATAGGATGTAATAAATACATATAAGATATTTTTTGTAAAATAAAGTAAAAATGACTTTAGTGTTTTATAGAAGATGTAAAATATCACAATACATTGAATTAATCGATATAATAAAAAAATACGTAATCATTTCTTGAAAAGATCACAACGTTTTAGATTCAAATTTCTTTAATTATTAAGAAAAACTATGATAACATTATCAAATCATTCTCCTAAAAAATCAAATCTGGTAAATTGATATAACACAAATATTACCCTTCGATTTCAATATTATTATCAAAGTTCTATTTCTCTATAACTTTGCCCTAAGGGTAATACTAACAAGGCCTCTGTCCTAGTACGGACCTTCAGAAGTTTTAAGGAGAAAATTAATTTGGGGAAGATGTTATATTTCTGATATTTTTAATATAATAAATAATATAACTTATTTCCTTTGAAAAAAATTATTGGTAAAAATATACCCTTTTTTATTACTATAAAAAAGTCACTGAACATAAACCAATAGCACTAAGGATGAGAACGTCATCTCAACCAATCAATCAATCAATCAATCCGGCTTTTCCTTAAAATTTGGAAACTTATAAAATTATAATACCATTCTTAACATTAATTACCAAACAAACACACGGAAGATAATTAAAGCAAATTTTTATATATAATTAAACCTTATAACATCTATTATCAAAGCAAATTTAAACCACAAAAATAACTTGGTATTCAAAGATGCTATTTAGATATTGGGTCTGGATTTAGCCCTTTTAGGTATGTATACCTTAATTTGATTAACATCGCCATTTAATATTGATGTTCTTTGGTTGGAATTAACGGACAGAATGACAGACAGACATATGCATTTAGTGAAAAGCTGTTAATTTGGAATAACAAACAGACATTTCAATTTTATCCTGATATTATATTCTTTGTATATAATACATTAAAATTCGGAATAAAATTATAAAAATCTACAACCAAAGTGCCAGTACATTATGATGAGGTGCAGTCTGCAAAGTTTTAAGACCGATACAATGAAGTATAATTTACCGACTTTCATTTCATTCTTCTCGGTTAAAATGCATGTATTATTAATAACTTTGAGTGTCAGAAAAACTATATTATTAAGTTATTTAAAATCAAAAGCAATATTAAAAATAAACCGCATTTTTATCACTTATATTCAATTGCAATAAATACTTTTTCAAATCATTTGATGTAAACAAATTTAATTGTTTATAAAACTGTGAGATATTTACATTAAAGGTGGAAGCATTCTTTAACAATGAGGCACTAATTAGAGGTAAATATAAGAATTATATACAGCTAATATGTTAATATTTGGACATAATTTGTATAGATCTCAAGTAAAACAAAGTTTGATACAGCATGATTAGAATAAAATAACATACTAACCTAAGTAAACTTACAATTTTATTATGATGGTATTTTTTATGTTATACACTCGTTATAATATATCTACCTACTTCATATTTTTGAAATTGAATTATTTTTTAATTGATTTTAAATTAATTTTTATATCTACTAAAAATTTCAACAGACAGATTGAATGAAAGATGATTATCTAATCTATTGTTGTTGTTATATACCACTGTATACCACATTATTATAATTACGTAACAATATATTTGACTTAAGACATTTTAAAATTATTGACATTCCAGATACATTTCATATATACACATATAACTAACACTAGTGATATAACTAACTTCAACATTTGATGTATAACTTTGTTTATATTACATACATCAAAGGTAGCTCGCAATATATTGAGAAAGTTTTTTATGTGTACAAGTTTTTTGTTAACAGAATTATATATTGAATGAACGATCATTTACATTGGACAGTATTCTAAAAGCTTTATGATAATCGTTACTTCTGTAACTCCAGTCTAGTCCAGTCATAAGTACAAAGCCAATAATTAGTGCACTTTATTACTAATAATAATAATTCTGGTAGATTAATGGACTGAAAAGAACTTTTCTTGAAAGTTGTTTGGTTGATAGAAAGTTTGAAAGATAAGTCAAGACACTGACAGTAACTGATTAATGTGACTGGAGTGGAGGAGGAAGGAACATGTATTTAGATACTTAATAAAGTATAAACGAAACGAGTAAATTTTATAAATAAACCTGTCCTGAAAGTTCCATTTGATACAATGAAAATCATAACAGATAAAAATAAACATTTCGTACAAAAATATTTCACGTGTTAATATCACATGAAGTTGTTACAACCCACGCGCTGTCCACTGCAGCGTAGCACTCGTAGGCGCGTTACTTCGTAGCTCGGTAGCATTACCTCTTTCTGTCTTTACTGTCTTTCTATCTGTTTGTTTGGTCCGGCGAATCTCCGAATGGGCTGGACCGATTTTAACACGGCTTTCACTGGCGAATGGCTGATGTTATAAGGAGTAACATACTTTTATTTAAAAACATATACAATAACAAACGAAGTCATAGGCAAAGCTAGTAAATCTTAATATATATAATATGAATTACGTGTCACGTTGTTTGTCGCCGATGTACTCCTAAAATGTTTAACAGATTTAAATAAAATTTACACACCACGTGTAGTTTGATCGAACTTAAAGGATAGAATGAAATTCAACTCAATTCAAAGTCGCAAAGTCGTTTATTGCAAATTATTTGTTTACTATTTTGCAGTCACAATTTTCAGTTAGCTCCTGACGATTCTAACAGATGGCGGTATCTGTTAACTGGATTGAGTAATTTAGTTGAGTTTATTGTTCCAAGTTATTTACTAAAAACCATAAATTGGGATCAAATTAAAAAAATAATTATAATTATTTTGTTTTGATTTTTGCTTATCGACTGTAAACATTATAGTTTTCATGAACGAGGTGCTCTGAATGTTACCTCTTTAATAGTTTACTACAATATCAAAAACAATAGTCACAGCAAAGCGTGACCGGGTCTGCTAGTAATATATATGTCAGAAATGTAAACATTTTAATACTATTTAGCCAACTTACAGTACAAATAAGTACATCCTTATTTTATTTAAATTTATTTATAAGTGACTTTTATATATATTTTTTAATTAAACTTTTTTATTAATTTAAAATAAATAATTAATTTTAACTGAATAAATTCTGTAAATGATATTTACACAATCCAAATCGAATCTGAATCGATTTCCATACAGTTATATTAACAGCATTATCCCAGCTTTGTATAAATAAATAAACACGTTTCATTTAAATACATTGCAGAATTCCCACAGTTGGTTTACCTTATATCATGGCGGCTTTTCCAGACCTCTTAAAAACAGTTATTACACTATAAAGTGCATTTAATGAGTCTTAATCTATATATAAATATAAATATAATACACCCATCTTTGTATTTAAAAATTCTAAATGAAATTAATTTCTCATTTATAAATATTTGTATATTTAATACATTGATAAATATTATTATATAATATATTAATAAATATTAATTTAGTTACGTAACTATATGTACCCACGACTTCGTCCGAGTTGAATGTTTTTTTATAATAGAAGTAGCCCTAAAATAAAATCGAATTTTGGATGATCATTTTTTAAGTTCACAATAAATGAAATATAAAAGATGTTCATATCATCAAACTAGACATGACAACAGAAGATTGGATCATAAAGTAGTGGCACGGAGGCAGTTAACTCTCTAAATTATCTCATACACTCTCCTCAAGGTCCAAGTGACCTTATTGTCACGACCATAAATTTATTTACTCTTTAATATACCTTTATTGTAAGTCCTGAAAATCCTAATAGTTACGTAACGGAATATTACTTTAAACTATAGTTAGATTTAACTCAGTTATATTATATATCATGGAGCAAATATATCTCTAGCTTAGATTAGAATCCCATACATAGAATGAAAAGCGTATTTCGGCCATTCTGTTTTTAAAGGTCTTTATCCCTGTCCCTTTAAAATAAAACACGTTTCTCACGCATTAGTAACGAACGATTGAGACAGATAGCACGTGTGAATACACTCTTTAAATACATATAATATTCATAAAACATTTGTGAAGATAACACCTAAAACATGATCGGTTTTAAATTCATTCTTTTAAAAGAAAAAGTATGGCCAGCAAATTGAAAGTACCGCTTGGATGACTGCATCTAAGAGGGATAAAACAGTGAATATATGAGACCAACAAGTAAAATGACGCTTGGAAATAATATTTAAATAAAAATAATAATAAATAATTTTGTCCGTATGTATATGTTTGTTTGTAATGTATGTATGTATATGTTTGTTTGTAAATATATTTATTTCCTAATTATTGTTTTGGTAAATAATTTCTCTAACTATTAAACTTGCAATATATAAATATCATAGGATTGAACTATCGTCAATGTAATGGTTGTTTTCATCGATTTTATTATCCTCTTCAGTCACGTGAAATATCTTAATTTAAAAGTTTCCAGACAGGACGCGATGCAAAAAGAATTAATTTTTGATTGGTTTGGAACTTTGTGAACTTTATATTTTTAAAAGGATATAATATAACTGCAGACTGAACTAAGCAACACTGAAGTTTTTTAAATATATATATACATTATAAATTAATAATATTGTTGTAGAACATTTGGTACAAAGTCGAACTTACACTAAGAGTAATATCTTACAACCTATCAAGTTTATTATATACCTAATATTTAATTCTACTTCCAGTGACTGTCCGTTTTCTGTAGAGTTTAATGCAAAGACTTTAAACTAATTTCAATGAAATATTTTTGAAAAAAATATATATTTATTCCTTTCTTACCCCGTGGGATTTTAAAAATGCTCTTCTCTAAAGCTTATCATGGATGGATAATCCTTTCCAATCTCTAGTTCAGCGGCTAAGGCTTTGTTGGCGGTCAATTCGTGTATTCTGGAAACCTAATATGCATATTATTTTTTATGCGTCTTTATGAACAGAATAAAATGTCAATTTTTTAATTTCAATATTTTTATTTTTATTCATAGTTTTAACTATAAATATCCTCGAGTAGCTTAATTTAATCTGTCTTAGGCGTTTCATTTAAACCAAATCAGCATATCTGTCCAAACTTGACAAAATCTGTCAATAGAGACTCAACGGGCTCGGACTCAAACAGGACGTTGCTTTTTTTTTAAATACTTAAAACCAAAATGACATTTAACAAATCTTGAAGTAGCCTGGCACTGAGGACTTCATACAGGGAGGGTGTATCATGTACTAGATATTCGGAAATACTGTAGTATCCGTCAGCAAACAAACCGTGAAACCAGCTGGTACTTTGTATTGATACGTAATATTGGTCTGTAATTGAAAGCATTGCCAGACTTAAGAAGGGAATTTTTTTATTATATTATATTTTTCTAGGTATAAGTTTTATTAACAGTTGTGTATTATAATTAAAAAAATATTATTTCTCACTTCTTTCTAAGTTATATTATGTCAGGAAAGACCTACAGTCATTAAGAAGAGGTGAAACGATGTTCAATATTGAGCCAATCACCGTTACAGATAAGTTATATAGATACCCTCATAAGTTTAAATTATTCTTAGTAACTACTAAAACATTTGACAATATTTTTTAAATCAATTATCAAAATTTTAATTAATACTACATATTTATTATTTTTTTAAAGTAATGATTCACCGACAGCAGGAGAACAAACTGAAGGTTAATAACCGAACTATTGATCGTAATGAATGTTATCAAATAATTTGTTATTTATCGAAACAATATTGTATCGCAAAAGAAAGAAGTCGTATATCAGCCACTTAATAAGCCTCCCCGAATATAACAAAACAAGAACTTATGAAAAAGGTGGTATAACTTATTATTATATAGACGTAAGCAAAAGTTCAAAAATATAAATATACAGTAACTTGTATATTGTGCTGTTTGTTTATTAAATTAAGTACTGGATCATCTAATATTCAATTTAAAGACACTTAAACAAAATCCTCTATCATATTTTCAATATATAGCCAATAATAATAGATAAGATACTTTATATAAATATAATTTAAAATAAAATTTAAAACCTTCATAAGAACTTGAGCGTCTAACTGTACGTACCCGGCCCAGAAACTAGCGACGTTCATTATTGGAAACAAGAGCACTCAACTACAAACAATATTGAAACATATCACTCCATGGAAACCACTTTGGAATAAATATAATCTGTGTTGATTAATATATAATATACATACTTACATATAATTTTACTACATAATATTATTGACGATAGTAGAAAGAATAGTAATATAAAGAGTTAGAAACAAAAAACAAAAAAAAATAGGCAATAACGAAATTAGTTATATCTAAAACGTCTGAGTTAATTTTTCAATTCAATTGACTATTTATTTGTTTGTCGGTTAAATAAGCTCTATTCATTTTTGTCCGTTCCAGTAAAATAGATAAATATATTCGGTAAAAAATGAGCTGTCGCTAATGAGACTCCGTTCTAGCAATGCATAATACTTTTCATTTGTATAACTACCTTTAATAACTGAGATTATAGTTATATTATGGGTCGTTAAAGAAAAGAGGAGTTAAAGAGGTATTTTAGTTGTTTTGTATCGTGAGTGAGAATGATCGATGCCCAAACCTCAAACCGAAGCCTTGTTTTCCTCATTATGATAATAAATTCCATTCACAATAACATTTGTTTTAATTTTAATGAGATGTACTTACGGATATAAACGTTAAGGCATCGCATTCCAATCGAAATACAAATGACGAAAACTCGGACCTGATTTTGATAACAAAATTCAAAGCGCTCTACAAAAAATACAACGCCTACCTTTTTTATTCCTTTTTTATTATTTTCTTTGTTAGAAAAATATGTTTGGATCAAATGTGTTTTTTCAACGAATGATTTTTGTGTTAAATTAAATTTTCAACATTGAGTATTATTTATACTCAAAAAATGTTCGATCCAGAAATGTGTTACATCTCATATGTACATTTTATATATGATTTATTTATTTATCTTCACGCTATATCCCTTGCGGGGTAGCCAGAGACGACGGAGCACCAAACGCTACGGTCCCTACATACCTCTTTCGCCTCGGCCACAGACATCAACCTCTTCATACATCCGGGGGGTCCTCATGCTTCTTACGTGACCTTCCTCGCAGATACGATGTTTTCGAAGGTCACTCAAGGCCTCCCCCTGTCTCTCTTACCGCTCACTTTTCCTTTATAAATCTGTTTTACCATTCTTGCTTCACTTATTCGTTCGACGTGCCCAAATCACATGAGCACGTTCTTCTTCATTCTCACCGTGACATCTACGCTAGTACCTGCCATTCTGTGGATCTCTTTATTGCGGATTCGGTCAGCTACACTGACTCCGCATATTCTGCGAAGAGATCGCATCTCCACAGCATTCATCTTTCCCACATGTTACCCACGTTTGGCTGCCGTATATCAGCGTCGCAAAACCGCATTGTGTACAGCCAAACATGCAGCTATGCCGACGTTTCGTCATCTTAACAATGCAGCCAAAGCACCGTTGACTCTGTTACCGGCAGCAATACGCATTTCTACATCCATTTCATATCTTTCGTTTCCGCTAAACATACTACCCAAATATACCACTGCATTCACTTGTTCTATTATCTTATCATTCACGTTGATCTTACAATCCGTTCTTTTTTCATTTCTTTCAAATATCAGAACCTTCGTCTTATCTACATTCAGGTTTAGACCATTATTTTCACACTCATCTTTCAGAGTGGTGACCAATGCCTGCAAATTGCATTCTGATGATGCAATGAGCACTGCATCATGTGCATTTAGCAAGCAATTGACTTTAAGGTCACCTACTTTCACTCCTATATCACTGTCTTTCACGCCTTGGAGACAACTATCCAAATACAAATTGAACAACCAAGCTGACATAGCGCAATCTTGCTTAACACCCGATTGGATGTCAAACCAGGGCGACATGCCAGCTCCTACTCGCACACGGGCTGAGTGATCTCTGTAAAGATACTTTACAGCCTGTAGCAAGGGTCCGTTCACATTGTATCGGAGCAGTATCTCCCATAATTTCCTACTCACAACCCTATCAAACCTAATCCTTTCCTAATCTTTTAAATTTATATAATACAAATATTACCTTTTGATTTCAATATTACTATCAAAGTTCTATAACTCTGCCTTGAGGGTGATACTAACAAGGCCTCATAAAACGGACCTTGAGAAATTTTAAAGACAAAATTAATTTGGGGAAGATGTAACTTATTTCTGATATTTTTAATATAATAAATTATATTATTATTATTATAATCATATTGTTTAACTTATTAGTAAAATATGCAGACCTAATTTGGTTTTCTTATTACTATAAAAAGATACACTAAATATAACCCAATAGCACTAAGGATGAGATCGTCATATCAAGCAATCCACCAAACAATCAATTAATCAGTCATATGATCACACTTGGTACTATTCAAGAACAAACGCTTCACTTATACCACACTCGTTATCACCACAAGAATTGTAATATATCAATCATAAAAGTATTTTGAAGACATACTATATATTGCCACTGGCTTTACCTTTTAATTAATTTTATAAATTATTAAACAAATCCTGTAAAGAACCAACGTTAATAACCAGACATACATACGGAAGACAATCAAGGCTAATTTTAATATTACAACATCAACCTTACAACATTAATTATTAAGCAAATTTAAAACACAAAAATAACTTGATATTAAAAGATGCTATTTAGATATTAGGTCTGGATTTAGCCCTTTTAGGTACATACTTTAATTTTATCTATTTAATATTTATACTCATTACACAGACCGACAGAGAGACATGCATTTAGTGAAAGCTCTTAATTTTGAATTACAAACAGTACACTTTAATTTTATTTATATGTATAGATGTTATTATTTTGATATTATTTTCTTTGTATATAAAGCATTTCTAGGAATAAAATTATTAATATCTGCAATGAAAGTGCCAGTACATTATGACCAGGTGTAGTCTGCAAAGTTTTAAGATCGATACAATGAATTGTAACTTACCGACTTGTACTTCATTCTTCTCGGTTAAATGCACCTATTTTGTTTGTGCACCTAAAGTTACTAATGTAACTTAAGCTAACAGAAAAAATTACGTTATAAGTTTAATTAAAATCAATATTAAACGTAAGCAGTATTTTAATCATTTATTTTCAAATACAATAAATAATTTTGAAATCATTTGATGAAAACAAATTTAATTGTTTATAACAGTGCGCGATATTTTCATTAAAGATTTCTTTAAAAATGAAGCACTAATTCGAGGGCCTTTTGTAAATTCAATCCGTGAGTAAATGGAATAGTGAATACATAGAACAATACTGGATCCAATATTTATATACAAATATACAGGTATAAAACAAATCATTACCTCTAATTGTACATTCGTACTTTATATATAAAATAATATTTATATATAACAACCATTGTCACGTGACGATAGTTTTATCTCTATTTTATATTAATTTAAAGTTTTTATACACAAATAATATTTATTTTGCTTGTTTATTTACTTCTAGTAACGGTTCTGCCGATTTAAGAAGAACTTTCACTGGTGGATTACTGATTTTGTAAAGAGTAACTTAGGAGAGTTTTATTTTTAAAAATATTTTCCGCGCGAACGAAGTCGTGAGCGCAGCTTTAGTTAAGCTTACACTTATTATTATGTATATTATTTATATTAATCTTTGATTTCTTTAAACATTTTAACGGTCTTTATAAAATGTATCTGTTAGTGTCAACAATTTCAAAATATCTCATATCAAAAATGTTCGTTATTTCTCTTATATTATATTAGTATTTAATAATTATAACATAATAATAATAATAATCATAATATGATATTTATACAAATAACAATAAATTAGATAATCATCTTTTATCAAATTAGTTTAAAATCAATTAAAAAATTTATCAATTTTTAGAAATATATAGCTGATATAAGAGAGTCCTTATTTTATGATTATATGCAAACAAATATAACATTAATCCTGGAACAATGCTTGTGCAAATAACCAAAACTTTATGATCTTCCATTAGTATATGAGTACTACTAACACTAGTGATATAACTAACTTCAACATTTATGTATAATTTGTTTATATTACGTACATCAAAGGTAGCTCGTAATATATTGAGAAAGTTTTTTATTTGTACAGGCTTTTTGTCAACAGAATTATATATAGAAGACACTGACATCGACTGATTAATGTGGCTGGAATGGAGGAGGGAGGCCTATGACTTTAGACAATAAACAAAGAATAAACTCAAGGAGAAACTTTCCGTCAAACGCACGTACAGACACTGGAAGAGGCCAGCACATTAACATGAACAGTAATAAGGTTGATCAAAAAAGTACACACAACAAATTTGATCACAATACCTAGTAAATGCCATACATGTTGCCTAATTACGAGAAACAGTCACAAATAGTAAAATAATGAACTAATATAAATTAAAAGTATCCTTAAAAGTCTATTTATTACAAAGAAAATCATAACAGATGTAAATAAACATTGTTCGTCTACAAAAATATTTCACATGTTAATATCACATCACCCACGCGCTGTCCACTGCAACGTAGCACTCATAGGCGCGTAGTAGGCGTCGTAGCAATACCTCTTTCTGCCTTTACTTCGTCTTTCTATCTGTCTGTTTGGTTCATCTAATCTCTGAACCGGCTGGACCGATTTTAACACAACTATCACTGGCGAGTAGCTGATGTTATAAGGAGTAATCTTATTAAATAAAAAACACATACCGCAAACGAAGTCATGGGCAGAGCTAGTGAATAATATCTATGTCAGAAATGTAAATGTATGTTTGTACAAATAAATAAAAACATTTTATTCAAATACATTGCAGATATAATTACAAAAAGTGTTTTAATAACAGCGGCTAATTATTCGCACAGTTGGTTTACCGCAAATTGGGTGAACCGAATGATAACCTAAAATGTATCTTATTACCTCTAAATAAAGTTTAATTTGGATTACATATATTTATAAGTTAATCATTTAATGAAAATGTAACAAAAGCCTATTATAGCCTAGTTGCTTTTTAAAAACTAAAAAATTATAACGCAAAAGCTGTAATTAAGATAATTAAGTGAAATTTATTTTGTTTAATCTTCTATAATTACAAGTTTATTTATTGCACAACAGACCACTGTAAGAAGCGTGAAATTCATAAAATGAGATATTCTTTGTATGTATTAAGAATTATATAAATTAAATAAAAAGGTATACAAAAAAAATTAAATTCTCTTGAGGTTACCACAGGTCGTTGCTCGTTGATCTTTTTAAAATATTTACGTGGTTTATTAACAAGTAATGTCTATGTAACAATAAAAACTAGTTATATATGACATATTTATTAATCAATTAAATTTTATTCCTATCAAGATCAACTGACAGATGGTTTTTATAAAAATTGCAATTCATTTTGATATAAATATCCATTAGGATATAAAATGAATCACGTGGAACACCTTATATCATGGCGGCTTTTCCAGACCTCTTAAAAACAGTTATTACACTATAAATTTAACGAGTCTTAATCTAACTATATATAAATATAATACACTCATCTTTGTCTTTAAAAATCCTAAATGAATGTAATTTCTCATTTATAAATATTATTTATTTAGCTTCACGCCATATCCCTTGCGGGGTAGCCAGAGACGACGGAGCGCCAAACGCTACGGTCTCTGCTTACCTCTTTCGCCTCGGCCACAGACATCAACCTCTCATTACATGCCCTCCAGGGGGTCCTCATGCTTTTTACATGACCTTCCTCTAGTAAGATTGATACTGTGTTTTCGAAGGTCACTCCAGGCCTCCCCCTATCTCTCTTACCGCTCATTTTTGCTGTATAAATCTTTTTTACCATTTTTTCATCACTCATTCGTTCTACGTGCCCAAACCACCTGAGCACGTTCTATATATAAATATTAATGTATTTAATACATTGATAAATATTATTATATAATATATTAATAAATATTAATTTAATTACGTAACTATATGTACCCACGACTTTGTTCGTGTTGAATATGTTTTTTTTTAATAAAAGTAGCCTTAAAATAAAATCGAATTTGGGATGGGTTTTTTTTAAGTTCACAATAAATAAATATGAAAGATGTTAATATCATCAAACTAGACATACATGATAACAGAAGTTTGGATCATAAAGTAGTGGCACGGAGGCAGTTAACTCTCTAACTTATCTCATACACTCTCCTCAAGGTCCAAGTGACCTTGTTGTTACGACCATAAATCTACTTACGCTTTAATATACTATTATAGTAAGTCCTAAAAATCCTTAATAGTTACGTAACGGAATATTATTTCAAACTATAGTTGGGTTTGACTCAGTGATATATCATGGAGCAGATATGTTTCTAGCTTAGATTAGGATCCCCTAGGTTATACATAGAATAAAAAGCCTATGTCGGCCATTCTGTTTTTAAAGGTTCCCTCCCTGCCCCTTTAAAATAAAACACGTTTCTCACGCATTAGTAACGAACGATTGAGACAGATAGCACATGTGAATACACTCTTTAAATACATATAATATTCATAAAACAATTGTGAAGATAACACCTAAAACATGATCGGTTTTAAATTCATTCTTTTAAAAGAAAAAGTATGGTCAGTAGATTGAAAGTACCGCTTGGATCACTGCATCTAAGAGGGATAGAACAGTGAATATATGACATCAACACGTACAATGATGCTTGGAAATAACATTTTAATAAAAATAATAATAAATGTTTAAAGGATAAAATAATTTTATTATTACATAAGCTGTATCCACGACTTTGTTCGTGTCGATTTTTTTTATGTATGTATATATTGAGTGTTTTTTTAGAGCTATAGAACTTTAAGTTGGCAATACTGTTTAATATGCGCGCTATTTTGATAGCTGTCACTTGTTTTGTGTTTAGTTTGGTTTGCCATTTTATCATGAATAGACTGACACCTGAACAACACCTGCAAATTGTGCAGATTTTTTACGAAAAACATGGTTCAGTTCGAGAAACTCATCGCGCTCTTCGTCCATTTTACGGTCGACATAATAGTCCATCAGAGCAATCAATTCGAGCAACCATGGATCGTTTGCGCACCACTTTTACTCTACGAGACAACACGTATCCTCAGAGACGTCGTACAGTTCGTACCAAAGAAGCTATTGCTGCTGTAGAGCATAGTATCGAGGAAGACCCAAATGAGTCCATTCGGCGTCGTACTCAAGAATTGGAGCTGTGTCCATCCACTTTATGGAAGATTTTGCGGAAAGATTTGGGTTTGCGAACTTACAAAATTCAACTCACGCAAGAATTGAAGCCGCACGACCATGGGACAAGCCATACATTTGGTGAATGGGCTCAAAACGAACTTACAGTTGATTTTCAATTTCCTGAATTTCACAAGAAAATTTTGTTCAGCGATAAAGCTCAGCGATAAAGCGTGAAGGTAAGTAAGTAAGTAGATAAAGCTCATTTTTGGATGAATGGGTAAAAGGGTTAATAAGCAAAACTGCCGGATTTGGAGTGAAGAGAATCTTCATGCCATTATCGAAATACCATTGCATCCTGAAAAAGTTATTGTTTGGTGTGCTTTATGGGCCGGTGGAATCATTGGTCCGTATTTCTTCAAAAACGATGCCGGCCAGAACGTTACAGTTAATGGTGACCGCTACAGGGCCATGATCACTGAGTTTTTTGTTCCACAATTGCATGCCCTTAATGTGGAGGAACTGTGGTTTCAACAAGACGGTGCAACATGCCACACAGCGCGTGTCACAATCGATTTATTGAAAGAAACATTCGGTGAACGAATAATTTCGCGTAATGGACCCGTGAATTGGCCTTCAAGATCATGCGATTTAATACCGCTGGACTATTTTTTGTGAGGCCATGTGAAGTCCCTGGTTTACGCCGATAAGCCACACACGATTGACGCCTTGGAAGAAAATATTCGCCACGTTATCACTGATATACGGCCTCCGTTGCTGAAAAAACTGATTGAAAATTGGACTTACCTCTACAAAAGTAGGTAGGTCATTTATTTAAAGAAGGGAGGGGAATGGGCCTAAGATTGAACATTAAGGAACCCCCACATCAATCGGAGCCGCAAGCAATCTCTTCGATTCCTCCCAGACTTCTCATATATATATATGACATAAGAAAGACATTGGTACAACAGTACAACGACCAACATTATTACATCAGTAGTACATCAGTAGTACAACGACCTTTTGAAAAAACGAACTGTTTATTATGAAACAAATTATTTGTATTAAAATGATCTAATAATTCATTTAACATAATTTTTCTTTAAGTGAACTTAATACCAATATTGGTCTGTAAGCGAAAGGATCTAAAGCAATACCAGATTTAAGAAGGGGATTTTTTGTTATGTTTTCTAGTTATAAGTTGTATAAATAGTTGTGTGTTACAAATAAAATATTTTTCTTTCCTTTTTCTTTCTTGCTATGTTTCATTGGGTCAGGTAAGACATAGTCATTCAAAATAGTCGCTAGGTAAGGTGAAACGATGTTTAATATTGAGCCAATCACCTTTACCGATATCCCCCATAAGTTGGAAGTATTCTTAGTAATCTTGAAACATTTAACAATATCTTTTGATTCAACTCCAAAAAATTAAATTAAAATTAAATATTTTACAACTTTTTTGAAGTAATGATTCAGCGACAGTAAGAGAAGAAATTGGAAATTTATTAACCCGACTATTGATTATAATGAAAGTTATCAAATAGTTTCTTTTTGTCTTTTTGTTGTTTTTTGTAAAGTTATCGAAAAAATATTGTATCGCAAAAGAAGGAATTCATATATCAGCCACTTAATAAGCCTCACCGATACTAACGAAACAAGAACTTATGAAAAAGGCGTATAACCTATACACACGTAAACAAAAGTTCAAAAATATAAATGTATATATATATATATATAAACTTGTACATTGTGGCGTTGGTTTGTAAAATTAGGTACTGGATATTCTTATATTCAATTTAAAGATACTTAAACAAAATTGACTATCATATTTTGAATATATAGCCTATTATAATAGGATAAGGAATAGGAAATAGGAAACAGGAATATGATATTTTATATAAATATATAAATATGCGTAAAAATTAGTGTTAAAACATTCATAGAAACTTGAGTGACTGACTGTTCGTAGCCGGCCTAGAAACTAGCGACGTTCATTATTGGAAACAAAAGCACTCAACTACAAACGATATTGAAACATATCACTCCATAGAAACCACTTTGAAATAAAAATAAACTGGGTTTGATTAATATATAATATACATACTTATATATAATATTACTATACAATGCTTTTCACGATACAAAACTTAGAATAGCAATGCAAATCAACATATTTTAAAATTATCCTCTATTAAATTCGATTAAACTTTATAAGTATTAATAGACTAGTATTTAAAATTAAGCAAATACGAACCTATTAGATACAAAAAACAAATTTGATATATTTAAAAAAATCTCAGTAAATTTTTAAATTGGATTGAATTTTAATGTATTTTGCGGTCAAATAAGTTCTATTCATTTTGGTCCATTCCATGAAAATAGACAGAAATATTCGGTAAAAAATTAGTTGTCGCTAATGACCCTATGATAGCAATGTTATTTTATATTTTTATTGTAAACTGATATTATAGTTTTAAATAACAAGCATAAAAAAGATGTTTTGGCTATATTATGTATCGTGAGAGAGGAAGATTAATGTCTCAAACCCCACTCTTCTTTCCTCATTATGAAAATCAATTGCATTGTTTTACAAAATTGTTTGTTTAAGATGTTATAAAAAGATATACTTACAGATTTAAACCGTTTAGGAAACACATTTGATACGAAATACACTCCACGAAAACACGGAACGTATTTTGATAACAAAATTCATAAGCGCTCTACAAATAATGCAACGGCTACCTTTATTATTATTATTTGTTTTGTTAAAACAATTTGTTTGGATCAAATGTAATTTTTTTAACGAATGATTTTTGTTTAAAATTAAATTTTCAACATAAATAATACTCAAAAAATTGTTGATCCAGAAATGTAATTATATTTTATGTCTTTCATTTATATTAGGGAATATTTGATGTAATAACATGCTTCTGGAGAATCACATACAAAAAAACGAAACGTATCGAATCCTATTCGCTTTGAACTTAACGTTTAAATATATTGATAAATATATTCATCGATAACGAAGTATTGAAAGTATGAGTGCTTCCGGACCATTGACGTGTTTGATGTACACATGTTATCCAAATGTGGAACCTATTACAGGGACATATGGTTTATTTTTATATACCTTTATTCTAAACGATTCAAAGAAGCCATTTTACAGAAGGCAATCTGAAACTCCTTGTGTTAATAAATAAATGTTAATAAATGAAATGAAATAAAAATTACACCGACTCTAAAAAAACAATAATTTTACAAATAGATATTTTTATTCTTAATTTGTAATAATTTGATTTACTTTTTTGCTTTATATGTATAGATATTATTTACTTCGTATATGATACATTTCTCGTGATAAAAAATATAAAAATCACAACCAAAGTGCCAGTACATTATGATGAAGTGCAGTCTGCAAAGTTTTAAGATCGATACAATGAAATATAATTTACCGACTTGTACTTCATTCTTCTCGGTTTAAGGCACGTATTATCAGTAACTTTTACTAATAGAAATAAATTTATGATATAATATTTTTAAATAAATTTAAAAACAAAATTAATATTAAACTTAAGCAGCATATTTATCATTTAATTTCAAATGCAAGAAATACACTTTCAAATCATTTGATAAAAACAAATTTAATTGTTTATAATACTGTAACATATTTTCATTCAAGATGAGAGCTTTTCTTAATAATGAGGCTCTAATTAAAGGGCGTTTTGTACATTCAATCCATGAGGAAATGAAACAGTAAATAAATAAAACAAATAAGAATAAGAATACTTAATTAAATGACTATATTCATATATAAATAACAAATTATTATTTCTAACTGTATTTACGAAATTTATATACACTATAATGTTTATATAAAAAAAACACGTGATGATAGTTTTATATCAATTTTATATTAATTTAAGGATTTTTATACATGAATAATGTATATTTTGTTTGCCTATTTGTCTGTTTATTCCAGCTAACGGTTGGACCGATTTTAGCAGAACTTACACTGGTGGATAATGATTTTATGAGGAGTTAGATTAGTTTTATTTCAAAAAATATTTTCCGTGCGATTGAAGTCGTGGTCACAGCTAGTATGTAACATGATACAACTAATATGTTAATATTTGAACTGAATTTGTATGCATCCCAGGTAGAACAAAGATTGATACAGGTTGGTTAGAATAAAATAACATACTAACCTAAGTAAAGGTTACATTTTGATTATGATGGTGTTTAATGTTTAATATTCGTTAAAATACGCAATATGTCTGTCTGTTAAACATTTCTTGGGTATGGATATATATATATATATCAATATTTGGTTTCTTTAAACATTGTAATATCATAATAATAATATGGTATTCAAACAAATAACAATACATTATATATATATATATATATTAGATAATAATCTTCCACTCAATATTTCTGTTAAATCTATAGACTATTTTTAGTAAATATACAAATTAGTTTAAAATCAATTAAAAAATTATTCAATTTTATAAAATATATAGCTGATATAAGCGGGTCCTTATTTTATGTTTATATGCAAACAAATATAACATTAATCCTGGAACAATGCTTATACAAATAACCAAAACTTTATCATTTTCCATTAGTATATTAGTACTAATACTAGTGATACAACTAACTTCAACATTTAATGTATAACTTTGTTTATGTTACGTACATCAAAGGTAGCTCGTGATATATTGAGAAAGTTTTTTATTTGTGCAGGTTTTTTGTCAACAGAATTATATATTGAAGACATTGACATCGACTGATTAATGTGGTTGGAGTGGAGGAGGGAGGCCCATGTCTTTAGACAATAAACATAGAATAAATGCAAGAAGAAACTTTCCGTCAAACACACGTACAGACACTGGAAGAAGCCTGCACATTAACATGAACAGTAAGAAAGTTGATCACAAAAGTACACACAACATCGTAAGTAACTACGAGAAAAACAGTCACAAAATAGAAAAATACTGAACTGATATAAATTAAAAGTGTCCCAAAATGTCTATTTATTATAAAGAAAATCATAACAAATGTAAATAAATATAGTTTGTGTACAAAAATATTTCACGTGTTAATATCACATGACGTTGTAACAACCCACGCGCTGTCCACTGCAGCGTAGCACTCGTAGGCGCGTAAATTCGCAGCGGCTAGTCGCGTAGCGTTGTAGCAATACCTCTTTCTGTCTTTACCGTCTTTCTATCTGTCTGTTCGATCCATCTAATCTTTGAACCGGCTGCACCGATTTTTACACGACTTTCACAGGCGAATAGCTGATGATTTAAACAACTTACAGTGCAAATAAGTATATCCTTATTTCATTTAATTGTATTTATTAATAACCTTTATATTTTTATTTTAATATACTTTTTTTATTTAAAATTAAATAATTCATGTTAACTGAATACATTCTGTAAATGATATTTACACAAACAAAATCGAATCTGAATCGATTTCCATACAGTTATATTCACAGCATTATCCAAGTTTTGTATAAATAAATACAAACATTTCATTCAAATACATTGCAGATATAATTACAAAAACTGTTTTAATAACAGCGGCTAGTTATTCGCACAGTTGGTTTACCACAAATTGGGTGAACAGAATGATAACCTAAAATGTATCTTATTACCTCTAAATAAAGTTTAGTTTGGATTACATATATTTATAAGTTAATCATTTAATGAACATGTTATAAAAGTCTATTATAGCTTAAATGCTTTTTAAAAACTAAAAAATTATAAAGCAAAAGCTGTAATTAAGATAATTAAGTGAAAGTTATTTTGTTTACTCTTCTATAATTACAAGTTTATTTATTACACAACAGACCACTGTAAAAAGCTGGTAATTCATAAACTGAGATATTTTTTGTATGTATTAATAATTATATAAATTAAATAAAAAAGTATACACCAAGTGTAAAAATCTCTTGAGGTTACCACAGGTCGTTGCTTCCAGATCTTTTATATTTACCTGGTTTATTACAAGTAACGTCTATATAACAATAACAAACTAAATACATATGACATATCTATTAATCAATTAAATTTGATTTCTATCATGATCAACTGACAGATGGATTTTATTGAAACTGTAATTCATTTTGATATTAATATCCAATCGGATATAAAATGAATGACGTGGAGCATCTTGTATCTTGGCAGCTTTTCCAGACCTCTTAAAGCCAGTTTTTAAATAAATCTAATTTCCCGTTTATAATAAAAATATGTAAAAATAACATTAATAGTTGTGCCCATGATTTCGTTCGTGAAATATGTGTTTTAAAATGAAAGTAGCCTAAGTTCTTATACCATCAGTTATCTGCGGTGAAAAGCTTTTAATTTGAAATTGCAAACACACCCTTCAATTTTATATGTATGTATAGATATTTTTGTTTGTAAATATATCTATTTTTTTTTATTATTGTTTTTCTTAATAATTTCTCTAGATATTAAACTTTCAAACACTGTATAGATATCATAAGGTTGAACTGCCGTCAATGCAATGGTTGTTTTTATCGACTTTATTATTTCTTTAGTCACATAAAATATCTTAATTTAAAAGTTTCCAGACAGGAGACTATGTAAAAAGAATGAATAGTTGATTGGTTTGGAGTTTTTTGAAGTTTATATTTAAAAAAAATATATATATAAGTGCAGACTATTCCACCCAAGTCAATCACGAACTTTTTATATGCTCACAATATAAAAATATAAATATGAACAATAAATTAATAGTAACCTACATTTGGTAATCACTAGTGATCTTACAACTTGATGAGAATTGGCTGAAAATATTAAATATATTATTTATTTAAGTAACTGACCGTTTTCCAATAGATTTTTCGTAAATATTTTCTACAAATCTTGTTCTGAGAATAAACACAATAAAATAACAAGTTATTATAAAGCGTTGATATTTCATACACAAAGATAACATTCTTTTCTTTTATATATATTTACTTTAAAAACAATCAATGTATAGTAAATAACCTGTGGTTTATTTACGAGGCAGTTTTATTAAAGAAAGACAAAAGAAAAGTCTATTAAGTAAGACAAATGAAAGCTGTTCAAAGGGCAAAAAGTAACTCAACCTTACTTACGAATGCAAATAGAACTAGAGCCGGAGCATTCTGACTACAATTTACACTATTATTGTTTTGATACAGATATTTATATATATGTCACATTCTCACCTAGTTGGATTCTAAAAATGTTCTACTCAGAAACCTATTCCAGCTATGAATAATCCTTTACAATTTCTAGTTCAGCGGTCTAGGCTTTGCTGCTTGTCAGCCTGTTGATCTGAGAACCATATATATGTATATATGTACATAACAAAACAAACAACAAAATATCCATTTGTCAAATTCGTTACTTTTTGTGTTACTTAATAGTTGAATCTATTAAAAGCTACCGCCAGCTCGGAAAGTTTTTTGCAAAAAACCTGAGAGAAGCTGGCGACAGAAAGACAGCGGACTTGTCTTACGTCTCAAATTTTTTAAATTTCAACCCTCTATTAAACAATTAAAAAATCAAAAGGTTTAGATCATTGTGCTTGATGCCATAGAGGTACAATATCCTGACCAATGTTTTAGGCTAAAAACAATCAAATGTTCTAAATAGTCCAAGAGCATCCTGTGATTCCTCCCAAGCCGCAAATATATGTGTTATAAGAAAGAAACCAGCGTCAGCAGTAGAATGACCTTTTGTAAAACTGGTTATTATGAAACAAATTATTTTTATTTAATTTAACTTTTAATTTATTTGGCACATTTGGTCTGTAATTTAAAGGATCTGAAGGGTTATTATAGTATATATAATAGTTTTAAAAGAGGTGTGGCGTAGTGACCCACTACCACGACAGAGGTATTTATTTATTTATTTGGCTTGCAGTTTCATTAGGATAGATAACTCCTAACATGAAATACTGTCATAAAACATAGTCGCTAGATACGGCGTAATAATTTATTTATTTATTTATTTATTTATGTTTGGAAAACATACAATTATAATAGCACCTATACAATAAAAATTACAAAATGTTTAACATAAATCAATTAAGTTTCCACAGAAAATTAAAACAAATTATTGAAACTCAATACAAAAAATACAAAAAATAAAAACAGAAAGCAAAACTATGAAACAGTTTAAATATTGCATTCTATGACAATTTACTCAAAGTTTTCTTATAATTACTAATTTTCATGTTGAATATATCTAAAGTTTTAGTGTTTATTATAATTATTACAGGCACGTAACAAGAACACATTTTTGGCATAATCATTTCTACAACGAGGTACAAAAAATAATGATCGGTGTCTTGAACTAAGACGTGGAGATTCAAATTAAATTTTACTAAGGAGGCTTTTAGAATCAACAAGATTATGGACAATTTTGTAAAGTAATAATTGATCTCTCAAGCCTCTACGTATACTCAATGGGGTAAGCAAGAACAATTAATTAATGTCCACTGTAGAGCCAACCAACTTTACAATTAGCGACTAAGTAATAGCGAGAGAAGAAATTGATTTAATAACCCAGCTATTGTTTGTAATTAAACTTATCAAATAGTTCAAAAAATATTGTAAAAATATTATATAGCAAAAGAAAGATTTCGTATTTCAGCCAGTCAATAAGCCTCACCGAAGCTAACGAAACGAGAACTTATGAAAAATTAGTTACTGGATAATCTTATATTCAATTTAAAGATGCTTAAACAAAATTGACTATCATATTTTCAATAGATAGCCAGTACTAAACTTTATATAAACATATAAATATGCGTAAAAATAAAAGTTAAGATATTCATAAGAACTTGAGTGGCTGACTGTACAAAGCCAGCCTAGAAACTAGCGACGTTCATTATTGGAAACAAGAGCACTCAACTACAAACAGTATTGAAACATATCACTCCATAGAAACTACTTTGGAATAAAAATAATCTGGATTAATTAATATATAATGTATATTATATTATTATACAATACTTTTAACGATACCATATATAACAGCAATGCAAGTCAACATATTTTAATATTTTCCTGTATGAACTTCAATTAAACTTTATAAGTATACATAAGCGAGTATTTAAAACTATCTAAAACGTTCGCATTTAATTTTCCAATTTAATTGAATATTAATTTATTTAATGGTTAATAAGCTCTATTCATTTTTGTCCGTTCCATGAAAATAGATAAATATATTCGGTAAAAAATGAGCTGTCGGTAATGAGACTCCGTTCTGGCAATATATAACACTTTTCTTTTTTATACGTTTATTGTAAACTGATATTATAGCTATATTATGGGTTGTTAGAGAAAAGAGGGGTAAAATAGATATGTTATTTTTATATCGTGAGTGAGAATGATCGACGTCCAGACCTCAAACCCAAGTCTTCATTCCTCATTATGAACAACAATTCATTTCATAATATTGTTTGTTTTAATTGTTGGAATAAGATATACTTACGGATATAAATCATTTTAGGCGTGACGATACGAAATACAAACGACGGAAACTCGGACCGGATTTTGATAAGAAAATTCTCAAGCGGTCTCCAAATAAAAACAACGGCTACCTTTATTATTATTTGTTTTGTTAAAACAAATTGTTTGCCTCAAATGTATTTTTCGAATGATTTTTGTGTTATAATAATACTCAAAAAAGTATTTGATCCAGAAATGTATTTACTTTTTTCCTGTACATTTTATGTTATGGTTTATTTTGTGGTAATAACATGCTTTTGGAGAATTACATACAAAAATGAAATCGAATCGAATCCTTTTCGCTTTGAACTTAACGTTTAAATATATTGGAATATATTCATCAATAACGAAGTATTGAAAATATGAGTGCTTCCGAACCATTTACGATTGATGTAAACATGTTATCCAAATGTGGAACCTATTGCAGAGGCATATAGTTTGATTTTATATGTCTTCATTCTAAGCGATCCAAAGAAGCCACAGACAGCAATCTGAAACTCCTTGTGCTAATAAATAATTGCCGTCAAGTGGCCTAATTAATTATAAGATAATGTTGTAATATGAGTTCAACGTACTTGACATACAATTTACGAGAGCTTCTTCTCAATGTTAAATGTTACATCACTAGTGATGTAACGACTATTCGCATTCGTAAATATTCTTTATTTTTGCATATTCGCATTCGCAAAATTTCCGCGAATATGAATATCAGAAAAAAAACAATTTATGATATAGTAAAGAAAGTAAAGTGAAATTAAATTAAAATGTCATAGACTCTAAAAATAATAATTTAACATATAGACATTGTTATTTTTTATTCGTAATAATGTGATAAACTTTAAGGTTCATTTCATTTTACTTAGGAGAATATAGGCAAATATTTTTTGACTTTTTAATTCATATTGACTTCTTTTGAAATAGTTTTTTTAAGACTTTTTTATTAAAATGTTTGTTTATTTCTCTTTTTTAAATTATTTGTTCTTCAGATTACCAACTAATTAGTCTGAATAGGAGAAAACCTACTAAATGCACTGCTCATATTAGGCAGGGTCGTTTAATTGAAACTAACGAAGTCAGGGAGTAACGCCTATCTCAAGAGAGGAAATCCACCTCAAGGACTACTTCATAAGACACTTGCAGAAGAATGTAAAAATAGGCTTTCAAAAATGCGACAGTAAACGAAAAAGTTTTAAACAAGTAAAATGTCGAAAAACGTAGTCACCGTCTCTCGGCTTGATCAATGATTGTCTAACGAAACGAGACAAAGGAACAACATGCTACCCAACACAACGTGCTAAACGATCATCCAAAGAGACAAAGGAGCAACTTACCCATCGCCTCGGATTAAACAGCGATCGTCTAACTAATGAGACGGAGGAGCAACGTGGCAACCAACTTGGATTGTTTCACAATCTTTTATCAAACACCTGAAACTTGTTCACTTCAACTTAGTAGAATGCGACAAGCCATGTTTGTAAAGATATTGCTAATGAAAAATATTTTGAAGCGTCTGTTACTATTTATGCCGTTAGCAATATAAGTTTTTATCCACAACAGCATTCTAATATAGGAGCAGATATATATAGTACGCTATTATCTGAAGAACTAATTACTATAGATTTAATAATTACGTGTTCTCGCTGGTATAATAATATAAGAAAAAGAAAAATTCCAGAAACTGGTTATTATATTAAAATGAAGCCTGCAGCCTGCAGAAGCATCATCAAGATTAGTTAATTTGACAAACGTTGAAGAATGGTTTTAAGGTCGCATTAAACGGTTTTAAATATTGATAAACTAAATAACTGTTTCAGTCAAAAGTCCAGAGCCATTAATTAAAACACTTTATTAGTAATAGTAAGTAGCCTAGTCTGTTATTGGAGTTGGATAGAAACTTTTCGAAAGTTCGAAATATAACTAAAGAAACTGACATCGACTGTATAATATTACTGGAGCGGTGGAGAAAAGACCATGTCTTAATACAATAAAAAAAATAAACGCAAGGAGAAACTTTTAGTCAAACGTAGTCCCTTCTGTAGAGACACTGGAAGAGGATTCAACAACCTGTCCTGAAAGTTTCATTTGATATAAAGAAAATCATAACAGATATAAATAAACATTGTTTGTGTACAAAAATAATTCACGTGTTTATATCACATGAAGTTGTAACAACCCACGCGCTGTCCACTGCAGCGTAGCACTCGTAGGCTTTCTGTCTTTACTGTATTTTTGTCTATCTGTTGGGTCCGACTAATCTCTGAACTAGCTGGACCATTTTAACACGACTTGGCGAATAGCTGATGTTATAAGGAGTAACATACTCTTATTAAATAAAAAACATATACCGCAAACTAAGTCATGGGCAGAGCTAGTGATAAATATGTATGTCAGAAATGTAAATATTTTTATACTATTTAACCAGCATACAGTAGAAATAAATACATCCTTATTTTATTTACAATGATTTATTAGAAACTTTTATATTTATTTATTTTTATATACTTTTTTATTAATTTAAAATTCATGTTAACTGAATAAATTCTGTAAATGATATTTACACAATCCAAATTGAATCGGAATCGATTTCCATACAGTTATATTCACAGCATTATCCAAGTTTTGTATAAATAAATAAACACGTTTCATTTAAATACATTGCAGCTATAATTACAAAAAGTGTCTTAATAACAGCGACTATTTATTCACACAGTTGGTTTACCACAAATTAGGTCAACAGAATGATAACCTAAAATGAATCTTATTACTTTTTAATAAAGTTTAGTTTGGATTACATATATTTATTAGTTAATCATTTATTGTATATGTTATGAAAGCCAATTATAGCCTAGTTGCTTTTTTAAAGCTACTAAATGAGAAAACAAAAGCTGTAGTTAAGATTAAGTGAGATTTATATTAGTTAATCTTTCATAATTACAAATTTATTTAACAGACCACTGTAAGAAACTGGAAATTCATAAAATGCGATTTCCTTGTATTTATTAATAATAAATTAAACAAAAAAATATACACAAAGTATTACAATCTCTTGAGGTTACTACAGGTCATTGTTCCCAGATCTTTTTATATTTACCTGGTTTTTATTACAAGTAACATCTATATAATAAAAAAGTAGTTATATATGACATATTATCTATTAATCAATTAAATTTGATCAACTGACAGATGGTTTTTATTGAAACTGTAATTCATTTAATAATTAATGTCCATTGGGATATAAAATGAATCACGTGGAACACCTTGTACTATGGCTTTTCCAGATCCTTTAAAGCAAGTTAAACCACAAAGTGCATTTAATATCTCCTAATCCAACACCATATAAATATTAAAATAATGTATTCATCTCTGTATTTAAAAATCTTTTATAAAACTTATATCTTAAACTAAATTAAGACTAAATTTGATACATAAAACAATTTCATAACAAATAATTTTTATTTTTTATTAAAAATATTAATTTTATCACGTAACTAGCTGTGCCCAAAACGTCGTAAGCGTAGAATATGAATTTTTAATAAAAGTTACCTAAGTTAATTCTTATAAGCTGGTATTATCGGTTGTTGAAAGTTCTATGAAAAACTTTCCAGCTGATGTAGAGATTACCCGGAACAAACAGAAAGCTGTGAAAAATAATGTAAATTGTTTGTTTATGTAAGTAACAAATATACTTTCACTTGCATTTAGTGAACTACTGTGACTTTGGAATTACAAACAGACACTTTCATTTTATTTATATGTATAGATTAATTAATGACAATTCAAATATGATTTTAGTTGAGAATTTCTAGTACTCAATAAATGAAATATAAAAGATGTTCATATCATCAAACTAGACATGACAATAGCAATATTGGATCATAAAGTAGTGGCACGGAGGCAGTTAACTTTATAAATTATCTCATACACTCTCCTCAAGGTCCAAGTGACCTTGTTATTACGACCATTAATCTATTTACTCTTTAATATACTTTTATAGTAAGTCCTAAAAATCCTAAATAGGTACGTAATGGAATATTACTTCAAACTATAGTGAGATTTGACTCAATTATATTATATGTCATGGAGCAGTTATATCTATAGCTTAGATTAGAATCCCATAGAATGAAATACCCAGTGTGACCATTTTGTTTTTTAAAGGTCTTTATCCCTGTCCTTCTAAAATAAAACACATTTAATCATTAACGAAAACCAACGAGACAGATTACACGTGTGAATACACTCTTTAAATATATATAATATTCATAAAATCATTGTGAAGACAACACCTAAAACATAATTTATTATTTTAAAAGAAAAAGTATGGCCGGTAGATTAAAAGTTGCCGCTTGAGTAACTGCATCCGAAAGGGATAGAATAGTAAATATATGACACAAACATGTGTTTTTTTTATTTATATATATAGATATCACTTTTAATTTCACCGCCTTTGTACCAAATTTATACAATTGCAGACTAAACCAATCAACCTAGAGCTTATTTCTTTTATATAAATATTTACATATATATATAGAGCGCATACAAAAACAAATAACCTCAGGGTTGATTGGGTCAGTCTGCAAATATATATATATTTTTTAAAATATAAGGTTCACAAGGTTTCAAACCAATCAAATATTAATTCTTTTTGCATCGTCTCCTGTCTGGAAACTTTTAAATTGAAATATTTCACGTGACTAAAGAGGATAATAAATTCGATAAAAACAACCATTACATTGAGGGTAGTTCAATCTTATGATATTTATATATTGCTCGAAAGTTTAATATCTAGAAAAAAGATTTAGAAAAACAATGATTAAAAATAAATATTACAAAACAAGCATACTATACATACAAATATAAGTGAAGTATCTGTTTGCAATTTCAAATTAACGATTTTTCACTACAGATAACTGATGTTATAAGGAGTAACTTTCATTTAAAAAACAAATATTCCCTACAAACGAAGTCGTGGGTACAGCTAGTATAATATTAATATGATTTGATCAATTAACCGTTAATGATTATTTTTATTTTAATATTATTTCTAAGCGCCATTGTACGTTTAAGTGCTATATACTAACTTAATAAAGCTTGGCTAAAACATGTTAAATATGTTAATTATATACACTTATTTTTCATAACATTTATTTTTCCTGTGATTGACCGTTTACTAATGACTTGATAATTGAACACCAGATTTAGTATGGATATTTTTATTACAAAAAAGTGTGTAAGCAAAATATAGATATTTCTATATGTAGGATTTTTTGGGTTGATTTTTCATAAATGTTTTATTGAAGTCTTGTCTTCGGAATCATAAATACAATATAATAACAAGTTGTTCTTAAGTGTTGATCTTTCATAGACACAAAAAAAAATCAATCTATATTGATTTACATTCAAAGCCATCAATGTAACTGTGGGTTATTTACGAGACAATTTTATTAAACAGAGACATATTTTATTAAGTAAGATATATTTTATTATTAAAACATATTTTATTAAGTAAGAAAGGTGATTCAAAGGATGAAAAGTAGCTCAATCTTACTAAGAAAAAAAAAAAACGACCAGAGCTAGACAGTGCTGTCTGTAATTAACATAAACGGAAGTGAGAGTGAGGCGCTTCAACTTGTATGACGACTGGCTGAAGACTATATCATCATACACTGTAAGTAGTACGGTATATTAAAGTGTTATATTGGTTATAATGTGTAATAATTAACTATCCATACTTTTCCAGACATTCAGCAGTTTGATCCTAATTCTGCGCTTATGAACACCGACCGCACTAAGGTCCTACTAAAACCAGACAAGACTACACTCACTGAGTCGCACCACATCTGGCTGACTCTCTCTAATAAATTCATGGTTCAACATTGGGCTCAACTCAAGGATCTCGTATTAGCCGACTACGGCACGAAGAACACGTGCTTCCTATCTTATCTCGTAAAGAATCAGTAGGGGCCAGTTTATAGATTTAGGGATAGCTTTCTTTTGTAAAACAAAAATGGTATTTTTATTATCGGAGATACCCAAGAGCAGAATAACATACGATATTATGCTATGTAAATAGCTAAAATAAACTACCGTCGCAGTAGTGTCGTCAGTAAGATCATTTCAATAGTATATGCGACAAAACTAACTTTATTAGTAAATCCACCTGTGTGAGGTGTACTCATTGTGCATTAGCATCTACAGTAGTGGCAAGAAAAAATATGGATTCAACCAATTCAATCGCATCCTCATTTAACAGTAAATAGTGGACACCTATTTTACTTTAGTTCTAAATCTGTGAAGTTTAATCTAATTATTAATCTAAAGAAGTATCGTCAGCAAATAATACTATCTCTTTATGTTTTTCTACAAAGGTAGAAAAATCGATCCTTCATATAAACAAGGAAGAGAAATGATCCTAAGATTGTACCTTGAGAAACCCCCATATCAATCGAAGCCCCAACCAATCTCGTCCTATTGACTACCTCTATTAAACAATATTGGGCTATAATTGAAAGGATCTGAGGCAATACCAGATGTAAGAATTTTTTTGTTATGTTTTTCTAGTTATAAGTTAATTAGTAGTTTTGTTATAAATAAAGATATTTTTCTTTCTTTCTTCTTTTTTAATATCTTTCATTAGGACAGAAAAAACCTACAATCAAAAAAATAATCACTAGGAAAGGTGCAACGATGTTAAATTAACAGTTTAGAAATAGCAATTGAACGTTTATTAACCCACCTATTGTTTGTAATGAATGTTATCAAATAGTTTCCTTTTGTGCCAAAGATATTGACACAATATTGTATCGCAAATAAGGAATTCGTATATTAGCCACTTAATAAGCCTCCCCGATACTAACTGAACAAGAACTTATGATAAGGGCGGCATAACTTATACACACGTAAACAAAAATTTAAAGATATAAATATACAGTTATAAATTTGTGTATCCTGCTGTTTGTTTATTAAATAAAGTACTGTAATATTCGTAAGATTGAGTTTTAAGATATTAATAAGAACTTGAGTTGCTGACTGTACATACCTGGCCTAGAAATTAGCGACGTTCATTATTGGAAACAAGATCACTCAATTACAAACGATATTGAAATATAACACTCCATAGAAACCACTTTGGAATAAAAATAAACTGAGTTTGATTAATATATAATATACATACTTATATATGATACTAGTCATTCTGTGAACAGTAGACTTCAGTACGTTAGGGGATGAGACAAAATTTATGTGTTGCCTGCTGGCAAGAGAAAATGAATTGTGGAAGATACCTACCTACAGTGTGCTTTTTAAGTGCCTTTTCCAGTGTGCTTTTCAAGGAATAAGTATACTCATGTATGTATGTAGGTACATAGCTACCGAACGAAATTTGGCTCCACCATATAACAACGGAGTTATTCAACTTTAAAATTTTTGATAATTCGCTATGGCTGCCATTTTGAATTTTGAAATAAGAAAAAAACACCTTAGATTTCGGCAAAGAATACTTAGACGAAATTTCAATCCGCTAGCTGCCGCAAAGTCCGTTTTTTGTGGTACGAATCACAAATCCGTCATTTTGCGCCTAAGCAAAAAAAAACGACTCAACTCAACTCAAAATAAAAATTTAAATAATTCAAAGAACACACCTACCAATTTTCGTGACGATAGCATGAAAAATACGCCTGCTACGCCAAAACAAAAACTCAAATCACCACCATTTTAGATTTTTCTTCCCGGTAAGAAAAATGGCTGGACAAAAAAAAATAACCCAAAGAACATGATCACCAATTTTTGTGGCGATCGGATGAAAATTGCTCCTGCTGCGCCAAAAACAAAAATAAAAAACGCCGCCATTTTGAATTTTTTCGCCCAATTAAAAAAACGGCGTGACATAAAAAAATTTCATAATTCAAAGAACACGACTGCCAATTTTCGTGAAGATAGGATGAAAAATACGCCGGAACAAAACGTGCTCAAATACATACATACGGAAAAATAGCAGAATGGGCCTACTGGGAACGTCAGTCAGCATGCGTCAATTACTATACAATACTTTTGGCGATACTGTTATATAGAATAATATTTTTACTAATCATTAGTCCATCCTATCATATTGATTGCTATGATTCTAGTTGTTCGTACGTGCTCGCTAAATATATTGAAGAGATCTCAAATAAAGAAAAAACTGAGTTTGTTGTGTGGTTCTTCTAATGCCAGGTTGCATTTGGAATCTTCGTAGCCTTATTTTAAATTGAAGATTTCTTGAAGAGCATATTTCGATAAAAATGGTATCAAATTAGGTCCTCCAGCCACTCTCATTTGACGTATACATGACGTAAAAAAACATGTCGGGAATAACGAATATTAATTTATTTATCGGTTAAATAAGCTCCATTCATTTTTGTCATTTCCGTAAAAACAGACACAAGTATTCAGTAAAAAAGAGCTGTCGGTAATGAGACTCCATCCTAATAATGGCGTACTTTTCATTTTTATACTCTTATTGTCAACTACATTATGGGTTGTAAGGGTAAAATGGTGTAAAATAGATATTTTAGCTATATTTTGTAACTTGAGTGAGAATGATCAACGCCAAGACCTCAAACCCAAGCCTCCTTTCCTCATTATGAACATGAATTCCATTCACAATATTGTTTGTTTTAAATGTATACTTACGGACATAAACGTTTAGACAACGCATTACAATCGAAATACAAGTGACGAAAACTCGGACCTGATTTTGATAGCAAAATTCATAAGCGCTCTACAAAAAAAAACAACGGCTACCTTTATTATTATTTGTTTTGTTAAAAAAAGTTGTTTGTCAAGTGTATTTTTTAAACGTATGATTTTTGTGTTAAATAAAATTTCAACATCGTATAAACTCAAAAAAAAATTTCACGTGTATATTTTATATTACAGAATTTGTATGTATGTGTGTGTGTTGTGTGTATGTGTTTGGAGAATACTTTTTGAGAATCCCATACAAAAACATACAAAAAAGAAATCGAATCGAATCCTTTTCCCTTTGAACTTAACGTTTAAATATATTGGAATATATCCATCAATAACGAAGTATTGAAAATATGAGTGCTTCCGGACCATTGACGAGTTTGATGTACACATGTTATCCAAACGTGAAACCTATTACGGAGGAATACGGTTTATTTTTACATATCTTCATTCTCAACGATTCAAAGAAGCCATATTACAGAAGGCAATCTAAAACTCCTTGTGTTAATAAATAATTGCCGTCAAGTGGTCTAATTAATAATAAGATAATGTTGTAATATGAGTTTAATGTACTTGTCATACACTTTACGAGAGCTTCTTGTCAATGTTAACCACTGTAAATATAGCCTTCAATAATAATTTACATCTTAATTAGTGATGTAACGAATGTTTGCATTCGCGGATAATCGTATATTTTTGGATATTCCTTTGAATTCGCATACGCAATCGCAAAACTCCCGCGAATATTATGCGTTTATGAATATAAGAAAAAACATTAGTTAATAAAATCTAAATACATTCATTTCATACTTTGCTTAATACAAGAAAAAATAACTTAACCTCGTAACTACATACATATATTTATTTTTGGTGTTATTTATTTATCGCTGCGAAGCTTTCCATGGTCGTCTATTACGATTTACTAATCAAATATCTTATTAATTAATAGCTACCCAGTTGACAATGCAATACTTCTTAGTTACTGGAGATGGTAAATGATATGCGTGCTTTAAAGGAGAAAGAATATACATTTAAAAAAAAAAAATTATTCGCATTCACGGATATTCGCATATTTTGGCATATTTGCATTTGTGTTTAAAATAAGACGTAAGTGTTTATAATATATATATATATATATATATATATTACATCACTCATATATATACACAAGTATACATTTGTTTATTTGTTTATTTATTTATTTACATGATACATGTATATATTATATTTGATTGTACTTGTATATTATTAAATTTAACAATATAATATTTTATTGAAGTAACAAAAGTAAGTTAAAATTAACTTAATTATACAGGAGGATGAAATAATTTCCAAATCTATTGTTAATGTCAAATACAACTCTGAAAAGTTATCCAAAGCGTGTTCCGGACGATAAACAAATGAAACTAATAAACTAACTGATATTGATGAGAACTGAAGTTTGGGAGACAATAATGGCTTTTAGAACTGCTGTAATAAAGTTCACCGGACCACGAAGCCTTTATAAACCTACAATGTTAGTGACTATGGACAGATAGAGAAATATTAATATATTTATATATATTTTGGTAATTCACGTAGAAACTAAACATATCTCTGGTATGTTGCAGTTATGCCACTTTAGTTATCCATTTCACGAAGATCCCTAACATACTAAAGTGTGGTGAAACGGTAAATTGGGTTGAAAAACGACTCTCCTAAAACGCGTTTTTTATTTGTCGTTTAATTTTACAATTCGCGGTAGGTGACTTTGTAACGCTAAAAGTAAAAAATAATAATAAAATAAAATTAAGTGTAGTCTTTCAAATGTTATTACTTTTCAAATAATACTGAGAGACATTCACACTACTAATTAAATGAATTAATGTTTATGTGTATTATTTCGTTATAAAATTAACTATATTCCTTTCAAATGTTTGCTTACTTTTCGAGGAACCATAACTTATTGTATTAGGTATTAGTCGTTGACTTCCAAAGGCTAGGTGGGACGATAAAGATCTTAAAATTAATGGAGCGAACCGTAACATTTCACGCTTGAAGAATCGAAGTAAATCTAAAATAAATGGCGGACTTTTTACAACCTACAGTTAATTTTCAAACAAGTGGGTGGAACTTGACTTCACAGCCTTTTAAGTAAGAAGTAAAAAGGGCAGTTTGTTACCTTAGTTTAATTTATTGTCATTTTATGAACCGTCATAAACTTAAAAGAGCTCTAAAATATTAGATTTATATCCAAGATTTCTTTCAAATATAACGACACATTGAACTTGAGTCAAGATTGTAAGCAAATAAACATTACTAATAATAAGAAGTAAAATATTAATCAAAAAATATATACTTATATGCTCAATAGAACAACTTGATAAGTATATTTAATTTGATATCATGTTAAACAATTTAACATATGAACGACATAATTTCGAGCAAACCAGCACAATTGTATACGTATCAATACTACCAACTACGCAAAACAATTGTTTTGCGTAATAATTGTTATACACTTCGAAGTAATTGGTAAATGGTCGTAAATTTTTGGTTGAGCGTTTTTAATTGTATTTGTTATAGTAGTCTTTTATTTTACACAGAAGAGAATACTTTTAGTCTGGATCATTTCCTAATTTTAACTGAAAAACTAAAAAGTATAATTGCACTATAAAAGAATATACTTGATGTGGGGATAACTTATCATTGATTACTGTTTAAGATCATTTAATTTTATTTTTCTGTTGAGATTTAAATAAGACTAAAAATGTTGTAAGATTTAATTTTATTCATATATTATTTCTATATTTTTATAATCATTTATATGTTTCCGTTATTTCCACGGATAATTACGCTAAGGATGTTTGACATTTTATTTTCCACATCCATTTCGTATCTTCCGTCTCTGCTATACATACTTCCCAAATATACCACATCATTCACGTTGATCTTACATTCTGTTCTTTCTTACTTTTTTTAAAATATCAGAAGCTTCGTCTTATCTACATTCAGGTTTAGACCATTATTTTCACACCCATCTTTCAGAGTGTAACCAATGCCTGCAAATTGCATTCTCATGATGCAATGAGCACTGCATCATCTGCATTTAACAAGCAATTGACCTTAAGGTCACCTACTTTCACTCCCATGTCACTGTCTTTCATGCCTTGGAGACAACTATCCAAATACAAATTTAACAACCAAGCTGACATAGCGCAACCTTGTTTAACACCCGATTGGATGTCAAACCGGGGCGACATGCCAGCTCCTACTCGCACACAGGCTGAGTCATCTCTGTAAAGAGACTTTACAGCCTGTACCAAGAGTCCGCTCTCATTGTACCGGGGCAGTATCTTCCATAATTTCTTTCTCACAACCCTGTCAAACGCCTTTTCCAAATCCACAAAACCACAGAAAACCTTTTGGCTTATGGTCAAAACTTTTCCTTGATCATGCGGAGGGAAAAGATCTGATCTATACACCCTCTTTCAGGTCTAAAACCTCCTTGGGCCGCCCACAACAGCCTTACAGATCTCACTTGCATTCTTATCGATAATATTTTAGCATAAACTTTACCGCCTAAGCTGATCAAACTGATAAGCCTATAGCTTGCACAGTCTATCTGTGAACCTTTGCCTTTATACAAAGGTACGATGACTGCACCTCCCCACTCGTCTGGAATCTCCCCCGATTTCCAGCATAAATTGCACAAAAACCAGAACAAGTCCAAGACACGTGGCCCACCATATTTGATCATCTCAGCAGTAACTTCACCTGCTCCCGCAGCCTAACCACATTTCAGACTTCGAATTGCGCTCTCTACTTCTTCCAAACTGTTTTCACGATCGGCTACATCTGGACTCAGCATTTCGCTGGTAGTCAAGACCGAAGCGTTCTCACGTTCATATATCTCCTTGTAAAATTCAGCCCACCGCTGCAAAACATGTGCTTGCTCGGTTAAAATTTCACAGCTCTTCGAAAGCACCCCTTTCATTCTACAGGTTACCGAACAACCCCGGGAATCACAAACTTCTCGCCAGAAAAGCTTTGTGTTTTCCCGGAAGTTGTTTGTCAACCTTTCATCCCTTTCTCTTTCAGAATTTTTACGCTTCATCTTTATAAGTGCTTTCGTTTTTTACTTTTGCAGTTTGTACGCTCTTTTTCTTATCTCTTTCACACTTTTATCCTTACCCGAGGCTTTATAATCCAGCCATGCTTTCTTCTTTAACTCTACAGCGTCATTCAATTGATCATCATTCATAGTGCTTTTTACTAAAACCTCTTTTCCGTTTACCACATACCTCCGTCGCTTCTTTCACCATACCATTCCTAAGGTTCTGCCAGCATACTTCAGCACTTTCATTTCCAGAATCACAGCTTTCAAGCTTCTTGGAAACCCTTTCTTGATATTCCCATCTGATCGGTGGATCTTGAAGCTTCCAGCTTCTTATGCGATAATTCGACTTCAAGCTTGGACACGTCGTGCCACTGCGCCAACCTGCAAACAGACCTCTTATTCTAGCAACGACTAGATAATGGTCCGTTCCCAGATCAGCACCCCTGAACACTCATGTGTCCATGACTTAACTTCGAATACGCTGATCCACTAGGAATAAATCAATCATACTTCTTTCTTCCGCTCGCTCCAAGATGTACATGTGAATTTATTTGTGATCAAACATCATGTTTGCCACAAACAAATTTCTCTCCTTACAAAATTCCATTCCAAATAAGCTTTCCAGCCTCATTTACTCTCTTATCACCGTCTTTGCCTAGCACGCTTTTGTAACCACTTCACGCGGTTCCAATTCATCCATTCATATCTCCACATATTATCCTTTTTTCATTATCTCTAACAGTATTTAGAACGTCCCTGACATTCTCCCAAAACTCCTCGAGCTCGATCACTGGAGCTGAGGATACTGGCGCATACACGGCTAACAAGAATACTCTTGTTATCCCCAACTTAAAGCGAACCCAAAGAAGCCTCGGATTGATGATGACCTTGTATTCTACCATTGCATTCCATTCAACAACACGCCTACACCTTGGCAACCTCGCTCACCCTCTGGAACTCCAGCCCAGAAGGCGACCCGGTTGCCAGGCAAATCGGTCGTATCATTGCCTTTTCGCTTGGTCTCAGACACACAAATAACATCCAGATCTTTGTCATCCATCACATCTAATAATTCATTCATCTTCTGTTCCATTCCTCCTCTTACATTCCACGTAGCTATTTGTAGCACCGTCTTCCACCTTCCGCCTTTCGGAACATGGCGGTCCCCAACGCCGTATTCGTTCATTTTATAAAATTTAAATTAATTATTATAAAATTACAACAAATTAAAAAATAATACTATATTCAAATTAAATAAACAGTTACAATTAAAAATAACAAAAAATTTAATAATAATATTATGATTTAAAAAGTTCGATATCTTATAGATCTGCATATCTGAAATTTTTCAGTGTTGTGCTGTTAGTCTTGTTGAAAGCCTAGCTTTGCTTCCAACTTGCACTAGGACCGGGACACATGTTTAAATACTTGAATTACAGCCAATTTTTCAGAAATGATATTATTATATCAGTCTTTTTAATTTTTAATAGATTATATAAATAGTTTGTTAATTTTATCCAACGAGAACGTGTTCAAGTAGATGGAAATACTTTTTTAACTTGTATAACGTCGGAAAGATGTAAACCATAAGTAAATGAATGTTGATGAATACAATTGTTTCCTATAAAGTACTCGCTACATCTCGTCTCTTGTATAAAGGAGCTTTTTGTACTTTATGAATACCTCCACTATCGATTATCGTTCTTTTTCAGAAAATATACATCTTAAAGTAGGTACTACTTTTCTGTTTGTCACTTTGCTTTTAAACAATATAGAACTTGATTTAGTTTTACCTGGAAATTGTTGATGGATTATATATATCTTTCATAAAATTGGTATCTTTTATTATCTTCTCTTTATCTGGTTAAAGAATTTATTTGAACACAAAAATATATTCGAGATTTAATTAATAATAATCAGCTTTATAAAGCTAGTTTAAACTAAAACTATAGAAAGATACTAAATTCAATTTCAATTGGATTATTTGTAGGTTTTATAATTGATAGGCCGGAGAAGGCTTTTAATTTAAACTACATAATTAAAAACTTTCAACAAAGTTACTTTGACAACTTTAATTACTGGGTGTTTGTTACTTTTAATTTCTTCTTTGATCTGAAAGAAACGTATTTTAAGATATTTTTATGTAAATGTGTATAGAAAAATTTTAGAATATAATGTTTTTATAATAGTCTACTTTATTGAGCTGAGCATAAGTGAAGCTCTTAACCGTTTGGGAGACCTTTTTTTGTGTTTAGTTGTCAGAATGCGATGAGATAATTAGCTAAAAATTTTCTCATTTATGTTTGAGCCAAACGCGGATGTTATAGCGGAAACAGATTGAGAAAATGTTTAGCCATTCAAAAGTTATCAAGAAAAGAAGAAAGGAGAGGGGCTCAGCTCAACACCCGCATGGTTGGCGGATCCTAGTAATACAAATCCACTTACAAGGTATATTATACATGTATGCATAAATATAAATATTAAATTGAATAATTTGTTTCATTAAATCAACAAAGGTATTAGGTACAAACTTATTCAACTTGAGATTACTTTTTTATTTTAAGCACATTGGTCGCGGTCTTGTAATAGAACTGCATCAGATGGAAGAACTATGAATGGATATCGATTTAAGCTTAACCAGACCAGACCAGGCGTAATTGAACCTGCAATACTGTATAGAAAGCCTTTTTAGTTTAGAACATATGATTAAATTTTAAGCAAAGCGATATTTGTTGTTAAGTAGATACCTAATAAGTAGTGCGCATCGTATTTATTATAGTCTACGGATTTAATAGACTCTTATACAACATAAATGAAGGTTACAAACGTACAAAGATAAAATGTAAAATAATTAAAATTAAAAACCTTAATTTCAGAATATATTTTTTCCATTTGTAAATCTACAAAAACTATATATTTTATTCTCAAATTTAATTTTTTCCCAATTGTGAACAATTCACTAAATAAATCAATAGATTACACCATCTATACAAGACGTTGCTAAGTGTGTAAAGACCAGATTTTGCGATTACGGCTCGGAGTCTTTAAATGAATGCTAGACGTATTGATTTGAACTGTACCAGATATTTCACTAAATGCATTTTGTGGTTAAAGGAATAAGAAATAATTATCGTTCAGCATTTTTTTTTCTCTTTCAAAATTACTAGACATATTATAAATTCGACTTTGAAACAATTTCAAAATATAACTTCATATGAAATACGACGGTATTATAATAATAATTACAAAAAATGTCTTCATTTAACAGTTGCTAAATGTTCACACAGTTGGTATACACTATTTAGACACCAGAATCATAACCTACAATTGAACCTTATTACCTTTAACTAAAGTTTAATTTAGATTACATATATTTATAAATTAATCGTCTAATAAATATGTTCTAGAAGCAAATTGTAGCCTACTTACTTTTATAAACTGAAAATAAAACGAAAACACTATAACTAAAATAAATAGGTGAGATTTATTTTGTTTCAGATAACAAGTTTATTTAAAGCCCATAGAATATTGAAGAGTAAAAAATAAAATATTCTTTGTGTATGTATTAAAAATATAAATATATTGAATATAACATCAACGCAAGTTGTTACAATCCCTTGAGAGCTTACCAGAGGTTACTGCTCCGAGATATTTTTATGATAATATTTGCCCTTTTTTTATCAACAAGTAATATATATGGAACAATGAATAACTCAAAACTCTTTTAATAAATTAAATTTGATTCCTCTCAAGATAAACTTAAAGGTGGTTTTTTATTACAATTTTAGTTTATTTTTATATTAATATTATATACTCTGTATCACAGCGGCTTTTCCAGATAGCTTTAAGCCAGTTATTACGCCACAAAGCGCACTAAACTATATCTAAATCCAACTATAAATATAAAAATAATATACTTATCTTTGTATTTAAAAATCTTAAATAAAACTAATTTCTCGTGTAAGTTTAAATTTAATACATCAAATTATTTAATAACAAAACATTTTTATCTATTTTTAATAAAAAAATATCAATTTTATTATGTAACTAGATGCGCCTCCGACTTCTTTCGAGTGGAATAGCCTACATCACTTTTAATAATACTAGCTATTTGCCAGTGAAAGTCTTGTGATAATGGCTGTAGCCGTTTCAAAGCGTACCTGGACCAAAAATTTAAAGTAACATATGTATATACTTTCATATGCATTTAGTAAAATGCTGTTAATTTTGAATTATAAACAGACACTTCAATTTTATTAATATGTATAGATTAATTAATGACAACTCAAATAGGATTTTGGTTGATTATTTCTAGAACCCAATAAATGAAATATAAAAGATGTTAATGTCATCAAACTAGACATACATGATAACAGAAGATTGGATCATAAAGTAGTGGCACGGAGGCAGTTAACTCTCTAAATTATCTCATACACTCTCCTCAAGGTCCAAGTGACCTTGTTGTTACGACCATAAACCTATTTACTCTTTAATATACTTTTATAGTAAGTCTTCAAAATCCTAAACGGGTATGTAATGGAATATTACTTCAAAATATAGTAAGATTTGTCTCAATTATATTATATATTATAGCAGTCATACCTATAGCTTAGATTAGAAACTCATAGGCCATAAATTGAAATGTGTATTGCAGCCATTTTGTTTTTCAATGGTTTTTATCCCTGTCCCTCTAAAATACGCCACGTTTCACGCACCATTAACGAAAACCATTGAGACAGATTGCACGTGTGAATACACTCTTTTAATACATATAATATTCATAAAACAATTGTGAAGACAACATCTAAAACATGATCGTTTTTAAATTCATTTTTTAAAGAATAAGTACGGTAGATTGAAAGTTGCCGCTTGGATGACTGCATCTAAGAGGGATAGAACAATAATGAATATATGACACCAAGACGTACAATGACGCTCTTAAATAACATTTAAATGAAGATACAAATTATTAATTGGTAAAATCATTTTATTATTACACTAGCTGTTCCCACGACTTCGTTCGCGCTGAATATAGTTTTTAAACTGAAAGTAGCCTAAGTTACTCCTGGTAACATTAGCTATTCTCAAGTGAAAGTCCTGTTCAATTTGGTCAAGCTGTTCCACAGAGTAGGCGGAACAAACAAACATACAGACACAAAAATGTTAAAAATGTTTATTTATGTAAGTACCGTATATTTCGTATGCATTTAGTGACTGTTAATTTGTAATTACAAACAGACACTTCAATTTTATTTATATGTTTGTTTGTAAATATATTTATTTTTTTATCATTGATTTTCTTAATAATTTCTCTAGCTACATATTAAACTTTCAAACAATATATAAATATCATAAGGTTGACCTGTCGTCAGTGTAATAGTTGTTACGATCGAATTTATTACCTCTTCACTCCCGTAAAATATCTTAATTTAAAAGTTTCCAGACAGGAATAAGCAAAAAGAATAATATTTGATTGGTTTGGAATTTTGTGAACTTTATATTTTTAAAGGAATATAAGTACAAACCAAACCACCCCCATCACCCACGAACTAATTATTAATTTATTGTATACAATAAATTAATAGTAACCTACATTTGGTACATATCACTGAGAGTAATATCTTGTTAATAATTATTAAATATGTTATTTATGTGACCATGGACTTGCTGTCAAACTGAACATTTTGTATAGATATTTTCATACAAAAAAATATTAATGAAAATATGTAAGAAACATTTAGATGTTTCTACATTTAAGAATTTTTTTATTTTTTTCATAAATATTTTATGCAAATCTTGTTCTGGGAATAAACACAATAAAATAAGAAGTTATTATTAAGCGTTGATCTTTAACACACAAAGACAATATTTTTTTCTTTTCAGTATATATTTACTTTCAAAACACTCAATGTATAGTATAGTAAACCTGTGGTTTATTTACGAGGCAGTTTTATTAAAGAAACACATTTTCTATTAAGTAAGATAAATGAAAGCTGTTCAAAGGACAAAAAGTAACTCAATCTTACTTATGAATACAAATACAACTACAGCCGGATTATTGTGACTACAATTTACAGAAACGAAAATGAGACAGAGCTAGGATATAGAATACAGATATATTTATATATGTGTATTTAAATATGTATATGTACAGTCACGTGCAATGAAAATTATGCACGGGCAGATTTTCAAATAAATATTCACTCTGAAAATTTCAAAAACAAGTAGCCACTTAATAATTCATACTATATAACTGCCAGAGCTTCTCACAATAATGTATACATTTTTGAAAATTTTTTGAAATTTTCAGCGTGAATATTAATTTGAAAATCTGCCCGTGTATACTTTTCATTGCACGTGACTGTACATTGCTCACGTGCATGTCACATATATTTATAACTCATATTTTCTTCCTTCTTTAACATGCTTAATGCTCAAAACTAATTTGAATAGAATAATATGAAAAAAAATATATATCTCCTCCCTTCTCACGGGGGATTCCCCAGTGGGATTCTAAAAACGCTCTTCTCAGTTTATTCCAGCCATAAATAACCTTTTCCAATTTCTAGTTCAGCAGCATAGGCATTATTGCTTGTCAGTCCGTTTATCTTGGATCTTATACATGTATATACATAACAAAATAAATAACTATTCATTAGTCAATTTCAATAGTTTTTGTATTAACTAATAATTCAAATCTGAGAACTTTTGTCTTTTTCTTCTCAAATAATAGGTTCATCAACGAAGTATCATCAGCAAACAATACTATAATCTCTTTATGTTTGTCTACAAAGGTAGACAGTCTTTAATATAAACAAGGAGAGAAATGGGCCTAAGGTTAAATGTTGAGAAACTCCCATATCAATCGAAGCCCCAGCCAATCTTATTCTATTCAACCCTCTATTAGACAAGTAAGAAATCAAAATTTTGAGATTATTGTTCATGATGTCATAGAGGTACAATTTCCTGACCGATGTTTTATGCTGAAAACAATAGCCTGCCTTAAATAGATCAAAGTATTAAAGATACCTTTTGTAAAACTCAACTGTTTATTATGAAACAAATCGTTTATTAAAATCAAATATCTTTAAAATAGTTTTTCTAATATTTTATGGAGTGAACGTAACATCGATATTGGTCTGTAATTGAACGGATCTGAAGCGTTATTAGGTTTTAAAAGGGGTATTTCTCCTGCAGATTCATCAGGATAGAAAGTTCCCAACATGAAATACTGCCATTAAACAGGCCCTAGGTAAGACGCAATAATGTGCACTATGGAACCAATCACCTTTACAGATTATCACCACAAGTTGGAGGTATTCTTAATATTAAAACATTTAACAAGATTCAATTCTCTGAAAATTTAAATTAATAATGTATTTCTTTTAATTAACAGTTTAGAAATAGCAATTGAATGTTTATTACCCTACTTATTGTTTGTAATGAATGTTATCAAATAGTTTCTTTTTGTGGCAAAGATATTGATACAATATTGTATCGAAACATAAAGAATTCGTATATCAGCCACTTAATAAGCCTCACCGGTACTAACGAAACAAGAACTTATGAAAAGGGCGGCATAACTTATACAAACGTAAACAAAAGTTCAAAAATATAAATGTACATTTATAAACTTGTGTATTGTGCTGTTTGTTCATAAAATTAGATACTGGATATTCTTATATTCAATATACAGACACTTAAACAAAATGAACTATCAAATTTTAAATATATAATAGATAAGAAACTTAATATAAACATATAAATATGCGTAAATAAGATTTAAAACCTTCATAAGAACTTGAGTTACTGATTGTACGTACCTGGCCTAGAAACTAGCGACGTTCATTATTTTAAACAAGAGCACTCAACTACAAACGATATTGAAACATATCACTCCATGGAAACTACTTTGGAGTAAGAATAAACTGGGTTTGATTGATATATATATTACTGTGTTATGCTTTTGGCGGTACCATGTAGAATAATAATGTAGAAAAGTCAACACCTCTTACAATTTTATAGAACGGAATTCAATTAAATTTTATAAATAATTATAACCGAATATTTAACACGATTTAATATTTTGTTCCAAATAAAAACTTAATAGAAATAATAGGAACAAAAAATTTTAGCAGTAATGAATTTGGTATATCTAATATCACCTCATTTATTATTTTATTTGAATTGAATATTAATGTAGGTATTTACTTATCGGTTAAATAAGCTCCAATCATTTTTGTCCGTTTCATGACAACAGACAGAAATATTCGGTAAAAAATGAGCTGTCGGTAATGAGACTCCGTTCTGGCAATGTATAATACTTTTCTTTTTTTATACGTTTATTGTAAACTGATATTATAGTTATATTATAGTTTGTTAGTGAAAAGTGGGGTAAAATAGATATGTTAGCTTATTTTTGTATCGTAAGTGAGAATGATCGACGTCCAGACCTCAAACACAAGTCTTCATTCCTGTTTATGAACAACAATTCATTTAACAATATTGTTTGTTTTAAATGTTGTAATAAGATATACTTACGTATATAAATCATTTGAGGCGTGACATTCGATGTGAAATACAAACGACGGAAACTCGGACCGGATTTTGATAACAAAATTAATAAGCGCTCTACGAAAATACAACGACTACCTTTATTATTATTTGTTTTGTTAAAACAATCTGTTTGCATAAAATGTATTTTTCGAATGATTTTTGTGTTAAATAAAATGTTTAACATAAATAATACTCAAAAAAGTGTTTGATCCAGAAATGATTTTACTTCTTACGTGTACATTTTATATTATGGAATATTTTGTGTTAATAACATGCTTTTGGGGAATCACAAACAAAAAAACAAAGAAAGGCATCGAATCGAATCCTTTTCACTTTGAATTTAACGTTTAAATATATTGGAATATATTCATCAATAACGAAGTATTGAAAATATGAGTGCTTCCGGACCATTGACGAATGATGTACACATGTTATACAAATGTGGAACCTATTCCAGAGGCATACGGATTATTTTTATACACCTTTATTCTAAACGATTCAAAGAAGCCATATTACAGAAGGCAATCTAAAACTCCTTGTGTTAATTAATAATTGCCGTCAAGTGGTCTAATTAATTATAAGATAATGTTGTAATATGAGTTCAATGTACTTGACATACACTTTACGAGAGCTTCTTGTCAATGTTAATAATAATTTACATCTTAATTAGTGATGTAACAAATATTTGCATTCGCGGATACTTGCATATTTTTGGATATTCGCACTGCATTCGCAAAAATTATCGTTTCATTCATATAAGGCATTTATGGATGGACAGGTTGAAATGGGAGGACTTGGACCAACATTTCGATGAGATTGAGGATGTTTTCCTTTCTTTCTATCCTCTCGGGAAAGAAGCGTGATAATGTTTGTATTTATGTATTTAACGCATCTTGTTTGAACTTGACTGCAACCAAGCCATAGAAAAGGTGCGCAAAGATTGGAAATAAAAAACTATATATTAGCATTCGCATTCGCGGATACTCGAATATTTATACATTTTATATATATATATAAGTATACATGTTTGTATATAATTACTAGTACTTGCGCATTATTATTAAGATTTGGATAACTTAAACATAAAAATTAAAAACCTTTTTGTTTTATAAAGTTGTAATGAACAAAATATGATAAATACATTACTTAAATGACACCACAATAAGTCCAGGATCAATGGTAAATTTTTAGCATTCATAATCAAGTTTATAAAATATTATTGAGCGAAGCGTACTACTGGAGACACATCTATATCATCACATTCTTTGTCACGAATAGGCTCGAAAACTACTTTACGGAAAATTATGAAATTTTGTAATCAAAAAGACACTCAATAGGTGATGGTTTTAAAGAACCATTTTTTGAAAAATGTCATGTCGTTAAGAAATAATCGTTAAAAAACTGATATTCCATTGAAGTCAATGGGAAAAAATTGTGCGAAAAATTTGCTTAACAATGAAATGCGCGTGAAGAGTTTTTTAAATCGCATTGTACTGTCGCAATGTACGATTTTGTTTTCGCGCGGGCTTGGGCACCCGACATTTCACAAGCACAGCGAGTGGAAATTGAGAGTCTGTTGGTAGTATTGATGTCGAAACCTAAGCCATGGAGAGATAATAAACAAAAAAAGCAAAATTACTTATGGAAAAGTTTGGTATCTGGTCTTCTCCATACGCGTGGCGGTAGTCATAAACTGCCAACCGAGGTTGTACAATGTAAAGGTAAAATGTTTTTTATGTTATAGAAGATTGTCAAATATAATAATATACATGAAGGTAAGAGAACGGTACTCAACCTGAAAGGATTGGTGTGCAATTGTTGTGCTATTGTGCTAATAGGAACCAAAGAGATATATGCTTTTATTCCAACAACCGAGCCTGGTTATTAAAAAAAACAGTTCTAGTATGGATTCTCATAATATAATAGGAAACACTATGAAACAACGAGTATCATCGTAATTTTACAGCATTCTGACACATACATTACTCAAATTACCAACATGTAACCCCACACTCGTGCGACATACATGTACAATAATTAATGTTGATTCCATTATAAGATTTCTATTTTATGTTATAAAGACAATGGTAAAAATTTTTAAAAACGACTTAACAAACTTTAATTAGTTTTTTAAATGTCTTTTTTTCACAACTGTTTTTTATTATTAAAGCGTAAAAAATCTATACGAATTCGTACTACTCGTATTCGTACTAATTAGTAACTTTCATATTTCATTATATTTTATTTAATTGGAAATCTTCTTTAAAAATAACGGAGTTTCAATAGTTATAATATGTATAGGCTTATAATAAAAAAATATATAGTTGAGCGTTACATATACAACATTTCTTTTTCGCTATCATAATTACTAGACGTTATAATCCTATAAGACTATGAACTAATTTGAATATATCACATTTTATCTTGTCCTCTCCAATTGAAAAACCAAGAAGGTTAGTACATAAGGGAAATACATAAAGAGAAGTTCTTAAGGGATATATAAAAGGCTAGTAAATAAGGATAAATACATAAGGATAGTACATAAGAGAAGTACATAAGGCTAGTAGTTACATTAAATTGTTTTTAAATAGATAAAATAAATATATATATTTTTGTATTTACATTAGTTCCTATTTTCGAGCATAAGTATATAAGTATATACTTATGCTCAGCACATAATTTATGTATTTATTTATTTATTTTCCACTTTGAATGTATACCATTGATCACTTGTGTACGTCAAATGGAAGTGACAGGAGGGCCCTTTTTGTTATCATAGGTATCTAAAGCCCTTGTGTAAAGACACTCTCCAACTTAAAATAAGGCTGTATGTTATATATATTTTTATATACAATATATCCTTATCTACTTTCTATATATCCAAGCCTTATGAATGTTCCCTTATGTAAGTTATAGTTAGTTTAAATTAAATTAAATTAAGTTACCGCAAAATTGACGGTAAAATAAAATAAAATTATGACTATAATTGATTAAATGAGCGGTTCGTTAAGTAGGTCTATCAATATTCTGACAAATTAGTTGGTAATCTATAATATAAATTTTAGCAAAATTAATAAGTTCTACCTCAAGGATCATTTCAAAAGAAGCTTGCGAAGACTGCAAAAATAGACTTACGAAAACACGGCTATACACAAAAAAGTTTTAAACAGGGAAAATATCGAAAAACGGAGTCACCGTCTAGGCTTGACCGTCTTACGAATGAGGCTGAAGAACAACATGCCACCTGACTGAATAAAAAAAAATACATTCGTCACTAATCCTAAATCATTGTTGTAAGTTAATGGCCTCAAGTTTATAATTATAGTGTTGGAAGCTTTAAAACAAACCTTAAATACAAAATGTTATTTTAGATGAAATAATTTAGAAACCTATTGTTAAATTCAAATACAGCTCCGAAAAGTTATCCAGAGCGTGTTCAGAACGATAAACAAATGAAACTAATAAAGTAACTGATATTGATGAGACTGAAGTTTACGAGACAATAATGGCATCCTGCAATTGTTTTGCGTAGTTAATTGTTAATACACTTCTACCAAAAGGTGTTTGTGGATTAATATCACTTATATTTCCATTACTTCTATTTTATATTCTTATATTAAATATCTACTTATTAAAATGACCTTTACCAAACTAATTGCCATTGTCAAGTTTTTAATTACGATTATTAATACCAGTATTTACTTAAAGTTACTGTACCAATTAATTTTTTTACTTATTATATGTAGTGAAATAGTAATGACTTAAGATCTGTTCATTCAATATTGTTTGTGAAAACTAATAGTTAAATGTTCCTAAATTGCATTAAAACTCTAATAGTTCATTGGACAAAAGTCCATTTACCTGTCTATTGTTCGCATCACACGAAATCTACGTGACAGATATTCATTGAATTTGGTATGGTAATATTTTATTGTTCCAGAATATAATACTTTTTAGGCCAAATAATTCCTCAATTTTCACGGAAAAATCCAAAATGATATAATTGCAGTATATTATATTTGGTGTGAGACTTGGTGTGGGGATAGCTTATCATTAATTTTGATTGTTTGTTGATTCAAATAAGTACTAGGATCCGCCATTGATAGGATCATTTTGCGTGGCGGGAATTGAGCTGAGCGGAGGAAAATCCATTAGAAAAGAATAAAAGGAAATAAATACTTAATAACAATAATAAAAAAATTATTTGAAAAAGTTTGTTGTAGGCAACCTACAACACACTCAAGCAAAAGTCAATAGGAAATTTGTTTTTTTTTATAACTTTTGATTTAATAAAGGTATTTTCATTCTGTTTTCTTTCTGTAGATGCTTATTTATTAGTTCTACATTCGTGTCCAATTTGACTAAAATCGCTCCTGTAGTTTTCATGTGATGAAGCGGCTCAGCTCATTTTGAGGAAGACGATCGGCAAGCGCGGGCGAGAACAGTTAAGCTTAAGTCTATGGGGATTCAGTTTTTCGACTATAACTTTTTGATCAAATCAAGATTTTATTAATCAGTTTTTTTCTGTAGAAGCAACAAGAAGAGCAACAAGAGCTATATCAATGTTAATTTTAATTAATATCGACTGATTAGATTTTATGTGATGTGGCGACATAAAATTGATTTCCAAACGGTTAAGAGCTTCGCTTACACTCAGCTCAATTAACGTACTTTTATTTAAAAACATCGTTTTAAATTTTGTAATATTTATTATTTAACTTTATACATTATTATAATATTTCACATATCGTAAAGTCCGCTTATACATTTATGAGTATTCTCCGTGGATGATTTCGCTAAGGATGTAAGATGTTTTTTGATATTTGTTACTTTATGTATAAATGTCCAAATCATATCGGATTGGATGATAACGTTAAAATGCAAAACATCTGTGTTATATTACGATAATAATAATTAATAAACTTAATACATCCGTCTTTGTAATAGATTATCTGAAATTTTGACAAATCCAACGAGAACATGTACAAGTAAATGAAAATACTTTTTTAATTTGTATAATGTTGGAGAGAAGTAAACCCGAAGTAAATGAATCTTAATGAATACAAATGTTTCCTATAAAGTACTCACTACATCTCGTCTTTTGTAAAACATAAAGAAGCTTTTTTGAATTTCGTGAATGCTCCTTTTCTTTTTGTTACTAGTTAAGTTTGATTTTAACCAAAATAGAAACAGATTTGGTTTTACCTGGAAATTGTTGATTGATTTATTTCTTTCATAAAATTTCGATATATTAATAAATATGGTATCCTTTATTATTTTCTCTTTATCTGGTCATAAATTCCCGACATCATTAATAAAAAAAATATTTGAACACAAAAATATATTTGAGATTTAATCAATAATAATTAGCTTCGTAAAACTAGTTTGTACTGAAACTGTAGAAAGAAACTAAATTCAATTTTAATTGGATTATTTGTAAGTTTTATAATTGATAGGCCTTACGCCGGAGAAGGTTTTTAATTTAAGCAACATAATTAAAAAACTTTCAACAAAGTTACTTTGACAACTTTAATTACTAGGTGTTACTTTTAATTTCTCCTTTGATCTGAAAGAAACGTATTTTAAGATTTTTTCATTCAATGTTTATACATAATTTTTAGAATATAAGAAATTTTATAATATTCTTCTTTATAACAAAAATCCACTTCCAAAGTATATTAAATATATATGTATAAATATAAATATTGAACAAATCTAATATGTTACATAATGTTATCAATATATTTTAGTAGTATTAAGATAACTTATCTGTTCCATTAAATCAACAAAGGTATTGAAACTTATTCAATTTGAGATTACATTTTTATTTCAAATACTTTGGTCTTATAATAGAAGACGTCTTATAAGACGGAAGAACTATGAACGAATATCGATTTGCTCTGAACCAAGACGTAACTGGATCTGCAATACTGTATAGAAGGTTTTTTAATTTAGAACATATAATTAAATTGTAAGCAGAGCGATATTTGTAATAATGAAGATACCTAATGAATAGTTTTTTCGTATTTATTTATAGTCAGGGGATTAAATAAAAACTTATTCCTAACTTAAGGTAAAAATAAATAATATAAAAATATATTTTATTAAAATACAATTCTTCAGATTTAGAAACAGGTTTATTTAATTGATTCAATAAAAATCATAGAATTTTAGCTACTTAAATTGACCATTATATTATGAAATGGTCTTGAATGTATTAATTAGTAAGTGTTTTAAGTGGAACTTTGTTAGGAAGGAAAAGTATGCTGTATTTATTTAGTAAAAACTGGCGTATCTCAAGGATTCATTCTCGATTCTTTTTTTATGGGATTAATACAAAGATATTTATACATTATAATTAATTAATATATATAAATATGTATATATAACAGAAAATATCTGAAAGGTTTACCTAAAAAAATATTGTTAACAATTACAAGATAGAAGATCTAAATACGTCAAATTATCAAAAAACGTAAAACAAGGGGTTATTTTACATTAATTTAATTATACGATTTATATATTTTTTCTAGTACACAAAGTGATGCACAATTTTATTTTAATTTACACTTTATTAAAATATCACCTGTCCGGCGAAACAAACAGACAGGCGGATTTTTTTAAATGTCAGTTAAATATATACTTTCATAGCTTTCAAAGGCTGTTTAATAAAATGGAATTATAGACAGACATTTCAATTTTATTTATATGTTTAGATGAGACTTGTCATACTATATTTTCGTATTAAATGTATTAGGAAACTAGAATTATTTGCTATATTACTTTAGCCTCCCATTTTTCTGAATAATCCTTTTCTGTGTTAGCACTTTCATAATCTTTCAGGAATGGTATTTTTAAAGTCTTATCTACTAGACCTTTGGTGACCGTTTTAAGTGACTGGATACCTTGTTGGGATATGATTTAGTTCAGAGGAGGTGTATTAGTTGTCAAAGAATAATTAATACTATTGGTGTTAATTAATTACCATATTTCCATTTGTGCTTATATCAGGCTCATTAACAAATCTTAAGTAAGATTCGTTTTTCATTCCAGAGTATATTTCGCATCATTATGCCATGCCTCTACCGCTGCACAACACAAAAAGCCTATATCTGAATTTTGTATGGCTTAACGGACATATTGGCGAGGATTTGTAGCTTTCGTCGCGAACATATTTATTTTCAATGTAATTTTAGTTTTGTCATCGTGTGGCTTTGAAATTACATTTCTGATATTTATTTGGTTTATTTATTTATTTATATCTTTTCCACTTTGAATCGATACCAGTAATCTTTTGTGTTTGTCAAATAGGGGTGACAAGTGCGCTTATTTTGATAATGTACGTATTGAAATAAGACTTCTGTAAAATACTTTCCACCTTAAATTAAAGCTACGACGGTTCGAAAAGTGCCCTGGTCCGAGAAAAATAACACAACAAACTCAGATGGATTTTTTTAAAAGTTGTGAATACTGTTTCACAAACGTTAATATATTTAGTGAAAAATCTACAAACAACTTGAGCAATGGCAATCTATTCAATAAACTAGGCTATAAATAGTGTATAGTTAATCTTTAAATATTTATATTACAAGAACTTTTTTTTTTCTCTTTTATTAGTATTTGTATCATTTGAATTTTATATACTCGTATCTTATAGCAGTAATAAAACTTCTGGTTAATCGTAATGACCAACTCAACCCTGAAATGGTTGCTCAATTACATTTTCAACGAAGGTGTTATCAGTCCAGAACTAGTAAATGACAATACTATAAATGATGTAGGCGATAATATATCACTTTCACTGAGTTGTTCATTCAATTGATGCCAATTCTGTCTTATTTTTGATGTCACCGTTACTTCCCGCATCCGAAAAGTCTATCGATGGACTACATTTTCCAAAAGTATGGCTAAATACTGTTCATAATCAGACATAATACAAAATCTGAGGTACATAAAATAGGAAGATTAAAAAACATTACTAACATTAACATAACAAAATGATTTTTTTTCCCACTTCCAAATCTATAAAAACGGATTTTAAACAATTTTCAATTTGGATGAACTATGATTTCGCAGCAATGTCCGAACTGTAAACAATTCACTATATTAGTCGATAAATATTACTATCTGGTGACATTAGCTTTCATAATTACTAAACATATTCTAAACCTGACTATGAAGACATTTCAAAATATCATTTTTTATCCTGTCCGTTTCGCATGCAAAACCCCTAAGGCTAATTACCAAAATGTCTGAATAACAGCTGCTCATTCTTCACACAGTTGGTTAACCAGAAATTTAGACATTAGAAATATAACCTAAAATGAATCTTATTACCTGTAAGTAAAGTTTTATTTAGATTAAATACATTTGATAATTAATCATAATAAAAACGTTTTAAAAGCAAATTATAGCCTAGTTGCTTTTTAAAAGCTAAAAAGATGAAAACGAAAATGCTGTAATTATGATAAATAGTTAAGATTTATTTTGTTTATTCTTCTATAATTACAAGTTTATTTATTGCAAAATAAGATACACAGCAACTTCTATAAGATACACAGAAGCTTCAAAGTCCTAAAAAGGAATATTCTTTGTCTTTTTTAAGAAATATATAATTTGTTTAAAGAAATATAGACAAGGTACTACAATCCCTTGAGAGGTTACCAGAGTTCATTGCACCGAGCTCTTTTTGTGACAATATTAGTCTGTTTTTATTAAATTAATAAGAATCGTTAATAAAAAACTAATAATCGTTACTAAAAATATAAGACATATCTCTATCAATCAATTAAATTTGATTACTACCAAGATCAACTGACAGGTGGTTTTTATTAAAACTGTAATTCTATAGGATATTAATATAAAAGTGATTCAAGTGGAACTCCCTGTACTGTAGTAGCTTTTCCAGACCACAGCCAGTTATTACGCCACAAAGTGCACTGTAATATATCTTAATCCAACTGTAATAATGAAAGTTATACATTCGTCTTTGTATTCAAAAATCTTAAATAAAACTCATTTCTTATGACCAAATTTCACACATAAAATTATTTAATACCAAATTATTGTTATATATTTTTTTATTATTTAATAAATATTAATTTTATTATGTAACTAGTTGTGCCTACAATTTCGTTCGCGTAGAATATGATTTTCAAAATAACAATAGCCTAAGTCACCCCTAATAATATCAATTAATTTATAATTACAAACAGATACTTAAATTTTACTTATATGTATAGATTAATCAATGTCAAATTAAATAAATTTTTAGGTATACATTTTTTAAGTTTACGATAAATCAAATATAAAAGGTGTTAATATCATCAAACTAGACATGACAGAGAGATTGGATCATAAAGTAGTGGCACGGAGGCAGTTAACTCTCTAAATTATCTCATACTCTCTCCTCAAGGTCCAAGTGACCTTGTTACTACGATCTTTTTACGCCTTAATATATCTTTATAGTAAGTCCTAAAAATCCTTAATAGTTACGTAATGGAATATTACTTCAAAATATATATATAGACTTCACTTAAATATATTATATATCATTGAGCAGTTACATCCATAGCTTAGATTAGAAGCCAATAAACAATATAATGAAATGCGTATTTCGGCCATTTTTTTTCTGAACGGTATTTATGCCTGCTCCTCTAAAATACACCACGTTTCACGCACCATTAACGAAAACCATCGAGATAGATTGTACGTGTGGATACACTCTTTAAATACATATAATATTCATAAAGCAATTGTGAAGACTAAATCTAAAACATGGCCGTTTTTAAATTCATTCTCTTAAAAGAAAAAGTATAGTTGCTAGATTGAAAGTTGCCGCTTGGGTGACTGCATCTAAGAGGGATAGAACAGTGAATATATGACACCAGCAAGTACAATGACGCTTGAAAATAACATTCAAATAAAAATAATAATAAAAGTTTTATTGATAAAATCATTTTATTGTCACACTAGCTTACTACAACTAGCTACACTTTACAATTTTTTTAAGTAGCCTAAGTTTCTCCTTAAAACATCAGCTTACTGATACAACAATACAAGTTGTATACAACAGCCGGAAAAAAAAGACAAACAGACAAAAATATTAAAAAATAAATTTTATGTTGCATTTAGTGAAAAGCTGTTAATTTGGAACTACAAACAGACAGATGTTTATTTATTAATTATATATATTCATATTCTATTGAGCTATTAAACTTTCAACCAATATAATATATATCATAAGGTTGAACTACCGTCAACGTTATGGCTGTTTTGATCGAATTTATTATCTCTTTAGTCCCGTGAAATATATTAATTTAAAAGTTTCCAGACAGGAGACTATGCAAGAAGCGTAATATTGGATTGGTTCGGAACTTTGTGAACTTTATATTTTTAAAAGAATATAATATAACTGCAGACTGAACCAATCAATAATGCATTTACTTATTTATTTTTGTAAGCACTCATATAATAAATATATATAAAAAAGAAACTTAAATTTGTTACAAAGGTGGTATAACTGTCTTACAAACTACCAACTTAATGAAACCGCTTAGCTTAAACGTATTAAATATGTTTATTATACAGGTGCTCCAGAAGAATGGATAATCCTGGGGCGCCTAATAGTACGGCTATCAGGTGCTCAAAATAAATACCAACACAAAAAATAATAAGTGGTGCCCATATTATGAAGTGTTTATAAAAAAATACGTTTTTATATAAAATATGTTGCGTCTTTCCTATATTTTATTCTCCACAGACATTTTTTATAAGAAATTACTGCATTTCTAATAAAAATAGAAGAATAGTAAGAATAATATGAATACTTAATTTACTTTAAAAAAAGAAACATTTACTTAAATTTTTAACATGATATTTGAAAAAAAAAATTAAAATATAAGTTTAAGAGCCTTTCGTAAAAAAAATGTATGAACATCTAAGTGGCAACTATTTTAAAAATATGTGCAGTTCATGCGTTTTACAAAATGTTAAACTTAATCATAATTCTATTTAACGTCAAAATGCTAACTATTAAGATGTAAAAAGAGTAAAAGTAAAGTAAGTAAAAGAGTAAAGTACGACTGAAAAAAAGTTGTCTTAAATTGTAATGGAAGAAAACGTTCAGTGGAATATAAATCTATATTTCATAATAGGTGTTCGAATTGTCTGCCACCGACTCTGATACAAGCTGATGTTGTATGTAGCGGTTCAGTTATTATGAAGTAGCCTCCTGAACACGACTGCGTAATTCCTTCAAACTTGAAATAGGCTTGGAGTACACCTGTTATTTTAGACAGCTTCAGTAAAAATTCAAAATCGGTCCAACCGTTTCCGATATTCTCCGGAACAAACAGACAGACAGACCGAAATAAATTTTAAAAATTGATTTTTTAATTAGATACCGTATATACTTTCATATGCACTTATTCAAAAGATGTTAAGTTGGATTGACAAACAGACACTACAATTTTATTTATTTGTATAGATGTTGTTGTTTTTATATTATTTTCTTTGTATATAAACTATCTACAACCAAAGTGCCAATACATTATGTTCAGGTGCAGTCTGCAAAGTTTCAAGATCGATACAATTAAATATAATTTACCAACTTGTACTTCATTCTTTTCGGTTAAATGCAAGTATTATCAGTAACTTTAACTAATAGAAATATTAAACGTAAGAGGCTTTTTTAACATTTTTCATCATTTGATGAAAACAAATTTAACTGTTTATAAAACTGTGAGATATTTTCATTAAAAATGGAAGCTTTCTTTAACAATGAAGCACTAATTAAAGGACCTTTTGTATATTCAATCTATGAGCGATGAAAAAATAAATACTTAAATAGTATATAAACTTATTAATTGTGGATGTAATTATTATTTTATTTATAATATAATTGGTCAATATTTTATGTTTGTAATTACTATTACATACATAAAAATATTGTCTTTGATACCTAATTTTATATACTTTTTAATTGTTCTTAATAAAAAAACCTATATTAAACGATATATCTTTTATTGAAATAGACAACATTATCGATATTACATATACATATATATATTCAGTTTCAGGTTAAAAGTTCAGTCCAAATATTAACATATCATATTACATATATATATATATATATAGACATATATATATATATATATACTAACCTAACCTAAGTTATGATTACATTCTGATTTTGATATTATTGTTTAATGTTTGATATACAATGTCTGTCTGTTAAACAAACATTTCTCATATACACATTACGTTGTGTGTATTTGTTTGTTTGTTTTCTATTGTACCTGTTGTTTGTTTTTCTATATTTTATATTTTTTATAGTTGACTGGTAGAGAATGCTTCAGCATTAAGTCCGCCATTTGTATAATTTATTTAATGTTATACAATAAAGTTTTAAATAAATAACTTACGGTATATTAATATTTGATTTCCTGAAAACATTTGTAACAATTTTTATATATGTTATTTATTGAAAAAAAAGTAAATAACAAATATTTTATATCTTAAACCACATAAATTGTTTTTTTTATTTATACGGCAAATAGCAAATAGAAAAGAAACCCTAGTATGCTATACTATGCAAATAACCAAAACTTTATGATCTTCCATTAGTATATGAGTACTAAGACTAGTGATATAACTAACTTAACATTTATTGTATAACTTTGTTTATATTATTACTTTGCGAGTTAGTAATATATTGAAAAAGTTTTTGATTTGAACGAGTCAACAAGATAATTTTTGTTAACAAAATTATACATTGTATGAAGGATCAGCCAGTCCAGCTTTTAGAAAAATATCCAGTGTATACTGGATAGTTTTCTAAAAGCTTTATGATAATTGTAGTTTCATATGTCCAGATTCAATAATTAGCACTTTATTAGTAATAATAATTAATGTGGTCTGTTGGAGTGGATGAGACTGTTCTTGTAAGTTTTCTAATTGATAGAAAGTTTGCCAACAAAGAAAGATACTGACATCGACTGATTAATGTTGCTTGAGTGGAGGAGGGACGGCCATGTCTTTAGACAATAAACAAAAAATAATCGAAAAGAGTAACTTTTATAAATCAAAACTGTCCTGAAAGTTTCACTTGGTATAAAGAAAATCAAAACATATAAATAAACATTGTTTTTGTACAAAAATACTTCACGTGTTAATATCACATGAAGTTGTAACAACCCACGCGCTGTCTACTACAGCGTAGCACTCGTAGGCGCGTAACTCGTAGGCGTCGTAGCAATACGTAGCGTTATTATATTGGGTCCTATTTTGTATCTCTAGCATAAATAACAAAACAAGTATATTTATAAATAGCCTTTAAAATTAAGATATTTCACGTGACTTAAGAGGATAATCAATTCTATAAAAACAACCATAACATAGACGGTAATTCAATCTTACGATATTTATATATTATTTGAAAGTTTATTAACTGAAGAAAATATTTAGAAAAATTATAATTAATAATTAAACATATATACAAACAATTTATCTATACATATAAATAAAATTGAGTGTCTGTCTCTAATTCCAAATTAACAGCTTTTAGTCTCTGAGACGATTAACAGGACTCTCATCACTGTATAGTTGATGTTTTAAGAAGTAACTTAGGCTACTTTCAGTAAATAAAATATATTCCTTCGAAAGATGTCACAGTGACAGCTAGTATAGTAATAAAATGGCTACATCAATTAAACATTTAATATTATTTTTATTTGAATGTTATTTTCATGTCATATATACACTATTCTATCCCTCTTAGTTGTAGTCACCCAAGCGGAAACTTTCAATCTACCGGCCATAGTTTTTCTTTTAAAATAATGATGAATTATGTTTTAGATGTTGTCTTCACAATGATTTTATGAATATTATATATTTAAAAAGTGTATTCACACGTGTAACCTGTCTCGATGGTTTTAGAGGGACACGGATAAAGACCTTTAAAAAACAAAATGGTCACATTGGGTATTTCATTCTATGGGATTCTAATCTAAGCTATAGATATAACTGCTCCATGACATAAAATATAACTGAGTCAAATCTAACTATAGTTTGAAGTAATATTCCATTACGTACCTATTTAGGATTTTTAGGACTTACTATAAAAGTATATTATAGAGTAAATAGATTAATGGTCGTAACAACAAGGTCACTTGGACCTTGAGGAGAGCGTATGAGATAATTTAGAGACTTAACTGCCTCCGTGTCACTACTTTTATGATCCAATCTTGCTGTTATCATGTCTAGTTTAATGATATGAATACCTTTTATATTTCATTTATTGTGTACTTAAGAAATTCTCAACAAAATCATATTTGAGTTGTCATGAATTTAAGTATTTGTTTGTAATTAAAAACAGCATTTCACTAAATGTATATGAAAGTATATTTTGTTACTTAAAATTATTTTTTTAAATATTATCTGTCCGTCTGTTTGATATTTTACAGAAGTCTTATTTCAATACATACATTATTATTTTGAAATAAGCGCACTTGTCACCCCGATTTGGTAAACACAAAAGATTACTGGAATCGATTCAAAGTGGAAATTTCAGAGCCACCTATGACAAAACTAAAATTACATTGAAATTAAATATGTTCGCGACGAAAGCTACAAATCCTCGCCAATATCGTCCATTAAGCCATACAAATGCAGATATACATTTCTTGTGTTGTGCAGCGGTAGGGCCATGGCATAATGATGCAAAATATACTCTGGAATGAAAAACGAATCTTACTTAAGATTTGTTAATAAGCCTGATATAAGCGCAAATGGAAATATAGTAGTTTGTCCAGCATGAACTATACCGAGACACCAAGAGTATTAATTATTCTTTGACAACTAATACACCTCCTCTGAATTAATTTCATATCTTGCCCAACAAGGTATCCAAGTCACTTAGAACGGTCAACAAAGGTCTAGTAGATAAGACTTTAAAAATACAGTTCCTGAAAGATTATTAAAGTGCTAACACAGAAAAGGATTATTCAGAAAAATGGGCGGCTGAAGTAATATGGCAAATAATTCTAGTTTCCCGCTAAATTTACTACGAAAATATAGTATGGCAAATCTCATCTAAACATATAAATAAAATTGAAATGTCTGTCTATAATTTCATTTTATTAAACAGCCTTTGAAAGCTATGAAAGTATATACGTAACTGACATAAAAAAAAATCCGCCAGTCTGTTTGTTTCGCCGGACAGGTGATATTTTAATAAAAGTGTAAATTAAAATAAAATTATGCATCACTTTGTGTACTAGAAAAAATATATAAATCGTATAACTAAATTAATGTCAAATAACCCCTTATCTTACGTTTTATGATAATTTGACGTATTTAGATATTCTATCTTGTAATTGTTAACAATATTTTTTTAGGTAAACCTTTCAGATATTTTCTGTTATATATACATATTTATATATATTAATTAATTATAATGTATAAATATCTTTGTATTAATCCCAAAAAAAAAGAATCGAGAATGAATCCTTGAGATACGCCAGTTTTTACTAAATAAATACAGCACACTTTTCCTTCCTAACGAAGTTCCACTTAAAACACTTACTAATTAATACATTTAAGACCATTTCATAATATAATGGTCAATTTAAGTAGCTAAAATTCTATGATTTTTATTGAATCAATTAAATAAATCTGTTTCTAAATCTAAAGAATTGTATTTTAATAAAATATATTTTTATATTATTTATTTTTACCTTAAGTTAGGAATAAGTTTTTATTTAATCCCCTGACTGTAAATAAATACGAAAAAACTATTCATTCATTATTACAAATATCTCTCTGCTTACAATTTAATTATACGTTCTAAACTTTCTATACAGTATTGCAGATCCAGTTACGTTTTGGTTCAGAGCAAATCGATATTCGTTCATAGTTCTTCCGTCTTATAAGATGTCTTCTATTATAAGACCGCGACCAATGTATTTGAAATAAAAAAGTAATCTCAAATTGAATAAGTTTCAATACCTTTGTTGATTTAATGGAACAGATAAGTTATCTTAATACTATTAAAATATATTGATAACATTATGTAACATATTAGATTTGTTCAATATTTATATTTATACATATATGTTTAATATACTTTGGAAGTGGATTTTTGTTATAAAGAAGAATATGACATAATATATTATATTCTAAAAATTATGTATAAACATTGACAGAAAAAATCTTAAAATACGTTTCTTTCAGATCAAAGGAGAAATTAAAAGTAACACCTAGTAATTAAAGTTGTCAAATTAACTTTGTTGAAAGTTTTTTAATTATGTTGCTTAAATTAAAAACCTTCTCCGGCGTAAGGCCTATCAATTATAAAACTTACAAATAATCCAATTAAAATTGAATTTCGTCTGTCATTCTACAGTTTAAGTTCAAACTAGTTTTACAAAGCTAATTATTATTGATTAAATCTCGAATATATTTTTGTGTTCAAATATTTTTTTTATTATTGATGTCGGGAATTTATGACCAGATAAAGAGAAAATAATAAAAGATACCATACCAAAGATAGAAAGAAATTTATTAATATATCGAAACTTTATGAAAGAAATAAATCAATCAACAATTTCCAGGTAAAACCAAATCAGGTTCTATTTTGGTTAAAATCAAATTTAACTAGTAACAAAAAGAAAAGGAGCATTCACGAAATTCAAAAGAGCTTCTTTATGTTTTACAAAAGACGAGATGTAGTGAGTACTTTATAGGAAACATTTGTATTCATTAACATTCATTTACTTCGGGTTTACTTCTCTCCAACATTATACAAATTAAAAAAGTATTTTCATTTACTTGTACATGTTCTCGTTGGATTTGTCAAAATTTCAGATAATCTATTACAAAGACGGATGTATTAAGTTTATTAATTATTATTATCGTAATATAACATAACAGATGTCTTGCGTTGCGTTGATGTTTTTAAATAAAAGTACGTTAATTGAGCTGAGTGTAAGCGAAGCTCTTAACCGTTTGGAAATCAATCTTATGTCGCCACATCACATAAAATGTAATCAGTCGATATTCATTAAATTTTATGTTACGATATTCATTTTAGTCAAATTTGGCACGAATATAGAACTAATAAATAAGCATCTACAGAAAGAAATCAGAATGAAAATACCTTTATTAAATCAAAAGTTATAAAATTAAACAAATTTCCCGTTGACTTTTGCTTGAGTGTGATGTAGGTTGCCTACAACAAACATTTCAATTAATTGTTTATTATTGTTATTAAATATTTATTTCCTTTTATTTATTTATTTATTTATTTAAATTCTTTATTGCACAACAAGGTACAAAGGGTGGGATTAACCCTAAAGCATTTTCTACCAGCCAACCCAAAACGTGCAAGAAAATACGTACGAAGGCGGAGTGCAAAAAAAAACTATACAAACTAGATATCGATATATAAATATAACATACAAAGTGTATATATACATAAACGTACATAAATACTATCATACATACAAACAAAGCTACAAATATATAAATAAATAAGTTTTATACATATACTTAGATATACTCAGATGGGAAAATAAAAGATTATAAGCTGTTGAGGTAGAACTGTTTCACCTGTCTCTTGAAAGAGTTTCGTGAAGGTGCCTTACGAATATTTTCAGGCAATTGGTTCCAGAGTCGGACACCGACAACAGAGAAGGAGTCAGACATGAAACCAGTGTGATGAGTGGGAACAGTAAGGAGTTGGTTTTCACTCGAGCGCAGAGGCCTTTCGTGAGCATGCGTACGAAGTAGGAATTTATTTAAAAGATATTTGGGATAAAAGGGGTTGTAAAGAATAGAGTATAAGGTGCAAAGAATTCTCATGTACCTAGGTTCGCGAATCGGTAGCCAGTTTAATTGCGAGCGATAACGCGAAACGTGGTCAAACTTTCGAAGGTTGAAAATAAATCGTTTAGCAGTATTCAACATGCCATCAAGCTTGTTGAGCAACTCTTCGTTTAAATTCACGTAGCCAACATCACCGCAGTCAATTATCGGCAACAGTAGACTGTTGGCAAGCCTTTTATTCTTTTCTAATGGATTTTCCTGCGCTCAGCTCAATTCCCACCACGCACAATGATCCTATCAATGGCGGATCCTAGTACTTATGTCAATCTCTACAAACAATCAATATTAATGATAAGCTATCCCCACACCAAGTCTCACACCCAATATAATATACTACAATTATATCACTTTGGATTTTTCAGTGAAAATTGAGGAATTATTTGGCTTAAAAAGTATTATATTCTGGGACAATAAAATATTACCATACCAAATTCAATGAAAATCTGTCACGTAGATTTCGTGTGATGCGAACAATAGACAGGTAAATGGACAAAAAATTAACTATTAGAGTTTTAATGCAATTTAGGAACATTTAGCTATTAGTTTTTTCAAACAATATTGAATGAACAGCTTTTAAGTCATTACTATTTCACTACATATAATAAGTAAACAAATTAATTGGTATAGTAACTTAAGTAAATCGTTACTAACAACTCGCCAATGGCAATTAATTAAGTCTGTTAAAGGTAATTTTAATAAGTAGATATTTTATATAAAAATATAAATTAGAAGTGATAGAAATGTAAGTCATATTAATCAATAAAAACCTTTTGGTAGAAGTTAACAGCAATTAACTACGCAAAACAATTGCAGGATGTTTTAGATTGGGCACTTAGAATATAAGATATGTACAATTCTGATACTTTGCTTGTAATGATGTCGTTCATACTCGTATGTTAAATTATTTAACTTGATATCAAAGAAAGTATACTTATCAAGTTGTTCTATTGAGCATATAAGTATATATTTTTTTAATTAATATTTTACTTCTTATTATTATTAATGTTTATTTGCTTACAATCTTGACTCAAGTTCAGTGTGTCGTTATATTTGAAAGAAATCTTGGTTATAAATCTTACACTTTAGAGTTCTTTTAAGTTTATGACGGTTCATAAAATGACAATAAATTAAATAAAGGTAACAAACTGCCCTTTTAACTTCTTACTTAAAAGGCTGTGAAGTCAAGTTCCACCCACTTGTTTGAAAATTAACTGCAGGTTGTAAAAGGTCCGCCATTTATTGTAGACTTACTCCGACTCTTCAAGTGTAAGATATTAAACTTCGCTCCACTTATTTTAAGATCTTTATCTTCCCACCTAGCCTTTGGAAGTCAACGACTGATAGCTAATGAAATAAATTGTGGTTTCTCGAAAAGTAAGCAATCATTTGATAGCAAAATTCAATAGATACAATATAATTAATTTTATAACCGAACAATACAAAAAAAACTTTAATAAATTTAATTATTAGTGTAAAGACAATATTATTGATGTTTTAAGAATAATAACATTTAAAAAACTACACTGAATTTTATTTTAGAATTCTGTTTACATTAAATGTTACAAAGTCACCTACCGCGAGTAGTAAAATTAAACGTCAAATAAAAAACACGTTTCAGGAGAATCGTGTTTCAACCCAATTTACCGTTTCACCACACTTTAGTACGTGAGGGGTCTTCATGCACTGAACATGAACTTCATGAACATATCAGATATGTTTCATATTTACTTATCTGTCTATAGTCACTAACATTATAAGGTTTATAAAGGCTTCGTGGTCCGGTGAACTTTATTACAGCAGTTCTAAAAGCCATTATTGTCTCGTAAACTTCAGTCTCATCAATATCAGTTAGTTTATTAGTTTCATTTGTTTATCGTTCTGAATACGGTCTGGATAACTTTTCGGAGCTGTATTTGAATTTAACAATAGGTTTGGAAATTATTTCATCTAAAATAACATTTTGTATTTAAGATTTGTTTTAAAGCTTCCAACACTATAATAATAAACTTGAAAACATTAACTTACAACAATGTTTTAGTATTAGTACGAAACGAACGAATGTATTTTTTTTTATTCAGTCAGGTAGCATGTTGTTCTTCAGCGTCATTCGTAATACGGTCAACCCTAGAAAGAAGCCTAGAAAACAGAGTCACCGCGTTTTTCGATATTTTCCTTGTTCAAAACTTTTTTGTGTAGAGTCGTGTTTTCGTAAGTCTATTTTTGCAGTCTTCGCAAGCTTCTTTTGAAATGATCCTTGAGGTAGAGCTTATTAATTTTTCTAAAATGTATACTATAGATTACCAACTAATTTGTCAGAATATTGATAGAACGAACTTAACGAACCGCTCATTTAATCAATTGTAATCATAATTTTATTTTATTTTGCCGTCAACTTTGCTGTAACTTAATTTAATTTAATTTAAACTGACTATAACTTACATAAGGGAAGTTCATAAGGCTAGGATATATAGGAAGTAGATAAGGATATATGTATATAAAAAAATTATATAACATACAGCCTTATTTTACGTTGGAGAGTGTCTTTACGCAAGGGCTTTAGATACCTACGATATCAAAAAGGGCCCTCCTGTCACTTCCATTTGACGTACATAAGTGATCACAGGTAAGGATTCAAACTAGAAAAAATATAAATAAATAAATATATAAATTGTGTGTATATATATATATATATTTGTATATAAATATATTATATATATATATATACTTATATACTTATGCTCGTAAATAGGAACTAAAATACAAATACAAAAATATATATACTCGTATTTATTACATCTATTTAAAAACAACTTGATGTAACAACTAGCCTTATGTACTAGCCTCAGCCTCATATACTGGCCTTATGTACTAGACTTATGTACTAGACTTATATACTTCCCTTAAATACTAGCCTTATATACTAGCCTCATGTACTAGCCTTATATACTTTCCTTATATACTAGCCTTATGTACTAGACTTATGTACTTTCCTTATATACTTCGCCTTATGTACTTATCCTTATTGACTAGTCTTTTATATATCCCTTAAGTACTTCTCTTTATGCATTTCCCTTATGTACTAGCCTTCTTGGTTTTTCAAGTGAAGAGGACAGGATAAAATGTGATGAAAAAGACCCCACGTTTTTTTCCTTATGGATTTTAGTAGACACAGGAAACGAAACAATCGTGTATTCCTGTGTCTACCGTTCGCACAGCGGTGATCAGGAGACAACTAGATTATTTGAGTATCTCGGTGAGGCCGCTGATATGGCTCTGCATCAGTACCCTCCAGTGCAGCTCGTCTTACTAGGGGACTTTATTGCCTGTCATCAGGACTGGCTGTTCCCGTACCAGAAGACCGACCATGCTGGAAGAGAAGCGCGGAACTTTGCGTTGTCCTTCGACCTCTTTCAGCTGGAGAGGCAAGCGACGAGGGTACCAGATGTAGTAGGCCATATAGCCAATTGCCTGAACCTTTTGCTGACAACTGATCCGGACAGGTATCTTGGAGAGGTGACCTCCCCCTTGGGAACCTCCGATCACTGTTTGGTGAAATCTATATTTACATATTCCCCACCAGCTTCCGAACCGTATGGTGTTAGGCGAGTATGGAAATACAAGTCAGCAGATTGGGATGAGATGCGGCACTTTTTTGCGTCTTATCTTTGGCGGCAGGTCTGCTTTTCTTCTCTGGATCCGTCGAGTTGCGCGGATGCTATAACCGATGTGATACATCAAGCAATGGAGTACTTTATTCCTTATGCTGACGTACCCATCGGTGGCAAAGCTCGCCCTTGATTTAATGGTGAATGTGGTCATGCTGAAGACCGAAAACATTCGGCATACCTAATTTGGGCTGATCCTCAAAGCCGCAAAGCTCCCGATATAAGTTTAAAGAAGAGAGCCTTTAACCAAACTGCCAAGTCCTATAAAAAGGCATTACGGAAGGCTCGTCGCGATCGTATCGCTAAGAATGGCGAAAAGCTCTCTGTCAGACCTACTGGCAATCGAGCTTTCTATTCTCTTGCCAAAGCGATCGAGTCGAACTTCTGCCAACCTTCACTACCTGCTCTGCTGAAGCCGGATGGATCTCTGGCCCATATAGCGACAGAGAAAGCGAATGTATTTGCTTCTCTGTTCGCTGATAATTCACATCTAGACACTGGCAATGCTTCTCCAGCACATCTTCCTCACTGCGGTATTTCGATGCCTGAAATCCGCATCACTAACAAAGAGATATGGAAAGCATTGTGTCGTCTTGATGTGAATAAAGCCAGTGGTGCTGATGATATACCAGCCATTCTGCTCAAGACGTGCGCAGCTGAGTTGTCTCCTGTATTGACACGTCTGTATCGCCTCTCTTTCAAGTCTGGAATAGTGCTGAAATCTTGGAAACTTGCTAACGTGCAACCAGTACACAAAAAAAGGCAGCCGTGTCGATCCTGCCAATTATAGACCGATTTCAATCACCTCCATACTCTGCAAGATTATGGAGCGTGTATTGAACTCGCGCCTTTTAGCGTACCTTGAAGGTAACGATCTCCTCAGTGACCGACAGTACGGGTTTCGCCGAAATAGGTCCACTGGGGACCTTCTAGTGTAAGCTACGCACATTTTAGGCGAGGCCATCTAGAAGAACGGAGAAGCGATCGCCGTCTCTCTTGACGTCTCGAAGGCATTTGACAGGGTCTGGCATGCGAGCCTTATAAGCAAACTTTCAACATACGGCATATCTCCTGGTCTGATCGGCTGGGTAACGGACTTTCTGAACCAAAGATCTCTCCGAGTAGTTGTCGACGGGTGTTCCTCGGAACCCTTGACAATAAATGCCGGAATGCCTCAGGGGTCCGTCCTTTCTGCAACTCCCTTTCTGCTGCGCACTAACGATCTGCTGAAGCCCGGTATCTATGGGTATGCAGACGACAGCACAGTTGTAGAAAGATACCTGCCGAGTAATCGGGCTAATAGAGATCAAGTACAGTCTGAAAAAGAAGCCATGGTGCAACGTTTAAATGACAAACTTCAGGCAGTCTCCGCATGGGGCAATGCCAATCTTGTCAAATTCAACGCCACCAAAACGCAGACGTGTCTGTTCACCGCCAAAAGGAGCCCTTTCACCTCGGCTCCTACTTTCATGAGTGTATCTTTGGAATACAGTGACCGGCTTCAGTTGTTAGGCTTAGAGATTTCCTCGAACCTCAACTTTTGTCGGTGTATTGAGTCCAGAGCAAGAGTAGCTGCAGGAAAGCTTTCCGTTCTTGCGAAGGTCCGTCAGTACTTTACACCGGGACAGCCGGGACCGGGACGATCGGATCTGTGCTTGTATTATACAAAGCACAGATCTGATCGTGTGTGGAGTACTGTGGGCATATACTCGCTGGTGCCGCAAAGTCTCATCTTGCGGTTCTGGACTTAAATGAGAGGCAAGCAAAGAAGCTTATAGGTGACTCTGAATTGGTTGAAACCTACCTCCACAGCCTTGAACACAGGCGTAAAATTGCTAGCCTCTCAGTATTCTATAGGATACATTTTGGTGAGTGTGCGCAGGAATTACACGATTTAATTCCTCCGTCCCCCTTCCATCACAGGACGTTCCGACGCACGGTGGATATCCATCCTTACTTTGTAGACATTCCTCCTATCCGAACGAAGCGCTTTGGTTCGTCTTTAAATGCGTACAGCGAAGGACTGGAATAGCTTGCCTGCGTCGGTATTTCCGTTCACATACAATGTGGGTATCTTCAAGAGAAGAGTGAATAGGTTGCTAGGTTTATGCGCCTTACCACCTATGACTACATTTCCACTTTCTATCAGGTAGAATATAGTCAAGCACTAACCTAGACAACATAAAAAAATAAAAATATTTGAAATTGGTTCATAGTCTTATTAGATTTATAATATATAGTAATTATGATAGCGAAAAGGAAATATTATATATATATATAAATAGCTCAACTATATTTATTTTTTTAAGTTATAAGCCTATAAATATTATAACAATTGAAATTCCGATATTTTTAAAGATTTCCAATTAAAAAAATACAAAAAAATATGAAAGTTACTAATTAGTACGAATACGAGTAATACGAATTCACGAGTATGGGGTTATACAACGGAATGCTGTAAAATTGAGATGATACTCGTTATTTCATAGTGTTTACTATTTTATGATGAGAATCTACACTAGAATTGTTTTTTTAGTAACCAGGCTCAGTTGTTGGAATAAAAGCTTGTATCACTTTGGTTCCTCAAATAGCACAACAATTGCATACCAACTTTCATATTGAATATAGTTTTTTTACCATCGTCATATATTTTAATAGATTTAATAATTCTATAACATAAAAAATATTTTACTTTTACATTGTGCTTTCTCGGTTGGTAGTTTACGGCTACCACTACACGTATTGAGAAGACAATATACCAAAATTTTCTACAAGTACTTTTGTTTTTTTTATTATTATCACTCCATGGCTTATAGGTTTTGACGTCAATATTATAATATTTAGCTTAATTCTATATGCTTGATTATAAATGCTAAAACTTGACCATGGATTATTGTGGTGTCATTTAAGTAATGAATTTAACATGTTTTATTCGTTACAACTTAAAAAAGATTAAGCTTTTATTTTTTATGTTTAAATTATCCAGACAAATAATAATACACAAGTACAAGTAATCTATACTATAATACTTCTCTACGGTCATTTGGTTATATGGGCACGCTCCTAACGCTACAGTAGGATCCAGATCCAAACAGGAATGGTTAATACATTATATATATTTTTTACAAACATTACTTTAGTAAATACAATGTAGTAACAATAACATATTCTGGATTTTTTCTGTGTTTAATTAAAAATACAACTACCGTTGGCGAAGCTCTGAAACGTTTCTAGATCTTGCCCGTTTGTAGAACTGGCCATGAGACTATTTATATATATTAATTGTAAAATATTCCAGTATCCACGAATGCGAATGTTAATATACGGTTTTTTATTTACAATTTTTGCGCACATTATCTATGGCTTGGTTGCAGGCACGTTCAAGCATAGATAAGATAGAGATGCCTTAAATACATAAACACATACATAAGATGCCTTATATACATAAACACATACACATTATCACGACTTTTTCCCGAATGGGTAGACAGAAAGCAGACTCCAAAGACCAAAACATCCTCAATCTGAGCGAAATATTGGTCCACTTCCTCCCATTCCAACCTTTCCATACACAAATGCCTTATATGTGTATCCGACTTGTCCATATCGTTTTCTCATTCATCATCTCTACATACAAACCAACTAAGTATTCCTTTCTCAATACAAAATAAGTAACACAAAATGACACAGTAAGGACTGATAGTATGATTACGAGGTTAAATTACTTTTTCTTGTATTAAAAAACATAAGAAATAAATAGATTTTTATTTTATCTTCTATTTTTTTTTCTGGTATTCATATTCGCGAAACATTCGGAACTTTGCGAATGCAGTGGAATATCCAAGAATATGCAAGTATCAGCGAATGCCAATATTTGTTACATCATTAATTAGGATATAAATTATTATTAACGGCTATATTTACAGTAGTTAACATTGACAAGAAGCTCTCGTAAAGTGCATCTCAAGTACATTAAACTCATATTACAACATTATCTTATAATTAATTAGGCCACTTGACGGCAATTATTTATTAACACAAGGAGTTTCAGATTGCCTTCTGTAATATGGCTTCTTTGAATCGTTAAGAATAAAGATATGTAAAAATAAACCGTATTCCTCTGTAATAGGTTCCACATTTATATATCATGTGTAAATCAAACTCGTCAATGGTCCGGAAGCACTCATATTTTCAATACTTCGTTATTGATGAATATATTCCAATATATTTAAACGTTAAGTTCAAAGCGAAAAGGATTCTATTCGATTTCTTTCTTGTATGTTTTTGTTGGTAATTCTCCGAAACCATGTTACTACCACAAATATTCCCGAATATAAAATTTACACGTACACGATCAAACACTTTTTTGACTATTATTTATGTTGAAAATTTAATTTAACACAAAAAACATTCGAAAAATATATTAGATTCAAACAACTTGTTTTAACAAAACAAATAATAATAAAGGTAGCCGTTGTATTTTCGTAGAGCGCTTATGAATGTTGTTATCAAAATCCGGTCCGAGTTTCCGTCGCTTGTATTTCGTATCGCATGTCACGCCTCAAATGATTTATATCCGTAAGTATATCTTACTATAACATTTAAAACAAACAATATTGTGAAATGAATTTTTGTTCATAATGAGGAATGACGATTTGGGTTTAAGTTCTGGGCGTCGATCATTCTCACTCAAGATACAAAACATAACTAAATTACCTTAAAAAAGAAAAGTACCCCATTGCTAGGATGGAGTCTCATTACCGACAGCTCATTTTTTACCGAATATGTCTGTCTGTTGTCATGAAACGAACAGAAATGAATGGAGCTTATTTAACCGATAAATAAATACATTAATATTCAATTCAATTAAAGATTAAATGAGGTGATATTAGATATATCAAATTCGTTACTGTTTTTACTGAATTTTTGTTGCTATTGTTTCTATTGAGTTTTTATTTGCAACAAAATATTAAATCGAGTTAAATATTCGGTTATAGTTATTTATAAAGTTTAATTGTCTTTCGCTCTGTAGAATTGTAAGAGATGTTGACTTTTATATATTGCTATTCTATGTATTCTATGTGTGTATATGTCAAAAGCATTACATAGTAATATTATATATAAGTATGTATATTATAGAATAATCAATCCAGATTATTTTTACTCCAAAGTAGTTTCTATGGAGTGATATGTTTCAATATCGTTTGTAGTTGAGTGCTCTTGTTTCCAATAATGAACGTCGCTAGTTTCTAGGCCGGGTACGTACAGTCAGCCGCTCAAGTTCTTATGAAGGTTTTAAATCTTATTTACGCATATTATATGTTTATATTATGTTTCTTATCTATTATATATTTAAAGTTTGATAGTTCATTTTGTTTAAGTGTCTGTATATTGAATATAAGAATATCCAGTACCTAATTTTATGAACAAACTGTACAATGTACAAGTTTATAACTGTACATTTATATTTTTGAACTTTTGCTTACGTCTGTATAATAATAAGTTATGGCGCCCTTTTCATAAGTTCGAGTTTCGTTAGTATCGGTGAGGCTTATTAAGTGGCTGTTATACGAATTCTTTATTTGCGATACAATATTGTGTCAATATCTTTGACACAAAAGGAAACTATTTGATAACATTCATTACAAACAATAAGTGGGGTAATAAAATTTCAATTGCTATTTCTAAACTGTTTATTAAAAGAAATACATTATTAATTTAAATTTTCAGAGAATTGAATCCAAAGATATTGTTAAATGTTTTAATATTAAGAATACCTCCATCTTGTAAGGATAATCTGTAAAGGTGATTGTTTCCATAGTGCACATTATTGCGTCTTACCTAGGGACTATTTAATGGCAGTATTTCATGTTGGGAACTTTCTGTCCTGATGAAACTGCAGGAGAAATACTCATTTTAAAACCTAATAACGCTTCAGATCTGTTCAATTACAGACCAATATCGGTGTTACGTTCACTCCATAAAATATTAGAAAAACAATTTAAAGACATTTGCTCATTTTAATAAATAATTTGTTTCATAATAAACAGTTGGGTTTTACAAAAGGTCTCTTTAAAACTTTGATCTATTTAAGGCAGGCGATTGTTTTCAGCATAAAACATCGGTCAGGAACTTGTACCTCTATGGCATCAAGAACAATGATCTCAAACATTTGATTTCTTACTTGTCTAATAGAGGGTTGAATAGGACAAGATTGGCTGGGGCTTCGATTGATATGGGGGTTTCTCAAGATTCAACCTTAGGCCCATTTCTCTCCTTGTTTATATTAAAGACTATCTACCTTTGTAGACAAACATAAAGAGATTATACTATTGTTTGCTGATGATACTTCGTTAATGAACCTATTATTTGAGAAGAAAAAGATAAAAGTTCTCAGATTTAAACTATTCATTAATACAAAAACGTAGTGAAGTTGACTAATGGATAGTTATTTATTTTATTATGTATATACATGTATAAGATCCAAGATAAACGGACTGACAAGCAATAATGCCTATGCTGCTGAACTAGAAATTGGAAAAGGTTATTCATGGCTGGAATAAACTTTTGAGACGAGCGTTTGTAGAAACCCAATCCGTGAGAAGGGAGGAGATATATATTTATTTCATAATATTCTATTGAAATTAGTTTTGAGCATTAAGCATGTTAAAGAAAGAAGAAAATATGAGTTATAAATATATGACATGCACGTGAGCAATATCACTTATATAAATATACATATATAAATATATCTATATTCTATATCCTAGCTCTGTCTCATTTTTGTATTTATTATTTGTAGATTTATTTTGTAGATATTTCACGGGAGTGAAGAAATAATAAATTCGATCATAACAACTATTACATTGACGACAGGCAACCTTATGATATTTATATATTGTTTGAAAGTTTAATAGCTAGAGATATTATTAAGAAAACCAATGATAAAAAAAATATATTTACAAACAAACATATCTATACATATAAATAAAATTGAAGTGTCTGTTTGTAATAACAAATTAACAGTCACTAAATATACGGTATATACGAAATATACGGTACTTACATAAATAAACATTCTATCCCTCTTAGATGCAGTCATCCAAGCGGCAACTTTCAATCTACCGACCATACTTTTTCATTAAACAAATGAATTTAAAAACGATCATGTTTTAGATGTTGTCTTCACAATTGTTTTATGAATATACATATATGTATTAAAAGAGTGTATTCACACGTGCAATCTGTCTCAATGGTTTTCGTTAATGATGCGTGAGAACCGTATTTTATTTTAGAGGGACAGGGATAAAGACCTCTAAAAACTAAATGACCGCAATACGCATTTCATTCGATGGCCTATGGTTTTATAATTTAAGCTGAAGGTATGAATGCTACAATATATAATATAATTGAGACGAATCTTACTACAGTTTGAAGTAACATTCCATTACGTAACTATTTAGGATTTTTAGACTTACTATAAAAGTATATTAAAGAGTAAACAGGGTTAAGGTCGTAACAACAAGGTCACTTGGACCTTGAGGAGAGAGTATGAGATAATTTAGAGAGTTAACTGCCTCCGTGCCACTACTTTATGATCCAATCATGTTGTTATCATGTCTAGTTTGGTGATATTAACACCTTATATATTTCATTTATTGGGTACTAAAAATAATAATCCAAAATCCTATGTGAGTTGTCATTGATTAATCTATACATATAAATAAAATTGAAGTATCTGTTTGTAATTATAAATAAACAGCATTTCACTAAATGCATATGAAAGTATATACATATGTTACTTTAAATGTTTGGTCCGGGTACTCTCTGAAACGGCTACACCCATTATCACAAGACTTTCATTGACAAATAGCTAATATTATAAGAAGTGACGTTGGCTATTCCACTCACGAAGTCGGAAGTACAACTAGTTACGTAATAAAAATAATATTTTTAAGTAAATATGTTTTGTTATTGAATAATTTTATGTATAAGAATGGACAAAAAAGAGAAATTATTTTTATTTAAGATTCTTAAATACAAAGATAAATATATTATTTTGATATTTATAGTTGGATTAAGATATATTATAGTGCATTTTATGTCGTAATAACTGGCTTAAAGCGATCTAGAAAAGCCGCTGTGATACAGGATGTATGATATTAATATAACAATGCATTAAAGTTTTAATAAAAACTACCTACTTGTTGATTTTGATAGAAATCAAATTTAATACAGGTTTTAGTTTTTTTATTATACAGATATTACTTGATAATAAAAAACAGCCAAGATCTCGGAGCAGTAACCTCTGGTAAGCTCTCAAGGGATTGTAACAACTTGCGTTGATTTTATATTCAATATTTATATTTTAACACATACATAAAGAATATCATATTTCTTACTCTACAGTAGTCTATGGATAATAAATAATTTGTAATTACATTGAACAAAATAAATCTCAAAATATTTATCATAATTACGTTATAATTTTTAGTTTTGTTAAAAAGCAAATGGGCTACAATTTGCTTGTAGAACGTATTTATTAGATGATTAATTTACAAATATATGTAATCTAAATTAAACTTATAGAATACCCTTATCTTCTACATATTCCCAATAACTATATATCAAACATCTGCAATAATAATTCATTATATATTAATCATATAATAACATTTACTCACTCACTTAGTCCTTTGTTCAGTTATCCACACAGAGCCACTTCACACTAGCCTGTGTTACTACTCCCGTGGTTGTTGCTACACTGCTCTTGCCGAGCTAATGACCGGGTATTTATACGAATTGAAAGTAAAATAATATTACCCAACCGTGGGTAGAAATGAAATTATTATTATGGAGACACTACATCTCTTTCTTTTTATATATTTTTTCTTAATCCTAGTTGTGAATAATATTTTTTTTTATTAAAGTATTTGATTATATAGGCCATGCAAAATTATTATAAATTTCATATTATCGTCACTAATCACTAGTTTCTTTGTCTGGTACAACCTTCCATTCTCCTCCTATTTTCTTTAAATGGACTATATTCCTACGTAATTCTTGACCTGTCTCATCATTTTGAATTGTAACATCTCCCGTCGTTGGAGATTTTCTGTTGCTTTTCTTTTTCTATCTGCATACTCTTTTCCTAATTGTTTGTGTATTGTATCTTTTTCTCTAATTTCTTCATCCAAGGCTTGATTTTCTATAGTTTTAGAACATGGAATTTTATCTTTGAATTGCCGTTTGTAGAAAAATTCTGATGGTGATTTTCCTGTCACTGTATGATGTGTACTATTATACATCATTAGGTAGTACATCAAGTCTTCTTTCCAATTTCTTTTTCCTATTTGACTTATACGTTATCTTTTAAGAATACTCCGGTTTTGTCTCTACCTCACCATTTTGTTGCGGCCAGTATGGGATGCTATTAAAAAGTATTATTCCACATTCTTCGAGATATGCTCTTAAATTCATAACTTGAAAACTGCCTGCCATTGTCAGCTGTCACACTTATTGGAAATCCTAATCTTGAGAAAATTTCTTTTAAAATTTAAATTATTTCTGAGGATGTAATATTTTTTTGTGATTTTTAGCTCCTTATAACGACTGTAGTAATCAATACATACAAGTATATAATCTGCCGATGGTAACGGTCCTAGAAGATCTATTGCCACATCCACCCAAGGTTCCATTGGTAGGTCACGGCGTTTCATAGGATGTGGTGGATTTGGAGCTGAAACTAAAGTGCAACTTTTGCATTTCTTGACCCTTTCCTCAGCATCCTTGTCAATTTTCGGCCACCAGACTTTAGTACGAAGCCTATTTTTCATAGCTACAATCCCAGAATGACCTTCATGAGCTGCTTCTAAAACGTTTTTCCGTAATCCTTTTGGTATAACAAGTCTATTTCCTTTAAGTATAATGTTTCCCTGGCAACATAACTCATTCTGTAACACTTTAAATGTATGGACTGACGAATCCCAATAATTTTCTACTAATCCTTTCTGATGTTTGTCATGCTGTATGTTTGTCATGTTTGTAGTGCTGATTGTTTGTCAATTTCTCTGAGTGGAACTGCAATTGGCGCAGAATATTCGATAATTTGATTGATGTATTTGGGATTATCAAAGTTTGTTGTTGGAGAGTAATTACAAAGTCTTGATAAGGGATCAGCTATGTTATTTTTCCCTGGTTTATAAATTACCTTATAATCATAAGACTGAAGTCTTAGAACCCATCTTTCAATTCTTGCACAAGGTTTTGAATTTCTTCCAAATATAACTTCTAACGGTTTGTGATCGCTAACTAGTTCGAAGGATTTACCATAGAGATAAATATTAAAATGTCCTACTGCCCATACAAGCGCCAGGGCTTCTTTTTCAGTCTGACAGTATCTTTTCTCACAATCAGTTCTTTTGTTCCCATAGGCTACGACTCTTGGTCCTTTTGTGTCAACTTGTATTAATACTGCCCCTAATCCCACTGGGCTTGCATCTGCAATTACTTGAGTTCTATCTTGAGGATCGTAATATCCTAGACATTTTATTTCACAAAGAGCCTTCTTCAAATTTATAAAAGCGTCTTGCTGTTCTTTTTGCCATAGATTTGACAAAAATACTGTCTTGCAATGTTTTTTTGATTTAAGTAATTTCCTTAACGGTTCTGTCAACGTTGCAAGGTTTGCAATCCATTTACCTACAAAATTCACTAGTCCGAGGAAGCTTTGCAATTCTTCTATAGTTTCTGGTACTCTAAAATTACATATAGATTTGATATATTTATCAAGTGGCTTAATTCCGTGTGGGGATAATTCATGTCCCAGAAAATTTATTTTTGAGATCCTATGTATACATTTATTTTCATTTAAAAGAACAGTATTATTTTTTAAAACATCTTAAATATGTTTTAACCTCTGGTCATGTTCGTTAAAATCTTTTCCCAACACGATAATGTCATCGATAAAGTTGACTGAACCCTCGCACCCTAAAAGTATTCTTTCAAGGATTTTTTTAAAAAAATTTCAGGTGCACATGATATACCAAACATGAGTCTCTTATACCTGTACATTCCTTTACTGCTTATAAAGGTAGTAAAGGTATATGACGAGATTTCACATGAATCTCTATTTGATGAAAGGCATCTTTAATATCCAGCCTGGAAAATACAGTGGCTTTCTTAAAATGTGGCAGCAATTGGTTCATAGTTGGTAAAGGGTGATTTTCTCTAATTATGGCCTGGTTGGCTCGACGCATATCAATGCATATTCTAACTTCACCATTTTCTTTAATTACAGGAACTATTGGAGATACCCATTTCGATGGTTCATGAACTTCTTCTATAATGTCAGACTCCTTGAGCTCCTTTATTTTCATATTCACTTTGTCTCCTAAAGGTATTGGAATTCTTCGGTAGGGTTGGCACACAGGTTTCACTGTTTCATCTATTGGTATATCAATGAGTACATCTTTAAATTTCGGAAAAGTTTGTATGAAATTTGCTTCCACTCCTATACGTAGAACTCCAAGTGATATTGCGCTGTCTTTTCCTAACAAGTCCCTAGTTCCATTTTTTATAACATTATATTATATTGTTAATTACGATGGTACTTTTGAAAGAACCAACAATATGTAGAGGTTTATTACTGCCATATGAAAGGAAAGTCTTATTAGGTGTCTTTTCTTGGTCAAAAACTTTTGCTTTATTTTGTTTTAGTATTTTCCATGTGGTCTCTGTCAAAAGATTGCATTTACTACCGGAGTCGATTAGTATTTTACTATTTACCCCTCCAATTGTGCAATCTATCATACAGTCTTCGTCAATATGAAATATATAATCAATATTATCTTTTATATAATTTGTCGTCTGGGATCTTTTATACTCATTATTCATTTGTCGTTTCTTCTTCGAATAGGTCATATTTTCTTGATAAGATGTCTTCCTCTGTAGGGGATTTTTGGTCAGACAAAACTGTGTCAAATGACCTGTAATATATATATGGCATTTTATTTTTCTTGCACGGCAGAAAGAATAATTACTTTGGTGGTTATAGCTACCACATCTTGTACAAGCTTTTAACTTATTTTTATTTTGATATGTATTTACTCTGTTAACATGATTCAATAAATTATTATTATTATTGTTACTGAATTCTTTCATTTGTCTGCCAACACTTTCTAATATATTAGCTTCAAGAATAATATCATCTAATGTGACGTTATCTCCTCCTTTTAAAATTTTCTTTCTCAATTCAGAAGAACAACATTTTTCGGTTATTTGATCGATAAGCCTTTCTTCTTTATCAACAAATTTACACATGTCTGCTTGTTTCCTTAATCTTATTAAATCTTCTCAAATTTTTCATCAGATTCCTGCTTCATTAACCTAAATATATGTCGTTCATAGATCTTGCTTTGTTTTGGTGAAAAATACTCATCCAATTTCTTTATCGCTATTTCATATACATTAACAGAAGAATCCGACGTAGCTTCGGCATGTGCTCCAGGTATATTGTGGTAAATTTCTTGAAGACCTAAACCCCCTAAGTGTAGTAGAGTGGACCGTTTCTTAGATGGCGTTTCTATGTTTGCAGCATGTAAATAAATATCTAAGCCACGTTTCCATTTTTCCCATCTTAATCCAACGCTTCCAGAATCATCTTCGCAGTCAAAATTCTCTAATGGAGTTAAGTAAGACATTCTGAGAAAAGGGAAAATAGATAGTATTAATAAAAAATAAATACATCAATAAAACCCAATACTATATCTCTGGACCGTTACTTAATAAGTATGTCCATTATACAGTATTTTTTATTTTTGTCCATTATTTGGACCTTAATTATATTTGTGTGTGGACCGTTACTTAATAAGTATGTCCATTATACAGTATTTTTTATTTTGTCCATTATTTGGACCTTAATTATATTTGTGTGTCCATCTATTGGACCTTCACATTTACAGTCTTAATCATTGGCGTCCATTACTTGGACCTCCCATTTTTATCTTTGGCGTCCATTACTTGGACCTTCCATTTTAAATCGTGTCTTTGGTGTCCATTACTTGGACCTTCCATTTTAGATAGTATCTTTTGGTGTCCATTACTTGGACCTTCCATTTTAGATAGTATCTTTTGGTGTCCATTACTTGGACCTTCCATCTTAGATCGTTTGATCCCTTTTTTCTTCTTTTTTTTCAGTTTAAACCGTTTTACCTCGTCGCCATTTATAGAATACCCTTATCTTCTACATATTCCCAATAACTATATATCAAACATCTGCAATAATAATTCATTATATATTAATCATATAATAACATTTACTCACTCACTTAGTCCTTTGTTCAGTTATCCACACAGAGCCACTTCACACTAGCCTGTGTTACTACTCCCGTGGTTGTTGCTACACTGCTCTTGCCGAGCTAATGACCGGGTATTTATACGAATTGAAAGTAAAATAATATTACCAAACCGTGGGTAGAAATGAAATTATTATTATGGAGACACTACAAAACTCTATTTAGAGGTAATAAGATTCAATGTAGGTTATGGTTCTGATGTCTAAATTTTACCTTGGTTAACCAACTGTGTTAATATTTAGCAACTGTTATTAAGACATTTTTTATAATTAGTCTTAGGGGCGTTTCATGTGAAGTGATATTTTGAAATTTGTTCATAGTCGATTTATAAGAAATAATATTTTGCTCAACAATAATTACTTCTTCATTTATTTCTTTAACCATAAAATGCATTCAGTTTCATATCTGGTACAGTTTAAATCAATACGTCTAGTATTCACTCAAAGACAAAGCCGTAATCGTAAACCCTGGTCTTCATCTAGCAACTACATCTAGCAACGTCTTGTACAGATTCATATAGTGAATTGTTCACAATTAGAAGGAAATTTAAATTAAAAAAATCGGTGTTTGTAGATTTATAAGTGGAAAAAATATATTTATATTGAAATCAACAATATCCAGGTAAAACCAAACCAGGTTCTATTTTAGTTAAAATTAAAGTTAAATAGTATCAAACATAAAAGGAGTAATTACTTTAAGATGTATATTTTCTGATCAGAAAAATAACGATAATCGATCGCGGAAGTATTGACGAAATTCAAAAGAGCTCCTTTATGTTGTACAAGAGACGAGATATAGCGAGTACTTTATAGGAAACACTTTGTATTCATCAACATTCATTTACTTATGGTTTACTTCTCTCCAATATTATAAAATTAAATAAATATTTGCATCTACTTTTACATGTTCTCGTTGGTTAAACTTGTCAAAACATTTAGATAACCTATGCAAAAGAATGGTATATTCATTTTAGTTCTAAAATTCATACATGAAGTAATAAAAACATAAAATATCTAATATCCTCGGTGAAATCATAAATGGAAAGTACGAAAACTGTAAATGATTAACACCATGTAAAATATTGAAATAATATATGAATATAATTAAACAATACAACATTTTTAGACTTCCCTTCCCCACATCAAATATAGTCTTTTATAGTACTATCATACTTTTCCTTTTTCAGTTAAAATTAGGAAATTCACCAGACTAAAAGGTATTCTATTCTGCGGAAATAAAATATTACCATACCAAATTTAGTTAAGAGCCGTCACGCAGATTTTGTATGATACGAACAATAGACAGAAAAATACACTTAAAAGTTAACTATTTTGTTAAGAAAATAAGATGAAAACTATGTATGTAGAGTGCTGTATAATTTACGAACATTTACCAATTAGTCTATCTAAACAATATTAAATGAACAATTTTAACTCAATACTATTTCGTTACATATAATACACAAACTAATAAATTGGTACAGTAACTTTAAGTAAATACTGATATTAATAATCGTATCGTAATCGTAAAGGACTTCCCAATAGCAATTAGTTAAATTTGTTAAAGAACATTTTAAAAAGTAGATATTTAATTTATTATAATTAAAATTCAAAAATTTTTGGTAGATGTTTATAGCAGGTAACTACACAAAGCAATCGCAGAGTATTAGTACTTAGTATTATGATATGTCCAATTTTGCTAATTTGCTTGTAATTATGTCGTCCACATGTTAAATTACTTAATCTATGGACCTCAATCATATACCTCGATCAATAAAGTACACTTATCAAGTTATTCTATTGAGTATATTAATATATATTTATTTTTCTTGTAAGTTATTTAGTTGATAGGTAATTTCTATTCGTTTACAATCTTGACTCAAGTTCAATGTGTCGTTATATTTGAAAGAAATCTTGGTTATAAATCTTATATTTTAGAGGTCTTTTAAGTTTATGACGGTTCATAAAATGACAATAAATTAAACAAACTGCCCTTTTAACTTCTTACTTAAAAGGCTGTGAAATCAAGGTCCACCCACTTGTTTGTAAATTAACTGTAGGTTGTAAAAGGTCCGCCATTTATTGTAGACTTACTCTGACTCTTCAAGCGTGAAATGTTTAATTTCGCTCCATTTATTTTAAGATCTTTATCGTCCCACCTAGCCTTTGGAAGTCAACGACTGATAGCTAATGAAATAAGTTATGGTTCCCCGAAAAATAAGCAACCATTTGAAAGGAAAATTCAATAGATACAATATAATTAATTTTATAACCAAACAATACAAAGAAAACTTTAATAAATTTAGTTAGTAGTGTAAAGGCAATATTATTGATGTTTTAAGAATAATAACATTGTAAAGAAAATTTTTTTTTACTTTTTTTTTACTTTTTACACTGAATTTTATTTTAGATTTTTTTTTACTTTTAGTGTTACAAAGTCACCTACCGCGAATTGTAAAATTAAACGTCAAATAAAAAACGCGTTTTAGGAGAATTGTGTTTCAACCCAGTTTACCGTTTGACCACACTTTAGTACGTTAGGCGTCTTCGTGGACTGGATGAGTATTGTATAACTGCAGCAATGTTTTTTTAACCGACATATCAGATTTGTTTCATATTTACGTGTATTACCAAAATATATGACATATATATATTCATATTTCTCTATCTGTCTATAGTCACAAACATTGTAGGTTTATAAAGGCTTCGTGGTCCGGTGAACTTTATTAAAGCAGTTCTAAAAGCCATTATTGTCTCCCAAACTTCAGTTCTCATCAATATCAGTTAGTTTATTAGTTTCATTTGTTTATCGTCCTGAATATGCTCTGGATAAGTTTTCAGAGTTGTATTTGAATTTAACAATAGATTTCGAAATTGTTTGATCTTCCTAAAATAACATTTTGTATTTAAGGTTTATTTTATAGCTTCGAACACTATAATTATAGGCTTGAGACCATTAACTTACAGCAATCTTTTAGGATTAGTGATGTAATGAATGTATTTTTTTAATACAGTCAGGTGACATGTTGCTCCTCGGTCTCATTCCTAAGACGGTCAAGCCTAGACAGTGACTACATTTTTCGATATTTTTCCTGTTCAAATTTTCTTTGTGTCTTATAGTCTATAGTAAGTCTATTTTTGCAGTCTTCGCAAGTTCCTTTTGAAATGGTTCTTGAGGTTCTACCTCAAGAACCATTTCAAAAAAAAACTTATGAAATTTGTTAAAATTTTTAATTCAGATTACCAACTAATTTGTCTGAATATTGGTAGACCTACTGAACGAACCGCTCATTGAATTAATTATAATCATAATTAAATTAAATTTTGCCGTCAATTTAAACTAAAGAGATAAATAAAAATACATAATACTTACATAATGGAAGTATATAAGGGAAGTTCATAAAACTAGGATATAGAGGAAGTAGATAAGGATCTATATACCTTATTTTTAGTTGGAGAGTGTCTTTACAGAAGGGTTTTAGATACATACGATATCAAAAAGGGCCCTCCTGTCACTTCCATTTGACGTACACAAGTGATCACTGGCATAGATTCAAAGTGGAAAATATATAAATAAATAAATAAATAAATAAATACATAAATTATGTGTGTATATACTTATATACTTATGATCGTAAATAGGAACTAATGGCCTTATGTACTAGTCTTAGTACTAACCTTCTTGGTTTTTCAATTGGAGAGGACAAGATAAAATGTGATATTTTAAAATTAGTTCATAGTCTTATAGGATTATAATGTCTAGAAGTATGATAGCGAAAAAGAAATGTTATATATGTAAAGCTTAACTATATTTATTTTTTAAATTATAAGCCTATAAATATTATAACAATTGATATTTCGATATTTTGAAAGAAGATTTCCAATTAAATAAAATACAATGAAATATGAAAGTTACTAATTAGTACGAATACGAGTAATACGAATTCGTATAGATTTTTACGCTTTAATAATAAAAAACAGATGTGAAAAAAAGACACTTAAAAAAACTAATAAAATTTTTTTAAGTAGTTTTTAAAAACTTTTACCATTTTTTTATAATATAAAATAGAAATCTTATAATGGAATCAACATTAATTATTGTACATGCATGTCGCACGAGTGTGGGGTTACATGCTGGTTTATGATCGGAATGCTGTAAAATTACGATGATACTCATTGTTTCATAGAGTTCACTATTTTATTATGAGAATCTACACTAGAACTGTTTCTTTAATAACCAGGCTCGGCTTATATCTCTTTAGTTCCTGCTACCACAATAGTACAACAATTGCACACCAATACTTTCAGGTTGAGTACCGTTACTCTTACCTTCATGTATATTATTAGATTTGACAATCTTCTATAAGATAAAAAACATATTACCTTTACATTGTGCAACCTCAGTTGTTAGTTTATGACTACCACCACGCGTATGGAGAAGACCAGATACCAAACTTTTCCACAAGTAATTTTGCTTTTTTTGTTTATTATCTCTCCATGGCATCTTGTTTTGACATCAATACTACCAACAGATTCTCAATTTCGACTCGCTGCGCTCGTGAAATGTCGGGTGCCGTTTGCATATTGAGCGAAGCGAGGAAGCGCGAAAAAAATATTTTAACAGGGGGACAGTACAATTAGAAAACTTTTCACGCGCTTTTCATTGTTAAGCAAATTTTTCGCACAATTTTTTTCCCATTGACTTCAGTGGAATATCAGTTTTTTAACGATTATTCCTTAACGACATGACATTTTTCAAAAAATGTTTCATTAAAACCATCACCTAAAGTGTGTGTTTTTGATTAAAAAATTTCATAATTTTCCGTAAAGTAGTTTTCGAGCTTATTCGTGACAAAGAATGTGAAAAAGTCTCCAATAAAACTCATCGCTTAATAATATTTTATAAACTTGATTTTAAATGCTAAAAATTTACCATTGATCCTGGACTTATTGTGGTGTCATTTAAGTAATGTATTTAATATATTTTGTCCATTACACCTTTATAAAAGAAAAAGGTTTTTAATTTTTATGTTTAAGTTATCCAGATCTTAATAATAATGCACAAGTACTAGTAATTATATACATACATGTATACTTATATATATATATATATAAAATGTATAAATATTCGAGTATCCGCGAATGCGAATGCTAATATACAGTTTTTTATTTTAAATTTTTGCGCACATTGTCTATGGCTAGGTTGCAGTCACGTCCAGAGAATGTGCTTTAAATACATACATATTATCACGCCGTTTTCCCGAGAGGGTAGACAGAAATCAGACTTCAAAGACCAAAACATCCTCAATCTGATCGAAATGTTCATCCACGTCCTTCCATACCAACCTTTCCATCAACAAATGCCTTACTTGTCAATATCGTTTTCTCATTCATCATCTCTTCATACAAACTAACTACGCATTCCTTTCTCAATACAAAATAAGTAACACAAAATGACACAGTAAGGACTGATAATGTGATTACGAGGTTAAATTACTTTTTCTTGTATTAAAAAACATAAGAAATAAATAGATTTTTATTTTATCTTCTTTTTTTTTTTCTGGTATTCATATTCGCGAAACATTCGGAACTTTGCGAATGCAGTGGAATATCCAAGAATATGCAAGTATCAGCGAATGCCAATATTTGTTACATCATTAATTAGGATATAAATTATTATTAACGGCTATATTTACAGTAGTTACCATTGACAAGAAGCTCTCGTAAAGTGCATCTCAAGTACATTAAACTCATATTACAACATTATCTTATAATAAAAGCGTCGGGAGTCGGGTTGCGCTCGTCCCTCAAATATGTGCGAAGGGGGTGATGGCTGACTCTTGCGTTATGCTCGTGAACGGGTGCTGCTTGCAGTGACTGGTTGTGTAGCAGGCCTATTTTTATGTTTTATTATTATTATCATTATTATTATTTATTTATTTTTTTGCTATTATTATAATTATTATTATTATTATTTTTTCATTATATTGCGACGGTTCTAGTTGTTCCAAAATAGCTTTTAAGATTGACATTTGTGAAACAGTGATCACAATATAAAAAAATATATATCCGGCTGAGTTTGTTGTGTGGTTCTTCTCAGACTAGGACGCGTTTGGAACCCTCATAGCTTTAAAATTAAGTTGGACAGAGCTTTTACAGAAGGGCTTATTACGATAAATCTGGTATCGAAATAGGCCCTCCTGACACTTCCATTTTGACGTACACAAGTGATCACTGATAATGATTCAAAGTGGAAAAGATACAAATAAATAAATAAATAAATAAATAAATAATTGGGCCACTTGACGGCAATTATTTATTAGCACAAGGAGTTTCAGATTGCCTTCCGTAATATGGCTTCTTTGGATCGTTAAGAATAAAGGTGTATAAAAATAAACCGTATGCCGCTGTAATAGGTTCCACATTTGTATAACATGTGTACATCAAACTCGTCAATGGTCCGGAAGCACTCATATTTTCAATACTTCGTTATTGATGAATATATTCCAATATATTTAAACGTTAAGTTCAAAGCGAAAAGGATTCGATTCGATTTCTTTCTTGTATGTTTTTGTTGGTAATTCTCCGAAACCATGTTACTACCACAAATATTCCCGAATATAAAATTTACATGTACACGATCAAACACTTTTTTCACTATTATTTATGTTGAAAATTTAATTTAACACAAAAAACATTCGAAAAATATATTAGATTCAAACAACTTGTTTTAACAAAACAAATAATAATAAAGGTAGCCGTTGTATTTTCGTAGAGCGCTTATGAATGTTATCAAAATCCGGTCCGAGTTTCCGTCGCTTGTATTTCGTATCGCATGTCACGCCTCAAATGATTTATATACGTAAGTATATCTTACTATAACATTTAAAACAAACAATATTGTGAAATGAATTTTTGTTCATAATGAGGAATGACGATTTGGGTTTAAGTTCTGGGCGTCGATCATTCTCACTCAAGATACAAAACATAACTAAATTACCTTAAAAAAGAAAAGTACCCCATTGCTAGGATGGAGTCTCATTACGGACAGCTCATTTTATACCGAATATTTCTGTCTGTTGTCATGAAACGAACAAAAATGACTGGAGCTTATTAACCGATAAATAAATACATTAATATTCAATTCAATTAAAGATTAAAAGATTAAATGAGGTGATAGTAGATATATCAAATTCGTTACTGTTTTTACTAAATTTTTGTTGCTATTGTTTCTATTGAGTTTTTATTTGGAACAAAATATTAAATCGTGTTAAATATTAGGTTATAATTATTTATAAAATTTAATTGAATTCCGTTCTGTAAAATTGTAAGAGGTGTTGACTTTTCTATATTTTTATTCTATGTGGTATCGTCAAAAGCATAACATAGTAATATTATACATAAGTATGTATATTATATATTAATCAAACACAGATTATTTTTATTTCAAAGTAGTTTCTATGGAGTGATGTGTTTCAATATCGTTTGTAGTTGAGTGCTCTTGTTTCCAATAATGAACGTCGCTGGTTTCTAGGCCGGGTACGTACAGTCAGCCACTCAAGTTCTAATAAATGTCTTAAAACTCTATTTTACTCATATTTATATAAGGTTTCTTATAATCTGCTATAATTGGGTGAATATTCAAATAATTATAGACAATTTTGTTTAATACTATTTAAATTGAATATAAGAATATCGAGTACTTTATAAACAAACAAAATCAAACACAAGTTTATAACTGTACATTTATATCTTTGAACTTTTGTTTACGCGTGTATAAGTTATGCCGCCCTTTTCATAAGTTCTTGTTTGTTAGTATCGGTGAGGCTTATTAAGTGGCTGATATACGAATTATTTATGTTGCGATACAATATTGTGTCAATATCTTTGGCACAAAAGGAAACTATTTGATAACATTCATTACAAACAATAAGTGGGGTAATAAACTTTCAATTGCTATTTCTAAACTGTTAATTAAAAGAAATATATTATTAATTTAAATTTTCAGAGAATTGAATCCAAAGATATTGTTAAAAGTTTTAATATTAAGAATACCTCCAACTTGTAAGGAAATTCTGTAAAGGTGATTGGTTCCATACTGCACATTATTGCGTCTTACCTAGGGACTACTTTCTGGCAGTATTTCATGTTGGGAACTTTCTGTCCTGATGAAACTGCAGGAGAAATACCCCTTTTAAAACCTAATAACGCTTCAGATCCGTTCAATTACAGACCAATATCGATGTTACGTTCAATCCATAAAAATATTAGAAAAACAACAACAAGGATATTTGATCATTTTAATAAACAATTCGTTTCATAATAAACAGTTGGCTTTTACAAAAGGTCTCTTTAACAATTTGATCTCTTTAAAGCAGGCGATTGTTTTCAGCATTAAACATCGGTCAGGAAGTTGTACCTCTATGGCATCAAGAACATTGATCTCAAAATTTTGATTTCTTACTTGTCTAATAGAGGGTTGAATAGGACAAGATTGGCTGGGGCTTCGATTGATATGGGGGTTTCTCAAGATTCAACCTTATGCCCATTTCTCTCCTTGTTTATATAAAGGACTGTCTACTTTTGTTATTATTATTTAGCTTCACGCCATATCCCTTGCGGGAGCCAGAGACGACGGAGTGCCAAACGCTATGGTCCGTGCATACCTCTTTCGCCTCGGCCACAGACATCAACCTCTTTGTAGATAAACATAAAGAGATACTATTGTTTGCTGACGATACTTCGTTGATGAACCTATTATTTGAGAAGAAAAAGACAAAAGTTCTTAGATTTGAACTATTAGTTAATAAAAAAAAGTTGTGAAATTGACAAATGGATAGATTTTTGTTTGGTTATGTAAATACATATATAAGGTCCAAGACAAACGGATTGACAGGTAACAATGTCTAAGCCCACGGGATGAGAAAGGAATAGATTTTTTTTTAATAATATTTTATTTTAATTACTTTTGAGCATTAAGCATGTTAAAGAAAGAAGAAAGTATGAGTTATAAATATATGTGACATGCACGTGAGCAATGTACATATACATATTTAAATATACATATATAAATATATCTGTATTCTATATCCTAGCTCTGTCTCATTTTCGTTTGTGTAAATTGTAGTCAGAATAATTCGCCTCCAGTTGTATTTGTATTCATAAGTAAGATTGAGTTACTTTTTGTCCTTTGAACAGCTTTCATTTATCTTACTTAATAGAAGATGTGTTTCTTTAATAAAACTGCCTCGCAAATAAGCCACAGGTTTACTATACATTGAGTGTTTTGAAAGTAAATATATAATAAAAGAAAAAACAATTTTCTTTGTGTAATAACTTGTTATTTTATTGTGTTTATTCCCAATGCAAGATATGTATAAAATATTTATGAAAAATCAATAGAAAAATTTTTAAATGTAGAAACATATAAATGTTTTTTACATATTTTCATAAATATTTTTCTTTTTGTTTAAAAATATCTATATAAAATGAGATGTTCAGTTTGACAGCAAGTCCATAGTCACATAAATAACATATTTCATAATTTTTAGTCAAGCTTCATTAATTTGTTAAGTTGCAAGATATCACTCTTAGTGAGATGTAACAAATATAGGTTACTCTTAATTTATTGTTCATAATGTATGTCTGTATATATTTAATGTATGTATGTATATATTTATAGTATGTGCATATAATAATAAGTTCGTGGGTGGTTTGGGTGGTTTGGTTTGCACTTATATTCCTTTAAAATTATAAAGTTAACAAAGTTCCAAACCATTCAAATATTAATTCTTTTTGCATCGTCTCCTGTCTGGAAACTTTTAAATTAAGATATTTCACGGGAGTGAAGAGATAATAAATTCGATCATAACTACTCGTATTATATTGACGGTAGTTCAAACTTATGATATTTATAAATTGTTTGAATGTTTAATAGCTAGAGAAATAATTTAGAAAAACAATGATTAAAAATAAATATATTTACAAACAAACATATCTATACATATTAATAAAATTGAAGTGTCTTACTCTGTCGTGTCTCGTCTGTAATTACAAATTAACAGTCACTAAATATACGGTATATACGAAATATACGGTACTTACATAAATAAACATTAATACTAATAATTATTACAAAATTAAATTCTTACATTTTTGTGTCTGTACGTTTGTTTGTTCCGGATACTCTGTGGAACAGCTGGACCAAATTGAACAGGACTTTCACTGGAGGATACAAGGAGTAACTTAGGCTACTTTCAGTTTAAAAACTATATTCAGCGCGAACGAAGTCGTGGGCACAGCTAGTGTAATAATAAAATTATTTTAATGATTAATAATTTGTATCTTCAGTTAAATGTTATTTTCAAGCGTCATTGTACGTGTTGGTGTCATATATATGTTAGGCCCGAAGACCGAAAACGCTCAGTGGACGGAAAAAACGGCCACTTCGCGTTCTGGCTGTCTTCAAATGCACAGAACGCGTTTTGGCTGCTATTAAACGCTCGCAACGCGTTCTGGTAATTGTCGAACGACCAGAACGCGTTTTGTCATTCGTCAAGCGCTCAGAACGCGATCTTAATGTTTGAGTCGTACTATATGCTCTCTCTACCTGCGTTCAATTGCGTGCGTATTTTGGGATTTTTCAACTAATTTTGAACAATAGAGGCTTACCGTTATTGGCAACAGTTATAAATTTTAGGTACTAGAAATGTACAACTTTTCTTTTCTAATCATTTCAATAGAACATTTTATTGACTACGTAATAAATAGCCTTTACTTTTATGATCCTCTGTAATTAGTATGATCTTTTCAGCAAATTTAAAACAATGCACGTACCGATGACTACATGCAAACTTTTGTTTCAATTATTTCCAAAATGATACTATTGTCTAGGGATAACTTTTCGAAAATATTCCAATTTAATTACATCCAATAATACCAACGGGGGTATTGTTTTTGAGTATATAACAACGAACTTGAGTCCATGAAAAATCAGTACAATTCTCGTCAGTGCAGGGAGAATATCAGTTTGTCGTTGACCAAGCAACTTATTAAATTCAATTGAAAAGCTTAACTTTCGTTAAAATGACTGATATATCAGCGAAAGAAATTTTTTACGATGAAGTGAAAACAATTTTTGATAATTGTGACGATAGATCTGTATCGCTATCTGAGGAAAAATACAAATCGCTTGTAAAAGAAGTTCAACTTGCTCAAAATGCTCGCAAAAATAAGGAGTCTTTGACTTCAAAGGACTACAGACGACTTAAACGTTACGACATCATGATAATGAACGAGAAAGAAAAATTAATCAAGAAGCGATCCACCGACAGTGCACCGATTATATACTATTGCAGTTTTAGTGAGTTGTACGATGCAATGAAGAAAGCTCATATTGACGTTGGTCACAAGAGAACTAGAGGTGAGAAAAAATATATACTATTACGTATATCCTATTACCAGTGAGATATATCTATTTAGAGTAGGGAGGAAGAAAATATAAATTCCGTAGCAATAGTTACATATACAATTTCTTTCTTTTGTAGCTATGGAAGCTGAACTAAGAAAAAAGTACTGCAACATTACCAGAGAAGTCCTCGATGTGTTCCTGTCAACCTGTGAACAATGTCAATTGAAAAAATTGATTAAAGAAATTGAGGTATCCGCGGAAAAAACTATTTCTTTACGATCAGCTTCAACTCTATCTTCAGGAAGCAAACACGGTTTTGTTTATTGTAAGTGTAAACGATATTGTACTGATAAGAAATGCCCTTGTCGAAATTTGAATGTAAAATGTAATTCGAAATGTCATTCAAGCAGTATTTGTAAAAATAAGTAATGTTCTTCTGTAATAAAAAGTTCGAAAAACATACGTCCTTCGTATTTAATTGTAGTCATAGAGGATTCAATTATTTAAAATTAACCGAAAAGATCATTATGTGTGTAGAACAATAATCAAAACTTTTATTAATACGAACTGAATCTTATTGTACGCATGTAGAGAGTGGCACATAATACGACTCAAACATTAAGATCGTGTTCTGAGCGCTTGACGAATGACAAAACGCGTTCTGGTCGTTCGACAATTACCAGAACGCGTTGCGAGCGTTTAATAGCAGCCAAAACACGTTCTGTGCATTTGAAGACAGCCAGAACGCGTCGTGGCCGTTTTTTTCCGTCCACTGAGCGTTTTCGGTCTTTGAGCCTAACATATACACTGTTCTATCCCTCTTAGATGCAGTCATCCAAGCGGCAACTTTCAATCTACTGGCCATACTTTTTCTTTAAAAAACTGAATTTAAAAACGATCATGTTTTAGATGTTGTCTTCACAATGATTTTATGAATATTAAATGTATTTAAAGAGTGTATTCACACGTGCAATCTGTCTCGATGGTTTTCGTTAATGATGCGTGAAACGTGGCGTACTTTAGAGGAACAGGGATAAAGACCATTGAAAAACAAAATGGCTGCAATACCTATTTCATTCTATGGTCTATGGGTTTCTAATCTAAGCTATAGTTATGGCTGCTATAATATATAATATAATTGAGACAAATCTAACTACAGTTTGAAGTAATATTCCATTACGTACCCATTTAGGATTTTTAAGACTTATTATAAAAGTATATTAAAGAGTAAATAGGTTTATGATCGTAACAACAAGGTCACTTGGACCTTGAGGAGAGTGTATGAGATAATTTAGAGAGTTAACTGCCTCCGTGCCACTACTTTATGATCCAATCTTGATGTTATTATGTCTAGTTTGATGATATTAACACCTTTTATATTTCATTTATTGGGTACTTATAATAAAAAAATCCTAATTCGATTTAATTTAACATTATCAATCTAAACATATAAATAAATTTAAGTGTTTGTTTGTAATTCCAAAGATTCGAAGATACAACAGAAAAATTTAAATGACGGCATCGACGTATACTGATTTGTGCGCGTTCTAATTGCGTTACTTGGGGTGTGATATATTGGATCTTCATTGTCGGAGGCTAGATTTCACACTCTTGTTATTTCCGTCAACGATCCATGCTCGTGCGGACTATTTAACATTTTTGTGTCCAAATCTGATAAAGCTATACCTTTCAAACTTTCCGCATTATTTAGTGCAACATATTTACCCTTTTGCAAAGTTTTACTTGCCAAGGTCGATAACAACTTTTTCGCGGGTGGTAGGTATCCTATAGTTTATGGACTGTAACCGTGCAGATTTATATTAGAAGCAACATACGAGGATCCATATCTCCGTACAGATGGTTATTGGAAATTAACCAAGTTAACTGACGTCTTTGGAAATTCACGACGAATTCTTTAGAAAATGAAAGGTTCTCGAGACTTTTCAGAACCAAAGCTAAACCAGCTGGATGTGGTTCGATGGTGACGATTATTAAGTTTAACAATCCGAGTTAGTGGCCATGTTGTTTGTTTCCTTAAAATCAATAAAGGTATTGAAACTTATTCAATTTGAGATTACTTTTTTATTTCAAATACATTGGTCGTGGTCTTGTAATAGAACTGCATCAGATGGAAGAACTTTGAATTGATATCGATTTGCGCTGACTCAGACCAGACCAGACGTAATTGAACCTGCAATACTGTACAGAAAGCCTTTTTAGTTTAGAATATATTTTGAAATTGTAAGCAAAGCCATATTTGTAATAATGTTGATACCTAATAAATAATTTTGTCGTATTTATTATAGTCAGGAGATTAAACAAAGACTTATACAATAAACAATACAGAATTCCAACTACTTAACTTGACCATTATTGAATCGATGTATTAATTAACAAGTGTTTTAGTGGAACTTTGTCAGAAGGAAAAAATATGCTGTATTTATTTAGCGTAACATAACATGAAAAAGTTTATAAGTTTAAAATATAAAGTTAATAGAAACGTACGCTTTTTTTATCTTTTTATCGATTATTGTACAGAAAATATCACATTTATGTTCGATTACAATATGTTGTTTAAAATAAAAGAAGCCAGTGAAAGTCAGGTTAAAATTGGTCAAGCCGTTTCAGAGATTAGCCGGAACAAACAGTCAGGCAGACAGAAAAATTAAAAATATTTTTTTATGTAAGTATTTACTTTCATAAACAAAGAAACGCTGTTCAATTTGGAATTACAGACTCTCAATTTTATTTATGTATATATGATATTTGACATTCTATATTTGGGAATTAAACCTATTTGGAAATTACAATTATTTGTTTATCGGCGGTGGTCTATGAATACGCGTATATAGTAGGCATTTACTTTGCTAACCAAAAAACAATACAGGATTATATTTAAAGTAATAAAAAACGTAAGGTAAAATATTTTGAGAAGCATTTTATAGAATGAAAAAATATATCAATTAAATAACATTTAACAGTTCCATTAAGACCTAAGAATCTTAAATCATTTACCAAAAGCTATAGCTAACTCTCATTCTTAAATCTGGCAACGAAAAACTTATTACCTTTTTAATTTATCGCTAAAATATTTAAAACTGTATTTTACCTTTAGTGTACTTACCACAGAGTATTACATACTTTAGAATTACCTTTAGTGTACTTGGCACAGATTATTACATAGTTTAGAACTACCTTTAGTATACTTGGCACAGATTATTACATACTTTAGAATTACCTTCAGTGTACTTACCATCGAGTATTACATGCTTTAGAATTACCTTTAGTGTACTTGGGACAGATTATTACATAGTTTAGAACTACCTTTAGTATACTTGGCACAGATTATTACATACTTTAGAATTACCTTCAGTGTACTTGGCACAGATTATTACATAGTTTAGAACTACCTTTAGTATACTTGGCACAGATTATTACATACTTTAGAATTACCTTCAGTGTACTTACCATCGAGTATTACATGCTTTAGAATTACCTTTAGTGTACTTGGGACAGAGTAGTCTATACATTAGACTTATGTTTAGTGTACTTACCACAGGGTTGTGTACACAGCAGACTTACATTTAGTATATTGAATTCAGATTCGTACATGCATCAGAGATTCATCACTATATACAGTATAGTAATGTAACGGGAGTAATAAAACAATATTATATCATACATCAATTTATTAAAATAAAAGGAAAATAAGCCCTAAATATAAGTCAATCAGTATGGAACAAATCCATTCAAACATTCTTACAACTATCGTCCTAATCAATCTAATTACTTATCAAACGCCTATTGAACGTAACTCGATAGAAATATAATTCTTATACCACAATCTATTTTTATCCAAACTAGATAAACGGAATGTTTCCAACATGGAACATTTCCATTAAAATTACTAAGTGTGCACACGGTATTGAAACGATCGTTTATTTGGTATTACGTAACTTAATTATACAAGTGTTTTATTTGGTTTATTTTCACAATAAACTATATATATTCAATTATTTCCAGTTATAGTGCAATTACGGTAATATTTTTTATTGTAACAAAATATATGAAGCCTTTTAAAAATTCTAAGCAGCAAAAAAAAATTGCACCTGCAAAAAATCGACTGCAATGAAATAGTTGACCAATAAATCTAATTATTGCAGTGAAATATAATAATTTTGTACTATTTATATTCTGTTTGTAGATTAATCATATTACAGTTATGCACACATTGTACGAGAAAGAACATTATTATAGGCAACAATTGCAAAGGGATTTCGATACAAAAACAAACTAACCTACAGACTTATAAGTGTGACGTAAACTGAACCGCTAGTCACAAAGTTATCAAATACGGTCATCATCTAAAATAATTTAATAAGAGTAGCCCAAGTCACAATTAGGGCCGGTGAGACGCAATGATAGTCGACGTGAATTGCATGCCAGTCCCGAGAGTTAACGCAACGTCATCAGCCGGGAACGGGGCAGCTGTGACGTCACACGTCTAATGGCGCGCGTCCCGGCGGTGGTCGCGGTCGCGGTCGCGGTCCCTGTCGGCCGGCGGCGGCTCCCGGTCCCTCCTCTCGCGGTATCTCTCGTCGTAGTAGGGCGCCGCGGTGCGGCCCTTGGCCGCCGCATCCCCCGCCCCGCCCTCCGCCGTCTGCTCCACCGGTGACTTGCGGGGCCTGGAACGCGTACGATACCAAATATTTAGAATCGTTTCAATTGGACATTGGCACAAAGAAAACATATTACATTAAATAATTTATTACATTTACCTCTCTTCCCGGCTATGTCCCCTGTTGTAGTGATCGGTGCGCTCGCGTTCCCTCGACCTGGACCTATCGCGTTCACGCTCACGATAATCTCTGTAGTACCTGTAAAATATACATTAAACATTTCAATAACAACAACATATAAATCTGTGGAATCAAAAACCCCAAATCACATAAGACAGGGAACGTCCGTATATATTTTTTTTATTTGCATTAAATACAATGTTCCTTACGCGTCCCGTTCACGATCGCGGTCCCTCGACCTTTCCCTGTACCTGTAATCAAGTGATTACTTTTTTAATGCCTCGAAAACCACCTATATTTTAGACTTTTACATAGCAATCGAGTCAAATGAATTTTAAGCTTTCAAAACCTCTCTTTTAACGCTTTGCTATACAATGTTAATAGAGAAAACAGTATGAGAGTAAGATTGTTTAATAGAGAATAATTAGTGTTAGTAACGAATATCGCCGTGAATACAGGATACAGGAAAAGGTGTTGGTTCATCACACAAATAATAATAATAATATAACTTTAACGCATATAATATATAAATATAGCTTAATTGTCTTCGAAACGCGCAAATTCATACATGATAACTAAATCTAACCCCTTACGATAACTAAATCTAACTCACCGATCCCGATCGTCCCTATCCCGGGATCTATCCCGATATCTAGAGGCGGATCGCTCCCTACGTCTAGGAGCTCTATGATGGGCTCTAGCATCTCTCTCTCTAGATCGAGATCGCCGTCTCTCTCCCCCGTAGGACTTGGTTTCCACACCGTGGAGCGTGTCTTGGAGAGATGATATTAGAATCTTGCAGCGGTCGTCGTGGGCCACCTGGGATAATAAAAATAAGTCGGTCATAAACATATCAAGATATCGAAATATTATTATAAGTAGGCAACAACTTAATTTTTTGACAATGAAAAAACTGACTTGAAAATAAATTTGATTTTTATTTTGAAATGTTTATTAATGGTACTTTAGTCAAAAGTACGTCCGCTTATAAACACATCAAAATATCGAAATATTATTTTGAATAGACAACAATTTGCTCTAATAACATATAGCTCCTACTTGTAGCTGCTTTGATAGTGAAAAAGTATAAATATATAATATTGTATAAAACTGTCGTTCAATAATAAATTTGATCTTGATTTTGAACTGCTTCATGAATGTTACTTTAATGAAGTGTGTAGGTATAGTTAGCTAGCGGCGGTCACCTTGCTCTGCTTGATGAGCGAGATGGCGGTGACGAGCGTCTCGATGGCGGAGGCGTACTCGCCGGCGGCGGCGTCGCTGACGGCGCGGGCGATGGCGCTGGAGGACACGGTCCTGTTGCGGCTCATCACCTCTTCGAATTCCGCCTCGCTGATGGGCGCGTGCGGGGGGTGGGGAGGGTGCGGCGCCAGCGCCACGTGCGCCAGCCCGCCCAGCGCCGCGCGGGCCTCCGCCGACGGGTAGCTCTTTAATGTCATAAGATATATGTACATAAGTGTGAATTGCTCCGTCCTTGTATTGAACTGAGTGTATAGGGCTGAAACATTTTATCTATTACATAATTGAAAGCAACATAATAAAATATAAAAAAAATACTAAATAAATATCTAAGAATTTATAACGGGTTCCAGCCAAATATTTTACAAAATTAATAATTTTAAAAAGCACGCATATATACGAATTTCAAGTACTTATATACTTAACTTAAGGTTTTTATTAAAAATTATCATGCACAAATATTTCAAAATGCCCATCTTATAGCACTTGTCTTTTTTTTATTATTTATATATAATATTAAACATGAACATTCTAATGTCCACTGCAAACATGCGACATGCAAGACCAAAAAAAAAATCAATTCGTAGAAAATGGTGTCAAAATTTACACAATATTAATATATAATAACTTTTCGTACTATTATTTTTGACGTTTGTTGGCTCGAGATATCCATCTAGACATGTTTATAATCAGATAATTATTAGTTTAGTATTGAATTTATTAATATAAATGAATAAAGATTTCGTTTGTTTTCAACGTGAGACCTCTTTAGAAACGTGATTTGAAATTCGATGTAACGGAAATGCGTCACGATAAAGAAACGTAAATGTATAGGAGAGAATGAGATAGAGGACGTATTGCCTACTGCTTTTGTGCTGCCATCTTTTGCTCAATCTTTAAACTAAAGTAAAGAAGCATATTGAAGTTATTTTTTTAAACTTACGATAGATGGAGTTGATACTTTAATAAAATTGTTAGTTGATGTAAATCTCATAAAATAATGTAGGCAGCGTTATATAAAAAACAACTATTTTACATTAAAGTATTAAATAATAAACCTTACATTTATCCTCTCACTCCTGATACTGTATATCCATCTCACTCTCTCGTAGGTTACTTTTCGCTAGTGAATGTGCGTGAATTGCACACACACACACATTTTATTTTGTTTTTTAATCTCGGTTAATGAACTACTACTATTTCAGTGAATTTAACGCCTTCGTATATATATTCTACAATATACAAATTAAGGATGCAAATATTAATTAAAATCAAAATACAAATAGTTACAACAGAGATAAAGTAGTATGTATTTAAAATAATTTGCCAACATCTTAGGGTTTGGTATGAAACTTTCAAATAATCAATTTATAAACTAATAATGTACTTTGTTTTTAAATATTTTTAGTTGACTTAAAAAATTTAATAATTTATAAAAAAAATATACAAATTTTATTATATATACTCACAAATACTATTAACGTATATTTATTAAAAAAATAATTATTAAAGCAAAGGATTAAAAAAACTGTCATTTTCTTGACAATCCTTTAATTTTCATTTAGTTACTTTATACCGACTCTTATACTTTAAACCGATACCGAGTGAGTGTCAATAATTTACGACAGTTACTGAATGGACTAAGTGTTAATACTTCAGTGGTATCGTTGCATCCCTAGGTATAAATACTTCAGTGGTATCGTTGCATCCCTAGGTATATAGGCTCACATTTTATTTTCTAATAATACCTATGTATATAAATAATTATTGTATATAATACTCACAGTAGGCGGTCTGCCATAGGGCTGTCTCGCTCCAGGCGGTGGTCCCTGTGTGGGGGGGGGGGCGTGCGCGGGGTGACCGTAGGGTCCACCCGGACCTATACAACATATTAAGTAATAAGTTAACACTATATACTAAAACTAATATAAAAATGACGACCCCTTAGAATTGAGCTATAGGGCTCATGTTTTGTGAGGATTTTTTTACATCAAATAGAAACATTTGAGAAGGTAAGAGATAGAAAAATAATAAGCAACGCATAGACTATACAGATACGAGCTTACATTAAAAGTAAAAGTAAAAATTGGCATTGGCTTTGAGAAATATAGATAAGATATGTTAATATATATAGTATGTTTCTACCGGGTGGCGCGGCCTGCGGGGGCTGCACGGGCGGCGCGGGCTGCACGGGGGGTTGTTGGCTGAAGAAAGCCGGGTTCACATGCGGCGCCGGGGCTCCGCCCACTCCTGTGATACGATTACAACATTTTATTTTTCATCATATATTTTTATACATTAAAACTATCCAGGTAACAAAGTTTGTCATGAAGTTACTATTTACCGACTTGCCTTGACTGTGATCTAAACTATTAATCGTGAAATCTATGTTACAAATTATAAATCATATTCAAAGCAGGCCTTTTTAGAGATATTTCAAGTACAAATAATGTTGATAAACCTAATTCGTTGCAGGTAAGAAATATGTTTCTCCCAAAAAAAAAACAAAAATTTGGCTTAAATATCAATAGATCAGTACTAACCCGGGTGCTGCGGCAGCGGCGCTGGTCCCCGAGGAGGGCCCTGCTGGTGCGGCGGCAGCTGGTGGTGGGGCGGCGGCATGCCCTGTCCCAGCGGCTGGAAGACGTGCAGCATTAACGCTTTATAACGCTATTTTAACTTTTATACCTTCATAATTCCACTTACGGCATGAGGAGGCGGCATCTGATGCGGCATCTGGTGCTGAGGAGGCCCGTACTGGGGGGCGGGTGGCCCCGGAAGGTGCCGCGGCCACTCGGGTCCACGTGGTCCCGGACCTGGCCCCGGCCCGCCCGGACCGGGACCGCCGGGACCCGTGCGTTGCATCTGCGGCGGACCCTGGAACTAGAGTATACAGGGCTGAAGCATTACACGAGAAACATAACCTAAAGTAGAAAAATCAATACATACCTGCATCGGTGGTCTATGCTGTGGAGGGCCCTGGTGGGGCGGGGGTCCCTGGTGGGGGGGCATGTGGTGGGGAGGCGGTCCCTGGTGCTGGGGCATGTGATGCGGCGGGGGCCCATGGGGTCCCGGCGGGGGGCCACGCAGCTGGTGATGGGGTCCCGGACCCGGCATCATCATGCGGGGTCCGTTAGGACCCGGACCGTTTGGTCCTCCGCCGAAAAACTCTACAAAAGTATATTGTAATTTATTATTGATTCATATGGTATATGCTTTTTATACACATTTAATTCTTAGATAAGTATAAGTATTTTACCTCCCGGATGGGGTCCTTGGGGTCCCCCGGGACCGTGAGGACCTCGCATGCCGGGGTTGGGTCCTGGCGGAGTTGAGCGCGTCTTCGACTGACTTTCAAACTGATTCAGAGCCTTAAAAAAATGCAATAATGCAGTTCATTACACATTTTCCAGTTCAAATAATAAATATATATAGATATACAAAATTTATTACTATTTTATGTTATGCTATCATAATGACACATTTCTTTGAGTTAATAATATTAACATTCTCAATAATTTGTACTTCATAATTTGAGGTATTTTCTCAAACTTGATTTGTGACTAAGAAATTAGTTGAATCGTTAATTATACCTGTTTAGTTGGCAGGGTCACCACGGGGTGCTGTCCGTGTATCTCCTTCTTAGGGAGCCGATCCATGACCAGTCGTATGGACTGGTCCGAGCCCAGCGATATGACGCAGAACCCTTTGGACTGTCCGTTCGCCCTGTTCTCGAAGAACTTAACATCTTGGAAGTCCGACACGCCGATGTCCGCTATCGCGTTTGCTATATCTTGATCGGTGGCCCACTGTAAAATATTTATCCAAAACTCAGGGTAACGCAATCACGCAATGCGAAGCGAATTATAATATACATACTTGACTCTGCTTGTTTTTCGTTTCTCGAATCTTTTATCTATTTATCACTAAATCCTAAAGGTTATTGACCCCGTTCATCTAACTATTTATTCCTACAACGCGCGTGTATGTATTATTCCCTCTCGATCTTTCTCTTTTTTATCCTATCTTTTTCCACGATAGGAAAACGTTGGGTGAAAAGGAAACAGTTTTATTTTTGACCATCCTTTATTATCAATATCACATAATCATTAGTCAATAAAAATTTTATTTTTACGCAATTAAAGCAGTTAACATACTGCAGTGCTTTTAATTTATTATATCGGATCATTTCCTTCAACATTAAGGACATATGATTAATAACAATAACAATAGACTTATTTATACTAACATTAATTATGATTAGAGAATTTCCTTCAAAATTATAAATGCATTTAGTTAAATTATTAGTATTAAGACATTTGAAGTTTTTTTAAACATTCAAACAAAATACATTATTTTTTATTATTATTTCATTATTATACAATTAATTTTGGACTTTATGATTGTACGGTCGGCTGAGACATACAGAGAGATAAATTTTACCAAAATAGTTAAACAAGTGGATAACGACGCGAAATTTCAAGCCAATTTACAGGACCAAAAAAAAAAAACATCAAATAAGTATAGTACAGATAATTGCACATAATTCAATACTACTTACGAAGCTACATATATACCGGATTTATTATATATATTTTAAGATAGTACACCGTCTGTTTGTACAATTGAAGTTGAGACATTACAATCTAAGTGCCAACTTACATCCTTACCTTTCTGATAACCTGATAAAAAATATATTAGTAAAAATTTATAATTAGAATTTTGGTGTTTTTATTGAGGCATGCGATTTTTTAAAATCCAATATTCTGATTATATTTATATTGAAAGCGTTTTTCACATAAATAATAACAAAATACCTGTCAAACCTTTTATAAATAGAATATATATAAAAATATGTGTTTGTCATGAACAAATAAATGTATAATGCAATTACATTTCGCATAACTTCACCCAGTGTGGAATACATTAACTATACACATTTCAACCAATCACTCATTTCAATCGTCCCTTTCAACAAACATGACATCAATCACAATATTATTATTATTATTTAAGAGATATTTATGATATTAAAATACAAAAAAAGATAATACTTATCTTAACATTATTAAACTACCCTCATATAAATTTATCAATTTCAATGTACGGCATATTATCAATCATTCTTATAAATAATATACCTCAGATTATCTAAGATTAATAATTAACTCAAATCATAGTTATGATAAAAAAAAAGTAAACTAAAACTATCAAAACATAACAGACAGACAAAACAATACATAAATATCTCTTTGTTTTAATCTTGAACAACACAATTGTAATGTTAACACAAGTAACGAATTGGTTTTTTTCATTTTGCAAGTGCATAATGTATATCTAGTGACAGTTCATATTAGATTACATTTACAATACATATATATATATATATATATATATATATATATATATATATATATATATATATCATTCATATTACTAAATTAACTTTTACCACATTTTGGCAACTATATATAATCATAACCTTTATGTCGAGTGGCAGAAGCAATAAGAATTTATTTATTTTACATTCTTTGTACTTTGAGACGGATAAAAATAGAAAATAATATAAATTACCATTTAGACCTAATGTGATCTGTCACCAAGCAATAATAAACAAAAAAAACTCATCTTTTCATACCCATTGACTATTAATCAATCGTAAGGACTAATTCGGTGAAAGTCACTAATCAAATATCATTTATGTTATGTACGATGAGACAACAAATTATAAAAAAATCTTATCTAAATTATATGAAAAATTTCTATGTATGCATTGCAAAAACAAGTCTCAAGTTAACAGTGACTTACATGTTTGCAGTAAAAAAAATCTGCTTTATAAAATTCACGGTACTTCCAGTTTGTTACATTCACTTGTTTTTGCTAACAAATATTGCAATAGCATCATTACGGTACTAAATTATATGAAAAGTTATTTTACAGAATCTTTAAAAACAAACTACTTTTCTTAGTTTAAATTTAAATAACTTTAAGTTTAAATTTCAGTTACCTTTAGTTTAAATCTATTAATTTTTAACAGTAACATAATGGTGCTATATGGAGGTCATATAAAATATTATTATATAGCCTATTTCATTGTAAATATATAGCCAAATAGTTGCTTCATAAAATGCTACTATATTTAGTAGAAAAAAACAAAAAGATAGTAGCATCTACTTCGATAATAACCAAATGAAATTGTAAATTATATGTTCAATGCAAAAATATTGACATTAAAAAAAATTACCAGATTACAGAACCATTTTATCAATCTTTATAATACACAGCACAGTTAATATTACGAGAACAGTGTAACAATAAAACCCCTTAATATAACGAAATTACATTTAAATAATTCAAATATTTCAATACTGACGTGTTAGAACTACACAGTTAATTTTTCAATAATTAAAGATTAATACATAGTTGTTTTAATTTTTTTTATATAAATGTTTTCTTTATTTATATATTTTTTTTATAATTCCCATACTTGTTTACAAAATACTAAAGTAATAATCTAACAGAATGTAGACAAATATTTAACAATTTCAACATCCTACATCATTTATTATATACATTACATGTATATATTATTATTTAAAAATAAAAACTTATTCACCTATTGATAAAATGTACAGTTTTACATGTTCATTTGGTTATATATCAAATGGACTGCCATCTATATATTTCAGAATATCTTAATTTAATTTTAACATGTAACAATTTAAAAAATGTTCTGGCATCAGATTTTGTGTTAAAAATAACTTCTATCACAATTAACAATAACCTTAAAACTTCATTTTGTATTTCTCAATTATTTTGATAAAGTATATTTAATATAAAAGATACCTAAGCTTAAGAATTATTGAAATAAAAATCTTAGGAAAAAAATGTGACGCTATTTGTTCTACTTCTAAATAATCAATAATATACCACTTCACACAATGTACTACAAGATGGCAGTCCACTAGATATCTGTTTTAATATAACAGATATTGATTATTAAACGTTTGAATCCTATATTTACATATTTAATCTAAAAGAAAATCAGGTACAAACCCAAGTGAGATTGCCGACGTAAAGTTGGAAGCGGCGGCCATGATGTCCGTGACTAGGTGCGTTGTTATGGTAAGGAACGGAACCGTTTGTCTCCTCGGGTGGATGAGAGTGCTGTTGAGCTGATGAATTCGGCGGCCCTTCTCCATCCTCGGTCTTCACTGCGGGAGCTGCTATTACGTCGTCGTACAAGTCGACATTTTCTCCTCCAAAGTCATCCTGAAAGCGGCACCGATTTTGATGTGTTATAAATAAAATTACCATTTTATTATATCATATTATGCACATAAATAACATCTTCATATAATAGTAAATTTAATTAACTTACTTGTCTATTAAAATCAGATTCAATATCATCGGCGTACAGATCTATGTCCACACCTCCATCCGCCATTTTGCGAATTGAAGAACGCAAGGCGGCGAGACGCGACACTTCATACAAGTTGTTGTTTGGCGGCTTGTTCGCTTGCTACCTCACTCAACTTTATAGAGATTAGTGACGCGCTTTACGATTTTAACGATTCAATGCCGATTAATTAATATATAGGATATTAATTTACAAAAAAATTGCTTCAATTAAAATACTCTTTTATATAGAATTGTCAAATATAGAATATAAACTAACTTGTATTTAGAATTATCGTAGATTTTCGGCACGTGTTAACTGTTTTATACTGTTTTTAGAAATTGTCTCTTGGTGTAAAATTTTAGTATAGTAGTAGTATATTTAATAGTAGTATAGTTGCCAAAATATTTACATTACTGTCCGTATTGCCTCCAAAAAATAGTTTTAAATTCTTCATACCGTATAATTCTAAAAAGAAACATATATATGTTTATTTTTTTAACTCTTACTTTTCATTTTAGCTTCTATATTAGCTATTACAATTCAATAATCTAATTATTTTCTTAATTTATATACTTTTAATACATTTTCTCATCGTTATTTATCATAGCTTTATTTCAACACTTAAAACGCTGCTAATTATTTTAACAATTAAGTCTCTTGTTTTGTTTTCTATTTTTCTTTACCTTTAATTATTCTATTAATGGTATTCATAGCTTTTAAAATCTTTAATTTTTACTTAAGTTACTCAAACGTCCCTCGATAAATTTTATCGGAAAATTGAGAAATAGTTTTTTTTTTTAAATAAAGAACATCACTTAACATTTGGTATTGCCACAAAGGTTTAGGTGTTTCTACTTGCTAAATATAGCTTTTATTGTGCCATCTGTGTCTTAAAAAGGGCACTAATGTTTAAACCAAATTGTAGCTTGGACAGAACTTGTAGGCACTGCGCTGCCATCTAGGTTACAAAATGTAAAAAAAATTGAAGACCAACAACCAAAGACCGTAGTATGGCATGCGCGGCATAAGAGGGGGGCCGAAGCCATCCCTCGCCATTTTCCGTCAACCTCAATCAAGTTAGCTTCTGTCAGTCGCTGTGTTTGTGTGTTGTGATATGATATGAAAAATTACTAGTACCGATGAATCTCAATGGGAAATCGTGCTGATTACGACGCCAAACGATGGCTCGATTATTGTGTTTGTGTTTTTAATGCAACGTTCGATCTGTGATGATGGCCGAGTGATTGATAAAGTGAAGTGTTTTGTGTCGTATGCTGGGCTGGCAGCAACATTGAGCTCCTTACTTTGGATAAATCGTCCTCAAGACGACGTCGAATAATAGAACTGGAAGGTGACGCACCATGTCGGCGAAAAACATTCCTGGAGACAAGGTATTTACAATTTCTGTTACAAAGAGATTACGAAAAGGCAGTCTTTTTGTTTGTCTGTAGTCTATAACGTCTCCTTTCTCTTGGCGAGGCGTGGACTGCCCCAAAAATGCTGGCTGTTGAATATATTTAGTTACGTATTCAGATCTAAGCCTTGTAATATTAAAAATAAATGTACTATTTTGAAATTAATAAATAATTTTCATGCATAATATTAATAATATAATATTCATTCACTAAAGTTAGTTAACATATAAACAACTAGATGTAATTATAAACTAAAGTATAGAAATATATTTTTTAACTTTTAAATGCTTTTAAATAAACATACTATTTTGTATTAAATATTTATTTATTAATAATATATATGTAATATTAATTCACGAGATTTAGTTAAATTATAAACCACCAGTTATAATTTGAAACATAGTATACAAATATATTTTTAATGTTTGAACTGATCATTAATGGTATAAACATCGCTCAGACTTGTATTATGTTAATATATAAACTACAACTTATTTTTTCTTTTAATATATTGACAAAAATATCTTATTCAATTCAGTAAAGTAAAGACATACCGATTTGTTAATTGTGTAATTAATATTAATTTGGTTTTAAAATTTGAGTGCTTAAAATATGTAATAATTCATTTATATTTTCTCTTTAAATTAGTAATAATATGTTGTATAAGTAATAGTCACATCTTTTTATATTTGGAATTGACTTTAATAACAAACACTAGAATATAAGCTTTATAGCTAAAAATTACATACAAAAATTTTGCTGTTCATTTGAATATGCCTTTGATTAAAAGGATTTTGAGCACTTTATTTATAATATTAGTGAATGCCGTTAACTTAATTGGATGAGGGAGAAGGTGTTAGTCTTGAATTGCCGATATGAAATTGTTTTTGTCTAACAAGAACAAATGCCAACAAATAACAAAAAAACTATTCCATTGCTATAATATTCTCTTTTGCTTTTTGAGTTTTAATTCTATTATTTATCAATAATTACTATATTTTATTGCGCATTCTAGAATAGAGATATAATATACAAAACATCAGTATTACGGTTATATTGGGGACAGTTTGTTTGTATATCATTTGTATGAAGTAAGTCCACAGATGCCTTCAATCGGAAGATATGTCATTAGATTTCATAAGGTTACAGACATACATTGTATTATTGACTATTACTTATACAAAATTTGGATAGAAATTATCTGGAAGAGAATAAGTTCTAACAACCTTTAATATTTTTTATATGATTACATTTTATATTTAATGATTACTTTTATTATGTTTATAATGTTTATATTATAAGATATATCTTTATAAAATAGTTGGTGTTCTTGTAACTAACTATAACATGAGTAATACTATCAGGTCACCCAAAGGTCGTCGACGAGTCCCATTTATGACTTGTAATGATTTCAAACAGTTTCTTATATCTCTTCCAAGAAATGACGACCCTCCACCACAAAGCACATTAAAATTTTGGAACCTTAGTGACTGGTTTCTGACTCAGATATTTGAAATAATCCCAAGCATGATGTTTTTATTTTATCCGATTAACATAAGTATACTAGAATAATGTCCATTTACCCATTTCGTCCTCGTTTTTTTATAACCGGTAGACGTTCTAGTCTTCTATTATTGAACAAAATGTTAATGTGGGGGGAACTTGAATTGTTGACTCTTTTGCAGGGTTGATATTATTATTAAATGTCATTTAAAATGAGCAACTGTTGAGATTCTGGACGATTCAGCAGAGCAGCATCCCGAGCAGATAGCTTACTCATGGACTGCACTGACCTTTTTATGAAATAATTGACGATTCAAAAGCGCGTCTACATGCATACTTGAATAAAGATATTGTGAATTAGATTTTGTTATGTTCTGTACCGTATACTAAGGGAATACTTCCAGCTAAGGAGTAAAATAGAAAAAAATGTTAGTCATGTTCGTTAATTTCGTTTACCGCGTTAAGTAAATATATTAAGATGTACATTAAATACTCGTGAAAGTTTTTTTATATAATATTAATGTATTTTTTGTAATGATATTATAATATTTTAAGTAAAATTGTGTCCTTTGAAGTTAGTTATTCTATTCTTTTTGTGATTTAATGGTTGGAAAGTTTTTATTTACTAGATTTTTTTTTGTACAAAAAAAAATATTAATTTAGTAATTAGTTATTGATTTTATAATTATTTGATAATTGTCTATAAAATTAAGAACGTAACATATTTTTTATTGGGGCCAAGGAATTCTCAGCCGAGTGATTTACAGCTTCATGCGTGGAGAGTGAAGAAAATAATAGTTTATTTTAAGATGGTATGTTGATGATTTATTTATTTTTACTCTTTATTTTAAGAATTTCTCACTATCTTATATATTATTAAATAGAGCGTATTTTTCACTTTCATTATTAGATTTGAAGTGAATTTTGTGTTTGAATTACTAATACTGTAATCGGGAGAGTGGAACATTTTTTTTGTTTATCATTTTATTTACTTTGGAAAAATTATTATCGGATATGAATAAAAAATGTGGAGAGTAATAAATGATATATTTATAATATCGCATATTAGATTCGGAAACGGTCTAATTCGTATTTTGATAATATTTATTTGTAGCGGTATTGTTATCAGTATATAATATAACCCGATAATACCTATAACCGATACAATCGTAACGTTCGCCAACCGAGACCCGCATGGGGGTTAATGACCTCCTCTAATGAGATAGCCCTAGTTGATACGGACGGTTCAAACAATACGACTGCCGGCTTCATATCCTCCGAATCCCTGGCTTAGGAATTAACTTTTAAAATTCTTTTTACTTTTGATAGATATTTCAACATGTATTTTACATCACGTGTTGAGCTGTTGGTCTAGTCGTTAGTAATACTACCTGCTGATTCAAAAGGTCGTCGGTTCAATTCACACTCGATACAGCATATATGTGTGAACTAACTACATTTTCGAGTCTTGGTATTCTTTGTGTCCCTTAATGCTGTGTTTGTAAAACTTCAAAGAATTATTTTTCTTATGTAATTGTTGTAAGCTAGGACTTAGTAGTTAATTTAATTTTGTAGCCGTTTTCGAAGGTACGTAATATTTAACATATATAGGTTTTACATGAAATGTTTAATGAAAAAGTACAATTAGTACTACAAAATATAAAAATAAATGTATCTGTATTTTATATTATTTAATAGAATATCATTTGGAACTAAAGTTTGAAGGCTTTGTCTAACAAATGATCGCATCTAATTGTATTGATGAGTGATAATATTCTAAAAATAGAAAGGAAAGTTTATTTTTTAAATAGACTTTATTTTGAATAAAGGTTAAAGGTGAATCCGTTTGCTATTTTTACTTTATTGATCGTTTAATGGAAAAAGCTTGAAATCTGACGTTAGAATTTCAAATTTAAGTTTATTCGCCTACCATTCTATTTTTTTTCCCTATAACTACCGTTATAGGGAAAAAAAAATAAGAATCTTTTAAATAAAGGTAAGGTTAGCCTTGCTAGGTTAGGTTGGGTGTTAGGTTAGGTTTTTAGTTTATTTTTTTTTAGAAAATGAATAGCTTAAGATAAAATTGTTAATGTACTAATTCGTATAGGTATCCGAAATCAAGAGTGTAACGATAAACAATATTCGATAAGACAGAAAGGACGAATCGGTTCATTAATTTTTATTATGGATTCGTCTTTACATTTAGAACTTTCCCTATATATTTTAGTACACACACACACACACACACAAATTTTAGTTCTAAAATATATAATTTCAAACAGATTTAAAAATCTAATTACGTAATTTATAATAGAAATAATAAAAAGTTATAATAATTTTATAATTTTAAATAAATATAACTTTATTTCGATCACAAGATTAAATGAAGACAACTGAATCTCGGTTCAATCTCAAGTAGCAGCGACCCGCCGCGACCGCGGATGTAGCGGTTCAGTAGGTGCAGTTACTTTATGCCTACATCAACATTTTTTGTTATATTACCGTTCGATGGCTACTAAATTGTTATCTAACAGTTGTGTCCGCGAATGGGTTCAAATCAAACGTAGTTTCAATTTTGATTACAACACAACGGATTTAAATTCAAAGCTAAAAAAAAATCTCCAATATGTTACATCAAAATAACTAATACATTAATTTATACCAATGCAAATGAGGCTTTAGCTTTATAATACAATTGACAGGTAAGTGACAGTGGAGTAGGTATGGTATGGTATGGTATGGTATGGTATGGTGTGGTATCGGATTCGTTATTACGGTCATTGATGCGGGGCGTTCACACTGATGCCACAGTGCGTCAACAGTGCACTCGTACTCGTAATGCGACCGAACGATTGTTATTATATTTTTTTATTCCCTCCATGCTACCGTACCCTACCGTAGAAGCTCCCGTAGTATGTTTACATTTTCGCTCTTCGATAATGGTCATTTGATTATTATCATTGAGTAAAGAAAGTGTGAGATTATTTGACATTAAATAACTAAAGTATTGTATTATTTATTAAACTTCAACAATTTATCTCACTTCTTAGAACATTTTTTTTGTTTTTTGTATTTTTTTTATGTTAATACTGTGATACCCTATTTCAACAATACATTATATATATGATTAAATATTTTACAAATTATCTTCAAAGATTAACGACTAGATATGAGAATTTAAAAGCAAAGTTTTAATATGGAAATCTTTAGTATCCGTTATTTGCATACCTCCGATGCGCCCAAGCAATGTAAAGAGTTTCTTCGAATGCACCATGTTTGTCCTCGTCCTTTTTCTTCAAAATGGACGGACGAATTGCTTGGTGCTATATTAAAGTGTTTGCGGAGGGAGGCCTCCCGGAATGAGACACCCTCTCGGGAGATTTCCATCCCCCCCTGCCCCCTCCGCCTTGCGGCAACACAATAAATTGGCTACTTTTTCCTCCCTCAAAGATCGTGATGGTAATGTGTAAAACGTTTGAAAAATGTCTACAAGAATTTCTGTTCTGTTCTTGGTGGTCACGTTTTTTAGATTAAATAAATAAAACTATTTCTTATTCGTTAAATTGGACACAATGATTCTACACTTTATTGTCTCCATGGTATAATGAACTGTGGTATACTTATCATAAAACTGAAACTAATTAATTCGTTTCATTCCGTACGTTGACTTATATTTGCTAATACAAAATTATTTTCGACTTTTTTATCTCTTAACAGTTAAAAAACATCGTTTAAAAGTATATATAGCTACTGTAAATAATATAATGAATTAGAATAAAATAAATTCACCAAGCTTTTAAAGTTCTGAACGAAATCGATTGTTCTCGGATACTCTTCTTTGTTAGATGGTTTCAATTATTTCAAATTCCACTCCTCTAAACAACTTCTAAGTGATATAACCCCTTTTCTTCGGTAAACTGTTTGAGAAACTTTATTTAATTTGGACTGTCTCCTGTTTAATGGCGACGCTTCCTCCCTAGATGAAGGTAAATATTAGGATTACAAATTTTGTGAATTCAAATTAAGATACTTTCATTATACGGATCGTTTAGAAGTCTCGATGTTTCCTCAATAGGTTTGGTAATTCGATAGGTGTTGTAAAACTATAAATTTTTGGATTATAGGGGTACATTTTTGACAGGCAGTTAATAATATTGCACCCTTGTTAGTTTACCACCCTTTGTAATTTCTCGCGAACGTGGCGTGGTTCTGTTTTCTTAACAATACATATCCTATTATTATATTTTTACTAACGACATGTATTGTCGTCAAAATGTTATATAAATGTACTTGCACGTAGTATGTGTACGAGTATGGGTTAAAAGATTCGCGACCGATACACCAGAAGCCCCAGAAGCCTTGAAGAGTATTTTATAAGCTATCCAAAATAATGTATAAGCTAGACCGCACAGTACGACGAAGAACAAAGCCGAGCTGTGTCATTGAAGCGACCTTGGACCAAATCTCAACATCCACTACATAAAAACATTCTAACAACAGACATTATCTCAACTGAAAAAAAAAGCTTTTGTTGCAATATGAATAAAATAAACATTCACCGAAGAGTTCGAATTTGATTTTACTTATTATTTGATGAATTTGTTTTCATAATCTTAAATTCGATTTTTATATAGCTTATAGTTAATATCGTAAGGGTTTTCCGAAATTATATAAACATGATTCATTTTATACTGGTAATCCGATTACTTCATCGGTCGAACCCATATAACCAGATCGTGTGGTATTTGCAAAAGTCCCTCGTGAACGAGCCGTTTCGGATAACCCTTTTTGTTCTTTTCTTCCACAATAGAATATATTAAAATTGTTTTGTTAAAATGAAACGGATATATTATTTCTAATTTATGCAAAATATCTCTACACAAAGTGTATACATACTATACCTACACGTGCGGCGAAATTTCTTTACCGTTTCAAGCATGAAATTCAAAACAAAACTAATTGACAAGGGACATGTATCGTCGTCATGCAAAGTCATTTGTCTATCCCTGACTCATCCAGTCGGGAGGGTTGTCCGTATTATATATTAACATGCCAGATGACCGTTACTGACTTTTTTCTGACTTCCGCTTTTGAACGATCACATTGAGAGTTCCGATTTCAAAGATACATTAAATAATTATTGTATATACTCGCTGTGACCACGACTTCGTTTGGAATGTTTTCTTAAATAAAAGTAGCCTAAGTTACTCCTTATAATATAATATCGGCCAGTGAAAGTCTCATTAAAATCGGTCCACCCCTTTCAGATATTGACGGACAAACGGACAAAGAAATAATTAATAGTTTTTTATGTAAGTGCCGTATATACTTTCATATGCATTTAGTGAAAAGCTATTGAATTTAAGTTACAAACAGAATTATATTTTATATGTATGTATAAGGTTTCTTTGTACCTTTTCATCTAAATATGTATGTTGTAATACTTACAGTAATATAATTATTACAAATAAATCTTTAATAATCTATTAGGTAGTATTTTTCAGTATATTGTATAAGTAAGTAACCCAGAAATTTATTTAATTGCAATTGATTACTTGATCAATACGTTTTCGACACTGTTAACACAGTAGGTGCGTACGAAAAGGATCGTTAAGATTACGCTAGGCTTATCAGGAAACCGCTTTGTGAAGAGATATACCAATAATCCCCAACGGTATGGGGGTTCCCTTTTCTATCCGTGTGTATTTTATAAGGACCTTTGGAAATTTTAACCCCTATTCACGTCACCGGTGTCTCCATTGCTTTAGTAATGGTGGGGTGCATTTACAAGTGGCGGAGCAATAATCTTTTATTGCTGTAGCGTCGCGTACAGTTCTAGCTTTTATTTATTCCTCTCATTATTAAACCCTATGTTTAAAGAAATATAATATTATGTAATCTTTTAGCTAATAAAGTTGCGTGTACTTATTTATGTTTATTTTTTATTCAAATTACTTAAACTGGAAATAGGGCGTGTTTTATATTTTAATAAGGTTAATAATACTTTATATATTCGTTCGATTCTACATAATTGTAGATTAAATCAGAATACCTCGAGGGTACGTTATTGCAACATTCAGAGTAACAATGCCCATCGATAAGATTGCATTCAAATGGCCTGGCAAACAAAAATTCCCCACGAATTTAATCGAACAATGGCTCGGTGGTATTTTATCAGATTTGCCTGCGAGTCGTCTTTCAAGCGTAATGGCTACATAATTTGCGTCCGCGTCCGACCGCTGACGGTGTAAGACTGAATCCGAGATGTGAGGCGATAGCTATCTCCAATGAAATGCGGGTAGTTTTATACACCTAGTGGTGGAAACTTGTTTTCCTTTATCGCCGACAGGAGGCATTAAATCAGATGGTTCTTTTAAGATTCGAGTCGGAAGGTAAGTAAGTAGATATGAGATTTTGTGTAGAGATTTATTTTAAATATTACTTACTTACCATTATAAAGTGTAGTAAATTTCTTTAGTAGTTAAGGTAGACTATAGTTTGTGTTTTATAAAATAACTAGCTGTGAACGCGACTTCGCTCGCATTGTTTTTAAGATAAAAGTAGCCTAAGTTATTCTTTATAACATGAGCTATTAATTTGAAATTACAAGTAGACACTTCAATTTTAGTTATATGTATAGTTAACATGACTATTTTATTACATAATATGACATGCACGCCCTTGGGGAATGACGTGAGTGTAGAAAAAACTTAATTCCCAAGATGCTGAGGTTGTGCTTGGTACGAAATGAACGAGGGTGTAACGGAGGGGTCTTTTGATTTCGGCCGGGATTATGTTAATGGCTGAATTGAGCTGATTCACGCTTAGCTAATCTAACCGAGATGCGCCTGCAGATAGGAGATTACTTTTTCTACTCGCATTAATGTTATCCATTCATACAGATCGGTAAACTTAATTATAATATCTAATGCTTTTAAAAGTTTGTATTTGAAAAGTACAGAGATAAAAGCTTTCAAACTGTTCCAAATGGTTCCACTTACAACAATTTCGAGAATTCGGTTACCAAAACCGCTTTTTAGTTGCCCTATCCCGCGTGTAGAGTTACAAATCTCTCGGACGGCTCCCATACCGCCCTGATATAAATCTTGTCTATTTGTCTTGTCCGATGCTAAATCTAACGCCTTTTCTATGTTGATTTAGGGATCTTTTTGTCTTGGTTTGTACTATTAAAGTTTATATTATTATGTGAAACCTTTTTTTCGCAATATATTAGTTATCTTAGTTTTAAACTTATGTTGAATTTAGATTAATTTCTTGTACATTAAATTTTAATATAATCTGTTCATCAGAGAATGTAACTAATTAGATATGTTAATGTTTATGTTAAAATCGATCGTTAACTTTGCTCGGGATTCGGTCCTCTGTAGGGATATAAAAAAAACTATTCCCCATAAAAGCGATGCGACGGGTACCATGTGGGTTTATCGACTATGAAACGTCTGGGGGAGTCTATTTATGGTGTTTTTTTAAAGAACATGCGTTTATATTGAATCGATACATGATTGGCACCTCAGCTCTTTCGTTCATAATAGAATTCTTTTCATAAGTGAATTTATCTCATAGAAATATTTGAGAATTTTTGATGTTTTTATTTATGTCTAAATTCTCTTTACTTTTTTACTATACTATGGTCTTCTTTTTGCTTCCTCTCTTTGTTTGTTTATTTTTATACAAAGAAAACTATAAATTGTAAATAAAGTAAATGATGTACGATCAATTTCTTTTTGTAATTCACGACGAAGAAATCGTGATATAAATAAAATACCTTCGTTCTGACCAAACGGAGAAGTTACCTCTTAAATATCTAATACCATTCTTGAGCATCTGTGCTGTGGGACGGAGGTGTAAAGTTGATACTAAAAAAATATTTCTCGGAACGACTCATTCAGACATCTTTTATTTTTACTAACCGCTTTAAGTGAGGTTCACACATGTCGCTCGTTATACGTGACAGCGAAGCACTTCACACATACTTCTACATTTAATACTATGGAGAATTATGAGCTGGGTTTCAATGTTGAAGATATTTTAAATTATCCAATCTATCGAGCGCTAGATCATCTAGCACACTAATATTGCATAGTGATTTTTTTGTTAGTGTGCTAGCGATTGATGGGCAACTTTAACTCGCTACTTTTGAGGTCAAATAGAGCGCTTAGGATTGCATAATGAAACGGGTTCCTAAGCATCGTGCTGTAGGTACCTACAAATTGTAGCAACAAAGGTTGGCTTAACGAGTTCATTGTAGCGACGCGCATACAAGATAATGATGTTGTAATCCTATTATAGAACAGGTTCTGCTGAAGGATTAAAATAATAAAGTATTTAGACATGCAGCGGTGAGATGAAACGAATCTATACATATAAGTAAAATTTAAGTATCCATTTGTAATTTCAAATTAACAGCTTTGCACTAAATATATATGGTATTGACATAAAAAAAAACAATGTTTAAAATTGTTCTCTGTCTGTCTGTTTGGTCTCGCTACTCTCTGAAACGGCTTGACCGATTTTAATAGGACTTTTACTGGACGATAGCTAGTGTTATAAGGAGTAACTAAGGCTACTTTTATTTTATTAAAAATATTCCGCGCAAACGAAGTCGTGTGCACAGCTAGTATATAATGAAACTGGCGATCTGTTTTTGTACTAGGATACCAGTAATGCGTTGGAAGCATAGCGTAAACTCGCCCGTCCTTGGTAGATTGCGAGATTAAAAACGAAATCTCGCCTTTGCAATCGCAAATACTACGGTCTGCAGATATTATAAAAGTATCACAATCAGTGTTATAGCTGGGGTTAAGTAGTCACGCTATTTTGTAATTATAACATATTTTTTTGCTTTATTCTTTTCTTTTAGTTATTCCAGATTTCTATATATCTAGTAGCGAATGTATTGCATCCGTATGACTATCTAAATTTAATGTAATATCAGTTTAACATCATAAGAATGATCTTAACATGATGCAACTTGTGTACAGTTAATAGTTATTTTGATTTCAAACTAAGACACCTTCCTGTTTATTATTTATATAGAAATCCCAGTTGTCATAATATTTAGATATATAAATATATAAACAATAATATTATGTTTGTATTGATCTAGATAGGTATTTATTACTACAAATAAGGGATATTTATTTAATCCTACAATGATATGAATAACGGAATATTTAAATATAAACTAAAGTAAAGATTGCTTTGTACAAACATACGTAGTTTATAAAGTTTTTTATATCTATCTCACCGGATGGTCCATTCTATATAAGAATGCTTTAATATCCTGTCGTGTAGGAATCAGTTTGTTTATTGAAACGAGAAATTCTCTCTCTGTTTGTTATTGAACGTGTTTGTTTAGAGTTATCGTTGAGTCGATTATGTGTACGTTTATAACGTGAGTTAAAGGTGAGGTTCATATTTGACTTGATTTATTGACTCTATTGTAGGAGATTATTAAAATATCATTTAAAATGATCAACTGTTGAGTTTCTGAGCGTCTCTTCTCGGCAGAGCAGCATTCCGGTGGTAGCTTACCGACGGATGCATTACACTGACCTTATTAAGACTAAACCTACCGACAATACTTGTATACCTGTTCCTAACGAACGCCAAATTAACCGTTAATTAAAAGTTATTTTATTATATAACGCATGTAATAATGGAAATAACTAAAAGTAAAGAGTGTAGACAATATTATATGCATATTATAAGAATTGTCATGTAGTTTGATAACGATATTATAACGTTTAAAAATGTGTAAGTTTTACAAAAGTTTAAGAACGGTCAATTTGACCGGTACTTGGTAGGTTTAGTGTTAATGTAATAATTGATTCAAAAGTGTAAATGCCTAAATAAAAATATTTTGAATGTATTATTTTGTACTGATACCAAATATAACACTTTGATAAAAATAGATATGACCTAGATTCCTTCTCTTTGGCAACTGAGACGTTTTACAAATTGCATCCTATTACGATCTTAAAATCCATCTTCCTAAAATTCATTTTGTTGCTTTTTGATTCGACGCCAAATTGACACGTGTATTAAATAAAACAGATTTAGGGTTAGATATCTATCTGACCTTTATATCAATCACTTTTGTTGAAATATTTCTGTAAATAACAATTAATTAATGTTAACCTTTCAATGATCAAACAAATTATTTTCCCCTTTATATATTTAAAGTTAAACATTTAAAAAGAAATTCTAACACGAATTCTTTCATTTAACACGGCGAAGTTTTAATAGAAAGGCCTTCGCGATTTAAATCAACTCTGCCCCAGATTAAGGTAACCTACTTGAATGAGTCGTGAAAACGACTCTAATAAAATACCCCCCCCCCCCCTCCCCCTTTTCCACGTGGTAAATGTTGTATATGTAGGTAGTGTAACAAATTTACTTTTGAATTTATTCTGTTTACATCAAGATAGGGATTTAGGATTTAGGGACGATACTGATTAAGATTTAGGGTTTTGGGACTTAAGATTTAGGGACGATATTGTTAAAGGCCCTTTACACGTAGGGATAATGGGGCCTCTAAAACTGGCAATAAATAGTAGTTTATGAATTATATACTGTATTCAAACCTAATTTTAATTTACTTACACAGATTAAAAAGTAACACTGTTAATATTTTTTTATTAAATTTTGTCAGCCATTCGAGGCCCCCTTGAGCCGGGGGCCCTAGACATGTGACCCTTGTGCCGTTATAGTAAGGATGGAACTGAATACTTTAAAAATGCAAAGTTTTTATTATCAATATTCCTTTAATATATTTATATAATAGTGATTTAATTCATGAGTTGCGTTATGCAAGACTCTCCCACACAGATAAAACACAGCATTGTTAGCTTGAGAAAGTATAAAATTACGTATCGTATTGTATTTATCGTTAAGATACGAGATGGATGTAATTTTGATTAACGTCCGCGACCTTGATAATAAAATTATGTTCAGTAATAAAAAAATAAGAATACTCCTGTGTTTTTATTGTCGAATGCGGACCAAATTAGAACATAATTATCTTCAATGTGGATTCTAACTGAAGGTTTTATACGCAATACTAACTTCTCGCCATGCTCTTCAACCGGAACGTTGTTATTGATCAAACTAATGTTTTTTATATTCATTCTAACTTACCATATCCTAGCCATAAAACACTATTTAGATGTATTTTTTATATATATTCTTTTCAACGGTATAAACTAAAACGAATGACTTTAGACTTGAAGTTTGCGGGCTCGAGACGAAATCTTTTCTAAACCGGTTCCCTCCGTAACAGGTTTCATTTGTAACACATTATTACATTTTACTTTTGAGCTTAGTATTAATGCATCTTTGAATGGACATAGACATTTTGTGATGTACATACATACATGTTGTTTTTAAAATTATAATTAATTACAGAGCAACGTATAAACAGAGCTCACACCAGGTCTGAATGATTATTGGTATCATATGACTGGTAGTTGTAAAATTAGAATGTGATATTGATATCTGTTACGTAATATATATGTATGTTGTTGATGTAACTTGGGTGATCTGTGCACTGCTTCCGTTAGATTTTAATTTATTTGAATATATTATTATTATTATTGAATATATATTTTTCATATTTTAATGTTCTGAATTTTTAATACCATTGTATCAAATGGGAGTGTTAGGTGGGTCTATTTTCATACATAATTTTCTAATTTAACAGAATATTGGTAATGTTTTAATGACTCAATTGACACTGTACATGGCCATGTATAGGCGCTGCTATATATCTAACGACATAGCATCAGATGAATAGAGTTCGATTCACACCTACAGATACAAAACGTTGAAACATTTTGGTAGAACAATCCTTAAATTTATGCTATATTTACAGGTGGCTATGCAAGCTAAAAGAAGCTTGCTATATCTAAATAGGTCATAATCTTAGTATATAGCTACACTTGTGGGAAAACGTTATCTGTCTATAATAAATGAAGTTCACGGATGTGAATCAAGCTTAAACAGAATTCGGCGTCATACAAATTAAGCCCGTGACCACGGATGCTGTTCATTAGTGGAATGCTCTCTTTGTCATCTCGTTGGCTTCATTCAAGGACTGGTGTTGAATTAATTCCTATGTAATGTTTATTTCTCGCTTGATTGCTTAACTGTTTGTTAACTGTAATGAGAGATGGCACTTGGAATTTAATAATTCGCCTGACAACCCTTAATAGTTTATAGGCTGAGTTAGTAACAAAGTTAATGTAATACAATAAAAATATTCAAAGTATCTTATTAAAAATTATATGAACATATTTGGATTTTCTTTTAGGGTTGGCATTTTTTTAATGGTTTGCGATAACTTTATCACTTATAATAAATTAATTAGGAATTGTCCATAATTGTGGGTGAATACAAAACTATTAATAGAAATGACTACGGAAAGTTTTAATAAAAATACTATAAATTAGTTAACTAATCCTACATCGTTACCTACTGTAAAAGTGCACATTTAACATGAAAACTAGAGCAGTAAGTGTCCGACGACCCTCTAACGGATTATACATAACTACTGTATATTTAAAGCAATACAACGACTCCAAATATCATTTTATATATAAGATTATAAAAGGAACATTATAACTGTTAAATAATTAATTAATTGTTAATCATTAAACAAAAAAAATCTCGTATTATGTAACGTATTTAACGGTTAACGCTCAGCGGTTTCTAGTTTGTAAAAAATCAATCAATTACGATTATCAAAATTACGTAATTGGCTTATTTAATGGTCGCTTTTGGCTCGAATTCAATTTGTATTAAAGATGTATGTATGTATGTCGAGTTTGTTGTTTCACCTGATTGTATAGTGAAGTTATCTGGCAGCTGAGAGAGGACCCCAATAGTGCAACACCGCTGCCAAGTTAGAGAACAAGTAATGGAAAGAAAATACACCCAACGCCGGGGTAATTCAATCCAGAAAACTTGGTTGTAACTAAATAATGATGTATCTCTTAGTTTTCTTCCGTGTAAACAAAGAACCGGTGGAACAAAGGACCCGTGTTAGACCATACTTTGTTTATTGTTAACTGCTTCCAAGTATTTCTAATGAGAAATGTTAACTAACTAACTAACTCTCTTGTGGTGTTGAAGTTTATATTTTAATTGATATCGACCTAGTTTAATTCATAAATGACTTTTAAATTAATTATACCTTGTTAGGTTAAAATTATCGATAATTCTACGTTCATTTGCTGTGGGAATGGTTTCGCAAATAGAGGGGGGAAAGGGTCGCTTTGTGTTATTCATTGTTCATTCACAGATTCCTATGGTTATAATTGGAATTTAACACCTATTGAATAAATGTAAAAGTTGTCAATCTTCTGTGATTTAATTAAATATACGCTATCGTGATTTTAACTTATGAATAATATCTAAAAATGTAACCTCAACTAATTGTCGTGTATTATCAAGTAATTTCTACAATATATAAAGATATATATATATATATTTTTCTATAAAAATATATACTGTTATAATTACCCGATTGTAAGGAGAGGATTATCTTATTTGTTTGTTGGTAATATTCTTTATTATCCCATATCTCCCAAACCCTTGGAGAAATTTATATAATTACGGTGACGTCATAAGTGCTTTTTTCCTCCTTTTTTTTGTATTTGCTTGATGAGTAAGAGCTTTCATCAAATTTTAAATATGTGACATATTATTTAATTACCATTTTTCAATCAAGTGATAGGAGATAGAGTGCATGAACTAACCTATAAGTGGTCGTCTGCTCGACGCTCACGTGCCGCCTGTCAGTATTTTCGTTGGTGTGATTTTTGAAATTGTTACTATTACTTCGTGCATAGCAATTTCAGTCTCCATGGAAACGTAACGGTCAAATTCGTTTTCACATTTTGCAATTTTAACGGCTTTATTTCCCGTTACGTGTCCGTGGAGCTGTAAATCGTACCGCTGCCCACATGTCATCACGGTGCGCTGGCGATAGTAATGGATACCCATTGTCTTTTGCCGTGACAATTTATATATATATGTATATATAGTACCTACCTTTGACATAAAGTCAACGAAATACCGGGATAACTTTAACTGTTTCCATGAGATTTATTGTAATTTATAGTAATATTTTTTTTATTGAATTTTAATAGTTTATAACTTTTTTCAATCAACTATCGAGTGGTTTCTATAAAACTGACTACTAAATGCCAGTCACGTTCTGAGAAATACTGCTGGAATAATTTCTGAAAGCACTCCCCGAGACCTTTTATAATCTTTAAAAGCTAATTTTATTCTATAGCTTTTAAGTTATTCCATTACTACTTCTCAATAATATGTATACATAAGAATGAATATGACTATTTTACTCTTGAACTCAAGTAATTTATATTCTCATACATTATCTATCCACTTATAATATTATAATGCTATGAATTAAGTTTTTTGTTTGAACACTCTTTTCTCTAGAATTACATCTATATAACTTAAATACGTCTCTTACGACTAGAAAAAACGGCAACTTCGTGTAATACTATAAAAAATAGTTTGGAACTAATGTTTCAAACGCCCTTAGACAGTCCGAACTTGTAACGCCCTTCAGCAGTCCTTACAGACGGAGTTGCTATTTTTTGCGCCCTTGCGATGACCAACGAATGTCTATTCTTTTTGTAAGTGGGATATCAAAAAAGAAACAGAGTCGAACAAAGGAAAACAAGTTCGTTATGCGACGACGTTAATAAAACACAAACCGACGGTATGATTGGTTTGTTTATGGACGCTTCAACTCGGCGGGCAATTTTTTACGCTACGCGTAATCGCAAACTTTCTAACGGTATCCCTTGATTTCCATTAGCTACGCGCAGCACTCAGACAAGCTACTGTATAGATATTTAATATAAATTAAAAATTATAGCTACATTACGATTATGTCGTTGTTATATAAATGATTATTTCAACGTGTAAGAGATAATACACAGCCAATGTAACGAGAACAAAAGCGTCACTTGAATAAGCCAGAAGCTTATACCTGATAAAAAATTCATGATCAATCTTATCCCTCTGACTGGAATAGATGAATGGATGGATGGATGGATGGATCATGGATGCCCCTAACACAAGTCAGTGCTAATTGTGTGATAGATGATATTTGCGTATTATGTGATTTACGTGTCAGTCGAAAAACCGTATTGTTTTTGTGAGCGTACCTCTAGTTAGTAATATTTGTATGTTTTTCATAACTGTTTTTGTTCTAGTATTCTATAAGAATAATTAATTTAATCCTGCCATTGTTTTTTTATCAAAAAAAGTTTGTATTGTTTTTTGGGACTTGAAATTGGGATGAAATTTTAATGTTTATTGAACGGAAAATCTGGGTCAACTTTTAATATTAAATGTTGCCTTGTTCTCGATTTAGAGACGACCTTAGCATGAAAAGTATTCTTTTATAAATATATATATATATTTGTAAATATAATATAAATAATTAATATAAAATCAGTACATTGTTATATAGTTAGTTAATGTAAACAAAATGTATTTAGAATAACGGTTAGCAGCTGGACTTTATTGATGGTCAAAGCACGAGGGAAACACGAGACATTTGCATATTAATGTAACCAGCTGCGGAGGGATTGCTGTAATGGAAACCATTTGAGGTCAAGGGTCATTAATAAGGCCATTTTGTGTACCTTAATTTGTTTAAAATATTATGAGACATTTCAGTTCAAAACATACATTCAAAACGCAAAACAAAAACTAGTTAATATTTGAATAAAATTTTTATTTAAAAAAGTGTTATTTTTAGCACAAAATGGAGATACTAATACTAAAAAGAGATATTTTAAATGTTAAAATAGAGATAATAATTCTCCAACGAAGAACAAATACGAGTGTATATATGGTAAAAGAATTTTATTTCAAAAAGAGTCATGTTAAACGTTAAAATACAGATACTAATTCTCCAAAATCAGAACAATGACTGGGGTGTATATTTGGTACCAGAATTTTTATTTCAAAAAGTGTTATGTTAAACGTTAAAATGCAGATATTCGTTCGTCGAGTCTAAATTTGGTAACAGAATTTTATTTCAAAAAGAGTTATTTTAAACGTTAAAATAGAGATAATAATTCTCCAACGAAGAACAAATACGACTGTATATATGGTAACAGAATTTTTAATTCAAACGGAGTTATGGTAAACGTTAAAATGCAGATACGGTTTTAATTTATATCACAATAAAAGAATTAGTGACATTTATTTTGAAAGTGATCCGGGATGTCAAAGCTACAACACGTTCCTACTCATAGAGTATGCATTGATTGCTCCACGATGTCTGATCATGAATATGGTGTTTACTTCCACGGGGGTCATTTAATCTCCTGATTGTTGATTCACGGGTTCTGGTTGCTTATCAGTATCAATGATATAAATATTATGATAATTATTTTAATTTATTTTGTTTTAAATTGTTATTAAATGATATGGACATGGAGATCTTCACTAAAATGTAAAGTAAAAAGGAATAATGATTATTCTATATCACACGTGCGTCGTTTCAAGTTTTACCCTTACTATATGGTATATGAAAGTATATATGTTAGTAACATTTATTACAAAGAAAATTCATTGTCTATCTGTCTGTCTGTTCTGGCTAATCTCTGAAACAACTAGACCGATTTTCACAGGACTTTCACATGGGGGATAGCTAACACTTTTTTTTTAATATTATCCGAGCAAAGACAGTCGTGAGCACAACTAGTTATATATAAAATACACCAGTAGAAATTCTTCCTGTTTTCTCCTAACAATAGCATACACATATCTGATACAATATACCAGGATGTAAGTTTCATATGAGATCGGCGTACGTAAACGAATTTCGGAGTGCCTAATCCGAAACTACTCTCGAAAAGATCAGGATAATGGAGGACGCGTACTCCCTCATGAATACTAAGGAGCTGTCTGTTAGCAACGTGGACTATCACGATTCTACTGAATATAATAAATAAAAAATACATACATACATACAATATTTATATATGTATATATATTTTTTCAAAACTTCCAATACGCTCTTAAATATAAAAATCGAAATAAAAATAAATTTACGTTACTCTTGGTTTATTAAACCCAAGTATGCGGAACGTGTCCTTTGACCCTTGTCGCCTCCCCTTGTAGAGGGATGTCGGTGTCGAATTATATGAACCTTTTCTTACGGCTCTAATGAAGCATGTCCGTGTCCAAAAATGTTAAATCATTTTTGGACATCATTAAAAATATCAATTACCATTACTTTATAGTATTAATAATAAATATTACTTTTTGAACTAGATGTAGGATAAAAACTTCCCGTCCAGAGGTCACAGCTTCAAATCCAACCCGTATCGATTATTATTTCATTATACATTTATTAGAAATGTCATTAAACTTAACATGGCTAAACATGTTATAGACATTTTGAAATATTTATTCATGTAATAGAACAACAATTTTTTTTTAATATTTTAGGAATTATTGCAAAAAAAAATATTCAAAATATGCACACACAACAATATGCAACTACCCAGACAATTCAACGTATGAACAATAATGTGAACTACATACATACGAAAGTTTCGTGTGAATCTAAATTTGATATCAGAATGGGGTTAAATCACAACCTAATTGTAAGTAATTGTAACAATTGGTGTGAGTGACCTTGAGTGCAAATACCACACTCCGAGTGGTCAGTTCTAGACTACTCCCACCATACCTTTTGGTTTCATCGGATAATAATATTATTGTATAGTTATAATTAATAATATCCTATAATTTACTGACTCATTGCCAATGTTTTTTAAAATTATTTTAATCTTAGAGAAACTTTACTAGATTTAATTCTTAAACTATTTAAATCTATATCTTATCTTTTTAATGTTATTTCTTTATAGCTTACACGTTACAGTTTTCACCAATCGTCTCTAATATTAGATGTTAAAGTAGTGGGGTTAAGATTTAGTTTTTTTTTCCAATATGGTTACCCTAGCCTAATCTTAACATAATGTAGGTATTATTACGTAATTTTCATTCTCAAAGTCCTTCGAACCTAGCAATATCATTCATTATAATTATTTTTGCCTTTTTTACATTGTGGATAGTGCAATTTTATTATTACCTGTTATTTGCTATATTGTAATAGAATGACTTGTAAACTATAATCTATATAGGCATCATCTGGTACTACAACTATACTTAGTGCTTACTGAGTTAGATGTTTTCGTCTATATTAAATTTTCTCTAACATTTGTAAGTAAACCAGGAGTGCCGTTTGTTATATGATACATAAGCGTTTGATTTAAATTAAAAAGATTTCTTTTAAAGCATCGCTCCTCAAGATACATTTATTATATCTGACTTTTACTCGTTTGCACGGTACATTAACGTAGGTTTTTATAAAGCAAAAAAGCTATCCCGGGATCCTTAAATATTTTTTTAAGCCAAGATAAACAAATTCCCTCCCGAGAAGGACGTCTATGTGGACTCATGAATTAATTATGACCGGAGACTACGAAATAGGAAAAAACTCTTCGCTTTATAAAAATATAGCAAGGTCTTTAATATAAAAATATTTTATAGATTAAGTTAATAAGAAAAAAGTGTTTGTGTCGGTTGTTTACTTAAATAATGTGTTCCCCTGACGATGGCGAAAAATAGCCTAAAATTCCAATCTATTGGATTCCTTGAAGCTTATAAAAGTATTTGGTAATACATATTAAATATCTTTCTAAGTAAAATTTATAATAAACAATTCCAAAATATATAATGACTAAGAATTGTACTATATTGTTATACCTAGTGTAATGATAACACTTTAGCAGCCGATAACAGAATAAGCCATAAGGAAATACTTGAAACACACGTAATTATAATATATTACAGTATGAAGGAACTTCCGTCAAATTTACTGATAATAGAAATAACAAGGATCCTTCCTATTTTACTTATATCTCTATACAAATACTATCAATTCATTGTACGTTTTGTGATGGTAGGAATGAAGAAAATTAAGATGTTAATTAGCAAATTAATATAAAACCTTAATATTTCTATATCGCAACATGTTTCGTGACTGTGTGGGATATCGATTGGACAAGGGTCGAGTCTGAAGGTCAAAGTGTTGACGTCGGCATTTGAATAGGAGATAAACCTACCTCTCTCTGAAGTAATTCGTTTATTGTATGTTTAAATTATCTTATATATGGTATATCGTAAAGGTTTGTTATAAGAGTAACAATGATTCACACCACTTTTAATATTTATTTTTAGTCGAAAATGAATCACTTATTTTCAGCGTTCTGCGCAAAAATAACTGTATATATATGTTTTGGAAAAAAAACTTCCTTACTCATGCTTAACTTGCGGAGTAAGCTGGTCAATACGTGACGAGAGCGTTACGAAAAGTGTGATTCTGCTAGCGTTACGCGAACAGTGACTTCTTGATTATTGAAGAGAGAACTTTCTTACCCACGCTTGATAAATAATTTAAACATAAAAACAAATAATAAATTAAAATATTTGTAGAAAATTAATACATATGTAAATAATTAATTATAATTAGTATATATTATAAATACATACACACATAAAGATGGAACTAAAGAAGTTTAACTTTAGTCGTGTGATATTAATTAAGCACATTCGTTATTTATTCGTTATTATCTCTTCATTTGTATATTATATTATACATATTCAATAAACTTATAGTTCAACAAATATTTATTAAATAATTTCATGCTTCGATATCGTGGTAATTGAAACCAATACGTGTATATAATATAATTATTACGGAAAACGATTCTATTTATTCAAATGGTTAAGTAGATTATGAAAATGAAATTATTAAAATATCAATGTTATCGTTTTATATACTATACTAGCTCTTGCCCGTGACCCCGTCCGCGCTGACATAAGGTAGCGGTCGTTAGGAACCCATTTTTTGAATTGGTGTCCCTGAGAAGTCTTTTCATTTTATGATGATGACTTCGATTTCTACAAAAGGACTGTTTGCTCTTTAAAAGAAACATCAACACCTGTAATATTCTTTTGAATCGGATCGCTTTTATATATGAATATCATATTGACATTTAAAAGTTATTCGTGTCTTCGCTATTTATTATATACCAATGAATATTGACAAAAGTGTATGATTTAATAAATCTTATGTGGTTTTCATACGTCAAGGTATGCTTGAAATTGTCCAGAAACCTATTTGGTCACATTTAACTTTTAATTAAAATATATTGACACAGAAATCGTTAGAACTTACACATTATTCATCCATCCATACTAGAGACAACGAGTACCTTTAAAATAGTTGCCTTTGAAACCAACAAATTGGATATTGTTTTGCCTGAACGTGACGTCACAGTTCAATCGAGGAGCGGAATACGACGTAGACAACTAGATATTCCTCTCTCCTCGCTTCGCTATTCATATTTTATATGAGATAAAAAGGTGAATGGTCTACTCTGTATATCAATAGTTTATTCTGTTAAAGTTCGGTAAATAAAATTCATATGCCTGAGTGTGACGTCACAACCGTATGTTAGTTTCAGCGTATTTTCGTTATAGAGTGTCTAGTATGTGGATGCTGGAAAGTTAGGAGCCGTCAATCTGCCAATCGAGCTACCGTGTCTCTATTCGCCTCGATGAATCCGGCACTCTATATTTGTATACAGAATGTATCTATCGGAAAATAGCGAATCTAAAACGTGTCTATAAACGTGTTTAGACATGTTAGCTTAGATTAAAACAATGTGTATTTAATTAGTACTATTGTAAGTTTCATATTCCCTAAAATTGTAAATATAGCCTCTATTATTCGTTATCTAATTATACATGTATGTATCTGTGAGGAAAGAAATAAATAATACAATGAATTGCATATTTAATAATACAGATAGATATCCTAAATACATTATTCATATACATTTCGGTTCTAACCTTGTAACGTCTAACACATCCCAAGTTTTATTTCGTATCTAATTGTCTTATCTATAGTCCTTGACAATTAATACCTGAATATTTAATCCGCTCTTAGTAACCAAATCTATTAAATTACCAAAATATCGTATTAAATTAAGAATATCTCTATTTATAGTAAAAATTTAAGTATATGTTCTAATTATTACAATTAATCTAACCTACATTAGTGTCTAATATAACTTGCCTTCTCCAAATGTTATACATAAAACAAGGGCTGCCTGTACGTGGTAGTACAGGGGTGACCCCTTTAGGAAATGGGTCACAGTGTCAGTCTATTCAGTTCCTGTCCGCGGACCGATCCGTAGACTAGTCAAGTGTCTTCATTTTTTGATGAATATAATACTAAAGTTCTGGCTGTTTGTTTCAATTGTTGCAGCTTCAAATAAAAGAAGAAAGTTTTTTGTTAGTTTCTGTGCATCGTTTAAACTTTTATACATATAGTAGCCGTGAGCACGACTTTGTTCACGTGAAATGTTTAATGTAAAGTAGCTTAAGTTACTCCTTAAAAGTTCGGTTATCTGCCAGTATATGTCATGTTAAAATCGGTAGAGCAATTTTAAAAATTAGCCGGAACAAAAAAATAAAAAAAAATGAGTTTTTATGTAAGAGCCATACCTATATTCACATATGCATTTAGTGAAAGCTGTTAATTTGGAATAACAAACGGACACTTAAATTTTATCTATATGTATAGATTTTAACATTGTTTTTAAAACTTGTTTAAAAATAAGTCAACTATCAGATATATTCACGCATTGATAAAATCGACCGACCAGTCGTCACACCGGCCAATAAACAAATCAGCTATCCGAAAACTCTAAGCAATCTCAATAACTTTCGTTCTTAGTCTACCAATTCCTTTGGTCGCGGTTCATTATGACCTGTTTTATATAAAACAAGTGAGTAAACAAAATTCAACGAGCATTTCATCAAAAAGATAAATATGTAAAATTGATAATTTTTTTCTGTATGAGATTTCTTTGCGATATATATCGTTTAGCTAGATTTGGTTCAAGAAAATAATATGTAAAATCTTTTCTAAATTCTAATATTATATTTAAAGTTATTAAATGCATAAATTTTTAGAGAATTTAAAAAAAAAAGGGAGAATTTTTCCTCAAAATAAAATATTTTTGGACTATGTCCTTACTCTTAATAACATTCGACTATTTTCTCATATTTGCAATAATGTAACTATGACGTAACACTTAATTCGAAAACCGAATTGAGAATCGCTCCTAATATTATATAAGGACAAAAAAAACGAGAAAATCGCAATACACATGAAACAATATCGTCCTCAATAGTTGTTAGTGAGCGGAAATTACGGTGTGCTTCGGAAAAAGCTCCGGACAGTTCTGTTGGGACGTCGGGATTTACGAATTGTATCGCACTATATACATTTGATTGCTTTTCGTTTCATGTTTCATTTTATTATATCTTCTATATCATTATTGCTTTTATCGACACATATATTTATATACAGTATTTTTTTAATTTCGATAACCTTTGGTTTGTGTATCCGTTTGAAGAAATACTAAGAAATCGATATAGCTATCTATACTTGTAAATAAAGTTGAAGTATCTCTTTTGCAATTTCAACTTTTCACTAAATGCATATGAAAGTATATACGAAAACTATATACCTGTATATAGAAAAAATAGAAAAAATTATCTCTGTGTCTGTTTGTTCCGGTTAATCTCTAAAACGGCTGGACCGTTTCTAACAGGGCTTTTACAGGCGGATAGCTGATGTTATAAAGACTAACTTAGGCTTACTTTAAAAACAAATAATATATATTTAATAACATCAAAAATGGAGGAAAAGTTGTACTTCAGTCGCAAACTTGATCCAATTAATCCTGAATACATACTGCATATATAACTATTTTTTTAAAATTCCTCAACACCTCATGCACTCCTCTATATAATGCAACACCTCTATAATATATATTAGTGCATTGTAGTGTTGTGTTGATGTTTGTTATTATTAGATCCGACCCACAAACGGTAATTGTAAGATTATTCAATAATGGAGTCAGTGGGTCAACGAGGTGCGCTAAGCATTCATCACATTCAACTCTGATATTTGTTTACTATGACGTATATGTAATATATTTCTCGATTATTATGAAAGTTTTCGTATAGTTCATTTTTCTCGTCGCCAATTTTAATTTTAACGATTCGAATTCTATTATTATTTGTTTAATGTTATTCTGTAATTTATCTTATTTGGTTATTTATAGAAATATTCTGTTTCAGGTACGGAAATTATGCGGATGTAACATCCAAAGTTACGATGGGGTGGCCCTTGTAGAGGTTTATGAATGCTAATAGCTTTAAAAGGGAATCGCGGTGCCATTTATCGTTATATAAGAGTTAGAAGGAAACATAATACAGGGCTAGTGGGTGAGGTTTCGGTTTTTAATTTATAAAATTATTTATCACCTATACCAAGTAACGAAATAAACCCTTCTATAAACAATCTTGTCTGAGGAGAGGCACACAACAAACTCAGCTGGATATTTATTTATTATGATCACTGTTTCACAAGCGTCAATATATAGCATATTTACGAACTTGAACAAACATACAATGTATATTTGATAATATAAAAAAAGAAATGTAGCAAAATCTACGAGATTATTTATTATATCATAACTAAGCTAGGCATGTTAATGGCGAAATCTTATAATATTACATAACATAACAAATTTGTTTAATATAGTGTGTAGAAAATCAAACGAGGACGGTCGTGAAAGCATCTCAAATATAAGTTGTGTACAAAGTTTCGGGTCCCATAATGACTGACGGAAGATTGATCGAGGATTGATCGGGACGAGATACGGAACCGGTCGGTATTCAAACGACCTGCATCCCGTCTCCGTCCAGTTTTTAATTACTGCGGAGACCGCAGCGCTCTGTTTACTGTAGTTAAACAAGTTTTTTCCCCCCACTTTACTCTGCTACAGATTTAATCTGAACAAGTTTTGCTATATTCAGTAATCGCTGCGAACTAATTAAGAGCTTTTGTTACTTCGAGCGTTAATACGGATATTATTTATTGGTTTTTTTTATAACGATCCGTTATTAAGTAGCTGTTTTTAACAGGTTTCGTCTCATACATATTTATGTACTGCGTTACAACGCAACACTAAAATGGTTTTTAAATCTTTCTATAGAATAAACAAGTAACTCCACTAAATGAAATGAGTTGAACTATTCATTTATTATATAATTATTTATTTTATCAACGTTAACAAGTTTATAAGTCAAATTGGCACTTTGTTATCGATTTTTACGATGACTATATGACAGTTATGTAATACTAAATCTAAATACATTTATTGATTACCTGTCTTTGTCTCTAGAATAATTCCTAATTTGATAAAACGACATTTATTATATATTACCAAAAGATTTAAACTGCAGTATAATGTCGTTCAAAGGGGGAGGATGGGGGGGGGGATCAAGAAATAATTTTTCTCACCCCAAGCATTCTTCGGAGGCGACGGGGCGAATCAATAAACCTATGTCGTTGTCGTCTCGTAGTCGTCACGTCGGTTACGTGAGACGAATAGTGGGTATGACGCGATACGTGACGAGGAAAACGTAATAGTATCGGATTCAACTCATTCCACTCCGTTATCGATATTGCATGTAAATAAATATTTATCCGTATCTTCCCGTATCCGCGGTCGTGACTCGCGACATCTTGAGATTACATTTTATCGTCACACTTAAATGAGCTATGTAGGTATTTTTTAAATAATATATTTATTAAGTAAGTATGAAACATTAAGTGAGTAAATATTCAACTGAGGACTCGAACCGACATCCGTGCTAGAGTGGCTCTCCGTATTGAAGTATCGTGTCAACACTCGACTTCAATTAAATATTTTATATACATATAATCATCGCTGAAGGGATTACCTAAAAAATATAATAGGTGGTTAATAAATAGGTCTTCAATATATTTGTGTTATTGCACAGACTCCCACGTTGTTTGATAAAAATATGTTATTGTAAGTAGGTACCTTTAAAATTATTTATGATATTTTAATACTTATTCAGTTGTTCCTCACTTCGGAGTGATGAATTGAAATAATAAAGTTTTGAGATTACAAAGTTGTTTATGCAGGAATGGTTGTTACAACAATGAGACCGACCGGGAGAGGATTAATATTACAAATTTTCTACTAACTTCGTTCATGTTAAATGAAAATTTATTAACAGGAACCGAACCTGATACCTCTGAAATATCTATAAGTATAAATAAAGTTGAAGTGTCCGTTTGTAATTCTAAATTAACAGCTTTTTACTATTTGTATATAGAAGTAGGTATATACGACACTTAACTTATTTTTTTTCTGTCTGTCTGTTTGTACCGACTAATCTCTGAAACGGCTGGACCGATTTTAACAGGACTTTCGTTGACAGTTACGAAGAGTAACTTAGGCTACTTTTATAAAAAAAACATATCCCGCGCGAACGAAGTCGTGGACACAGCTAGTCTTATAATAAATTATTGGTAGTAAGCCGGAACTGACTCCATAATTTCACTTGCAAATCAAACGTTGTGGGGCAATTCCTGCTTCACAACTTTCATTCTCATTACCGATCGCGTTATTTAAAAAACAACCTTATGTATTACGTAAATAGGTTCAAACTAACGTACACATCCACTGTTTGGCTTAAATCAACACAATGTGTTGCGACATTTTATGGCGCGTGCGAAATTACCAGTAGAAGAAATGTTACGTATTCTTTGTTATGCCAAATTGTATTTGTTTCATGGTTGTTTATTTTTATTATTCAACTAGCCGCGCCCGCGACTTTGTTCGCAATGAATATGTTTTTTAAAATGGAAGTAGCCAATGTTACTCTTTATAACATCAGCTATCCGCCACTATTCTGTCGTTTCAGAGATTAGCCCGTAAATCCAGACAGACAGAGACAAATTTTAAAATTATTTTTTATGCCAGTACTTTCATATGCATTTAGTGAAACAGCTGTTAATTTGTAATTACAAGCAGACACTTCAATTTTATTTACATGTATAGATATAAATAAGTTTATTATACATTTCTAACTTCATATTTAGCGTAATAATATAACATAAACCAGGTTAATGATATTCGAAATTAACGAAATGATATTAAAATATTAATTTTTAAAATAATAGTTGAAACATTGTTTTATTTTGGTTAAATTTAAACTAAATTTTGATTGTTATTAAATAAAAGTAGCCTGAAATATTCTGCAGATACAAGATATAATTCCACTACTTGAAGGGCAGTTCAATAATGTCAATTAAATCAAATAGGACAAATTGTTTGTTAGTTGAGTGGGCGGAGCTAACGAAATACATAATTCGAAGCATTTATTATTACAAACTGTCGCTACTGAAAGTAATACACGTTAAAGTCGCTATAGAAATAATATAAATGTATATAATATGATTATAAAGAACATTTATATGCAATTATATATTTATTATATAAGTAAGCAATAAGAAAAAATATTTGTAATTAAAAATGATTTAAAAAGAGATTAAAAATGAGTTTATACATATCTATATATATTTTATTTATTTATTTATATTTATATCCATTTTGAATTAATATTGATCACTCGTGTATCAAATGGAAGTGTCAGGACTGTGATATTATGATATCGAAATAAGTTGTGTATACACTCTCCAACTTAAATTAAGTCTAAGAGTGTCCCAAACGCACTGCTCTGAGAAAAAGCACACAGAAAATCAACCGGATATTTATTAACACTAAACCTACCGACAATTCTTGTACACCTGTTCCTACCGCACGCCGTCAAATTGACCAGTAATTAAAAGTTATTTTATTATATAACGCAGGTAATAATGGAAATAACTAAAAATAAAGAGTGTAGAAAACATTATATGCACATTATAAGAATTGTCATGTAGTTTGATAACGATATTATAACGTTTAAAAATGTGTAAGTTTTACAAAAGTTTAAGAACGGTCAATTTGACCGATACTTGTAGGTTTAGTGTTAATTGTGATCGCTGTTACACAAAGGATATAAAAAAGTATTTGCGAGATTTAAAAACAAAATTGATAACGTACGAACAATTATAATAAAACGCCAACGTAACAGCGCCATGAAAGCCGTAGAGCTACAAAAAACATAAATCGTTAACATAAAAGCGAATCTGCATAGAACAACCGTATCGGGCTGCAGTCGGCCATAATAATCAATTCTGAAGAGCCATTAGTTTACTGCTTTAATCCTATGTAGCAGACAATTGAATATAACGATACAAAGCACATATATTGTGATTCATTTGAATTATGTCGAAATTGTTAATGATTATTTACATATAAGTGGCAAAAATAATTAATATTTCATATTAAAACATTAGTGATAATAAAATATGTTTAATTTATATTTTATTAACAATAATTCAGAACTACCCACATGTAAAATTAAACTGAAAATCCATAAACGTTACAATATTCCACGTAAATACATTAAGAGAGCTCTGTCTCGTTTATTATTACAATCCGATCAAAAGGATTACCCGGATTAGTTTATACGATGTCGATTGTACTACAATAGTTAATGAAGTTTCGCTAATAGGTGATTTCACAAGCGATTTCCCTTTTGTATACCGAAACGCCATTCAGTACGCCGGAGTTAATTTTTGCGCAATGTACATAGGCGCCGTATCCGCCCTTGATTCAGCTGTTTCATCGTATTATTGGATTTGTATCGTCTGTTATATATATATTCGGCACTCTTTTATTTATTTATATATTTTTTACTTTGAATCAATACTGATTACTTGTGTATCCAATGGGAGTGGCAGAACATACTTATCGATAAAAGTACACTCTCCAACTTAAAATAAGGTTACGAGGCTTCCAAACGCACCCTGCTCTGAGAAAAACCACACAACAAACTCAGCCGGGTATTTTTTAAATTGTGATCACTGCTTTACAAACGACAATATTTTGCCGTTTATTAACAACTAGAACCATCAATTGGATAAGTCACCCTAACGAATAGTTAATAATAATACAAAACAAATCCAGTATAACTATACAGTATAATTATACAGTATAATTATACAGTATACAGTATTTTAAAAGCCTCGCCATGACACCTCCCTTCCCCCGTCACGTATGGCTAGCTGACGCTTAATTAAATTCACGGGGGTGCCTGGATCACTGATGAAATATCCGATACCATTTGGACACATTGAACACATCCATGTAATGGGTTGAAATCTTGTATTATTGTGGCTTGAATCTGGTAAATTTATGATAATTGTCTCCAATATCGGGTGTAATAGTCCATTCAAATTATAATGACGTCACAGTACTTAGTACTGTTAATAAATTATAATGGAATAATCTAATCTAGAAGATTACTGGTACAATTTTTATTTTCATATTTTTAATGTATTTTTTATAATACACTGCGTTATACTTATAGGATTATCGACTTTTGTCAGTTTTATGTCCATTGTATTTATTAAGGAAATAATAGGGAAGTCTCATTAAAAGTACTATTTTTATTTGGAATTATCTTTTATTCCACACTAAAAGATAAAACCGTAATAAAAATAGATAAACCGGTGAAATGGTTGTCATAAAATGTATATTGATATAAAGATATCGAACAGTTCTGCATATAAATTGTAAGCATAGAAATACGTATATAAAGTGGGTTGTTCGTTTGTAACTGAAATGCAACAGTGCAGTATAAGTTTGTTTTCACTGAGCACAGAATCCCAACAATACGTAACAGATAAAGTCTCCTGACGTTGACACTTGGCTGCCTTTGTTCGAGATGAGAGAGACGTGTTAACTAAATTGTCCTACATTACAGACTTAAATACAAAATCTTGTTGTTTTTTTAACCTGAAATATATAAATACATTTACTACAGAATATTTCTAATTCGCCCTTCAGAAACGTATTCTTTAATAGATTTTTTCATACTTTACAATAAACGGAGTATAATTTACTTATCCCATATAATTTATAAATTCGGATCTAGATATACATTACTCTATGGAATTAATAGAATAATGAAAGACATTACACTAATCCGTCTTAATGTGGTACCAATTATCTTTACAAATAATATAACTAATTGCCATCTATTCCTAAAAGTTTGATTACTCTGTGCAAAATAATACAGATCACTGTTGACCGCATACTGGAAATGGATAAAATTTCGTTTGCTCACTCGACACCTCACTGTGTGTATCATGAGGTGGATGGAGCATTTGAATGCATTGTGTAGCTTTGAATATGTTATGAGATAGTTGTGTTGTTCTTTCATCTTAACGATAATGCCACTATTGAATTATATATAGCGCTGGAGCGGGGATAGAAGCATTTATTATTTGTTCGTTTCTTTGTATATAAGTATTTTTAACGTTAGAAACCGTGTTGGTGGTTTGTTTTTATTGTATTGAAGATATATGTAATAACTGGTTCGTAATAAATGCAGCCTCAATTTTAAATCTATTGAAATCGCCAAAAAATACTTGACTGCTCTCCCTGAATGTATGGAATATTCTTTCTCTCCGTTCCGCTCCCTGAACGTCAATAGCATCAGGCTTAAAGAACGTTCTGGTTACCAAAGCCTTACTCGCTTGCTTGCTTTTATGTATTATATAATACTCTATAAATAGCTTCAACGGATAAGCTTTTAAGCTGTTTATATTAAACCTCTTATAAATTTTCATAGATTTATTATAGATATAACTTGTAAAGGTCGGGTCAGAACTATAAATAAAGATCGACTATAAATATGTCAAAATGTAAAGGTAAGATTAAACGAGTGTTTGATAAAATTAATCAAGATAAAAAAAAGCTGTCAGTGATTTAGGCGTCAGTCAGCGTGAGTTGAAGCGAGCTGCACGAAAAATACAACTAATCCTCGGATTTACAGCTCGGCTCGCGATTATAAAGCTCGGAAAGCCTATTTCGTAACTTTCAGTTTGTGTGTACGTTTGGTGTTTGGTAAAAATTTTTGCACTCAATACGTCCTTCAAAATAGTGGAAAATGTTTTTGAAAGCAATTTCCGAATTACGATTTGATAAATAAATGGTTGTTGTAATTAATTAATTCTAGTATTTCTAAAGTTTAATGTTGTTCATTTTGATTGATGAAAAGAAAAAAATCTTAGCAACCGTAACCGTAGTACTGTAACGGTGTAATAATACGTCTTAAATATTTCTTTATTCTATTCGAGGTTCAATAATTTTTGTTAGGGTCACGTTTCTTGACCCCCGGCGGCTGGCAATGCGACCTCTTAACCGGTGTTAAAGTCAATTACCTCCGACGATACAGATCGCTCGCAGTCCATCCTTCGTGCTGTTTCTTATTAAAACTTTTCAAAAGATCTCCTCAGCGATACTATTTGAGGGATTTTAATAAATTAATTTTTAAACGAGACCGTTTTTGTTGTTTAATATACTTAATGAGATCGTGATAAAAAACTTTTCGATGTAACATCAAATTAAACGATAACAAAAAAAAACTTTGAGGTAAATTTCGTAGTTCATAATTAATTATTATGTTAACTTTTTTTGTTAATAAAATTGAATTTGTTAGAAATATACATACTAATTGTATCTTATACTGTAAGTACGCAAGAAATCGTGTTGGCGTGTACCTACTTACTGGAATGTGGTAGTATTGAGTTTTAAGGAGTATGAAATAATCCGTAGTGTCTATGGATCTAAGACTATATATATCATAATTATAAATATTAAAAATTACCAAGTCTCGTAGGTCGTTCCTTCAATACAATTGGTCATAAAAGTTTTCTCTCGTTACACATAACTTGTTTAGCTCAAGACAAAGGAAATAAAAAGTTAGTCTATTTGAATTCGCCTTGAAAGTTTTAATAGTGACATAAAAGAGGTTTTAGAATAGTTTGTCGGTTAAGGAATATCGTTAAAGTTATATGGAAATACTAAAAAGGTTACATACCAACAACATACCGTATATACTTATTAGTAATGGATATTTTTGAACATGTCTGAACATGTTTGATATTGTATGTGTCCCGGATGCCAGGACGGTACCCCCGGCGTGTTGTAATGAGACAATTATGTGATTCATCAATTTAACTACGCAACTTGTGAGGCCTACTTGCATCCTTTGTTTGTAATCTTATTTTTAGGTAATATTTAAAAGTATAGTATTGTAATTTTTTTATATCTATACATGACTTTAATATGACATACATATTTTTTTTTTATTTTGTGTATATGTAACAGCAAAGAAATTCGAGCCAAGTGTAGTAATTAATAAGCAAAATAAATTATAGTTAGAATTACGTTTAAATATTAAAGTTTATTTTAGTGTAAAGAATAAAGGATGCTATAGAGAAATTTTGATCCTATGAATCATATGAATACAAAAATTACCATCAATCTAAAAATGTATTTCATAAAATCGATGCATAATACCTGTCAAGCTCTCGTCGGTGGTTGGAAGTTTCAATTCATGGCGAAGTCATCTGTCATCTGTCATCTCTAGGGCTGTCATACGTCGTTAGTAAATATGACATTAATTGATTGTTATCTAGTTTACCCCTACTATTTATTTTTACCAATTTTAAAAACTATATTCGTCAAGTCACCTTCACTTAATACCAATTTCAAAACGCTATTTAATATTGTAAAATTTTAACGTCTTTACAAAATACAAATCATCTACGATTGCGTAATAGATATTTTTAAAGATATTCAAACAGTTTCTATAGAGACTACAATCGCAATGGTATTGATATGTTTAAATAATATATAGGTGGGCATTAATTACCATAATATGTATACTTATGCGTAAAACCGGTAATAGTGGCGTGTTAATTGAAAGCATGCACACGACCGTCTCGCTCGGCGGGTCATCGTGCTGTGACTCATTTTGGGTGTGTGCGGGGAGACCTGCGCGTGCGCACACTGTGCAACCTGTATTTGAAACTAATACTCTAAACTTTATAATGTAATTTAGTATATATAATATTGATAATATAACCGTTTATACGGTAATGAATTGTAATAAAAGATTACCGATTTAGATATGATGGAATTTATTATAATCTCATATAAAAAAACATATTTGTAAAGTAGGGTTTTGCATGTCTCGTAATTCGACTCATATTGGTTTCTCAATATTAATAGAGATATTTTGTTATATTTTTTCCTACTGATTTGACTGCTATTGAGAAGTACCAGTACAATACAAAATACTTGCATGCCGCAGCACTAAAATACATCGATGGAAACCGTTATACGTATACGAGTACGTTGTTCAATTAAGAGCCGGATTGTAAACGTAACGCAAGCTTTGAAATATGATATTGGCGTGAGCTCTAACACTGCCCGATATAAATTCCCCGTACATGACACTACCGCTACCTCACTAAATAATATAAACTGACGAATATAATACATATATACGATTGTAATATTGTGATCATTTTGTTTACCGAAAATAAGTGATAGTTTTAATAATGTATTAAACAGCGCCAAATGGTTATCTTTAAGCAAAGGCTTAAAAAGAAAAGTCTTTTAACGAATTCCTACATTTATTTCGGGACCACATATTTATATAATAAAATAAACGTATAAAAGTTCGCTAATTCTTTACTTTTATATTATATTTCAATGGCGGTCACAAATCCCTTCATTCTTCGTACCCACGTCACCCGTGCAACTTGTGACCTTCCAGTAATTGACAGACAGACAAGGGTACAATCTAATACCATACATTACCTGGTCAAAAATATATAATGAAATATTATATATATATCAAAAATTATTAACCTTCAATAAACATAAGAAAAGATAAGTCGATGCCTCTAACTGAACACAGTTTTGAACGTGGCTTTTTTTTTTTTTTTTTTTTTTTTTTTTTTTTTTTTTTTTTTTTTTTTTTTTTTTTTTTTTTTTTTTTTTTTGTTTGTCTCTGCTGTTAGCCCTACTGGCCATGACAGCGTCACCGGAGTAATGGACGGGTGCAGAGACCCGCCCTTGAAAAGGGGGGCCTGAAGGGCCCCAGGGGAACGCGCGTCCTGAGGGCGCCTCCTGTGAGGCTCGGACCACGGCTCAGGACGCCGTTAGGTGGGAAGCGAGGGTTGGATGTGGGTTAGAATTTGACACTAACGTCCTCCGACGGCAGAACGCCGGAGCAACGTGCTTGGATGGGGGCCTCGTCTTCGCCGGCGAAGACGCTGTGTGTGTGTATGTGTAGTATTTATGTTCGCTTTGCCGCTTTTACGTAGCGTTCCCTAACGTAATCGCGTCGTCCGGGTCGAAAAGTACCGACTTGGGTCTTCTCTTTCTGACTTTAGGAGTCTTACGGGCCGTGTATCCTGTGGCCTTAACCACCAGCGGGTTTGGGTGTCCCACAGCATTGTCAAAGTAGCTTTTGGAGAGCCCCTTGAAATACTGTGCGATCGTCGGTAGATCTAAGTCTCTGTGCAAGTCGATATTACGCATATACCACGGTGCTCCAGTGGCGAGCCGCATGAATCTGTTCTGAAGCACCTGAAGGGGCTTCAGGTTCGCGTGAGCGAAGGCAACGCTTGCATAGGACATGACGGAGCGTATGCAGGCTTTGTAAAGTGTGACCTTATTTCTAAGGGACATTTTACTCCGCTTGCCTAACAGGGGATAAAGTCGCCCTAGGATAAAGGCCGCTCTGTTGCGAACGTCCTCGATATGTGAAGTGAATACTAGCTGTTTGTCCAGCGTCACTCCTAGGTACTTGGCCTTGTTTTTCCAAGGAATCGGTTTGTCAAAGAGTTTAATCTCCGGGCCCCTTGTGGATCGTGACCGTTCAAAGAGTACCGCGGTGCTCTTCTCCGGGTTCACCTCAATCCTCCATTTCCGAAACCAGTTCCCGAGGGAGTCGGCTGCGGATTGGAGGCGTTGAGAGATCTCATAAGGATCCCTTGAGGATGTGTAAATTGCGGTGTCATCCGCGAACATTGCTAATTCTACTTTATAACGCGGCCTAGGAATGTCGCTGGAGTAAATTGAAAAGAGAATTGGTGAGAGGACTGAACCTTGAGGGACGCCTGCCCTGATGGGGCGGGGAGTCGACATCACGCCTTCCACTCTGTAGCGGAAGGAGCGATTCGACAGGAAGTCCCGTATGATTAGTACGAGTCTGTCCGACACCCTGAACTGGTATAGCTTGTATACCAGTCCATTGTGCCAGACCCTGTCGAATGCCTTCGCTACATCGAGGAAGAGCGCTCCTGTCCTACGTAGCTTGCGGCACAAAGTGGCCCCAGAAAGGATGTGCTCCGTGAGGCGTTGCACCTGGTGGGAACTGGAATGATAGGCTCGAAAGCCAAACTGCTCATTTGGGATGATGTTCAGTCTCTCTACTTCTGACTTAAGTCTACTGAGGATAATCCTCTCATAGATTTTCCCTAGGGAACTAAGGAGACTAATTGGACGGTAACTAGTTGGAAGATTCCGGGGCTTACCCGGTTTGTGAATGCCTATCACTATGGCCTCTTTCCACTGGGCCGGAAACCGGCAACCGGCCAGTAGAGCATTAAAAATATTAACCATTAGGTAAAGCAAAGGAGGCGGAAGGAGTTTGATCACTTTGTTGGTGATCCTATCTGATCCTGGCGACTTTTTGGCGTGAAGCGCCTTAACTAGGTTCGTTACCTCTTCGAGGTTCGTTTCCTCTATGGGGGGACCTGCTGGTGGTTGAGAGCACATGACTCGAACAGTGTTGTCGACGACTTCGACATGTTCGCGTTCGACCGGTTGCGTGCTAATGTTACACTGGCTCTCTAGGCTGTCGGCTAGACATTCCGCTTTGTCTCGGTCGTCGAAGGCGGGCGTGGAGTTAGGTCTATCGAGCGGGGGCATTGCCGAGACAGTTTCGGCTTTCAGGGCTCTCTGCAATGACCAGTAAGCCTGGTGTGAAGGAGAGAGCTCTGAAAGCTTCTTGTCCCAGCCTCCATCTCTAAAGGTGTCAAGAGCTTGTCTCAACTCCCTTTGGAGGCGGCGTAGCTCCCGTCGATGTTCGTCTGTCGGATATGTGTCATGGTTCCTGATCGCGGCGTTTTTACGGTTAACTAGGTGCCTAATGTCCGGAGGGAGTGCACGGCTCCCATCGAAGGTTGCGCGGACCTCCCTCGAGGACGTTCCTATTATGTCTGATATATGGTTTGTGAATCGCGTCGCGGCTTTTTCAGCGTCCTCGACCGTTACGATCTGGTCAGGTATTTCGTCGAGGTGCACTGAGGCGGGGGAGTGGAGTTGCTCTTCTAGCTTTCTCCAGTTGATTATAGTTTTTAACGCGGGTGTCGTAGGGTCGAGGGGTCCGAGCTGGATTAGGACTGGTCGATGGTCGGAGTCTAGCTCGGATAGTGTCTCGATTGATCGCAACTGAAGCGTTACGTCTTTCAAGAGCGCTATGTCGAGCACGTCAGGTGTGTCGTGTCGGAAGTCCGAGTCAAAGTATCGCGTGGGGCTCAAGGGCGCTATGATCTCAAAGTTGAGACCAGGCGTGTTGCTTAGCCTATCAAGGAGACGTCCTCTAGTATTTACGATTCTAGAGTTCCAGCGGGGATGTTTACAATTTAGGTCGCCGGCCAGAATGGTTGCGTTACCTAATTGGAGTAGGGACTTAAGGTCCCCCTCTAGTAGGTCCTTATTCGGGGAGAGGTATACTGATGCTAGTATGATCGGCTGATGGCCAGTCATACCCACCTGACATAGTGACGCCTCTATGTTAACTAGTGGGGGCGGATCGAGCGGGGTACAATGAAGAGACCTTCTGTAGTAAATGATGGTTCCCCCCATCGCGGTTGCCCTATCGTTCCTAACTGCGTTGAAGTTTGCGATGCGCGGATCGCGGTTACACGGTTTTAGAAAGGTCTCTTGGATTAGCAGTATGTCTATCTGGTGGGTAACTACGAAGTCACGTACCTGATCTATCTGTTTGAGCAGTCCGTTCGCGTTGAATGTCACGACAGTCAGAGAGCGAGGTTTTATTCTACCGTGTGATGTCATTTAAGATGACATTGTGTGTTTGTAAATTTGGCTGATTAGGACGGCGTGCTTGAGGAGCACATCCATCCGCGCGGGGGGATTCTTTTCCGTATCCCTCATTTCGTTCGAGAACACTAGTAGCTCCTCGATGTCTATTACACCGAAGAGGCTTGAGACGCACGCGAACGAGCCCGCAATTCCGTCGGCGGAATTGCGTACCGGCGGCGGCGGTGTCGGTTTCGGCGCGGGCGTGGGGTTCACCCTCGGGGGTTTCACCCACGCGTTCGCGGGTGCCTGTGGGGCCTGGTTTGCCTGAGGGGCCGCGGCTCTTCCCGGGGCTAAAGGAGCCCAGGGAGGCTGAACGAAGCGCGAGGGGATCCTCGCCGGCTGCGTCCTGCGCGGTGCTTTGGGGCACCCGCGGTAATTCGCGGGGTGGCCCTTCTGCTGGCACAGGACGCAGCTGGGAGGATCCTCCGGGATCGGTTGTTTCCGCGGACAGTCGGCTGTCGCGTGGTCGTCTAGGCATTTAACGCACCTCGGACGCGCGTGGCAAAACCGTTGTGAGTGGCCGTAGAGCTGGCAGCGATGACACTGCCCGGGAAAACCGCGACCGCGAGGGGGTTCGACCCTAAGGCCGGAGAGTTGGCAGATTGCCTTAACATTAAAAATTTGCTTTCCTTCCGGGGAAAGCTCTAAATGAACCAGCACGAGCTCGAAAGGAGCCCTAGTGGTCGGTCGGTACATACGGTGTACCGATATGACGGGATAAGATTGGGACTTAAGGTCCTCGTAAATCCGCTCAGCCGGGATCTCCACGGGAAGGCCCCTGATGACCACCGTGAGGCGGCGTTCATCTTCCAACGCGAACGTGTGGTATCCGTACCCACGTTCGCGTAGGAGCTTGGTCAGACCACGGTGGTCTGATGATGTCGCGGTTTGAACGCGAATGCCCTGTATCGTCGAGCGGGCCGAGGTGTAGTAGAGCTTTCGCTCCGTCATGAGGGTGGACACGGTGTCCCACTTTGACTTGTCCCTTATGTACAGCGGCGGCGGGGACTTGGCTGCTGAAGGTGCAGGCGCTGAGGGCGCAGAAGTCGCGGGCGCAGAGAGCGCAGAAGTCGCGGGCGCAGAGGGCGCTGATGGCGTGGGCGCTGAGGGCGCGGACGGACGCTTTGCGACGTCGCGTGTCGGATCCGGAACCAACGATTGTTCGGGTACGGTAGTTGCGGGCAGCGTGGCGCGCTTTCGCGGCAATATTGGCGAGGGTGCCTTTATCGCCTTCCTTTTAGCAGATTTGGACTGCACGGTCGTGAAACCGTCGTCCTCCTCTGCGTCCGAGGAAGAGGATGAAGTCCTCGACTCGGAGTCAAATTCCATCCCCTCATGTTGGGAGGCGGATTCAGCCTCCATGTCGGAGGTTCCCTCTTCCGGCCCGGGTGAGTTTGAGCTCCCCGAGTCGGTGGCTTGCGCCGCGAATTCGCGACAGAGGTCAGGGTACTTCTTCTGCATAAAGCAGAAGAAGGCCCTTATGTTGATCTTGTCGAGGTCCATACTGGACCCCGATAGATAATTGGTTCTCCCTGCGGAGGCAGGGAGATGGGTGCCTACTGTGAGCCTATTATGGCTCCGTCCGTAGGTGACGGAGGTTTGTGCCTAACGCCCTATCGACTGTGTACTTACTCAACGCAGACTATACGACGAAGGCTTGGATCGGGTTTCGTACCCTAATTAGGGCGACGCCGGACTTTAGGACCCCTAAAAAGCGCAGCTGCGTTTCCGGGAATCTTGAGTCGGCTTCTTTCACTTCACTGACACTTTTTAACACAATGGGTTCTTTGGACCCGTATGGTACTGGCCGGTACTGGCCGGTACGGTACGGAGTGGTACGAACAACGTGGGTACACGGGAGCAGGTAGTCGGGACATGTGTCCGGTCCAACTGCTCGAAGCGGAATGTGAACGTGGCTTACGTTCAAAACTGTGTATCGGAAATATTTCATTGTTAGTAACTTTAAGATTGTCAGAATTTAATGTCATAGTTATGAATTTGAAATATGATCATTTGAACGTATTAATTACGGAAGATTTATGTGTTTTATATATACATTATAATCGAATGTCATAAGGCATCATATATAGATAGATAACCGGACACAGAACGAGGTTTAAAAGATCATAAAAAATATTTTATTTTTATCGATTACATAAATATAAAATTTTACTTTTAATACCCGTTTCCGGCTTTTAAGCTTAAAGCAATGACCTAGATTTTGAATTAGCCAATACGAAATATATTTCGATTCACGATTACCGGCCTCCGTAAGCGATACCGCTCTTTAGATGTAAATTGGAAAACACATTTTACGTAAGTTTAGATGTTTTTCAGTCATTAAAAGTAGAAATCTGTCCAAGATCCTTACAACAAACTTGAGCAGAGTGTTTAAGACGAAGGTCAAAGGTAATATATATTAGCACTATAACTTTTTTTTTATATTAATATATTTTTTTTTATTTCATCTTACGAGGGCATTGACAGATCATTTTTTAAAACAAACATTTTATATATAATATATATAAATGAAAATGTGACAAAAAAATCTCATTTATGTATTATTATTATTTGTATGTATATTTTTACGTCATTAAATGTTACACTGTTTACGTTTCATATGCAAGTGCTTTTGAAACGTAAATAATATTGTATGTGAACTAATAAATACAAACCAACATTTTTGATTTTCCTATAAAAAAGTAATATATGAATTAAATGAAAAGGGTCATCCAGTATCCTCTGACCCCGCCCTCTCTAACCAAAACACTCTCAATAAACGAATGTCCTTCATTATGAAGCATTTTAATTCAAACAAGGAAAGTCGGTTAATAAATAATGTTCATAAATCAAGCGGTAGGTAGGTACTGTTGATTAATCTCTTAGATATTGGTTTCGTTTGAAACAAAGGGAATTCGGTTTGTTATAGAATATCTTTTAAGACTCGAATTTACAACTTTTCAGCTTTACTGAAAATTTTAATCTTTTGACCTTCATTGATAAAAGTAACATTAAGTTAAATTATAACAATGACTCTTAAATTATTTTACAAATTTGTGTAATTATATCTTAACGTATTAAATGCTCTAGATTTAATGTGCAAGTTGGATCGTTATCACAACTTACCCAATCACACTTATAAGTTGAAATAGCATAATATTCGACTAAGTTACTGCATTCGTACGGAGATGCACACGCATCTTGAATTATGAAGCCGTTAAAACTTACAATATTATATCCCACAGCTCGTATTAAGACGAGAGAACAATTTAATTTAACTTTAGAAATACCTAATATCATTTGAGTAAATTTCTTAACTGCCCCCAACAGTCGGTAAGATGTAACAATGAGGTGCGAAGTATAACTCGTATATACATTTACTATCTTATTCCCTCCCGCTTCACTAGGTACACTATTAATTTGTATATGAACTTAGGTTGCTATGGTAACCTTTGTGATATTAACTATTGTCATCGTAACTGTTGCTATGGTAACCATTACTATAGTAACTGTTACCCCCGCGTTAAGTGTTTAGCTCCTACAGGTTTAAAACTCGGCGAAATGCAAAAAATTGAAATTCGTTGGGATAGGAATTCGGTAAAATCCGGTCTTAGTAGACGCCTACGTCACAAAAGAAGTACCTATGTAAAATTTTAAGTTAATCGGACAGATAGTTTCGGAGATTTCGTGATGAGGCAGTGAGTGGTAAATATATAGTTCATATAGTTTTCATTCTAAACCGTTATATGAGATTTATATTTAAGAGGAAAAGAGACAGAGATATCGATTATAGAAAATTAATTAATAATTTTAAAACTTCCTCATATCATAAAGATCAATTATCACTAATTCTGTTTAACTGAGTTGTAAACATTAAAGTCCGGTGACAAGGATCTGTGAGTACTAGACCTTGCGTTTAACCACGCGCGTCGACACAAGGAGGTGTTATGTTGGTACATTATTATTTGTTTTGTTATATCTTCTACACTAGCAATAAATGTTAAATAGTATAATATTTCTTGTTGTATTGTCTCACAAATTGTAGTACAGATGTGCATACTAATGGAAAAATGCAATCTGTTAAATGGGTTGATGTTTTGTAAGAATGTTTGTCACCGTGAGTGAGTTTATAAAAATAAACTATTGTTTCTTTTATTAAAAAAAAAACCCCTCAAGGCAATCGAAGGTTGCTTCAATTGCATTATCTCGTTGCAATAACAATATTTCACCACAACGAAAGGAAAAATAATTATTTACCATGACATTAAAACATTTTTATCAATACGCGAAGCTTTGTTAATTAAGGACACCGTATCACGACCTCAGTATCACCTCAGCTACACACACCGCTCACATTATTGTTAATTGAATGCAAATGGTAATAAGAAACAATAATTTGACTTTTTCTAGATAGTATCCAATCCATCAAGTGCTAAATCAACTAGCACGCTAACATCGCATAGTAATAAGACAGTTAGCGTGCGTCGCCGTTGGAAACTTTTAACTAGCTATTTTTGAGTTCAAATAGTGACCTCAAAATTGGATGGCTCCTTAACTTTTACCGGCAAAACTATATTTCATTTCGAACATTACATAGACTATTAATTTTGTATGTAAATAAATTGATATTAAGCCGGTAGTTCGTCTGGAAATTTTGTTCGAGTTTTATTAGCGCGTTCATTCTACGTCCGTGTATAATCCACTTGTGACAAAAAATAAAAGCCGAGCACGACCCAGCGATTTTCACTAGTCTCATGAATAATTATATACAGGTGGAGTTTATTTTTTATATTTTTTTTTAAAGGATATTCACTTTTGTGATGAATTTTTTTTTATATATTTTTTTTTCATTACTTTACTAGGTTCTCTATGTTATTTATAATGGAAGGACCATGGCAGGTTGTTTTAGTTTAAAATTAAATTTATTTGTTATATAAATACCAAAAGTATTTGATTACAACTAATATGTATTTGTGGTCATTGGTGTGTGCGGAGTGTCACTGAACCGACGCTCATGACAATCTGAACACACCGCAACATTAAATGATGAATTAAAAGCTTTTTGTAATTGAACCGTATCAAATTTATAATTATATTAAATTTTGTATATTTATAATACTATTGTTATTGTCAATTGTAGCACTGGACTGTTATCGACTGGAACCGTGATGACAATTTTCATTTTATTAAATTGAAATTATGTGATACAAGATGTTGAGCGCGACTTCGTCCGCGTTTTTATATTACGCTCTTTTTTCCATTAAGCTCTTTTTCTCCGATATATATAGTTTTTTGTCCATAAGCTATCTTACTGATAATTTAAATTTCGAAAGATTTTTTTTTTAAAACGTTCATATAGTTTTTGAGATTACCCAATACACACAAAGGTACATACAAAAAAAGGTTTATACATTAGTATGTATTACACTCATTGTATTAATACTTACACGTGTGTGTGTGTGTGTGTGTGTGTGTGTATGTGTGTATACAATGTCAAGGGGCTACCTTCGTGTGTATTGTAATTACACGAATATTATAAGTGTTATTGACCGACGTTAGTTGAACTTTGTCCGACCTGTAATTGTTATGTAACCTCATATTGGCAAAGGGTCACGATGTATAGACGGTTATTGCCATTACACCATTATAGCGGTGAAAGTTTTATGTATTAAATTATATTATAAATAATTAATTCTATTATATAAAGTATATATCGTATATTGAATGTAAAGTATTTTGTACATGCACATATGTGTTCATGTTCATTAACTGTAGGTATTATATAAATTTATTGGTTTTAATTAAGTACACCGATAAAATCGCGGGTAAAGTTGGAACTTATCGAACTATCGATCCAAACGAACCGAAACACTGGACAAAAGAATATATATATATATATATATATATATATATAAACTATACATATATATAATATATTTGTATGTATAGCTGAATAAGTATTATTATAAAATATTTTATATTGACATATATTCCTAACATTGAAGTTTTTACCGGTGACTCTAAACCGGGTCTCGAGAGCCGTGTATACATCGTATATGCGAATTTATTTTCTACCTCCGGAACCGGGTCAAGTGCACTGAAAACATTTGAAGGCTAAGAATTATTTTGTCCACAGTCATGTAAGCGTGCGGAGCGCTTAACGAGCGGTTTCTTTGCTTGCGAGTAAGACGCAGTGCAGTAGGTACGGTACCTACCTATATAATGAGATTAATTATACTTTATAGAAATCTGTTCAATTCGATTTTTATTCTTAACAATAAATTTATAAATAATTTATAATGATAAAGGTTGTTAAAGGTCAAAATTATACGTATTATATTAAAATGTATTTGAGTTTCTTCATTTAAAAATATAATTTATATAGTTCAAGGAGAATCCCGACGCACGGATAAGTCTCCCTTTCCATGACTCGTGGAATATAAATCCTTTCGAAATTTAGGGCGACTTTGACTCGACTTTTAGTTTCCATTTTGCAAAACGGGGTCACATATAAAAGCTTGTACGTAACATATCTTATCCGAGGCGACACGAGCGTTAGAGAAATACCATATTATTAATGCGGTACCGAATTCAGGTCGCCCTGATTAGCAGCTCAGGTTTCTACAACTTAGAAACACCGAGCTATTTCTCAGCTGGCCTTTTTACTAATTATATTATTCATTGTTATTCTTACGGTGTTATATATTTTTATTAACATACATACATGCATAGAATTTTATGAATTTATATTCAAATTCAAATGATTGTAATAAATACAACATTTTAAATTTGTTTGTTCCCTTTGAGATATTTTTATATTGTCTTGTTTCTAACTTCTTAATTAACGCCATAGGAATCTGTCAAAAACTTATTCATTCTACATCAAGATGTTCAAGAGTATAATAATTAAATGTTAAATATCTTTAAATTTAAATTTAAAATATCTATATGCAAGTAGATTTTTACACGCACTTTTGAATCAATTACAACGTTAAAAAGGTCAGTATAGTCAGTCCGTGAGTACCAACGGAAAGCTGCTCTGCTGAGATGAGATGACCAGAAACGGTTGCTCTTTTTAAATGAAATTTAACAATCTTAGATGATGTATATTATAATATAAATCCTGCAAATGAGTCAACAACTTAAGTTCCGCATATTTCAATCCACTAAAAGCTATTAAACATTTTTATAGGATTTATTTAATAATACAATTTTGATTTTAGATTTAAAACTAAGAAAAGGAGGGTCTAAGATATCTTGTGGAACTTTATTATATATGCGTATAATAAAAATTTATTTAAAGTCCCTGTCAGATCAATTAAATGAGATGAAAAGCGATCTTAATGATGTTTGTTGATGAAACAGTAAACCTCATCCTGTCTTACGAAACCAATTTATCAGAACATCTTAAATATTCCTGTACCCAGTCTACGGATATCGATTCTCCTCCTTTACACACATTTATGAATTTAATATCAGCTCCTTGAAAAACATCGGTGTTGTGTTACTTTTACTCACACAATGTAGACGATCAAAATAAATCTTTAGATGCTAGCATTAGTATAATTTTGATATTTTTATTCATAAAATGGTATTTTTTGTTTCAGGTACCTACTGTTTTATTATTTACGTGCTTACGACGTTATCTTTCCGGTGGTAAGAATTATTATCTTTTTATTAAGATGTAATGCAAGATCAAGAAGCAAAGTAAAGTTAAGTATGTGCCAAAAAGTATGGTAAAAGGATATAAGTATCCTCCTCCTCATCCTCATCCAAATATCAGATTTCTCATTCATACATACATTTTTGTGTATTCGTTAAAATAAGAAAAAACTTGGTACAAATCAACATCAAGTTATGATCTTTCATACGGACAATTATTATATATATATATACAAGTATATACTAGAACGTAGAGAAGTAGCAAAACGGAAAATAGTTATGAAATGTGTCATTCCTGTATGAATAAAAACACATCTTTACGAGCGCTAACCATCCATCCATCTGCATAATACACTCGTTTCAACCGTATATATTTGTGGTTAAGCAAACATAGCTACGAAAATATGTGTGTATAAGAACACACTCACATACATATATGTATGATATATATGTTTTTCATTTCGAGAAATTACTCTTTTGTAATTTGGTATGACTTAACAGGCGATAGTGCTTCATATTTTGATTAAGTAGATCGTTTATTTTTAATAAAAATATTTACAATATATAAGGCACAGACGTTATACGTCTTCTCGTAAGACTTGATGATATAATAAACAGTAATAAATAAATATAATATTAAGTTTACATAAAAGTTGCTAAAAAAGTTAATCTCAAGTTTTTCTTATATTACATTATGAACTATTTATTTTGAACTGAACCGTATTATATTTTTTTCAGTATTTTGTAAAAACAAGCAAATCAATGTAACATATAGTAGTTTAAAAATGAATTATATATTTAAGAATGAATAAAATCTTATATATATATCAAGATCTGAAACAATGAGTCTGATCTGTCTTGAAACTTGTAATAGGCCGACCCGCCCGAGTGAAGTCAATCAATTGGGATAAACGACCGATTGATATTGATTAACTTATGGGACTCAACAGATTTGTATAAGGTCTTTGGACACGTTTGATAAGGGTGGGTGCTTAGCAATTTTTAAGTGTTATCACCCTTAAAAAGGGGGTGGATACACTGGTATGTAAGAATAATTAAGAAATGTATTATGTCCGTAAAAGAGAATACCACTTTTAATTGTATATTGATCGTCTTTCTTATTATAGAAAGGAAATAGTAGCTACTACTGCTCTTAAAGTAGAATTAGCCCTTTTCATACAGATTCAACTCAGGAATACTAAGAATCCCTTAATTAAAAAATATTTATTTTAATAGCTTTTTATATTATAAATTTTTATTGTCAATAAATGTAATAAAATATAAATGTTACACGTAAAAATTATTAATAATTAAACGTATCCCGATAATGTAATAATTAATTAATTGATTTTGTATTAAATGCTAAAGTGTAATCTTAGAACGTGCTCCGGTGACCTAGATTCTAATTGTTTCAGAAATTGTATTTCCGTTTGAGTTATTTACAAGTGTTCCCGTGATGTATTAAAAAAATTTTATTTAATTAATATGTATGTATGTATGAGAGTTCCATAAATACTAATACTAAAGATAAAATATTTATATATAATAAAAACAAGGTGAACATAAATATATATTAAATTAAAAAATTTACTAGAACATTAAATTAATATGTTCATTTATATGTATTAATTATATAAAATACTCATATAAATAAAATTGAAGTGTCCGTTAGTAATTTCGAATAAACAACCTTTCAATAAATGCATATGAAAGTATATACAGTATGTATTTATATAAAAATATTCTTTTTTTTTGTCTATGTGTTTGTTCTGTCTAATCTCTGAAACGGGTGGACCGATTTTAACAGGACTCTCACCGATGTTATAAGAACTAACATAGGCTGCTTTTATTGAAAAAAAAACATATTTCAAAGGAACGGATGTCGTGGGCACAATTATTTATTGTTATTCATATTGTTTAAATATTTGTCAAAAACTGAATTCAGTTTATTTCTGAACAACACTGACACAATTCAGTATATATTTTTACCGTGACCGGGGTCACTAGTACCAAATCCAATTAAGCATTGCAAACTTCATTACGTTGAATACATACGGGTTAATGGATACTGTTACTGTCCCTGGATTACGGAGATTATTCTATATATATATATTAGTGGGTAACAAAGAAAATTCATATAAAAATTACATATCTATATGTTGATTATATTTAGCTGTGTCCACGACTTATGGAATATGTTTTTTTTAATAAAAGCAGCCTAAGTTACTCCTTATAACATCAGATATCCGCTTGTAAGTCTATTAAAATCGATCCAGACGTTTCAGAGATTAGTCGGAACAAACAGACAGACAGATTTTTTTAAGAAGTACCATATATATTTTCATAGGCATTTATTTAACGAAAAGCTTTTAATTTGGAATTACAAACAGACTTCAATTTTACTTTTATGTATAGATATATTTAAAAAATAATAAGCTTACGAAATGCACGGAAACCCCTCAAAGTTTCTGCTTAGGATTAAAGACAACTCGAGTTGTATGAAACTTGAGTTACGGTATGAAAATTTGCATATGAATTACCGCCGGCGTCCGTATTACGGACCGGTCTCACACGCTATATATCACAAGCTGTTGCAGATTATCATTATTCTCTGACAATTTAGTTCAGAATAGTCCTATTTTATCTTGTTTTCGATTAACGTTTATATGTGATTCTTTATAGCTGAATCAAAGGTGATTTTGATATTTTTTTCCGCCTATGAGTGGAGCAGTTTTCTAATCTCTGTAGACGGTGTTGCAATTTGATTCTAGGTTTATTTATTATCATGACAAGACATATTTCACAGGTAAAGTTTATCTAAATATAATAATATAAGAAAAGAAGAAATATCATCAGAGTGATACCTCGTATAAGTCATAATTTTGCAAATAATTAAACCAAAATGTAATTTTCTAAGCGACCCACTGTTCCGCTTCCAATCACGTAATGGATGATAATGACTAAGTCCGCAGACACAACGACAGACGAGCACGCGACTACCGCTACTGACTGTACACTCGCTATTCGTATTACTTTAAAAATATGACACGCAATATGATTGACACTAACGGGATAAGTTGTTTTAATTTAGTAGAATACTTTTATTATATAATATTGCTGGAGTAAAAAGCTCTGAATACACAAAACAGACTTAAACGGTTGCTTTATTCACCCTTAAAATATTCAACCCCAGAAACGATGTTATCAACGAACTAACATTAATTGACACCCGTCGAGGGGTGATTACAGCCCTTAATCTGACAGCCATTGATTGATACGTCACAGCTATAATTTAACATAAAATACATTTTCATTATTTGTGTTTTACTTTACTAAATAGAGAATATTTTTTAATATAATATCCTTACTAAATTCTATGACAAGTACTGTTACTTTATCTGATATGATTGTTCCAAAAAGATGAAAAGCTGTTACTATGTATAGTAGAAATAAATCTGTATTAAATAATTCAAAAGAAATATATCTTGATCATATTTCTCAACGAACAAACGTACTACGGAGTAGCCGTTATTGCGTGCCTTCGCTCAATACGGTAATGGAGTAAGCCTACTTCCTGAGGGCCCATTTGGTTAATAAAACATCGCTTTTCTTTTTCTTTTACAATATGGAAAAAGAAACATTGGTTTTTAATTTTAATATATATGATAAAGTTTGTGTAGTAATTAAACCTCGTTGTTTTTTTACAAGATCTCAAATATACATTGCTAATTATAAGCTAACCAAAACTATTCCTATCCCTATACTCTGAAGCGGTTAACCGACCAGTTAGTTATATAAATATAGTTTTAAATGTAATTTATATCCCTCGGTCCATCCTCAGAAAGTCTTTAATGTTGGCGCATTTAAAACAGCGCGTCTCAACTCTGAAATAACTTCAATTAGCTTAAATAGGAAATTATTATAATATTTTTCGACTTGTTAATGTTTCATTATATTGTTCATTAAGTTAATAATTCAAATACACTTTGTGATAACATTTAATTTAAACTCTCTTATATTTAACTATGTATGTTATTTATAGTAAAATCACTTCATAATTAAACGGTTATTAAAATTCACAGCGTAAAGTAGTTACGCTCGACTCCGATCTGAAACACGTTGCGCTAATACATCATCTAATAGACCCTCGTACCTTTAAGGGCTTCCTTCTAATTATAATCCACGGGAGCCCCTTCAGTGTTGTGTTGCATATTAATTAAATTTACCTCCAATAATGGTAATTTGTGAGGTTAACATTAATGTTGTACATTAAAACTCTGATTGATTGACTAACCATTTAATTGACTCGTATTTTCGTTTAAGTACAAATATAGGTACCTATATTAAAAACTAATTGCTGTCTGAATCATGCTCTCTGACTGAGGGTTCTGATTTTTTTATATTATAATTTATACATTACAACGATTGAAAAGGAAAAATAATTGCATTGTCTTAGAACCGTGGATAACCAAAATGGTTTGGTAATTATTTTTGAAGCTTTATCATATCCAAAAAGCGACTGACTGACTTATATAGCATCAAGTCGGGAAATATATCTAGTCTTAAAGCTTTCTGATTATATCCTAATTAAGGTAAACTAATTAAATAATTGGTTTCAATAAATGTAATCATGATTTTAACGTCTTATTCTCTGATATCATAATTATGGTCCCACTTAATATTAATATCACAGATTTTAGGCTTAAAATATCTTACACTTGACCTTATTTAACTAAGGCTTTGCTCTTAATGGAGATACGATTGTACAATAACTAAAGATTGAAATCGCAATCAGTTTCTTGAGATATCAGTGCCAGTAACTAAATCAATTGAGTGTGTGGGTAGATTTGGTATCGATTTCAATCTCTGATAGTATCAGATCGTTTATGCATACGGCTGATAATCGATACGATATGTACTTTATCATTTGATAAGACCTTGCATTTTTCGTAGTCATACTTTTACATTTAAATAAGTCGAAACTTCACTTAGTTAAAATTGGATGTTATATGGATTCATTAATCTCTAAGATATTGCTGTTCGGGTCCCTCGGTAGGTTGTTGAAAAATTTTTGATGAAAGTAATTTTCCAAACCGTATTACGCTTGACGGGTCCGTCCCTAAAAGACCAAACTTCTCTTGATTTTGTCTTGAAAAATTACTTTTCTTCCATTGGTCGCGATTCTTGCTCCGCGGGATAAAGACAAATGAACCGACGAGTTATCTCCGGCCATTCCTTTTAATTCGCGAACCCAGTGGTGCAGGGTTAATTAAAGAATTAATGTTTGGGCCCCAAGGGTCAACCGTGACGGAAATTTGTCTGGGAGTTATAAATGGTCTTCTTTGTTTGCACTTGTATTGACTTCTTTCGGAGGGCGGCCACTGTCAGCACTCTGTTAATACTTTCCTACCTTCAAGTCACTAATCCCAGACCATAGGGAAATCAAATTGAAGATAATCAATTATTTGTTTTTAAGGCAAATTATAATATTTTGACATCAATTTTTAACATTCTCATCTCACTTTAGGAAAATATTGACAAATTTCTGTGTATTCAAAACTACTGTTAATAATATGTTTTATTATATAATCAAAACGCATCAAATGTTTTGTTTTTATCTGTGACAAGTTTTTGAGTCTTAACCAGCCTTGTCCAATCAGTATCAAGTTTGTAACTTGACAAAAACAATACAAATGATGAGCACTATCAATTTGTGAAAATACATGTTTTAACAAACCAATAATTGTATATCAAAATCAGATATATCGCTGATTTTGTTATATATTTGAGAAGAAAAAATCATTAATCATTTTTGGAACAGTCAAACTGGTCCTTCGAGCCAGATATCAAAATTAGCACTCACAGAGTATGACGTAATAGTTTTTGCAATTCTAATCATCATAATACATAAAAGAAACGTTTTGTTTAACAAAAGAACACGAAGCAGGCAGACTTTCACTCGACGATGCCACCATAGCATAAAAACTGCTTTCACTTCAACCAACACTGACTTTCAGAGGCGTAACGATGAAGGATCTAATATGAATGGATTTTGCGGTAAGCTTTTGAGGTCTTGTAGAAAGTTATGGCCTCAAATGGTTACATTGTAAAATATTACTTCCTAAACTTTACAATGCGGTTATAGCTTGTTAACGAAATTATAATCCATGATCGTCATAAGCAGTTTATCCTATCCCAATTAACTTATCCATATAAAACTTTATCCCATCCCTATTAACATATCCTTATAATTCAAACAGTATGTATATTTGAAAAATTCAAAAGTGTATAATGATTTTCCTCTCAATATGTATATCATGATGCGTGCAGCAAATGGCCGGCCGTATATTGCACCGGCGGATTAATTATGTATGTACATACATCCGGAGCGAACTTCAAAACAACCCAGCGCGTCAAGTCGAAATATGTGTTGTTGTTTTCATTCTTTACGTTTTATTATATTAGAATAGTTTAAAACTTTTTATAAATATATATTTATATTTCTTTCTCCATTTTCATCTATTGACTAATTTAATGCCGTTATTAGATCTTAGATAAAAATGATATAAAAGTATAGTTAAATTGTATTCTGTTTATATGTTTTTCATTAAATAGTCTAAGTTATACAAGTGAAAAATTCTAATGTGTAACCATTGAAGAGAGCTTTTGCGGTGAATTTGCATCTAGATGGCCCCAGAGAATGGCTATTCAAGAAACTCTTCCTACACATACACTATTACATTTACATAACCCTCAATGATTTTATTAAAATAAAATGTATACAGCTTTCAATTATATTAAGAAGCTTGTTTCTATACTCAGTGTTTTGATAAAAGAGCTTTAGGAGAAACTTTGTTTACAAAAACTGCAGAAGATACATTTAGATGTTTTAATGGCAAGGCAAAACTTATTTAATTGATAACATAATCTGAAAGAGTAACTCATTTAGCGCAAGAAAATTTAAAAGAAAATATTAAAATATTTACAATAATTGCTAGATGTATCTAGATGTGAAGTTTACTAGAAAATATTAAACCTGCCAATAGTCAAATCTTAATTTTATTAGGTTTTGCAGGCGAGTGATATGATATCGTACAGACAGACAGATTTTAAATTATAATATACAGTGTTTTTGACACTTCAATCTTTATAATAAATTTATGTAATAAAAAAACAGTTATAAATATTTTATTACCGTTCATTTCATTACGGTAGTAACTTATTGAATTATTATATATAAATTTAATTTATTATAATGTAGGTACGTATACATTAATGCGGGGTAACCATTCACCTCGTGTAGACACAAATAAAAGGCTATTCAACCGAAAACGTTTGAATAATACATGAGGCTTTAAGGCATTCTGGTTTTATGTCTAAATTTACATTGCCGACTGTTAAAAAAATATATCTACAATTAGGAAATTAATTAAAAAACTTTTAATATTTGTTTTACAATACTTTTAACATAATATCTATGTTTTTACAAAAATCTGATTAACTGTATTACTCTTTGTACTATGGGTAATGTTAGTAATCATTTGAAGTATACTTCCGTATCCGCAATATAAAATAATATGAACATTTCTATGAACGTAACTCCAGAGAAGGGTTTTATTTATGTCTTAAGCCCTTACAGATGTCATGGGCTTACACTTACCGAAAAATCCGAACCGACATAACTTCGGAACATATTATAACAATGAACAGGAAAAAGTAATAACAGAGATACGAAAAACAGTAAGGACTTAAAGAAAATAAGTGAATAAAGGGCTATTCGGTTACTAAAAATGGGGAATTATTGATATAAAAAAGGGGGAAACGAGAGACAATAGCACTGCGTGGTTCGTTATGAAGTCTGGTGTAAATATATATTGCCTGTTAGCGTTATACTCACACACACGCACACTCCTACGAATACACCGTAACAGATTTTTATATGAGCAATTACGGTGATTACCCCAGGGTACCTTAGGGTACACATTGTATTCAAATTCAGTATAACATATTTTTCTAATGCTACACAAGGTTCTGGATTTATCCTATATTTATTTATATTACATGAAAACTAATTTTATATTTAACATTTTTTTATTTAATTTTTTATAAGTTATTTTCAACCTCTGTCACTATCGACCTGAATCCCGTTACGTATGTATTTCCCAAAGGACGATTCAGGGTGAGGAACTTTGCTTTTAAATAATTTAAACAGTTTTGTTTATATAGGATACTCTATGTTTGATATAGTGAGATTGTGTGTGATTATGGTTATTATATAATAATTTTGCACGTCGGTTATTTGCATAATTGAATTATATTTAATGTAGTTATATATTAATTTTATCATCATCCAATAGTAATGTTATTTGATCCGCGTCATTTCTTCTTCATTTTATGTACTTATAATTGTAATTGATTATATTCTATGTAATAGATTATATAATACATTAGATACTCTATTTTTATATTCCCTGGACATTTCTATACAAAAATACAATACAAAGTAGACAAGTAATATCAATATCCATATAAAAAGTTCTTATCGGAAAGAAGCAATCTCTTCCCGACAACTTTATATTGACAGAAATAAAAGTAATGCTGGAAAGAGAACATAATACAATATATCTTATAATCAATAATTATAATATTTATTATAATAATATTATTTAATATTATATTAAATTATATCTTACAGCGAAAACTACATTTTTTTTATCTAAACATAAAAATATAAAGATGTCAAAAAAGTATGAAGAAGACACAGACAACAATGAAGATATTTTTACAGATCTTTTTTGTCTAATTATCTTTCTTTCCAAGCTTCTCAAGATAATTATTAGACGGATTGTGGGGGATTTTTTAAACAAAGTCACTGACTGCTGCTAGTCTATATTAAAACACAATCTAGAATTATTTTTTTTTATATTTGTATATTATGTCCGGAAGAACGTTTTTAAAGAATGCCGTCGCATTTTGTAGTACATTACTGTCAGTATTAGAAAATGCCTTTACTGGAGATACGGATAATGCTGCTTCTCTTCCGGCAGTAATATGGACAGAATGCTGAAAATATTTTATTATAGTATACATTAAATAGATAGATCCAAAAATTGTATCTTAAGCATGAAAAATAAATTAAAATAAATCAAATATATATAAATTATCTTCATATGTAATGTCAAGAGAAATGTATACATAAATTTTTCAAATTTTAATCAAACGTCTCTGATTCAAAATCTGATTAAAATAAAAAAAATATGCGTGGTCATTAACTATCGACGTCTATTGAGGCTTTCACATGCCCCTTTGGGTCTCCGAGACCCTTTCAGTAAAGTCTAAGTCATACGAACAATTTCTCGCCACTCGACTCCTGCAGTGGCACTTTTCTAAAAGCGTATTAGTTTAGTTGAAGGGTTAAAGTGAAATTATACCATCGAAATATAAAAACCACTTGGAAAATAATGACTAGCATAAAAAGGGATAATTATAGGACTTATTGGCATCCGAAGCCTTTTAGCCGCTTATGACCGCAGCTATTTCGAGAGGCTTTACTTCTTCTGTTCTGGAACGAGCAGAAACAAAAGTAATACAAATAATAGTGACTACTAAAAACTTTTTATATATTACATTTATTTCAGTAAGTAAAAATATCTGTCATATTAAATAAGTAAGAAGAATTTTAGTTCTTAGACTCTTCAGATGTTTCTTGGGGAAGCGCGACACGTGCCCTCCCGGTAATATAGTAAGTTTCCTTTACAATATTAAAGCTCTCATACTCGATCCGGGATCATAATTAGTGTTATGGTAATAGAGTTAGTTAGACTTAGTCTTGCTCGTGTATATGTTTAAACTTTAATAAACTTGCCTCGCGTCACTTAAATACATACCTACGTATAACAAGTACTGCGTTTGCTGTTTTTTAATTTAAGCAAAAAAGGGTTTTGAACTTTTCTCCAAGGGTGCTATTAAGATAAACTTTGAAAGTAATTAGGAAGTACTAAATAAGGATAGAACTTTGTATAACCCAAGCCCCATCTAAGATAAGCATTGATTAAGAACAAAACCATCCCAGGATTCACGTCTTTGGAATTTTTAAAACGATTTTCCTGGTTATTTCATTATCAAGATATTGTAACTTAAATTTTAAATACTTTTATCTATTACCTCATCAATTTTAATGGTTTTTACGCAGCACTAAAAATCAATAGCATTGTTCACATATAATTCTGTTAGTAATCTGAATCAGAATCTTAGAGTTATTTAAAATGCCCGTTAAAGTTAAACGACTAAGATAGGAGAAATAATCTTCAAATCAGCATATTCAGTGTTATATTTAAGCTTCATTGTATTAAATCGTTAACCAAGATAATGTCGTTAGATTTTTACGTAATAAGGTCCTGAAATGGTTTTTACCAGATTTTTTCTGTTTCTAACATTCTAATTGTCTAAGCGTTCAGAATTTAGAATGTAATTAATATTGATTAGTAAAATATAAATTAATTATGCTATGTATGGAAGCAATTTAATTAGAAAAAGTAATTGGAGGGTCAACATCGTTGGCGAAAGAGGAGACCCCGCGTTCAGCTATCAAAACACTCGACTCGCACTCCACGGGAGCACGCAGAGTGAAACATTACCATCAAAGGGTACAGACCACCCTTTATGTCCAGACATGAGAGGATAAAAAAATATATATATTTTTAATTTGGCCGGTCCTAATAAGCGTCGTTGGATTAATTCACTACTCAAAAGTTGAAGTTGAAGTGTTTTAGCTGTATTTTTTTTAACTTAATTTTTATGATAAAAAGCTTTTCTGTGTTTACTGAATGTATCTTATCGCATCGCGTTGTTCAAAATTGTACTTGTAACTAACATTTTAGATTTGATTGAATCAAAATATATTATAAATTGATATTTATAATATATTTTTAATAAATAATCATATATTTTTTTTATATTATCCTATTGCTGACAATTTTATTCAATGATTTTTAAAATATCGACCATTTGTAATTTTCATGCAAATTAGGAATAGAATTTTAAACAACAAAAACTCTTATGCATACATTTCATTTAGTCTGTGGTTTGAGTATATATTATACTATTTTTTACACTAGCTACCATTATTGAAGCGATTTCTTACAGTTTTCTAATAGAAATCAAAGATCGAGGTAAAGGCCGATTATACGGCCTAAATCGATTCAACGGTGACCCGGTACCTACTTTTGTTAATCAAAAGAAGTGACTCCAATTTCTATAACAGCGCTTAGCTGTTGGCCTTGTTGTAATATTATACTTTTATGTCTACATATTTATAGATAATTCAATTAATATTTCAATATATCCTCCTCAAATACTGCTTCAATAAATATCCACCTCCACAAAGTCACATGTACTAAATCATGTTTAATCTAATCGTGTGTGAGTTTTCCTTGATCAATCCGCGCTCCAGACTGCAAAACAAACTACAATATAACAGCTAACGGTATCCAAATTTGAATTTATCGTCATGCGAATATGTAACTTATTTATAACGGAATGGAGACCGGTTTCGTCTGAACCGTTTGTGTCTACAGTGACTTTATTTTATATGCAAGAGGCGAATTGCAGCCATCGTACTGAGTACGCGTCTGGTATTTGCATTAATAAAAATTTCCGTGTATGCATTCATTCGGTTAAGTCTTATTTTAACAATGCAGATGTATTCAACCTCTTTTTTATATTCAATAAATTTTTGAATTTTATATGTTTAAACCATTACGAAGTGTTTTTTTTTATTACTTTTAAACTAAAATGATAAAGCGCCATCTTGGTGTCTGCGTTTTATATGAATTCGAAAACTTCACGGGGTGAATAACTTAACCTATTATAAGAATAAATTTATGAACAAACCTGACTCAAAATTACAATATTATACAAAATCTTGACATGTTCGTCTTATAACCTTGCTTATATTCAAATGTATACATACTTTATAAACTTTGGCAATAGCTAACTTTACCCTTTCAGGGATCCGCAAACTTGGCTTCAAAGCTTTAGGCCTTGTTCATACTTTTTATATAGGAGGAAATATGAATAATATGAAATAAGACTGATGGAAAGTTGTTGGATCTTTTGAGGAACGGGGAGTAATGGAGGAGAGTGGAAGATGGAAATTGGCCTTTCAGCTTACAATATACGAAATAGCTTCTACAGCAGGCATAAGAGCTTAACGCGGGTCTTAAATAATTTTAATGTGTCAAAGTAAATTGCCCACATTTGGGATAACTTTGTTTGTATTCATTATAATTACTGGGATCCCACAAATTGTATCAGTATTGCATAAAGCCTTTAGATACAGTATCATTATAGCGTATCATGATCGCAATGGAAATTTTATTCGTTGATGCTGTTTTAATTGATTTGATTTGATACACATAAATGTACAAATATGAATTAGGCTTTACCCGTTGGTACAGTATTATACAACTAAATTTTCATAAAGATTTTTCGTATACTCTACTTAAATATTCTTATTATTGACTTTTTAATATTTGGCGTTCAACTGTTGGTGATCTCTATTTATTACGACTAAAATATACTTCACAAGGTTTCATAAAATATGTTACCAATTTATTTTCAATGTAAAATATCTATTAGACATTAAGTAAAGTTATTAAAATATATTTTATAAATCAGAAACACTACATCGATCAGTTGTACATCAACAGTTTTGTTGTCTGTACGTATTCAGTATAATTTTTAATCAACTTCTGGCAGCTATCCAGTAGGATTGTTGCTTAGGTAATAGGTACTTAAAAATATGGATGTTAGTTTGTTTGTGTGAATTTTTTATATATAACGTATAATGTTAACAATAGAAAATCAAAAAAAAAAAAATCATACTAATCAATTTCTATCAGTCGATATGTTTTATAATATAATATTTTCAAGGGTTTAAATTTTTTTTAAGTTACTTCCCCGGAGTCCGTTTGTCTGTGACTACAGAGGACTGCATGTTCAAAATTCCCGATCTAACCCGACCATTATAGCATATATAGCATTATCCGCATACTTGGCATGCTTTTTACGAAAACATCGTCTAACATTGGAGTATTATAACATATATAAAATTTAGATATATACTCTTAGAATACTTTTAACTTGTAGTACCATAGATTACTTAAAAATAATAATAATAATATTAGTAGAAATATATTACGTTACTTATATACATTACATCAAAATATAATGTATTTGATATTATTATAATATTAGCTGTGTCCACGAGTACGTTCGCACGGAATATGTTTGTTATAATAAAAGTAACCCAAGTAACTCTTTATAACATCAGCTATCCGCCAGTGAAAGTCTTGTTAAAATTGATCCAGCCTTTTCAGAAATTACCCGAACCAAACAGCCTGAGAGACTGAGATTTTTTTCATGTAAGTACCGTATATACTTTAATAGGCATTTAGTAAAATGCTAGTGATTTGAAATTACAAACAGACAATTATTTTTATTTATATATATAGATAAAAGGATTTATCCACTGATTCACTCTAAGGTGTTCAATCCTTTTAAATACTACTCATTTAATACGACTTTGACTGCATTCGATATGAAACTATTTTTAGGTTTAGGTAAATAATAAATCAATCTCTAATATATAATATAACTTTATTAGATTACCAATTTCCAATCACCTCTTGCGATACGCCGATTCGCAAATTGTAAAACTATTTGCATTCGTTCCAGGACGTGGCTCGCAGCTCGTATCTCGATAACTCTTGAGGTATTTCCACCTCGTCTCGGGTTTCAGATCGAGTCCCCTACGACATTACAAATATTGAACTGGAGAATTGAATACTCCACCAACTTATCGGACATTTTTATTTGTTGAAATGTTACTATTACTAAGTGTGTGTGTGTGTGTGTGTGTGTGTGTGGAGGCTTATATATGTGTGTGTTGATTACTGATTTATTTTCTTTTCAAATATTATAATATCGTATTAAGAATTCTATAATATTTAAGCTATTTTGGTATTTGTAATTTTAAAAATATTACATGTCCTATATGAAAGAAGATGGTTAGAAAAATCATCTTTTATAAAATAAATTCAGAGCTACGAATAGATTTCTAGAGCTAGAGAGAGATAGGCTACAGCTGTAGCTGTAGTCAAGGAAACGCTAGTTGAGCCTATTACAAAATATCATCCCATTTTGAATTAATCACTGACCCAAATCCGTTAATCGATACCTTAAAAGGTTCTGGAGCTAAGGTTAGCGATACACTGAAGTAATTCTATCTTAATTCATTTATTATTCTAATATCTCTGACAGTTAGAATTATCATTGTTTAAAACAATTACTAATATAACCTTGACTTTATCAATCAATTATACCATTATATTGCCTTGTGTGTTTTTATTACAGTTATTACAGAACAATTGATGTCCTTTTGTTTTTATATATATCCATTGTCTGTCCGTTAATCTTTTTTATCTAGTTTTATCCAACTGCGGCAATGAACCCGATCTTGAATATTGCAAATGTTAAGTAATTTTTTATTCATAATAATATTACTTAAATTTTTAATAATTTTTTTTTATCAAATTGTTTAATAATATATTTTTTTAATCTTATGTGCCAAGTGCGTCTTTTTATTAGAAATTGTATACGTACCAAAATAATCATGTTTAATAGAAAAAAAAATCAAATTAATTAAAAAAAGTTGAATATAATCAGAAAAGCAATAATCTATTTCTCTAACATTATTTATCTATTTCTATTTACTTTCATAAATATTTTAATAAAAAAAAAAGCCAGCGCGTTAACTCTAATCTCACTTGACCTAAATTCTATTAATTACATCGTAGCGACGAGATCGGAACAGAAGTCGCACTGTCACTAACGACAGCTCCATAGTGATCAAAGGACCGCTTCTCCCATGAATGTTATAATGTCCCGTTGTAAGACTCAATCAGCTCGAGTGGTCCGCCCCGTCCCGTTATCGGACCCCCCCTCGGAACGGGGCACGTCTGCTACTTTGTAACGTGTTTCAATAAATATATCGTCTACAAACTAACAGTATTTCATCCAATTAATATAAGTCATAAATTATTCAGATTTCTCCATTTTTTTTACACTTAATTGGTTTCGTTATTCGTGTTGTTGTTTTGAATGAAACATAGTCTATAAACATACATTCATACACACATAAAAAATAGGAAAAGAATACATGAAAGTTGTAAAAAATAATTTACAATAACCGCTACGAAAATTAATAGTGATTTTTAATTGTTATATTTTATACATACATACATACGTTGATACAATATGTTTTATAATTAAATAATAATGTCGATTTACAGAAGATATATAATATATTATGGGTAGTCACGTATAATTATATATATTTGATTATTGAAATGAAATATTTAGGTCAGTTATGTTTGGAGTGTGCACAAAATCATAATCTATTTTTATATTAATAGTAACTTAAGTATACAAATTCGTACAGAATACTGCAAAATGCGAGCGTACTGCTAAGAAGACATTCTCTAATTCTATCTCTCTCTCGCTCTCTCTCTCTCTACTCTCCTCTCCTAACTACTACTACGCTAAACTGAAATGATTGACTCGACTTTTATATATTTAATTATAATTCCTTTCTCAATATAGTTATAAATGCACTAAAATTTATCCCATTTTGAAGTAACATTTCTTAAAAGTGACGTGATTCAAGTCTCAATTTATTTAACTGTATTTTTAATCTAAATATCTAAAGATAAAAATATTTAAAACATTTCATAATAGCGCATTGCAGTGCCGTGTGGAGTGTGGAGTTCAGTTCAAGTGAACCTACCACGTAATACGTTAAAAGCCGTCCCCTACAAAATACTTTACTCTGATACCTACTATTACTACATATATAAAATTATCTACTATCTGTCTGTGTAAGTTTACGAGTAGTTGCGTTGTTATATTTCGTATAATGTATATAACTATTATCTTAAAGTAAAAGTTATAACATTGTGAAAAAAGTATCATTTAAATGTATGTTTAATTTGTCGTTTATTCATAACAACAGCTTATCTGCGGTTAATGTCTGCCGTTTCAGAGGTTTGCCGAAACAAACAGACAGAGAAAACTGCTAAAAAAATGTTTATTTGTAAATACCGTATATACTATACATATGCATTTATTGAAAAGTTGTTAATTTGGAATTACATACAGATACATCAATTTTATTTATACGTACAGATATATAAATATATATTCACATAAGTACAAGCTACATTAGCTTTTTACTTACATTATAATAAAAATGCAGGAGATTTTACGTAAAACTATTTAATAACATCAATCTACCCCCGGAAGTTCTTGTTTATGTTAAAAGCTAATAACTGGCTTTTAACAAAGATAAAGGCAATATTGATAACGTTAAAACTCTAAATCATTTATAATGTAATGTTTTATCGACCTCTGTACCTTATACTACACAATTAGATTACACTTAGTTTTTTTATACTTTTTACTCAGTCGTTTACTTTTTTCACTGAAGATAGAGCGAGTCTACAATCTGAAAATGCACACTTAGCTGAATTTTACCGATCAAAAGCACTCGTTGAAAATAAAGTAATATCTGCATAAAAGCGAAAAGGTCTCTTCTAGTATGCTCGGCGAGTGTGCTGATGTGCTGATGTGCCGATGTGCTGATACAAAGACTCACAAGGGCACGCGGTGCCCGGTGCCCTAGTTGGCACTACTTAGGTGTGACGTCACAGCGATGGCCGACTTTGTCTTTTCGTTCCTTGCCAAAAATGTTAACCGAACTCTTGCACTTATGCCTTCTTGTTCGTTGTGTTTGTGGTTTACAATGAAATTAATTCTGTTTTAATATGATTGAATTATTCTTAAAATGTAAATAAATTGGAATTTAATATAAATTACCCCGTAACCTAGGTAACGTAAGTCTAGTGGTTCCTGTAAGACGGACAGACAGATAGGACTTTCACATCTATTACATATATTACGATTGACATTACAAGAATTATGATTAAAGTTAAAAATTTACAATTTGTTGGATTTTAAGTTAAATTGATTTAATATATCCGAATATTCGCACTCTTATTAATATCGGATATTAATTAATATTAAAAATAATATTATTTTTGCTTAAATGTTATTAAAAATAACTGTAAATATATTCTCGTTGTATATTTATTTTTTAATCGAATATAATTTAAAATATTATTGATTCTTTTATTATTATAAAATATTTTTGTATTAGGTACAATATATAAACATTGTTATTATTTATATATAAAAATCTCGTGTACCGTTGTTCGTTTGTACTAATTTTAAAAATAGCTGAACCGATTTTAATGTTTTTTTTTAGATACTATAATATAGGGTAGCTTTCATCTTGATTAAACGTTGGTAAGTTCCGATAGATGGCGGTGTTAATTGATGTAAAATAGTTTACGGAGCAGCAGGCGTAGTCGCTCGCAATAGCTAGTATATTATATATTTGCTAAGTGTTTCTCACGGCTCATAGTCATACATCATCATTTTCTTATCTTATATGTACAAGACCACCTCAACTAAAACAGAGTTCCTTTATAATATTTCAATTATTATAAAACTGAATCATTTCACTAAAATCTCATTATTCATAAAATAACTATAAAATAAATAAATATACAAATATATAAATGTATTGGTCCTGTCTGTACATTTTTTTGTGATTTTACAAACTTTATATGAAAATTAGTATATATTAGTAAAATATGATGGTGCAAATGTTAGGCCACATAAAGGAGTGGTGACCCTATATATGTGTGAATACATATTTGGTGAAAAACATTTTTGAATCGGTGATTCTATAATTTCCATAGGACGATGTGGGTGAAAAACTAAAGATAAATATGCCAATAAAGTCGGAGGTAAAATTAGAACAATGTCGTAGTAAGAGGGAGCGAAGTATGATAAATTATTAACTATTTATAATTTAAATATTTCAAATCTATTATCACACCGCAAGTACCTATTACTCATCATACAACACAACCCTCTCACAATCTCAGTTGGTTCATACATCACGACAGGGGATCCGTCATGGGGGAAGTTAATGAGAATCTATATCTATGTAGATTCTTAGCTTAATGTTTAATGTGGCTGAAATGATTTTACATTATAAATGTTGAGTGGTTTGTGTTTATATTACAATTACGTAATGTCGTTTTGAATGTTATTCTAACATGAAAATTAATTGTTAATATAATTAATAGAGATTATTTCCACAATTTCATTTTTTAAAAATTTTTTTAACAACATAAATTTATTGCCTGTAAGGAAATAATAAATTAGATCTTAGGCGATTTATGACACTCGGTCCCCGCGAGATCACCCTCAGAGTATAGTGTTATAAAGTGTTCAGCTCAAACACAACTCTTAAGAACTAAGATAAATAATACTACCCCGGCGCCATACCGCCGGGATTTATTTCCAATTTCAACATTATGAGCTTAAGATTAAGAACTCTCATTTCTATAACATTAGACTAAACTTACAAAATTCGGGTCACGTTTTCTTTCCTACTTCACTCCATATTTCAAACGCGATGCACAAATAAGGTCATATTAAATTTAGAATTTCATTTTGATACATTTCAGTTTCATTTTACAGCACATTCGAATCAGAGAATAACTTTGTAATAAAGGTTTTTATAAAATTCTTATTACACAATATGGATTAAGACTAATTATATAAAAAATAACATTATATAATAAATTTTCTATGAAAAAAGAGTATAAATCTTAACCCTGAACGAAGTGCTTCAGCGGAGTGCGCGATCGACCTTCAATATATATGTAGCATGTAACTGCAGTCACTCGAGCACGAGTCACGCTGTCGATAGCCACTGCTGCCAAGGTTTGATTTTCAGATTAGTTTGTTATCTTTCTTTTTTCTAATGATTCTTTATTATTCTTATAAGTTTTACAAAGCGAAATTATTTTTTAAACTTGGATTTTCTATAGCGTTTTCACTTTAACGAATCGATGCATGGGTACCTTCAAAAAAGGTGTATACTCCCACTTCCAAGGCCGGCAATGCTCTTGCGATTCTAACGATCTTCCAAGAGTTCTTGGACGGTCGTGATCACTTGAAATTGATGACCAGTACGCTCCTTGGTCAAAAAGATTTATAAATATTCTTTATAAGTTTTCACTTGCATTTTGCTTTTTAGTGAAAAATTTGCTGTATGAATTGCAACTTATAGAAAATATGCATTATATATATCAATTAAAAAAAGCTTATTTTTTCTTGTGTAATATCTAAACCACAAACCAGTAGAAGCTGCGTGGTGGGTCAGACTCCACATCCCTTATTAGGAAGGATTACTTTATCCGGCAATGACCTCGGTACAGGCTTAAAATGTACCTTCAATTTTCTCTTTTCAGATATTAATCGATAATCGATATTATAAATGCATATATATATATATTTAAAACAGTTCAATACTAACCATAGGATAGTAAATACTACGGACAGACGGAAAATGTAAAGTACATCTTTGATTAGGATTCATTAGGCCTTTGTACGCAGTGCGGCATTCGCTGGCACAGTGGTCCTTTTATCTCTGCCCTTACCGACTGTACCTGAAAGAGATTTTTTTATTCGTTTCCCATTGATGGACCCTTTATTTAATTGCTCCGATGATATTTGAATTTTGTTTATAAAACTTTTATTCGTAAATAACAGGAGTCAAATCAAAAAATCAAAATATTTTCTTTTTACTTTTTAGTATGATTTGATTGATCGAAATCTGTTAAATCATACGATACGAATGTCGGAGTGTGTTGTAATTTTTGCTTCATTTTGCTAATGCTTATAACGCTCGAGACCTTCAGACGTACATACAAAGAGATCTACCGAATCCAGTAGTTACACGTAATTAAAAGTAATAATGACATTGGCAGCGAGCCAGACGCCGTCTAAATTCTAAACCAACTGCATAGATCCAAAGTGCTCGATCCGCCTCTAAATATAAAACGTATCTTGCATGTTATAGGAAATCTATATTATTAAATTAAATTTAACAAAGTGTATATTAATATTTATAAAATAGTAAATTAGTTTCAATATTATAACAGATTTATTTATTTCTAATTAGTTGTAATTTTCTCGTCGCCAATGAAACGGTTCGTTGTTAGTCGGACGGAATGTTATTTTTATTTTTATCTCTCAATCTCGTAGTAAACAAATAATGAGCTGGTTATTTTTAGTAGTTTATTTGTAATTAAATTCCTATAAATAAATCTGTGTACTTGTTCTATCGTAATCTACGTAAATATATACAAGAAGTTGTTGAGAATTTAAGGAATATCGTCTAAGTAACAGATTCTTGTTTTAAACTTGTAGCAATTTACTAAATACCCTCCCTCAGAATGTTTTAATATACGCAGTCACTTGCATTGTTTAAATGTTTCCATATACATATATATATGTATACATTACATTTTCTTCTGTTTATTTTCTGTTATTTTCTCTCGTCCCGTTTTTTCCTAATTGGTTTTTTCTTGTTTGTTTTTTTCCAAGCGAATTTAATAATCATCAATCCAAACAAAGTTCTCCAACGTGGTCTCATTATGACTTCGCTTCTGGGTATTTTGATTTGTAGTTACGTAAACTTCTCCTCTGCTAGTTTCCTGCGAATTTCGTAATTTTAATATTCTGTTATGAATTTGTTTACGAAATATTCATATTTTTTTGTAGTTATACTAAAATATACATATATAATATATTAGTTATGCAAGATTCGGATAATAGGTTTTAGTTACGTTAAGCTCACGTCGGATGATCCAATTCACATTGTTCCTTTCACCGACGTCAAGGAGATTATTGCGAAAGATCTCACAGACTTATCGCTAAATGGTCTGTCTCGGAACATATTAAATAATGTTGTTAGAGAAACAAATAACATAATATAAGATCATATTAGTTATAAATCCTTTGATGAATGTAATACTAATATTTACGTCAGAGTAAATTTATTAATTAATTCTAAATAATAATTATAAATGTTAATTTCATCGTGTAATATTGTTAACGACCGCAGTTGTTGAAATACCTTTCGGGGGGGAGGGGGGGGGGGTCTTGGTACGGTATAATGAATTTATAATAAGCCCTATATGTCGTGTTGTATGAATAATTAAAAATTCTTGAACTGTATGTGTGTGTGTGCGTGTGCATGTGTGAGTGTGTGTGTGTTTTTTATTTTCGAATATTTTTTTATATCTTAATATAAAATAAATAACGGATGTGTAATCTAGAACAGATAAACTATTACAAAGTGTTATAAAATTGATATAATCAAGGTTATTCGGTTCCATTATAATTTCAGAGTCAGGGTGACCTGAACTGGTTCACTGCGGAATTGGGTCGTGCTAGGGTTGACACTGCGAAGATATTTATTCATATCATATATAGATATTATTAATTATTTTAAAACTATATACACAATCAAATGCATATAAAGCAGAAATTCTTATTTATTATTCTTTTTGGCTGAGTGAATCTTGTCGTGGCTTTTGGATAGAAACAAATATTTATAGGTTTAGGCGTCCCTAAAGATCAATAGAACAGGACAAAGGAAGAATAATGGCTCGTCTTTCTAATGGCTTACCCACAATATTAGCGTTAATGTAATAGATATTTCTTCCGATTCTCGTGGTACTGGAGTCGTGACAGTCCGAGAACGAGTTGACTCGTTATCGTGCACTATTTGATAATTTATTATCTTTAAAATTTGTTAGTCGGCAATCCTTGTATGAAACTTCATTGTAACAGACTCATCGATTTCGTTCGACTCCAATAAGTGAAATATGTAAGGTCGTAAAGTCATTGTTGCCGTCGGTAACTATCGCTTAAGTGCCATTCATCACATTTTCTGAGCACATTTCCATATCAGGTTATTCTTGAACCATTGATTTAGAATCCACACTTGGATTCATACGAATTTGTATAATGTTATAGTATCAAGATTTAATTCTAATAAATTGCAATTCATAATAATAAATACCGCAGATATTATATATATATATATATATATGTAACATGTTGCTATTTGATGAAAATAAAAAAAAAATCTGCTACTGGAGTGATTAATTAAAATTATACTCGTTTAAATAAACTGTAGGTACGATCTATAAATTGTTTTCTAAGTAATAATAAATTAATTGCCGTACTTACCGACCTTTTGTTCAAAATTAGTTTCCTCGCTATATTTAGTACATCTGTGACCTATTTCATGGAGGTCGAGAGATATTATTATATCTAATTTTAAAACATTTAAATTATCTATATGAAAATGCTTCCTTAACCCATTTTTGGCCAATGATGCGTTTTCACATCGTTAAGTTAATGATATTATTTCAGGTATTCAGCAATATAAATATTTCAAATTTATATTTTTCCCAGTTTCTACTTCTTGTAAACTGTTTGAAAAAAAATTATTCCAATGGTTGTAGCCTCGTTGGGATACTAGGGAAAATCTGCCATCTATGCTCGTTATGGTAGTTACAAGGGGTGCTCACTGAACGGTAGTTCTGATGTGGTAATAGATTTTTAATAATTCATTTCATGGTTTATTCTCCAAGTTGGGATAGTAAAAAACAAGAAACTACCATTAAAAACCATAAAATAAGTTTTTCACATGGTATATCGAGCTTAGCAAATGATTGATGCGAAAACGCACGGTAGGCTGAAAGCGTGATCATGGAGCTCAGCCTTTCAAAGCTAGCGCGTCTGAGGAATTTCAAGATTCAACATGTCCGTTCCTGTCGTCTCCTGACTGATTATCCTCCTACGATCTCTCCTATCCTATTCAGTCTCTTTCTGGGTATTGACCAGCGCAGTTCATAACATTTCTGTAGTTCTCGGCCTTTTTTATATTTTTGTGATGGCGTTTTTTGATCCTAATACCAACAAAGCTTGGAATTTGAATGAAATTTATGCGATTCTGGAGGAAGATGATGAAGATCCATTAGATGATCTTATTGGTGACCCCATTGATGTAACTTGCATACCTCCACCTGTTGATGCAATGACGGACGACGAAGATATTGATGAAAATAACGATAAGGACATATCAGGTACGTTTGAAATTCACAATCTTCGTAAATCCACAATCGAACAAAGGGAGGGTTTTCAACATGTTGGTCCAACTACAGGTCCCAGCAGTAGAAATGATAAGGAAGTACACTTTACAGTAGAACGGCTTCAAGATAATGGGGTTCCAGCTAAACGTCGCCGCACTACACTTAAGAGTTCATCTGAACAAGTTGTTTGGCATAAAACTGACCATCCTGAACCTAATGATACACTGTTTCAAGATATATCAGATTCTGAGAAACGTAGCATGCTACAATCTTGCGAAGGACTGTCACCATTCGAACTTTTTGTTTGTTCTTTGATGGTACTTTGATCGAGTTGATAGTGAACGAGTCTATGAGGTATGTGGTCAATGCTTGGAAACTTCACCGATTTATTAACGACTACAACATGTCCCAACTTGATTTTCGTTCGCAATTATGCTTGAGCCTGCTTCGACAAAAAGAAAAGCTCTTGGAAGGAAAAGCTCCAAACATTCCTGATAGGCCTTGTTCTGGTGGGGGGAAGAGAATCTACGATGGATTGATCGACACCCTACAGCCGCCCGGAAACGATGCAGACTCTGTGGAGGACAAACTGTATTTCTTTGTGAAAAATGTGACCTTCACCTATACCCAGAATGCTTCAAAGCATTTCACAAGAAGTGACAGCAGTTTTGGCCAACGATGCGTTTTCGCACGGTTCCATATTGTGTATACTAAATTGAAAAAAAAAATCTAATGACTATTTCTTCTTCAGCTATCTCAAAATAAAACGTTTAAATGAGGAAAGTATGAATTTTCCATTTATTTCTATCCTTGGCAGGTAATGGGTTAATCGTCTATCCCTTTCCTGCCTTCCCCCCCCCCCCCGCTCCTCGATTATGTATTAATCTTGATAGATTGACGTAAAATGTTGTTCTATATCTTTTATCGTCTTATTTATTATTTCTTAAATAATGTTCATGAGGAAATATAATAAAAATGCTCCTTAGTTGGTCCCCCGAGATTTTTATATAAATTGTGTTTCCAGAGGCTTAGATCCCAAAGGGGATGTGGAAAAATGTACCATAGTAATCATTGGTTGAATTATGAGTGCCGAAAAACATGAACCGGGTCAATGGGTGCTTAGGTACGCCTTGATTTACGATTGCCCCGGGATGCTGCTACTTTGTAACTTATTTTTGATTTTCCTATCATCCAAACTATTATTATTATATCGACATTTGTAAGATAACTCTATCAATGACACTTTGAAATCGAATTCCTTCAAACTTAACATTTGAATTATATAAATGTTAATTTGAAATTGAAATCGCTTTTCCGATTATTTTATTATTTTCCGGATGATAAATTTATTAGAATGTCTTCACGATTTGAGCTTAAATTCTAGGTGATTTTATTTTCCAGCGGTTAGTTCTCGAATGCAGTCTTCATTCGCCATGAAACGTGATTATCTTGTCGCGTGCTCCGACTCGACTCGAGTGTCCATTGTTATCTTTGCCAATGGATGGAAGAGCTTCGAAGAAAGGCTTTTGCACTACGAAAGATTTAAATTCAATTATATACCGATTAGGCTAAGATAATTTAATGATCGATTCTTTTATGCAGAAGTTAAAATAGGTAATTTTTTTTTTCTATTTTATGTAAACTTTAACAAAACTAGTTTTGTAAGTTTACTCTAGTTGCGTGTTCTACTTTGGATCTTGGACCAGATTCTTTTCCCTCGCTGGCTGCAACTCCAGATGACCAAACCCCCAGACCATCGCTGAGAAACACGACTGTAATCGGCCGTGATAGCTCTTGTGAATTATATTTGGCGTCGCTGGAGTAATCACTAAAATGTTTCATCCCCCTCGGAGCAGTGCTTCCTGAGCTATGATCGTACTAACCAAAGGTTAGAGTAATTTTTTATAAAACATATTATATATTAAAAAGTTTAAAGTCCGACCAACAAATGTTAGTTACAAGTTTCTTATGCGCCATCTGGGCATTCCCGAACACTTGGAACGCCGCCAGTGTCATACCAAGTGAACTCCGGTCGTAACTAACAAACACACCCGGCTATGTCTGCACGTACTGTTAACAGCTGTTTCATTTACGCCACTTAGATGTTACACTTTATATATGGGAAAGGATTTATTATTATTATTTCAATTTATGTCTGTAAACATGTTTAAATATGTTAAAGCTTATATGAATTTAAATATAGAATAAAAAATTATCTGCAGTATTTGAATCCGCTACGTCCAAAAAACCGTATAGTCTTTCTAACAATTGAGCTGCCGCGTCGTTCAAACAAATTTTTGATTGGTTGACAAAATTTATTAAAAATTATATATGCAATTATATCGTATTGAATAGTTTCCGGTGATCTGACACCGGTGACTTACAATAACAATAATTTTTGTATTCTGAATTCAATGAAGGAGATAAAATTACAATAACAATAACTCAAGTGCTTTTTTCTGTTATACGACTGTCCATTTATCACATGGAACCTATCCCGTAAACAATATTAACGTTGGGGGGAATGATTTGCAAAATACGCGGACACCAAAGCGTTCCTTTACACAACTCTCACAATAAATAACATGTACCCTTCACAATGTAATTGTATAAAATGAATACAATATTGTTTTAGGGGTGGTTTTTTGGGTATACAAGGGTGTATTACATATGGATGGAGTAAGTATGGAATTAGATTTTTTTGTTATGAGAGAACAGAGATAAAGTTAAAGATGTTTTTGATCTTAAATTGTTAATGGAAGATTGTCATGAGATGGTTTAGAACGTTCTGCGTTCGTCGTATAATATAAAGTTTGGTTTGATCGGGAAATGCTGACTTTGTATAAAATATGTATGTATGTATGCTACCTTCGACGCCCTGACCTACATTCTATTTACGGTCCAGTTGGAGCAATTGAGTGTGTTGCAGTGAGCTGACCAGATTAGGCAATAACGTTTTGATTGGCACTCTGACACCAATCTAACATCGGACACGGGAACCTCTGTAACCGACTGAAACCTCCATGAAAAATATTAATTGACTTGACGAATAGCTGCATAGTTACATGTGCAAAATTTAATTTACTTTTTTTTAATAACATGCAATAATAGTGAGAAGAAATAGTTGTAATTATTAATACATTGTTATATATTTGATTGGCAGTAAACAGGAAACGTATATGCTCTAAATAATTTATTTTATTATCACGCCACGCAGACGGCCCACGCGGTCTATCGTATGATATATTACTCTTAAAATATCTAAAAGCATCTCAACTTCATTTTACTTTATATAAAGGTTACTTAGGCATACTTTCGTACTTTTCTAAAGTACCTTCGCTTTTAACCTATTTTACTCTGATTTTTTTTATATAAAAACCTACTGTAACCTATATGTGTGTATTTCTTTATTACATTGCAATCATCGGAATTATATTTCTAAACGACGGAAACATTGCTAAGGAAAATGTGGCTTTTTTTTTTCAAAGCGTCGCAATGCAAGAATAACAATGGCGGCTGTCCCCGGACGGCGGGAAAAATGAAATATGGCCGCCGCAATACGCGTCCCTTAGCACCGGTTTCGTAGACAACAAAGCTATTTTTATTCTTTAAAATAACATCCAAATTTTCTATTTCTCTAGTACTTAATAATATAAATATTTATCACACAGACCGACTAATGTGAAAAATGTTCATTGCTTTATTAATATATTTATATAATTGTAATAATATTATAGACTAGATTTATTTCGATCTTAATAACAATTCTACATTGTTTATTTTTATTACATTAATAAACATCACCCACATTAAATTAATTGCATAATTTCCATTAATATTAACATTATCTTATATGAGACTAATATATGTAATTGACTTGGCTCAAAGTGTTATGTTATATTTTACAGTATTGCGTATAGGCCCTGTGGCGCAACGGATAACGCGTCTGACTACGGATCAGAAGATTCCAGGTTCGAATCCTGGCAGGGTCGCATTTTCATTTTTTATTTTTCTCAAATTCTTTATCGATTAAAATCTTTATACATCTTGTCATTTAATGTCTCGTATTTAATAATATAATTTAGTCTTTAGTAGTCTTTAGCGTATGACATTTATCATATTATAATTTGCATTTATTACATTGAGATAAAAATTCGACAAAAACATATATACTATTTAATATACACACAAATAAACTTGACTTATCATGTTAATTAATTTTTAGTCAAATAAAATAATAAAAGAAGTTATCCCTCGTTTCTTGTTTTTATCTCTTTGTTTTAGTCTGTTAACTAATTAAGAAATATAAACTTATTTTCACTTTTTAGCGTTTTTTGTTCAGTATTATCAGTTGCCGTATCAAGAGTAGAGATTAAAATAAATTATATTTAAATAAAATAAAAAGTTTATCATTATAAAATATTATTTTGTTCCTTATGATTGATTTTAATATTTCACGTGATTTAATTATCTCCTTGTTTGTGATGGTGACCTGCTAATGACATTGTCGTGACCCAGTAATGACCGTGTTGTTGTCATGACCTGGTAATGACCTCGATGTTTCAGTTTTATTTTACTTACAGTTTACACGATAAATGAATTACGATAAATGTTTACAGCTTTCGTTTCTGTTTCTTAAAATATTACCGGTCCTTGTTTCTCTTTTGATGTTTCAGATATATTTTTAATTTGAATATCATTAATGTTGTGCTTAAACTATATGTATCAGAAAATTCCTTATCAAATAAAGTATTAAGTGAAGTATTCTTCATTATTTTATAATTTTTGCAAAGGAATTTCTTTACATCACAACGTTCTCAAAATAAAACACTAGAATTATGTCGGATTAAGCATGCATAATTGAATTAATCACAAAGAATTATTGGATAATAATTATCAGTCAATCGCTCATTCTTTTTGTGTAAAATATATATATATATATATATATATATATATATATTATGTTTTTAAGAATACATTTCAGTTTAAGTTTTGCTATGATTTGTATAATTAGAGTAGGATGCAAGCAATTTTGTAATTCTGGATAACAAATCGAAATTAAATTCGATCCTTAGTGCCGAATTGATTATTAACACATCAATACCGTTGTTTCAGATAAATCTCCGGCTAATTTTAGTTTCCGGCAAAACGAAGGAGTTCGTCTTCAACCCGGTCGACTCTGCCGGTGACATTGCAGTCCACGTCTACGACAACTGGCCGGAAGGTAAACGAGAACTAACACTTGTCCGTCTAGAACCTAGATTCGGATTTCAGCATCTATCAGAGTACAAGTCTTTAACAGTGATTCAATTTGAAAGAAAATATCACAGAATTTAAATAAGACCAGCTGTGCCCGCGACTTCGACCGCGCTGAATTTTTTTTTATAAAATAAAAGTAGTGAAGTTACTAGTTATATTATTAACTGAATCAACCAACATGCAGACAAAAAAATCTTTTTTTTTATAAGGTATATACTTTCATATGTATTAAGTGTTGCTGTTAATTTGGAATTACAAACAGACACTTCAATTTTATTATATATATAAATGGCGGAAACCGATCTAACATTTAAAACGCGATTGCCGATTTAGAGTACCTAATTTAAGAATTAGGATTGTTTGGGAAGTTATAAATTGAAATGTAATTTTAATTAATGTAATTAAATGATTAGTTTACATCTTACATTCACTGTTATCTTACCACCCTGTGTCGATCCAAATAATATTACGACTTATCCCATTTTTAATATTTAAAATTACGGGAAGCTTGGTTATCTTCAAATTGGGAGCAGCTTTTTTATAAAATGAATTTATTAAATACTTCTAATACAGAGGAGATAATTTAATATGAGAAGTGTAATTATCAACGGAGCTGCGTTCAGCTCGGTGCAGTTCATTAGAAAAGTGGAAAACTGTGTCACCGGAGAGTGAGACCTGCAGCTGGCGGCGGGACCATTGTGTGCTTCTGGAAGTCAAGTGAGCGCCTTTTGAGAACTGTAACGACTAGACAAAGTATTATAACAAACTACACTCTTTTTGTCTTTTTTTTTTTGTCCAACACGATTAAATTATACTTAATTATTTTGAATTTTTTTTACAAACAAAATTTTTAAACCTCATTCCCTAATTTTTGACTTAATTAGTCCTTTATGTTGTTTGTATAAACTTCGTCTTTAACGTATCGTCTTTATAAGTATAAATTGTAAAATTAAAATCCAAGTATAAACATACCCTTATCGAGAGTTTCAAACAAAAGTTAATTGAACACGTCTAACATGGAGAAACTTTTTAAAATATACATTACAATTTTTGATTCATAAATATTTTTTAGATATTAATTAATCGTATGACAATAAATACAAATTTACAATGAATTATTTTAATAAAGTATCTCTAAATTAAAGATAGTGTGATCAATGGAGCGTGTATCCTTGGACGAGCCATTGAAACTCACACAGCGGTCCCCTAATGGCCTTTTCCCCTAGAGCTGTAATGAAACCAATGGAGCGGTCAAAATATTAAGCTTAAAAGAATAAATCTCACCCGCGTTAATGGTTCCCTGTATAATTTATTGTAATAACTATTACGTAGCTTATACGACACCCGAACTCAACGATCTGTGCTCTATTCTTTCTAGATGTTTGTTTGTTACAATACTTTGTCTAGTCGTTATAGTTCTCAAAGACGCACACTTGACTTCCAGAAGCAGACAATGGTCCCGCCGCCAGCTGCAGGTCTCACTCTCCGGTGACACAGTTTTTCACTTTTCTAATGAATCTCCGTTGTTAATTACACTTCTCATATTAAATTATCTCCTCTGTATTAGAAATATTTAATAAATACATTTTATAAAAAAGCTGCTCCGGTTTTAAAGATAACCAAGCTTCTCGTAATTTTAAATATTAAAAATGGGATCAGTCGTAATATTATTTGGACCGACACAGTGAAATAAGATAATAGTGACTGTAAGCTGTAAACTAATCATTTAATTAATTAATTATAATTACATTATAATTTATACTTTCCAGAAACAATCTTAAATTTTCTTAAATTATTCTGAATCGACAAATTCGTTTTAAATGCCATCTATACATATAAAGAAAATTCAAGTGTCTGTTTGCTACGTCAAATTAACTAAACTAAATGCATATCAAAGTAAGTATGTTATTTACAGTTTTTATTTTTTTCTGTCTTTTCGTGCTGGCTAATCTCTGAAACGGCTATACCAATTTTAACATGAATTAACTGATATTATAAGTAGTAACTTAGGTCACCTGCATTTTAAAAAAGATATATCTCGCGACAGAAGTCGTGGGCACATCTAGTTCTATAATATATTTCGCCCGACCTAGTTTACTGAATGGTACATAGAATTATCATTGACCGGTAGAATTAAAAGTAGTATTATAAGCTACCGTCACCGGATGCAGACCCCGCGCCGTCCCGCGCCGGCCGGCTCTGCACCGTTGAAAGAACATTCAGAAGCTTTCAAAGTTTCTATTTGTTCGCGAGACGTCTTACAAATGAACATGTCCTTGCAATTTGAAAATTGAAGTGACTTTTCTATTTCTTACTTTAAATATGCACGAATATTAATATTCTTATACCAAAATATATTGTATTGGAACATTTTTTTGATAGAATTAAATTTAGTTTTATTAATATTTCGTATTATTTATCCAGAAAATTGATTCTTGTATTGCAAATCAATATTTATATTATAGTTACTTTAAACACTATATGCTAAGTTATTTAAGTAGTTGCGTAACAGTGATCACAATATAAAAATACCCGGCTGAGTTTGTTGTGTGGTTCTTCTCAGAGCAGCGCCTGGAACACTCGTAGACTTATTTTAAGTTGGAGATTGTCTACGGAAGAGCTTTTTTTTAAGTATGTTCTGACACTCCCATTTGATACACAAGTGATCAGTATTGATTCAAAGTGAAAAATATTTAAATAAAAGAATAAATTGAATCAAACAAATACTACAGTATGTATAAAATATAAGACAATATATTCCAATGTAGAATCCAGATCATAACTCTATCCGCAATCCACTCGGGGATACTTAACGTATCCTGCTTTCTAATGATAGGGATCCATCATGGTCCTTGAGGAAGTCTGTTATTTGAATGCGGGTAGACGGACATACCTCTCATCCGAAGGGAAGTCTTGGGAATAATATATAAGTACACTACATAATGTATTGTTGTATTTTGTTAGAAACATTACAATACTCTGATGGGAAAATTTGTAAATAAAATCATTATTTTTATACTAAAATTTTGGTAATTTTTAATAAGATTTGGTATAATGGAGTTATTCAAATTAAAATGTGCACAAACACTGAATGCACTCATAAATTCAGGAATCAGGAATCACAGAACATCTCAAGCGGAATGTTGATTACAAGAATATGAAAAGTGGCGCAATGATAAGGAGAATTCACTTTGACCCGAGTGTTACAGCGTCTCCGATTGTAATTTTCATTTCATTATTATTATAACATAAAGTTATATAATATTTGCTATTTTTTAATTATTTTATTCTAACAAAATAATAAAGTAATGATAAAGAAATATAGTAGGTCGGTTTGTCGTCTCGAATAAAGGTGAATTGAAAAATGAACTGACGGTTGACGCAAATAGGATAGACAGTGTCACCCGATGTTAGGGATTGGTTTGAAATATAATGCTAACTAGCTGTGCCTGCGATTTTGCTCGCACGGAAAATAATTTTTCAAAATAAATATAACCCAAATTAGTCTTTGTAACATCAGCAAGTGAGTGTCCTATTGAAATCTATCCAGCCGTTTCAGAGATTACCCAGACCATACAGACGGATACAGAGAAAAAATTAAAAAAATATTTTTTATATAAATAACGTTTTTCATATGCATTTAGTGAAATAATTTGGAATTACAAACGGACACTACAATAATTATATATATATATATATATATATATATATATATATATATATATATATATATATATATATATATAATAATTTTTATATAAATATCCTAATTGATAAATTTTTGATACTATTATTGTTGTATTTATGTTTCCAAGGGTCTCTAATCAGCAAGAAAAGATCCCAAAACCTTTGTTGGTACTCTCTCTTTGATTTCTTACTCCGTGTGCGACTCCTTAGTACTCCGTCTTTTGGTATGTTAATTTTATCTGTGTGTATTCAGTGCAAACTTTCCTCCAAATCAGGAATATTTGATTTGTTTTCAGAATACATTTTTTCGTTTTACTTTTTAATACAAATTGAAAAAGAAAAAATATATTTTACTTATATTGTAAAGAATTGACTAATTCATTATCCAATTTTTAGTGCACTATTTGACCTAAAAAATAACGAGTTAAAAGTTCACCTATTACATGCTAACGCTAACAGTCTTTTCACTGTGCGATGTTAGTGTGCTAGTTGAATTAGCGCTTGATAAATTGCATACTAAAGTGGCAGAACATACATTTATCCACTTGTACGGAATTAGAACAATTAAGTGTTAGAAGTAAGTAGTAAAGACTGTCTACAGTCAGGTCATTGACCTCGTATTAGTGACAAAAGAAAACTATTGTCTAATTATACACATTTTTCAAAGAATAATAATATTACTGAATAATATTATATTAATATATCCTTTAACTGTACAAATTGATATTTTTTGATAATAAAAGATTTAAATTAGGTACAATGCAGTAACATGTGAAAAAAAATAGAAATTTTTATGAAAAGCTGTCACATATAATTACGATGAAATAAAATTATTTTAATTTAATTATATTTTACGACGCACCAACAACCTTTCAATTTATTTTCTGATGTTGTTATTGTTATGTAAGATATTTAAAGTACCGTCCCCGCTCGTTGTTTACTGTGTGACGAGTAGGTAAATGTCTTAGCAAATTATTATAATTAAGTTAACTCGGCTAATTAAGGCCGACTTTGTTTAATGATTCACCGCTCTATATTACAATGATTACAGATAGATGTGTTTTGCGTCAAAACTATAAACCACTAGTAATTTTGTATTCTGACGTGATTGGAATTTTTTTATGTAATTTTTAATATTTCATATGAAAGATTTGTTTATTATTTTTTAAATATATTTTATTAATTAGTTTTTGATATGGTCCAGTAATTTTAGAGAATATAATCTTAATATGTATTTACAATATAATGATAATTTAAACATTATTTTTTGCCTTAATTTTAAGTCGAAGAGTATCTTTACAGGAGCGCTGACACCTATTTGATACACGAGTGATGGTATTAATTCAAATGGGAAAAAATATAAATAGATAAATAAATATTGTTATCATAATGTATATAACATGAAATGTTAAATAAATAAAGCATTATATAATCTTGAAAGCCGACCCCGGGGGTGGTGTTTTAAACAAATGTGAATTATCCCCATCCAGATGTGTAGAGGCGATTAGCTCGGCCGCGACTACAAATCTACCGATAGCAGACGCTTATCAGTTAAAATAAATGTTACCTAATTATACAACTTTATATCCGGGAATTTGGGTTACACGGCACATTAAAAACATTATTAAAACACAAAAAAATATCTAAAATTATCCGTTTTTATTTATTTTGATGTAATATATATATATATATTAATACGAACAAAGTATAAAATGTATATTACAGTACAACGCCATCTATGTGACCGCCAATGTACCAGGTTTTGTTAGCATGTGTATTTGTATAATTATACAAATGTATTTGCATGTGTGCGTTATAACATGGCGCACAGTAAGTCATTGATATTTATAACCGCATCGTCGTCAGCCTCCATAGCTCAGGGGTTAGAGCACTAGTCTTGTAAACTAGGGGTCGAGAGTTCAAATCTCTCTGGGGGCAATCATGTAATTGGATGTTTTTAAAGTTTTTTTTTCTTTTTTTAATTTTTATTGACGTACTTTTTATATATTTTATGATTATTTTAAAAAAATTGCTGGTATTTATTTGTTTCATTAAAAATATATACTTTTTTTTCAAATATTTAACTTGCATTTTTAATATAATAGATAGATAATAATTTAAATTAGATTTGACGATGATGTTAAATCTTACTTTTTTTTTTTAATTATTATATTATCAAATTTATCGCCTAACTAATCTCAGATATCACTGTTCCAGCGGACTGGGCGACGGAGTGCGTCTCCCGTGCGGAGATCCTCCGCCTGATCTACCAGGGTCGCTTCCTGCACAGCAGCGTGACCCTGGGGGCGCTGGGGCTGCCCCTTGGCCGCACCACCGTCATGCACCTCGTCCCCAGGGAACACCTGCCCGAGCCCAACTCGCACGGTTAGTGCCTTTCGTGTAATTCTCCTCTATTTGAGATGATTCTTGGATGAGAGAGAGAGAGAAAGAGAATATGTTAGTGGCTTGGATGCAATTCTCTTCTGTTTGAGACAATACTTGAATGAGCGAGAGAGAAAATATGTTAATGGCTTTCACATAATTCTCTTCTATTTGAGACAATTCTTGAATGAGAGAGAGAGAGAGAGAGAAAAAAAATAGGCTAGTGGATCTCAAGTAATTCCCTTCTGTTTGAGACAATTCTTCTTCCTGAATAATGCTCGATCGATATACAAATTTTAATAAGTTTTTTTTTTTATTTACATTTTATATTATTCGTAATATTTTCTGCATGTGAGTCAAGAATCAATATTATGCATTTATTTCCATTTATACGTAATATTTTTAAAAAATATTGTATTTTATTATATGCTTTGTTTATTATTTCTCCACTTCCAGAAGTCCGATGGGGTTAACATAACCTATTCCTCTATTCCCATATCCTCCTCCTTCCTTCAAGATTGTAAGTTCCTTTGTTACAATGTACTTACATTAGATACGTAGTAGTGTTATGTATTAATATTAGTATATTATGTGTTATAAACAAAATATGTATTTTAAATTTCAGATCAACGACAAAAAAGTAAAGGCGGCTCCAGCAGTTGTTGTTCTGCGTCGTGCTGTATATTGTAATGTGCGATAGGGACGGGTGCGTAGCGGGCGGCGGGTGCGAGCGGGACGGGTGATCTATGTGTTCACAGTGATTAGAGAAGGGATTCCACTCCTGACTTAGAGTTACACTTGAATGTTTTTAAGACTCGCTCCTCGCGTTGGTAGCATTGGGCTCGATGTCAAATCTATTGAAGCGTCATAAAGAGGAGGTAATTAACGTACGTTAGAATTATTTAATATAAATTAAATTCACGTTACAATCGAAGCAATGCAATGGTCAATATTATAATTATGTGTTAGCCCATATCTTTTTCTTCAATTCGTAAATACGCCGGCACCGCTCTCTCGATAGTAACACAAAATTAAGCGCACACCGAGGGGTCTCTTAAAAATGTATCAAGTTTATGAAAATACAGTGAAAATTGAATTGAAATGGCTTTACCGAGCTAAATATATATCTCACCGCGTAATTTATAGCTCATTATAGACGCTGCCGACATGTTTAAATTTATTAGATTTAAGGATTCATCAAAATTGTTTGTATGTATGTATGTATGTATGGTACGTGTATGGTATGTATTGGTTTGAACCAGCCGACAAATTAGTATTATTTATGCCATCACATGAATTTATATGAACGTTACAACGGAAGATATTTATGAAAAAATAATTATAATAATAATGACAAATTATGTAGTACTGTATGTGTGTACATTATCCTTTGCATTGTATATATTATATTAAGGGAACGTTAACGGGCTATATATTTACTTTGTGATAGTTATTCGCAATATATTATTATTATGTTTAAAATTTTTGATAGCTTTATTATAATTTTGCGACAATTTTAAAGATCAAACACGGCGACTTTTTTTTTTTGTTTTCATAAATTAGACGTACGTCAAAATGAACAAGATGGCCGCCGTCGACTTAATATCTGTGCATGTAATTTCCAATATTTATAAAGTATCTATAACGCCTCCAGCGCTACCGTATCCCATATATTGTAAATAAATATTAAACAGAGCTTCATATATTATTAATTTACAACGTATATCTCTCATTATTTCTATCGGCCTTTCGTATTTAGATGAATTAATGAAATTATATTTTATTTGCTGATGTTTCTCGGTCGTTATCTTCCTTAGCGTAGGAAAAAACCTCACAAAAATAATAAATGTTATTTAAAACTTTGGAAATCCATCCGTTTTATAAGATGCGACATTTTTTGTGATATAGTACAAATAAAATTATTTACATACTAACAGATTATCGATTGAATTCTCGGAGCAGTATTAAATGGAAAAGTCGACTTTTGGTCGATTGTAATGCGTAGTGATGCTACACTTACCGCGTGGATAGTGTTGCCATTTTTTTTTATTAATATGTTTAAGAAATGAATGAATTAAAGCTTTGTAGTTTGAAGTTTTCACAATACTGGAAATATTGTCATTTAAATTTATTTATCTTTACACATTTTTTATTCTCTGTAAAATCAAATTGTGCAGAATAAAGTATTTTATTGTTTCCATAAAGTATAGAATACAACTAGTAGAATGCTTTATTATAAAGTACGGATGGCAACTCTAGTTGTGGACTGAAATATCTTGCCAACTTCTGACATACAGCGACTAAGTGTAGCAACACTGCTTTCCCCGTACGAATGTTGTTTTTTTTTAGTTTTACTTTGTTTACCGTTTAGTTTTGTGTATGTATGTATTTTGTTAAGTTGTGTAAAATACCTAGTTATAATTAAAATAAATTTACAAATTCACACGCATGTTTTATTTTTATTTTCGCTTACCTCTGTACATAGATGTCGCTTCGATTTTTCGTTACATAACATCCACGTGTAAAGTCGGATGTAAAAGTAGATTGATCGCGTTAAGGTGATAACTTAGGTGATATAGTCTTCGTCGTATTTTAAATATTTCTATAGTATAGATCTTAACTTTATCGAGTTAAAAAAAATATTACTACACGCTATTATTTGGCTACCGTTTTTGGGATTTTAGAAACAATTGCTCAGAAATTTGGTTTACTTGGTGGACTATAATGAAATATTAAGTTATATATTTTTTCTTATTATACGTACAATGTTCCCAAAGACGGTAGCGAAGGCAGACGAATGTAAATATCTTTTTTTTAGTCAAATCTAGAATTATCGTTAGCTTGATTATATTTTAAACCGTTGTATGTGGTTTTGATTTTCGTTTCAATATTAAATATTAATCCAATATTTGTTTATTACTAAATGAAGCATGATCCCCACATGCAGCGGTGGTCTGTATTAAGCTAGGTGTCGCCGTATACTTCGTATATAATTATATACTTGTTAATATAAATTAATAATTATAATGTTGTTATTTGACACCGGTCGGTCGGTTACGAAATTGACGACTTTGATTCCAGGGTTTGCTTGTCTATCCGATTTATTTGTAGATAGAGGATTTTGTAATCGGACATTATAGGTTGTAAAGGATTGAGTTTAAATGGGGTCAAATAAAATTTTAAGAATGTATCAAGTCTTTTATTTATTGCTTAAATTAATGTTTTATATACCTACTAGCTGTTGCCGGCGACTGCTGATGTGTAAACTACTTTAGATCAACTAATTGTATTACTAACACCATATTGGAATTCTATTGAACTTTGATGTCAATTTAACCCTTTTTGTATAAATTCATATTGGCAATACAAAATAGAAGATTATTAATCGATTTACAATTTTTATTTCTTAAGTAAAACAAAATAAACATATCTACTAAGTTTCATTGAAATCGGTTCAGTGGTCGAGATCACAGACGAATATCATAACACAAGATTTTATATAAATATTTTACTATTAATCTCTTTTATTTCTTTATTACAGAAGTTTTACTTAGTTCTAAAAGCATACGATCTTATACATATACATATAAATAAAATTAGTGTTCGTTTGTAATTAAAAAATAACAAGCTTTACACTAAATGGATATAAAAGTACATATGGAAAAAAAATCGCTGCCTGTCTGTTTGATCCGGCTAATTTCTAAAAAGGATCAATTTATGAGTAATTTCACTAATGTTATAAGGAGTAAGGCATCTTTATTAAAATAAAACATTGTATTTGCTATGAACATTATATTATATATTATAAGTGAAGTAACAAGTGAGTATGAAGAGCGCTCGGTCCAGCTCTATCTCTGCGGCCGCGAGCGCGTTGAGGCGGCGCTCCGCCGCGGCTGTCTGAGACACCTCCGGCGGCGTCAGGGTATCCAGGACCTGGAGGTGGTACCATTTAATGCATTTCATCATTAACTTTGTTAATTGCCTTTAAAAATGCAAGTTAATGTTTGAGTTTTAATAATTTTCTTTTCAAAATTATAAGACCTTCAAAGATAGTTTTTATTTGAAAATGCTAATGTCCAGATTTTTTTAATTTGGCTAATATTTATTGAGCGAAGCGAGCGGAGTGCTCTACTGGAGACTTTTTCACATTCGTTGTCACGAATAGGCCCCATAACTACTTGACGGAAAATTATGAAATTTTGCAATCAAAAAGACACACATTAGATGATATGGTTTAAAAAAAATGTCATGTTGAGGAATAATCGTCAAAAAACTGATATTCCACTGAAGTCAATGGGAAATAAAATTCGCGTGATAAATTTCCTTTACAATGAAAAACGCGTTAAGATTTTTTTAAATCGAATTGTACTGTCCCCCTGTTCGATTTTTTTTTCTCACGGGCTCGCTTCGCTCAATATGCAAAACGGCACCCGACATTTCGGGAGCACGAGTCGAAATTGAGGGTCTGTCCGCGTCCCTAGTATATATATCATTACAACCATTATTATTATGTTTCAAAAATTATTAAGGTTAACTATTAAATGTCCAAAAAATTGCAAATGTCGCAGTTTGGATTTATTGACTAATACTGTAATATAATTACAACCATTATTGTAAATTTTCAAACGAATATATCAAAATATTAAATGTGCAAAAAATTGCAAATGTCGCCGTGTTTCTTAAACAGTCTTGTACGTCATACAGAAGATAAGTGAATAAAGGTGAGAAGTAAAGAGATAATAAAAGGCTGACGTCATCGATGTTCTGCTGCGGCTCCCCGCGCACCCTCATCCCGTGCACTATGGACCGCACGCGGCGCTGCTTGTCCAGCAGACGGGCGTGCGAGTCGCGCACGTGCGACCACGCCGCGCTCACGTTGTGCAGAGACCGGTAGCACATCTCACGGACGACGTGCGCCACCTCCAACATTTTTGTGAACAAAATGTTAAACATTTTTTTTTTTTATATCTTACAATGTTCATTGCAAATAGACCATTATTATTATTATTATTATTATTAACACTACGGCTACGCTGCATAAAAGCCTTTAAATCATTATAACTACAGCAGTGCGGCTCCCACACGCACAAGCCGCACTCATATAGCATTCGTATAACAAAACGTAATGCCGGTGCGGCTCAACACGCAGGGCGTGGGTAAAGCAACGTATCGCGTGTGCGGCTTAACACAAGTGTTGTGGAGAGTAAAGTAAGTATTCCTCGTCCATAATGGTAGAATATACGAAATATATCTTCTAATAACGCGCCATTAAGTGTTCAAATGAATATCTCTTTGAAAGCACTCAAACAAAGAGCTGCAAGGAAAAAATCAAAAAGAGTAAAAGCATCAATGAATATTAATTCAGTTCCTTTCATTCATATTTTTAAACAAAATATAATGGAGCACAAAATTTACTTAGACTTCTTTTGGTAATTGTCGGTAATAATGACCGACAACCGCAACGGTAAGGACATAAAAAATTAATACAAAGCGTCGCTATGACAATAGGCCATAAAAAAGTATTAAAAATGCTCCCATCAGTATTTAAAATAATTATTATAATATTTTAGAACATTTATTAAATCTGTTTACGTTTTCTGTGTTTTAAATAAATTTAAACAATATATCAATGACTAAGATATTTAATAATAATCTGAGACGTTTATTATTGTTAGATTATAAAACAAAAATATACGCCAAACAGGCTTTTTATCCAAAATTCATACAAAAATGTGTCCCGCACCCGAGTTACGACGAAACAAACACAAGCGGTTTATTAATCCGCATCCTTGTATAGATTTTTATTAAACACAATATTTGTGTTGGAGCCGCACACGCGTTGAGTTAACTATTACACAGATGGTGTGAGGCCGCACTCAAAGTGTTATTAAAATTGTTACTATGAATGTTTGTATTTTAGTTTTATGTATATATACGAGGGTCAAACTGAAAGTTCTTAGAAAATCAAAAACTAAGCATTCTAGTAAGTTATTAGTTTTATTGTAACTTTTCAAAATAGCGTCCATTTACATCAATACATCGCTGCATTGATGGAACCATTGAGAAAAGCACCTTGCCCACTCGGCTTTAGGGGTCTCTTCGACGGCGTTTTGAAACGCAGCCACTGCTTCTTCGGCGTCTATAAAACGTTTTCCTCGAAGTTTTTCTTTTATTTTCGGAAATAAATAAAAATCGCAGGGTGCGAGGTCGGGGCTATACGGCGGGTGACCCAGTAATTCTACGTCTGAGGTCACCAAATAGTCGATCGTTTGCCTGGCGGTGTGCGACGAGGCATTGTCGTGATGAAGGAGGATCCTGCTGCGAGGTCGTTTCTCTCGAACTTTTTCCAAGACAAGTGGCAAACAATTGTTAGTATACCACTCCGCATTAACCGTTTTCTGATCCTCTAAGACTACTGTCGCGTAATGACCTGTCTTTCCGAAGAACGAGGCCACCATCTTTTTTCCAACACTTCGACCTCTCTTCAATTTAGTTGGCAACTCTTCGGAAGGAAACACCCACTGAGCAGACTGTCTTTTGGTTTCCGGATCATAACAGTAAATCCAGCTTTCGTCACCCGTTAGTATGTCGAACACAGCATTTGAGTCACCTCCGTTAAATTTTTGGATCATTTCTCGGCACCAATCAACACGGCGGAGTTTTTGAGCCTCGGTCAAATTATGCGGTATCCAGCGGGCACAAAGCTTCCTGACCGCTAAATGTTCATGGAGGATTTGGTGCACTTGACTCATACCTATGCCTAGACTTGTCCGAATCTGCTGATAGGTCACTCTTTTGTCAGTCTCTATCATACGCCGCACAACACTGATGTTATCTTCAGTCGTCACTGTAGAAGGCCGTCCCTCACGCAAATCATCGGTGAGATTAGTTCGACCACGTTTGAATTCATTAAACCAGTTGTAAACTGTGGCACGAGATGGGGCTTCATCGTGAAAAGCCAATCGAAGTCTATCATAACTTTCTTGTTGACTTAAATGACATCGAAAGTCATAAAAAATCATTGCACGAAAATTTTCTCGGCTTAAATTCATTCTGACGTGCACAGACAATTTTCAATTTGCCGCCAAATTGTAAAACAAATGACAAATGAATGAAATGTACACTCAATAATATTGGTAAAGAGTTCTATTTTCATAATTTAAACTATTTTTTTTAATATAATTCTTTTAAGTGGCCAGTTCTAAAAACTTTCAGTTTGGCCCTCGTATATATTTTAAATAATTATAACAACTCACATCGTGTATTTTGACGTTATACAAATATACTGCCTTCGCCATCCCTCCAGCGGAAGCTGCTTTTCTCATGGGCTGGAAATATATAAAAATTATATGATATATTAAACAACTAGATGAAATACCCGGCTTCGCTCGGGTGGCATGTGACTTACATAATCTTTTACAAAATGTAGATAGATATTTTGGTCTCGATTTTCAATTATTATTATTATCGATTATAATTATTAGTACTGTTGTGTGTGAATTAACGAACACCAGATGGCGTCTGGTGTCAGTGACCCTTCTCTAGTATACAATATGGCGACTGCGACAATACGATTTTTGCAGATATGTTGTCGATTCGAAATCATATTTTTTTATGTTTTATTATTCAGGTAAGTTTTCAATCGAGTCCCTTGATGAAATGAATACAGATTGACTTCATATTATTATAAATAATTCACTTTCACACTTAACAAACTTCATATTATTATAAATATACCTGAACACTTATAAAATGCTCCTCCAACAACTTGTAAGTTAATTCCTTGCATTCCTTGTTTGGTAACATCGCGTATTTCTGTATATCATCTTCCTCGATGTACTTTTTTGATCGAATTAACCTGAAAAAAGTAAATATTACAACGAGTTTCATTTAGAAACAGTTCTCGGTTCGTTTCCTGGATTTTATATAATATTTTGATATAACAGATTCTTAAAAAAATATCTTAATATATATAAATCACGTGTCACGTTGTTTGTCCGCGATGGACTCCTAAACTACTTAACCGATTTTAATAAAATTTACACACCACGTGCAGTTTGATCCAACTTAAAAGATAAAATAATTTTCAACTCAATTCATAGCCGCAATATTATTTTATTTCAAATTATTTGTTTACTATTTTGCAGTCACAATTTTCAGTTAGTTCCTAAGGATTCCAACAGATGGCGGTATCTGTTGACTGGATTGAGTAATTACGAATGAGGTAGGTAGGGCAGATGCTGTGCCATTCGTAAGTTTATTGTTCCAAGTTATTTACTAACTACTACTGTAATATACAAATAGTGTTATAAACTGTGATAAAATTAAAAAAATAATTATAATTATTTTGTTTTGATTTTTGCTTATCGACTGTAAACATTATAGTTTTCATGAACGAGGTACTCTGAACGTTACCTCTTTAATAGTTTACTACAATATAATATATCAAAAACACGTCACAGCAACGCGTGACCGGGTCTGCTAGTATATATATATTTTACTCCTAAATTATGCAATTATTGATTCTGATCCAATTTTTCTGTATCAATAATCGAGGTAAGAAGCAATTAAGGTTGACTATGACCATCATATTGTTTGTACCTGAATATTCTAGCCGCTTTACCGCCCAGTCGTTCAGTGACGGTGTGGTCGCACAACGCTTCAAGCAGCTGCACGGTCGCGTGTCGCGTCCTCACGGAGTACTGCCCACCCCCCGCCTCCCCCGACCTACGGACGAAGCCCGACCCGCTCTCCTCTGACAAAACAGACGCACAAACAACAAACTGAATTACTGACTAATTTATTTATATGAGAAAAACGTAATCCAAAATTGTATTAGAAGATTGGGTATGAATGAGTGAGTGCTTACTTTGTACGAGTCTAAGTTCTATACTTTGTACGAGTCTAAGTTCTATACTTTGTACGAGTCTAAGTTCTATACTTTGTACGAGTCTAAGTTCTATACTTTGTACGAGTCTAAGTTCTATACCTTGTATGAGTCTAAGTTCTATACTTTGTACGAATCTAAGTTCTATACTTTGTATGAGTCTAAGTTCTATACTTTGTACGAATCTAAGTTCTATACTTTGTACGAGTCTAAGTTCTATACTTTGTATGAGTCTAAGTTCTATATTTTTTATGAGTCTAAGTTCTATACCTTGTATGAGTCTAAGTTCTATACTTTGTACGAATCTAAGTTCTATACTTTGTATGAGTCTAAGTTCTATACTTTGTATGAGTCTAAGTTCTATACCTTGTATGAGTCTAAGTTCTAACTTTGTGTGAGTCTAAGTTCTATACTTATCACATGATAGATGATAAAAAGTCATTAAATAATTGAAACTACTATTTACTTACCAATAACTCTGAGATATTGTTCAAGATGTTGCTTCACATTGTCTCCCAGTCTTTGGGCTCCGTCTCTTAAATCTGTAAGAGGAACCGGAGATGACTCAGAAGCCCACGCTGATGATGATAGGTACATCTGTTCAAGCATTAGTCGTAGTAATTCACCGGCTAAAATATATATATTTGTTTAATAAATTACTTTCTATAAGACAATAAAACAATGTATGGATTGCAGTACTTACCATTCTCATCAATTCTACGATTAATTGCCTTTATCATAATTTCATCTCGAAAATCCAAATGAAATCTATCGTAGTTAACCTTCCAGTAAATATCTGTAATATTTAAAAATATAATATTACATAAAGTTATTATAATGTTCTATGAAACACAGAATTAATATCATCTAATATATTGAACTCGGTAGCAAGCAGTGACAGACATACTGAATATGAACTGTTAATGAACCCTCTGCTTAGACAAGCTTATTGAAATAAGATGTAAAAATGTTATAAACACAACAGTTATATAAAGATAAACAATTCCGAAGTACTAACTGTCGTTAACATTTGTTAGGTTACTGTTCATAGCATTTAGTAACTCCCGAGCATCCAGGTCTGGTACAATAGTGGCCACTGGTACCAGCACTGGTATCTCAGTGGTGGATTCGGCTTTACTCTCAGCCACGGGAGCTTGTTGGATGTACCCGGCCGTAGCGAGGCTGATAAATGTGTCTTTAAGTTTCACGAGATTGAGGTTCTTTTCCTGTTATTATTACAGAATTAAACAATATTAAAAGCTTTAAATGGAACTAATGTTTTTAAGAATAGCCCTAACTGCTAGTGTGTCTCTGAGGAGTAGATAAGAGCGGTGGCAGCCCTCTTATAATACTGGTCCAGATAATGCTTCTTTTAAGGCTGCCTCTAAGAGATTGGCCCCCCCCTTACGTAGTTGTGAAGAGGCACTAATAAGACATAGAGAATTCTGAGATCTTTTTGTTTTCTAAACATTTCAACAAATAAATATATTGATGTTTGTGACACAGTAATCACAATTATAAAAAAAAAATAAAAAAAACCTGGCTGAGTTTGTTGTGTGGTTCTTTTCAGATCAGGGTGGGTTTGGAACCTTCATAGCCTTATTTTAAGTTGGAGAGTGTCTTTACAGAAGGTCTTATTTTGATACATACAATATCAAGATAGGCCCTCCTGTCACTTCCATTTGACGTACACAAGTAATCACTGGTATTCAAAGTGGAAAATATTTAAATAAATAAATATAATATCACCTTATCGTCTTTATGCTTGTTCATAACAGTGACAATCAGCACAGTTGCAGTACAAGATGCCTGTTGCAGCAACTCCTCAACGAGCATCTCTGCTTCGCTGCCATATTTAGTCTTTATTTGTAACAAATATCTGAAAGTTATTATCCTGCATTTTTAATTCACTGTCTTAAATAGTTAAAATACATGGTAGAATTGAATAAAACAAATAATGTTGTTGATTTTGTTGAATTTAATTAAATTATGTCTACAATACCTTGGATATCTGATGAGCAATAGTATATTATCGGGATTTAATTTGTAATCAACAATAGTGTCTCTGGCTTCAAATGTAGCTAGGTCAAATTTCAGGAGTGTTCGTAGACTCTCTATGACCTGGAAATATTAAACACAACAAACAGTTTAGAACCATATTTTTCCTTCTCAAGTTTTATAAATGTAACCAATATTATTATATTTATTTATAAGTAAAATCTTAGTTACCTGCGTCCGAGGAAGACCAGTCGTCTTAACTATCAAACCAATTGGTTTAGAACCATATCTAAACAGATCATTGCCAACTTTTTGTACAATATCACCAAAATATCTTTGTAAAATTTGGGATACTATTCGACCAAGTTGACGTGACATAGTATATTATAAAACAAATTCTTGTCTAATGTTAATAAATGTGACTATAAATTAAGTTTTATTAATTATTAAGTTTAAAATATACAATCACTAGGATAATATAATTTCCCCAAATACCTTTCCAATTTTCTAAACCTCTTTCGTGCCCGGTGCACATTTCACATTTGTTTACATTTTTGACAGCACAGATGTGACCACTGACAGTTACATACACAGAATAATAATATATTTTATAAATGCTTTTAAAAGTTCGAAGACGTCTGTAACAGCTTTATAGTACTTTCTGCTTCGAGCACACACATAATAGAGTAAAAAAAAACGTCACAGTTCAAAAGAGCGGAATACCGTGTATATAATATGATATCTAATATGATATAAATTTACTCTTTTTTTTTTGTTATAGGAAAGCAAACGAGCTTGAGGGTCACTGTTAATGTATGATCACCGCCGCCCATGAACTCTTGCAACATCCGAAGATTCACAAGAGCGTTGCCGGCCTTAATCTATTCAACTCTAGTCAACGTAATTGAAGTTGCTATATAATAATAAATAAAACATTTTATTTAAGTTCAATAACTAAATTGTTAATTTTTTTCTTACATCTATCACAAATGAATGAATAAATCATTGAAGCTTTGGTACAAATAAGTAGGATTCTAAACAGGTAGTTTCTAATTCGTTCGGTATTCATTAAAATAACATGACAAAAAGATAAAAAAACTAGCTCCAAAAAAAGGATCGATGGTAAAAATAATTACTTAAGTTCTAATCTCAAATAAAACTTTTCAGATGATTTGTGATGTGATGTGTGAAATTTTGTAAATTGCTATTTTTTACTATTACTGAATTAAAATAAAACATATAAAAATAACCTAATCTCAAATACCTGCTATTGAAAATATAATTATTTTACTAGTTTTATTTGTTACACAAAAAATAAATTAAACGATGAGTATTATAAAAACATAACATAAACGCAACTTTCTTTACAACAGTCATTATTATTATATTTGTATTTTTAAATTGTCCTTATTTCTAACATTGTAGTAAAAAACAGGAGTCTGTGTGGAAGTTACGAGAGAATGCTTAGATAACACATTATACAGTTACCAAAACGTTTAGTGTTGCCGTAATGGAAATTGCGGTATAAATATGTAAAGAATAAAATCATTTAAATCTATGACAACGTTTATAAGGCAATCCAATTTCAAAAACACTTTATGACCCCAAAAATGGTGAGTAAAAAAATGCCAACAACATTACACTAGCGTAAAAATCTTCAATAAAATTAAATCCTCCATTTCAATCAAATCTTCCAATCTATAGAAAGTTAGTTTATAGTCGGGGATTTTCTGTAGAATATAAGCTGTAATCCTGTATCTTGCTAAAAATATTGTCGTTGTGTAATCTTTTTTCTTAAAGTAGTAAATTATAGTGTTATGAAAATTTTACACTCAATGAAAAAAACATATAATCTGCATTTTATTAAACGTGAATACTTTCAATTTGTTATCTTTGGTAATACTTCAAAATATTTGTTATTATTTTTAATTTAGTAAACAATATAAAGTATGCTATTAAAAAAGCAGCGTAATTAGTAATCACTACATAATATATTCACTTGTTGTAATAAGTTTAGATACATTCAGGCGTCGCCCTTGGAAGTGGAGAGAAGTTTTATTAATAATTAATTATTAATAAGTAATTAATAAATGTAAAGTACAAACAAAAAGTGAACATGAATATAGAAAGTGCTGCTATCAACATTCTCAAACGAGGCGTCGAATTGGATACAAAAAAACGATTCACTGAAGCCCTCGTCTGTTATCAGGAGGGTTTACAAATACTTGTGGATAAGATGAGAGGTGAGAATTTAGTTTTTTATTGAAAGTATACTATATTTACATTTCTAATGAATCTAAGTAATTATCTTGAAAAATGAAGCTGTAATCTACTTCGCTTTTAAATGATGATAATGAAATGATCTTTATCACAGAAATGATCTTTATATGTGCAATTCATATTATATTAAATATCACATTTTATTGTTACTTATCAAGGAGAGATTGATGACCCAACAAAAAACTACCTGAGAAAGAAAATAGAGGAATACATGAACAGAGCCGAGGCAATAAAGAAGTTGGTTTTAAAACAAAAAGAGACCGGCCAGTTTCATGAGCAAGTACACATAGAGAATAACTCAACTGGCCACAGCTATAAAACCTTATTTGGGAGGTTTTTGGATGAAGAAGTAGAATTTGTCATTGTTGAGGACCCATATATCAGGAGTTATCGTCAGGTATTTATTTTATATTCAAGAATAATATATAAATTATAGAACAAATGTGCTATTTCAATAAAATCTTAGTGTTGCACCTACTCTTATAAAGCCTTATTTAAATAAAAACTATTTTGGTGTCAGAATACTGTTTTACTCAGACAGTGTGGGAGCCTAAATAGTTAAACCATAATATCTTTATTTTTATTTGTTGTAGTGTTCAAACTTTCTCCGTCTCTGTGAACTGCTTGTGAGAAGTTGCAGTAACTTAAAGCATATAGAGTTAATAACGGGTAAAGATAATCAAACTGACAAAGTGCAAAGGGAGTCTTTGTCCAATCTACAGGCTGATCTCATCAAGTACCAAGTACAATTAATAGTAAAGTACTCTGATACTCTACACGATAGACAAATAATGTAAGTGCATTTATTATGAGTTACATTATCTTTATGAAACCTTGATATAAATTTATAACTTTAAAAATAATTTGAATAAAAAGGTTTATAACTGGGTAAATACATTATTTCCCAATGTAATAGTTAATTTGTTTTACCAGCTTTCAAATATAATATCACATTTTTTTTTTATTATTCAATTATTGATATTTAATAAAAAGGTGTGTGTGTGTGTGTGCAATTCACACACATAAGTGAAACTTCTGCAAAATTATCCTCCGAGAGAGTGAGATGGGTATAAAGTATCAGGGCTATTAGGATACATGCAAGGTTTATTATTTAATACTTTAATGTAAAATATTTGTATTTTTATGTAACACTGCCTATATTATCTTAAAAAACCTAACTCAACAATTTTACAAAAGTATCAATGCCATCTATTGTCAGTTTTGAAAAATTACAACTTCAACATATGCCTCACTTTAGTTTAAAGATTGAACAATAGATGGCACTGGAATAGCAGTGGGCAAAATGTCTTCTATCTTATACAATTATGCGTTTTGTTTATCGTGACGCATTTTCTTTACATTAAGTTTGAAATTACAATGATTCTAAATAATTTTACAACTTATTTGTCTTTGCAATGTGGCATTTTGTATTGTATTTTGTGGGAATGCCAACTTACAGCTAATAAACTGCAAATTTGCATATACTTATTAAATTAGCAATTTTCATGTTCCAGATTAAGTTCCGGATGGATAATTAAAATAGGGAGAGGTCTGGATTACTTCAAAGCAACTGACAACAAGTCCTGTCTCGGCCTATATGATATGGATTTGAGACAATGCCACGAGACAACCGTTGATATTGTGCATTCGAAAAATGTGAAACAAACAAATAGTTGATGTTTTCAGTATTATAATGAGTATATAAAATATTTTTTTATAAACTTTTTGACGATACTATAAAGTTTTTTCTGACTATTTTTGTTGTAATGCTATTTATATAAGACAAATGAATTAAAACAATGTTGGTACAATAATGAGTTATATTTCACATACATATAACAATAAGAAAATGTTTACAGTATATATTAAATAAGTACATTATATGGTACAGTAAGGTGGTTTCGCACTAAAAATAAGCAAATAAGATGCAATATATTATCAGCAGTTCATCAGTCCTATAAATGATTTTAATAAATATGTAACTGAGACTAGCATAGCGAATAAGTATGGCATCGGAAAATTCATTTTATTTACAAGTATTATCTTATATTACTAAGGAATGTATATAAATCTCAGAGAGGTTGAGGATTTTTTCTTCTTGTTGTGTAATGTATTTACATATAAACTTTTGAGCAAGTTAATCTTTCTTTGGAATTGCTCCCTTATTGAAATTTACATCCTATTAAAGAATATCTATCAAGAGATAGTTCGAATAGGACTGAAACAATATCAGACTACCCCCAAAAAGTATATAATTTACTTGCTTAAGTATAATAACAAATGTATTTTAAACATAGCTTTCTTGTTTAGCGGAAAACAGCATGAGGGATTCCATTAAATGAGGTTTGATCATTTCATTAACATCCTTCAAGTCCGTGAAAGCCTCGGGGTGGTGTTTGTATATAGTTCTGAGAGCCTTGAGCGTGTGTATGAGGGTCTGGTCGGGGTTGACATCAATGTGGGGGCGAGTTCTCTGCATCCTAACCAGTCGGATAAGATGTGGAACGCCTTCCAGTTGGACGATTTGATGAGCAACATCAGGGATTACAGCCAATCTGGATGAAACACAAATTAATTAGTTTTATACCTTAATTATTATATGTATTGATTGTTTTGAAATTAAATTGTTATGCTTTACTTATAATAAAGAATTTTTTTACATAATCCCAAGACTTAACATCACTAAAGTCCATGATTTCAAAAGTATAGAAGACAAACAATTATATTTTAAAAGTCTTGTTCATACTCTTACAAGGTTTTTTAATTAATACAACCATTAAACAAAACATTAATTAATAAAACCATTAAGCATGAATTCAAATTTCAAAGGTAGTTGAAAATTTTAATTAGCATTTAATATCAACTTTTTAATATTATTCTCTAATTATTATGCCGGCTTATCTAATTTGTTGCAATGGTTCTAGTTATTTGTGCTCACTAAATATTGCTTGTGAAACTTGATCACAATAAAGAAATACCTGGTTGAGTTTGTTCTGTGGTTCTTCTCAAGACGGGTTTGGAAGCCTTAATTTTAAGTATGGTATTAAAATAAGCCCTCCTAACTAGTGTTGCCACCTTTTGTTCTCGTAATTAATGTACATTTGTTATTAAATGTAAAAGAATAAAATACTTAGTGTCAAAATAAAGTGCATTTTTTATGATTATGTTTAAGTCATTATTTTTTATTGCTTTTCGTAAATTGCACAGCATCTTTACATTCATTATTTTAATAAAAGCTTTGTACATTAAATTTTCAAAATAAACCAGACAATGTTGACATTTTTGTTTATTTATTTTTAATTTTATTATAAATGCAATGAAGTGGCAATAGATATTCTTTCTGCTAACATGATTGCAGGGAAACTTTTTAATCTCAGAGAAATCAAATTGTGCAAAATATTGTATTTTCCCAAAAAGTATAGAGTACAATTAGTTGAAATAACGTTACTATAAAGTACGGGTGGACATACACAAGTGATCACTGATATTGATTGAAAGTGGAAAAGTTATAAATAAATAAAGACAGTAAATACATAAGTAGCCTACATTTTAGATATATAAAAATGTACCTAGATATAGCCTCTGCGGCGTGACAATGCAAGCGGTGTTGTGCGCGTAGTTCAGCTGCTCGCGGCGCCAGGGGCCCGCTGCGCGCGAAGCACACGAGCGCCACGCTGGCTGATGACAAGCGGGACAGCGGCAGCACGCAGCGGGACACGCGGGACAGTGATGACAAGAGCGACGCTGTTTGCTCCTGGTGGTGGTAAGTTGTTTATATATGACAACATGCAGACAAAGATGGCGGTGACAGCCATGATTCGAAAGTCTTTTCACAAAGAACAGGGTATTGTTTCGACAATACTTCATAGTGTCTATTCTTTTATATAGCGGTAATAAATTGAATCAAATAACGTTTATTATACTGATACTGTTTATAATAATAATATTGTTTATCTATAGCATTTCTTTTCGATTTTGTATACTTATATTGTCAACTTTTCGAGTTGAGTTCGTGTTCTAAATACCTTTTTTTATCCGAATATGAACTAAAACATGGAAGTTGGAACAAGGATAATGATAAAGAGTAACTTTAATTACGTTATCTAAATATTTTATTAAATACTTACTTGTAGGAATACAGATATGTTAGGTCCGCGTCGTTTGACAGCATCCAAAAGCTTCTCAACGGTGTGATGTGTGTTCAGCACTTCTATGATGTCCGTGTCAGTATCTTCTTTCTTTTCAAGTTCTAGTTCTCTGACGAAATTGACGAGACATGCCGTACAGAGAAGTAATAGCTGACAGCATTCGGTTCGGGAAAGGATACCTATGGAAAATAATTAATGTAAAATAAAACACATCTTGTAATTTCAATATTCCTTTATCGAATTGCTCCCTTTTCTTATTATAAAAAGAGCACCGAAAGAAACCAATGTCTCTGTGCCATGTGTGTCTTATAATATATTTTTTATATTATTTAAAAGTTAGATATTGTACTTTAAATTTATAAAATTTGCATGTCTTTTTGACAGACATCTCGTATTTCCCGCCGATATTATAGTAACAAAATAAATGTCTATTTTCACTACACTATTGCAATTACTAATAAGCAATAAGTGTTATGATATTTATGAACGTGCTATCCTTTAATTATTCTTAATATTAGTTAGGAATTAAACTATTTTTCATTATTTATATTGTTTTACTTACAAATTTAATTTAAAAATTGTTTTGTTAACTAAAAATGCTATTGCCCGCTAGATGTCACTGTACTAAGAACGACAATTTATTCAATATTCGTAATTTCTAAGAATGCATTACGTTCCGCATATTTAATAACGTTACTATCGCAGCTTACCAATATAGTAAAAATTAATTTTATCGGATCTCAAAACCATAATATTATCAATTTGATTTACTTAAAAACATTGTTTGATTTACATTAACAAGTCGGAAAATATAAAATTTATTAATAAAATTATTTCCCGTGGCATGTATAATTTTTAAATGTCACAGACAAAAAAATGTGTAAATAATGTTTTAAAACAATTAAGCTTAAAGTAGAAGTTTAGCGGGAAAAAGATTACCAAAAAATAATTATTTTAATTACTCACCAGTAATATGTTGTATAATAGTGTCGAGATACACGTGCAGTTGCGTGATGTCGTAGTGTCCTCTGAGCCAGGGCGCGGTTATTTGTGTGAGGACTGTGATAGCTTCTCGCATTTGAGGTTCTGGGTTAGAGCTATCCGACAATATATCTGAGAGGATCTCTATACCCCCGCCCTGCAAACATTTAAGGTTATATTGTGGAAAAAATGCTTTCAAATACATGAAATGCTGTGACATATTGGAAGAACATTGATAACCATTTTTACTAAGTTATATATGATATTTTAAAGTTGTAATGGCATACTTTATACTTTGCACGTACGAGCCGCTAAAATATGTAAGTTTTCACTCCAGTCATTGTTATAATTTAATTATATACTTAAAAATATCTCCACTTGGAATCGAAATTCTTAAGCATTGGCCATACAGATTTTTTTTTTACAATAATGCTTTTTTAAATAAAAAAAGGTTTTAGTCTTATGTGATGAGAATAAAACATTTTTTTAATATGAATGACATTAAATACGGATGAAAGTTTCAATCATTAGTTAATTTAATTTGATTGCGTAAATTCCTGCGATTATAACAGTTATCGGTATTTATTAATCTTAATTCACACACAGCTTCACCTTTAAGGGTCACAGGTCGAATATGGCAATTAAATAACTAACATACCGACGATTATTAATTGTAATTAGTCATTGCGGGACTTAAAAGAGCGGCTTAGTACGAACTTCAATATCATTAGTGCAATCAAACTTAAAAATAAGCTTATTATTTTATTCAATTTTAAGAGGTCCATTTGACCTCAATTAATTACAACCTAACTAACAGATTTGTGTGGGATGTTAGCGTGCTAGTTGAGTTAGTGCTCGATAGATTGAATGATAACGTACCTCTGCAAATTGTTTGACAGCGTCACCCGTAACACAGACAGTCGCCAGCGCTCTCAATGAAAGCGCTTTTATAGAACTCTTCCTTGTCTCAATGATCGCTGTCAATAGCGCTCGTGGCACCCCGCACTCGACGAATGGTAGTTCTGTTATGTTTTTCATGATTTTTTCACATTTTGTATGGAGTGAGCTCTCCGTGTTCTCTGTTAACATCGCCAAGTGACCGATAGACGTGAGTGTGCTTTTCAATATCATATCTGATGGCGGTTCCTCGATGATTGATACCAGCGTCTGGAAGAGACAATAAATTGGTTACCTTCATAACTTCATTACAGCTAGGGTTGTCACCTTTACTTTATATATTGTACATTATGAGAACAGCCATGTACGCGAAAATATTTTATTTTGTATAATTTGATTTTTGAAATAAAAAAGGCCCAGTTATATTAATGTTACACAATTTGTAAAAAAGTACATTATTTTCATATGATGTACTTTTTTCCTTTCTAATTCATGTGGAGAAAGCACTATAATATATAAAGATATATATCTAGTAATAAATAATGTCGCTAATCTATCTATTATTTTACCGATTGCAAAATGCACATTTCACCAAAGTTAATCAGTCAAACAAACAAACATTTAACATGTATAAGGATATAAATCTGGATGTATTGAGTTATTCAAAGACATTGTCCTACATTCATTACATGAATTGTCTCATACATAAACATGATACCATTGGTTCTAAAAGCATAATTTATTGCATTGCAGTATATCGTAAATTTAATGATTTTGTCGTCCGTTGTTTTATTATTTCATTATAATTTATTCTAAGCCCTAGTTAGTACATTTTGGAATTAAAGTTTAATTCTAAATAAACTTTTACTTTTTACGGCAAATTCAAGTTACGTAATTAAAGAGAATCTCTCATCGATTTGTAAATATTTTTTTTCTAACTGGTATAATTTGAAAGTTTTGTTAATACTGGCGGCGACGAATCGATTGGATTTGGAAAGAGAAGGGCTCGGTGACATGGACTTTTTATTTTAGAAAATTTAGTACATAAAATGAAAGATATACCTTCATTTGCTGGACGAGAACCGCTTTAGTGGTTTCAAAAAATATTTCAATCATCGTGTCCAAATGTTTCTGTACCAGACTCCACTCCGGTCTGCTCTCGTTCAACTCAACTTTGACATCTTCCCCTATGTCTATTAACTTTTGTAAGTACAATTGTAGGGACATTTTTATTTTGTCCCATCTCTCCGGTGTCTCACCTGGTGGTTTTGTATTTAGCGTGATGCTGTGAGCCAGTACGAACTCGTTTATATTAGCTATTAAAAGACATATTTGCTGTTCATTCGTATTACTTGTATCAATTTGTCTGTAAAAATAATAACAATTAGAACAAGAAAATTTATATTAACTAAAATTATTGTATTTATCTTACCGTAATACATCACTATACTGGTGTACGATGATTTGTCCGTGTGTTTGTACTTTCTTAATATTACCGGTAATGGTTGCTGAGCTCGCAGAGACCATAGCCTTCATCTCCGCTCCCAAAGGTTTACTCTGCAGAGTTGTCATGCACTCGTTCTCACACGAACCAACCAAATCACAGAGCCAATATTGTAATGGCTCGCATTTTCTATCACACAGTCGTTCTAACGTCGTCTGATCTATACTCCTTTCTCTGTACAATATCTCGTCGCGATTATTCAATACTAACCTATCAAAAATAATAACATTATAATCGTGTTTTATAAGAAGAGTACGAAAGTAAAGTCAATAACTCACCCGCTGTTAAAATTTTGTAATAAATTCACTCTACGAGGTTTCTTGTTGCTATTCAGTACACTATTCATGAACTCGTGGGGCGCGAGCATTTTGGGTGTCGAAGTACAACCCAAGTCTAACTGCACATCCATAAAGTTTATATAATCATCTTTTAATTTCTCTCTCTTAGAATCATGCGTTAAAACCTTATCAGTTTTCAAATCCCTTTCTCTTGGTATCTTTTGTTTATCTTGAAATTCTAAAGGTGGAGTTAGTCTGTTCTTATCGATGTTTTCATTTTGAATATCTTTACTTTTAAGATTTATATCGCTATCTGTTGCTACAAGTCGTTCATTGTAGTGCGGTATGAGCATTTCTTTTTGTGGATGCCCAACTACCACCCACGAATTCTGGTCACAAGTTCTCGGTAAACCTAAAGATGGTACTCGACTACCACTTAACACTCCCCCTGCTGTCTTATCTACAATTCCTGGCTTTTCTTTTTTGTTTGAAAATAACCTGAATGTTTCTTTAGGTTTATCTTTACCTGTACGATGTTTGGATTTCGGTCCAACTTTCTTTGTTGGTTTTAAATGAAGACTGTCCATAATATTCTTGCCCAATAAAGCTTTGGTGGGCTTATGGAATTGTTCTTTTGGATACACAGTTGTCTCATGAGGTAATTCTTCTTCATCTATATATCCTAAGGAATGATAACCGTCTTGGATGTCTAATATTTGACGATCTAACTTCTGTCCTTCCAAATTAAGTGACTGGTTAAGTCTGTTCCTTTGGAACTTGGGTGTGGTGGATATTGGAATATTCTCTTCATTGGATAAGCTACGCATATATTCCACTTTGATAGTGGGAATTCTTTCCGTTGGTACGTAAGATAAATTTGTTATTGGTGTGCGCACTCTAGGTTGATTATTTACAGCAATTTCATTATTATGAGATAGTCGTATATATTCGAGACTATCGTCAGATTTATTTTTGCTCGTGTCTAAATCTTTTACTGTAGCTATTTTTATTGATTTGTTGCCGTCACTGTCAGGACTGGATACTAATTTCTTAACTGGATACTTTTTAGAGGGACTTAAAATACTATTTAATTTTTTATCTTTGGTATCGTCGTCTATTGCACTTTTATTTGGATTATTTTCTTTATTGCTTTTACAACTTTGGGACATGTTCCTTCCTTTGTCTTTGTCTAAGTTGTTATTGGTTCTGTCCATACTTTTTTTTTCGTTACTTTTAGGATTGGTGTTGGTTTCAACTTCTTTATCCTTTAATAACTCCATATGCTCTTCATCTTGATGAACTTCGCAGTACTTTTGTAAGTCGTACGGAGTTTGGATGACACTACTGCTTCTAAGTCGAGGTTTTGGGGTTGGAGTATCACCCGTTTTGTTTGAGGATCTTGAATTATCAATTTCATCTTTACTATTAAGTGAGTTTTGAAAATCACTTGCCTGTTTTATTGTAACGTTTTCATTGTTATTTGAATCGCTACTATTTGTTGATTTATTTTTATCGCTATCCGGTGTGGAATAATATTGAGATGTGGGAGGAGAGCTATCCGAGTCCGAAAATCCAGAATCCTGGCTCTTGTGACTTCCTGGGCTACCATGGCGGAGAGGCCACTGATTTGGCAGATTATTCGCTTGTGCCAAATTGTCTGCGCTATTGTTTCTTTGTTCGGGTTGATTGATCCAATGAGGTAGCTGGGGCTCCCAGTCTTGATCCTCTCTTCGATTGTCTTGGTTCCACTCGGCTTGCGCCAATGGACTGCCAATATTCGGAGGTGCGTCGCCCCACCAGACCTTGCTTCTTGTTCGTTGAAAATTCGACATCCTATAACAAAAAAAAGGTAAATGACTCGTGGGAAAATTGAAGGCGTCGGGTATAATGATCGGCTCAAATGACGTAATGTGCTACATTATAGTGGCTTAGTGTTTGAGGGCATGATGCGTGAATAAGTAGTTATATGATTTTGAAGCGATTGTTTACTTTAAAATGTATTTTGAACATTCATTGATATTGATATGAAATAAATGTATTTTTTTTAACAAAACAGAATTTTTTAAAAGTTTAAGCAACAGTCACTGGTCTGTATTAGAAAATCTTTAATATGTACAATAAGGATAATTTTATTTAGCACAAATGTATCATATAAATACGGGGAACAAACAAGTTCGCTTTACCTTGTTACTCGACTCAAAAATGCGAGTAATTCTTTAATGGGGCAATGTTTTTCAACAAGCTCTCGTAAACGTTTACCCTTTAATAAATTTAAAAAACTTGTAAGAGACATTGTATCTAGAACATGGACTCTGGGTATGAAGATCGCTGCCAGACTACTTCAACAAATTATAAGTGTAATTAGGTCTTAAGTATTACTAAAAAGGAACAAGACAAGCTGAGTTTCTCACCAGCTCTTCTCAGGTCTGGCAAATAAATTCAAAAGTTTTCATTGTATATTTAAAAGGGAGAATAGAACCCCAGCTGAAGGACATTACAAGCAGATGTCAAAAACCGTTGCAGATTCCATTGTAAGTGCAGGACTATTCAGATATTTGATTTTCGAACCCCTTATTCACTTGTGACTTGGATTCTGTCCACTACAAAAGTTTTGAGACGCACACGTCAATTTAAACTTTAGTTCAATAGAAATAAGGTTGAAATTATTTTTTGACTTGGATTCTGTCCACTACAAACCTATTGTTGAAAAGCGCATGTAAATTTAAACTTTAGTTCCATAGAAATAAGACTGAAGTTTATTTAATTATGTTTTTAACTCTGATAGAGTAACGCAGTAGCACTTGCGGTTGCTGACTCAATTTGTGATTCAGACTAACATACCTAGTGAATATAGTTAGTAAGTAACAAGTCTATTACAATATATAATATAAATAAAATTTAAATGTCCGTTTGTAATTCCAAATTAGCAGCGTCTCACGAAATGCGTATGAAAGTTAGCGATATTATTTCTTAATGTAAGTCCATGTCCATGAGGTTGTATAGATAGTTTCTTTTTTAATTTGTTCAAAGTGACGAGACACTGGCCACTTTAATAAATAAATTCAAATTTGGAATGAAATAGCTTTCGAAATAATGGACATAAAATATTTGTACTTTACGTGCGATTGTCATGACATGATTTAAATCATTTGTAACGCTTTTATTATTACAAAATTACATTTTCGTTAGCCTATGAAATTGTATCGCAATAACATGTGAAAATATATTACCAAATATAGTAGTGCTAATAACTAAGTATTTGGACTGAAAACCACTCAAAATAAGTAAATATTACGTTTGTTAGATAAGTTGTATTAATTCATTATAACTATAGTATGTCATTATATTTTTTAGAGCAAAAACGTTTATTGAGCTTCAAAACAGTATCAAACACATTACTAATAATTTTCAAAGTTGGTTTATAAATGACGGAGCTGTCGCTTTATAACATACTAAAGAAAAACAGTAAATTGAGAACTCACCTTTCTTGAAGTCGGTTAATAAAAAACGAACTATTCGTTTATTATGTAACAATTGATATTTTAATATTCATAAAATAATAACTGTAATAATTAATTGGCATAGTTGCTATAAAAAAATTTATAATCTTGAAATTTGTGAAATTTAACATTATGTATATACAAGCTATGCCCTCAACTTCGTTTGTGTTGAATGTTTTTTTAAAATAAAATTTGATTAAGTCACTCTTATAATATATCCAGTAAAAGTCCTGTTAAAATCGATTCAGTATTTTCAGATGGAACAAACAGACAGATTTTTTTTTATGTAACTACGGTATACTTTCATATTTAGTGAAATGCTGTTCAGAATTACAAACAGACACTTTAATTTTATTTATGTATTGTTACCATTGAAGCGTATCTAAATGTACCAGGGAGACAGAAAAACGAAGGAAGTCGACAAGGACTCCGCTATCAGAAGGTCAAAGACATTGTGAATGTGATAAAATTCTTTACATATTTTTAAATTCCTATCTTCTTATGATCTCTTGGTAGTATTTTGTAATAATTATATAAAAAAAACATAGTTAGTAAGTTGTTTGTTCGTTATCCCGCATCCCCTATGTATTTTATAATAACTATAGTACGTGACTACAATAACAATAACAATATTAAAACTAGGTTAATAACACAAAAGAATTAGCATATTATTTAGTCGTGTGCTAAATTTCTTAAAAATAATTAACGAACTCATAGTATTTTGTATCTACATATATATATATATGTTTAGATACATTCTGAGCGAACAAACTCGCGGGCATAGCTAGTATATAATAATAATTAAATTAATTTGAATATTAATAATAATTTATAAAATGATATATTAATAAGAAAACTACCGCGTGTTTTTATGCTCTTTTAAGTAGGTGAGTTGTTTTGCTGTATTAAATCAGATCAAATCATAAATATTAATAGAAACGAAGAAAGGTATAAATTAAACATTAGTTAAGCTTCATTAGATTTACATTCTAATAATATGTAATGTACATAAAATTATTTATTATTGATTTCATTCCTATATTAACAAGGAAAACAATAAATGTATGTCTGTATATACCTTGTATACGCAATAGTTATTTCCACCTGACTCAATAAACAAGGATAACTAGTTATAGTTACGTTTGATGCTAAATGAGTTAAATAAAAACGCAATATATGAATGTTCATAGTGCAGCTGGCGTAACGGTCGCGTGTCATCTGCTCGTCTGCCATACGCCACGCTTGGCTGTACGGCACGCGTCCTTGCCTCACATTCGATATTGGAACAAAAAAAAAATAATGTCACTTTTTTCTGGCCCTTATCGCGCGAAAATTAAATTTATCTTGTTATAAAATTTCAACCTACGGATTCATTGTTGATTAATAAATAATATTTAATTCAGTATTTTATTACCTTTAATCCATTATTTAATTTTACAATAATGGTATATAATAGCTGTACAGCTCGCGTCCTTGCCTCACATTCGATATTTGGAGCAAAAAAATAATAATTTCATTTTCAAGCTCTTTACGCGCCAAAATAAAAGTCATTTATTAAGATAAAATTTCAACCAAGTTATTATGTATTATTAAAATTTCTACTTCCAGAGTCGTCAAATAATAATATTTAAGTCGTTATTTTAAGACATAATCCATAATTTAATTTTACAATCGTAACTAATTAATTCGTTCTTGTCACATTCAATACTAGGATAACAAAAAAAATACTTTTTACGCGCGAAAATATAAAGTATTTCTTAAAATAAAATTAAAGCCTGCATAATAATAACATTTAAATTATTTTACTTTTTTAATCCACATTTTACAACAGTCATAATAATAAGGATTAACGATATTTTTATAACAATTGTTAAAAATATAACAATTGTTAAAAAAACGGTTATTGTCAAATATTGATCGATTCGTCCGTGTAGTGATTTGATCTCTATGGTAACAGCCAGGTGTGAGAGTTTATAGGAGGGGACTTTTGGCACCCCTTATCGCCCATTTAATGCAATGGTTATATACAGCATGTTCAATTTTTTTTTTTTTATTACTATTTTTTATTAATCATTTGATGCAATTGTTATAATATAGTATGTAAATATTTTTTTAAACACAGTAAGTACCAGATACATTTGTAGTAATGGCTACTATATAATGGTGTTTTAAAAAAATATTTAAGACAATATTTATATAAAAAACAAGAACATTATATTACCTATTTAAATAATCCTTAACAGTTAAAAGATTAATATTAGCAATTATTTAATTATATATAGTTAATAAATTCTAAAGAAACGTTTAAATAATGTTGGGTGTTATTAATTTATTACGTCAATTAATAACCATAAGTCATTTATATATTCCATTAGCATGATTGACTCAGCTGCCATCTTTTATGATTCTGTTAGATCAAATATATGTGATTATAATAATTAATATGCTTTGATAGCAGCGTCAATTGTTTAAATAAAACTTTCCACTGATCATGTAATCGTGTATTATTAACATAAACATATAAATTTATGACGTTATGTATGTATGTCATATATTATAACATATATGGTGTTTAAATATCTAATAGTTTCTGTAACTTATGTAATGTTAAAAGGATTTTTGAATTTAGACTATCGCATTTTTAAATTAAACAAATAAAATTTTAAGAAAATTAAAAAATTAATAGACTAAATACTTTTTACATTTAGAATATTCAAAACTGCCTGTATGAAAAGGCGGTTTAAAAAAATAATATTTGAATTGAGAATATTTATTCTGAATTGTCTGTAAAAATAAGAGGTCTATCGCATTCTTAAATAAAAAAAAACAATTAAATAAATAAAAAATAATAAGATAAATAATTTTCGAATTTAGAATATTCTAAACGGTCTGTATAAGAAGGCGGTTTATCGCATTCTCAATGTAACTTACCGGTTCTATAACATCTGCCCTCGAGTGTTGCGTTCCATTCCACGTTAGATACTCGATATTGGGACTTCCGAGTGCAGTGAAAGTTACATTACGTAAAATGTGACGACTTGTCAGATGATTAACCTTTGTGAATAACATTGTTACAGACATTAGCATCTAGATGCAATATTTATAAAAAAAAAAAAACATTTGTTATTATTATTCATAGTTCATACGTTTATTGGTTTGAATTAATTTAAAATTATATATATAAAACTGATGAACAGATTTTGATGAACATTTACAGTAACGTACCTTATACATAAAAATAAAATATAGGCTACAATTTTGGTACATACTACCCAATATAGAATTCAGGGCGAGCGAAGTCGAATACTAAAGCTAGTTAATTTATTAAACCGTTTACAAGATGGCTCGTTCCTTAATGCTGCTCATAGGACACGCGTTGGTGGCATATGGCCGATAAAAAAGTAGCGGTAAATAGCGCGTGTCGATTGTTAACTTCTGACACGTGGGCGTTTTGCTTAATATAAATAGTATTCTTACGTATATTATGTAGATTAAAATTAATTTATAAATAAATTGTTAATTTGGAAAAGAAAACGGTTGAAATCATCCATATATGGCTAGGTTATTTATAAATAAAACCTTGCCTCTCAATTATCGTAGGTTGACATTTAAGAGTGCAGCTGCAAATTGTATAATTGGCGGTTAATTCTTCAGCGGCAGATGTTTTGCTTTAAAGCGCTCCAGCCGTTAGATGTTAGCCGTTTAAGGCATACTACTGAATGCATAAAACTAAACACTGTGGTAAAAAAAAAAAAACAATCTAAATCATACCAACACTATTATTATTATTTTATTTAAGACTGTAACGAAAAAAAAAATACTGTTAGAAAAAAGTGGGTAAAAACCAATAATTTAGAATTTTCTGGAAATAAAACAGCTGCAACAGCCACATACAAACTGTATGGAATTAAACATTGTTATAATGAAAACAGAGACTTAGCTCTACCGACGATCGCACAGTATTTCAAGGGGCTCTCCAAAAGCTACTTTGACAATGCTGTGGGACACCCAAACCCGCTGGTGGTTAAGGCCACAGGATACACGGCCCGTAAGACTCCTAAAGTCAGAAAGAGAAGACCCAAGTCGGTACTTTTCGACCCGGACGACGCGATTACGTTAGGGAACGCTACGTAAAAGCGGCAAAGCGAACATAAATACTACACATACACACACACAGCGTCTTCGCCGGCGAAGACGAGGCCCCCATCCAAGCACGTTGCTCCGGCGTTCTGCCGTCGGAGGACGTTAGTGTCAAATTCTAACCCACATCCAACCCTCGCTTCCCACCTAACGGCGTCCTGAGCCGTGGTCCGAGCCTCACAGGAGGCGCCCTCAGGACGCGCGTTCCCCTGGGGCCCTTCAGGCCCCCCTTTTCAAGGGCGGGTCTCTTCACCCGTCCATTACACCGGTGACGCTGTCATGGCCAGTAGGGCTAACAGCAGAGACAAACACAAAAAAAAAAAAAAAAAAAAAAAAAAAAAAAAAAAAAAAAAAAAAAAAAAAAAAAAAAAAAAAAATATAATGAAAAAAATCTAAATAATAGCAACACTACATTATTATTTTTATATTTATTTAAAAATATATATCAAATTATACTTGACAATTAGAATTATTATAAAATATATATATTTAAATCAAGATTATATTTGGAAAGAAATACTATTTAATAATATAATCTGTATGAATTTAAGTTTTAATGACAGTAGCAAAATGGCGGCAACCAATATTTGTCACATGACGCGTGTGTTTAAATGTATTGAGAGTAATTAATTATATCTTATTACATTGTTATGTATTGATATTTCTCATGTATACCTTGTACGGAATGTCTCTTTGTCTTCATATATGGTAATCTTAATCATCGGTAAGAATTTGCACGTGCTTAAATGCTTCAACTATAGTGCTACTAAATATGTAAGTTGATTTGTAGTTTATTATATAGTATATACAGTAATTATATAACACGGTAGATTAGTTATAGGAAAACGCGTTCTATAAATATTCTCGTATAACGCGCTCATTACCCGTATAACGCTATGTATGACTCACGTTTAAATCTTCAAGGGGTTTAATCGAAATTAGGAAATAATTTAATTTAATTATATTTACTCCATTTGATTTAATTTTGTAAAAACACAATGTCAATATGCAAAGGTAAGAGAATTGAACTGCATAATCCTTATAACGTGGGAAATCTTCGCGTTATATGGGGGAAAACAAGTGTTATACAGGGACTGAAATCACGCTATATAAAAACGAGTTATAAGAGTATCGTGTTATAGGGAGGGATTACTGTACATTTATTTAAGAGAAAGATCAATCTTACTTTTGAATACTGTAGATTTGAAAAAAATACTAGCTAGCTTCCCATGACTCTGTTCGTTATTGTTTAGATACCTCATAGAATTAATAGTTTAAGTCAACAAAAAATTTAATAATATTTTTGTGCAACGTAAAACAAATAACGGCGTTTTTTTTAAATTAATTTAATATATTGACCGATTTAAATAAAACAAAACAAAATCTTAAGTTAAAGTTACAAAATTTATCCGTAGTTCTGTAAAGTTTATCTTTTTGGAATAATACTTAAAAATATATATATATATATACTACACTATAAAAGCTTAGATTTATTGATGTCTGTATCATGTCATGCCAGAGAGTAACCAACAACGCTTCAATGAACAATACAAGTTCCATTCACCATATTTCCCTGAATCCACAAACACACAGTGTAACTTGAAGATTATATTTATTATACGTGAAGCCAACATTAATGTATTAAGAATACAAAATAACAACCGAAGCCCTTGATGGAACTATTATATAACATACTATACACACTTTTCACGCGGTTTTTCTCATCAAGTAACCCGCAGTGTTATGTTGACATTTCTCAATGGCGTCGCAGTGAAAGGATAAACATACATTCATTATGTTTATGTCGCAAGATAGTCTAGATTTTTTTCTATCTAGATTTATTAGTAATTACCGAGTACATAATTATAAAATATTTACGTTTTATGGCACTTCTTGTGCTCAATTTACAACAGGTTTAAATAAAATTTTGCTATGTTGTAATTTATGTATAAGAGTGAAGGTGTAGAATCGTAGAGGTAGCAATATCGAGGTCTACCCGTAGGTACGAATCCTAGAGGTAACAATTTCGAGTCCTACCCGAAGATATAAATTCTAAAAGTAGCAATTTCGAGTCATACCCGTAGATACGAATCCTAGAGGTAGCAATTTCCAGTTCTACCCGTAGGTATGAATCCTAGAGGTAGCAATTTCGAGTCATACTCTTAGGTGCTAATCCTAGAGGTAGCATTTCCAAATCCTGTCCGTGTTGATTAATATTTATTAAAATTTGACAATAACATGACGAAAAATATGTATAGACAATTTCAAAGGATTATTTTAAGTAGGTTGATTAAACTAAATAAGTGTTAAATAAAAAAAAATATCAAAAGATCAGAATTATTATATATACAGAAAACGAATGAACAGATTTTGATGAGGTTTATACCGTTTTGATGTCCACTTAAAGAAATAACATCAATTATACACTAGTTAAACTCTAAAAAGTTTTTATTTATTATTTTGTAAGAATATTTACATATTCGTCTTTACTTTTGATAAATTACCTAATCTAATCTCTAGATACCATTGAGATGAGATTACGAGATATCGGTATTGAAGGTTTTAACAATCTAAAAACAAACTCATGCATATTAAAATTAATTTACAAGGTCCATTTGTGAATCTTTATTATATTAATTAAAAGTGTGGGTTTTGTATGTTTGTTGTATTAACGTACTTATATTTAGAGTGAATAGATTTTGATAAAATTTATTTAGGAAAGATAGTGAGGATAAATTTATGGAGTAAATTCAATTTGTGTATTTGAGACTGGTTCCATAGTTTTTCTTAGTAGGCATAAATGTATGCCCTCGAACATTGCAAGTTTTAAAGGCTTGGGTTTATGAAAACCTTTCATTTTACCCTTTTAACTTATTATTAACTAACAAATATTTACTATTTAAATAAAATTATAATTATTAAAGAACCACCCGGCTGAGTTTGTTGGGTCCTTCTTAGAGCAGCGCGTTTGGACTCGTAGACTTATTTTAAGTTGGAGATTGTACAGAAGGGCTTATTTCTATAAGTATGTTCTGACACTCCCATTTGATACGCAAGTGATCACCGCCATTCAATCAAAGTGGAAAGATATAAAATAAGATAAGTTAATATTATTTAAATTTTATTTGTAAATGTAATTTGGTTTATAGACGAATTAATCAGAAATAAGTTTCAAGGAATAATTATTATTTACAACTACATCAAATATAAATTGCTTATCTATACATAATTGAAATTGAAGTGTCTGTTTGTATCCAAATTAACAGCTTTTCACTAAGTACATATGAAAGTATATACGGTACTTAAATAAAAAATACATTTCTAACATTTTTCTCTGTTTGTCTGTTTGGTCCAACTAATCTCTGAAACAGGACTTTCACTAGGATTGCTGATGTTATAAGAAATAAATTAATTTACTTTTATTTTGAAAAACATATTCCCCACGAACGAAGTCGTAGGCACAACTAGTATATAGTTCTATAGGATTTAAGATTACTGCTTAGGAATGTTACAGCACAGATCACGGGCTAACCGTGGTTGGAATACTAATATCTTAAGATCTCAAAGGATAGTATAATATTGGCGCCAACTTCGCAAGTGAATTATAAAGTCTGTTTCAAACTGCCCTGAATATAAGACTTAGTGCTTCAATAGTCTAGAACAGGCTTTTTGTGTAGTCAAAACACATGATACAATTTTCTTTAGAATATCATAATTGTTAATATCTATACAATATAGAATATTGTGGACGCCTTGAAATGGTTATTTGAAGGGATATATTTTAAAGACATTTAATGGTTTTCTTTAAATCTTTAAGAACATACCAAGCGCAATTACAATATTTTCACACAACACTAACTATTTACTCTATTTCATTATCCAATTTTAAGTGCTCTGTTTTAGTACGAAAATAGCATGTTAAATGTGTCCAATCATACCTTGCTAACTCACTAACAATCATTTCAGTATACGATGTTAGTGTGCTAATTGATCGCGTGGTAGATTGAAGGTAAAATGGCCGCCAGATCCAATAATAATATAAGTAGAACTTTGAATATATTTTATAACGAATTTACACATATTATAAACTGAAGAAGAAGAAGTGTTATAGTAACAGTATTTTGATGAGTTTAGTTCTTCAATATATAAAAATGTTGCTTTTCTGTTTAAAAAACAGTTCGCAGAACATCTACGTAAGAAATTTATTATAATCTTTATATTTCACTTAGTATGACGCTCTGGCTCAGTCGTAACAATTGCATTTGATGTTAGTCCCGGATTCAATACCCAATTATGACTAATTGAATATTTAACGTTTTGATTTGATAATCCAAATATTGGCTAGAGTTATTTTAAGTTCCAGTTATCTTAATCCTCGATCAAGGATGTTTTAAAATAAGTCTTCTTAGAACCTATTTCACTGCGCAATATCAAATACTGTGGCAGTGCTCACGTTTGAATTCTAATGAGTGTGTTTGTATGTGTGTCGCGTACCGGCTACCTACCAAACTACTTATTACACTTCAAATGTTGATAGATTATTATTATATATATATATTAATTTTATAACAATGGTATTCAAGAATAATTTTAGAATCAATTTTCTCTATGCTTTTTATTTCTCTTTTTTTTATATTTTATATATTTTTTTTATAATTGTAGCGCCAGCCTCTCTATGAACTATATATATATATTTTTTTAATTTAATATAATTTATTTTATATTATTTATTACTGTGAACACGACATCGTTTATTTTATTTAATAAAAAGTAGCTTGAGTTACTTATAAGATCAGCTATCCAGTGTAAGTCCAGTTAAAATCGGTTCAGCCGTTTCACAGGAAATTGTTTATTTATGTACCGTATATACTTTCAAATGCATTCAGTGAAAAGCTGTTAATTTGTAATTACAAACGGACACTTCAATTTTATTTATATATATAGATATATGCATGTTTGTAATGTTTTTTAATCTATGCAACACCACAAAGTCGTGATACAAGAAATTGTCTATGACATGTAGGTTATAGACAATAGCGACAATGATTATTGTAATTTTTATATTGTGCCAATTTATTTATTGAATTTAATTAAAAGCAAACTTCATTACTCGTTTCATTGAACACCTATCTTTTATTATAAGATAACCTATCTAATTTAAATATATTTCAACTCTGAAAATTGAAGTGTCCGTTTGTAATTCCAAATTAACAGCTTTTAACTAAAGGCATATGAAAGTATATACTTGTATAAAAACAACTATTACAAAATTTGTCCGTGTCTGTCTGTTTGGTCCGCCCCATCCTTGAAATGGTTGAAACAATTTAATGTGACTTTCACGGGCGGATATCTACTCAGGCGGACGAAGTCGCGGGCACAGCTAGTCAATAAATAATACCCGTCTTCCGATCAGTAGACCGTCATCAAATAATCATTATATATGTATTAAAGGTGTTAGTTTATATCCCGTAAATGACTTTCCCTTCGATCGTGTTACATTTACAACTTAATGACGTAAATATATATATATATATATGTATATTTAGTTTTTTTTATGTATAGCAATGTTTTGATTTAGCTCCGGCTTTCTATGGATGGTTTCATGTTATATTTCATGCACACATAAAGGTTCCTACCTAAGGTGCTTAAGGTATTGGCGCTATCGTCTCGGCAAAATAGAAATTTGGAGGACTTTCCAGAACTTTCCACATGCAGAGGATTGGATTAGAAGGGAAGGAGTTTGATTATCTTGAACTGAGTTTAAGTTATCATCTTGAACATATCTTTAATAGAAACTTTCTTTGAAAAAAAAAACGTATCAACTCATTTCTCTGCGGTGTATAAAAAGAATAAATATAAATTCAATTATACCGTATCATGTTGTATGTATGGACTCGTACAGACTGTATGTATACATTACTGATTGTTATACTTCCGGTAAGTTACTGTGATAAAAATGTACTTTTTTACAATATGTACATTTCCGTAACCATTACGATCTTTTATATATAATTAAAATATAATAAAACTACTATTTACATTTTATATTAATTCAAAAAACCTACATTGAGAATATATTGTTATATAAAAATATATATTTTTTTAATAAAACAATTATATTCGAAGTTTAAAGTAAGTTATTGAAATGTCTACTTTATTATCTGTACATAAGTCACAATTTTGAGTGTGAAGACGAGAATCGGTTGGTTTTATGGATATGGATGAAAGATGGAGTTCAGTGGATAGTCTTCTCAGTATTTTGTATTAATTATAAACCAAAATCCCAGAAGACACGGAAGTGTCAATGATTTTAAACTATTCTGAATAAAAAAGTCCGTTTAAAATTTCTATGCAAAGATCTTTAAAAGATGACTCATCCTATTATAATAACAAAAGCTAATTTTTCACTTTAATTCTGTAGACAAATATTATATTATATATAAAACTAAATAAAAAAATTACTCCGATTATCTATATATATACGAGTATATAAGTGATTTACCACTCACTGACTCATCACGAAATCTCCGAAACTATCTGTGCGATTAACTTATTTTGCATAGTTACTTCTTTTATGACGTAGACGTCCACTAAGAACGGATTTTATGGAATTCCTATCCCAACAGATTTCCACTTTTTGCATTTTGCCAAGTTTTAAACCTGTATATACACTTAACGCGGGGGTAAGAGTTCTTATAGCAACGGTTATCATAGCAACGGTTACGATGACAACGGATAATATGACAAAGGTTACCATAGCAACCTAAGTTCACATCCAAATTTTTAGTGTGCCAGCAAAGTGGGAGGGAATAAGCTAGTATATATGTATATATGTAACTAGTGATAAGCTGTTAATTTGAAATTACAAACAGACACTTCAATTATATATATATATATGGAAAGTAGTATCTTACGTAAACAAACTTATCTCCAAAACAATACAATTAACCAAAATGAATCATTTCATTCAGGTGTCAAAAAACTAAAATGGCTTCCATGTTTCCAAAAAGTAGATTACTACAAGACGTTAAAGCGAATGAGTCATCCCATTCATTCATTCGCGGAGAATGTTAAATATGTACTAAGTTATACGGAACTGAGATTGTGATGATTCATTCCTTATAATACGAATTTTAAAATTAAAGTGAATGATTTATGTATGATTATATATATTTGTACATATGCGTGTGTCTGTGTGCGTGTGTGTGTGAACTCATTCAATTCTTTAGTCTATATTAGATTCATTTAAATTCTATATGTAATAAAATTCAAAAATGATCTACGAACAAATTAACATTGTACGTTGCAGTAGTACAATTAACAATAGTAAATTAAATGGCAGCCTTGAACCAAGTTCAATAGCATTTATGTAAATCGGTGATTGAGAAAAAAATCTAAATAGATTATGTTTTTTAGAGAATTAAATATAAAAAACATATGGTATATATTAACTTTATATATTGTATTATTGTTAATAGTTACAATAAAAAAATGACTTTATAGGCTGCATGGTTTTATACCTTTGCTTGCCTTTTGGCAAACTGTATAAAAAAACTCATATTAAAAAAAAGAATAGATTACAAATTGACAAACTTGAGTGATAAAAATTTTCACATAGTATTATTTTAAAATAAAAAATATATAAAGATAACTAAAGGCTGCATGGCTCTATACCTTTGCTTGTCATTTGGAATATGTAACAAAAAGTAGGATTTTTTTTTAATAGAATGGATTACAAATTTCAAAAGGCTTTCATCCGTGATAAAAATGCACGATATATAGTTTAACCACAAATCACGTAATTAATTATCTGCCATTACATGTTTGATAACATAATACACTGTAATTAAGTTATTTTTTAATTAAAAGAAACCTAACAGCACTCACAGTACATACGGCTTCTAAAACAAACAGATTTATATAATTTAAATAGATTTATGTAAAATATAACAAGTAACAGTAGATCTAAGAGTAATTTGTGAATTTAATGCGAAAATAACAAATAAGAACGCATTTTTCATCTCAAATCTCTGAAATGTCAAAATTGGAGGGAAATTAATTACGTCTTTTAATAAAGTCCGCGAGCAGATTTATGTTTAAAATATTTTATAATTCGAACTGTCACTTCAAAGCGGCTGCATAGAGATTGTTTTTTTTTTATTTTAAAGAAAAAGGTTTACAAAAGTGACAACGAAAGAGTATTTAGTTTTTTTTTATCCACATGCTGATGAAATTTAAAAGTATTTGGCACACGTTTATAGAGAAAATATATCTGATTATTTTATATAAAAACTTATTTATTTGCATAATACGGAAAAGCGCGTAAATTATAACTTGTTTTGAGTTATATTGTTTATGAGAATTAATATAAATAAATATGTTATTATATTAGTATTTATAGCAATGGATCAGAAAACCACAACAAATAATGTCAAATGATAAAATGTCAGCCATATTGCATTTATATATATACATATATAATAGAAGCATGTCGTTGGTATGTTTAAACGTATTTCATCTCATAGTGAAATTGACTATTGTGATACGTAATTGTATGTAGATGGTTCATTCTGGTTATAATGTAACACAATTTCAATTATGAAAATGAATGAGTGAAAGAATGAATGAATCTTAAATGATGAGTCATTTTTTTCATTCGTTAGGCCCAATAATAATAAATAGAAAGTTTTCTCATGAATAGATTAAATAAAATTATATTAATTAATGGTCATTTTATAACGTCTTAATGGCGGATGAGCGGGAAAATTATTGTCAAAACCAAGATATTTACTGGTAAAAAACTACCATACTTAATTAAAACTTATTTTCAAAATAACATATGCCCTGTTAAATTCATGTAAGCTTTCTGATTGGTTGATTGCTGGATGACGTGATATTCAGCCAATCACAACTTCGTTCCCTATATTTGTACTTTATTCTCTAGAAACCGGTTGTTATTATTAAACTTTTCACTTAGTTCTCTATTATTGTAAACATGAACGTAAATTATGCTTATGTAATATTATCACGGGAATCGAATAACACCATCCGGACGTTACGACCACCCATCATTACTGAGTATTAGTAACCTGAACCTCACCTTAAGATGCGATGATCTTATCTAAGTGTTGTTTATATAACATCCACCACCTTTAATATATATATATATATAAGTCATAGTTATTATATTTATCACTAACAGTGATACACTTTTTAGTATAGGGTAGTTAAAACGTCTTTAACCGAAACATAAAATAAATTATGAGGACAAACCCGTTAGATATAACTAGTTAAAATATTAACTTGTAAGGACGACACGTATCGTAGTACAAAGCACTAAAATACAAATTGTTACATACAAATAATTTCTTAGATTTTAATACGTTTATAAGAAATAATATATACTTTATTATTACAAGTATAAATATAATAAACTATAGTCTATAGAATAGTATTAATAGTATTAAGTATTTTTATTAGTATTTTTAATATATTTAGGAGCAAGTAATAATTAAAACCCAGATTATTTCAAACATGTCTCTTTAATCGCGCCCTGCGTTCCTTGAGTGTTAATGAACTCCATGGTTTGTTTATCTTTATTTTTCTTTTATCTTATCTTTATTAATAATTACATTGATGATGAAAGATTACACACACTGCCACTGGAAATGCGTGTAATATTCATAGTTTTGCAATCAATCAATCAATCAATTGAACGTTATTATAAATAACGTAACATAAAATAACATCCACATAATAAACATCGTAATAATTTACAAAGAAAAACATTTAGTTCAGATAAAATAGTTGAAATAAATGAAAGTTAAATCAGTTTCACTGATAAAGCCATACCTTAATGTTATCAGTACAATGCGATATCTGAAAAAACTGGGTTAACATTTTACCAATAAACCAAATATTATCCAATGATATTTAACCTCCTTAAACTGATGGAATATTGATATTATACTTTCGTCTTTTATTTATTAAAAAAAAAAAACAAACAAGAGTCAAGAATATTATTAAATATACAATCAATTGGTAAATCATTAAAGTGATTGAACTTTTCTGTTATACTTTCGTCTTCTAATTAAAAAAAACAAACAAGAGTCAAGAACATTATTAAATATCCATGAAATGAAACTCTTTGAAGTGATGAAACATTTCAATTGTACCTTCGTCTTTTTATTTATATAGAAAAAAAAACAAACAAGAACATTATTAAAAAAAACATACAAGAACTAGTTGACTCCTAAATGGATTAGTTCGTTCTCATTTAATAGACAGGAAGCCGTATAGTCGGTCAGTGAACGGTACGGGCGAAATACAAGAGTCAAGAGCGTGATTAAAAAAGAATAGAAAGAATGAATTGACATTAATGACATGTGTCAAATTAACATTGAATAATCACTCGTCACTTGTTGGAATCCGATAATATTAGATAATATTGTTATTGATTTAATCTGTGTATAAACAGTTTAAAAATTTGTAAATAAATTAATTCATTAGTTAACAGGTAAATATTCTTTGACTGAATGTGACGTCACAACGTATGTTGGTTTCAAGGTATTTTCTAATATGCAAATGTAGTCACCACATTAATTCTAGTTATTGTTAAAAATGCAATGTAACTGGAGTATTTTTATTTATGAATAAACTAATTAATTGAGAATTATTTGAAAATAAATCGATAAATTATTAATTTGTAATTACGTTATCTAATTCACGATACCTGCGTGCATCATATTGAAACTATAATACTTTACTCTAGATATAAAATGATATAATATTAATTGTTTATAATATTTTATATTACGATAGAATAATCGTAGTATTAAGCGTGAGAAATATTCAACCCCTTGAAAATAAAATCAAGGGGTTCAAAATAACATCCCTTCTTTAAGTAATATGAAAGGTGACAACTAAATATAATATAAAGTAATGACATACATACATACACATAACTAATACTATGCATTATTTATTTTAAGAATGCTACGTTTTCAGCATATGACAATTCAAAATAGTCGTTTTTAATATTAAACTATTTGTATGTTCGTAAGATGAAGCGATTTTGATAATAAACGGATTTTGATGACATTTGCATAATTTTGGTCCCGGTTAATTAATACACTTTACTCCCGTAAATTCTATAATATTACGGAAAAAACACAAAAAATATTTGTTCTATAAATACCATATGACCACATTATTGAAAGATTTTTAATTAATTTGATGTTATATTAGTTTATTACTTCGATCAAGATATACTTTACTATACTTTTCGTTTCGAAACATTATTTAATTTTCACGAGAAATGTCAAAAACATTTTCAGCTATAATGAATAAAAATAAAAAGGTATGGGTTTGTACTCTTTAAGTATAGATAGTATAATAATAGGGCAGATAAAGTCGCTAACAATAGCTAGTATCAAAGAATAGTCAAGCTTTTACAAAATTATGCATTTTTGTTTACATAAATTCTTAAAATCCTTATAAATAGAAACCATGTCAATTAAAATTTCAAAGTGTATTCTTCATCATTTTAGTATAACTAAATATTTAAAACACCTCGCACAGTACACTAAGCCCTTCAACTACTTAAATCCATATCTCTTATATTATCCGGTAACGTAAAGGGTTTCCTAATGACATCTTATTTTATTAATGTTCAAGGGCCACATTCCACATGAATCATTAACTAAGAACATACCTGTATTATTGTGTCATAATACCACGAGTTTCTTTTAACATATAACAGAGAATCAAGAAAAAAGATACATTTTTAAAAATATAAATACAGAAAAAAAGATATGTATATATTTCTTTCTTTTCCACTTTGATTAAATATCAGCAATGACTTGTGTTCGTCAAATGGGAGTGGCAGGAGGGCATTTGATACGATACTTATCGAAATAAGCCATTCTGTAAAGACACTCCAACTTAAATTAAGGCTATGAGGGTTCCAGAGGCGCCCTGCACTGAGAAGAACCACACAAACTCAGCCCGGTTTTTTTTATTGTGGTCACTGTTTTCAAATGTCAATATATTTAAGGAGCAATGTACGAACAACTAGAACCACCGCAATCGCGATATACATGGCAAGATAAAAATCAACAAAAAATATATATATTTTTTAAGATACGAATCAAAAAAAATATATGAAGAGATATTAATTACAAAATAAAACAAAACAAAAAGGTTACATAATTAAAGTTAGAGTTACTTTGATGATCAAAAATTGGTTAATTTTAGGCACATCATTTATTCAATAGTTCGCAGAATTGTTAACTAGGTTTTTTGTGTTATTCACAATTACCGCGCACCTAACAATTAGTCACAAAGACCTATACTGTATTGTACATATTAAAAATATAAATCAAAAGCAACTATTCACATAAGTTATTTAACGATAATTTAAAATCTTATCTTACGTCACTTAATAGTTTAATAATACGATCAAAATATTTAAAATAAAACTGTTTTAATTTACCTATACATTACACAAGATAAAAATGTTTTAATAAAAGTAATGATTATATATTTTGACGTTTTAATGCGAATATTTTTACTTACCTTCAAGTTTTATTAGTATAAAATCCAGTCAAAAATATTCATGAATAAAAAAAAACACAATTATATCAGTATATTTAGTTCACACTGTTTTATTGAGTTCTAAAGCACTCGCACGAGAATAATATTTTCGCAAAACATTGTATTAAGACTTACAGTATTTCTAACACGTCTAAACTCTCACGATTACGTTCAGCGAATGCAAATTCAAAACAATGTTATCCGATGCACTGAATCATCGTGGGTTGGACATTATGAGTCACCGATGTGAGTGACATCTATGGAAAAGAATGTAAAACTAAAAATAATGAAGTAACGTCATCTAGGGGTAAATAGATTTGAAACTTGTTAAATTTGCTTTCTGTTACTAGATGGAAGACTACGGCAAGCATGTTTTATGTAATATATCTAAATTTTTTTTTTGATGTATATGAAAATAAAACTTTTTACACATTTAACAAATAATTAATTATTTTATAATTAACTGTCACTAAACTATTTATATTACATATATAGTAAATGAAAGTATTTAGTCTGTATTGTTATTTTTTGAGTTGTACTTATTCATAATCTGTGATACTAACATTCTTTTTCTGTCAAAATGGCTGCCGCGCAAGAGGTGCGTGCTCATTTTATAAAACAAAATTAATATTATTTAACGATTTAATGAAATTGTTTCATCGATTTTAACACTTTTTGTGGTTTCAGGCGAGACGTGATCCAATTCAGGCCGTCCAAGTATTCGGACGTAAGGTGAGTTTATTATAAGTGCATCCACGTGTTGAGTAATTTTACTCGAGTTTTATTTAAAATATCGCAAAGTATTTTACAATTACATACTATTGAATCATAGTTTCCATGTTATGTTTAAAATTATTAATATAAAATTAAGAATAACCTTCATATTATCTTTTCTGCCTTGTCCGCTTAACCTCTTAATGTTCAACGGTCTCTTATAGAAAAGTATATTATTTGTTTTGTTGTACCAGCCATTTCATAATTTAATATTTGAAGTGGTCTAAACAAAATTGACATTCAAATCACTGAACCCCTTTTTGATACACAAAATTTTAAGATTTAAAAATTATAATATAACCTAAATCTGATTTATATTCTCAGTTGTATTAGTTATTTGAGCGCCTAAAAATATACATATATATTCATATATTCATTAAGGTAACTGAAAACAATATAATTTAAAGTTGTTAGTTAAAGTGGATCAAACAATTACAGACTAATAATGAATATTAATGATATTTTCAGAAAACAGCAACCGCAGTTGCGTACTGCAAGCGCGGTCGTGGAGTTCTCAGAGTCAATGGACGTCCACTTGACTTAGTAGAGCCCCGTCTGCTGCAATACAAACTGCAGGAACCTATCCTACTGCTCGGCAAGGTAACACTAAAATACTTGACATATTCGTGTAATATCTGTATGTTTGTGTGTAATATGTAGTTTGGTCCTGTTTGTATTTTATTAGATATGAAATAGCCCTGGCATGCCCCATAACATTAATAATTTTTTTATTATTATAATTTAATAAATTGTAACTTAAATCACTGTTTGATATTCCTAATGTTCATTATAATTTCGTCTCTTATTATAATTTTAGTTTTATTGTATTTATTTGCATTTAACAGAAATTACAAGTAAATTAGTAAAGATTTCTTTATAACAAATTCTTATATATAAATTTAATATTCTGAAAACCAACTAATTTGTAAATATTTATGTGTTATTGTATTTGTTTTAAATGTATTGTGTTGTCTTGTAAAATATAAAACTAATGCTCGGTGTTGTAGTTAGACTTAACAATTATTGGTTCAATGATGAATAACACTTATTCCGAACCTGATTCAAATGAAGTAAACAAGTTCTGACTGCCAGAATATATAATGTAATAACTATTCTTATATTTTGTCTTTATTTTGTATATAAATGTTGTTATAGGAGAGGTTCTCGGACGTTGATATCAGAGTGACTGTGAAGGGAGGTGGTCATGTTGCTCAAGTGTATGCCATCAGACAAGCTATCTCCAAGGCTCTCATAGCTTACTACCAGAAATGTAAGTAAATTATAAATTAAATTGTTCCCTTGTCATACTAGACCTTATTATTGAGGTCCCATGTTGGTACAAAACCAACCCTTTCTTTCCAAAGCTGTCTTGCCACATGTGAGTCAGTCATTTCAGGGAAAGGAGATGAATTGTGACATTTACCAAGCAGTATGGCTCCTTAGTCATGCTCGTTTGAAGTGGACACTACATTTACATTAACACTTTGCTGACTGGTGACGAGTTAACTGGTCATTGCACTTGCATTATCTGTTTGAATAAATAACACCAAGGGTGGTGACATGACATAGATTCTGTAAAATTGCCGGTCACCAGTGTTTAAAAAATATACTTTTAGATAGAAATTATTTTATTTGTATGTATTATTGAAAAAAATTGATAATACTATAAACAAAGATATTCATAACTAGGTTTAGGATTCGTTGGAAAAGTAAATATGTTTTAAAAATAAAGGTAGCCGAAGTTGTTCCTTAAAACATCACCCATTTTTCGCTTAGACTAAGATTAGATTTGTTAAAATTGAACCAAACAGAGAGACAGACCTATTAAAGATAAAAGTATATATATGTATATATATCATATGCATTTAGTGAAAATCTGTCAATTTGGAATTACAAACACAATGGTTACTGTCTTGACAAGCTAAATTGAAGGAATGCAGCTTATCCAATAACTTAAAAACTATTTTCAAAAGTATTGTTTAATTAAACACAGAATTAACATCATCTTATATATTGAACTTGGTAGCAAGTAATGACAGACATACTGAATATGAACTATTAATGTACCCGCTGCTTAGACAAGCTTATTAAAATAAGGTGTGAAAAGCAGTCTCGTTATAAATAAACTAAATACACAATTCAACAACTAATGTGATATATGTATCTCAGTCGTGGACGAGGCCTCAAAAAAGGAAATCAAGGACATCCTCGTGCAGTACGACAGAAGTCTGCTGGTGGCCGACCCCCGGCGCTGCGAGCCCAAGAAGTTTGGAGGACCCGGAGCCCGGGCCAGATACCAGAAGTCATACCGTTAATATACTGTGGTTACACTTGGTGCTATCACAGCGATTATATATTGTGATCACTGTGATAGCATTAGGTGTGAAATAAAAATATATAAATTGCATTATTTTTATTACTACCCAATAACCCATGCTTTCTGAATTTACAAATTGTCAGAGACAGATCAAAGAACTACATTTACATGACTATAAAGTTCGATTTTCCAATAATACTAGGTTCATAAAATATTAAAAATTTAATAATTTAAGTTTCTTTTATTTTTGTAAATTTTGGGTCATATTTTGAAAATGAATAAACTTTCAAGATGAAGTCTTTGTAATACTACAGTTTTTAATGTATATTTACGCTTATAAAAAACAATTGTAATTGAGTCATCGTATATTATAGAACAAATTTAATCATATTAATCGTTATTTATTAATATTACTAATATAGCTCATATCGTTCACGTAGTGATAATAACAGCCGTCTTTAATTTACAAGAGACCCTAAGCAGAATAGGACCGCTACAACCATAATAAAATACATTTTTTGAAGAATAAACAAAACAGTTATGCAGTGTGAGGAAGCACAGTTTTACAAAGGCACGACTCACATTTTTTATAAAAAGTTTATCGCTTTTGTCAAATTAAGATTACTAGCTTTCCAGTTGTACAAAATATATATATATATATAGTTCCTTCAACAATGAAAACAAAATGTGCGCAAGCGCTTATATACAATCTTTATATATTGAAATTTATTAGAAATTGCAATCGGTAAGACTGATTTTTGAAATATCAACGTTGGAATCTGTTCCGATAGATGGCGCATTCATATATTTTACTAAAGATAAAGAAAATGGCACAATCTGTATTTCTAATTTCTATTACTTAGTGGGAGTACTTATTGTGTATACTATCAAACAAAAAAAGTCAACATTGCAACATGAACTTTTAAATATAACACATTGAACATCGAATTAAATCAAATGTAATGTAATATATCAAAAAAATTTAAAATCATCTAAAATGTGTAGCGGTTCTTTGGAACGGGTGTTAAAACTATAAAACTAGATCGCTAACAGACCCTCAATTTCGACGCTCTGCGCTCGCGAAATCTCGGGTGCCGTTTGTATATTGAGCGAAGCGAGCCCAGTGTTACTCATCGTTTCCCATTGACTTCAATGAGATATCAGTTTTTTGAAATGACATTAAAAAAGAAAACAAAAAAAAACAATTGTTTTTTTTTAAACCACGGAATGTGTGTCTTTTTGATTGCAAAGAACAATGGCAGCTTTCCATACATCATTTTACCTGACATTTTTTGGAAGCGTCTAAATATAAAAAAATATTTAAACGATAGGGGTAACATTACATAAGCTTAATCAGAAACAAATATTTTTTTAGAAAGCCACAAAAAAAAGATATTTCAGTTTTTGTTTAACAATAATTTGAGGTTACCTGTCAATACTAGTTGTCACTGATTGTAATTATAGTCTATACAAACATAAAAAAATACGTAAGAGATTTCCTAAATGATGTTTTTAATATTAGTTATTAGTTTAGTAAAGGGTTAGAATATGTCTTGAACGGATTTTATCGCGTTTATTAACGCGAATATATATTTGCAATGAATAATATTTGTCTAAATATAAGAAAACCGATCTTTCTTCTTTGCAAATATGTCAGATAGCTATTTCTATTTACTCAGCTTCAACCTCTAACATTCCAATACTGGGCATAGGTCTCTTTCACCAGATAGGAAAAGAATCGCAGCTTAATAGCCGATGGTCCAATGCGTGCTAGCAAATTGCCTACTATCGAACCCGCAAACACCATCGTAAAGGCAGCGCCAATCGACAAGACCACCGCTATTCTATAGCGATCATATAGTATAGTATACAGGTGAAAAAAAAAATATTTTGTTTAGAAAAATGTAGTTACACATTTATTTAGATAAGGATAATATAGGACAGACATATGTAAATCTATAAACAAAGAAAAAAAAATTAATATAGTTATTTATAGTAAAAATAAAACAAGATGGTATTTTAATTACATAATATATTAAACACTGCATATCATTATTATTGCAGCCAGGAATGAGGCAATGGTTACAAGTATTAGCGGCTCTAATGTAATCTGGTAATGCTATAGTTCCATTCTCTGTATTCCGAATGCCTGTTCGCTGACAATATCTTGTTCATGTGGACCTTCATGAGATTGGATGTCCTTCAAAGATATGCCAACATTGGCATTGAGATATACTCCACAACAGTAGGCTCATTAGGTGGCTCAGTATGCGAGGCATCATCATCCCCATGTCGAATGGCTTCTTCAACTCTTAATTCATTAAGGCGATTCATATATAGGAATAGGACCTCTCTTTTGGTTCGCAACCAACAGGAATAGCATACATTGTCTGAAGTTGTTACCTGGCAGAAATATAAGAAATCTTTCTGATTTTAGCATATAAAACATATATCTAGGATTAATGTTATTCAGGGTAAATTAAACTTATAATATAAATGTATTTATGTAACTTTCACAATCTAAATAATTGTAAGAAGATTAGATATTAAAATAAATAAAATCAAACAAACATTTTGAAAGAATAAAACCTAAAGTTCAATGTGTATAGAATACATAAAAATAATAGCATAAAACAGAACTTAAACTAAGATGTACACACCTGATGTGGTTCCTTACTGCATTTAATTATTTCTATCATCTGCCGTTGTAGTTCAGAGGGATTATCTCTTAATATTTTCTCATTTTGCCTTTGTATGAGGGAACATCCGCATAAAATACAAACATTGGTATGACCACGCTGACTTGGTGTCGGTCCAGCTTGTGGTTCATTACCAGTATTCTGTTGAAGTTTCCGATTTACTGCATCTATTAAAAGTTTCTAACATGTTTCGCAAACATAATCCTCATCAGTTATCTGAAAGAATTTGTAATAAGTGTTAACGCATTATAACAAATTATGTTTGAAAGTATAAATAACGAGTTAATTTAATATAATTTAGGGATAAACACAGGCAATAGCATTTTTAAGAACTTACGAGTTGCAGAGCATCGTACACACTTGTGTTTTGTTCTAAAATCCGATATCGGCGAAGAGTATTCACCCAAATATTACAATTCACGCACAATATGTGCTTGCGCTTGCTATCCATGATAAAAGAACACTCAGAACAGAAAGACAATCGAAATCCGTTAAGGCGTCCGAGAATGAATAGTTGCACAGAAGTCGCGATGACAGCGTAAAAGTAAATAAACCACGCAAAGCTAGTTAAAATGGCTTCCAGTACTGTCAAAGTCAGTCAAACTATTAGTCAGTTATCAGTCATTTAAATTGACCTGTAATAATATATTTGATTAATCTTATAGTTAAATACATACAACAAACGCAATTATTTAGTTTCTTTATTATGTAGTAATAACAACAAAGAAAAATTAATATTGCTATTTATCATTTTAAATAGTTTTTTATTTTTTAATTGTATTAAACCGGAAATGCACAAAAAACCGAAATTAAAAGCTTATTAAATAAAAGTTTTTTTCGTGGCTTTCCCACGTAAATCTAAGACCGTGTAAAAAACGACTAAATGATACAATTAAGTTTCGCTTTGGTCTTGTTTTTAGACGCTTCATAAAAGGTTCAGGTAAAAAATTGCCATTGTTCTTTCATAATTTTCCGTCAAGTAGTTTTCGAGCCTATTCGTGACAAAAAATGTGAAAAAGTCTCCAGTAGAACGCTACGCTCGCTTCGCTCAACTAGCATTTTAAAAGATTTAAGTTCCAAAAATGTTTTTTAGTGGAGGGGAGTCTAAATGGTTTCAATAAGGTCCAAGTACTTCTCAGAGAAGTCCAGTAGTTTGAAAGTAAGAGAATCAGCATGAGGAAGTAAGAATGCCGGTAAACCTTATCATATTTAAGCTCTTAACTCGGGAACTATGTAGACGGATCGAGAACTTTGAACTTGATTTGGACGTTCAAGATGTCAGATTTATTTGATACTTTGCATACTTATCAAACCGGTGACAATTTATTATTAAAAAAAAATAAAAAAAAATATGCTTTTATAAAATCAAAACTAAAAAAGAATTTTAAATTAAGAATAGTGTAAATAATAAAAAAATGTATTGCAATGTAAAAAAGCTTGGATCAATAGATCACTTAGACGATACCTTGTGTGGTTTGTTTTTAAACCCCCTTTTTTTAGATCTGATTTCACCTTGTTACTATTTTATATATGATTGTTGTAGTAAAATACTTATAATTGTCATTATAATCAAATGTACATTTATATTTAAAGATTTCAAAAATACGTTTTTCATTCAAAGTTGAATCAACAAACAAAATGTGACTATTTCATATACCGATGTCTTATTACTAATGTATATTTTTAATTTGCGTTGTGATTTAACTGGTATCTTGGGTACTTCTCTACTAAAATAAAAAAAACTAATAAACATAATAATTTTATTCGAGACAAGGGACTATCAAGCAAATATTTGATATCCGTTTAACAATATTAGATTTATAACAACTAGTTTCTTGAAGGCTAATTAATTAATTATTTTTACAAATTACTTTTTGATTTCTTGATAGCGTACAATGACACTTGTGACACTGACACTTGACAGCGCTGTCAATTTTTTTTTAAATGACCTTTCAAAAACGGTTCTCAGTTCTTTATATAAGTATTAAATGCATATATTAATAAGAGAAAACAAAACAATGCAGTTATTTTGTTACAAGGTAAATATAATAGTTATTTAAAAGTTATTACTTACTTAGAGTTAGTATTTTAATGTCTTTCATCATAACAACAACAATTCTTGTATAAAAATAAATAACAGATCAATTTACGAGATTATTATGTTAGAAACTCGATTTAGTCTCAATATTTTTTTAACTACACTAGCATAGCCTTTTCAGCCTTATATTAACACAAGTATACCTCAAGGAGTATTTATTGTGATATTAATTATTAATTTATTTATCTAAAAACAGTTTTTATGTATAATAAAATTATAAATAAATATTGACTTTTAGTATGACTCAAAATATAAATGTTAGGGAATTGATTAATTAGGAATTGTTTCCATTTTTATCTTCTGGTATATCATCGAACTTTGCACCCATCCGTTTAAGGGCGATCACTGCTGCCACGGCTTTGGCCCAACGTTTCTTGATGACGTATTTCTTTAATTTAGCTTTTGTAACGTGTAGTTCAGTGCATAGGGCGGACTGAATCAACCAAGGATGGGTTAATGTTGCCGGAGCTGGAAGACGATCTCTGCGGGGATTTAAATAATCATATTATATTGCATTTATTTACAGTTGTAACTATGTTTAAAATAAGAAAAGTAAATAGAAATTCTTGTTTCAAATGCATAACAATTTGATTTTATAATTAACTGTTACTTGTAACAGTTAATTACCTAATAGGTAAATTAATTTTGTAATATAAATTTGAAGATTATATTAATTAAGTTTAGTATAAAAAAAAACAAAAAAAGAAATGAAAACTGATGACAACAGAAATACAAACTATTTTATTAGGATTTATTAATATTAAAATAAAACAAATATTTTACAAAGCCTTATATTAACATATAACAATAAATTAATAATTATTAAATCAATACACTTAAGTACAGAAAAGGAACAAATTCAAAATACGCCGGATAATAATATCATTAATTATTTACAAAAAAGAACTAAATTATCTATTGTCAATGTAATTTCAATGTCTCAGTCTTGTCTGAAAGCGATTTCCACAGAGCTTTGAGTATTAAGACTAGATTCGTATTTAACTTTAGTTTAAAAGAACTTCTTAAACTGAGTTTTGTTTTTGATTTGAGATCAAAATGTCATGTTTTTAATTTGCAAATTCAAGCCTCTTAATGGTAAATGCTTATGTAATTTTTGAATATTAACTTCATGGCACTGATTTTTGATATCAAATTATTTTAAATGTACGGTTGTTTTGCTATTCTTTTGAACTAGTCTGATATTTCATGTCAAATTATTTTGAATGTACATTTGTTTTGGTGTTCTTTTGTACTTTCTCATCGGATGATTGTCTTTTGAAGAACGCGTGAAGACTGGATATAGAGTTTTGTGCCAGTTCGTTGGATTGCGACCACTCGAGTGATATGGATTGATGTCTTCCGCTGTTGGAAGTGCCACCAGCAGTTCTCTCTCCTTCCACTCCATCACTTTGTCCCCACTTCTCCAATAAATGTAAAAGCAAGTCCTTTGTTCTGTGTGCGTTGTTCTCATCGCCCCGTCTATATGGTAATTGTCTTCCCTCAGAACCATTCACCAGTTTATCAATTCTTTCACGTCTCTTATCAAATTCCTCTAGAAATGTACTTCGTTTATCAACTGGTTGATCCGGTACATCTCGACTTGTGGTTGTAACTCTCTTGGATCGCGTCGACTTGACCCAGGGCATTTTGCTGGTCATCGGCTTGATTTCTCTCTCATTTAGAAAACTTGAGTTAATTTTATGACTAGATTTTGACATGAATATCTTTTTCTCATGACAGCTGGAGTTTCCATTTGTAATTGTTTTGCTGAACGAATTTTTCTCAATTTGGTAACCGTTTGGTGTTTTTTTCTCTATTGTTGTTTTAGTTTCTGATACATTTTTATCGATTTCGTTAGTACTGTTATTGTTTGCCAAATCTGTGTTCATTGTGGACAGCATGAAGAGATGGTCGGATAGTTTTTTGATTTCTTCGGCCAAGTTTTTTCTAACAAATATATCTTGTTTTTTGTGTAAGAAGCAGCTACTATCGGACGCTCTTCTCTCGATTGGATTGTATCTTGTTAGTTTAGGTTCTCTTGGCGGAGGAGGATCCAGATCGTCTTCATCAAACACTATATCTGGAGAACTGCTTAACGAACTCCTCGGTGATGGAGAGCATCCTCCAATGGAAGATTTTTCACTGACTCCGTTAGCGAGACAGAGAATTTCCTGCGCTTGAATATCAAACACATAAGGCGAGTTGGGGTGTTCGCTCCATCTCTCCACGAAGAGTCGAAGGTTATCCTTGGCTACGTCCAGCTCGTGTTTTGGGGATGGAGATTTTTTCTTCGGCTTATCTTTGACCGGGTTCCGTTTGACGAGCCATTGATGACGTAAGCACTCCGCGGCGCTGGGACGCGACCTGCGACAAAGACCCTTGTTACTAACACGAGTGCAGTCAGGATATCGATACTATACTAAAAGCCAGGGCATGGATGAAAGGTAATTCCAGGATATCTAATACTTAATCTAAAAGTTAGCACAAAATGATATACATATAGTTAGTGTTGTATGAAATCGAAGTACCAAGGGTCTTTATCGTCGGCTGGTTTATGCAGCTTCGCACAATGGAAGTAATGTATTGGATAACAACATTCAAGCATTATTTTACTTTTCAACTTACTCTTTGTCTTTCACTAGAAGTTTTCTGATGAAATCTTTAGCGTCTTCGGAGATCTCGTTGAACGCTTCATCGTCGAAGTCGTACTTTGCGATCGTGACATTGGCCATCGTCTCAATATCAGTTTCACCCATAAACGGAGAAAGACCAGATAATCTGGAAAAAATAGAAATTATAAATTTGATATAACTTACGTTAGAATTGTTATAATTAAAGTTTGTTACTTACAATACATAACAGATGACCCCAATCGACCACATATCGGTTCCGTGGCCGATTTGATCGAAATTAACAACTTCGGGTGCAACAAACTCGGGAGTGCCGAACAGGACTTGCAGCTTCTTCTCTGGATCGTAGAAACGCGCCAGACCAAAATCGATTATTTTTATCCGATTTCCAGATTTTGTTAGACATAAGATATTTTCTGGCTGCAATAAAAAAAAATGGTATAATTATTATAGTGTAGTGTTCTAAAATAACTAAATTACTTGAGTTTGTCTCAAAATATATTAATCTGTGGGTGTACACTAAAACGATTGTAAAATCAGACATACAAATGATAGATATATATAAAATTAGCGTCGAAATATATAAAGCTACAAGTTTTTCCGTGATTCTGATTAACGACTTGGATCAAGACCAAGACGTTACGAGGTGAAGCAGTTTTTTTTTGTTTTTACAAAATTTTATCGTCATCGTACATTTAGTATAACCCGCCGCCAATTTATACACTACAGATAATAAAACCGGCTCTGTCTGTAATTTTACTTTCATAACATTGTAATAAATCTAAAAACAAAAGATAAAGGAATGACAACATATTTACTGACGCCATTTTGTTTTAACACTACACACTCATTTTACAATATAAAGAAATAATTGTGTGTGAATAAGAACAAAATGTATTGCAATGTAAGAAAATGTTTGGTGATTTTTAAGTGATCTATTGGCACCATGCATTTTTAGTTTGAATCTCACAAAAGTGTGTTTTTTATTTGTTCATATTATAGCATTGTCATCGATCGATTAAATTAATCCGCCATCTTGAACGTCATAATCGTGTTCAGTTTCCGTTACACACAAATACTACAGAAACTAATAAAAGCGTTAAAAACTAATAAATATATATTAAAATCGTTTTATACCTTCATATCTAAATGTAGGATGTTCTGTCTGTGCACGAACTCGATGCCCTCGCATATCTGTCTCATGAAGACCGTGCAGGCTCTCTCTGTCAGCACGAAGTCTTCATCTATCACTCGTTCAAATAATTCCCCGCCTGTGATTCTGAAATTAATATTAAAAAAAAAACATAAATTGACTATTCCAACACACTAAATCAATTAACTGAATGTATAATATATAATTATAGTTTAAAATCTAAAAACCACGCTTTACTGGATAAAACAAAAAGAAAAAAATATTCATAGTATAAAACGAGGAAAATTTATTTTTACAAAATGATGAAACTAAATCTGTATTTTGGAATATTTGTAAATCAATTGATATAAATTTTCTCTTATCGTGTACTGTCATTAGTCCTTGATTATTGCGCAAGATTTTTAATTAATCTGAGTTTTTAAAGTATAAATAAGGAGTATTAAGTATATGTATTTCTGTGTATGTCTTAAAACTGTCAAACAAATGAACCGATTTTTAATAATTAAAGGTTTTTCTGTCGAGACGGTTAGCAATTGTTTTGAGAAAATAAAAGCAAACCTAGATAATCATGCCTTACTGGCACTAGAACGATTTCAGCTATATCTTTATTAAAATATTAAAAGTTTAAGATAATTTTACTATTCTAACAGCATACTATTCTTGATATATTTTATGAGAAATGTGTATATACACAGCATAAAACTGAATAACTAAAGTTATGGAAATAGTATTTGTTTTAATTTAGTTTTTTTATTTTATTGGAATGAAAAAAGAAAAACATGTCAATATAAAAAAAAATCTAAATATCTGATTTCATTATTCAATTGCGATTTTTTTTATTTTCAATAATAATAATGACTTGTTCACATTTCATCCGCCATTTTCTAAATATTATAATATGAATGAGAATTACGTTTTTCAGCTGACTTTAAGACGTGTACGTGTTCGTTTACGTCACTAGCCTGTAGCCGGTCAGTTATTTATTGGTTAAATATTTACAAAAACATATGACGTTTGTGTTTTTATGATCGGCTGTGTAAACTACACTTGCGAATATTATTATATGTAAAATAAAAATATATATGAAATTGATTTTAATAATGCACTCAAATCATATAATTATGTTTAGAGAAATAATCATTGGATTTACTTATTAATGATATATTAATTAATATATATTTAATTAAAGAAAACATTTTATGCTGTTTTATTTACGAAAAATGTCAAAAGTTAATATTTAAAAAGTATTTTGCGTCATTTTTATTGCATCTGAGTTAATAGTATGCGCCATTTTTATTTTTCTTCCTTATAGTGAATCAGTCTTCTTTCTCAGATGTTCGAGTTATTTAATGGAAATAACTTAAATGGACCTTGAAACACAATAATAAAAGTAAAGTAGGTTATACATTTAAATACAATTAAAGAAATATAAAATAAAAATACAATACGTCAAAAATTCCCCCCATATTTGAAAACATATATTTTTTACAATACAAATATTAAAGGCAAAGGTTTAATTTATTCCACATAAAAAAAAACTTATTTTTAATATGTATTATATAAAAATGATAATTGAATGTTGGCAGCCCTGTTGTGTAGATTGAAGACAGTATGGCGTAGTGCCAACTATGCGCCGTAATATCTGACGTACATCTAAGATACGCTCACATTTATAGTAGCGTAGGTACAAATATTTATGTTTTTGTGATTTGTTTGCACCATCGATTAGTTTAACGAAATTTAAAGGAAGTTACAATAACTATTTGTTATCTATTTGAATCATTTTGTATTTTTAAACGTTCCTGAATGAATGATGAAATAGAATTATTTTACGATCTGTACATTAAATGAATACTTCTAAACAGGAGTTTTAAACATTTTAGAACCGACCATTTCCTAATTAGACAAAATGTTAGATAATTTTTAAACGCAATTATTAAAAAAAACGAATATTAAAAAAATAAAATGTATTTTTTTTAAATTTTTACGCAACAGTTATTTCTATTAGTACCTTTTTAAACTAAAAACTGAAATTCATAGTATTAATATAAAATTTCTATATATTTTAGCGAAAATTTTGAAACTTGAAAATATTAATAAATAAACACGTTCCCGACTTTAACCAAATAAGGAAGCACTTGGGACATTACAGTGATTAATTGGGAAGTAAATTTAGCATCTGATACACATTAGTGTGTGCAGAGACAATTATTCTCTGTTAATTTATTACACACTAGCCGTGCCCACGACTTCACTCGCACAGAATGTTTTTTAAAATTAAAGTATCCTAAGTTTCTCCTCATAACATCAGCTATCACTGAGTTCTGTGAAAATCGGTCCAGCTATTCAGAGATTATTGGTAAAAATATAAAAAATATTTTTTTATGCAAATACCGTATATAATTTCATATGCATTTAGTGAAAAACTGTTAATTTGGCATTACAAACAGACACTACAATTTTATTTACGAGTATATATACATCGATTAACGTGAAGGAGAAACTTATAAGGAAGTCAAATACGTATTATTATATTAAGCAATTACAAGTGACAAGAAAATGTAGCACATTTGTAATGGAGACATTTTATTATACAATTTATCAAGCGCTAGCTCAATTAGCATACTAAAATCGTATTGTGTAAAGGCTAAATGAGGTAGCGTTGATATCTAATGCGATGAAGACTTGCTCACTTGCTCATTTATCACACTACAAATAGTGCGACAGATCGCATTATGAAAAGGAATTATGACGGAATTAGTTTTATTGGCATTCACTATTTGTTAAATAGCGACCTGAAAATTAAACCAATTTAGTAAATTAGTGAAAATATAGAACTCTTAACACTTACTTCAAGGAAGGGTTTATAAAAACTCGGGTATTAATGTAAACCAAAGGAAAGCCGAGAGAGTAACTTATATTTATACTATAGGTATTGAGATCCCTGTTTCATTTTCTTATAGGATTAAGTGGAGTGTTTACAGAAGGGCTTTTGATACGCATGATATCAAAATAATCCTAAGACTTATTTGATACAACTGATCAATATTTAAAGTGGAAAAATAAATAAAACTATTTGTAAACTATATTTTATGTGAATCATTTTGATCCTCCATCTTTATTTCCAACCCTGGATAACCTTCTAAATAAAAACGAAAACTCTATAATTAATTTGTTGACAGCAGCACCTGACGCCCTCCATCATCACGACCCAAATACACCTTACTTATCAGCACTTATTTTTGGCACAGACTTTAAAAATGTAACAGATAAGAACTTGTTTTATTAAATTTTAAAGATGTTGCTTTATTTAATATATTTGTATTATTAATTTGTTCAACCATTCCAGAATTAATTTTTTTTTTTCAAGTTTATTTATTAGGATATGTCAATATTTATTAAGATATGTCATTATTTATTAAAGTATGTCATTATTTATTAAAATACGTCATTACTTATTAGGATATGCCGTTATTTATTAAAATATGTTATTATTTAATAGGATATGTCATTATTTATTAAAATAATTATTAAGATATGAGAGATTTCATTATTTATAAAAACATTTCACTTTAAAAGAAATATATTTTTAACGACTGGAAAATTATGCATATTATACACAATGATTCACTATAGATCTGTCAGTCTGTCTGTATTTTCCATTGTCTGGTATTTTTAAGTCTGTACGTCATATACAAGCATCCTCACCCGGTCGTGTATTGAATACTAACATGCTATTACAATTGAATTGTTCTACGAATATGTTTTGCACCTGCCATATGTTATTTTGTTGTTGGTAACTTTTATTTTATTATACTTATTGGGTTAATTCGAAATTAGACTCTGTTAATCAAAACAATATCTAGTGTACGTCAAATTGGAGTGTTAAATCGTATTGCTTGAGCTTTGTCAGTCTCTAAATAAATAATTATTACATATAATACAGTTATCTCCCTATAACACGGTTTTTTTTTTTTTTTTTTTTATGTAATAGGAGGGCAAACGAGCTGGCGGGTCACAGATGGACGTGATCACCGCCGCCCATGAACTCTTGCAACATCCGAGGACTTACAGGAGTGTTGCCGTCCTTGTAGGTGGGAATAAACGCCTTTTTTGAAGGTACCCATGTCGTACCGATCTGGAAATACCGCCGAAGGTAGTTCGTTCCACAAGCGAGTGGAACGTGGAAAAAATGTCCTTGAGAACCGCACAGTGGAGGATCGCCACGCATCCAGGTGGTAAGGATGGTATTGGAGGCGATGGCGCGCTGTGCGGTGATGAAATTCGGCGGCAGGCATCAGATCGAATAGTTCTTCGGAACACTCCCCGTTGTAAATGCGGTAGAAGACGCACAAAGAAGCCACGTCTCTACGCAATGCCAGAGAGTCCAGCCGTTCGCAGAGCACCGGGTTCCCAACAATTCGAACGGCTCTCCGTTGTACGCGGTCAAATGGTAGAAGCTGATATTGGGGAGATCCGGACCAGAGATGAGAACAGTACTCCATGTGAGGCCGGACCTGCGCCTTATAGAGCGCAAGTCTTTGGCCAGGTTTGAAGTACTGCCTCGCTCTATTGATCACTCCCAATTTCTTCGAGGCCAACTTGGCCTTGCTCTCCAGATGACCACGAAACTGACAGTCGCTCGAAATGTCGAGACCCAGTATTCTGATACTTGGCGAGGCATTAAGAGGAGTGCTCTCGAAGAGCGGTGATACGACAAATGGGGTTTTCTTAGTGGTAAACGCGCAAACTTGTGTCTTTAGGGGATTGAACTGAACGTGGTTCAGTTCACCCCACTCAGAGACCATCCCCAAGGAAGTCTCTATAGAAGACACAAGTTTCTTTCGGCACTCGTCGACGTTTTCCCGAGAGAGACCTGCACGGCCGGAATATACCGCATCCCCAGTGCTGTCATCCGCATAACAATGTATGTTGGAGATATCCAACATATCATTGATGTGCAGGAGGAACAGGGTTGGGGATAGCACGCAGCCTTGGGGTACACCAGCGTTCACGGGCTTGGGGTCCGAGCAAAAACCGTCGAGAACGACCTGTATGCTCCGCCCAGTGAGGAAGCTGGTGATCCACTTGCATAAACTCTCGGGAAGCCCATAGGAAGGTAGCTTCGAAAGAAGCCCCTTGTGCCATACACGATCGAAGGCTTTCGCCATATCCAGACTAACTGCCAGACCCTCTCCCTTACTTTCAATAACAGCTGCCCAACGGTGCGTAAGATATAACAGAAGATCACCAGCCGATCGACCATGGCGAAAGCCATATTGCCGGTCATTGACCAACTGGTGATCCTCGAGGTATGTTAGGAGCTGTTTATTGATAATGCTCTCCATTACTTTGGAGAGCAGAGAGGTAATGGCGATAGGTCTGTAGTTAGCTGGGTCCGAGCTATCACCTTTTTTAGGGATCGGATGGACGAGGGCACGCTTCCATGAGACCGGGACTACGCCTTTAAGGTAGGAGTACCGAAATAGACGCGTTAGCACTGGAGTCAACTCAGGGGCACACGTTCGTAGCACCAATGGAGAAATGCCATCCGGCCCACTCGACTTATGAACGTCCAAAGAAAATAGAGACTGCCTAATAGTTTTCTGCCTAAAAACTATTTCCGGCATTGAGCTCTGACACCGCGGGATGATAGGCGGTGTCTTCCCCTGGTCGTCCAAAGTCGAGTTGGAGGCGAAAAGAGTGCCCAAGAGATCGGCTTTCTCTTTTGCCGTATGGGCCAGAAAGTCATTCCCCATGTGCAACGGCGGTAGGGATGGCTGGCTAAAGTTGCCCAGAGTGGCCTTTGAAAGCGCCCAAAATTTGCGCGTGCCAGGCGGGTACTTTGCCAGCTGATCCCCAATTTTGACGATATGCTTGAACTTTGCTCTAGCGATTTGCCGTTTGAAGAATCTGGAGGCACGATTATATTTCCTCTTCAGAACTCTAGAGTTCGGATCCTTAGTGACTAACGCATTGGCCCAAGCTTGATAAGCCTGCCGTTTGCCAGCTGCTGCAGCCCTGACAGACGCATCAAACCAAATTTTTCGTTCCGCGTATTAGGAAAACGCGTTCTAGGAATATTTTCGTACAACGTTTTATGTGTAAATAATTCACGTTTAACTTTTCTCGTTAAAGGTGGTTTAAATGGAATTTTAAGAAAGTATTTAATTTAATTTAATTTTGTACTTAATTTAATTTTATAATAACGATTGACACAAAGCGAAATTAATTATGAACTGTATAAAATAATTATAAATTTCATAGTATAGAAATATAAGGTGGGAAAAGCCCGCGTTATATGAGAGAAAAGGTGTTATACGAGGGACTAAATCGTGTTATATGGAAACGCCTTATAAGAGTACCGTGTTATCGGGGGGATTATTGTATAGAGATTGTGAAATGTTTTCTTTGATATGAACTGATATTAAATCAATGAATGGAATGTTTGAACTTTAATATTTGTTTATAACTATTATTTTTAGTATGTTTTGCTAATCTAAATTATCTAATTAGATATTAAAATTACCTGACCTACATTATACTAAATATTTTGTCGTTACATCATATATGAGTCATGGTTATGACGTTGCAATGATTGAATGGACGGACTAATTTGGAACGAAATCCCACTCGCGATGCGCGCGCGCAGGTGAATCAAATTAAAATAATTATAACCAAAATAATTCACATGGCTTTGGTATGTCGATTTATTATCAAATATAAATAGATTTGTATGTATGTATGTATTCAAGGCTCGTTTAAATAGATGTATGACACAATTAATTAATTTTATATATAATTTTAAACATATTATTCATATTTTATTTTAATTATTTGTTATTATAGACAAAGTTACAGAGATTTTGGATATAAAAGATCAATGTTCAAAGCCTCAATGACAAATATTCCCAGCACAGACGAAGTATGAAAAAAAAAATGAATGAAAAATGTTTGCGATTACTTACAAACATACATATATTCATTAATAATGAATTCTTCAACTCAGGACAAAAAAATATATATATAAATCTTTTGTTTGTACGTCTCAAAATTGCACCGATTGAGATTCTTTGATATACAACAGGTTACAGATGATTGTTATCAAGATATCTTATCTTATCTATTTCTTATAATCGATTTAATTCAACATTCTTATACACGACGAGTTCAGACGAATTTAAAAGGTATTTTTATTGATTTTGTCATGTATTGTTTTGGTGCATTTGACGAACAGCTGTTGGTTATATAATTTTTCATTGTTGTCTAGATCATTCCAAGAATATAATAGTAATAGATGTTTTGAGAACGTAATGGGTCTCGTGATTGTTAGATCTGTAGATTTGTCAGTCTTTCCACAAATAAACTTGAGTCCACGTGAATTTATTAACAATCAAATACCTTTAGGAAGTAGTTAATTATGTCAAGTGAGTCATGTTGTTAATGGATAATGTATAAATACTGTGCATATCTGATGTAATCTTTGAGAACGTTTTCAAGTCCAAATATTATTATATTCATATATCCTAGGTATTTATTAGTTCTGTCGCAGTGAATGCTATTCAAAACATTATAGACTGAAGTATAATGTATCTTATAGGATTATTAAGAATGCAGTAGCAATAAAAATAAAAGATAAAACTTTCCATTTACATGTCAAAGTAAAAGTACTAAGGCGTAATCAGGCTTTAGCGGCAGATTTGTAAAAGGAAAAGATGAGAGGTACAAAGTATGTACATATATATGGCGTTGTCTTTAAAGGATATAAAAAGATATGCATATATAGATGTGATGAGTGAAAAAGAAAGGAAAAGAAAAGATAAGAATAGAAAAGGAAATAAAGGAAAAGAAGATTAAAGATATTACTTACAGCTCCAAGACGACGCACATACATTTTCCCCACTCGTAGGCGTCATAGAGCTGTATGAGTCTTGGGTGTCTGAGTCTCCTCATCACGTCCACTTCTCTCTCCACATTGCGTCTCTCGTCACGTCGGTTCACAGACACAAGTTTAGCCGCTAGCTCCAGACCGGTGCTTTTCTCGCGACACAGATACACTGTACCAAACTTTCCTCTGTAATTAAATATAATTCGATCAGAAATTTTACTTCTATTCTTCTTTCATCTTATACTTCTATTTACTTGATACGTGGATGAATAAGTACCCAAAAATTTATATATCAGAATCAATATTGATGCAATATTCAAGCCAAAGGAAGTCAATATTACCGAGGCCATGCTCCGCTCATGATTAAGGACTCCGAATGAGTTTGAAACTAGTCGGGCAAATTCGAACATACAAAAAATAAAGTCAAATTCGATTTATCATGAAGCAAATCTATAAATTATCGATAAATATTCTTTTGCAAATTTGTATCATCAACATCGATAAATATAATCGTTAAAATCCAGTGAATTATCAATATATTCTCGATCTTGCATTGATAAGTCAGGCCTTATTACAATTTTAGTGACTCACCGTCCGATCTCCGACAGCATATCAAAAAAGTCATTCACATCACTATTCCTTTTGATCGTCACATCTCGGCAAGGGAAAGGAGGTTCTATTTCTGAAATATAATAAAGGCATATATTATATTAATAATACTTTTAATTAAACCAATAAATATAACAATTTTAAATGAAATTTCCTGCTATTTTGATCATTATAACTTGTTGGAAAAGTTAATATTAAAAAAACGGGTCAAGCTAAGATGAAAGTTAAAGATTGCATTGACATTTCGTTTATAATTAAGACGCTACATAAACTAAAAAAAACTGATTGAGTTTTAGAAAGTTTTTATCTTGTGACAGGGAGATTTTTGGCGAGCGTTCAACGTGAATTTGAGGGATCAATGTGCTGTAATCTTAATTGTATTGTTTAGTCTGCTGTAACCGGCGCCGGGTGTCACCGTTATAGCTGTGATGTGTATTGACAGTCGACAGTTAACTCTAAGATATTTGTACTATTCTTTCCTTCAATATGTTTAACTACAACATTGTCTGTAGTAAATGTTTGTAATTTTATAATTATAAATCTAAAAAAGTAGACAATAAACACTGAACAACCTAATTTTATATATTTTATTTTATTATTATGTGAAATGAAGAAAAGTGGACATAAACATTACACGTTTTTAATGACTTTGAAATCAAGGAATAATTGTATTTACCAACAATGTTGCTATAGTTAAGAGATACAACCCTCCCCCCCTCCCCTCTTAAGGTAGAAACATTCAGTTTGTTACCGTGGAATTACAAGCGTTAAGTCGAATATCATTTGGGAGTCACGTTCATGACATGCATGTTACATATCGATTGTAATGAATACTATGAATAATGCATTGATGTTAAATAAAATGGTCGCATCGATTGTCTGTGTGATAAGTTTTAACTGTTTCTTGAAATAATAAAATGTACAAAAGTTTCTTTAAAATATTTTAACATGAAAAGATGAGAAAGAGACAAATGGATGCCTTGATTACGAAACAAGTATCTACTTATTATTTATGTTAGTTTAAAAAGTATTAAGGAAAGAAAGTATTCGGATAAATTTAGGTTTATAGCACTAAAGAGATAAAGTGATAATCATTCTATAAACATTATACATGACTAATATTTATATGTAAGACGGGAATCGAACGAACTTGACAATGTAAAATCTAGAACAAACTAATTTTATAAAATTAACACGCAAATACACACACACACACACACACACACACACACACACACACACATACATACAGTTAAAGAGTATACGTATGTGTGGGTGGGACACGACTAAAATGGACGCTATCTAGATCAGAATAATGTTTTTTCTACGCCATTGCTCAAAATAATTGGTATAATTTATGATTTTTATTCTTGGTTATTAGTAAGTATATTTTATTTTTAAATCTTCCTCGTGTGTGTCACCGGATAATATGAAATATAATTTATTTGTGGAATATTTTGAAAAGAATAGCATATACATTTTATTGCTTCATTTTCAAGGTTCCGTAGTGCATTAAGAACTTATATTTTCGTTGTCTGTCTTTTTGTAGCTAAGCTAACATATATAGCTGTAATTTAATGTAGACAAATAAATGCCTACAGAGTGGTAGAATAATATATAGAAAATAAATTATTGAGCTGAGCGTAAGCGGAGCTTTTAACCGTTTGGGAATCATTTTATGTCGCCACATCACATAAAAACTACTCAGTCGATCTTCATCAAAATTGGCATTGTTGACAGGCTTCTACAGAAAAAAAAACGGATTAATAAAATCTTGATTTGATCAAAAGTTATCGTCTAAAAACTGAATCCCCATAGACTTAAGCTTAACTGTTCTCGCGCGCTCTTGCCGATCGTCTTCCTCAAAATGAGCTGAGTCGCTTCATCACATGAAAACTACGGGAACGATTTTCGTCAAATTTGGCACGAATGTAGAACTAATAAATAAGCATCTACCGAAAAAAACAGAATGTATTTTCATTCTGTTTGATTAAATCAAATGTTATAAAGAAAAAACCAAGAGACCCGTGATTGTGTCGCTCGTAGTCTAACTTTCATGGCGACAAACTTCTTCAATTAATTGTTTATTATTGTTATTAAATATTTATTTCCTTTTAATCTTTTCTAATGGAGGTTCCTGCGCTCAGTTCAATTCCCACCACGCACGATGTGCGGATCCTAGTTTTTGGGCAGTTTTTACAATTATAATGGGGTTGATTGTTAAAACTATTTCTCGATTTATTTGGAAAATATTAAGACATTTTTGTAACATTCAAATGACCTCCACTCCCCCCTCCCTCCACTGCCAGCTAATTGGTTGATTTCGGAAGTAAAAATAAATACTTTTAAGAAATTATAGAAAGAAAACTTGTCACTAAGTAGGCTTTAAAAGTTTACGATTGAAGTTTATCTTAGAAGATAAATCAAAATAATATAATAGAGTTGCATATTTTTAAAATTTACAAATACTGTGTATGTCTTCAACTAAAACAAAGTTTGTCCGTGTGTTATTCATTTTAAATCCACTTTGATAATATCTCGATTGTCATCCATACAAAAAGAAATGTAATAATATTCATTACTACAAGTAGTTTGTTTACCACTAATTTTGGCACATCTTTGAAATTTCATCAGATATCTGGACAAATCTTATGAGCTGTTTCAAAGGCTAATTAATTTGTAATTACCACAGGTCAGTGTCCACTATAATTATTACATAATTACATTAATTAATAACAATATTAAAGTTACATTTATTTAATTTAATTTTAAAATAATTATGAATTGAATACACATTTTTGTGAATTTGATTATTAGGTACGATTTAAAATCAAATTTATGTAAATTGTCAGACATAAACAGTCAAAAATAAACCTTTCCCTTGAGAAATTGTGAAAAATATAAGCATTTGATACCAAAATTAAATAATTAATAAAAGTTATATAAACACATTTTTTTCATTGCCCTATACGTGTAGTGTCCTTAGGGATAGTGCGATTTAGTAAAAACCGTCACGTAACGAAATGCAGTATGCTGTGTGTGTTTGTGTGTGTGTGTCTCTCTCTCTCTCTCTGTTTATCACATAACCTCAACACACAGGTTGTACAGACTCTTGTAAATTTTGTGTAAAAATCATTTTTTATTGTGTTCTTGTGTTAGATTATACGTTAATATAGTTTATTTATATTAACATAGCTCAAGCGAAGTCAGGTCGGTTATCTAGTATCATAGTAATGGAGTGTATAAATGAATCTAAAATATTAATTTATTAAAATCAATTCGGTTTTGTAATGTCTGCAAATCGTCACCCGGTGTTTGTTTGTTTGTCACGAGATGAATGGTTCTCCCTTTATAATTATAGCACGTAGGAATTACGGATGTGACGTAAGATGTCATTGTTGGAAACAAATGATTCTTTTAGAGAAGCCGCCGCTTGGAGGTGATCCAATATCTGAGATATAATAAGAAGATTTTAATTTGATTTTACCATTTGGGTGTTTTTTGGGTTACATTTTGGGACCTTTTCTTCTCCTTGTTTATATTGTTGGTATTTGTAGATTTATGTGGATGGGTAGATTATTTAAATAAAAATGTCTTAGAATAATTAGTTAGGAATGATCTGTACATTGTTATTTTAATGACTGAACGATTTTCTTAAACTTATTTTATGATTACATTTTGTTGTAATAAATGTTAAGAATTAACAGAATATTATAATATTATTGAGATAAAATCTAATCTAAACGCGAGTTAACGATCATATAATAGTTTTATTTAAATGATAATATATATTTGTATTTTTGATCAAACAAATTAATTGATTTAAGCTGTCCCGTCCGTTCCCATAACGCTTTTCGTCGCAGACGATATCAAGCGTTCAAATCGCGAGTCTAAAATTAAGATGGATTCCGATCTTCTGCCAAAAATCGAATGTTTTTGTTTATTTTATTAATACAATTTGTTTTTACAAACATCTTCCATATTATATCATGTATAATTGTTTGAAAAATATATTATGTATAGTATAATAGTATACCTTTATTATGGAAGCAAAGAGGGGGGGGGAGTTATAATCATACGAATAATTAATGAATGAAATCATACGTTATACTAAGAATTATCGCGGTCGGGAGTCGAACTTACGACCTGTAACATACACTATTTAGACTCACTAACCACTAGAACAGGGGGTCACAATATATAATAATATGGATAACATACCTCCAACCGGATCAGTTTCATCAACGTGGATCATTTCGGATGATCTGCAAAATAAATAAAATATTTAAAAAAAATGTATTAACCAATTTCTGATATTTGTATTATTATAAGTGTCTGTGTGTGTGTGCGTGTGCGTCTGCGTGTGTGTGTGTGTGTGAAGCCGCGATTAAAAGTAGGTAGATTTTTTTAAACAATGGTATTTTTTAGTTAAGTTTTAAATCATAAATTGTAATTGATTTATTTCTAAAATATATAAATATATCGTAAAACATATTCAACAAAGCAATAAACTAACAATATGAACCAATTTTATATATAAATATTTCAGTTCAAATGTTTATAATGTATTAAAATATATTAATATTATTTCTTATTATAGATAGAATATATAATAAATCATTACATAACTTAAAAGTACAGACAAGTGGCATTTACATTCTATTATATACTAGCTGTGTCCACGACTTCGTTCGGAATATGTTTTTTAAAAGTATCCTAAGTTACTCCTTATAACATCAGTGAAAGTTCTGTTAAAATCGGTCCAGCCGGTTCAATTAGCGGGACCACAGAGAGAAATAATTTTAAAAATAGGTTTTTTACGAAGTACCGTACATACTTTCACATGCATTTAGTGAAAAGTTGATTTGGATACAAACAGACATTTCAATTTTATTAATATATATATAGATTTATGTACTATCCTAGCTCCGGCTGAGAATTCAAGGACATTCTTTGTTTACGAGTCTCCAAGTTTACAATATAATTAACTCGCATCTGGGTCAACTATTTGGGTTTATGAGCGGCGGTGACTTTAGAATACAAGTCACTTTTAAAGTCACATTTTTTATTTATTTATTCGTATTATTATTTATACTTGAAGCTTAAAAAGTATTCAGTATTTTATATATAACATGTTCAGTCATATATATATATATATATATATATATATATATATTTATATATAAATATTTATATATATATATTTATATATAGAAATTGCGTGTAACGATGTCCGTTTTGCGTTTATCTCAACCACTGAACCGATTTCGATACAATTTTGTAGATATGTTTGTTTGGTCCAAATTAAAAGGTAGGGTAGTTTTTTCTTATTTTTTTACTGCGTATTTTAATTTTTATACATTAAGGGTTTAGTTCTATAAGTTTTCAATAGATGGCGTTGGTATATATTATTTCTGTACACACACATACATTATACCAGTAATTCAAGATGTTATACAGACAAACCCGTTTAAACAATTAATATCATAAAGCTGACCGTCCAGTGACCTTCCAAATACAGTCTGGCCACTGTTCTACATTCTGCAACTTGTTCTGCAACTTTGAAAATGCAGAATAAAATTTTTTTCGTTCATCTTATAAACAAACATGTATGTCTGTCTACATGTATGTGTTTTATATTGCTTTTAATTATTATTTACGATAATTATTACATATTAACAATTGTTGAGAGATTAATAAAAATTACAATATATATAGCATGTATTTATTTTATAATATTTTTTATGATTTTTTGTTATATATTTCGAAAATAGAATCAAATATTTTATCAAGCAGAGAGATTTATCATTATTTATGTTTTAAGATACCAAGACTTTTATTTCAAAATTGCTGATAATGAGCTAATTAAGAAAATAATAAACGATACTCTTATTAAAGACATAAATAAATTTAAATATAACAACAATAGAAGTTGTATTTGTAAGGACCTTTAATATATATAAATATCGTGTCACGATGTTGGTTAACACTAATCTTTTAAACCACTCAACCGATCTCAATTAAATCTTATATATATATATATATATATATATTTGCTTATTTTATGTTAAATAGTTCATAGGGCGGTTGAAATCGGTGGTAACATATATACATACATGCACACACACACACACACACACACACACACATATATAGATGTATATATTGATTGGCATCAGTTTGATTAGGACGCTTTCTCGAGTCAAGGTGAAATTCTTATCGTGGGTGTAATGATAACTGATTGGGATATTGATTTAGAATACTTATTTTTAATTAATAATATCCCGGTTGTAATCTCGATATTCATTTTAATAGGTATTAGTCTTTAGTTCAAAGATTAATTAGTATAAAAACTATTCAGTAATTAACTTAAAAACAAACGAAAAAAAAAAAATTTTTTTAATATAAATTGTATCAAATCTGGATTAAAATTAATAAGAACGACAAAAGATTAAGTCATTTAATTATTTTCAATCAAAAAACCAAATAAGTATGTTTGTATGTATGTAAGGAATGTTATTAAAAGAGATGATCTCTCAGGATTAAAAAGTAGAGATATACGAACTATTCAATGTTATTTGTATTAAAAAGTCACACACACACACACACACACACACACATATAGTTATAGCTCCGGGATCATATCACATATCAGATTATCACTAGAGAGTTATTAACTCAGATCGATATACAATTAATAAAACTATAAATAAGAAGAATACAAGAGTAGAGAAGATAAATAGAAGAATAAGAGATATATATAAAAATTCATCTCCATCTTTATATGTATATTGTTATAAACAACTATTTATTGTAATTCATACAAAAAACTTGAATGACTTCAACTGAAACGAATGAATGGAAGAACTAAAACAATTGATGTCAAACAAGTAACTTTTTGTCAAAAACAACCCGCTTGAAGCTAACATGTTAACCTTTAAAATTGAAATGTTTAGTTTTTTATATAACTCGATGTAATTTAAGATCGTAATTACCAATTCAATGTGCGTTTAAAATTCACTGAGTCGTCCATTTTGTGTATGTCATCGAAACGAGAAAAAATTTGATGTAATATTCAGGTAATTTTTATTACTTGAATAATTCTTGTGAGAAAAAAAATTTATGACTTTTTTACATATAATTAAGTAAGCAAATATTATTGAGCGAAGCGAGCGGAGCTCTATGTGAGGTTTTTTGTATTCCATGTCCGGGGTTTGCTTGAAAACGGCTTTACCGATCTTCATGAAATTTTGCACATTTAGAACGATGGTTATTGCGATGGTTTATTAAAAAAAAAGTGGAATAAAACTCATATCGTTGAGGAATAATCACCAAAAAATGACAGTCCCATAGACTTCAAGTAAAAAAAAATCGCTTTGTTATATTTGATTATTCTATATTTTTTGCCTGTCGGTTTCAGCTTTGAACGCTGAATTGAAAATGGGTTACTCGATTCGTTCAATTCGCAGAACTCTACTGAGATTTTGCGAGCGCAGCGAGTCAAAATCGAGGTCCGGTTCGCGCCCCTAGTGTATAGCTGATCCGGATCTAACACCAGCTAAATTATTTTCCATTAATAAATACCAATCAAGGAAGTGCCAGCTTTGTTTTAACAATATTAATACAATATTCTATTTAGCGTATTAAAATTCTATTGGCATCCGTATGTCAATAAATTTGAACCAACGTCAAGACTGACTGACGTAAATACATAATTTTTGTGCAGTAATATTCATGTAATTGTAATTAAATCAGTGCAATGTTATATAATATACATAGAATAGAAATCAAGGGTAAAAGTATGTATTTATTAAGATATTTAAAAAATATATACAACCTCCTTGGCTGTATGCTAGTAATACAATCAATGGATTTTTTTTTATTGAAATACTTACCCCAGATCGTTTTATTGTATTTCCTTATTAATTATTCTAAACAATATTATTGAGAATTTATGTAATTGATATTCTTATTAACATATTTTATTATTTGTAACTTTTTTTGTCAACTTTTTAATATATAAGTGACATTTGTGAAAAGGGTGGCAATTTTATAATTGTCATTGTCATTTTTAAATAATCCCAAAAGACAGGCAGAAGTTTAACGATCATTCAGCCTTGTATAAAATATTTTTCAGTACGATATGGCTGAATAGAAATGTCAAATGACATACGCTGTCAAACGTACGTTTTCATAACCTCAATGTGACAACCGGCTCTGGGTCGACGACTCCGCTTTCCAAACCGGTTCGCGATAAACATTGTTATACATTACCCGTGTTTGATAATGGAAATAATACTATAAAAAGGTTATTTTTTAACACATTTTGGTTTTCATTTAAAACTAAATATATAGAACACTCTCTTAACTCTTAAATGCATAAGTGAATTTTTGTGGAACTAAAACATATGATTAAAACTTATAGCGTGAACTGCATTGTCATTAAATATATTAAAATTTTCAATATAAAACCTTTTTAATTAAAACCTGCTCGTATTTGCCTATTAAAATTATATAGAACGTGTTTTCACTCAGACAGATAGACAATACTTGAAATATTTAATAAAGAATGATATTAAGAAACATAATTATAGGTATAAAAACTGGATCTTTGTAGGTTACTTGTATTTGCTGGTAAGTTTTATCATTGTTTACTTATTACTTGTTAAGGTAAATTTTATTACAACTTAAATATAAAGATCAAACGTAAAAAACATTTTATGGACACATAAGTTTTTTGAAGATAAAAAAAGTAATAAAAATGTAAGACAATACAATTAAAGATATATTTTTTTAAAATAGATAATGATTATTTGAATAAAAGAATATAATAGTGAATAAAAACATAATATTATATTGGAAAAGTGAAGTCATAGAGTCGAGTATGTAAAATAAAATAAGTTCACGTCATATAACGGTTTTCTTGATGAAACTAAAATATATCTTTTTTCAATAACGTGTATCTTTTGTCAACAACGTTTATCTTTTGTCCACAACGTTTATCTTTTTTCAATAACGTTTATCTTTTATCAATAACGTATCTTTTATTAGTAAAGGTAAAGATATACACATATCCCTGGGTGTCCAAATGTCAATACAAGTCCGTCTCGAGGCCAGACGGTTCTATTTTTGGACAATTCGAATAGCTTAGACTAAATACATTTATTATATCACACACACTCTAATATTTCATATAACAAAACATTAAATATATTTCAATTATGATTTGTTGTCAATTTGATGTCAATTAACTGTATAACTGTATATATAGTTAGTTAATAATCTCGACCTAACATGAATACATACTTTCGTAAGAGTACATATTTATATATATATAAATCCCGTGCCACGATGTCCGTTTGCGTTAATCTCGACAACTGAACCGATTTCAATGAAGTTTTGTATATATATATAGTTTGGTTAAAGGTAAGAATAGTTTTATCTCGATTAATCTTCTATATTTTTATTGCAAATTTGAATTTTATATATAGTTTAATTTGCTTCTACAATATTCCAATAGACGGCGGTGTTGAGAAATTAGTGTAAAATAGTTTATGAAGCAGCAGACGAATATATATATATATAGACATACTTGTCTTGCGTAAAATCATATAAATGCACTTATGAAGAAGATAATTGTACTTAATAGATAAGATAATAAAAAAATTACGATAATAATTTGTGTGCATAAGTTTTATATTTATAGAATATTGAAAATTTTATTAATAATTATGTTTTGATGATAACAGTCTATTTCACAATTTTATGAAAAAATCCTTTATAAATGTTCCCTTAGCCCAATTAGTATTTATCAAATTCGAAATGAAAAAAATACAAAATATAATTAAAATACTTTTCACAATCTAAAACAATATATGTTCAGGTTTTAATATAAAATGATGTTAAATGTGTGTGAAACGATGTCTGTTTAGAAGTAAACAACTATTCATTCATTCGTTCATTCATTCATCTGTCAATAGTTTCTGTTTACAAAAACAATTTTTGTTTCTAGTTTCATTGAATGATTTTTTTTAACACAATTTAGGTGTTATAACTTTTTTTATATTAACGCATTTGTCCTAAATTATAATATATATATATATATATATTATAAAATTGAAGTGTCTGTTTGTAATTCCAAATTAACAGCTTTACACTAAATGTATAGGAAAATTTTTAAAAAAAATCTCTATCTGTCCTTTTGTTGCAGTTAATCTCTGAAACGGCTGGACCGATTTTAACAGGACTTTCACTGGATAACTGATGTTATAAAGAGTAAGTTAGGTTACTTGTATTTTAAAAAACATATTCCGCTCGAACGATGTCGTGGGCACAGTTAGTATGTAATAATGAAAGATTTGAAACTGATGTTATTGTTGAAAGTTGTGATTAAAATATATATATATATATATATTAACCAAAGTTACATTTGCAGATCGAAACAATTAAATTTTCCCTCTCGCAATGTCGTGTCGTTGTCGTGTCGTTATCTCAAAACCAACCTTTATTTGTAAAGAAAAGTATATTTCTTTGCAAACGGTGACTTATAAAAACCAAACAGGTTATTTATAAATGTAATGTATTTTTTATGAAAATTAATTAAATTATTTTTTAATCGCTTAACTGTTTCATTGACAAATATGTATGTGTTCTGTTATCTTATAATTTAAAACGTAAAAAATTTGAAATTAAAATTCACTTGTAATTTTCCAAGCAACCTTGAATTTAAAAATTGTATGAAAAATTTTTTTTTATAAAAAAAAAACAAAAAAAAAATTTTATTTATTTAAATGTATGTCAAAGAACTCTATAACATTTAGTTACCTAATCTTGACAACATCACTTCTACTTTTAGCTTAATTTTTATGTTCTATAAAAAATAATTAAAATACTTGAAAAAAAAAATTAAGAGCTCATACTGGGAGAGTTCTTATTATACAAAAATTTAAGTCAAATTATCTTAAGCGGGTATATATTATAACTTTTAATTGTTGAGTACTTGCTTACTAACACCTTTATCATTACTAATCTTATCACACACTAATAACTTGGTAAATCAGGTAAAGAGTGCAATTTGAACATTTTGCTAAGTGATTTGTATTGTGGTCAAATTTAAAAGTATGTTAAATCAATTCGCCCATAAAAGTATGTTAACTTCAAAATCTTAAATGAGATTAAAACATCAAACTTACTTCAGCGCATTTATATAATAAAACACACAAACGCAAAAAGACACAAATCACACACAATGTTTTTTAACACAAACTTTGAATTAACACGACTTCGCGACGCGGGCGCGGAATGGCGACTGGCGGTGCGCGGGCGTCCATCGACAATTCTAATTTTATCGCGCCAGTAATACGAGATAAAGGCGTTCTTTATTCGGATTTTGTTTTTTTTTCTTTTTTGTATTATACAGCCTCAGATGGATAGTCTTGCTCAAATTGTGACCTCCTTGAATTTGCACTTAGTTCGTTCAACTTTGGCATTTTAGAGCTTTTGCTGTTATCTTTGTTGATTTCTAAAAAGGTGCTATTTGATTGGAAAACCTTTTTTGCGCTATTTATTTTTTGCAAGAGATTATATGATATTGAAATGTTAAGAAAATTTGATGTCAAATTTACAACATTTTGTAATGACTCAACGCCTTTATTAATAAATTATCTCGTGTTGAATATTATTTTTTTGTAAAAATATAAACCAAAATATAACAGTCCGACTGTACAAGGTGAACGCAGGCGTGGCGCTGGCGCCGGTGACATACGGACGTTATGATCCTAAAATAAAATATATGTATTCGATTAACGATCTTTATCGATTTAATTCGGACAAGGCTGGTTTTGATGTTGTTTTCTGAGGAAATGGGACTAATGTATAATTTCAGATAATTTTTGTTTTACATTTAAATAAAATTAAAAAATATATTGTAATATTTTGTAATATTTTTAAAATATAATTTTATATTCAATATAATACAACAAAGGTTAGTTATTTTACAACGAAAAAATTACTTAATAATTTTACAAACTCTGTCATTTACCTCAAAATAATTTAAACCACAAATGATGTCATTAAAAATTTTCCTTTAATAATTATGTTAATTGAAGATCGACGATCTTGACATCTGTGTGTGTCATGACATGTATTAGTCACAACCTTCTAATATAAGAAAACCATTGCTAAGTGCTTTTCGAATCAATTACAATGTATTTACAGTTGAATGAATGATATCTATTTTAAAATAATTTGATTTTCATCAGTTCATTCATTCGTTCGTTCATTTAATGAATTTGACACTAAGCGTGTATTGTAACCTTCAATATTCGTTTTGACGAACATTAATACTACATTTATTTTTATATTTATATATATTTGTTTGGAATCTACAAAATATTATTGAATTTCATAAAAAACAGTCATTTCCTATTTTTTTTTAATTTGCCACATTTACAAGTAAAATACAAAATTAGATTACAAAATCTAAATAAAATCTCTGAAATCTTGCTTATTATCTCGAAATGTGTGTGAAACGTTTGGATTAAAAAAAATCGACCTCGATAAAACTTTCATTTTGAAACATGGAATATAAAAGGTTGTTGTATTGAATTGTGTAACAATGATCTTATTAGATTTCACCTGAAGATAACAGTTGCAAGGCCGAGTCGTGAGTGTATCAAGGGCCTAAGGCGGTAACAATACAAGGCTTTTTCAAACCATTAATTTGAAACGTTATTGGCAAAGCTTTCTCACTCACCATGTGTTGGATTACTGCCTGAAGCTGATAAAGTTTTAAGGGCCGTTCATAATATAATATTAATCTTTTAGAAAATATATATCATTTAAATTTTTTATGATGTCTAAATTAGGCACGCGTTTTTTAACGTTTTGAACAGATAGAAAGGATTCCGATAAGAGTTGTGTAATTGTTAAAAAATATTTTCAATTAGTTACTTACTTGTTTTTAAGACAACCAATTAAGATGTTTATTTATATTATAATACACAACCATTCATTATATGTTAATGTAACTTTTAAACTACTAAAATAATTTAAATCAACAATACAATAAGATTCTGTATAGAAAAAGTTTCAATGGATTAGGTACTGTAGGTGGCGCTGTTGTTAATTAGACGTTGCTGATAATATCTTAATTTCCGTTCCAAAAATACGTATATTTGAGAGTTGATTTTTAGCTCATAGTGTAGTTGGAAGCGCCTCACTGTAATTTTTTGATTAAAGGTTGTTCTTAGAGTGCAGGTAACCAGCACTATCCCTTCCTGGCCTTTTCCTTCATCCGAATTCTTTAACAATCCTTCTTAACCATACTCAAAATGTTCGCTATTTGCATCCTGTTCCAAAAAATATGTAACAAAATCTAGTAAATCGCTAATGGCAAACAATAATAAATAATTAATGATCTTATCTCTGAGAAAAATTTAATTTCAAAATTTAAACTTTGACACGTGTGTATGAATCTTTATAATGAACATGTCGCAATAAAACATCACTAAGGTGCCAAAAATGTATTTGGTTGTTTCCGAACAGTTTTAATTTAAACAATATTGGATACTGACGCTTACTCATGAATTTACAAATAATATTTAGTTAGTTTATCATTTTAATTTGAACACAGCTAAAAGTACATTGTACTTTTAAGTAAAAACATATGCGTTACCATGGTTACGGCATTCAAACAAACTGTTTTCTTATAAAGCTGAATCGCCGTTTACGCTGTTTTATTTAATTCTTCGATCGTCTTCAGACTTTAAAGCTATGGATCTTAACATAATGGATAAATTACGTATATTAAAAATCGATACGGAGCTGCGTCCTGAGATTAAAATGAAGCCTATAAGTAGATACTACTTCATAACGTCTACTAATCCAGTTGAACAGTTTTTTGTATTTGCTTCAATAGCCGCATGGCTCATACGAAAATCTGGAAAAGCTTTCGAACAGCCCAACGAGGAAGACGATCCTAATTCTATTATTGCGTCCATTTTAGATCACCTACGAGAAAAAGATAAAGCAATAGAGTTCTCTTCTCACAAACTTAAACAGGGATTTGGAGACCAGGTGTGTTATATTTTAAATATACTGGCAGATGAAGCTTTAAAAATCATTAATTTCGAGTGGATGAAACCAATAGTTGATGTTCCTGATGCAGATGAAGCCGGAGATGATATTGATCAAATTGAGGATGAATCTGAGATAATTTTGGACAAAATCGAAGAAGAAATGGCTGTATATTCAGAAGAATCTGAAGGAGAAATGGAAAAGGAAGAAGAAAAGGAAACTATTAACTTGAGTAATAAGGTTCACGATTGGGAAGCGTGGAAATTAGAACTGGAGAGAGTAGCTCCAGCTTTGAGGCTCAAGATATCTATTGATGGTCGTGATTGGAGAGCAAGACATGCACAGATGAGATCATATAGAGATGAACTATCTGATAGGTTTAAAACCACTGGAACACAGCTGAATAAACTTTATGCAAACATTATTTCTGTGATGGACAAAATAGGTGCAAGAGAGAATATTCTAAACGAACAATTCGAACCACTTGTACGTGAATATGGTAATCTTCTGGATGAATTAAATAAAGTTACTAATGAATATAAGGAAGCCGGTGCAGGGGTCACGGAGAGACAGGAAATGTTAAACGAGTTGACAGTCAAAGTTGAGAATATAAAACAGAAGACTGAATCCCGAGGATCCTCTATGAATGATAATTCACCGCTGGTCACGGCCAAAAAAGCAGTGGAGACCCTTAAAAAGGATATCCAAGAACTTGATTTTCAGATAATAATACTCTTATGGTTGCTGATATCAAAAGAGAATCCTAAAAGCAACAATTACTTAGCCGGCCCTGAATCCAGTTTGGTAAGTTCTGAGATTTATTAATAAAAAATTAAATCAGTAATAAAGTTTTATTAATATTACAAAAATAAAAGCAAAACAAAGCTAGTATTAAAGCTAGAATAATTTGTGTACTTTAAAAACTAAAAATAAACTTCTTAACTATAATTATAATATTTGGTATTTCAAGGAACTTATAAATAGGAAAGTATACAAGACAATAGTTATATGATAATTGCTAATTACTTATTAAAATAAAAATAATATTGATAAAAGCATTTTATGAAATGGAATGCGAGTAAGTTATTTTTGAACTTGAAATATGTATGTATATGTATGTATGTATGGAGGTATGTATGGATGTATGTACGTATTTGTATGTAAATATTTTACAGCTTATAAGGAACATAAAATAAATTAATTATAACCATGGTTAAAGCATAATATTAGGCCAGTGTAATATCTTGTACTGTTGTATGTACATAAGATAATTTCATGTGAAATTACATTTTAATAAAATAAATATACATTTATCTTGCATAATGTTACCTAATACCTTTGGTTTGTTTTCACCTAAATTAATATTATTTTAAAATTATAAAAAATTGTGATGTAAAGCATATTGTGAAATTAATTAATTATTAATTGTGAACTTCAATAGTTGCAGAGTATCTTTGTTAATCCACATTCTTCTCTTTCGGGTTGTCTTCGAGTGTGACGTTGTATTTCCTCTTGAGATCGTCCATGAATTCCTGTTTCAGTAACGCAAGACATCTGAAATTAAACATATATATAAAATAATTATTGATTTTCTAGTTTCATTCATTCATTCATTCTTATAATCATTCATCCAGCTCTTATATAATATCTTGATCATAAAGAAACAGATTCATTTGAACTTATTTTCATTACATTTTTCATTCATTCATGAAAATATTTTCTCAGATTCATTCATTCAATTCATTAGTCGTGTTCTAATTTCCTTACTTATAATACTAATTATCTCTCAGCACTTCTTTTTTAAGTAATTAGCTTCCATTCACTAACCATTTCACTCATTCGTTAATAATCACATACTTTTCATCACTTGCACACACACTATTAATCAACCACCATCTCTCTCTTTCTCTCGCTATCTCTATCTCTCTCTGACTCACACGCGGTAGTGTGGGTCAGCCCTGAAGGCGGTGATATCTGGTGATGGTGCGTGTGGTGTGTGGAGTACGAAGGCGTCCGGCAGCACGAGCAGGCGGTAACCCTGGGCACGGAGCTCCACGCTGTGGGACACCTATCACACGTACACACTTTAACATGTTCGTAATATAATCTACAATAAACATTTCGTCAAGGGACTCGATTGAAACATTACCCGAATAATAAAACATAAAAAAAGACTATGATTTGACAACATATATCCGCAAAATTCGGATTGTCAAGTGTCGTGGTAAATTCTTATGGTACTAACAGATAAATAGCAGTTGCCATATTGGACCCTCTAGAGAAGTGTCACTGACACCGGATGCCATCTTGAGTTCGATAATTCACACATAACAGTGACGTTAGTTCAAATTATAATTGAGCTAAGCGAGCGTAGCGAGCAGAGCGTTCTACTCTCCAGTAAAGTCTCCACTTTTTCACATTCTTTGTCACGAATAGGCTCGAAAACTACTTGACGGAAAATTAAGAAATTTTCGCAATCAAAAAGACATTAGGAGATGGGTAAAAATTTTTTTATGAAAATGTCATGTCATTGACGAATAATCGTCAAAAAACTGATACCCCATTGAAGTCAATGAGAAAAAAAAGCGTGCGAAAAATTTGCTTTACATTGACCACAACGATGAGTCATTACACTAGGCTCGCTTCGCTCAATATGCAAACGGCACCCGAGATTTCGAGTCGAAATTGAGGGTCTGTTGGCGCCCCTAGTAATAAAAATAATATTGTAAACCGATACCAAAATATCTACCTACTTTTTATAAATTATTGCCGCAATTCTAGAGGGATAATAAGGATATAAAATAAAACTATTCCTTAAATTATTCTAAATTTCGTTATTATATTAGAAGTTGGAACGTTCAACTCTATACTCCAAAGGGACGGAAAAGCTAATGTCAAATAAAATAAAAAAAACATGAAAACATTCAAAGATATTTGCTTCGGCCAGAGTTCGTTCGTTCTGTTTCCAAAGAAAATATGAACTTTTTAAGCATATAGCACTTTAAGATTGAGTTTTGAGGTTATAAGCAAATACGCAGAGACCTAAATTTCATATTACCATTTGCTAACAGTTTATTTTACAGACTACAACAGAGATACGAGAAACCTAAAAGATATATATATATAAATAAAATAGGAAGTGTCTGTTTGTAACTACAAAGTGCACCAAAATTTTGTTTAAAAATATGAATGAAATGAATTGTTTTGCGATCCATTGAAGGTTGCTTTTTGTTTGAGTGCTTTTATATATTTTTTTGTACTTCTCACACCGCGTTATTAGAATATGTAATTTAACTGCGAAATGTTTATAATATAATAAATAATGTACTGGATTATTAAAATTGAAATCTTAGCTGTTATTGAGGTGATCGTAAGATAAGCTCTTAACCGTTTGGGAGATCTTTCTTTGTGTTTAGTTGTCTCCAGAATTCGACGAGATAATTAGCTAAAAATTTTCTCATGTATGTTTGAGCTGAACGCGGATGTTATAGCGAAAACAGATTGAAAAAATGTTTAGCCATTCAAAAGTTATCAAGAAAAGAAGAACACCAGCGCACGGTTGGAGGATCCTAGTAATTACATTATTAAATGCATAATAATAAGGTTATAAGATTATATATTCATAGTTCTTGAAAACTGTTTTTAAATATGAATATGGCGGCAAATACCTTTACTGTTGTGTATTCAATTAATTTCTAAAACAGTCGTTTTTATCATATAATGTAGTATATTGACATACAATTCTATTTCCTATAAGTTCTTTTTCAATTATACATATTTCTTTGAAGAGATCCGCACGACCGATGTAATAATATACTTCTATATATAATTATAAAATATTCTTACCTTATTCCATCCGAAACCAGAAAACCTTGTATCATATTTGGGCACAGTGCGGTGAACTACTAGATAGGGCTCGTAATCCGACTGCCAATCTACCTGCAAAGAGGAATAACCAACAATTGTATTTGATAGTTTTTCCTTCAATAACTTATACTTTACATGTAAATACAATTTTCATTAGTTTTATTTTACGAGTTTGGTACATTCAACAAAAATAATTAAACAAAAATTAACATTTTATATATTATATAGTATTCAAAACGGACAAAGTAGCAGACAGCAGCTAGTGTGTAACAAAATACTTCCACACCTCATAGGGAGCGGTGGCGGTGGTCCACCTCGTGTAGTTGGTGGCCCTGTGTCCCCTGGGCCACTCCCTCGCCCTGAAGGGGGCCACGTCCCCTCCCCCGTGCTTGAGGGACAGGCGGGACAACAACTTCTCCTTGAACCGCAGGGGGGACGCGCGGTACCTCTGGGTCTCGAACGCGGGGACCACCAGACACTGGAATCAATAAACGATCCGCGATCTCAGATTGAAATCATGCTAGGGCTAAGTTCGATTCGTAGATCGGTTGTGTAAATGAATGTTGATTGGATATTAAAAATCGTTCTGCAATCGTGGATTGAAATCCATCTGTAAACTTAATGCATAGATATTAAATCATATATCTATATATTTTGATTATTGAATATTAATCGATTTGATTTAACGCAAGCTCAGAAGCTCATTGATGTACAATTTGTCAAAGGCTGTAGGTTCGAGTCTTAATCGTGTTGATATGTTATTATGTAAAGCTCTTGCCTTCTGTGGATACGTACAAGTTTTCAAGCAATGGTAGTAGTAATGCAGTAGTAGTAGTAGTGATTGTAGTAATAATAGTACCTTCTTCTGTGGATAGGGATTGATCAACTTAATAGAGGCCCTGAGGTGCTCGTAGAGGCCGTCCATGGGGACGAAGTCCGCGTCCATCACGAACACATACGGTGTGTTGACGTTTTCCAACGCGACGTTGCGGAGGTAGTTCACTGGATAGTGCACCTTAAACTTAGGAAAATAAGAGTCAATAACCATAATAATATAAAATAATTTTGTTATAGATTTATAGTATTATATTCCTTACTTCATTAGTAATAAGGAATAGATTGCAATGTGCCTCACCGAATCGTGTTTAAATACCAAATGGTATCCAATATTGTTCCTCGTGCTCAGAGCAGACGACCAATCCCTAATAAAGCTCTCCAGTTTCGTAACCTCACAATCAGATAGATATATAGCTGCACTTAACGGACCTGTACATACAAATTTAATTTTACATATTAAAATCTGAATGTAAATAAAAGATAAGGTTTTTTTGCAATAAAAAAAAATATTACCTTCCCAGTATCTGACGAGTCTCTCCAGAAACTGCAATCTATCCATGGACAATTGTAGAACCAGTGTCACATCAAAACTGTCGATATTAACATAATTATAATCCATGTAATATATGTGTGTCCTTAGCTTTACTCTCTGAGCCGCGCGGAAACTAAGGCAGAGGTCTGAATGGTTCATCTGGAATAAGGGTACGGACACACTTAAAAACTATAAAAAAAAAAAACTAACAGCTGATAAATAACAATGATACATTTAGACTGGATTTAAAATAAAATAAAAAAAATAATAATGTTCAATAAAAATTTATTAGAATCACACATTATTTTAAATGAAGCCTGCGGTTCTGTTAAGCAATACTTTGAGTATGTAATCGTTTTGATTGCATGAATTCTTTTTCTGTAAGGAAAATTTTAATTAATATGCTATGGTACAAAAGATATCTGCATTCCAATCTAAAAGTCCCAGGTTCGATTATCTAAAAACGATTATTATATAAAAAAAGGATATTTTGTAAAAGTAATATTTTGTATCTAATTGATATTAAAAATAAAACGATGTGAGGATAAATTATATTTAACTACCAAAATGCAAAAAGAATTTCAGCTCTAGTTAGCTTTTGTTATCTCTTGTTAGCTCTAATCGACTCTTGTTAACTCTAGTTATCTCAGCCTTAAAATATAGCATTATTTATCTTACCTTATATGTTACAATTTCATTCTGCGAGCACCTGTGTAACTTCTCTCTCAACAATATACCGTCAAAATTAACGTATGACTGGTGCATGTTCTTGAAGTAGTCGGCATCACGGATACGTATGTTGTATTTGGTTGGGGAGTTCCAATGCAATATCTGTGAAAGTATCATTTTAGAGGTCAATGAACTATATTTTAAAGTAATATGACTAAAAATTTTATAAAGTATGTTTATCTAATCTGATAATTGGTGATATAAAATTATTTATGGGTTTGCTAGTTTGTGATAACTTTAATAATTTTTTTATATAGTCCAAATATATTTTATGTTTCTATTCATATTGATCTGTAATATCTTTTAGTTATATTAAGAAAGACATTATATTTAAGGTGAAGAGATCAATCAATCAATCAATCAAATACCTTAACATTTTTAACATCTTCTCCATAACAGTTCTTTGCCAGCGTATGGGTAGACATTTGAACATTGTACTGACAGCTTATATTGTACACAATGTGTGGATTTTTCTTAATAATAGCGTTAATAACGTCCTGATCGGCCAAGCTCGTTGTGTGTAGCCTCTCTAGGTTTTGTTTAACCGTCTTATGCCAGACATGGGTCCAGTCTGTCTTGGTTCTCATCTTGTGTAGGTCGAGCAGCATCACCCCAGTGTTGTAGCCGCGCCCTAGCGCCGGCCATCTCGTCTGTTGGTTCGTGTACCAATTACTCTCGTTCTCGACCAGACCTATGAACTGTAAATGATTGTTATTATTAAAAAATGAATACCTAAACGTATTGCCAATAATCATTATTTATTATTGGAATAACTGGGAATGTAACTTATATATACAAAAAGGGTGAGAAATAATTCAAAAACAAAATATATATATATATATATATATATATATATATATATTTATTAATAACACCAACCTGAGAGGCAGTCATATTCCTAAACATATGCCACAGTTCAGCAACATCAGATAGAAACGTCAGATCAGAGTCCAGTACGATCACCTGCCGCAGTGTATTTGGTAATACACTGGGAAATAGGAGTTTAACGAGAGCGTATACACCCGAGTAGTGGCTGTTAGGTATCCACCTGACTTCCGAGAGACGATTCTGGGCATCATAACATGTATATTTTACTGTAAATAATACATATTTATGGATAAAAATTTAATTCCAGAGAGGGGGAGAGGAAATATAGAAAGAGAGAAGGGAGAAAAAAGGGGTTGGTTTTCTAGAGGTCACAAATTTGAGATGAATGTGTTAATGAAGTTTTCTTTTAAAAGTTGGTGTTCATATTCAATTCTCCTAACTTACCATCAGGTAAATCCCATGTCTCAAACAGTTTATTAAGAGTCTGCATGGAACCGGAACCAACAATGAAATGAAAGTGTATAGGGTTCTGTCGGTGATGAAGAAGAGATTTCAGCATGGGTGTTATATTCCTGGTGCACTTTCCCATGCATACAAGCGCTATGTGCACTGTTTCACAAAGCGTACCAATGGCATCGGGAATCTAAATTTTGTAACAAAAAGACTAAATAAAATAACAAATACACATAACCTAGTTTAAATAATTACAGAATATTACCTCGGGTATAGAATAAACTGTAGCAGAATCCTCAAAATCACGAACACCACTTAACGATAACTGCTTTTTGATAACTTTATTCTCCGTTTCCAGTACATCAATCCGTGAAATCAACCACCAATAATACACAACAGACACAGCCACCCATATACCCAAGGGTACACCTAGCCAGGGTCGAAAAAATAGACACGTGAAGACATTTCTGGATGTAAAATTCATCTTAAACTCATGATAGTCTGTTTTGTATTTTGTTCAAAAAAGTCTTTCATATTTGTTTACATATTATCTTTCATGTTCTTCTGAAAAAAAAAAAGTTGATTTATTTTTACCTGTGTGTCTGTAATATATTAACATATTAATAATACAATACAAAACATTACAGATATCTAGAAATTTAGAATAATTTCTAATTTGTAAGAAGTAAAGGAATAAAAATTATTGTATTGTGTATTTATATTTTGAACTTTGGAAACTATTCAATATTATTTATATATACGGAGAAAGGAAAGTAAATTATGTAAGCCTATTCATACTGTGATAAATCAAATTTGGCACCCTGCCTATAATTTTTGTAACAAATAATATTGTATAGACAACCAGGTTGTTGTTACTCTATGATTAATTTCGTCCGTCATGTGCAAATAATTAAGAAAATATGTCTTAGACAAGTATAAAATTAAATATACTATCATATATAAAATGATTTTTTTTCCCTAGGGAAAATATAACTCGGGGAACAATATCATGTAATGCATTTATGTAAGTAAATTAACAGAATATTGAAGAGGTTGGCTTGAATTATAGATTTTAATGATAAATGTGGTCTCATATGAAAGGGAATTCTGTTTAAACGTATAGTTTGTTTTTATGTTAATCTTTTTTTACACGGGTCACTTAGCGTCACTTTCACTTATATAATTAAAAATTCAAAATACATGTATATAGTAAATCTATTAAATATATTTATGATTACTATATATTTAGTGGGGTTTCGCTAAAACAAACAAACTTCGTAATATTTCATATTACACAATCTAATGTCAAATGCCGGCAATTTGACAAGTGACATTAGTAATTTTATCATTTTGTGGAATATATCGTAGTGGTATTTATTTGGAGACGAAATATTGAACAATCCTATAAAGATTCATTACTAGAGTTATTGAATTTTGTAGAAAATATTTATAAAATAAATAAATGCTAATATATATATAATTTATTTAATATCCTATTTTATTTATTAAAATTTGTCTCAAACCCGACTCCAGTCTTGTCAATCCTATCCTTAGTATTATTGTAAATTCGAAGGCGGGAAGGGCGGGCAACCCCCATCTGATGTAACACTGAAGTTGAAACCCAATCGAGACGAACCTATGCATGCGAGTTTGGGTTTCAGTGCAGACAAAGATAAAAATACGTCACAGATGCATTTTTAGGACATATATAAATAAGCCTAAGTTTTAGGTTATTTTGCGAAAATTTATACATCGAACTCTCTAAATCTAAAAAAAACGCATTGAATGGATGGGGTCCTGAGAAAGGGTTTCACTCCCTCACCCCCCCTCAAACCCTTCACCCCACTCCAAAATTCGTAGGACTAAAAACTAAAGTTTAGCTACGAGTTCAGCCCTTCGAGTTGCTATTTACATTTTTTATAACTTACCGGACATTTTATTTTTGCAAATGGGACTTGTTTAAATTTAGATAAAAATTTATATAAAAAAAATTAAAACACAACATTTAAACGATTAAATTCACAAGTATAACAAACGTAACTCGTTAGTTGTTAACATGTTTATACAAAATTACAATTAACAGTAATGTCAAAATTGAAATTATACAATGTCATTTGTCAATAACAATTCTATGGTAGAGTTGCCAGACCAAGTTCTTGAATATTAACATAAACATTGGTTATTTTTATTGAGCGAAGCGAACGAAGTGAGCGGAGTGTTTTACTGGAGACTTTTTTACATTTTTTGCTACGAATTGGCTCGAAAAATACTTGACGGAAAACTATGAAACTTTCAATTAAAAAGACACACATTAAGTAATGGTTTAAAAAAATATATATATAAAAAATGTCCTCAAAAAAAAAAAATCTTATCAAGTTATTTAAAGAATTAACATACAATGTACCATTTACCGTATGTGTTATGATTTTACTTAATAATAATAATAATTATTATTAAGTCGAGGGTGCTATTTAACGGTAATACACATAAATAATATAATAGTGTAAAGTTGACGCAAATTTATTACTATCCTATAGAATATTTTCTATGTTAATAATTTCATCTAGAGGTACGGTAGACTTGATTAAAAAAATTACCATACTAATAAATCATAAAAAAATATGATCTCGAGTTGACAACAAAACTTGGCAAAATTCGAATTGTCGAGAATTTTGTTAAATTCTAATGATAGTAACAGATAAATTGCAGTGGCTCCATTGGGCACTCTAGAGAAGCGTCAGTGACACCATCTTGAGTTTGTTAATTCACACGTATCAGTGAAGTCAGTTTAAATAATAATCATTATTCCTTGAAAACCGATGACAACAAAAATATCTTCACTAGATGAAAACCCGAGCGAAACCACCTTTCACTAGATGAAAACCCGAGCGAAGTCGGATTTTCATCTAGTGCTTATCTAAAAGGCCTCAATAGTACTTGTTATGTCTAAATATAGCAAAACAAATATGGATGCTAATTGGCTACATACTGATTCCTTTAACGTAATGGGCTATATATAACTACGATATGAACAATGTTATTTGCCTAAAATAGTACATGTAGTGATATAGTTGCAAATGCCTCCAGGGGTCTTTTAAAAAATATCTATATATATAAAAAAATAAATCATCAAATGTTTCCATACGACAGCACGAAATTGGATGAATCTTCCTTTCATGTGTTCATTATTGTCAAGAAAATGTTTGTATGAATAAAAGTAAATCAATAAATGATAGCAAATATTTAAAAATCTCAGCAAGGTGAGTGTGCGAATGAGACAGAACACTAAAACGTCTTAAATATATTGAAAAAACTGTTGTGATGGTCAGTTGGTGTATCTTCAAAAAGGCAATATTTGACATTCCATTCAGGTTATCATTTCAACAAACAACAAATTTTAATATATAAAACACAAGGACACTCACTGACTCATTCATGAGCTGAAATTTGGACACAAGACTCCTGACATATTGCATAGGTGATTTTGCAAAGGTCCAAACCGTTCCAAAGTTAAAGCAAAAAAACTGCAAAGATTACCCCCCGCTCCCTCCCTTCTCCCATTCCATTGCAGTAGAAATTAAAATTATTTGGCCTCTCACTATGTTTATTCAAAGGATTAGGGTTTCGTAACTCACGTACAGATTGTGATTATTTGTGATTATTTTCTATTTACCTACATACAGTATGTAATTATTTTCAATTTACCCACATACAGTTTGTGATTATATGTGATTATTTTCAATTTACCCACATAGTTTGTGATTATATGTGATTATTTTCAATTTACCCACATATAGTTTAAGATTATTTGTCATTATTTTCAATTTACCCACAAACATTTGGTGATTATTTGTGATTATTTTCAATTTACCCACATATAGTTTAAGATTATTTGTCATTATTTTCAATTTACCCACATACGGTTTGTGATTATATGTGATTATTTTCAATTTACCCACATATAGTTTAAGATTATTTGTCATTATTTTCAATTTACCCACAAACATTTGGTGATTATTTGTGATTATTTTCAATTTCCCCACAAACATTTGGTGATTATTTGTGATTATTTTCAATTTACCCACATACAGTATGTGATTATATGTGATTATTTTCAATTTACCCACATATAGTTTAAGATTATTTGTGATTATTTTCAATTTACCCACAAACATTTGGTGATTATTTGTGATTATTTTCTATTTACCCACATAGTTTGTGATTATTTGTGATTATTTTAAATTTATTCACATTCAGTTTGTGATTATATGTGATTATTTTCAATTTACCCACATACAATTCGTGATTCTTTGTTATTATTTGCCCAGCAAAGCGGGCGGGAATCAGCTAGTGATTTATAAACAGCAGACGAAGTCGTGAGTAATAGCTAGATTATAATGAAACTATTTCTGTAACGCAGGTATTGAGTATTGGTGTTTGTTCTTTATAACAAATCAAAAGAAAATATATTTTATTTTATACTTTTATTATATAATACTTACACAAACAAAGCACTAAAAATCAGAAATACCAAATAACATAAAAGAATGTCTGCACTCATATGTATGTAACTATTTTTTAATAAAACTTCATGTTTGTTCATTGTCATGACTTAATAAAAACATGAAATATTTTAGGTGGGATTATGGAAATCTTAATACACTAATTAAATACGATTATAAATAACTAAATGAATCCTTCTAAACATGCAAAAATCTTCTAGTAACTTTATATTCTAACTGAATAAAAATAGTAGTGTATATATAAAAGATAAAAATGCATAAAATAGTTAAGCTATTAACTAGTTTTATTAAATAAAATTAACCTATTTTTATGTTGAAAAAAAAATATACAGAAAAATTATGGGAGAGCAAGCTTAATAATAAAAATAAAAATATGTTTCTTTATCTTAATGCTAATTAATTTCCGTTTCACCACTCCAAGCTCTGCTTGTTTGCGGTTGTTGCTTTGGTTGCTCGAATTGCTGGAATGGTTGCGCCTGTTGCTTTGGTTGCTCGTATTGTTGGAATGGTTGCGCCGGTTGGTATTGGTATTGGGGTTGTTCGCCTTGGTATTGCTGTTCATACGGGTAGGTGTTCTCGTTTTCAATGTCTACGACTTTGAGGGGTTCCGTTGGTTCAGGACTGTCCTCAGTTATGTCTTTCTTGTAAGGTATTGAATCATCGTCGGAGTGTATTTTCATTGACTCATCCGGGTCAATGGCGCGTGTTCTGAAATACATATTGTTAAATTATTTAAATGTTCTTATAAACGTAAATATCTGTTATTGTTTGGGTTTTAAACGTTAATATTTTAATATTGTTAATTAAAATGATAAACTTTGCAGCTTCATTATATATTGTTGATTAGGACAGTCTCATAATTCTTTTAAAACTATTTATTGGTTTCTTTCAGACCTATCATTAAGTGTTTGGATGCTATAAAATAAAATTAAGATGCCCTACTTAATCGGCATAAAGTCATTTTCATCGTGCTCCTCCTGCTTTCTTCTCTTCAGGATACGCCAGCCAATGCAGATCAGGACGATCACGATTGGCACCATCACAGCACTGATGATACCCCACGTGGCGCCCAGGGTACGCGCTGAATACTCCTGGTTACCTGATAAGTTATTTGGATAAGAAAAGTTACCTAATAAGCAATGGTAATTTTTTGGTAATAACCAATAATAGTTTATTTTTCATTGATTACTTCGAGTCAAAATAATTTTGTAACTTGATGATAGATAAAATTATCAGTATAGTTGTTATCAAATAAAAAATATTACCAACCTGTGTAAGGTTTTTGACCCAATTTTTTGTGTACACAATGATAAGAAAGCAAGTAATATAGCAGATTAGGACATAAATGAATAAAACATCACATGACCGAGAAAATTTCTATTCGACTGAAAATTGGTAGCTTTATTAGTTGCTTTCATATTGTTTCTTATATATATAATGTGGCATCATAGTGGAAGTTATTCTACCTTAGATTAGAACAGAAATTTCCTCTTTCCATGACATAATCATAATCAATATATTAATTTATTTTATAACTTTAAATATATTTTACATATACAGTTTAAAACAATGGGAAAATCACGACACTATAAAATGTACATTTATAATTCTTATAATTTATGGTGCAAATTCCTAAGTTTAGTGAATCTATTCTATATCTATAGAATTAAAATTATCTATTAGAAAGAAATAACACCGATCCTTTACTCCATAATTGTCATATTCAGGCAGTGCATTCTTATATAACTCAGTGGGATCTAATATGACTGTCTTACCTTATAAGTAAGAATATTTAATTAATTATGATATGTAAATCTAATCTAAACCATAGTGGATTTGCTAAAACTTGGCATTTCCGTGGTGGGAGGATCAATTAGAGTTTCGATTGATTTCCCTCTTCTAGGAGGCATTGTAAATGTTTTGATTTCGGTTGGTGGAGCACTCTTTGGGGGTTCGGGCAAGCCGGGGTTATTGTACGTGTTCCTGGGACTGATGTCAGATGTTGGACTGATTGGAGGAGAATAAATTTCAGAGTAAGTAGGAGAATAAGCGGATGGTATAGGGCTGTATTGTCCTCCAAACTTAGGGGCGTAAGGATCTTCTGATCCTTCTTTAGTAGAATAACCAGAATCACTTGGGAAAGCGTGTCGTCCTGTTTGACGAGGTCGACTTAAATATTGTATATCTTTGGCAGGTCGAGTTAAAGTGGAATCGCGATTAGATTCTGTTTCGGAAGGAGTGGTAAGAGATAATAAGTCTTCTTCAGACAGATCCCATGGTTTTTCAGGAAAATCTACTTCAGGGGCATTGGGCAAGGGTTCATTGGTTCTGTAAGTTTTATCGTAAGCGCGTCTCTTTTTAGATTTATCAGATTTGTCGCTTTTAGTGGAGTCTGTGTAACCTATTCCTGAGCTCTCACCGTCTAACGGCTCGGGAGGGGGCGGTGCACTTCTAGTAATATTAGCTTTTAATGGTGTTTCTTCTGTTGGAGTATCGGGAAGTTTTGGTTTAACGTCCGATTCCTGACTCACAGACTGACGCAAGGTAGAAGATTTCATAGTATCTGTGATATTTCCCATTGAAGCGGATCTAAGATTAAGACGCGAAGCTGATTTTGAACGCGGTATATCTTCGAAACGGAATGTCTCTTTGCCTTCGGACTTTGGCTTGTAATAACACCAGAACCAAAGCAGACAAATGAGGAGCGCTAATGGTACAATAATCGCCACTATGATGCCCCACGTCAAGAACAGGGCTCGTTGTGAATATTCCTGGTTACCTGTTTATAAAAATACCACTTATGAAAATAATGTATATACAACATATTATATAATATTTGTAATATGTTGAGCAACTCATAAATACGCATGGAAGTTAAACTTCTGGGATAGCGTCAAATTGATTTACCAAGTAAGTTAGCATGATTTTCATTTTGATTCATGGAACATTTTATGTTATTTACATTGGAGTAATTATAATGAGTAGATGATGCATATAAGCTGTTTTATATATAATTAATTGGTTATTTTAATTTAGAATAGAATTGCGCTAAAATAAATTAAAATACGTACGCAAACATTCAGTATAACCATAGTCTGGCAAATTCCATCTCCCGTTATCTTCACAGACCCGACGCTTGTCACCGGTCAGGATGAAATCTTGGTTACATTCGAAGTTTACCTATATTATACATTTTTATTTATATATCTACTATGGGATATGTAACAAAATTTGTAAACTGGATTCATTATATGAAATATTAGTCTATAATCCATAATTATACTCACTCTTGTTCCGGGGGTGAAGAAAAAGTTACTTTTACGCCCAAACCTGGGCGTCTCTAAAACTCCACAGCTGATCACTCGACGGGCATTTTGTTCACGTATATTTGTCTAAAAGACACAATTTATTTTAAATTTTCTTATTAAAAATATTGTATTTTAAAGACACACGTGTGTCTAGTACTAGCTTTTTATCAACTATTATAAGGCTGAAGATTTTCTATAAGTGTTCCCTTCATAACCTTGAGTATTCACCATCATTAACAAACAATGGACATCATGAGACACTAATTTTACACGCAACTATATATTAAAACTTAAAATTTTATAAGATATACCTTAATACAGTTACTCTTTTTATTAGTTGCGGGACAAAAATATTCAAAATGGATGCCTTGATTTTAAATATTGCATTTTTTCGTGATAAGATTTACAGTTATATAGATAATATCAATTCTTAATATGAAAAGTACTTCTTAAACGTACTCTGTAAGAATAAATATTACATTTTCACACGTTCAGGACCTGCATAGTCATTAAAAGTGCATATTTTAAATAGACAATAGTATAAGAAATCGCTTGCAGCAATTATTACACCATGATTGTTAAATTGTACTGTGATTCATGTTTAATCTACGGATGTATACATATTCTAGGAAATAGTAGTGTAATTAATTCCAAATAACTATTCTAATAACGAAATTATCAATAGATAAAACATATCTATACATATAAATGAAAGTGTCTGTTTGTAATTCAAAATTAACTCTTCACTAAATGCATAAGATAGTTTATACGTTATTTATGTATAAAAATATATATTTTTTTCCGTCTGTCTGTTTGTATGTTCCGATTAATTTAAAACGGTTGGATTTTAACTGGACTTTATACTTTAGCTTATAGATGTTATAAGGAGTAACTTAGTCTACTTTTAGTTTAATAAACATATTCCATGCAAAGTCGTGGACACAACTGATATATGAACAGTACTTACAATAGATGCTAAATAATTCTTAGTAAATTCTGCCATATCTCTATTCAAAGTCATCCCATAATCGTATCTACATTGATACGAGTCCTGACAGATTTCTGTAGCTCTCGCAACATCTTGTGATCTGTTCGACGGTAAGAAATTAACTGGTTCCCTTAAAAAGTTCGGTAGAAATAGATTATCCTTGTAATATGCGGCTGTTCTGCCGTATTCTCTAACGAACATCGCCACTCCTATATTCGGTTGTTCTCTATCGGTTAATTGCCCTGCAATATTAATACATTGTAAAACAGGATATTTTTTAGTATATATGACGTTATCTGATATAAATAAGCTTACAGCTTTGGGCAAAGTCTCTATGAGCTGATTGGAAGTTGTTCAGATCCACGGCTGCCAGCGTTCCATCTGGGCGAATAAAGTCATCATTTATATCCAACGACCAGTTGCCGAAGAGCCCTCTTGTTTGATTCTAGAATACAATTAAGAAGTATGGTCATATTATCATATAATTTTAACCAATAGGTCATGTGTTGTAATAAAATGCGCCTTACCATATAAGTCCAAGGTAAATAGACCCTAGCGCTCATGTATCCTTTATTCTCGATGATCTCAACACCAGCTCCAGATGAGAACATAATAACAATTTCTGACTGATTGAGAATGTACATCGGCTGGTATACTGTCACTCCTGAAAAAGATCAGTTTATTAAATAAGTTAATTTGGTTTAAAAGATTGATAAGGTTTTAAATCTAAGCTAATCTGTTTTACCTGGGAAGTATTGTACTCTCAGTGCACTTCGGTCGAAGTAAACTCTTTTGTTGTCAGCAAACACATCCAGGCGATACCTCCATTGAGCATGCTGGGATCTTAGTCTTACCTAAAAATAATAGTTTTACATAAAAAACATAGCTCTCTAACATTGGGAAATTGAAAATTAGTCTTTCAAATTCAAATTCAAAATTTCTTTATTCAAGTAGTCATTTAGGCGCACTTTTGAATCAATTATTATTTTAATAAGCTACCAAGCTGCCTTTTTTCAAACATTCAACAATGTTAACTTAATATTATATGGTTTATTCAACTTCAACTTGTTTTACACTTATAGAGAAGATTTCATCTTTAATACAATGGTACAAAGAAATTGGTAAAAAAGTCTCTTATAATTTACCTCTATAGGAACAGAGTTGTTAGACGCTGCGACAATAGAAGTGAGCATGGTAGCGTTAACTGGTCCGTAAATATTTCTGGGAACTTGTTCGAAGCGACCCTGAACATCCAACTTGAGCTGCGGACGATCCACCCTCACCAAAACGTATTCACCTAAATTGAATTTCATTATATTATTGGAAGCAACAAAACATATATACATCTTACATTTTCTTTTAGCAACATCAGTATATAATAAATATTATAGGATTTAAGATATTCAGGCATTTTTCCAAACTAACCTTTCCCGTTAAATGTATACTGAAGTCCGTCAAAAGTCACAAAGTGTGGATCTCCAAAGATACCAGCAACGCCAGGAGATTGGTACGCGACGCAATCTTGAGAAGGGCGACGCTCAAATCTAAAAATTGGTGAGATGCATTCAATTACTACAGTTTACAACTAACCGTGGTTACAACAATCCAATAATATTGAACATACTAATAATATATATACCTGAACGTTTCGCAACCAACGGCCTGTTCTTCTTGCCACAAGCAGCACTGGTAGAACGGAATCATATCGTGGAACCAGTGAGATAATGATGGAACCTGCAAAATAGCAACAATTTATAAAAATTAACCACTCCTCACTTTTTATTATAGGAAATAAATAATTCAAAATTACCTTGTTAGCCTCATTATAAGGCGTGAATCCAAAGTCATGGGATCTGTGAGGTCTGGAACCCCACATCTGGTCGTAAGTAAGCATCAGGAAACCGTTTTTGTCGTAACAGCATTGCTGTCCTGAACCTTCAGAGCTGTTAATAAATAATGCCTTATCAATGTCGGATCTGATCGTTGGTTTCTGATCTGATTTAACTTTTATCAATTTATGTTTCACTCACCTGGGTCCGCCGCTTCTGACGCAGTGTAAAGCACCCCAGTGATATCTACAAGTTGGATTGATATCCCTGTCACAATCTAAGTCAGGCATAAATCTTCCCTTATCAAGAAGGGCATGTTCTAAGGTACATGGACACACAGAAACTTGGGCTGCATAGTTTTTAAGAAACCGATCTGTTCTAAGCCAGTTGTTGCACATAGATTGTGACCACCGTCGACCGTAGATCTTTTCCCATTGGGGTGCGAAATACCAGGCTAGTGGTATTGGTCGACTCCACAACACACTGAAACAAGTTGATTACTTATCAATGTTCATAGACATCCAAAATAGAATTATCGTTAATGATACTTACGGTGAAATTGATACGTCCTTATACACTTCTGGAGTGGTTAAGTTAATCTGAATAAATCCAAACTGCATGTCGTTGTGCATAATGTTTTCTCTGTTTCGGAAATTTTGAGGATTGATAACATATTCGCCTGTATTTGCGACACCAGTTTCAATCATGTCAATGAACTCTAGCTGAGGTCTGATTGTGACTTCCTTGTAACCCCACAGACTAATACGTAGTTGAACATTTAGATTGGTTGTCAAGTTGAAGCGGTCCCATCTAATTCTTACTTCAGGTGGATATCTTTCATGAATGGCGTTGTCAGGGAAGAATATCTTTTCAGTTGCAGTTGCGGGTGTTTCTAAATAAAAGATAAGTTTTCAAAATATTTCAAGATATAAATTTATCAGAAGAATCACAGAATTACCGTCCAGATTTGTGGAGTTCTTAAATAAAAGTCACTCTGCTTACCGACAAAGAATTTTCCTTTCCATTTATAGGGCTCGTTATTGATTGCAACTTCAAGTCTTGCATAACCGTTGTGGTAGAATCGTGGTTGAATACAGATAGCTCTATTGGAATCTATAACTGCACCGACCACTGATTCAGTATCGAATCGACAAGAAATACGATCGTTTGGTTGGAAGCAGGGCCCAGTGATGTTCACAACAGTGCCACCAAGCATGTTACCACTTTCAGGAGCGAACATAAGTGGCAGATTTGCACCATCTTTGAAAGAAATAAATCAAGATATTTTAAACAAATAATAATTAATCCTAAATGTGTTTGTTTAATTAGCGGATGGTTCAAGCCAGTAAAAGTGATTTTTATCTCACCGATATCTTTATTACAAGTGCCCATGAGAATATTCTCATCAATTCTAAAGATGTGTCTTCCTGGGAACCCGTTGGCCCAACCTCTGCCTGTCAAGTCTCTGAGCACAGACGCCTGAGAATAAGGCTTATATTCGTAACTTCTGGTGCCGTTTCCTGCGTTGAACCCAATCTGGAATTATGTAAATATTTTAGATTTGATTTACAAAGAGATTTTCGCCCATTACACAGATTTTATTTTTCAAACTTACATAAGCCGGTACACCACCTTCACCAGAAGTGGTATCACCACCAGCTTCGGTATGCGAACTCCAGTTAATCTCGAGATAATTGAAAATTGCGTAGGTGAAAACTTCGTCAGTCGCTAAGATCATTTGGAAGGTATTTGTCTGGGAATTATAATTTATGTCAATATTGGACAGGACGTAATGATAATTTTATGTTTATTAGTGAATATTTACCATAAATAAGGAATTGTCAATTCCACCAGCAAAGGACATGTTCTTCCATGTTATGGTTATAGCGTGTTTGGGGAAGAATGTTTCTGAACCAATAACACCCTCTCTGATGTCCCAAGTTAGACGTTCTCTCATCTCCACACCAAGCTGATCTGTTCGAGTCTAATCAAGAAAAATAACGTTATAAGAACTTACACTATTTCTCAATTTTATTCAAAACTTGTTGCATTTATATTGTGTTATGCAAAATTTGTTACAACAAGCAAGCACCTGTAAGTCTCTGTCCATTCTGAAGTAGACACCAGGTCGTCTCTGATCAGGATCTTCCGGTCGCTGACTTCCAATACGACATTTGCTGAAGAAAATACCAATGAAGGATGGGTCGTTCACCGCCGGCCAGTCCTTGACTGGGAAAGACAGGGGGTAGGTGTAGTGATCTGGAGGATCACTGAAGTATATGTACCCGTTCATGGATAGCTGCAAAAACACACAGTTTAAGCTAAGCGGAGACAGTTATGGTGTATTGATGGACAAATAAATATAAGTGTTTGAACAAATTTTATTATTGTATCTCTATTATTAAGGTCGGATTGCAGTAATAAGTTATATGTTGAGCTTACCCTGGTATAATTATATCTGAATCCAAAGAATGGTAGTTGAAAGTTGAAGTTTTTATGAATTTGCGGTGTAGATGTGTGAATGTCCCTTTGGTAATCTCCGATATTTTCATTTCCTCCTTGGTCATAGAACCAATACAGAAAGTTTGATCTGATTTGGTTCAGCCTTTGCGGTGTGACAACATAGGATTGTCCGTTGTTTTGGTAACTCGTTGGAGGGAGTATTCGGCCATCTATGTGCGCTGAAATGAAATTATACCAAACTGAATTACTTCAGTCGACAGTTCAAGATCCATTCAATTCTTAATAGTTAATTTGTAATGTGATAAAAAAAATTAATTAATCTAATATGTAAAGTACAGATTCTATCTTAAGTTTCAACTCTTATTATAAAAAATTCGTAAAGCGTCCCGAGTGTAATGCTAATTTTGATATTTTTTCAAGTAAACTGTCAAGATTTAGAAATATGATTATTAATGATATATAATTGCATTCTTAATGTTAATTTTTTTGTTCTTTTCTTTCTTATTGTTTTGTATTGTATTGTTTTGTTTTCATTGTTTTGTTTTTTGTTTTTTTTTTCTTAATTAACCCATTTTACTGTGTCTAAATTTTTGTTAATTATTGTATTTTTTTTATTGTATATACGTGTTTAATTATTGGAGTGATGTTAACACCTATAATTAAGACAACGCTTAGCTTGTATGATATCTTGTATTTTATTGTAACTGTTTGTTGTGGGCGTCTGTGTTGTTGGTGTTACATAAATAAATAAATAAATAAATAAATAAATAAATAAATAAATCTTTTGTATATAGTTTAAGGTATTTTGCATGGAAATTTACAACCCTAATTTATTTATCTGGATCTATATTGAAGAATGTGTATAGAAATTTGTTTCACAAGTACATTGACGTTTTCATCAAACATAGCTAAAATAATACATTGTGGTATCTACACCTGTTCTAAGCATACAGTTGGCACATCGTTAATAATGAAATTAAATGAAAGAACTATAGTACTTAATATAATATAATCATGGTCGAAATTGCTTTAACACAATATTATGTGTATATTTCGTTGTTTAATAAAATATCGATGGATTCTGATAATTCTATCTTATCAATATCATATCATTGAATAGGTATTCCTAGTATAGATGGTGTCAGGTACTTTCCTTTGTAAAACAAATTAATGAGAAAGAGAGAGAGAAAGAGAGAGAGAGGGAGAGAGAGATATTAAAAATGTAATGAGGGTATATTTCAAAATGTTATAGCAATAATTTTCGTTATTAATGACTTTAACAATATCTAACATTAGTTATCAAGAAAAAATCGATTTACACATTATATTATCGTGTCGTCGCGTGAACAGACAACCAAAATGCATCTAGTGTCTATTGTCGTACATTTATAATAACGTTTTTTGACTCTGTACATACATACATACATACATACAAACATACATACATACATACATACATACATACATACATAGTGACAATATAAATAGACAACCGATACAATATGTAATTATAATATTCTGTTTTGGTTTCGTTACAACACATTACTTTTTCAATTGAAAATGCTGTAATTTTTTGTTGTAAATTACAACTTATTATATCCTTAAATTCAAACTGTATAACATCGATAATAAATCACCGATAAACGACGCACCTTAGTGTAATGACATCAAGTATAAGTATACTAATAAGTATAAATGATATAAAAATATACAATTCAAACTAGCCAGTGTAATCAGTAACCCGCTAAAGCCAATTAAGTAAGATAAGGGCTTTCTTATCAGACAGATAACGTACCTACCTAGTTTTGAAATTTATAACAGTTAAAAATGATTTCATCGTAGTTAGCACAAGGATCAAGATTTTTGGGTCAAATAAAACTAAATAATTTGAATGCCGTGTCGCAAATATTTGTGTATAATAAACTGTTAATAACTTGATATGAGATACGTTTGTTTACACAATGATTTACTGAGTCATCTCTGATTCATCCGGTACTTATATTAATAGTGGTATTAATCATCACTTGTAAGCCTTAACCAAGCTCATTTCGATATATCATTAAACCCTTTGAGGTTTTACCACAAACCATAGATTTCGTAAATCTATTTGTATACTCTGTATTTGGTAAAGGTGTGGTCATATTATATTATATACGACAAAACAACGTGGTAGATAAGTTTCAATTCTACTTTATATTGAATTGGTGTCTGTCTGTCCATTGTGTAATAATCTTTATAACTTTATTAGACTTCGCTTTCATAGTTTTGGAGATTTTGGAGAGATATAATTCTACAAATAATTATCATATTATGAAATTATCGAAATAATTAAGTTATATTTTATCTACTTCAATGACTCATCTCATTCATTATATGTATGAGGTAAGTTTGGAACTTACGTCTCTCAGAGCCATATTGTTTTTAGTAGCCCAATGTCACTCCACCCTACCAAGAAAAATACTAACTTACCGTATTCTGTATTTGTGACAGAAGTAGTGGGTGGTGGTGCCAACATCTGACGAGCATTTTCTGGATCATTTGGACCAAACTCAACAGCTTCTAAGTCAGCAGGTGTATCACTTACTAGTCCGTCATTTAGTTGATATTTTCCACTCTTAATTTCTACATCCTTATCACTAGATATCATTTCAACTGGCCCATCTTCTGGAACCTTTTCGGTGACATTTTCCAAAATGTCCGCTCCTACGTTATCACTAACTGTCCTTTCCTCTCCATTAACAGCATCTTGTGCTAGAACACTTCCACTTATAGCTAGAGCAAATAAAATTAAATATTTAACTTTAACACCCATAATGATTTCTTCAATGCGGTATTAATCACATTATTTTTAGCCTTTAGATTTTGGTTATCTAATTGATAAGTAGTATCAACGACAGGTTATTTAGTATTGTAGTCACACACTGGAGTGAAGGTACTTTGTGTTCTCAATAACAAGGCGTTATCTTTATTAAATATGATAAGATAGCGAATAGGAACGTTGGGTGTGCCAAATTCTTTGTCATTCGCAGCCCTGTTTTAGGGCCTCTAATTATCTCTGTTACATGAGCTTTATGAAGTTATAAGAAAACATTTAATAAGTGACTCACACTATAAGATATTTTAAATAAAGCATTATCCAATTTTTAGCGCACTATTTGACATAAATTGCGAGTAAATGGTGTCCAATGATTACAACCAGCTTTTTTATAATGCTATTTTAGTACGCTATTTAATGTAGCGTTTATTAGATTGAGCAATATAATGCCTGCATATGGAAAAGTTGTCATGGACTTCATTTCCCAATTTCAGTTATTACTATTTCTAAAGTCAACAATTTGATATTACTTAGCTAACTAAAACATATTCGGCCATTAATAGTATTAGTTTACGAATACCAAAACTAAGTTTTTTGTCAAAACATTGATATAATTTATGTAATTGATTAACTTTTTTTCACTTATTTTAATAGTAATTTTATTAATGCTACTATAGAATTTAATAGATCATAATCATTGATAAACAATACTGCTATTCTGTTAACTTCATTACAAAGATACGCTACCACCAATTGTGTGGTATTGTAAATTAAATTCTATTGTCATAAAATAAAGTCTAAATTAAATAAATTCTTGATTAATTCTTGTGAAATGAGTAATACATTATCAGAATATTTTTCTTACTAAGTTATGTCCTTTCCGGAAGTGTCAACGTCAGAAACAGTAGTCATATGTAGATAAAAATATTATGTGTTCTTTGTCTTATATACTTTGTCTTTCCAATTTGTTTATGTAGACAAGCCAGCTACAATATGATCTGGTTCTTACGTTGTCAATGAGATAAATTCTTTCTTTACTTTTCTCTATTCTTCTTAAGTTATTAGCAACAATCTAAATGCAGATGTTAAAGGTTTTTCAGTTATTGACTTCATTTATAGTTGTACCTATTTCATATAAAAATGTGATTAATTTAATTATGTATACGTATGTATATGTGTTCTTAATAAGATAAAATAAACCATTATAATAGACACACAGACACACAAAGCATAAACAGACACATGTACATGTGGTAAATTTTAATTATAATTACACTCTAGTTTCACTGTTTTGTTTTTGTGGTGTTTTTTATGAGATCTACTCCGATGTCTTTTGAAGGTTTGACACCTATTAAAAGAAGATTAAATGAAGTACCTATCTTTTCCCTTGCGTCATACAGTGTGAACTAGTACTGAGGGAAGTCAAGTCATATTTAGCCTCTGTTTTGCGACTTACCTACCATCTTTTATGTTAGAGAGAGAGAGAGACTTAGACCTACCGACGATCGCACAGTATTTCAAGGGGCTCTCCAAAAGCTACTTTGACAATGCTGTGGGACACCCAAACCCGCTGGTGGTTAAGGCCACAGGATACACGGCCCGTAAGACTCCTAAAGTCAGAAAGAGAAGACCCAAGTCGGTACTTTTAGATCCGGACGACGCGATTACGTTAGGGAACGCTACGTAAAAGCGGCAAAGCGAACATAAATACTACACATACACACACACACAGCGTCTTCGCCGGCGAAGACGAGGCCCCCATCCAAGCACGTTGCTTCGGCGTTCTGCCGTCGGAGGACGTTAGTGTCAAATCCTAACCCACATCCAACCCTCGCTTCTCACCTAACGGCGTCCTGAGCCGTGGTCCGAGCCTCACAGGAGGCGCCCTCAGGACGCGCGTTCCCCTGGGGCCCTTCAGGCCCCCCTTTTTCAAGGGCGGGTCTCTGCACCCGTCCATTCCACCGGTGACGCTGTCATGGCCAGTAGGGCTAACAGCAGACACACACAAAAAAAAAAAAACTTTTATGTTTGACAAACCTTCATTTTTGTGCCTTAGTTTATGACCTTGTTTGTTCTTAATTTTTATGCTTTTTACCTAAGTCAGTCTAGTATAGTCCTTAAGTGATTTTTATTGTAATAAGTCTGTAAAATCTTTTCTGAATAAGCCTTATTATTCTAAATAAATTAAAATGAAAAACATATTTTACTCTGATCCAAAATATATTAGCAAAATGGTTTTATACAGTATTTTGTAACTATATGTTTTATAATTTAAAAGCTAGAGATTCTCTGAGAGATGTTTTTAAAGAAATATGTATTCTTACAGTCGCTTCGCACTACATATTTAATAACGTATTATATATACGCCAACATTTAAATAGTTATATAAAAAACAGTGACAGACACGCGATAAATACGAGAAATAAAAACAAACTCGTAACGCCAAAATTTTGTCTTCACAAAGTTAATAAATCCTTCATGGGTTTAAGTATACGCATATGTAATAAAGTTCCACAAGATATCTTAGACCTTCCATTTCTTGTTTTTAAATCTAAAATCAAAAGTTTATTATTAAATAAATCTTATTATAACGTTCAAGAGTTTTTAGTGGATCGAAGTATGTGGAACTTAAGTTATTGAATCATTTGCAGGATTTGTACTATAATGTACATCATCTAAGATTGTTATATTTCTTTTGAAAAGAGCAACTGTTGAGTTTCTGGCCGGCTCTTCTCAACGGAGCAGCATTCCGAGCCGGTGGTAGCTTACTTACGGACTGACTACACTAACCTTTTTTTGTATTGTAGTAATTGACGATTCAAAAGTGCGTGTAAATGCCTACTTGAATAAAGATATTTTGAATTTGAATTTGTGAACTATTAAACATAGTTTTTTTATATTATATGTTAATTTCAACTTCATATCTTAAAACCTTAGGCTTTATATTATTATATAAAAACAAAATCTCTAGTTATAAATTTCAGTTAAAAACCTTCCTTAAACACAACATACATAACATACATACATGCATATATATGTGAATGTGAGTTTGTTTTTAATTTTTTTCGCCTTAATCATCAACCGTCACCATAAAAATTTTAAAACATTTCTACCAAAAAGAGATGGGATTTGCGGGTAGAGAAAATTACCTAGGGAAGCTTTCATTCTAAGCAAGCACTAATCACGAGGAAAATTAGATATTTATATAATATTTTTTCTTATATAGAGTATATCTTGGTGGCATTATTTTGTGTATTGTGCAATAAAGAATTAAATAAACAAGTCGAGCGTAACTGCACACAAAAGATAATTATCAATAATAGTATATATATTGTTAATAATTTTATTTATGTAACACGTCTATGTATTCGTGTGTAGTTATTTTTAAGTAGGTTTATTTATTTGTGTACATTTACGCCACCTACTGCTTCATTGGATCATAAGGGTATTTCAACATTAATATTGGTTGTCTGGAAGAAATCGCCTATAGGCGATAAGACCGCCTTTTGTATCTCCATCGTTTTCTATTTTTTTTTATTGTTATATATTTTTTTTACTTGTTTTTATGATATGTATGGTGTGCAATAAAGAATATAAATAAATAAATAAATAAAATAAATATATCTTGACTGTTTTTGCTATGACATTTTTCAACTGTTATTTTTGTTAAATAATATAGATGTCCCACCCACTTCGTTGATAGGATCCTGTAACTGATGTCAGTAAATTTTTGCCTCTGCTACGTCATTGCGCAAATTACTTTTTCTTCCTATTTTTAAATTAGTACTAATTAAGCAGCGACGCAACTTCGAAAAAAACGCAAAACGAAACGACGCAAAACGAGTGTACCTATATCCTTTTTTTGCTAATATATCCTTAATTTGTCTTTAAGAATATTTGATGCTAGATTAAACAGAAGCAAACACGTATAACTACGTAATGTTAGTTTTTAATCAGGCGTTAGTGAATTATATTAAGAAACAATTGATAATTATTACTGATATTTAATTATTCTGAGATATCCAAGTTTTGATAATAATTAGTTTTAAAAATTTTCATAATTAAAAGTCACTCTATGAACCTCTCCAGACGTCTCTCTAAGAGAGTTAAGAAATATAGGAAAATTAAAAAAATACTTTTTGTATATAATTATAATTATTAGTATTATAGTATCTTTAATATTTGAAATACAAATAATAAGCTAATAGAATTATATAAATATATATATATTTGTATGTTTTTTTACATTTTGTACTTTCGTTTATTCGGTGGATACGTTCTACAGAAAAGAACATATAAAATCGAATTATTTGAACTGTCTTGAAAATTAGGCATAATTTTCTAAAATTGTATAAAACCAAAACAAAGTGTTGTAAAAAAAGAAAAAAGAAAAAAAGAATTGCAGAAATTAAAAGAAACAGTCTCTTTAATAAATTACTTACGAATAAAAGAAAATCATATAAACGACTGTTCAAACTTAAATACATTTTATTCAAAAATAATATAGTTTTACATTTAATATAATAATTAACGTTATCTGATAATGGTTGTGAAGTTCCAATCATAATCAGAGGAACAGAATTACTATTCTGAATTACTATTCATAACTAGAGTAACAATAGTTAACAGTTTTCTGCAATAGATAATAGTTTTCTGCAATAGTTAACAGTCATCTGCAATAGTCAACAGTTTTCTGTAAGACATAATAGTTTTCTGCAATAGTTAACAGTCTTCTGCAATAGTTAACAGCCCACTGTAATAATTAACAGTCCTCTGCAATAGGTAGCAGTTTTCTGCAATAGTTAACAGCCCTCTGCAATAGTTAACAGTCCTCTGCAATAGGTAGCAGTTTTCTGCAATAGTTAACAGCCCTGTACAATAGTTAACAATTTTCCGCAATAGTCTGCAGAGACAGCTGTGCAATAGTTATTTGCGCTAAAAGCGACGTTTTTCACAAACTTCATTTAATTTTATCTAAATGTAATCAATAATTAAACTTTTTCATGATGTTTCTACTAATTTTGATGTAGCTCGTGATATTCGGACATGCAGTTCTGCTCACCTTGTGATTTAAAGATATTTTTGGATAAAAAAAATCAACACAACTTCCAAATCACAAAAACCATAGAGTATGTATTTTGAAAATCGTTACTCGGTAGAATTAAATTAATTTTAATTAGAAGTAGTATAATAAAGTTTCTAATAAAACAAATATACATATACAATCAGTTTCAATCAAACCAAAGATTTATTGCCATATTTATTATCTCGTCGCGATTTTAATTAAATAAGTTAAAAAGGTGTATTAATAAAACAAAACGAACACCCATCCTACCACATAAAATATATTATTATACTTAAAATAGCCTTAAAAACAAACATCACTCTTGAGACATCAGATATTATATAGATTACAGAGATATGGATACTTCAACAAATATATATAATTATTATATACCCCTGGGACAGTCCGAGAGGAGGGGCGGAAGAACTGTCCATCGGTTGATATTAACGACGAAAACGGCGCGAAAACGGAATTGAAATGCCCTACGTGCGGGAAAATTTACAAAAGACGAGCCTGGTTCATTAAACATCTCAAAACACACGATGGTGCTGAAGCGCGGCAATCGCCGGTAATATCTTCAGTTATCACTTCGGATAGAGTTTACCCTCATATATCCCATGGTGAGCCATTGAATGCGAATCACCAGGAGTCCATGACCATCAGGACGCGTCTTAGCATTCCCAATATTAAACAATCAACATGGAAAATACACGACCAAAATATAGCGGACCTGTTAGAGCATCCGGGCTCAAACCAGGTACTCGACGCGCAAGTAGAGACACTACAAAACACTATTTTTGATTACTTCAATGAGCACTATCCACCTTCGAATCGTTATGCTCACAAGAATAAAGAAAACAGTTTTAAATTGAAAATGAGAAGGAAAAAAAGAGACCTCATAAAGAATCTTCGTAGGGCCAAAGCCATGGGCGACAACCAACTTAGTCACCAACTGTCTAGGGCATTAAGGTCAATTCTTAAATTAATACAAGGCATATCACAACAAATAACAAAAAACCGTGATAGCTTTGACCGGGCAAAACACGAAGTCGACTTTGACAAAAATCCTTTTAAGTACTCCAAAAACATTTTCAAAGACGAAAAAGGTAAGCTTCTCTTGACCAACGAGCAAATTTTTGATTATTATAAAAGCACATACGAAGTGCCAAAAAATCAAAGGCTGTATGGGGATCCCAACGAACGAAAACCTGAGAGTCCTTCCATAGACTTTCATGCCAACCCTCCAACTTTGGAGGAAATCAATAAAATAATTAAAAAGAAACCATCTAAGTCAGCACCAGGTCCGGATGGTATCCCTTATATAGTTTATAAAAAATGTCCGTCGATTCATAAACATCTATTGAATATATTCGGTAAAATCTGGTCAAGAGGACAAACACCGGTAACTTTCGGAAATGCTCTTTTTGTCCTCATTCCCAAACGTGACAATGTCTCGGATCCTAGGGACACTAGACCGATAGCTCTTACAAACACAATATCAAAAATATTTTTTTCCTTTTTACAAACGAAAATGACGCAATTCATGATAAATAACAAATATTTCGGGCCTAATCACCAGAAAGGGTTTTTGCCTGGCATTTCTGGATGCCTCGAACATAACACGTTACTATCGGAAAGCCTTAAAGATGCCAGAATTGGTGAAAGACAAATAACGGTATGTTGGATAGACTTAGAAAATGCTTTCGGGTCGGTACGACATGAACTGATGATGTTCGCGCTAAGGTGGTATAACTTTCCAACGTTAGTTAGTAACATGATTGCATCATATTATTCAAAATTAAAATTTTCCATAATTACAAATGAAAATCATTCCAAACCCTTAAATTACAACATTGGTTTATTTCAAGGCTGTTGTATTTCTCCAATAATATTTAACATAGTAATCAATATTTTAATAGACAAATTAATTAAAAACGAAAAGAAATGGGGTTATCGGTTCAAGTTTAACAATAAATATACAGAATCCATACTAGCATTCGCAGACGATCTCGCGATACTGACACGTAATCCAAAACAATGTCAGCTACTTTTAAATGTTGTGGAGGATTTCTGTGCTTGGACGGATGGATTGAGGACAAAACCAAATAAATGCTACAGTCTATGTCTGGGTAGGCGGAACACCAGATATACCTCTTACGATCCGGGTCTTATAATAGGCGGTAAGTGCGTTACTACAATTACCGACGCAGCTCCGTTCAAATTCTTAGGCAAAAAAATCGATTACCAAGGGCGCACTCCATCGTTAGATATAATAGTCGATAGCTTTTTGAATGATCTAAAAAAGGTAGACAATCAACCAATAAGTAACATCAAAAAGACTTGGATATACGATAATTACTTAACATCTCGTCTAAATTGGCCTTTCCTCGTTTACGATATCAATAAGACCCTTTTGTTGAAGTTAGATGCAAGCGTCATAAAGACATTGAAGTCATGGCTCGGGTTAGCGCATCCAGCGGACTCTTCTACCTTATTTAGAGACCGACACAATTTTGGGTTAAAATTAAAGAAACCATCGGAACTCTATAAACACCTAAGAGTGACCAAAAGACATATCATCTCAAAATCGAACGATGATACTATAACGTCTCTCCCAAAAGATAAAATTGCCGCAGAACTAGAGTCACGACTTCAATTCTATAAACAATTTATGATAGGTGCTCAAACAAATAAATCAGGGTTAGGATCAAGTAGGAAACAACAAGACTTAGAAATAACAAAATCCTTTATTCGGCAAGATGAAAACGATAATTACCGGTTGCACGCGATGAGCCTAGAATTGCAAAATGAATGGGTGACCATAGGAGATTTTTGTATTCCGCTAGCTTTGAGATGGCGCACCCTGCTTCATGATTGGTCCCCAGCATTATTAAAATTTTATCTTAATGCATTCCAAATGACTCTCCCAGATCAAAGTAACTTAGTAAGATGGGGCAAAGCCATCGAAAAATCTTGCAACATCTGCGGGGAGGCAGTAGGAACCGCGAAACACTTGCTAGTAGGGTGTAGGGTACTATTAAATAGAGGTAAATACTCGCGTCGCCACGATAAAGTATTAGAAATCATACGAGAAGCGGTTAGTCTTTCTGTAGCAAGAGCGCAGAGGGGTATAACAACCACCAAAAAATCAATAGAGTTCGTAAAGGCAGGTTCGTCCAAAAAATCTAAATTAAAACCTTATTCCATCTTGGACGCGTCTCCTGATTGGACTCTCATGATGGACACGTATGAAAGGCAATACAAAATCCCCGGGGATGTTTGTGTTTCGTCATCTAGGCCGGACTTATTCCTGTATTCAAAACAACTAAGGCGCGTTATACTTGTGGAGCTTACTGTACCCTGGGAAACAAACATACCCAAAGATCATACATTTAAGCTTAACAAGTATTACGAACTGTGTAACGAACTGATCAGGAATAAATTTATAGTTAATTTGTACGCTGTAGAAGTAGGAGCGAGAGGTATAACAGCAAAATCTCTCTACAATTTATTTAAGGATCTCGGCCTTTCTAGAACGATCATCAGTTCATTTCTGGAACGTATTTCAAAGGCAGCTTTAGTAGGTTCTTACGATATTTGGTTAGGTAGGGAGAGGAGCGTGAACAGTGAAGGTGAGCGTGTATGCGCATAGTAAAGGGGCCCCTTAAACCTACACCCGGGTCGCAAGTCCCAGGCATTGTTTGCGCTCCTTTTCCTGCAACGCGATGGGCCCGGCACCCGCACGGTGAATCCATGGAATGCTAAGAAGCTTCGTCTCATATAAAATAAATACATTCAGAGGTTATTGCTATAACCATACGTAATAGAGACGATCGTTCAAATATATTTCTTACCAGAATATTCCATACAAGTATCACTATCTTTAAGTTCAATTACTTTTATTAAAAGATAAAACTGCTTGAAACAAGGACTCCATTGCAAGTGGAGCGCAACGCACTGAGATTAGTAAAGCTCTATTAAAACGGAATGTATGCAATACACTGCTTTCTTAATATGAACACATTGTGATTGAATTTGTATATAACGTTCGATGGAAAGGGAATGTTTTGTAACTTACAAAAGTCGTTTGTTATAGTGTTTTTGTTAAGGGACTCGTTGTGAGACGGGACTGCAATTATGTGTTTTTTTTCAAACCCATGATCGACGTGGAACAGTTCCCACAGTATTGTTGGATCAACAATAAGTATTAAAATGTAATATTATGGGGATATCATTACACATATACATAAATAAAATTGAAGTGTCTGTTTGTAATTCGAAATTAATAGCATTTTCTAAATGCATTCGAAAGTAAAGAGCACTTACATAAAGAAAACATTTTTTTAATTTTCTCTGTCTATTCGGGATATTCCCTGAAATAACTAAACGATTTTAACAGGATTTAAACAGGGAATAGCTGATGTTATAAGGACTAACTTAGGCTACATTTAATTTTAAAAAACAGCGCGAAGGCAGTCAAGGGCTAACTAAAATTTAACATTTATTACCAATTTCATTCGGTAATTAAATTAAAATGTTAGAAGAAATATTCTTGTTTCAATTTATAAACATTTTTCTAATTAAAATAAAAACACATTTGAAAAAACTTCAATGCGTGAAAGACGGACAAACATACAAATAATCATATATATATATATAGATGCATTATTTTTTTGTGATATGCAATAATAATGAAGTATGGAAAAACACAAATGCCAATACCATAATCTCAAGATATCAATTAACTAAAATAGACCTTATTGCTATAGTCATAAGAGTGCTTTCTGACCGTGTACAGTATACCTCATGTAAATTTAGTAAGGTACAACATATCCCTTATGTCTATGACATTAAGGGTCACGTGCGTGTGTGTGTGTTGACCTGTGTTCGTATATATAGCAATGCATTGAGTGCAGCGTCGTTTTCAGTTGAGTAACTTCGAGCTGAAGTGATATTTGTTAATTTAAATCAAAAACTCATAATCAAGATGCCGTGCGGAGGCTGTGGAGATAGTAAGTACATTTTTGATATTTTTTGGTGTTTTTTGTCAAAATTAAGAAGAACATATGGTATTAAATATATTTAAAAATAAATTATATCTTTATAAGATTAACTGTATCTTAAAAACAAAATTAAGAAAATTAGGTTTGATTTTTGAATAACAATTATGAAATAACAAAAATCTGTTTTGTTATTCAGAAAAAATAATTCACTTTTAAATTATTTAACACAAAAATAAGTAAATAAGTTGTTTAAACTCTTGAGTCATTTTTTATTTTTATTTTATATACAAATACATTTCATAAAAGATATTTAATATTATTAATATTAGACTTTAATTAATATTATATATTTTATTATTTGTTTTACATACATATATTTCTTATATTAAAAGAAATTTAAGTTTAATAATTTTGATATCAAATGTGTAAATTTAATGAAATACCTAAATAATACAAATTATTTCTACTAATTAGGAGATTATCGAGCAAATGTAATTTCTTTTAAGAAATAAAAGAAAAAGCAAAGTTAGGTTAAAGCCTTATAGTCTCATAAAACTGGAAGGTTTTATGGGACAAGTTTTTTGACGAGTGTCATTCACATAAATAAATATTTAGTTTTTTATCGACATCATTAAATCATTTTTATAGTGATGTGTTTTACATTTTGAAATAATTAATTAAAAATATATTTAAATTATTTTATTAAAGTATTTATTTTATATTTGAATTTTTGTACATTATTGTATTGTCCTGTCCTTAATAAGCAGTTTCAAATGAATCCGCCATCTTTAATTTCAAAATCGTTTTCCGTTACACATAAACATACGAGCGAAAATTTTCAATTATATTATATAATAGATATTACTAAAACATATTATATATCTATAATTTAATAAAATATCTAGCTACATTAATTATATTAAGAAATACAGAGGAAATAGAACCATAATAAATAATCTTAGTAGAATATGTATTGAAAAAATTACTTCATAGGTACATATATATTAAAGCAACAAGAAATTTCTTCCAAGACTAATACAATTTTGTTTGTTTTCGTGTCTGAATGTAAACTTTCATAGTAATAACATCCTATAAAAAAGGAAATAATGAACAAACACGAAATAACTGTTCTTCTGAAGGATTTTGTATAAATAATACTATAACAAATACTATATACTATATTATTATGTGATATATTGTGTAAAATATTAATTTGTTCCAGACTGCAAATGCACACCCACGCAATGCTGCCAGTCTTGCAAGTGTGATGCATCATGCTCTTGCTCTTGCAAACGCACAGACACCACCGCCACCACTAAGAAGTGATGGAATATTATATTAAATATATTATATATATATATTATAATTATAGTCATGATATCCATGTGACATAATGTCTTTTAGTTTGTCAATAATAAAGTAATGAAATAAAATATTTGTTTTATTACACTATTGTTTTAGGATTGTTTGTTATACATGTGACCACTTATCTGGATTGAAATCAATCTTTTATTATTGAAAACTATAAGTCATCTAGTAACTGAAGTAACTACTAAAATCGATAAATCTTACAATAATAAATCAACGAGTCTTTGCGATAAAAATTATTTATTTCTGGTAATTTATTATAACACTAGCTGTGCCCACGACTGTGTTCGCGAGGAAATTGTTTTTTAAAATAAGTAGCCTAAGTTACACCTTATAACATTAACTATCCAGTGAAAGTTCTGTTGACATCAATCCAGCCATTTCAGAGTTTAGTCGGACCAAACAGACAGGGAGACAGACAAAAAAATATGTAAACACCGTATATACTTTACATGCATTTCGTGAAAAGCTGGTAATTTGGATACAAACAGACACTTCAATTTTATTTATATATATAACAATAACCTTACTCATGTAATTATCCATATCTGTGTATTAAATATTTTATCCTTAAAAAGGTATAATTAATAGCGTCTGCTTGGTATGATTAACAGAAATTTCTTATTATATGTAATGGAAATTCCATTTTATTATTCATTATTATAAGAATATATGTTAATTATTCAATCATTTAAATATAAAGGTATATAAAAGGAAGGGATATTATTATATAAATAAACAATATTTCATTATTTTTATTAAATATTTTATTTAATACTTATTATTATAACAATGTCATTACTATCCTACTTCATGCATGTATCTGAAAAATATAAACTTAATTAAATATACAATTACAAGCTTAGAATTATCAAAATATCTAAATTTGTTAAGAAAAATAAATTTATCTGTTTTTCTTTTACTCAATGATAAATATACAGAAAGAAATAAATTAAAGCTAGAAAACGCGCTAAAACACATTTTAACTAAACTCAAAATAAAAGTTAAAATAAAACACAACTTACCATTAACTCTAATATTATCATAATCACAAACCGTCGTTATGATATCATTCGATGAATCGGGATTTAAATCTAAAAGTAAATCAAAACTTAAATCAAAGCTATCCTTGATTTAAATCAATCTACCCCAATCAATGTATACACTAAATATGATGAAACTTACATAACACGTCTCCTTGAAATTTCATATTTGAAGTATTTCAAAAGTTTGAGTTTGAATTTTGACAATACAGTTTTATTTGCACTTTTTAATAACTTAATTTACATAAATATCATTTAGAACAAAATAAAAAATAAGTATATATAATATATTTTATCACTTGAAGGGGCAATGTTATTTTGCCTCCAGGTTTTTCTTATATGTTTTGACTTTAACAAATCTTACAACAAAACAGAAGCTACTAAGATTTTATCTATTTTATTGATTTTGCTTCATTTAACACAAGGATTAGTGTTGTGGTTTTTATTGAATCTTTTTGATACATTTTTTATAAAAAAAGCGAGGTTGCTTCTATAGCCTTGCAGTTTTTGTAGCCATTCAATAGTATATAACGATCGATTTAGTAGAATAAATCATAGTCTGGATAGACTTCCAATATCTTATCTTTGTCTATCATATATCTTTATTAAGATACAACATGCCAGCTCCCTGCGAACCATGCAAAGGTGAGTTATAACTTTCTTTCTGATATTATTAAAAATAAAGTATTCTGTCCGTTTGGAATTATATATTGGATTTAAGATATTATATTTAACCAATTATTTAAATATATTATTTTCAGATAACTGCAATGATGCAGAATGCAAGGACAAATGTGATGCAGATTGCAATGCAGATTGCTCTGCAACCGGTAACACATTTCGTATATTTAATAACATATTAAATAAACTAAAATCTAAACCTGGATATACTTGTCTTGAATAAATAATGTTTTATTTTACAGGGGGATGCTGTTAATGTGATCTTTATTAGATTACCTGAAGTTACCAGATTTAATGTGATTTTAATTTGATTGTGTTATCATATAATAAATATTTGGTGCTCGTATACTTTGTTTTAATACTCTTTAAATACACTACCTCTCTCTCTCTCTCTCTAGATAGATTTAATGATTTTAAAGGTATAATATTATATACTGAAAACTATTCATGCAATATTGAATTCTTGCTTTCCACCATGTTTGGTTATTTTCAAATCAATTTAGTAATATTTTTTAAAACGTCTGTCTGAGAGACAAGGTTTTAAAATTCTTGTGCGTGCAGACCATGGGATAAAATATTTACATTTCAATTATATCTTTTATTATCTTTTATTTAGTTTATTTTATTTTAGCCCTCAAATCTATCACTTAAAAATATATTAATTAATTAGATTAACATTTTGCACATTATTAATTATTAATATATTTTCATCAAAATAAAAGCCTAAAGGTTCATAAGTATCTCAAAATACATAAATATATTTAATAACTATTAACCTTTAATGAAATGATAATCTAAAAAAACCAGTTGCGCTAAATACAAGTAAGAATACTAATTAACGTGTTTGAAAACAATACACCTTATATAAGATCCTTTTAACGTTTTCATCGTGTTCTTTAGCGTTATGTAAATCAAAATTGATGTTTTTTTTTCTGTAATAACGTAATATGTATTATTGAGCGAAGTGAGCGGAGCGCTCTGAGGCTTTTTGCATCCCATGTTCGGGGTTGAAAATGATTTTACCGATCTTCATGAAATTTTGCACATTTATAGCGATAATTTATAAAAAAAAGTGAAAAAAAACTCATGTCTTTGAGTAATAATCACCAAAAAATGACAGTCCCATAGACTTCAATGTAAAAAAAAATCGCTATGTGATATTTGATTATTCTATATTTTTCCCCTGTCAGTCTCAGCTTTGAACGCTGAATTGAAGATGGGTTACTAGCTTTGCTCAATTCGACAAACTCTACCGAGATTTTGAGAGCGCAGCGAGTCAACATCGAGGTCCGATTCGAGTCCCTAGTATATTAATTGTGACTGTATTAAATCGATTTTTTTATTATATACTTTATTTGATTTTGTTTTTCTATTTTACTGTAATGATTTCTCGATAGAATATATATATATCTAATAGTTGGTAATGTAATGCAGATATTACTTCTCACTTTTCAATTCGTGTCGTGTGGTTAGTGTTTAGAGGTGTAAGTCTTCTAACGTGTCTCTGAAGTACTTAGTATCTAATTTCTAATACACACACACACACACACACTCGTACATATTCACACACACACACTTTGGGTTGGGTAACAAATAAAAAGAAGTCCTGGTGATAAGTGGTACCACTTACTAGAGATTTGCAAATACATTTTCACAAAGAATCGGAAAGAAATGAGGGAGATAATGCCGCCTGGAGGAAAGAGTTTAAAGTCGGCAATATTAATAACCGATCTACAATTCTAGATTGAAAACAACTTAAGATGACTCTGCAAAACGAAATTAGATCTCCATTTTAGATTTTTAATATCGCCAGGTACCGTTCCATCCACAGACTTGTTGAGAGCGCTGATACAAAAGGGTACTTTGGCTTATTTAATTAACTAATAATTATTATTTAATCCGACATTTAACTTATTTTTTTAAATTATTTGTGAAAATCAGCCATTAACAATTTCCATTAATAAGCAATATTTAAATATGTAAACAAATCCATACACTTTATGATTTATTATAACTATAATCAAATCAATTATTATTGATTTTTACCTGAAAATGACATAACTTTTAATTTCTTTTTATTCATAATCATTATACCATATAAGTTGTCCAGGGCAATAAACTTTAATTCCACCAAAATTTTATACAAAAATGTCAAGTATATTTCACTTTAAGCCCGACCACACAAACAGATAACAAGAAAATTACAAATTTTATTTGAGATTCGTATAATTTACTAAAAAAAAGTAGTCATTTTAAAATGTAATGTACAAAACTGTATCTCTGAACTAAACCCATTTGAAGTTTAATTTGTAAATTAATCTAAATTTACCAATTTTATTTTATAACTAGCTGATTCCCGCCTGCTTCGCTCGGCACACTATTATTTTGGATGTGAACTTAGACTTCTTGTATTAACAAAATGTTTAATCTCTATTTTATGTTTAGTGTAAATTTTTTAAATTTAAATAGAGAAATGTAATGCCAGTCAGTGAATACACAGAATTCCATATCACCTATGAGGTACTGCGTATTGAGAAACCGTTCCCGTTATGTGATGTGGCGGGATCCCCAGTAGGCCTACGATCACGAAAAAATTGCCAGCATATAAGGACAGGACAAATTATGTTTTTTTAATAATATTTTTTTAGTTTTCAAATATAATAAATTCAATTTCGTAATCAATTATATTTTTACGTCCATTAATTTTTATTTATGACAATCTTTAATTTTCAAATTTAAACTTTTTGCACCCCTCCCCAACCTTATCTAAGCTCTGGTTGCCATGGTAACCGTTGCCATAGTATCCGTTGTCATCGTAAACGTTGCTATGGTAACTGTTGTAATAGTATTCGTTGTCAAGGCAAACGTCGCCATTGTAACTGTTGCTATAGTAACTCTTACTTCCATCTATACACACTCATCATGAAACCTCTGTAGCTATAAGGCCGTTTGACTCGAAATTTGCAATATTCCTTTCAAAGTAGAAGTCAGCTAAGAGTGGATTTTATAAACTCTCACCCAAAATTGGGGTTGCGGGGGCGTTAAGTGCATTGCTCCTACAGATTTAAAACTTGGCGAAATGCAAAGAGTTGAAATCCGTTGGGATAGGAATTACGTCACAAACGAAGTAAACATGTAAAATTTAATTGGACAGACAGTTTCGGAGATTTCGGGATAAGACAGTGAGTGGTAAATCACTTATAGTTAAGAAATATGAAAGAAATAATCTTTGAATACTCAAATTACTGCATCTTTAGAAATAGATTTTATTTGTAAATTTTTGTAAATATAATATTATTTTATTATAAGTATTGTTATTATTTCCAAATGTGAACGTAGTTGTAAACCTATGTTTTAGGTCGACAATTTACAACACATTTCTGAGATTTTGTTAAGATTTATATGATTATTTGACTCATAAGGTCTATTAAAGTCACATTAAAGGAATAATGACGGTAATGTTACAATTGAAGAAAAACACGGAGTAAGGAACAAAACTTTTATATGATGCAATAGAATAGGACAATTGTTATGACGAAGACCACGGAGAATATGATGGGGAAACAGACCTCCAGGACCTGGGTGATCTTGGAACTGGGGGATCTCCGCCTAGCTCTGTCCATGGTTAACAGCAACCTCCTAAAAAAATAATATTAAGCACCAAAACATACCAAGGAACACCAACAATTTATTATTATGTAGCGACCCTTATACTATTGAATGACTATCTACAAATATACAAATCTTGATCTATGAATCATGATTCTTAGATTAGGTTTAAATCATAGTTAATAGCTTAATACAGAATATTTACCTTTCGAACTGCAGTCGTCACAGCCTTTGTCCTTACAAGAGCATGTATCCTTGCAAGAGCCTTCTTCACAAGAATCTGAAATTATCAAGTTTATAATTAATTGTTTAATAAAATAATTATAATTATGTAAATGTATACCTTTACAGGGTTCACAGGGAGCTGGCATTGTAGTTGTTATGAGATAACTTACGTTTAACTGTTTATTTGATACATTTGGATGCTGAGTTTTATACAATTTTAAAGACGCAAAAACAGTCAACCATTATCTGGAGCAAGGCTCAAAAAATATATTATAATAGATGTTAACTGCACCGGAACTACAAAAAATGTAACCACTGTTATACAATGTAATCTTAAGAAATAATAAGATAATTTTAATTATGTAAAAAGATTAGATATATATATCGCGATTTAGAATGTGTCTTGTTTTTTATGAATCAAAAATCATATTTAGTTGTTTTTCTTTACACTCTTTTCTATTTTATACACCTGTATGTATTTAAGGCTTGTTGCAACAATCTTTGCTGGCTTATGCTTAATTTCTGCGAATATGTGCAACCAACAATTAATACTTAAATTAATTAGTTGATTTAGTTACTGCACTTATTTTTACGCACGATTTAATTTGTTGATCTTTACGGAAAGCCTTGTTTAAATTTATTTCCTAAGTTTTTAGTTACACAGCCTTCGTCTCTTTGTAACGAAGTATATTTAAAACATAACATTAATTTTAACCGACATTATATTTTTGACAAAGGCGGACGTTGCAATGGCGAGTGAAATGAAATATTTAAAAGGTAAATTTAATTCTATATTTGTAAGCGCCTGATTTTTTTAAAGAGCAAAATGTAAATAGAATACAATTATTATATTATTATGTTATTAATAGATTTTGGATTACTTGGTTCGTTGTATATTAACATTATTATTTATCATTAATAAAGCGTTATATTTTTCATAGAATTCAAAGTGGAAGACAAATGTCCACCAAACTGCGATTGTAAAGAGACATGTAGCTTGGAATGTTGCAAGAAATCAACCAAGATGAATCCATATCGTCTCATTGTGACTGCGGTCGGTATATTGGTCGCGTTGTTCGTTACATTTATGATAGTTAACTCAGATTCGAGTTTATATTTAATCTTCTGGGTCTGTTACTCCGTGCTACGAAGACTGATGGTCCAGACGAAGAAGGCGAAGACTGCTTAAAACTATACTAACTATTTATTCTCTATTTACTGTAAATTATTTTTTCCTATCACAATTAAAATTTATCTTTAACACTTTAATTGTTTTATTTGTTTGTCATTTATCATTTTTATTATTTCTTGAGGTTAGAAATGTAGTTTTGTTTTGTTTTATAATGTATACTTATAAAATATTTGAAATCCAACTTCGTGATACAAAGTCACGCTTCGAAAGTCACAACCGAGTGGTCTGTGGCTGCGCGGCTGTGTGGTGCGTTCAACTGACTTGGACACTTAGTGGAGTGACGTCATCTTGTGTATTTTTTGTTGGTTATTTGCTGATTTTTATGTGTATAGAAATTTGGTTACATATATACTAGTTGTGTCCATGACTTTGTTTAAGCAGGTTTTTTTTTAAATAAAGGTAGCCCTTACTCCTGATAACATCAGCTATCCAGTGAGTGTCCTTTTGAAATCGGTCAAGCCGTTTCATAGATTAGCGGGAAACGAAAAGACAGACAATCAAATTTTATTATTATAATTTTTATTATATTATAGTAACTACATTTTGATCTTAAAACATATTATTATACATACCTATCTATATTATTTATGTAGTATATCAAAGAACAAATATGTTAGAATTCTAGGAAATATTTGGGTGATGTCAAGAGTTATTGAACTCTGTGGCGACTCTAATTTGACAAAAAATATAAAATTTTACCTTCTTATATATGTCATAAATGGGTGTAGGTAAAAAGATATATAAAGTAATAATCATGAAAATCGAGTTAACATATCTTTAATATTGTAAATGTTATGAAAGAAATCATGAAAAAAAAATCATTATATTCATAATTTTTTTCCGCTTTTTAACAGTTTTTGATATTAATGTCCACTGTATGTTGTGGAGTGTTTACAGAAACCTTTGGGACGGATTTTGATGAAATTTGATTTCTCTGGTTCAACAAATAAAAGGTTTTTCAAGTCTGAAATTTGTTATATTCATAAGAAATTTTAAAACTAAACAGTTACAGTTCTGTTTAAAGAAATAAATAAAGATACGAGTACCTTATAAATAAAGTTGCTGCTAAATAATAGTTAGTTAATTTAGCTGAGCGTAAGCGAAGCTCTTGACCGTTTGGGAGACCTTTTTTTGTGTTTAGTCTCCAGAATGCGACGAGATAATTAGCTAAAAATGTTCTCATGTATGTTTGATGCCGGACGCGGATGTTATAGCGAAAACAGATTGAAAAAATGTTTAGCCATTCAAAAGTTATCAAGAAAAGAAGAAAGGAGAGGGGCTCAGCCCAACACCCGCCGCGCACGTTTGGCGGATCCTAGTAGTAATGGTTTTGGTTCTGACTATGATCCTATCTGTACAGTAATGTTAAGACCAGATTTTAGTGTTTAATAATATTATAAATAACAATTCTTTAAACTTCCAAATTGATATCAAAGACTGCCCGGATCTTCAATGGTCTTTGATTGGGTGATTACTGACAATGGATCCCAGCTATACCTACTTGATGTTTTTGATTAGATTTTATCAGGCTCAGTTGCCAATCTTTGAAGTGTTTTGGGATGACATCATCTTGGGGTTCCCCAAAAAATATTTATATATTAACACTTTAGTTTTATTTTTATCTATCTTAATTAATCACTTGTAGTTTGATATCAAAACATTAAATCCCAAATATTAATGACTTTATTCTACCATTTTTTTTATTATAAAGCTCAAATATACGTATAAAATATAAATTTAATAGTCAATAATAATGTATCTAGAATAAACTGCAGTCAACGACCCGAGTGTAAGAAATAATTCCGCGTGGTTTGAGATTGTAACAAAAAATGTAATAGTATATCAGTTTGTAGAGTATTGATTGCCTTTCGACAGACAGACTGATGCATGCGACTTTGTTTGTTGATATCAAATTATTAAATATAAAAAAATTAAAATATGTAAAGTAAAAAATCAATATTGACTTATTTATTTGTTTATTTTGTTTGAGTTTTGGGTTTTGATTACGATTAAATACGATAATTCTATTAATTTTCTTCGTTGTGTGTAAGTAAATAGTAGAATTGCAACAGACAACAACGTTAATAAACTTTATCCGTTCGATCCGACGGGAACCGGTCCGGCTTGTTTTTGTTTAGGGCTCCGATCATTTTATTACGGCTGGCTCTGGCCTATCTTATTATAGTACGAGAGCTTAACTATTATTATTTACAATTTCACTTAAAAATACGTATTTTATTTATTTATACATATTTAGAAGAGCACTTCTGAAAGTTTAATTCGACCAAACCCGTATAAGAGCTTCTTTGATTTTGAATTTCATTGAAAAATATGTATTTCATTTATTAGAAGATCACTTTTGCAAATATTTATAAGAATTACTTTAATATAAGTTAATTCGAGCTATTTTGATAATAACAAATATGTTGTTATAAGTAATCAGCAATGAATCAATCATTAAATCGACATTTATATGTCAAAGTATTTTTAGTCGTGATGAATTTAAAATTAACGATATAAGAAAATCTCGAGCTCTGCGCCCACAAGTCAGAGTGCCCCAAACAGTTATTGAGCGGCGTCTAGGTGAGTCGTGCGCGCGCACCCAACCTAGACACCAGCTAGATACAATCTAGATCCAATCTAATCCAGCCACGATGCCTCCGCCGTGCGAGTCCTGCAAAAGTAAGTAAAATACCAATATTCATATATTATATACCAATTTCGTTAAATTATAGAAGATTATTCATATTTCTATTTGATATCTAAAAAGTTATGTAGTTGGGTATTGATTTTTTCATCTTCACTATTTTGTGCTTCGTTGTTTTATTTTCATTTTTGTTTTAGAACAGAAGTTTATTGATTATTATTATAAGTACATTTAATCTTCAAGTTTATTTTGTATTTTATTTGGTGTTTTTCATAGAATTAAGATTAAATTGGTAATTGTGTTCTGATCTTCGTGTTATTCTCTCTGTTACTTTCCCGTGCATCTAACTGTTCATGATTGCTGTGATTGCGTTCAACTCGGCCGGAGTTTAACTGAGAAATGTTACTTAAATCAATATCTATTTGTATAAATTTGGAATTAAATTTTCTGAGCATCTTGTTCCTAAAACTGATTTTATCTGAGTATATTGTGTTCCGGCCACGGCAATTTTTCTAAACAATTTAGTCCAACTATTGTAAAAATTTTTAAATATAAGCTTATTTAACATTCCGTCCTAAGTTAATTTCTCTGATTTTTTTTTGTCGTCTCTGATAATTATCTGAGCATTTTGTTCCTACCAGTGTTAATCTTCTGAAGATTTTGTTCCTACCACTGGGCATTATACATGATATATTCTTAGCAACTCGTTTATATAAATAAGCTAATATTATATAATGTTTAAGGTACTTGCGGCAGCGGCACCGCCGCTTGCGGCAGCGCCTGCACTTGCGGCCCGAGCTGTGCTTGTGGAGATGGTAAACCATCTGGTAAGATCCTCAAAATGTATATACATACTCCAATTATTATAACATTTATATTAATATACCTACATCTCTCTGTTACAGGTGAAAAGCCCTGCTGCAAGGGAAAAAAATAAATAATTTAATATTATAATTAAATCCAAAATGGAGTATTATTTTAAACGTATTAATCGATTTAGTATTAGTATTAGCAATGGCTTAGTTTTTATAATTTCCGATAGATGGAGCTCTCTCGTAATGTAATTTCAATTCAATTCATGTAATGAATAGTTTAAGATGATGTATTTAATATAAGCACTCGGTGCTGTAAGTAGTGTGGGTCCGCTGTACTGTAATACTCAATAGCTTAAGTCGTTAAGGGACGCACGCGATGTGCTTGTAATAAAATAAGCTGCTTAACGTTCGTTTTATTTGTCATTTAATAATTCCTGCTCCATCCTGTCCGTTGCTCTGGATGTTCTGTATTGCCGTCATCCGGCAATTACTTGAAATACTCAAATAGCTATGATACTAACTGAATATTCTTATTTTATAATATTAGATAACTTAACTTTAAGTTACACAATACATTATAAATGACTTTTAAATCATAATTAAAAAATTAAATTTTCAAATGTTTTTTTACTGTTGCAAAGTTTTCATTTTTATATTTAAAATAAACGTTTTTTTATCTAAAGAGGTAAATATTATTAAGTATTATTAATTATATTTCAATATCGTAATTGTAAATAACATTACTATAAAATCCTAAACTGTAGTTTATTATTTTAATTTTACAAAAAGACAATCCAAAATTGCTAACATGCTTGGAGTGATCGAGAATGTTTCGATCGACATTTAAAAATTGTTATACCTGTGTTAATATTACAGCCAAATCCAAGCCTTATATGTAATGAAATAAGAATCAAAATACAATCACAGATATACTTTAAAAATTATGTTCTCGTGCATCTCATTGTATCAATAATAAGAATAAGCGAAGTTATTTGATTTTTAAAAATCAAGCAATTATTTGATATTTTAATTTGGTTTATAGCAGGTTATAATTATTTTAATATTTCTTTATTTTATTGTAATATTAAGATTTTATTTAACATTTATACTCTTTCTCTTTTATTGTTAAATAATATATAGTTTTTGTATAAACAGCAATTCGGTTAATTTTCAACCATTTTGTATTTGAATATTTGCGTTCAAGAACATTGGGAAATAAGAGGTGTAAGAAAGAAAAATTAAATTTTATTTTTGTAACTTATGTTTTTTCTTGTGTCGTGTTTTATATGTGTCGTGATATGAATATTAATATAATATTATTAAGTTGATTCCTACATTTAATTTAATGTTTTTACTGAATTTTTTAATGTTTAAATTAATCTTAATATTAGCTTGTAACAATGTAGGTAAATAAATGACGCAGTTCAAGAAACAAAGAAAATCTAATGAAAAAATCTTAAAACGAAATGTGTATAAGACCACACAATATAATTCAGCAAAAGAAAGAAAAAAGTTAAAAAATCGAAAATAATTAAGATAAGATAAGAAAAAAATATTTTCAAGAAGAGATAGTAGTTTGTGGGGAAGATTTTCAAAACATACTACCATAATACTGTGACTTCGTTTTCTTTTAAGCCGATTAGAACATAATAGATACTAATTAGTTTGATTAAAATTACAAAATCAAATGAATAATACGTATTTATAATGACATAACGATATGAAACTGTCCTTGTGGGAATCGATCCCGGGAGCTTCCGTTCTCCAACCCCTGGACTAACTGACCACCATGTTTGATTATGTTTACTTTAAGTCGATAACTATAAGTATCATTAGAAGCATCCTGCAGTGATGTAAGATAATATGAAGAGACAAAATTACAACGAATATCTCAAAAAAAGTTGATAATAATTTTAATCTATACTATATTCTTTAAATACTAATAAAAATATTTTTTTAATTAATTTTAAAAGTATTTTTTTATTTTTTTTGTTCAAGCTAGATAAGTTAATAATAACTCACTCGCAAATTATAAATTTGTAAAGTTTTTGTAAAATAACAATTGTATTATAATATAATTAATGAAAAAAACACATTTAAAAAGATATATTTATTGTACGATTACAATTAACATGGAAGCAATGCGCGGACTCCACTTACACTATCAGAGACGAACACACACTAGTACAAACATATATATGTATATATAAAGTAAAGTCACAGCGTAAACTTATATTGCAACAAAATGATTCCATTTTCAAAATATACTGGAATTACAATGTTGCCAGATAACATTTATTAACCACATACACTTAAATATTTTAACACAGTAACATCTATACTCTAAATCTACATCTAATTATTAATTTGTGTATAAATAATTGTTTTCTTTAAATCTAATTAATTGAATAAAATATTATTAATAAAATATTTTTTTATTCATCAAAATATTAACAAATATTATAACATCTCCGTTCACTTAATATTAATATAATAGACGTATATTATTGGACATAAGCCGTCTTATATAATATATAGACACACATACAACAATTTTATATATATGTATATTTAAACAAACACAGACAACAAATGCAATCACAATTTCATATTATATAAATCTCCTAAATAATTGGGAAAAAATCAACGATATGGCAACACTCAGTTACATAAGATTAATTACGTGTAATAGAAATATGAATAAGAAAAAAATATTGTTAAGAAAAAATACCATAATTTTCATGAATAACAACACTAATACCAAATAAAAAAAAAAGTCAAAGGAAATTTTCAAAATGGATGATTTCATACTTAAAAAAGTATTTAACTAAATATGAAATCAGTTTCGATAAAAAAATCTATATTTTTATCGATATTATATGAATTTATCGATAGTAACATTATTTAATTAACATAGATTTTTGATAACAATTATTATGACTTGACGTCGATATTTTTTATCGATTTTACACAAACTTTAAATATCGATACTTCCGTAACAATTATTACATTTGACAGCTGTCAAAGTATTAACAATGGCGGCCTTATATAATCTATGGCACTGGTTCCTCTTCAGTTCCTTCCTCCGAGTCGTACACGGGGGCGCCATTTTTCATTTGTATCACCGATTTCTTTCTTTGTCTTTCCTTTTCAATGTTCCTGATAATAGAAAATTAAGATATTTTGAGGACATTTTAGAAAAAATCATAAAAAAAATTTAAGATCACAGGTCAGTTTCAAATATCAAAGGATATTTTAAACAAACCTGGAGCTGATCAATGGATGAAGAGCACTCTTCAGGCTGGTGAAGAGATATGGGTGGAGCTGTTCCTGTGTCTTCAGGAGCTCTTCTGCAGCAGATAGCGGTTCTATCAGCTCCGGTAAAGACTCTGACGAGCGTCTGTCTTGTTGCAACTCCTCCTTGTAGGTCCCACACGGCACTGAGACCGATCGATCTAGGAGTTTTTTGCTGAAATTTTAAAAACAAAATAATTAATATTAAATATCAATTTTTCTTAATTGAAATTGTTTCTGAACGGATTTTTATCTTTTTTTTTTCATTATACAACTTTTTTAAAATCTTACAGATAAAACAGACAACTAAAATTTTATTGTATTTCTTATAGCAAAATATAATATTGTAAGTTATAAATGGTTCTAACCCGGTGTCCCCGCAGTCCCCCAGTGCGTCAGTGTGTCCGAAGGCCGGCAGCGCGCGGGAGAGGGCGAAGTCCTGCAGCGAGCGCGCGCGCACGTAGATGAAGGGACGGATGATACGGATATTGTGCTCTCTGGAAGATATCGATTATTAATTCAATGAATTCCAAACCAGTTTAATTAGTTTAATAATATTCGTGGTATAAATCTTTGATAATATTATTTCACCAAATAAATAGATTTTGAATTAAACTGTAGTGTCGATGCTTCGTTAAAATATAATTATTTGGTTGATGTATCGTGCATCAGAATTTATTTTTTTCGGTCAATAACATTTTTGCATTTTTTTATGCTAGACGAGGATAAATATACAACACATCATTGATGTGCAAGAGGAATAGAGTTGGGGATAGCACGCAGCCTTGGGGTACACCAGGATTCACGGGAAAAAAACATCTAGAACGACCTGCATGCTCCGCCCAGTGAGAAAGCTGGCGATCCACTTGCATATACTCTCGGAAAGCCCATAAGAAGAAACCTTGGAAAGAAGCCCCTCGTGCAATACACGATCGAAGGCTTTTGCCATATCCAGACTAACTGTCAGATCCTCTCCCTTGCTTTTATTAACACCTGCGCAATAAGATATAAAAGAAGATCACAAGCCAATCGACCATGACGAAAGGCGTATTGCCATTCATTGACAACTGGCGATCCTCGAGGTACGTTAGGAGCTGTTGATTAATGGTGCTCTTCATTACTTTGGAGAAAACAGAGGTAATGGCGATAGGTCTGTAGTTAGCAGAGTCCGAGCTATCATCTTTTTTAGGGATCGGATGAACATGGCCGACAAGGGGAGGCTTCCATGAGACCGGAACTACGACTTTAAAGTAGGAGTACCAAAATAGAATCTTCAGCAATTAAATCAACTCAGGGTCGCATGTTCCTAGCACCAATGGAGAAATGCCATCCGGCCCACTCGACTTATGAACGTCCGAGGAAAATAGAGACTGTGGATGGTTTTTTACCAAAAACTTTTTTCCAGCATTGAGCTCAGACACCGCGGGATGGTAGGCGGTGTCTTTCCTTGGTCGTCCAAAGTCGAGTTTCAGGCAAAAAAAAGTGCCCAGGAGGTCGGCTTTCGAGATTTTTCTAACACAGCGACGGAACATAACCAAATGAAATTATTACTATACATCGATCTTGCCTGAGATTAAAAATATTTATTAAAGCAAAACTTAATAAATAGGTTGGAATTTTTACTTTTTGGAATGTGTAAGAGTAAATCTTTTGCATAATTAGTGAAGTAGTAGTAAGAGCCGATGAGTAGTAAAGTTCTAACCGATTTAAATAAAGAAGATCAGGCGATATCTTCCCCATACTTAAACGTTGAATTCATTATTTATGGAGAACAAATAAGGACAGGGTCGACCTTAACGCATTTAGCATTTCTAACATATAGTGACGGACACTAAATACTGTAGGTAGATGGAATACAATAACACATATGTAAGTAATGTGATTATCTATTTTTAATATACAATACTATCAAATTAGTAATATGATCGGAAGTCTATAAGTTGCTCTTCGGAGCGACTGAAGCGAATGTATCCATAAGGACTCTCCTGAGTCCTTATGGATACATTCGCTTATGGATACATTCGTCTGCGCCGTACTTGTGCTAACCTATTTGTTATATGTAATAAAGTACTCACTTGACGCGGTAGTGCGCCCGTACGGTCCTCAGGGCGCCGGCATGCAGCGCGGAGGCGAGGAAGGCGGCGGCGGCGCGGTCCAGGGTCTGCGCCACCGCCACCGCGCCGTACCCGTGCGCGGCCGCGGCGCCGTACACGCGCCGACGCACCGCGTGCGTCGACCAGCGGTGCAGGGACGGGGACCGCGCGCTCTGTGCTGGAATAGGAAAACTTCGATTAAAAACACATACGCTACATTGATTATGTTCCCAGATACGTTCCCAAAAGGTGAAAGGTAAGTAATAAAAATTGAAAATAGTAGAAAGTAGAAAATGAATCAATTAAATATTTTTGTGGACAAGAAAAAAAATCCTTAAGGTTCCTATAAGGTTATCGGCATTGATGGGTTAGAGTTTAAATGTATCTTTTGAATCATTGGTGAATGTTTTTAAGCAATACTTACTTTGTATTTCCTCGTGGTTTATCTTGTCCTGATAAATGAACTTGACGCCCAATGTCCTGCAATACGCCATGAGATGAAGAGGATCTACGTCCGTATGGGGTTCGTGCACGAATAGGGCTCCTGAAATGTACAAGGTTATAATAAAATATATCTAACAATGTATTGATATTAATAATTATAACCCACCGATGCTGAAGTGCGTTCCTTTGGATCTCGCGTAAAACTGGTACTGGTGCATAGTATGGAGTAATGCTATCGAGTCGCTACTACCGGACAGACATACAAGTATTTTGTCACCGGGTTTCACCATGTTGTATTCGTGAATAGCCTGTAAAGTGGTGATTGTAAAACTTCAAAGAATAGTTTTTAACTCGATTATTGATCTTCACATTTTTTTATTTTAAATTTGAGGTCTTTTTAAATTTGAGGTCATAAACAATTTAATTCACTTCTAAATTCTGTAAGTTTCTAACATGGCGGTGTTAATAATACAATTTTATTTGATGTAAAATAATTTATGAAGCAGCAGACAAAGTCGCTGGCAACAGCTAGTAATTATTTGTATAAGTCAAAGAATCACATTAGGATATTAAAATACATTGAGATCAACTAATAAAATAATAACACCTATGTTACTAGAGGTCCTTATACTTTTAGACCTAGAGACGATAGAAATATAAATGAAAAAAATATATAAATACACTCGCCCTATAAGAAAGAAATATATTTCTAACAAAATATTAAATTGACCCAAAAAGAAGATATTATAGACGAAATGACATCAGATTTGTAATACAAATATGAACTGTTAGTGACGTCATACACACCTCAACAGTGGCCTTCCAGACGGCTTTGGGAGGACAGTGCCACTTGCCTTCATCATCGAAAGTGAAGTCCGTGAGAGAGGCGTCACTGCAGGTGCTATCAGCCTCCCAGTCCTGTTTGAAGACATGCTCTTCACTGGAAATTGAGAAGAAACCTATAGAACATTCCATCTTTTCCAATTTCTTTTCTATGTTAGGAAGTCAATATTGACATTTCTATTTTATATGGCAATTTTCACTGAAAATAATGAAATATTCTTCTCCAAAAATAAAATAGGGTTCGCGGAGAAAATACGACGAATTTTAATAACCTTCAAGTGCATCAAAAACATATAGCCAAGTATAAAATTAACAAAACTTTTATATTTAATCATGACATGACATGACCAGTCATACCTCTGATCGTAAAACTGTTCATCACGAGGTGTTCTCTGATCGGTTCCGTATCCGCTCGACCGAGAGCTCAGCTCCGAACAGCTGGAAGACGCGTTAGAGGATCTGCTGGAACGCTTTGAATCTAACGATGTGCTGGAAGATGTAACTGATATCATTTTGCGCTATAAACGGTTTCATCGTTTGGTTTTTACGTAAACGAAATTTTAAAGAGAACCTACGAGAGGATCTACCCACATGTATCACTTAAGATAAAAGATATGCTGTAACATCTCAATTATACTGGGCTTTATGTTAAATTCACAAAAAGGTCATGTAACTATAATCAAAATACTCTTATAACTAACCGACTCTGTCTTTCATCCGGTACTTGGAACACGACTCGTCCTGAGTCATTTTCGCTGTAAGACTTCGTTGCTCTCGCATGATCGCTGGAACACACTGGAACACCTTCTATTATATCGGGAACTTCGCTTTTCTCGTGCCTTTGACACATGCGAAACCTCCCTTGCAGCTTCTTTAGTTTATTCGTCGTTGGATCTGAAGAAGTTCGCCATTTTACTGTAATTGTTTGAACGAAACAAAATAAAACAAAAAAAAACAAATGCAAAATTATTTTGTTTGTGTAATACTGCAAAATAAATTTATTATGATTAAGACAATAAAAGCAATTGAAATAAAACAGTTGTAATGATTTTAAATGAAACTACGTTTCTCTGGATAAAATCAGGTAAAATCTGGATGAAAAATGATAAAACATAAATAAACATTATATAACATTTTAATTAAACTTACCAAAATCTATGTACGAATCAGTTTCGGTGAATGTCATATTTATGCCGCTGTCTTGAGAACTGACGGACGGATTTTGGCACCAATTTTTCTTTTTACAACAATGCCTGCAAATCGGGTCCGTGCAAGTAATTTCGTCGTCGGATAATCTGTTGGAGCTTGAAGATTTTGGGAGAATGGGGGAATTTTGGGATGTGGTTACAACTTGGATTATTGTATCGGGAGTGGATGTCTCACTGGAGTTGAAGGATATGCTGTTGGGTCCAGACGCTTCACGAGACGTATTTTGTGACAACGGAGATTGTATGATCGGTGAATATTTATCATCTTCATTATACTGAATTGGAAGGACAGGACTGGTGGGACATTTCTTTAAAACTTGGGGACTATTTTTTTTTAAATCCAAACCCAATTCTGGACCAGAACCTATTCTTCTTCTCCCGCATTTGGGAGGGGAACTCTTTCTAGAACCTGACCCAAGTTCTGGTGAAATCATTTCGTCCACTCTATTTACCATTTCACGAATTTCATGCTTAACTTCAGACGCCATTTCTTTTGACACACCCATCAGATATTCCGCCACATCTACAACTGATACCGAGTTCTTATCACTCTGACTAGAAATCGATGTGATACTTAGATTTGATTGATCAAGAGAGTCTGAATTTTCTAAAATATCGTCTACTTTAGATATTACTCCTCTTATTTCTGTTTTTATTTCCGTTACAATTTCTTTTGTCATTTCCTTAACATACGCCAGATCTTCTGAAGTTTGAGATGCTATTGAAGTAGTAGGCGAAATGCGACCAACTTGACTACAATCTGATACCGAGGTGCTACTTTGTGCGCTGTAGGGATACTTCTTAGTGGGCGACATCACATCATCAAGGGAAGGCAGATCCGTTTGACTTCCGCAATTACAAAAACTGCTCACTTTTTCTGTGCTTCCAGGACTTGCTTCTTTAAGTCCGAGATTTAACCTAGCTTGTGCGCTCAATTGCACTGGCGGTAGGTCGGATCCCAATGAATAACATCTTGATCTCCCGAGCAATGGTTTTGCGCTTTGTGGAACTATACGTAGAGGAGACACTGATTCTCCAACTGCGAATTGCACTGGATTCGGCTTAACTGTGATCGCTTCTTCTTTAGTGGTCTCTCTTAAGCTAGATTCCCTTGAATAGAACTTCTGTCTCTGTTTCAATCTTAATAATTGACAATCGTCAATGGCTGATAAACTAAAGTGTCTGGAGGTGAAACCCAAGACTGGTGAAGAAGTGTTGGAAGACCTTGAAACTTGAAGACTCTTCCTCGCTCCCGTGTATCCGGACGGATCAAATGGCACAATGTGTTTGACGCTCGCAGATTTACCCAAAAGAAGGTCGTGAGCTTCCTTTGGAATCATAAACCACCTCAAATAATCTATTTTCGGATTAAAACTAACTTCGGGCTCAAGCGTTGAACATTTCATTGCTAGTTTTCTAGCTCTGTTGAAAAGATTTCGAGCTGTTTGCAAACATTCTGTGTAAGTTTGAGGAAATATTCCTGGGCCTACAAAATAAATAAACTTTATTTTTTAAACATAATACGAAATACACTAAAATATTTGTTGATTTTACCTGAAACTCTCCTTTCACTCGCTGTTATTTTTCCATCACTGAACTTTATTGAATACAAAGATTTCTTGTCTTTGAGGACAGAACAAGTATGATGTCTCCACTGGCCGGTTTCCGAATTAACGACATACTGTGGTAATATTTTCCAACCTTCAGTGGCAACCATTTTGAGGGCCTCTAATACAAACGCCAATTCATTTTCGGACATGAAGAATGGGAGAGATATCCTACAGAACCCTGGCCTTAGAGGCTCATTGTGTATTGGAACTTCCGGTGACTTGACAACACTGAGCTTGCGGACACGAGCTATTTCTTTTTGTCTAAAATAATATTAGAAAAGAGATTAAAAAATATACACAAACTATTTTAAGGAAATGTAAAAAAACCTACACTTCCACATCCAACAGCTTCTCGTACTCCTTCATCAGGTGATCGTCAATACCAAGAATATCAGATCCGTAATTGAGATCACTATTCAATCCACCTCTCGCCTGAATCCCAAAGACGTCGTTCAGAACGGCGCAGATGAAGTTGTGATGCAGGAAGGTACCCCTCGGATGCTTCACCATGAGAGAAAAAATTGGCAGTCGTCTCATGGTTCGAGATTCATGTCCCAGGAGAATAAGCTCAGGAATATTCTTTATATGTGATAGCACTTGTCTATAACAAAGAAATACATTTATATTTTTTCACCAAAAAAATATTTCATGCTTAAAAATATACACAAATGAAGCAAAAAGTTGTACAAGTTGAAAAAACTACTAGTTAGTTTCATATTTTCTCTTAACTCATATTAAACGTGGATTGTCTTTACGTAATAAAATAATAAAATACTAAAAAAAACATCATCATTTTAACACATTTTTTTTTGTATTTTTGTTTTAGTGATTTTTTTAAAGCGACCAAAAACTAATTTTAAGAGCCGGTTTGTGTGTCAGTAGTTTTATGATTTTAAATGATTTATTACGTAATAATACTTGTATTTAGGTATTTTTAAATGATAGAATCTATTTTAGTTCAAATGACAACAGACAACAAATTCATCGTAACATTTTTAATATTATGAATGTTTCTAACAGCTGAAGAGAGAAAGGACAAGATATAACTTATATGTAAATAGTACGGATTAACACTATCACTACAGTAATTTTATATAAAAACTATTTAATTTAACAACAATAAACTATCAGAACAGTGTTACAATGATAACAATAAACAATTACTACGAAGCACGTAAACACGTAACCGTTACGTAAAACACGATTACCTTTGTCATTAAAAGATAAATACGACAATGCAATAAAGATAGATACAACAACAAAGAAATGAATTAACAAACTTACTTTTATAACTATTCAATAATAATTATATACATATAAATAGAATTGAAGTGTCCGTTTGTAAATCCAAATTAAGTTTAATACTAAATGTATATGAAAATATATATGGCACTTACATAGAAAACATTTTTGGTGTCCGTTTGTTTGTTCTAACTAATCTCAGTAACGGCGGAACCGATTTTAACAGGACTCACTGACTGATAGTTGACGTTATAAGGAGTAACTTGACTACTTTTATTAAAAAAATAACAAGAACCAGAACGAAGTCGTGTGCACAGCTAATATATAATAAAACAACTTAATAATTAAATGACATATATAAATACAACCATGTTTAATTCTAATAAAAAAAGGGATTATATTAAAACATTGATAATTATAATGAATTAACCGCCTCCTCGGCGTCTGTCCGTGCTCGGTGCTCGGTGCTTCCTATGTGTTGTAACCTTGTGTATATTTTTATAGTATTCTTAATTATATTAATGCTACCTATTGAATTGTATAACTAGTTTTTTTCAACGGCTTCGTTTGAGTTTAGTTCGATATTGGTTGGTGAGTTCGAGTTCGATAGTGGTAAGATTTACCGATCTCTTGTGGTCATAAAGGAGATCGATCTATCGTTTTATCAAAATCGGTCAATCGGTTCTAATAACTCAAGTTAGATAAAGAAATTCAGACAGACGAAAATTAAAAAATAGTGATATTACAAAGTTTGAACACAAAATGTACAAACAGAACCAAAACAATTATATAGTATAGATAAAGTGTACAAATTCAACATGAAAAAAAATTTTTAAACAAATTACTATTGCGATAAGGATATTATATTAGTTATTTAGCAACATTCAAGGAAGTCTGGCGGCCGCCATTCAGAGCCAAATATTAATAATAATAATATTTGCAAAAAGTTATTTTTAAATTACAACCGGTTTCATATTATTAGTATGATATTTTAAATATTGTAAATATATTTTTTTTATCGATTTGATGTTACTAAAATATAAAATAATAAGAACCATTTGGCACCGTAATTGTTGAAATGATTCCAGTGGTTGTAGGTTCGATGCCCGGGTAAAAAAAATATACTTCTTTCGTTCTTATTATATGTAGTTACAATAAAGTAGTTTTTTGTAAGTATATTAGTAGTCCCCATAGCAAACGCTTTGCTTAGTATTTCGGTAGAAAAAAAAAATTAAAGTCAAAAACAGTTATTTATTTATTATACGAAGTGTCTATCATATACCTGAGCCAATAGCAAAAACAATAAATTAAAAAGAACACCCATCCACAGCGTGACCGTGCACGAATCACTTAACATAATATTACGTAATGAATACATTATACATATACATATTGCCACTAAAGACTCAGGAATGTTATTATTGATTTAACAAAGTGCACAAATCCTGTAAACATAACACGTATTATTTTAAGACAATCGTACAAAATTACCGACTTATTTACAATTGACTTTGAGGCGACGATATAGGGACATTTAAAACGAAGTCAAGTCAAAGTTTTTATAACAAAGTTAAAATTCGTTATTAAAAGTACATTTACTAATCTTTTCATCAAAGTCACCAGTTAAGAGAAGAAAAATAATAATGTCGACCACTGAATCGATTTTAATAAAATTTTGTAGATTTTAATTTTTTAATAATTAAAATCTCGAAATATTTTATAATTTTTTTTTTTATTTCAAAATTCATTTTTTTTATACGTAAAGGGATTAACTCACTTAAGTTCTATAAGTATCCAGTGGCGGTGTTAAAACAATTTTAATTTATGTAAAATATTGTAATAGCAACGGACAAAGTCGCTGTCAACAGGTTGTATCATAATAATAATTACTGAGTGTTCCCTTTGACTATGAATAACGTAACAGACAAACTAACCATGGTTAATTATAGTTAACTTGTCCCTGAGTGCAGATGTCAGACACTTCTTCCTTATTACCTTAGATCTATTTCATTTCATATAAAAAGATACGTATTTTAAGATTAAGGAAACATATATCTTTTCTTTATCATTTAAGGAAATTGTGGAGCAATTTTTAAAATAAAAGAAAGCAGCAATTTTCTTTGTGATCTAATTTTAGATCAAAACAAATAGGATTTTATAAATTTTGTTAAAATTTCACATTTATTTTTAATAAGACTACATACTCTGAAAACTGAAAATATCTATCTCCTCCACCTGAATAGAAATAATACAATAAATATAATGTTAACGATTAGTTCTCAGTACAACTAATTAATAACCATTCAACTAATGATTTTCAAAAGCTAAAAGTAGTTGTTCAAAATAGTTGAATAGTTCGCAAGAAATAACAAATAAATTTATCTATCCACATATAACATATCTGTAATATGTAATTTAGTAATATATAAAAAACAAAATATAATATTATAAATAAAATTATAATGTATATTTATAAAACACGGAAGTTAAGATATTAAAATAATAAATAAATCAAGTGCAATGGTTATTGAATAGCCGGCGCCATTAAGACGAGCGGGACACGTGAAATGGAGATGATTTCGTATTGGAGGTCGCCTCGAACAGACCGAGATATGCAAATTGTATGTATATAACAATAAAATAAAATAATAAAAGTATATACACATACATACATACATATTTTGAAATAAAATAACATTATTATGGTCATACATTTAATTCTTGAATAATATTCGTTTGGATCTCAAGGTCGTACAAGACGTTAATAAAACAAAAATAAAAATAAACAATAATTAAAATGACTACTGTTGAAAGTGATAAATAGATTAATTGTAATTAATAAGTATTGATATAAATTAATTAACAAAATGGCGTCAAAACAATACAATATACACGTGTGAGTTGTTCGCCTCAAGGTCGCCGTAATGGCGGCAATGGCGGCAATGGCGCCGTGCCAGATCGTTTTGCCAACGCACTCTCGTACATACTTTCAAATTATATTTTTATTGTCTTTCACAGTTTAAAGATTAGAATGTGTTTATCAATATTGTCATTTATATACTTGGGAATTGAAGGAATTTATAATTATATTTATTTATTTAATAGTTTTGTTTTATATTCATTTTATGAAGGTTTAGGTTTCTTTATAAGGCTTGATTTAAACTGCAACAGTTTTAAAATGGAAAAATATTATTAGATAATTTAGTATTATACAGGACATATATATGTATATATGTCCTGTATCATATATACATATATATATGTCCTGTATAGCTATTTATAAGTATATAGATATTTACGAAGAGTCATTATGACCTAATAATGATATCATTTACGACACGACAAAATTGATTACATAATAAGAAAATTAGTTGTCTTTAACGACAACATTATATAAGTGAAAAAAAAAACAGTTCTTTTTACAGTTAACCACGATTAGTACATACATTATATAATTCTAATGTAATATAAATGCAGTTATCATTTACGTAACCGACATGTAAATTTTCATATGAATGATCTACTTGTCTTGCAATTCCAAAATGGCCGCGAGCCACTATTATTTAGTAATATAATATATACATTGAACGATTGAAGTTAAACTGTTTTGTTAAGGAAAATGCATCGATAATGAAATAGTTGAGCAACAATCTTGCATAACACAATGCAATGCCGTTTACATTTTTTATTTTATTTTTATCCTTATTCTGTTTTAGTATCGCCGAAAATATTATAAATTGAAAACTTATTTTTAGCACAGATATATTTAAATTATTTTGGTTGTCAATAAAAAACAAACATGGCGATATGGGTTCATCACTCGTCTTTGTCATTGTTTAAACAAAAATAAAATAAAAATCGAAAAAGGTTTTATTAAGATTTTACTGTAAAAAATAGCGACGTTCATTGCTTGCCTTTGTCATAAGTATTTGAGAAAAATTAAAAAAATAAAAACAAAAAGGTTTATATGTTTTAGCTTTAAAAAAACAGTAATAGTTACGCTCATTACTCGCCTTTGCCATAAAACATTCGAACCGAAATAAAATTAAAAATAAAAACAAACAAAGAGTTTGGTTATATTTTTTATTTGGTAATTTGATATAATAATATATTAATCAGTGATATCTTAACATCAATACGTGTGTTTATGTTTTCAAACGTGTCAAATGTAATGGATGGTTTGCGTTTAAATAAAATATAATTGATTGTTTTTGGACGTTATTGACTTTGAGCCATTTGTTTGATATGTTAATATTGAAATCGAAGTCAAGTAAATGCTTTTTTTATATATATTTTTTAACCCAACAATATACAGGACACCTAACATATACTATCTATATAAAGTAGACCAATTTGGCCTTATTTATGAACTATATTGAAAGCTTAAAAAGTTGATTTTGCTAAAAAAATCACTTACTTTTAATAAATCATATATATTTTTTCCTTATTATTAATAGTACATATTTCTAAAATATATCTATAACTATAAATAAAAAATAATAATATTAACGACAGTCTGGAAGGAGAATTGGTAAAAATGATTTGACAGAATTTCAAAAGCCGTGATTGGCTGACGTGATTATGATGCGATTAATAATCAATGACAGGGGGGATTTAATAAAATCATTTTTATATTATTTCGAGTCGGCCATTATAATAATTTAATAATAAGATTATCAAGATAAATGCCAAGAATTAATGTGATATTTATACGATGACCCATTTCTTTGCATCCAAAAGATCTAAATTATTGTTGAATTTAATTTGAGGATTATAATGCAATGTGTGCAGTGCAAAATTGTTTTATTTTCTGTACTAAAAATTAGGACAAATATATGTTTTTCAGCAGTTATTATACAAAATTTAAAGATTTTATGTTAATAGAGTAGTTCAATATTTTTATTAATTAAATTTTATATATTAATATTTAATTAAATAATAATAAAAATCGTTACTAAAAAGTAGATCATTTTTTTTTTATTAAATTTTTTAATATTAACAAGATATATTTAGTTATAATCAATGTACAGACTGATTAAATATATATATATATATATATATATATATATATATATATATATATATAAATATATATATATACATATAGCAAAGAAACAGCATTTCACACTGACCAAAATTTCCCTTTAGAATGAAAACAAAAGATTTTTTATAAGAGCTTCTCTTTAACAAGGCTAACTATATATTTATTTATTATATATTATGTTTTTTAATGAACACTGAAGCGATATTGATATCTTAATATATTTCATTAAATATCTATTTTGAAGTACTTTATAGATACACTAGTAAATATTGTAGCTGTGAGTGTTATCTATTCTTGGTATACCTGTTTTTCTTAGTATTTCCATCTTTAACTCTCTGTAGTGGGACCTTGTGAGGTTTAAGAATTTTAGTTAAAATATTAATTTAGGATTGAAATCTTAGATGACATCAAAATCAATGCAAATAAATAAAAATGGGATTGATGTTATTTATTATATGTTAGATATTACTATAATTGAATAAATATTAACCATTTATGGGCCAAATTTGTGTGTTTAATTCAAAAAAACTGTGCGAATGAAAAATTTTTATTTATTGTTTATATTTTTTTAATTATAAACCTATATATGCAAATAAAACAAAATTTGTCGTTTAAATAATACTAATTCTGGTTGTGTTGGTAACGTCATAGAGTTAGGTATCTGCGCCATCTCATGAAATACGTTAAAATTATTTTCAAAATGCCGATAAATTCATATGTGACCTGAAAGTTACACGGGCCCATAGAGGGTTAATTTAAATTTATGTATATTTAATACATATTAATGTATTTGTATGTATGTAATAAATAAATGTAGATCTTATGGAAGTACACGCCATCAGTACCCATAGAATGGTTTACCTACACTCTATATTAGATTGTATGTTTGTATGTATTGCGTAATATCAAAAACTATACTTTATAAATTCTTTAACCTAGCGAAAGCTGAAATGTAAATATACCCATGTACATCAGAAAGCGCTACGCCATTTATATATAAGAGATATTCATAAAGAATAAAATTAAATACTGTCCTTACGAATAGCGTTTCAGCGAACGCAGACGGTGACGCGGGCAACAGCTAGTATACAATATAATCATACTGCATCAAATTAATAATAATATATGGTAAGGCTTCTAATATAAAATTGATTAGTATATATGTATATAAATAGTTTGAAATGCCGTCTGTTCATGCCAATGAAGCCGTACAAGGCGTGAATGTGTAATTGGCTATCATGTATCTAATCTAATCTAATCTATGTATATCTTGTCATTGACTCTGAATAGCAAAAACAATATATACTTTATATTAAACTTAATAACTATTATTAGATTTATTGAAAAAATATTCAAAATACTTTTATAATGATAAATTTATCAAGACACGATAGCTCAGATGAGACAGCGATTGCGAACAGTCGAAAGTCGTAGGTTCGAGTACTGGGCGTGGTAGTGAATATTTCATTTTATGTAGTTCCGAGGGCCAAACTGAAAGTTTTTAGAACTGGCCACTTAAAAGCAATATATTAAAAAAAATAGTTTAAATTTTGAAAATATAACTCTTTACCAATATTATTGAGTGTACATTTCATTCATTTGTCATTTGTTTTACGATTTGGCGGCAAATTGAAAATTGTCTATGCACGTCAGAATGAATTTAAGCCGAGAAAATTTTCGTGCAATGATTTTTTATGACTTTCGTTGTCATTTAAGTCAACAAGAAAGTTATGATAGACTTCGATTGGCTTTTCACGATGAAGCCCCATCTCGTGCCACAGTTTACAACTGGTTTAATGAATTCAAACGTGGTCGAACTAATCTCACCGATGATTTGCGTGAGGGACGGCCTTCTACAGCGACGACTGAAGATAACATCAGTGTTGTGCGGCGTATGATAGAGACTGACAAAAGAGTGACCTATCAGCAGATTTGGACAAGTCTAGGCATAGGTATGAGTCAAGTGCACAAAATCCTCCATGAACATTTAGCGGTCACGAAGCTTTGTGCCCGCTGGATACCGCATAATTTGACCGAGGCCTCAAAAACTCCGCCGTGTTGATTGGTGCCGAGAAATGATCCAAAAATTTAACGGAGGTGACTCAAATGCTGTGTTCGACATACTAACGGGTGACGAAAGCTGGATTTACTGTTATGATCCGGAAACCAAAAGACAGTCTGCTCAGTGGGTGTTTCCTTCCGAAGAGTTGCCAACTAAAGTGAAGAGAGGTCGAAGTGTTGGAAAAAAGATGGCAGCCTCGTTCTTCGCAAAGACAGGTCATTACGCGACAGTAGTCTTAGAGGATCAGAACACGGTTAATGCAGAGTGGTATACTAACAATTGTTTGCCACTTGTCTTGGAAAAAGTTCGAGAGAAACGACCTCGCAGCAGGATCCTCCTTCATCACGACAATGCCTCGTCGCACACCGCCAGGCAAACGATCGACTATTTGGTGATCTCAGACGTGGAATTACTGGGTCACCCGCCGTATAGCCCCGACCTCGCACCCTGCGATTTTTATTTATTTCCGAAAATAAAAGAAAAACTTCGAGGAAAACGTTTTATAGACGCCGAAGAAGCAGTGGCTGCGTTTCAAAACGCCGTCGAAGAGACCCCTAAGGCCGAGTGGGCAAGGTGCTTTTCTCAATGGTTCCATCGAATGCAGCGATGTATTGATGTAAATGGACGCTATTTTGAAAAGTTACAATAAAACTAATAACTTGCTAGAATGCTTAGTTTTTGATTTTCTAAGAACTTTCAGTTTGACCCTCGTCCTTTCAAGATACTTGGTCGCTACCAAATATGTTGGACTATTACTACAATTTGTATTATATATATAAAAGTTCGTGGTTGATAATATCAAGTATCTTGCAATTTTGCAATTTAATTCTACACCTACCAAAGTTTTATTATACTGATCGTTTATTATTATAACAAATCTATACATGTAAGTATACTTGAAGTGTCTGTTTGTAATTCTATATTAACTGCTATTCACCAAAAATCTGTCTGTCTTTTTCTTCCGGCTAGTCTTTAAAATGGACGGACCGATTTTAACAGGACTTTCACTGGCGGATAGTTCATAACTTATAACATCAACTAAGGCAACTTTTATATTAAAAAACATATTCTGCGCGAACAAAGTCACAGGTACAACTGGTACAATAATATAAAACTGGAATATTAATCTAGGAAATACGAACAAAATTAATATACTTTTCAAACAAACACAGTGTTGAAGGAGAACATATTTTTGAACATATAAGGTAACCATGAACTTTATAGCCTAGTTGACCTACATGGTTGAGTCAGCTAAAATTTGACTGCATCTGTGGAGGTTAGGTTAAATATAAACTATACTAAAAATACGTCTAATTCTAAAGAACAAGAGACGAAATATTTATTAATATTATTAATATTTCTATAAAAAAATTTCAATGAAAAAAAAAAATTAAAAAATCGGAAAATACTTGAAAAAAAATAACAAATTTTTACCAATAAAAAAAATATATTTTATTTAAAAATAATAATTAAAAAACAACACGATGTAAATATAATGTTACTTAGTTGTCTTAATTGTAAATGTAACGGAAAAAATAAAGTATTATTATTAATTGCATTTAATTGTTATGATTCATGTAAATAATGTTATAAGTTATATAATTACTAAGATGTGTATAATTTTATGCATAAGAAACATCGGTTATGAGAATAAAAATCTTATTACCGCTGTTTAACTACTACTACACGTGGTTTTACGTCTATATAGGTAATTTTTTAGCTCTCGCAATACCCACAAACTCACAAATATATATATATATATATATATATATTATTTATTTCTCGTAATATGAAGAAAAGTCATAACGTTTTTATGGCTCAATTAAAATAAGATTTATGTTATAAATATAGGTTTTGGGGCTACACTGCATAAACAAATGATAAAGAAACGAACTGACAAACGTAAAAAGATTATTTATCTGATATAACACCCTCCTCTACGAATCTAGAAAAACTTATTAATTAACTAGTCTTTACACTCGGCTCCGCTCGGTGTTTGTGAGTTTCTTTTCCCTTGGAAGTTCCTAGTTGATTCTTAGATGATGTGATGGAAAGAGCGAGCTATTTTTTTTTATGGCGTTTATTTTAAAATATATAATATCTTCTAAAGTATTTGATTAATTCATATAGTGTAAGGGAAAATTTTGAGCTATATAAAATGGCGAAGCTAGTAAACACGATATTATATTTAGATACGGATTAATATTGAAAAGATGAAAACATCCTCGAAATAACAAAATATTTTTAATTCAAATTTTGAACATAAAAGTAGTTATTGTGAGTTAACCGTAAGAGATAGAGACATGCTATCTTGAACTTCTTTTTACTATATTTGTTGATCTACAATTCTCTAGTACATTACTTTAGTGTAACTCTGCTGGTTTACGCCCTACACGCGAGTAAAGCTAGGCGGAGGCGAGATTTTCTATTACGTTGCGACCTTTAACAGTAATCGTTATATTACAGCCAATTTACATAATACCATGATTTTTTATTTACCACAACCTTCCCCATGAATTGCATTATCCTACATTAAAAACTACACAAACATCAGTTCGCTAGTTTTAAGAAAATCAATAACTTACAGACAGCTTGAGAGAACTTTCTTTTATAATATAGATAATCCAAAACCGCAAAACAAACTTAAAATAGTTCCAGTTAAAAATATTGTAAAATACGTCAAAAGAATCATGAGAACGCCTGTGGGTTAAAAATTAGCGTCGACCTTGATACACGTGCGCTAAAATTCGCTCGTCTATTTACGATCGTATTGAGTTACGGGACGAGAATATAACGTTCAATCAAGCTTATAAAAATATTTTATATATTATAATGTCTTATATGAAAACAATAATAAATTGATTACAAATTCAAAAAATATTAAATAATTGTAATAATTTTGGTACAGATTCTGTTGGACGATATAAAAATGAAAATTCATAGACAATAACCCAATAGTGTTATCTCCTGACCGTATCGTAATTAGTGCGGCGCCGCGGAGTCAGCTAGCAACGATCTATTTTGGTCAACGCAATTCATGACCCATTTCAGTTGACCCACTCTCCTTCAAACACAATTTTATACTACTCTACGATGAAAATCGGATATGTTAAGGATAATACTAATTATATAATACTTCGAAATAAACTAAATTCGGTTAAAACAGTTGAAATGAAATTAATTTACTAAAGTAAAGTAAGGTGAGGTGAGATGAGGTGAGATGAGATGAGGTGAGGGAAGGGGAGGTGAGGTAAAGTAAAATAGGAACTTTATAATTTTCCATTTAATTGAATGACTGTATAATCGCTAGGAGGACGTCTGGGATGGAGGAAACTGAAAATTTATTTAAACTGCTGTAAAAACTTCCTTCTCAGTCGGTCAGTTGACCTCACGTCATACATCAAGGAAGGGAGGTCAGGGATATGACGCCCCCCTAAAGTAATAAAACTTTTTATAAAAGATATAAATATTGTTTAATTTTATATTATATAGTATTTGAAATTATTTATTAAACTTCATTTAACATTGTATGAAAGCCTACACGTTCATTCAATGCTAAATGAAGGATAATGTTTGGATTTTAGGTATTAAGATAAATTAAATGCAACGTGAGGGAAATGAAACATTTCAACAAACAGATAACTGCAACTATAATTTTTTTTGCATAATATTTTTATTTCACGTTCCCAACATACAGACACACAAACCATTACAAATACAAGTCATATGTATAATACTTGTTATAGCCGTTATTCCTTTGTTTTTCAGTACTGAACTGATTTGTATGAAATCTTGTAAATAGATAGGCTGAAACGTGGAGAATTAGTCAGATTACTTTGGAAAATCACCACTTGTTTATCACTATATATTAATTCAATTATTAATTTTTAGGTCTTTTTATACAAGCGAAACCTAAATCAATACTAGTATACAGATAATATAAAAATACAATCAATAATAGAAGCTAATAATGCTGTAGGAAATCTAATTCAGACGCACTTAATCAAGCCTAGTTGTTGACGATATCAGCGCCAACTCATTGAACTTTTAATTCGGTATTCGGTGTTTTGAATTTAATACTATGTTGATAATAATACTTACTTTTAACCCTTTACAGGCTATTTATGCTTCAAAGTTAGTCACTCTTTATTAAGGAAGCGACCTCGAGTGCAAAGGGTTAATATATAGCTTGTTTTAAACAATTATTTACATGTTATCTCGTAAACAATTACAGTTTATATTATCGACTCGGTGTTTAATGTTTTACAATAATCGCCTTCATTTGCAATGCTTTACATAAATATTTAAGACTCATGGAAACTAATACATTTAATGTTTGTTAATGGCCGACCTTAATTATATTACGGTAATTATTTTTGTGGTAAATTAAAAACATTTATCATGACATGACTTTTACACAATGACTTGCAGGTTTTTTTTTTGACTTGTCACTGTGCTGTTTGTTATGACTCGTATTTTATTTTAAGTAAAGTCATATCTATCTATATTTTTAGATGCAATTTTTTAGTTTCTAACCTAATATGTTAGTACAATTGAGGGTCAAAACGATAATACAATAAAACGAGTGTAATATATTTTGTTTGTGTGTATTTTATTACTCACTCTTGACACACTTATTGATTTAAATGATATGACAGAAGACGATTTTTTATCGACTTTTCTTAGGTCTCTGATCATTAATTTCAAAAGTGCTAAATTCGACAATGAAAAATGTTATTTATTGAGTGGATTAATAATAAAAAAAATACAATAAAATCTAAAAAACATGGTGCTGAAAATATATTAAAAAAATGTATGTGTGTGTGTGTGTGTGTGTGTGTGTGTGTGTGTGTGTGTGTGTGTGTGTGTGTGTGTGTGTGTGTGTGTGTGTGTTGCGTGTGTGTGCGTGTGTGTATGTGTGCGTGTGTGTATGTGTGTGTGTGTGTGTGTGTGTGTGTGTGTGTGTGTGTGTGTGTGTGTGCGTGTGTGAAATGAAAATATGAGGTATGAAAACATTTATCGTGTGTGAATATGCAATAACCAGCTATCTTCCGACTGTTGCCAAAATATTATGTCATTATGTACTTGCCAAAGAATGTGACTTCTGTTATCACAATGATTTAGTATTACTATTATATATTGCGATGTAAACAATCGTTTAAATAAACAAACTATTTGTGTATAAACAAACAAAACAAAACTACTCTTTAGATTATAATAAAATTTGATTTGAAACTGAGAATAGCGAATTTACTTCGTAACATTGTTTGACGTAATTGAACATTTTATATTTGTTTTAAAACAAGTCAAGAACAAAAACAAGAACAAGTAATTTTGGTATCTTATCTTAAAACAATTTGAGTTGATAAACTCTGAGAATTCTGAATTTACTTCGTTCGTAACATTGTTTGATGTGATTGAATATTTTTATATTTGTTTTAGAAAATGTCAAAAACAAGAACAATAACAAGTCAAATACAAAAACAAGTGCATGTGATAAATTATATTTTTAATATTTTCTTTCAGAACAAGCCAGGAACAACAAGAACAGGAACAGCAACAAGAACAATAACATAAACAATAACTGGAACAAATTAAAAAACATACCGCGTAATATGATCCTGTCTCTCGGCAATATTCTCCAAGCCGATGGCATCTTTTAACTGCATTACTATGGCGGCTCTGACTGCCTCAGTGCACTTGTACTCAACGATTCTTTCAGACAGTACCTGATGATTAATAGTAAACAAACATGGGAACACATTCTATAATGTTACATGAATGTTGTTGACTCATTTGCAAGGTTGATAGTATAATATACATCTAAGATTGTTACATTTCATTTAAAAAGAGCAACTGTTGAGTTTCTGACTCTTCGCAGCAGAATAACATTCGTTGGTAGCTTACTCACGGACTGACTACACTGACATTTTAATGTAATAATTGGTTCAAAAGTGCGTGTAAATGCCTATTTGAATGAAGATAATTTGAATAAATTGAAATAAACTTACTTCAACATCATCGCTGTAGAGAATCGAGTTTTTGAAAACGTCTTTCTTCACAACTGTCACATACGGCCCCTGTATACCACCGACGAACTTCTCACAATTGAAAAACAGGGCATCCTTCTTCACCATTGCGTCTTCCACCCCAAGGAAAGTGGGGTTCATATCGACCAAGGACGTCGGAGCCACCAGGGTGTAGTCCCAGAACGACCAGGCCCCATACTGGTGCAGGAGTAGTGTTGTCGCCACATCATCGGTTAGAACTCCAGTCAATTTGGAGGCAGCCGGAAAGAAACCTATCATTCGCTTCCCGGTTCCGGTATTTTCCTGCAACCTTAGTTCCAAGTTGTTTAGATCTATAAAGCCTTCCTTCGTTTCTGGAATCTTTATTATCTGGAAAGACGATATTGTATTAATTCTTTTGTATTCTGTTTATTTGGTAGCTGCTTAAGGATATTTTGGTGTAGTATAAAAACATTTAAGTAACGAATTTCATTTAAATGAAAATTCTAATATTTTTTGTTATTTTGCGGAATCTAGCGATATCGCGGCCGTTATCTAATGTTAGATCAATATCCTATCCGTGGATTTGTTATCAAATGTTTAAGTATGCTAGTCTAGTTATTGTACTATCAAAAATCAATTGTTCCCAATTGTAAGTCTGTTCTGTTTAAAATATAATGTTAACCAAAATTATGCTAGAAGGTTAATGACCTTCGAATCAGATATCTATAACAGAAAACGTGTTCGTTTGTATTATAAGTTATATTATACACTAGTTGTGCCCACGACTTTGTGCGCGAGGAATGTCTATTTTGAAAAAAAAAGCAGCTTAAGTCACTCCTAGTAACATTAACTATAAGTTAATGAAAATTATGTTCAAATCGGTTCAGGTGTTTCAGAAATTATTGGGCACAAACAACAACAAAAAATATTGATTCTTTATATTAGTACCGTATATACTTTCATACGCATTTAGTGAAAAGCTCTTAATCTGGAATAACAAACAGACACTTTAACTATATATGTATATATAGATTGTATGTCCGTTCGTAGTTACATACACGTTATATCAAATGAACGCTCCGATGATGAAAAATAGGTTAAACATTTACATTTTCCTTATAAGATGCTAGCTCTATCTCACAGCGCACTTGCGCAACACTAGCTCAGTGCATTTCATTTAATCATTCATTTGGCATACATTTTTTTTTAATTCATTCAAATTAAATAAAATACATTCATTCTAAATTAGTTTGACGGATGTGTTATTAATTTTTATAAAGTTTAGGTCATATGTCAAAGGTCGCGTTGGTATTTAGATCATTTCTACAAGACGTCGGTAAAATATAAAAGGCAGCGTGTCAAGGATTATGGCCTGAGAATTCAGAATTGTATTAGTGTAGTGCATTCCTAACAAAATCAATAATATCATAGTACAACTACAGTTGCTAGGCTTGGTGTATGAGTAAAATCATATATATATATATACTTGGGTACTTATGGGCTTAATACTTAATACACTATTGTCTCCCTATCATTTAAATATTAAAATAAACACTCAACCCTCAAATCACGTGTAAAATAATCATTAAACAGTAAATACTGAATACTAGTATCAAGTTAAACAAAAATCTGTATCACACACATTTGCTGTAGTTTCAACTTTTCAAATATTAATTGCAATCTTAACAGTAGGTATTCACGTATGATCTAACACAAAAACACACAATGCTGTGTTCAGATTATATTATAAAAAGAGACTGGGAGAGAGAGAGGGAGAGAGATACAGATACACACAGCATACAGCATTTCGTTAGATGACGATTTCAACTAAATCAAGTTAAGGAACTTCGTTCAAAATATATCATAGAATAAATTAAAAACAATACACGCTGTATATAAATAATTAAACGATACAGCGTGTTTATATTTTTAATCACATTGAAGTATCCTAGTTATCTAACACACGCCGTGCACTCGTGTGTGTGTGTGTGTGTGTGTGTAATTACCACGGCGATCCACAATGTCATAGTGAAGTGGTTTCAATGCAATTGCTGATAAAAGGTAGCTGCTATCCGTGTGTCAACCTTCCGACGTCTACGTGACCTCCCACTGACAGCTGATAATGTGTGATGCGAGTGCGTTTTTTTTAACGTATTTTTCGCCACACTCAAGGTTATTGCGAAATTATATATATATCGTGATAAGGGCTGTATGGTTGTGTTGAAATGAGTCATAGCAATTTCTACAAAATAACTAAATAATAACTAAATGATTTTGCAAGACACGTTAGAAAAAAAATTATAAAAAAAATATATATGATACTCATATGTCGTTAAGATTAAAATTTAAAAAAAAATCGATTAAAATATGATTTATATTAATTCCATCTATCTTTAATAAATCTCGCCTCAAGGGTTGCCACCCGTACTCTATACACTTTATGGGAACGCTAAAGTACGCGGAAATTGTACTTTATTTTACGTATTTTCATTTCTCTGAGATTAAAGAGGTTCGATGGTATGCATTTTAAAAGAAACGTTTATAAACTTTATAAAAATAAGTAAATTCAAATGTGCGTATACTGTCAAGACTTTGCAAAACATGCAAGAGGAATACGAGACATAGGTTTTAAAGACTAATATTATAATGAAGTCTGGATAAGAGCAGCTTCAGTCAACAAACTACATATAACTGGAAAACTTTTATTTAAATATGAGTAAAAATGATGTGTAATATACACAAAAACTAATAATATAAAATGGTAAATAATTTTTGAAATACTTTAATTACAAGAAAAAAAGGTTCAAACCCTACTCACCTCCGATTCAAACTCCTTCCATGGTGCCAGCTGAAGCTCGGTTTCTCTCGAGGATACGAAGACAGCTACCTTATGAGGTTTCAGTGCTCTAAGGAACCGAGACAAGGAAGCTCCAATCACCACCACATCATCAGCACCAGCGCCAACTGCTGCTCGTAATATTTCTTTTGATTCTGACCTGGGGGCAAAGGTTTTAGGTTAAATCAGGTGCCCTTAAACTAAAAGAGGTTTCACATCCACTGGCATAAAATACAAGTACTAATATATATATGTTTTATTTCATATTACGTGTATAGGCCCGTCTATGCGTGGACACCTCATGCTCATTCGATATATGAATGTAAGGGGTTGTCTTTTCAATGATTTAGTGAGATTTAAATTATTCCCCCCCCCTCACCCAGAGTCACTTGTTTTTCATACAATATATGTTTATATATTTTCTTTGAATATAAGTATTGTCCATTTCATTAGTTATTTTTTTATATCTTTTCCACTTTGAATCAATGATCACTTGTGCAAAAAAAAAAAAACAGTTTAAATTTGACTCTGTATGTCTGTCCGTTTGTTCCGATTAATCTCTTAAACGGCTGGACTGATTTTAACAAACTTACAAGCGAATAGCTGATTTTATAAGGAGTAACTTAGGCTACATTTACTTAAAAAAACATAACGAACGAATTCGGGGTCACAGCTAGTATATATATGTATATTGACTCACCGGTAGACTTCCGTCTGTCCTGACGTCACCGAGAGTGCTGAGCACCTCGTAGCGTGACGTGGGAGGACGTCGTGGGTCACGTACTCCTCAACCCACTGCAGGGATCGACCCGACCCACTGTAGTCGCAATACACAACTGCAAAGATAAAAGGAACTGTTAATATATTCACGGCAAAAATCCTTTGAATTTATCAAAAAAAAATTATTAAACTGTTAGTTTTTGACTTTATGGAGACAGAACCGGGTCGAAAGTTTATACTCTTGCTAATATTAATGTATATATATTTAGTCTAACGGGACCTAGGTAAGAGTAGGTATCGTATAGAGCGTTGGAGGTTAAAAAGTTATAATTAAAGGTCGGAGTTCAATAAACCTTGTTACCAATGTCGGGCTGTGGCTGGCTGTGCGGGGAACGAACAACTGTCAAGAGCGATCCATCGCCATTAGTCAGGGTTCAGACTGTCAAAACTTTTATACTAATTCAATCAGTGGGAATTGTAATATTAAAAAAATATTCATACGAATTAATTTGAAGTTATTAATTATATCGGTTATATACTAATTATACAGTGTGTGTGTGTGTGTGTGTGTGTGTGTGTGTGTGCGTGTGCGTGTGTGTGCGTGTGTGTGTGTGCGTGTGTGTGTGTGTGTGGGTGTGTGCGTGTGTGCGTGTGCGTGTGAGTGTGCGTGTGTACGTGCCATAATATTTCTAAAACTATCCCTAAAACAAGAGTCAACGCCATCTCAATCATCTGATTTCGCGAGTGTAATTCTCTGAACAAACACCTCGATCGATTCGTACCAATATTATTATAATATAAATATTATCTTTGCTTGTAAAGCTTTGAATATTAAATATACATATTTACATTTAACTATAACATAAGACAACAATTCAATTAAATTATGAATTATTCAAACTTCCAATTAATTTTCACAGAGCACTTAAAACTTTTCGAACACTTGAGTGAACCACTAATTGAGTTATATATTAAGTATATACCAATCAGCTGTTTAATTCAATATTTTATAATAATAATAACAATAATAATAATAATAAACATTAATAATAATATGTGTATAACATTTTCAATTCATTATAACTTTGTATCACTAGACAATGGACCTCCAACTTTGACAGTTCCAGTCTGTCGGCTGACACTCTTATCTTTCCACCATGTATAACTTTCATTTTATCTTTTTTGTCTTATCTTTTCTTTTATTATCTTTTATTTCTTTCTTAAATCATTATATAATACATTTTGATCAATATTTTCATTACAGTACTTTAAGATAGCAAAAAATACTTATCTATACATATAAATAAAACTGATGTGTCCGTTTGTTAATTCCAAATTAACAGCTTATCACTAAATGCATATGAAAATATATTCGGTATTTACATTAAAAAAATCTGTCTGTCTGTCCGTTTGTTCCGGCTAATCTCTGAAACGGATGGACCGATTTTAACATTACTTTCAGTGATGTTATAAGGAGTAACTTGGCTACTTTAATTTTATAAAACATATTCCGCGCAAACGAAGTCGCGGGCGCAACTAGTATGTGTACTAAATTTTATTTTGGTCACAAATAGAACGTGAAACGATTACAAAGAAATTTTTCATTATTGTGACATTTTTATGTCTTAGAATATATCTACAGACACCTTTTTTGAAATTTTATTTTTATTTTATTTATTGTTTATTACATCACCACCTGTTTCATTTCGGAAAATAATTTCAATTGTACAGATGAATGATATCCGGAAAAAATGATTCCTGAACGCGTTTTACGGGAAGTGCGATTTAGTAGATATTGTCATGTAACGAAATGGCTGTATGCGTGCTCTCTCTCTTTGTTTCTCTCTCTCTCTCTCTCTCTTTCTGTTTGTGTGTTTTTATCATGTAACCGGAGATGATTAAAAATGTGAGGAACTTCGTTCCTGACGTGGTCCCCCGACCGCACATTTTTTATTGCAGAATACTCTAACAATATTTACTATATTATCAAAAGATAGATAGATATATGATAAATCTTACTAAGAGACAGGTTAGTACCTAAAGATTATAAATTTACCTATTCAAAACACATTAGCCAAATAATAATTATAACCTTTGAGATAGAAATTAAATATCTTAAATATATGTATATTATATATCTTTAATATATAATCTTATATATATAATAAATAGTAAAGTTTTTTGTGTGTTTATAATATTAAAAAGTATGTATTTTTTTGTCAAGTATGTGTTTATTGCCTTAGACGAACCCACAAAACCCATGTTTTATTGTCATTAAATAAACTTCTTTAGATATCTATACATATTATGAAAGATGCTCATCAAAAGCTGTCTGTCTGTATGCAATTTATATTCTCAAACACATCTGATTAAAACTGTCCTTAACACTGTATGAATCAAATAAATACTTCAGAAGCTATTATTATAGATATAATCTAACAATTAAACCGAAAGTCCTGGAACACCTAACACACTGCGAGCGGAGCCGCGCGTAAAAGCTAGTTAAATAATAAATCCTACATTATTGATACTTATATTGAAGATAACCTTCGATCTTGTAAAGAACATGTAAAGTCAGCCTTAGAGATAATATATATGTGATATATTTGTACATAATATCAACAAAGGATAGACACGACATACAAATATTATATATGTTATCACAGGAAATAGGTACGGTTTAAAAATATAAGTTTGCTAATTTTCCAGGGCTGCGGCTACGAGTACAATAATAAAGCAAAAGTTTCCACCAAAAAATGCGTTTCGAAAATTTTTCATCGGATTTAATTCCGAGCCCTGGAATTTGGAACACTCGTAGTTTTATTTTAAGTGAGCAAGTGTTTACAGAAGGGCTTATTCCGATAAGTATTGTATCAAAATAGTCATACCACTTATTTGATACGAAGTGGAAAAGATATGAATAAATAAGTTTATTTTCGTACTATTTTTATTTTAAAAATTTCGGAATAGTCCCGTAACTTCTTGAAGGTTATATTACTATATATGGTGTTTGATAAAAAAATTTAAGCTCGATTTAATATATTTTTATTATCCTTGTGTTTATTTTTTTGAAGGTCAGTTAAATTATTGTTTGTTTTGGTTTACATACTCTTAAAAAAGGCTTATATTTTTTAATACAAACGGTCCGACATTCGCATAGTACAATATATATATATATTCAGATAATTGAATGTTATATATTAAATACTATAAATATAATGTATATATTAACTATAATATATGTTAAACAAGAGCAAGACTCGAACCTGTGACTTCTGGAATATAACACAATCGTTCTAACAACTGAGCTATGTTGTCAGTATATTTATAGATTTATTACTATTAAATTATTGACATAAAATGGACATAACAATGTCCATTTTTACTATTCCGTAGAATTGCTATTAAATCTTGTCTATTGAATTACAAACCATAAAATTTATTTCATACATAGTAAATATGAAATATATTTATTATTTTAACTAAATATCTATTTATATATATTAATAATTTCGTCAAGACTCGTTTGAAACATCACCTGAATAATGAAACATTAAAATAATGATTTGTATTGTCTTGTAGTTTGTTAAATTCTTATGGTGCTGTCAAGTAACAGTCGCCATATTGGACACTAGAGAAGCGTCACTGACACAGGACGCCATCTTAAATTCGTTAATTCACACGTATCAGTGAAGTCAATTCACAAAATAATAATTTTTCCTAAAAACCGATACAAAAATATCTACCTACATTTGTAAATAGATTATGTAAGTCACGTTTCGACCGAGCAAAGCCGGGCATTTTATCCAAATAGTTTAAATAGAAGAAAATAACCAAGATATGTGTGTGTTATTTTCAAATATTTCAATTTACATAGGATCATTTGTTTAAAGCGTGCTCTATATTACAGCTAAATGTAAATAGCTTTGGGATTTGGCACGTGGTTGTGCATATATTAAATAAGGCTTAATAGTATTCAATATTTGATATCAAATATTGGTCATGCTAATATTTAATTACTATTTTATAGGATAAGAGCTAAAACAACATTCTTTTTTTAAATACATGTTAGATAAAAAAGTAAGTCTAAAATATCAGTTTTATTTTAAGGAATGCTACCGTTTACTTCAAAATATTATCCCAAAAAAACCACCTCAAAACAAAATATACCTCTCCTATTCAATGGTAACCAGGATGAGATAAATATGTATTCTTCGTAATACACAAACAAACATACAAAAAATTTAAGTTGATTAGTATTTCTATCAAAATAAGATTAATTTAATACTAATACCACATTTATTAATTATATCAAAATGTATTCATTCATTGTTATTAATATTGGTGTGACATGAATTACGATCACTGATAAGAGTTATCAATCAATTACACTAGATTATTAGTTATTGATGAGATAATTTATGTTTGTGTATAATCAGGATATAAGTTATTAGTTATTTATTTCCTTTCTTAAAATATCTAAATAACTTATCTTTTCGGTTTCGATAAAAATGTAAAGTACAAAATTTTTTACTTATCTTTAGTACTGTATATGTTGAAAAACTAACTTACTCATTTATCATCTAGTCCGATAAAAAGATAAGTACAAAATTTTGTACTTATCTTTAGTACTAACATTTTGTATCATATGTGTCGAAAAACTTACTTATTTACCACTAAGTGTATGATGATGAAATAAATATCTTCTACGCTGGTGTGAATTGACTTTACCCATATTATATTATTGTACATATTGGTACATTAATCATACTTTACGTTAAACAGACCGGATATTACATATTATTACTCTATTAATCTTTGTCCGCGGTACATATGTACCTTTGTACCATCTGTACCATCTGTTCCTAACTATAACCATAATATACTACTATACTAGTATATACGAAAGAACTTTTTTGTTATACTTCCATGTAATAACACAGTTTTATAATTATGAAATCTTAAAACAGTAAATGTCAAAAATTACCTTCATCCCTAAGAAAAGTATAATTACAAGTATTAAAATTATCCCGAGGGATAGAAAAATATATTTTCGATCATCTTCAAACATAACAAGACTTTTACTTTTTAAACAGCGGAGACCAAAAGACAAACGTATGTATGTATAATATATTTTACATGACTCTTAATTAGTTAACATAGAAACCTTTTCACGAAATATAAAGTATATTTTATTATTACACATAACAATTCGACCCAAGTTGAGTTTGTTTAAAAAATATTCCTTAATAAAAACTTTAGTTGTTTGGAATTATGCGAAAACCGTAGCTAAAGATGGAGTAAATGCAAATCAGAAGCGGACTATTCACTTAAAAATATTACATAACAAAGAAATTAAAACATTAGTAGCGTATTAAAAAAATCATTCACTTCATATAATTTCGAGTTGCGCGTAGTTTTTGCGAACGGAATAAGTTATAAATAATGAAAATTAAAAATAAACCGTGATAAGACAACGATCCGTTATACAGAAATAAAGATTTACTGACCTTGAATTGTTCTATATTCTGTCAAGAGATGGCGCTGTTATAAAAATATTAACTAGTGGATTAATCTCGTCTTTCCATACTGGAAGACCTATTAAATGTAGATAAAAAAAAACAATAAAAACCTACATTTTATTGTATTACATAATAACATATTTTATACAAACCAAAATTTAAATGACACACCTACAGCTTTGCCCACACGATAATTTTGGCATTAAAATGCCATAAAGATCAAGGCCAGGAGGTAATTTAATTAACGCTCTGTTAAAGTATACAGATCATTAAAACTTTAAGCAAATACTTGAAACACATAAAAAGTAAGATAAATAAGAAGTTAAACATTTGAAGCAAGCATTATTATCATAACATAAAAAAATATTACGACCATAGAATTATGAAACTTGTTACACAATTTACCATGCGCTACATCAATTAGCACACTTAAATCGTATAGTGAGCTGTTAGAGCTGTGATTGGACGCTATTTTCGATAAATAGTGTGCTTAAAATTGGATTACGAAACGGAATATAAATCGTATTATTCCGGACATCATAATCACTTCGACCCAAATGATAAATCCTTTAAGTATAACGCGAATAACAATATTAATATATTTACGAAGTGATGACATCACTCTCGTGTTAACACCCAAACAATGGATTTATTCATAACATTACTGATATTTACATTAAAAACATATACATGTTAGTAATATTTTCCACTTCAATTTCTTATCAACGATAATATTAATACTACTTTAATAAATGTCTATTTAATAGAAGTAGTGTGGTGTCTGTGTGTATGTTTGTGCATGTGTTGGTGTTTGTGTGGGTGTGCATGTGTGTGCGTGTGCATGTGTGTGCGTGTGTGCGCTTGTGCATATGTGTGTGTGCGTGTGTGTGTGCGCGTGCGTGTGTGTGTGTGTGTGTGTGTGTTTGTGTGTGCGTGTGTGCGTGCGTGCGTGCGTGTGTGTGTGCGTGTGCGTGCGTGTTGCGTGTAGTAGATATTTACGGTCTGAACATTTCAACTTTTTCGATGATTTTTCGATGATTTATCTTTGGGTCACAGCCAAGATCATCGAATTATAAGAGGTCAATAACACATTTGTATTTTGTATTATTTCTTATTATTATGTATTTGTATTTTATAAAACTCCGTGTGATAAATAATCTGCAATGACAGTGATCCTTGATAAGCGGGGTCACGGTCGAATATCAGACTAAAATTTTATAGATATCAATAAGTTATACATGAAATTTCTGTTTAAAATCTTGAGTTGTGTTATCAATGCTTTGTTGTATTGACGAGTCCCAGGTTTGATTCACGTATGGTAATATTATTTTGGTATTTGTATAGAAACTTAATATAATAACCACCATTTTAGGCCACATAAATTCTAACGTTTTACCAGATTTTGAGCAAAGGTTAGGCATTTTTGATATCAAAATATTAGTAACATATTAATTAATATTATTTAATAACCTTAATTCATTAAAATAATAGGTAGACTTAGGTAACACGCACATTTACACAATAACAATTATTGAAGTATCGCAAAAGCAATAAAAATAAATATCCATACATAAAAAAATTACATTAACAAGCAAATATTTTCCACAAAGAAAACTACGCAACACGTAACAAATGAATGAAATACGATCGTTTAATAAATAATATATTATTTAACACGAACTTAGAAATAAATAAAACAAGTATAGAATTACATTAGTTTAGGTTCTTATGAATGAAGCATGTCGAACGGCCATTTTGTTTATTTGACATTTGCCGTTCAATTACGTATCTGTAATTAAAAACTATAAATGCAATGAAACGTAAACATAAATTTAATAAAGGCAGAGCACGTGATAAATATGAAATTTAGATTGGAAATTTATGATTATTATTATAATATCAATAGAAGTATTAAAATTAAATCGCATTCCTGGTACAACATATTGCTTTGTTTATAGTTCTGTCTGTCTGTAACGTATAAATCATACTATAAACTATATATTTACATAAAGTCAAATAAAAAAAATATATTATCGTTAAATGATTAGAAAAATGTTATTATACTACCGTCTAATATTGTAAAAAAAATATTATACTTTATAAGTTACGGTGGAACGTACAAACAGCAAAACGAGTTGACCTTGAGATAGTACTGTTATAGTACTCGCTTTCAGAACCAAGGTCGAGTGGGAAACTAAAACAGGAGTATTTTAAACTCACTTTGCCTAATAAATTGTTTACATCTATTCTATGCTTACATTGGAATTATAAGATTTGAGAAAGTTAATAACACATCATAATTTATATCAAAATTTTAAATGTAATTAAAACCTTAATATTTTAACAAACAAATTTCATATACATATATATCTTATTTTGTTTCGAACTTAATATCAAAAGATAAGGCTTAAAAGACCATCAGTGTGAGAAAAGCTACACGAAAAATATACAGAAATTTATTTAATTAAACCTTTTTACACGCTTTTATTATCTTCGCATGTGTGTGTAACGGAAACTTTGAACGCCATTGACGTTCAAGATGGCGGATTCGAAACCTTGCTTATCAAGGAAAAATGACAATGCAATATGAAATTCAAACTAAACATGCCCCGTGTCATAGGTCACTTGATAAACACCAACCTCTGTTTTACAATTGCGATTTTTCTTATTTACATTATTATTAATGTAAATTTATATTTTTATTTTGTATTTTATGGGAGCGTGTTTTATTTATTTAAGAAATATTCTTCTGGAACGTCATACTTTAATATTACCGCTTCTGTACATAATAATCCTTCCATTACTCTTATATGTACATATATATATATATATATATATATATATCACGTAATCCATGACGTCATCGCCGACCCACAAATAGTTTTGCCAAATATTAATAGACCAAGAAAAACATATGATAATAACTATATATTAATATGAATCGGAATTGGTTGAAGGATTTTAAAAAGAAATCTAATTTCATTTTAGACTAGCTGTACACATGACTTCGCTTCGTTTTTAAAACAAAATTAGCCAAGTTACTCCTTATAACATTAGCTATGCGCTAGTGAAAGTCCTATCTAAATTGGTCTAGAGGTTTCAGAGATTATTCGCAACAAACTGACAGAGACAAATATATATATATATATAGATATTTTTTTTGTGTACGTTTATACTTGCATGCATTTAATGAATGCTATTACAAACATAGATTTTAATTTTATTTATATGTAAGTATAATATATTATAAGCAATTGAAGATACTTTAATATTTATAAAATAAATAAATGAAATTGAAATACATTAAGGAATTTAATTAATTGAACAAAGCTTTTATCTCTCCAACTTATTATAATATATATATTTGTTCCATTCGGGATATTTTTTGAAGGTCAATGGCATTTTAAATTTGCTTATCATTAATTAATTGTAATAACAATAACAATAACAATAACCCTTTTAATAAACACATGTAACAAAAAAGAGGGTTAGCAATAACTAAAGAAATAAATACTAAAAGGCATTTTATATATAAAATATTTTTTAAATTTCATTCCATTAAGAACCTTTTTAAGTGACCCCCAAAATAAAAGAATTTAATGCAAGAGTCATTAAACTCTGAATAACGAAAAATATATTTTTTTATTTTAATATATTTTTTATGCATTTATTTATGTTTATTAGAAAAAATATACATATATAAAAATAGAATTGTAAAGGAAGGAAAGGAAAACAATAACAAATCCCAAACTGTATGTATATATATATATATATATATATATATATATATATATATATATATATATATTTGTGTGTGTATATCTGTTTATTCCTACGTAACACGAAATTTGGCTTAGTGACAGCTAATTAACTGAGTCAACATACAGGAAGCTTTTAACTACGGAAAGTTCCCTCATTTACGAGTGAAAACAAAAACTAGTTGGGACTCCCGGTTTTCTTTACTTTTTATATCACCCATGATATCTCTTCCTTAGAGGAGCAAATGAAATACTGGCAACAAGTACTTCTAAGGCTCGCACCTTTCATTTTGATGAACTATTGGTCTAATTAAAAAATACGATCGAAGTAAAAATTTATAAAAAAAGACATCTTATAAATATAAATAAAATTAGTGTCTACTTGTAATTCCAAATTAACAGCTTTTCTAACATGTCAATGTATACGGTATATAAGAAAATCAATTTTTAGAATTTTATTCTGTCTCTCTGTCTGTTTGTTCCGGCAAAATTTTGAAACGGCTGGATCAGCTTGCGTTAATAAATATTTATTCACTATTTATTTATAACTAGCTGCGCACACGACTTCGCTTGCGCGGAGTATGTTCTTAAATAAAAGTAGCAAAGTTACTCCTTATCACATAAACTATCCGCCGGTGAAAGTCCTATTAAAATCGGTCAAGCCGTTTCAGAGATTACTGGGAACAAACAGACAGACAGATATTTTTTTCTACGTACCGAATTTCCTTTCATATGTATTTAGTGAAAAGCTGTTTATTTGGAATTACAAACGGACACTTCAACTTTATTTATATGTATAGATTTAAATACTCTTATCATAATTCATTAAAACCTTATATAACTTAATATAACGCAATAACAACATAAAATAATAAAAAATTTCAACAAATTGATAAATCATATTTATGCGTTTAATAATTGTTACATTATGTATCTTGTCACGATGTTCGTTTAATCTCAACCACTGAACCGATTTCGTTGAAATTTTGTAAATTTGTATGGTTTGGTTCAAATAACTAAATTGGATAGTTTTTATTTCGATTAATAATCCAAAACTTATGTTTTTTATTCACTTAAGTTCTATAAGTTTCCAATAGATGGCGATGTTAATTAATTTTAATTGAGGTAAGACAGTTTATGGCAGTATAACAGCAGACGTAGCCGCTGGCAACAGCCAGTCAGAATATATATGAAAAACCATATCATAATATAATATAATTATTAATAATTATAATATTTAAATGGCCTTTATGTTAAATACTTTATCATACTATATGTTATTAAGTGAGATTAAGATCTTATCTTTATCTTATTTATCTTTATCTTTATCTTTATCTTTACATTAATAGTACTTCACTCATTCACGGTGAAACATAACGTATATCGATCCGGAAGGATGAGGGGGTCAAATTTGTTTTGCGTCCCTCTCTTTCACACGTATAGCGCCCTCTCGCAACGCCCTTGACAACGACCCTCCGATTATAATAAGTAGGCCAGCATTTCAGTATTTGTACAATAGGGATAGGAAATATATCGATAATTGATTTTATCGATAATTATCAAACAACCCAGACTATCGTTAAGATATATAATTTAAAAATACAGCAAAACCTTTCCATTTGGCTAAGGGCTATGGGTTTATATATAATAAGTATAACATATCACATAACATAATTACATAACAACATTTAACTATTATTCAATATATATATGTTAAAAACAATTTTATTTATTCAACACACACACAACCCATCAATTATTCATATAACAACACTACGAGTACAAAACTACAATCTATATATATCTATACATATAAAAAAAATTTAAGCATCTGTTTGTAATTCCAAATTAGTTTTTCACTAAATACAAATTAAAGTATAAACGGAACTTGATAAAAAACAATTTAGTATCCGTCTGTCTGTTTGTTCCAGCTGATCTCAGAAACGGATTCATTGATTTTAACACAATTTTCACTTTATAGCTAAAGTTATAAGTAGTAACTTGGGTTTCTTTTATTTAAAAAACATATCCCGAGCTTACAAAGTCGCGTGCACAGCTAGTATACATGTATCAAATAATATCGATACTAACAATGCACATCACTATTTAGGCTTCGCAAACGCCAATTCGGTAAATTGCTTACGGGAAGCGTCGACCTATTTGTAATGTTTGTTTGTCATGAAGTAAACACGAGTCCAAGTTGTATTTTTTTTTATAATCTAATTATTTTAACTTTGATAATATAAAAATAATATAGATGTAATTATTATGAAATAATTTAAAAAAGAAAACATACAAAGTTTATATTATATTTAGGATTATACTGAATTTAATAATCAAATTAATTAAATAAAAAAAAAAATAAGGCATTATATATAATTATAAATACGTAAAGTTTACAAGAACGTCTTTGTTGTGAGAATATCAATGTAAAGGTCCATCCATCCCTATCCCGATTATTTGGGATACGGATGGAAATTGACAATTCTATCACACTTCTATCATTCATCATTAGTAGAGATGTGCTTCTTAGAAATCATTCAGTTGTGAACTTGGAGCATCCCCATACACCTTTGAAACCAACGTTGATTTTGTATTTTGACTGAACGTGACGCCACAGTTCAAAACAAAAAGGCAGAACATTACATAATATGATAAATATTTTACTTTGTATTCAAGGACATTGAAATATCAATATAAATATTTTATTCTATTATGTTCGGTAAATAAATTAATTACCACGTATCGAATTAATAATTTTTTCCTGTGACGTCACAAAAGCAACGTATGCTGATTTCAACGTATTTTCGTCATGATATATCTGGTATGTGGATGCTCGAAAGTTGTAAAAAAACAGTCAAATAAGAAAACTTCGTTATATATATATTTCAGTTAACTTTCCTGAAAACATTGTATTTTACAACAAAAAAAAAATAAAACTAGCTGCGCCCACAGTTTCGTTCGTGCGGAATAAGTTTTAAAAAAAAATAGCCTAAGTCCTTATAATTAAAAGTCCTGTTAAAATCGGTCCATCCGTTTCAGACATTAGACCAGACAGACGGACAGCCAAAAATTATATATATTTTTTAATGCTAGCACCGTATATATTTTCGTATGCATTTAGTGATAAGCTTCTCATTTGGAATAACAAGCAGACCCTTCAATTATATATAAACATATATAAGTATATAAATATATATATACAATATATGTCCCGTTTACGTTACGTTACGAATCTGTCACAAAATGTAATACAAATTAGACTATATCAATTGTAATAAACCCAGATATTGATAACATTAACTATATTATAACTGGATGGACGCCAACAACGAAGATCAATAACATTTTAGATTAAAAATGTACATTTTATACATATTTTAATCTGATATTATATATATGTATACATATAGATATGTGACGATGTTCGTTAGTTCATTTCGACCACTGATCGGATTTCAATGAAACTTTATAGATGTTCATATTTTGTTATTAACAGTCAGGATAGTTTTATCTATATTAATAATTTTCAATTTTTTTTATAATATTTGATGTTTTTTATATATAAATAATTCAGTTTTAAGTTCTATAAGTTTCCAATATGGCGGAGTCAAAAATAACATTTTAATTGATGTAAAATAGTTTATGAAGTTGCAGACGAAGTCGCTACCAACGTGTAGTATACTATAAATTTAATGAAGACTAAATATATATATAAAATCTATTTGTCTTTCCATGTGTGTCTCTAAGTCTTTATTGTTGCAACGTAATAAACTAAGCGATTTTTTAAATATCAAATGAGTATTATTAAAGTAAACAGTATCAATTACAATTATAATATTATAAATATTATTATTGTAAGCAATAAAATCCTTCATTTGATGTTTAATAGTTTCTAGAATCGACTGGCAATTGTCCATTTGGCGTCAAAATTTGTGATTTTCCACCATTCGAAGCGCCAATTAACTGGTAGATTTTATTATACGCGCACCTATACGACTCGTCCACTGGTCCACTGGTCTACTGGTCTATTGGCTGGTAATCAAAACCATTTAACAGGAATAGAACACGATAACAAAAGTTTGGTTGTCGGTTTTGGCCGTAAATAAAGACGTGTTTGTGAAATTGACTTTATTGAGCGAAGTGAGCGGAGCGTTGTACTGGAGACTTTTTACATTCTTTGTCACGAATTGGCTCGAAAACTACTTGACGGAAAATTATGAAACCTTGCAATCAAAAAGACACACATTAGGTGATGGTTTAAAAAAAAATTAAAAATGTCCTCAATCTTTTTTTTTTTTTAAATCATGTCAAAAAACTGATATCCCATTGAAGTTAATGGGAAACGAAGAGTCAATACACTGGGCTCGCTTCGCTCAATATGCAAATGGCACCCGAGATTTAGGGAGCGCAGCGAGTCGAAATTGAGGGTTTGTTGGCGCCCCTAGTTTTTATATCCTTGACTTCGGGAGACTCGTAAAGTGGGTAATATATTTATAAGCTTATACTTTTTTACCTTTCACTCCATGTTACAAATGTTAGTAATTAATAATATTGGTTGTTAGAATATAAGACAATGTGTCCTTGGTTTTTGATTGTTCAGATACATTCTCTACCTTTCACATTATCATTATTACAATCAAAGTCAGGTGAGGTGATGATAGCGAAATGATCTCGTTTTAGCCGAAAATAATTACAATATTACAATCCCTTTTCGATTGAAATTATCCTCAAATAAAGATAAATACACTTAATTGTCAAGATTATAGAATATCTATATATATAAATGAAATTCAAGTGTCTGTTTGTAATACCAAATCAATAGCTTTCACTAAATGCATATGAAAGTATATACTTACATAAAAACAAAAAATCCTGTCTGTCTGTCTGTTTATTCCCGCTAATCTCTAAAACAACTAGACTGATTTTAACAGAACTTTCACTGGTGGATAGCTGGAGCAACTTAACTTTTATTCCAAAAACATCGCGCGAGTGAAGTCGTATGCACAGCTAGTATTCAATATCCATATTTAAATATATAAATGATAACAGTGAATAGTCATACAACTCTTGTGGGTAGATAGTGATTTACGTGTTATTTCATTATTATACCTAAAATATCTCTACTTGAAACACATGTGCGGTCGAATTGGTCTTAAAGTGGAATTTTGGAATATTACAAGACGAGCGGCGATTGAATATAATGAGTAATCAAATATATAATTTCAATAATAAAATGGTTAAAAAATTCAAATTTATTCAAATGACTTTAATAGTGAAGATTGAATAGACATCGAACTAATTTGTTAAATATAGAAACCTTTAAAAAAATAATACATTTTTAGTTACGTGGTTCTTTTAATTTTGTCTCATATATAATTTTTTTTAATATACATTTGACATAGCAAGTTATATTTAAAACTGTATTAATAAAACAGATATATATATATATATTTAAAGTGTACAAGTCCAAAACAAAAAATAATATATTAAAATCATAATTTTCTTAAATAATAATTCAATATAATGTTTATAGCCAAATTACTTTTAACGCAATGATTAACTCTTTCGTAAGTATTTTCAAACTAATTATCTACAAACATTGTTTATTACAAGTGAAATCAATTTCGTATAGCATAACAGACCTTGAATTTAGTTATCAAGAGATCGCTTCAGCTCATATTACTTAGTTAATATAGATAAATACAATTAATTGTGTAAATATATTTTTTGCCTACGATTACGTTTGGAATGTTTTTTTTAAATAGAAGTAGTTTAAGCTACTCTATAACATCAGCTATATGCCAGTGCAAGTCCTGTTAAAATCGGTCCATCCAATTTAGATTAGCCAGACCAAACAAACAGTCACAGTCAGGGAAAAATTATAAAAATAGTTTTTTATAAACAACATATAAGAAGCTGTTAATTTGGAATTACAAACAGGCGCTTCCATTTTATTTATATATATATTCATTCATATAATTCAAATTACCACCGACATGAGCTACTCTGCTGTAAACATCGGCTTCATATTTCATGCATTTATGTATTCACATTCCATTCCATTCCATACTACAACTTAGCGAGTTATCCTATAGCATACGCGACGAACATTTACGGACCTAGAATACCTTGCGGTATCCCTTACCGTTATTTTTATATTTGTTAATAATAATCAATCATTTATTGTTATTAATTTATTATTAATTATTAATTTATTTACTGTTATTAATGAATTCAATGGAGAATTATTATAATACTATAGAAAAGTATTTTACGAAGTGTCAGCACTATGATACCATATTTATCAAAATAAGCCCTTCCGTATAACACTCTTCAACTTAAAATTAATGTAAAGTAAATAATAAACTGATTAATAATATAACTCAGTTCAATAACAATAACAATAACAAAAGCATAAAAGTTACAAAGAGTTCGTAGATAAGTGTTCTTGGAACTCGAATAATGACATTTGTCCTGGAGACTTAACTGGGTCATGGGTCACAATTAGAAAACAATGCGATAGTATGTGTGGCGCGTTAATAAGGGACTCTGTTCACGTTTAAAGGAATATGATAGCTTTGTTATTAAGTTTAAATAGAAATTTAACAAGAGATATGCAATCCATAGAACTGACAAAATAGCATAAAAAGTACTTTTTTTGTCAAGTCAATAATTTAGAATTAATTATGTTTACTTTTAAGATCAATTTAAAAAATGAAGATATTCAAATCTAAGATTGAATATTAAACATTATTGAAATCTAAAATTTTTCATCAAAAATATAACGATCTTATTAGATAGTTATAGATCAGGGCTTCTTAAACTGTGGGTCGCGACCCCCAGGGGGGTCGCGAGACTACTGGAAGGGGCGTCGCAAAGATCTGATACTATGATCATTATATGGAGGAGGGGGTCGTTTAAAATTTCCTAAGCTTGAAGGGGGTCGCTATATAAAAAAGTTTAAGAAACCCTGTTATAGATAATAAATTCAAGTAACTGGTATTCAGTTCGTGTATCGATGAGGAATGAATAATATTCACATAAAACATTAGTTAGTTTCCTTTATAAAATGTATTTTATTTGTTATTCAGTTCAGTTTTTGAAAATCATTATATTTTATAAAGTTGTATATTTTGATAGGATTATCCAAAAAAAATACAATATCATTGCATTTGGAACTTCTTGTTTTGTTTATATTAACAAATATATTATAATACTAACGACGACGACTTCGTTCGAGCTGAATATATTTTTTAAATAAAATAAGCCTAAGACAGAACGAAAAAAAAAAAAGTTATTGCTTTTTTTTTGACTTAAGTACCGCATATACTTTCATAAATATTTAGTGAAATGCTGTTAATTTGGAACTACAAACAGACACTTCAATTTTATTTATATATTTAGATTACTGTGTCTAGAACATTCTTTGTAATAAAAAAATGAGAAGTTTCCATCAATCGATCAATCAATCAATAGCCCTTCAGACGATAAGCCCTAACAAGGAAATAGAGAAATAAACGAGGAAGATCAAATATTATATAACAGATATAAACGTCTGAAGAGGAAAAATATTATATGTATATTTTATTTTACAAAATGGTCAAAATCATTAAAATTAAAGTGTCATAATTAATTACACAAATAAAAAATATATGATAATTATATTTGTAACGAATACTGAAATAAAACAAAAGTAGTAGGTAAATAATATTCCAGAAAGAGGCTTACAAGTGCCTGAAGTATTTAAATATGGTAAGTAATAGAGAGAGAGAGAGATACACCCACTATTTTTCTCTCTTTTCTAATTTTCTTTACCCCTATTTCTCAAGCAACTCATTTGTCCTTGCCAGGTTATGGAAAAAATAAGTTGACAAGATACATGTGTTTACATATCGTTAAAAACAAACGAGTATTACAACTGAGCAATATTTCATCGCAGCACGTGGCACCGACGAGTCGGTAAACAAAATCATAAATCGATATTGGCTTTACCGTATCTATTTTATTAAGAAACATCAATATTTTTCTTTATTTTTATTTATGTCATTATTTTTATATAATACTTTTTTGTGGGTAACCTCATAGTATTTTATATAATACTTGCTGTCACTATGGCTTCGTTCGCGTTAAATATGTTTTTTTTTAATAAAAGCATCCTCAGTTACTCCTTATAATATCAGGTATCCAGTGAAAGTCCTGTTACAATCGGTCCAGCCATTTCAGAGATTTGCCGATACAAACAGACAGACAGAAAATTAAAAAATATATATTCATACGTATATACTTTCATATGTATATAGTGAAAAACTGTTAATTTGGAATTACAAACGGACGCTTCAATTTTATTTATATGAATAGATATTGACAAACTGGAAAATATATTTATGATGCTTATTAACGATTATAAATTAATTTAAATGTATCTGTTTTATCTGTGATGATACGATAGAGATTATCGTAAGTTTTATAGGTTATCTCATAATAACAGTATTAAATTGACTCAAATGATATTCTAATAGTGATAAAATCTAAAAATATATTTATCTTTCTTATAATGGATTACTTTTTCTTACAAATAATTCCACACATGTCAAATTATTCCATTGAATGACATCAGCCGTAGATTATATAAGTGCTATAAAAGATTATAAATTATTTTTCCACCGGAGTAAAAATAAATAAACCTAAAGCTGATAACTATTGTTGTTTAAAACATTAGAAAATATAGTTTTAGTTTCATTAAACTTTTTATTATGCTTCATTCTTTATTTAACTACTGATTATTAAATAAATTATTTTTACCGGCTAAGACGACAGTGACATTTGTTTTTTTTTATTATTTGAAGTTTGAGGCACAAATCAACAATATACATTTTAACTACTTATCAATAAATATTATTTTTACCGAAAAAAAGACAATAACATTTGTTTGTTTTTAATTTAAAGTTTGATGCAGAAATCAACATTATAAGGTTTTACTACTTATAAATAAACATTATTTTTACCGACAAAAGAAACAGTAACATCGATTTATTTATTTTTATAAATTCAAAGTTTGACGCACAAATCAACATTATAAGGTCTTACTACTTAAAAATAAACATTTTTGTTATGGCTAAACGAGAGAGTGAATTTTTTTTTAATTTTTGTTATGGCTAAACGAAAAAGTGTTTTTTTTTTAAATTTAAAGTTGAGGCTCAAATCACCAATATAATTAATATAATTTGTTATAAGTCTGAGGTTTTGTTGTCCATGAAAAATCTAATTTTAAGACTGATTAAATCTTAATAGATTGGCAATGTTGTTATAATGATAATGCATGATGCATGACGCGTGATAAGATTGAGAAGAAATCTGATTTTGGATCTGGTTGGCGAGTAGTTTATAGTAACCTTGGCATTGTTTAACGGAATGCAAGCGATAAGGTTGCGCGAAAAATTTAAAATTCTTTATATGATAAGAGTTATTGCAATCAAAATTAGTTATAGTTTAAAATTAAAAAAAAAGGTTTTTCATTTTTTTGCTTTATAGTGAATGATTGTTTACAGCATAAAATTGAAGCGTAATTTAATTTATAGTAATTTTTTGCTGGCAGTATTTCTAAGTAGGAAGGCGAAGAACTAAAGCTAATGTAATATTAAAAAGCAAAAAGCGGTCAATTTACTTTGGCTTTAAAGAACACAAAACTTAATAAAACAACTCTTATATCAACTTGGATCTTGGCTCTTATTTATTTTATCTTATAACTCGTCTTAAATTTATCATTGTTTACATTAATAACAGTTAATAAAATACGAGACATATAAAGCATCATCCTTCACAACATTACAACGATAATATATTTTACAAACAGATTTTATTTACTAGCTGTACCATTCTAATTGCACGTCATAATTTTTGTAGTTATCTGTTGCTTTTGCCTCAGAAACACAAACAAAATTGCAAATACGTTACATTTTTAAACTCTTCCTCTAAACGTGGCGTGTAAGAGAAATGTGCATTGAATCGATTCCAATCATACGAAAGATCGATAAGATAAGATAAGATAGATAAGATAACAACCATCTGTAACCGGTTGTATATCTTGTCATAATTTGAGCTCAATCGTTGCAGTTATTAGTGTACACAAACAAACATAACATTTTTGTATATATAGAGATATAACGATGTTTGAAGGAAAATGCACCAAGGCCGATACACATTAATATTTGAAAGAGGTAAACATTGAAACTAAATATAATAATTGCGTAATAAAGTATACAGACCGCAATTTAAACGACCACAAATGAGCTTATGTATATATATATTTATATATATATAATATGTTATTCAACACATTTTTAAAACCGGTATTGTTATTTTTTAATTATAAGCACATTAATTATTAATCCGACTCCATTATGAAATACATTGCATAATAATTAAATACGATCAAGTAACGTATAATTACTTATTATAAACCACTGACTTCTATATCATCATACATTATATACAAGACATGTTACATTATAATTACGATTACGATACTATGTTTAATGGATTGTTTTTGTAGTTATTTCTACATATATAACCTCCTTATGTACACTGATGTCCCGGTACATGGTATTGGTGTTTTATCAATAGTATATAACCTCCTTATGTACACTGATGTCCCGGTACATGGTATGGGTGTTTTATCAATAGTATATAACCTCCTTATGTACACTGATGTCCCGGTACATGGTATTGGTGTTTTATCAATAGTATATAACCTCCTTATGTACACTGATGTCCCGGTACATGGTATTGGTGTTTTATCAATAGTATATAACCTCCTTATGTACACTGATGTCCCGGTACATGGTATTGGTGTTTTATCAATAGTATATAACCTCCTTATGTACACTGATGTCCCGGTACATGGTATTGGTGTTTTATCAATAGTATATAACCTCCTTATGTACACTGATGTCCCGGTACATGGTATGGGTGTTTTATCAATAGTATATAACCTCCTTAAGTACACTGATGTCCCGGTACATGGTATGGGTGTTTTATCAATAGTGTATAACCTCCTTATGTACACTGATGTCCCGGTACATGGTATTGGTGTTTTATCAATAGTGTATAACCTCCTTATGTACACTGATGTCCCGGTACATGGTATGGGTGTTTTATCAATAGTGTATAACCTCCTTATGTACACTGATGTCCCGGTACATGGTATTGGTGTTTTATCAATAGTGTATAACCTCCTTATGTACACTGATGTCCCGGTACATGGTATGGGTGTTTTATCAATAGTATATAACCTCCTTATGTACACTGATGTCCTAGTATCTTACCGGTTTTAAAAACAAAAATAAAGAAATTGAAATACCAAACCAAAAGAAACTTTAAAATTAATTCAATTAAAGCCATTTCTTAATTGATTTAATTAATATCAAGAATCAATTTATATGTAATAAATGCCGTGAGATAAAGGGAACTTGTGATCTTGAATGGGTTTTTGTCAGGGAAGTGTTCGTTTCTTGGAACTTTAGATAGAGCATTTGAAACAGAGACAACGTTAGTCTGAATCATCTCTTATAATCTTCCTTGAAAAATTAAATAAAAAAAAAATACATATATTTTAAAGACAATAATTATAGACAAACATTTTTATTTTATTTTTAAAATTTATGTAGACTATATATTTATTTATATTAAACATATAACAAACCTTTTTAAATTGTATTTATTTAAAATTCATAACTGAGAATATATAGCAAATCTTTTTATTCTTATATTTTTTCAAAACACAAAGTCACATAATAAACCTTTTTTGTCCGTTTTTTATTTATTTAAAAAGTTAATACGTCAAGTACAAAGTTTTTCCTCTATATAATGTAGGGCTTGCATCATCTGTGGTTTCAATGGTATGTTAGGACCGTTAGCAATAATTACCGCCCTTCTAGGTATACCAATTAAAACATTTAATTATATAAAGTAAAAAAATATTAATAAAAAACTGTTTTATTTTAATCTGTGTTATTATATTTTGACAGTTCCAAATTCAATGACACGGTAAAATTTCACGCATTTAGAAAAGTATTTGACCTTGTCAGTTTGAAATGTAAACATTCTACTAAAATGCAATAAAAAAAAAGGTTAAAAAAAGTTAATATATCTTTATTTTATTTAACTAATGCATTACATACTCATAATATCAACCAGGAAGTCTTCAATGACTTTTCCGGTATCGTTGAATGTGCTTTGAATTACAAGTTCAAATACCGACTATATCTTTATATTATATATATATAAAATAAACATAGATAGACAGTTTATATATAATTTATTTATTAATCCATCTGAACGATTAATTTGGACGTTCAACAAGCTAACAGAGAACTATTAAAAGGACTAAGAAACTCTATAACTAAGAAATATATATTAAAATAGTATAAAGTACAAAAGCAGTAAATATTATTAATCAATAAAACACTCGTAAAAGGTAAAGGGACAAAGCCTTTGTTGGTCGAGGAAGTGTCACGAGGTTGACACACTCGATAAAATGGTGAGGTAACAAGAAATTATATATTATAAATAAACAAAAGATATATATCTTATAACGATGGAAGATTCGTTTGTTTGTTTGTAGAGTGTTTGATCGTTACTAGTTATTTTTTTTATGTACAGGCCATAAGATTTCGTATGATTTTGATTATGTTTTTAGTTTTTATATGACAAACTAAAACACTGAACCTCGTATCCAAGTTTAATACATACATGCTTGCATACACACATACATACATACATAGAAATATGATATGATATACATGTTTTTATGTTTAAAAGTTTTTGTATGACACTCATAACTCATTTCTCCAATCCGCTTCTGGTACACGGAAATGATTTAGGACAACGGAGATCTTAATGTTTGTGCCAAGATCAATGGAAACTTGCTGATGAAAAGATAAATAATCTAAGAATAATTCCTTTAAGACGTGAATGTTTCATAGTAGAAAAGGAAGAAGAAGAAACGAGAAGAATTAAAGAAGTAATAAGAAAAAAGTCAAAAATTTTGCTGAATAAACACATTTATATATGATTAAAGTTAAAAGAAAATATTTTATTTTCAATCATGAAAAATTAATAACTCTCAGAGGTCGAATATCTATTTGAGACAATGAACTTCGGGGTCGTATTTAACCCATTGATATTGAGATCGTTTATTGGCACCGGTGATTGAAGAAACAGATTGGTATATCAATTTATAATTGCAAAAATTGCAACAGGTTTTACTTATAATTTTGACCTTCAGATCACTGCCGGCATATTAATATTAACAAAAAAAAATGTGAAGACTCAATATATAATGCAATAATACAATTTTTGTATTTATATTACATCGCTAAACATTATCAAAATCTGTCCACTAACTAATTTTTGAGTGACGCGAAGTAAAATATATATATAATTGATTGATTTTTCAATATTTAGGGAACAATTTAGTTTTGTTACTGTTATATTATAGATTTTACTAACATAGTGGGAAATATTGAGTTAATTGGTTTAATAAATTTATTAGTTATTATAAGTATATTGGTAGATTTAAACGTAAAAATATTGCTGCCAATAACCGGTAAAAATATCTTAAATATATAAAATATATAAAAATATACATGTAAAAAATCTTGTGTATGAACTGAATGACATTGTGTTTCATTTGAGATCTATCTTATCTTTGTAAAGATAAGTATGAGATAATCTTTGTTATTTGTTAACTAAAATAAATAAAGTTATTTGTGTCACCTTCAAGTACTTCCGGGATTTAATAGTAGTGTTATTTCTCTGTCATATATATTAAATCTGGGACGATTTTTTTATTTTCAATAAAGGAAAAAAATTAAATATTTTAATGTATATCTGTGTATTCGTAAGAAATGTCACCTGAAGGTTAGGCATGACATCAAAACACTAATAATCAATTATGTTTTACTCTGTATGTCTGTTTGTCTGAATTCATTTATTTGTTTCGCTATCAAAGATATTTAAACCGCTTTTGAAAGACAACTATTTCAAGTGAGCATCTCACTTAAATAATAATAATAATATTATATATATATATATATAAGTATAAGTTTCAAGTACAACTATCATTTTTAAAATCGCTCTATCAAATAAAAGGACATAACTTAAACACGTTACACATATATTGCATTAACTTAATTATTATCTATGTACTGGGCCGGATTCGGAAATCTGGAGGCCCTGGAAGACTTGGGGCTGTAAAGATTTTTTTTCTATAAAATCTTTAACAAAATTATTGTCAGCAAATGATGGAATACAATTTATTATACACTAAATTTCTGCGTTAAATTATAGAACTGAACTGAGCTGATGATGGAAAATTACAATCAGGGCTCTCTGATATATATATATATATATACATATATATATATGTATATATATTTCAATATTATTATGTTTATGCAAGTATTATTATTAAAATGCAAAAAAAAATGTTTAGAAAGACTTAAAAGACCCGTCAAAATTTCGAAATATTTTATCTTTATGTGGATCCTCCCCTAAATCCGGACATGTATGTATAAAATATTAAAAAAAAACCTTGACGTCATTAGCATTAGAGGAATAATTAAAAAACACATTAATCATACAATAAGTTCATTAAACTTTCGGCGTCAGACTGTCTCGCTGTCAGCACTATTAATAGCTTGCCTTTTTTTGACAACAAAAAATAATTTGCGTAATTAAAACGGACGATCATATTGGGTTCCATTGTCACAAAAACCATACATGCTAGGGTTGGCACCCAATTTTTTTTTTACGATATTTTCTTACATATCTTTAAATTTGTACAAATATCTGATTTAGTTTATTATATTATCGTTTTAGAATAATTAAATATATATAATGTGTATCATAATGACAACCCTGTCTGTATTTTCTAATAAGAACCAATTGTGAGGTTGATGCCCTTATTCGTATCCTATAGGGCGTTACAAATTACTTTAAGCTTAGTACACACTGCAAATTATCAATAATGCTATAAGATATAGTCTACATAAACGAGCAAAATTGTACATATTGATTTATATTCACAATTTTTTTTTTGAATAATTAATTGTTAATTTTGTATCTTCATTTTAATATAAAGAAGTTCTTATCTCATCGCATGTAATGTAGAACACGCCTAACATCAAAGACACGCCGCTGAAAGAGATAATTTCAACTTAAATAGGATGGGTCAATGACCTTTCACTAACAAATTTTATTTTCATAAAGACTTACTTCACCTATTACTGCTAGAAAATTCTGAAATTGAATGAATGAATGAACTTTAGAATGATTGGATCGATTTGTTGAGATTACATTTAGTATTATAATTAGTATTATATAATTTTCACAGGTGGCGCTGTAGTATTTTTTTTATTACTAATATATATTTTATATTCATAAGTTATTTTCATAGTATTTTGTTAATTTAGTTTTGTGGTATTAGGATTAAATTATTAACTTACTTCCCGTGACTTCACCTGTCTCTTAGCTCTCCCATACACAAGTGTCTGTTTGTAATTTCAAATTAACAGCTTATCACTTACGCTTATGAAAGTACATATATACGGTATTAAAATTTAAAAAAAAAACTATTTTTTTTAATTTTCTCGGACGTCAGTCTGTCTGTTTAGTCCGGCTAATCTCTGAAATAGCAGCCCGATTTTAAGATGACTTCTCACTGACGGACTGATATTTTAAGGAGTAACTGTGGCTACGTTTATCAAAAAAAACATATTCACCTCGAACGAAGTCGAGTGCAAAGCCATCTAATAAAAAAATTAACTTTATTCCAGTTAAAAATACGAGTAAAATATGAATTCTAACAAGCGATACTAGTGTTTTTATAATAACGTGAGTCAAACGGTCCGTCCGTCAACCTTTGCTCCACTTATCAAACTTAACATAATTATATATACGTCTAAATATTGACTTACACTCGTACTACTAGTAAAAAAACAACAATTATATATATAATATAACTGAGCGGAGCGAGCGAAGCGCTCTATGTGAGACTTTTTGAATCCCATGTCCGGGGTTGGCGTGAAAACGTGTTTACCGATTTTCATGAAATTTTGCACATTTATAGCGATGGTTTATAAAAAAAAATGAAAAAAACTTCATGTCTTTGAGCAGTAATCACCGAAAAATGACAGTCCCACAGACTTCAATGTAAAAAAAAAACGCTATGTGATATTTGATTATTCCATATTTTTGCCGGTCGGTTTCAGCTTTGAACGCTGAATTGAAGATGGTTTACTCGCTTCGCTCAATTCGCCGAACTCTACCGAGATTTTGCGAGCGCAAGTCAAAATCTAGGTCCGGTTCGCGCCGCTAGTGTTATGAAATGTTCTAGACGATTCATACACACACACATACATACATATATAGTGTATTATATTTTAACGCATACATATACATCTGATCTTAATATAATATCAAATTAACAAATTAAATTTTAATCCGTGTAACAGACGATATTACAGTATAAACAAATGATATTATCTGTTGAATTGACATTAAGCGAGGTGTACACGTTTGATTGACACAAAGGTAAACACACACCACACCACACCACCTAGCAGAAATAATTAAATGCGATAAATTATATAGTCCAAGGTAACATTGTTATTCCAAGGAATCTTGTTTATTGTTTTATTATTTCCAGTTAGTAATATTACGATCGTTTAAATATGATTATAATTTTATTTAGTGTGGTCTAGACTTAATTCCAGTAATTACCTTATACTATTAATGCAGTCTTTATCTTACCTGTAATAAGAAAAAATATTATTTATATGATGAATATATATATATAAGTTAATCAAGAAGACCCAAAAAAGTTTTTCCAAATAAATTAAGTGTTAATATCAATCTGACGTCATCTATACATCTATCAATATATATAAATATATATATATATATATATATATGTCTGTTTGTAATTACAAATTAACAGCTTTTCACTAAATACATATAAAAGTAAATATACGGTATTTGCATAAAAAAATATATATATCTATCTGTTTGTTCCGGCTAATCTTTGAAACGGCTTAACCGATTTTAACAGTACTTTTACTGATGAATAGCTAATGTTATAAGGAGTAACTTAGGCTACTTTTATTTAAAAAAAATATTCGATCGATTAAAGTCGTGGGCACAGCTAGTATATAATAAAATTGAAATGTTTTATTATCTGAAAATCATTTAGCACGATGCTAACATTGTACGTATTCGAAATCACAAGTCCCGAGTTCAATTCCCAGCTGTGTAAACAATTCTCGTTCAGGTCAAACACGTGACGAGAAAGACTAACTAAGAAAATATATATACATTACCTAAATCACCCATAATATAGATTAAATACCCATTCTAAATGAATTAACATATAAATATTCAATATAATTCATTTAACATCTGTCATCTCGGTCTAATCTCCGTTCATCTCTCTCTATCTCTTATCCACATGTCACGTGTTAATAAAACAGACTGATAACGCTAATTGAATTAAAAATCATTGAAAAACAGACGCCAAGGTCGTTTACGTAAACGTATGTAATATTATAATTAAACAATTTTGTCTGAAACAATAAATGAGCAGATGAAATTGTAATATCAATAGTTTAGTTTCAAAAGAACAATTTTAATGAAATAGTGTGAATATAATTTGAATTTATACTACTACAGCTAAGGGAATGCCTAAGGGTACGTAGTTAGGTCCTCTTCCCATTCCAATATACATCACTGACAGAAGACAATTAACAAAACAAATAAAGAATTATTATTGGACCATTTCGGTTATTCTCCATAGATCTATCTCTCCTAATCTCACTTTTGAACCGAGGTCAACGACCTTTCATTACCACAATATATGAAAAAAAAACTTTGATTATGATGTTTGAATATTTATAAGATTGATGACATTGATTATAGAAATGTATAATTAAATAAGATAATATTATCTTTATATTCATAAATATATATATATATATATATATATATATATACACTGACTCTTGCTTACGACTTCACTTGCTCGGTAGTATAACCGAATAAACTTAAAAACTAGGGGCGCCAACAGACCATCAATTTCGACTCGCTGCGCTCGCGAAATCTCGGGTGCCTTTTGCATATTGAGCGAAGCGAGCCCAGTTTAATGACTCATAGTTTCCCATTGACTTCAATGGGATATCAGGTTTTCGGACATTTTTTTTAAATCATCACTTAATGTGTGTCTTTTTAATTGCAAAATTTCATAATTTTCCGTCAAGCAGTTTTCGAGCCTATTCGTGACAAAGAATGTGAAAAAGTCTCCAGTAGAGCGCTCCGCTCAATTAAGATACATATTTGATTTATAGATAAAATCATACATTCAATATAGCATGAGAAACGAACGCACGGATCGACAGTTTTTTTACAACATTTACAATGTACAAATTTATTCTTATTAATATTTTATTATATATATATTTATATCTTTACTGAGAGATTATACGTACACAAGTTTTTTGCAAGCAGCCATAAAAAAAATTATAATTCATTATCTAAGCTGATTCATATATAATTATTATTTACCACTAGCTGTACCGACGACTTCACTCGCCTGGAAAATATTTTTTTTTTAAGTAGCCAAGTTACTCTTTATACCATCAGCTATCAAGTGAAAGTCCTGTTAGTTGATAAACAGACAGACAGAGACAAACTTTAAAAAACTATTTTTTTAAACTACCGTACATACTGATTGATATGCATTTAGTGAAAAGCTGTTAATTTGGAATTACAAACGGACACTTCAATTTTATTTATATGTATAGTTTTCTATTATAAGGTATTTAATTTCGGTGTCTCGCAGTTTATTGACCCAGTTATCATTAAATATAATAAGCAAGTTAAAACGAAGTGTTTACAATAATTTTGTTTACATAATTATTACACTTTATGCAAAATTATACATTAATTAACGATAATTATAATATGACTATGCTGTTTATATAAATATACATACTAGCTGTTGTCAGCGACTTCGTCTGCTACTGCTACTTCAAAAACTATTTTACATCAATTAGAGAATTTTGTTCACAATCGAAATAAAAACTATCCTATCCTTTAAATTAGACATAACAATAGATATATATAATTAATTGAAATCGGTTCAATGGTCGAGATTAGCGCAAACGAACATCGTGACACGAGATTTATATATATATATATATATATATATATATATATATATATATATATATATATATATCGTAAAAGATAAGGGGTGAGAATATCCACGGGTGAGTTAATAATTATATAATGTGCATATTTATTTTCACACTATTTTCAAACGGGAAATCTTGTTTGTAATAAAACTTGTAACAAAATTTTAAAATAACATCAAAAAGAAACTACATTTTTATGTATGTGTAATTTAATTATCAACTTAAAATGGCCGACCGGAAAATGGCGCGAATGTTGGAAGATTAATTTTAATGCATATACGAAAATGTGGTTAGTTGTTAATATTATTATTATATAATTTAATATTTATCTAAATTATTATTATTATTTAATTAAAATGAAAATCGAGACTAAATAACACGTAGAACCAAACCATAGATAATATTGTAATTAAAAAGTTACATAATAATGTGTTGTTTGTGAATTATTTTAAAGGGCAGTGGGTTATATCTTATAAGGTGTTCTTTTGATAACAGCTGTAATGTCACAACGCCTTATCATTATTTTAATTAGCATGTTAATTAGCAAATTTAATGTATTCATTTATTATTATGTTTTTATATTTTTCGAATACATTTTTTTTTAATTTTTTTGTTAGTTGTAAAACTCTTACATAAAATATAATTAAAATAGTTTTTTTAAATATAAAGATTATTAGGATGTGACCTGAGTTCAAATTTACGTAATAATATAAAGAAATAATATCAATGCATTATAATCAAAATATTAAAGGCACCAAAAGTCTGGAGGAACTAACAAAAATAACAACCAAAAAAATTACTCCATGAGACATTAACGAAAAAACATTATACGATTTTGATGATTATTTCTTAATAATAAGGGTGATAATCGTTTCACCCTATATTGTGCCAGGTTCCCGGACTACAGAACCTGTTCTTATGCGTGCCTTTCACCCGAGTTTTTTCGTGTAATCATAAGGAAAAAACTGGAATGGATAGCGTGAATTTACCGTATTAAAAATAATTATTCGACCTACCCTTTTATTAAACCTCTGGCATTATAAGTATAAACCTTTGCGGCCTATAAAAAAAAACTTTAAATGTCACATGTCAAAATATATCAAGAATAAAAAATAGTATTTTAATTTTTAAACGACTTGTGTATTTAAAATAATCGATCACCAAACTGCGTGAAGGCCGACATAATATTTGTCGCTGTTTTATATTACTATCATGTTGACGCCAACAAACAAACACATAACTCATGTCCGCTCTATTAGTAGGGCTGTCAATAACGTTTAACATACAATATTATATGTAAAGCTTTTAGTTATGAAAACATACCAAACCAGGCTGGATTTGAGGAGGAGCAAGTGCCCCTCCCCCCCCCCTCTTTCTCAAGGAGCATTTGACTTTGACAAATACATATTTTTTTTATCGTCATTAAAATAACTTTATCGCAGGTATTCAATATGAGTATTTAACACAAGAACAGTTTTACGTGAAACAAACACATTAAATATATATAATGAAAATAAACAAGAAGAAAATTCATAAATTCGATTATTTAATTAAAATAAAAAAATAAACAAAACATTTTTTACATACAAATAAAGATAGGTCATTATTATCCTAGAGATGAATTATTATGGATAATGGGGCTCTTGCTCCTCTAGTCTGACAAAATGTATTAAAGTTAGCCTGAGTCTACTAAGAGACTGCTAATCATGTTTGTCATAGAACGAGCATGTGTGTCACGGTGTGTGCATGTGTGAGTGAGCATGTCTTCTATGCACCTTTATTTGTTATATTACATATCTTATCACAAGCACAAATAAGGAAGGGTAGATACTTAAAATCTGCCAGCCCTACTATTTTTATGTACACACAGACCACATGACATATTATTATGTTTATATGATCGCATGTTATAGGACTATAAATTATTTAAGACAATTTTGTTCGTCATATATATACCGTACATACAATGTAATTTAAAACACCGGAATATTTGATAATTAATATAAAATAATTATAGAATTAAAAAAATCATTAATGTATGTATTTTATTAATAGATTTTAATAATGTTAAAATGACATCAACGTTAGAACGGTATTCTAGAGACCTCGATAGTTTATAATATACGCTTCCGCAAAACGCCCGCATTTGATAATAACATATTTAAATCGTACTACAATGCAACTGTTTTCAACAAAGTTAATTTACATTTTGACACAAACATCACTACATACTGTTATATTATGTAAAATTCTTTATAAAATACCTTTTCTCCTTCCGAAAGGACCGCAAAATGAGTTCCCTTTGCCAATTATATTGTCATCAATATATTTAATCAGTTTCCCGACATCCTGTTTCATTTCCCTGGACGCGGTCCATCTGGAAGGTAGATCTTCTTGCATGGATTCAGATTTTCCTTTTGTACCTCTAGATTTTTTTAAAACACTCGTCATATTCACAAAACACCTCAATTTTTATATATACACTTTTATATTAATTATAAATCACTCAAAACGATATTGTTTACGTTTTTAAAACTCACAATGCCTTTTTATCGAACGAACGTCCGCACTTAACGAAGGCCGAAGCTATAATGCCAGAGCCGTGTTTGAGTTTGTACTATTACGTTACGATCGTACTGTAGTCGTACTACGCATATTGCAATTTCTGTGTTGCTATGCTTGAAAAATAACTTCTATTTAGTAGAAATTAATAAGAATTTGATAATTTTTATTATTTATTATTATATTCATAACTAACAATAAAAATATAGCTGCTCTATATTTTAGTTAATTTAGATATTTCAATTTGTTTAAGTAGGTTTAGAAGTGAGTTCAAAAAATATAATTTATTAGATAATGCAGCTTACAGGAAAAAGATAAGCCTTGCTAAAGGTAAAGAAAAATAAAAGAAAATAACTGTAATGTTCAGTTATTTTCACATTTGTCACAAGATATTACGTTACCATGACAATAGAGATTGTTAAATCATTAAGTTTAAGCATTTATTACTTATTTCGTATCATTTACATTATTGGGAAGGGTCTTTGGAAGCTGTGATCATGTTGAAGATGCAGATAGCAAACGCTCAGGACCGTAAGGAGGCGCAGAATAGAGAGAGAAGGAGGCAATGCGAGCTGGAGAGGAGATCACGCATATTTAATGCTAGAAATAGGAAAATTGGTGTATGTCAGGACAATTTTTTTATAACACGAGCTTTTTCTTCGGCTTTGCTCGATCGTAATACTACATTGTGTGCTAACTTTTCTCGCGCCTTTATCAGCGTCTATTTATACAAATACAGAAAAGCTGATTGATTTTTTTACTATATATTAAAGCGTTTACCGACGTCATACCTTAAATTATTCACTTTTTAGTATATAGTAATTTTTATCAAGATCGGTCAAAGAGATCTTGTGTTATAGAAATAGAGACAGACAGACAAGAATAGTGAAATCCGAATATAATCCTAATTTGACCAACAATTCAGATATTAATCAAATTTACTAATTTACTACCACTACTACTATACTATTACTACTACATAAATCTATTGACATTTATTTAGTATCTAACATAGAAAACAGCAAGTTGATAAATGACTCTTGATTAACTTAATTATGATCGTACTTTATAATAATATAATAATAATAATATTCTTTGCACATCCTCAAAAAGTAATAAAAACACATAGTAACAGCAAGAAAAAAAAGACACAAAAAAAAATGTACAAAAGGCGAACTTATCGCTAATAAGCGATCTCTTCCAGGTAACCCCAATGTTATGTTATCTTCTTTTACTTAATAATAATGTATCCTTAACATTGATATTACTAAAAAATATTTAAAATATATTTAAATGTATATAAATATATATATATACATATATATATATATATATATATATATATATATATATATATATATATATATATATATATATATATATATATATATATATATATATGTAATTACAGGTTGATGTACCATTCCTGGAGCGTCAAGTGGCTGAGAAACGAGCTGAACAAGATGAGCAGGAACGGAAGAATTTGGCATTCGCCAAGCAGATGATAAAAGACAGCAACCTGGCTGTTGTTCTAGAAGCAAGGGAGAAAGAGGTATACCTCTCTCATCTTATTAACAATGTCTTCTCAACCTTTTATAATATTGCAATAATCTTTGTAAGAATATTTCAATTACATAGTACAAACAAAATTCTTTACAACTTCGTTTGCTCAAAATATGTTTTTTTTTAAATAAAAGTACATCAGCTATCCAATGAAAGTTATATTAAAATAGGTCCAGCCGTTACAGAGACTATCCAAAACAAAAAGACAGAAAAGTTAGACATAATTTTATTATGTAAGTTATTATATATTTTCATATGCATTTAATGAAAAACTGTTAATTTGTAATTACAAACGGACACTTCTATTTTATTTATATGTATAGATTAAGAAGTAACAAATGAGTTTTTGTTATTGTGGTATAACTGTACCTAATGTGTAAATTTAAAAACTATGTATTGTTTATATACAAATAAACAAAGTCTCTTATCCCCGACGTGATAAAGCTGTAAACAGGGCCGTCTTTCACCTATTACAGACCCTGGGCACATTGTATAATGGGGCCTATTGTAAAGCACTTTTACAATACACAAAACATTTTTTTGTCTATAATCTTTGACAGGATCTACAATATTTCACAAAAATCTAGATGCTTTCAGCTACATACCCAGATTTATGCTTGTAGGTATTTCAGAAAGCTATCTTATTATCTATCTATCGTTTGGTGATTGAGTAAGGACTAGGGACCCTAATCATCGCGGGGCCCTGCGTTGCGCCCGGGGCTGCGTTATAAAAAAGGGTCGGACTATAGAGTATGTAGAATTAAGAGTTACGAGTAAGACTTCGAGTAACTCACCAGATTCGTCCCAAGCGCACGCTGGGTAGAGCCAGTGTATGGTCATAACATATTGTGGTGTTTACATTTATTACAAATCCAAATCAAGCAAACGGTAAATTGAAAATATATATAGTTGGAAATGCATTGCCAGCTTTGTGGAATGCGGGAGTGGTGAAGAACAAAACACGGAGGGCTAGAGACTGCTTGGCTTACGCTCTCTTACTTAACAACAAAAGCCGCCTATTCAATCAAAGAGTTATTTTACTTCTGTTGCACCAACACAAATAGAATCAAATGAGTATAGTTTGATTCTACCACCTAAAAGATATTTTGTAATAAAGTTTTTTGCTCTTCACTATTTTATCCTACATCATTTTACCCAGGAACGTCGTCGTATCGGTGTGGAAATCGACGAATTTCGTCAGAAGTACCAACGCAAGGAGGACAGTCGGGAGTTTGACTTAAACAACCCCGACGTGCTGAAGATGCAGCTCCCACCTCGAGCGTCCGACGGCGAGCCTGTCGGCATGTCCAGTGCTCAGAAGTAAATTAATTTGTAACAAAATAACAAGTTTAAAAAGTTCTTCATTATTGCTAATATTCAATTCATTCGAAATATCTTTATTCAAATAGGCATTCACGCGCACTTTTTACTCTTTTATTACATTAATAAGGTCAGTGTAGAGAGTGAGTAAGCAACTCGGGATGATCCTCTGCTGAGAAGAGACGGGCAAAAACTCAACAGATGCTTTTTTAAATGAAATTTAACAATTTTTGATGTTTATTATAATATCAACCCTTTAAATGAGTTAACAGCCTAAGTTCTACACATTATCTGTAATTACTCGTGTTTATTAAATCGGAATTTGCGCGACTAGTTTCATAACCATTCGTTGTCCTTACATGAGCTTGGAGCTTGGCGTAATAGCAAAACCAGTTTAAATATAAAAGTACACAATTTTTTAATATAATTTATTATATTAATCACTTATTTATTGCAAACCTCAAATTGGTGTTAATCTTATTCATTTCTTAGGTTTGAAGGCGAAGACCTGGAATACGAAGAGCGGAAGAAGATAATGGCGGCGCAGAAGAACGCGTGGCTCGAGCAGCAGGTGCAGGAGCGGAAAGCGGCTGAAGACGAGAGGAATAAAGCCGAAGCGGCCTATATGGTACTGTATATGATAAATATATAAAAATTGGGAAAAGTTCCGACAATCTCTGATAATATTAGGGTTCCATCAACCGTTTCTGTTGTTATTCGTTTAGCCATTCTTTATTATAATTTGTGTAAAGTAAAGAACAAAACAAACAGACAAACAAACGTCACTTGTAAGCAATCCTTAAAGAACAGTTGGATTATATAGACCACTGGTTCATCACATCAATCTTCTGTTTTCGATTTTCTTTTACGAATACCATTTTTTGCAATGGCAAAATTTCTAACGAATACCCGCCAGCTAAAACGGTAATGACCGCATTGTTTTTGGAATTACCCGGTAGTGTAGATAACGTTGCTATTTTTAAGACTATCCACAAAAAAACTAACGGCTCCTCTCATCGCCGCAATAAGGTGCACCGGGATATTTTTCGCCCTTACCGTGAGCAAGGGCTGTCCCGCCTAATATAAAGGTGCCCTGAGTAAATTAGAGCACTCTCAGGTCGCAGCCCTATAATATTTGATGAAGGTCCCATAGGGCTTCGACCCTCTTAGGAAACCTGGTCAATTGTCTACAATACCAGCTCTACCATTACAATATTTACAACCACTATTTTTACTTTTTTTTTTTTAATCTCACAATTCTTAATTTGAATTAATATTGTCATGCGGTTGAGACTTAGAATAGAACTGTCTCATGTCTTCTCAAGGGTGCTATAATATATAGTGGTTGAGCAGCAGGAAGAAAAATTCAAGTGGATAACATCATACACCACTTCTCTAAAAGATAGTAGTGGTAATCTGACCAAAATACTTTTCCAAAGATTTACTTTACCGGTAGAAACTCCTAAAGTTTTTTGCCAGAACTCTGACAAGAGAAATAGTCGTATCTAATAGAAATAGTAATTGTCACGAGCATGTAGTGTGGGAGACATGAAAAGTATATAATAAGAAGACTTAACTATGAATGTGGAATGTTATAAGAGACTGACCGAAGAAGACATTAATATGTGCGTGAAAAATTATATGGCTAAGAACCAAGTCTACTAAGATGATGTAAGATTGAAGAGTGTGGAAGAAATTGCCTTTTGAAATAATTGGGACGGATTTTTTTAAAATAATTAACTTTGAACCAGATATGTTCCATATACAAATATGAATATCAATTAGGCTCGCAATATTTAATCTATCAATTCGTCATATAAGGTACTTTCTATCTTATTTCTTATATGCTGCAGATGGCAATTAAGGCGAGAGACGCACGTGCTGGGGAGCTGGATAAGCTGGAACGAGAGTGCCGTTATCGTCTGGGACAAGCCAACCTGAGATACAATGAGGCATTGGTATGATACTAACTATCTTAAATGTGTATTTTATCAATAGTTTATCTGTATTCATTTGTTTTAAATATAAGATTATTAGGACTTTTATTTCAGAGCAAATTCTGAATAAGTTGAAAGTTTATTTTATTTAATATGTCTTGATATTTTTTAAATAAAAATGCATAGTAGGGAAAATATCCCTTCTATAATGACAGAGTAAGCCTTATCTAAACCTCGCTTATCTATCCACCAGCTGTACAATTATACAAGTATGATATTTATTTATATTTCAAGATAAACATATTGCATAATAAATCTTGCTTTGTGTGCCTTCTCAACTATTACAACAATTAGATAACAAAAAATCTGAAAATGCGCAAGAAAACAAATTACAGACGTACTAGTATTATGTATTAAATCCACATAAAAATTAATATTATTGGCTTAATACTGGATAATGCAAAAAGCATAACTTTTTGGATCTTGTACTTTCTTGTTTGACGGTCACGGGTACAAATAATAAAAGTACGAACCTTTAAAACATCATAACAGAGTTGTTTACTAATTGGTTCAGTAGTTTTATAGTTCGATTACATACAAACGCATCTCCCTCCCTTTAATGTATAATTACCTAAAATTAAACAAGTAATTAAAATTAACTAATTTTTTAATTTAAATTGGACTATTATTTTATAATTCCAGGCAGCCGAAAAGAAGCAACTGGAACAGATAATGAAAGAACAGGAGGAAGCAGACAATGCAGCGGAGATGTATAACAATTTAACATCAGATATGCTCACTGAGAACCCAGATGTTGCCAAGAGCGCGCTGGGAAAGAATAGGTAAGAAGAACTTAAGAGAAGATACTCTTTTATATTTGGTCTTGCTTCCTAAAGAATTATTCGTAAAATAGAAGAATGAAATGAAGAATTTTGTTAAATTTTCAGGGCAATAGGATTCATGTATAAGGGAATGAATCAGGAAGAATTGAAGAAGTTCTACGCCGCGCAAAAAGATCAAATGGCTGCCGCTAAGGTGTACTGAGTTTAATGATTTATTTGGAGTTTTTAATTCTGTATATATTTTAAAGTCTTTGGTTTCATACATTATAATTGTCCAGAAGTATTAGAAATAATACGAATGTTTTTCGTATTTAAATATCGTGTTACTAAACATGTTATGTTAACATATTGAGCTCGTGTTGTGATCAAAGTCCGCGTGGTTTTATAATTAGGTACACATTTTGTTTTTATTCCATCCAAATAATACTTTTTCATCCATCTTCACAGGCGAAGCGCGAAGCTGAAGAGAAGATGGAAGCAGAATGGCAAGCTCTTGCCAAATCCATACAAAGAGAGGTGGCACGACAGGACATTGAGGATCAAAGAAAGAGAAGGTAAATTGTCTTTTTATAAGTATTTTTCCACGTTCCACTCGTTTGTGGAACGAACTCCCTTCGGTATTTCCAGATCGGTACGACATGGTCAAAAAAGGCGTTTATTCCTACCTACAAAGCCGGCAACACTCTTGTAAATCCTCGGATGTTGCAAGAGTGCATGGGCGGCGGTGATCACGTCCATTCGTGACCCGCCAGCTCATTTGCCCTACTCCTACAAAAAAAAAAAAGTATCACTAGCCGTGTCCACGTCTTCGTTTGCGCGGAATTTAATTTTAAATAAAAGTAGCCGAAGTCACTCCTTATAAAACATTAGCTATCCACCCGTGACAGTCCTGTTTAGATCCGTAGAGCTGTTTTAGAGATTAGCCGAACCAAACAGAAGGAAGGACAAAAATTTTAAAAGTTGTTTTTTTACTTAAATAAATATACTTTTAGTAAAAAGTTAATTTGGAGTTAGAAACGGACACTTCAATTTAAAAATGTTATGCTATGGGAGTATTTAGATTGATGTATCTATGTTGCAATTTTATCTCAGCTTTCGAGTAAGAAATTATGTGGCTAAGGGATTGCATAGTTTTAAAAACAAACCCTTAAGTAAATTTTAACATTATTTATTAAAACTAGTAGGTTTAGTAAGTTTTAGATCGTAGTTTTGCGTCTAACTATGATCTTGCATCGATCTGTGGCAGAAATACTGTGAAGATGTGAAAATTTTATAATAAAAACTTAAATTTCAGAGATATAGCTCGCCAACTGATGGAAGAGAACCAGCTTATGGCTCTGCAGCAGAAGGAGAAGGAGAAGTACTACAAGGAGGTGGTCTACAACAACACGCCCACAGACGACTACTACTCGCAATTCAATACTACTACTAGATAATTGTATTACGCTCTATATTTCAGTAATTTGATATTATCTTTTTCTGAGATAAATTTAGCTCATTCTTGTCCATTTTTTAAATTATTTGACAAATTTAACCCCTCTTACCTTTTTTAATAGTAATTCAAACCGTAATGTTTGAAATTAAAAGAAATAAAACAGCATAGAAGAAAAATAAATAGTTTTATTTGGAATTATATTCCTATCACAACAATCTGATCTAAACATTAATTTAAATTAATAGATGGCACATTTGAGATCGAATCTATAACTAAAACCACCATTGGTGTGTGTGTGTGTGTATTTGAATAAGTTCACACACACTCAAACTAATGATATATTAAGATTTTTTTTTAAACAAGTTTTCACCAAAATAATAGATTTTATTTTACACTATCTTTGTGAATATAGAAACAAACTGTTTGTTAGATTCTATAATTTGTGTTAATCACATTAAATTAGATTAGATTAGATTAAAAATAAGTATCTAAATAAATCAAAAACTATATCTCATTTAAGTTTTAGTTTAAATACATTTTGGCACTTCTAAACATTTAATAATTTAAATGTTTTAGTTATATTTTATATATAACATTTTTAATAATAATTATTTATAAAAACATAAATTTTAAGTAAAAAGAAAAATAAAAAATATCAAAACAATTTTAACGATAAAAAGATAAAAAATATTTTAAAAAATACTTATCAATACAAAACAAAAAAAAAATTACAAACACTTAGGCCAATCAGGATTAATACGAGTTCATTGACCTATTATACAAAATATCATTTAACCAAATTGGAACCCGCTATTATTATAAAGTCTCAACGAGAACTGAGCTATCGAGACCTTAATAAATTTATAATTTTTACTATAGTTTTTTCATTTAATTTGTAGAATCACATTAAATGAAATATAAATTACATATTTGCTCATCTTTTCTTATCTTTTCAATATTTAATCTGCTTCCTCGGGTTGTATCCAATTAGGCCTTTATTCTTGAGATTCATGATGGATTCTGCAATAATTCTGGCCGTTCTTCTCAGATATCCCCCGCTGGTAAGCATCACCACGGGGATGTCTTGTTCTTTGCACATCTCAAATACAAATTCATCCCTCTTTATGATACCCTGGTATCAAAATATACATAAATATATATATAATAATCAAAAATAACTATTAATACATTTGGATATGACTTCAAAATAAATTTATAATATAAAATTACATAGAACTATATTCCAATAAAAAAACTGCCTCATATTTGTCATAAATTGAAACAAAGAAAACTTTCACATCTCTAACAAAGTCACTATATATATATATATATATATATATATGTTTGTGAAACAATGATCACAGTAAAGATATACCCATTAAGTTTCTTATGTGGTTTTTCTCAGAGCATTTACAACACTTGTCAACTTAATTTAAGTTGAAGAATGTTGATAGAAAGGCTTATTTCTATAAGTATATTATCAAAATAGTTCAGACACTTATTTGATACAAAAGTAATGAGTACTGATTCAAAGTGAAAAATATATAAAATAAATAAATGTATCCGAGTTAATACTAACTGCTTCACTGATATGCATGTGACCCAAGGGGTCTGAATCCAACACATCGGTACCAGCATTGTACACTAACACATCTGGCTTAAATTCCTTTAATGCTGCCTTCAAATTTCTGTAAACAAGGTTAAATTAACTGCTACTTTATAGTAATTTAAGCCGCAATATATAATAACAAATAAATAATTGTATTTTTTTCATTTATTGTTTTATATTATAACAAAATATTCTTACTTCCGTAACTTGATCATGTATTCCAGATCATCAACTTTGTTGCCGAGCTCAATTTTACGTCTGATTGCCCTCTTGGCCTCCTCGTCTCTGGGGTATATATGTCTGTTGTACATATCCATTATATACACCTCTGGTACACCCAGGAAATCACGTTGGTAGCCATTGCCCTGGATAGGTAATTGTTTGGTTGAGAGAAATCAACAATAGAAATTACGAGAAAAAACATTAAATATGGATACATAGAATTTACTACAGTTACTTATAATATAAGATTAACTTAATAACTCCCTTGTATATTTCGGGTTAAAAGTGTTTTTGTTTTCTTCATTGTTTTTTTTTCTATTAATATTGTTGGTTGACGGGTAACCAATGCCCTAGCATCAAGTACTCTAATTTTACTGAAGTTTTAGTAAATAAATAAAACCAACCTGATGTGCATCTAAATCCACAATCATAGCATTCTGCACGCCGCGATGCATCACCAGGTTCCTTATCAGCAGCGTGATATCAGCGTAAGCACAAAACCCTCCACCCTTACCAGCACTACAGTGGTGGAATCCACCCCCAATATTGATAGCCCAGCCTCGCTCTAGGGCTAACTTACCGGCCAATACTGAACCGCCAGTTTGGAGTCTAGAAAAAAAATACAATAAGTAAGAGTCTAGAAATATAATTCAATAAATAATATTTTCAAAAACTAGTTTTTGAAAATCTAATAATTCATGTTGTTAAAATACCTCATTGGTTTTAAATATGCTCTTTGCACAAACATGTTTGGTACACAAGCCACTACCGGCACTTCGGCAATCATCGCCACCTTGCCGCTCCACTGAAACATCAAACAAAACAATCATTTTAATTCTCTGTTGCTAACAAGTTTCTTTACAGTATAAGGTATAGAATATTAAAATAACCAATATCAAATGTAAGGTAGATGTAATGTTAATAAAAAATTTAAAATATATCTCACTTTTAAGGATTTGAGGTATTTCTTTGTATGTACCACTAATAGTTCATTTTCTTTTGCTTCAACCGGTCTCACAAGACATTCAGGTGTGATGAAGTTAGCATCTAAGAGGTACTGAAAACATATCAATATGAAAGTATATAAATTCAGTGATCAAAATATGAAAAGAATAGATACCTGTATTATGTTACGCCACTTCTTGGCGTCAAAAACATGAAATTTCTCAAAGCCACAGAAAGACACATTATACCTTTCGTCATACACTAAGGGCCACTGATCATCTCTTATATCAATATACAGGCTTAAAGAAATAAGCAATATTATTATTGCGAATTGAAATACCGGTCATGAAGTTATCATATTAAATACTATATGTCTTGAATTTTGATGATTTACCTTGTCATAATGAGTTATTGTGCCTTTAAACCAATTGTAATTAACTTTATCAAGTACGTATTGTATCTACATTTTCCGATAATATAAAGATCGCGGAGCTAAAACATACTACATCGCAATTTCGCAAATATTGATCTGTCAAAGTTGTATATTACGAAATACGAATTGTGAAACATGTTCTTAGGATAATTTATATTTTTTAAAATATATTCTTGGTATATTATTTGTCTAAAATAAGTTAAAGTTATTAAGAAAGTTAAAAATACCTTTATTATTAAATGCTTGTATACGAAACAAAAAACGAAACGCATCGTTTCTTAGCAACCGTTTCAATATTGTACATAAAGACGCGCGAAATGTAAACAATGAAACGTAATAAGTTGCTTTTCATTAGAAATATAAAGAAAATGTATGTTTTTGAATTATTTTCTTACATTCTATGGTTTGATTGAAATAATATACAATGGATGAAAATCATAACTTTAATTTAGAAGCACTCCAGACTGAAGTGGAATTTCACAGAGTAAAGGATTTTTATCTACAATAATATCTATTATATTATTTTCTCACAATTACTTTTTAAATATGTTTTAATTCTAATACTTACAGCAAAATCAAACTATAGTTGAGCAAGAGATTAAAACCTTAATAGCTGATAATCAAAAACTATCACAGCAAGTTGGAGGATTATTGAAAGAGAAGCTGCAATTCGCTCAACAAGCTCTTCATAACGATCAGAGCCAGGAGGTTGAAGAGTTGAAGAAACAAGTTAATTTACTTACAAAGGTATTTTAACTTGCTTATCTAGGCCTCAATTTAAACTTCATAGTTAAAATTTATGTTACAGTGATTAAATATTCGATCACAGTTTTAGACGAATATCTTTTTTAGGAACGTGATTCTTTATACGTACTATGGCAGACATCTCAAAAGACCATTGATGCTTTGGATATTGAATTAAAAACTTATCAAAACTATGACGACAGACAAAGCCACCAGGTATGGAAGATTACGTATTACTTATACAAATAATAAAAAAACAGCGATACTAAATCTATTTCTTAAATATTGATTTGTAAGTAAATGATATATATGATACATGTAGATACAGAATTATTACCATTTTTAATTTTTATCAGAGAAAAAAAAAATCTACAAAAAAGCATGACAACGCAATTTCAGTTAGAATAACAATATAAATAAAATGACTAATACGAATTTAGCAAAATTGTATCTTATACTTGACATATTTAACAAAGGTTACTAAGCAGTTGAAGTCTTGGCAGACAGCTATCTACTAATATATACATTTTTTTTTTTAAGAAATCTAATAACAAGAGAGATTTAGAGCTAAAACTAGACACTGCTCTATCAGATTATGTTGCAATAGAGTCTAAATATAAAAAAATACACTCAGAACGCATTTACCTCGAAACAGAATTGAAAAATAAGGACAAAGAGGTCATTTTATATAAAGAAAAGGTTAAAGAATTGGAAATTGAAATAGAAAATCAAAATAAATGCCTAGATGAATATAAAATTAACTTATCAGCTGAAAAAAAGAGTCATGACGATATCAAAGCCCAATTATTTTTATGTCAAAAGGAATGTATGGATAAAATTAAGAGAGAAGCAGAAGCAAAATCTAAGGTGAAAGAAAATTAAAAATGTTTTAAATGAAAAGTAATATTTAATAATTTTATTGATGTGACAAAAATAATACAGATTATATAATTATTATTTATTTTAATAATTAATTTGATAAATAAATAGTATTTTCAGTAATCTTTATTGTTTTTATGAAGGTAGCAGAAGCATTACAACTCTTCGATGTGGTTACATCTCAAAAAAATGAAGCAAACAAGAAAATTACAGTAATTACAGGTAATATCCTAAAACTTTAGGTCTTCAACTTTCGAAGTTATTTAGTAAAATTTTTATTTCAGAAGAGTTATCAAATATCAAGCGAATTTTAGCCAACGTCCAAAGAAAAGCTGAAACTAATTATAGAAAAGAATTAGATGATATAAAAGAAAGTTATAATGAAAAAGTTTCTGATATGCTGGAACATATTAGAAATTTGGACTCGGAGTTGGTGGAAAAGGGACTCTTGTTGAACAAAGCATTAAGGTATCATATATAATTACAAACAATTTTTATAAAAATTACAGATAAATATAAAATATGATTGTATTTTTGATTATTAGAGAAAACAAAGTACTACAAGCGAGTAATGAGAATTACTTGAAAAAACTACAAAATGATTTAAGCTGTGTAGATCCAAAACTGGCTATTGCTGAACAACGCCTGGAAGCAATGTTTCAGGAATTGGTATAATTTACAACCGATTTAAACACTTTTATTATCAAATTTACAAAATAAAAAAGTTCAATGTAAAAAAAATAGGACCCTTTATAGGACCTTGAGAAACACCTGGTATAAAAAAAATATTAACTTTAAACTTTATGGGATATTAATTATTTTTCAATAGTATTAACAAAAACTAATCAATCTATATGATTTTAATCAAAAATTTCCTTATATAGCAAGTTTTATTAAGTTTTATATAAAATATAAACAAGTTAATCATTATCAAAGGCAGATGAAAATTCTAATAATAATTAAAGGTATGTTCAGAACGACGAAATATTCAACTTGTGTGCGAGAAGCAATGCCTGGCCATGGATATACAAAGAATACAGGATGAACATACGAGAGAACGGAAAAGGAGAGACTGGGAAGAAAATCTCACGAAAACCCAGATTGAAGAACTAAAGTATGTTTACTCAATTCATAAATTTTTGGTAACATTCTCAAACAATATTAATTTCAGGCTACAAGTTGATCATCTACAAAAATCGTTAAACGAAACACACGAAATGATAAATAAATTGCAATCAATGCTGTCTTCGAGGTCGGAGTTAAATCAGAAGTATGTTGGTATTATTGTTCCCAATAAGTAGAAGAGACAAAAGAACAACAAATTATCAAATTTATATTTAGTTAATTGTGTTATTAAATATTTTTTATTATAGAATGGTTTCAACAAAAGAGGATGAGTTGCTAGAATTAAATAAGCATTTGGAGAATCAAATGGAATTGAACAGGAAGTAAGACATACATTAAGAATACTTTTGATTCCATTATAACTTTACAGCACTATTTGTTAAGATTTTTTCCTGAATTCTCAATTTTATTTAAAAAATACAAAATTCTCTTTTTTAGGTGGAAAGAATCCTATATAGATATGACAGATAAATTAAAACTGAAGCTCGAGGTACTTGATAAGGAGAACAAAGAATTGAGATTGCAACTTAAATTGCCTTGCATCAGTTCGAGTCTCAGTGACGAGAGTTGAATGAATGAAATATTATATTATGTGCAATATTAGTTAGTAGCAAAATATTTGTTATAATTACATTTTTATTTACAATATGTTTTATTACTTTACATATCTTGTGACTCCTAATTAAACATAATTTGTATAATTATATACATAAATTTATTTAAACACTGTCTCATAATATCTTATGATGCAGTTACACATTCGTTGAACATACTCGGGAACCAATACAGTGTCTCTTTGGAGTCTTGCGTGTCCACCCAAGCAAGACCCTCCTTTACCATGTGATTTAAGGCATTTTGGGCTCTTGTTTCGTTCCATCTAAAAACAATTTATAAGAAATTTTGTTATTTGAGTCAAATTATTAATATCAATAGGAAAGATAGTAGTTAAGTAAAAAAAAACTGTAACTGTAAGGTGGTTAATTATTATAGTAGATCTGACAATATTTTTTGAAGAAAGAAATATCTTAGTGTTTAGAATTTAAATTTTGATATACATTTTATCATTATATTTTGATACACTAACTTACCCCAAATCACTAATAAGAATGGATGTGGATACCCAAGCCGTGCCCAGACCACTAGCCTTTTGAAGCACCAATGTTTGATCCAAATTCAATTCACCCGGGACAGATTGTACCAACCATTTACCCTTGCTAATTGGTACTACTGTGAACCTGTAATAACAATGTTTTCTCACTTTTTATCTTTACATTTTATTCCACAATTCTAATAAAGTAATATAATGGAATATAGTTGAATTCTGTTAATTTTGAACAAACAAAATACCTTATTTATTAATCAAAGTCAAGTTAATAATGAAATACAACAAATACAAACAAAATAATGAAATACAACAAATACAATGTACAAAGTTACCCATTGCCAAATATCTTTAGTTTCTTTACAGCGGCCAGCAGGTCTTCATTAGTGATGTCCTGGTGCTTCTTGGCTCTACCCCTAGCAGCTATCAGCCGAGTCCTCAATTCATCTAATGTTATCAATCCACCATTCTTGTAATTAGTTGCAAGACAAACTTCCACAATCTGTACTCCTAACTCGTAATAAAAGTCTCCAATTCCTGCACAAATCAAATAAAACTTTTGTGAAATTGTTGGATATACCTTCTAAGGATAAATATAAACGAATTCTTATCCATAAATATATCTGGATTAAATATACATTTTTACTATACTTTTTATATTTGTTTTCAATAACAATATTTTTAAAGATAACTTTATTTAAGATTTAGAGCTAACTTTGTAAATATAAATCATACCACACCTAAGACTGACCAGAATCCTTTGCCTGAAGCTAATGGATCTACTCCAATTGCAGCACACATTTCTTGAAACTGTCGCCTAAATTGAGCATTCTTCTTTATCTCGTTTTTGTGCTTTGAAGCAAATTCTTCCAAGTTTTCCCTGAAAACATCTAATTGCTTTGACATTTGCTGAAATTGGTTCTCCTGAATTTCCGATCCCTTTTCTCTATATTTTTCTAGCTCCAGTCTCTGCTTTTGAATAGCACCTACTCCTGCTCGTCGTCTCATATTGTATAACAAATATTGACAAAAACAATATAAAAAAATACACTTAATATTTTGATTCTAATCAAAGTTAGTAGTTACAGCTAACAATTCACAGCTGTCTAGTACTCTGTGCTGGAGAGTTGTAAATGTGTTTACATTTTAATTTTACAATATACCTACTCCTTCAAAATGACATTCAGTTGTCAATTACCATTTTTATTTAATTTCAGAAAATATTTCAAAATATGAAAATAATATATTTCAAATAGAACAACTAGAAAATAAAACAAAACTATTTATATAAAGATTATTAAAATAAATAAATGATATCTGATTATTATTTTCATATCGAACGCAAGTTAACCTGAAAAAACAAATATGTTTCCTTTTAAATAATACTAGTCTGTTAGTGTAATTATGCGCAAGTCCATTTTTAAATAACGTACCTATTTTAAGATCTTAATAATTAGTGGCTACTCCAAAAAATTATCTGCAATGTTTTATTATTAAGCAAATATGTCTTAGACAGGAAATCAAATAAAGATAGCTTTTAAAAAAAATAATGATTTATCTTAGATATGAAAATTAAATAGACCATTTTTAGAACTAAATTCGGACTAATATGAAATATTACAAATATTAGCTTTCTAACAATGACTCCATCCGTGTGGACTACACAAGGGTGTTCATTATTGGTTCGCCATATTAAAAGAGCTAATTAATTCCAAGATACAAGGAACATAATATAATTCGGATATTTTTGTTCAAAGGCCGTTGTCTATTATTTATCTCATATGCTCTATTAAGAAGATATAATAAAGGTTGTTTATCTATTTATGTAAACTTCTATAAATAATATCCGCCTACTTTTAATTAATAGGTAGGCTTAATGACAGATTCAAATAGTGTTAAATATCTACATAACATATATTTATTGGAATTGCATTACGTTATTAAAATCTAATGAGTATGTCATTAGATTTTATTTTAATATCTATATTTTGGATTGAAAATAGATTCTATAAATTCTGACTTCGGATTATAAAATTATATTGTATGCAGCTTAAAAGTTACAAAAAATACCTTAAGGTGTAACTTCTCTTACTCGTGGTTGTACTACAAAATATTACTTAAATTTTAAAAAGATAAAGGTAAATGTATTTTGAGAGATTATTTATCAAATTATAACTTCGTTACGCAATTTTTTTATTGTATTGTATAAAGTGTCTTGGATAAAGTATCTTGGAAAGTATTCATTAAAGAACTGGTTTTTCATAATCTTTTATTTAATATTAACACTGATTTTAACATCACTTCAAAAAGATCTAAAAATAGATAATTAGATAAAATATATTAAATACAATTGTTACATCAGTTAAATGGGCAAATAAATGTGTTTTTTTTACGATAACGATTTTAATATGTATAAATAATTAAAATGGTTATCGATGATATTGATAATTTCTTTAGGATATCTTATTACCTTAATGAAAAATACCTATCAACCATTGATGCAGCAGTTAATCACCTCTATAGTGCTAATGTAGAAATTATTATCAGTCATTCAAAATATAATATAGTAAATATAAATCATTCGTAGTCAAATGTATTAAAAGAAAAATTTAATAAATAAAACAAATCAAAAAATGATTTACACTTTACATGTCTCACGTTATAGGTAATATGAATTTTATATATGAAATATGTTTTTATACGTAATTCACAAGTGCTTATAAGAAAAGATTTATAAATAAAAACAAAAAGATATAATGACATCCCTGGTGGGGATCGAACCCACGACCTTTGGATTAGAAGTCCAACGCGCTATCCTCTGCGCCACAGGGACTGATGGGATGACAGTTGAAATATCGAAACTGTAAGTACAAAGCTGTCTATATACCAATATATGCTATAGACAAAAATGTATTTATTAATATATAAAATCTTGTTTTTAAATGTTTAAAATTATAAATATATATATACAAAAACATATATCATGTTTTTGATAATTTTATAATTATACAAATAATAAGAATATTAAGATATTTTGATACTTGTTATGTCTGGTAGCAATGGCAACCGGAAATGTCAACAAAGATATGTCAAATGAAAATTGTCGGGGAACTTTTAAATTAGTAGTGAATGTAAAAATTAAGTTTCGTTAAAAAGAAAAATACAGTAATCTATTCAATACAACAAAGAAAATGGACTTTACTGATGCTGATAATTTTGTTCCTATTGAAGAATTCGGTATACAGGATACGGTTCAGTCCTGTGATAACTTTCAAAAGTTTATGTATGAACTGTTTGATAAAAACGGAATTATTAATGATTTAAGAGCATATTTACGAGGACATATTGTAAACATTTTAAAAAGTGCTGAAACAGGTACCTCGATTTTAATATATTATTTGAAATACTTTTAAGATTAATATGTATTCAATTTTTTTATTATATTAACAAAATGTAAAATTTTAGGTGATCTTCCCGCTTGCCAAAAACATTTCACTCAACGATTAGAGCTTCCATTTCAAGCATTCAATGTATTGATAGTTGAATATTTATTAACAATGGTAAGAATCTTAAATGTATATAAAAATATCTGATCCAAGTAAAGTACTTACATTATTTTTCACTCTAACCAGGAATTTAACTACACTCTATCTGTATTTATATCAGAAATACCATTAGCTAACATGGTGTTTGAGTTTACCAAAGCTCTCATCAACTCGGACTCTGAAGCTAAAGTGTCCAGTCTAAAATTTGAGGATGGGGATGTTTGGTCCGTTCTTAATTATATAGGTGATTGTTTTATTACTTGTGAATTATTATGTAATAAAAATAATTCAGTGGTTGTTGTAAATTCAACAATTCTTAATTCTTAATTCTAACATGATCTGGAATAACTATACATAGTAAATCTGTAAAATGATTAAAATTACATACTTACATTCTTACACTTTGTCTGAATTACACTAAAGTGTATTAAAATATTACTCTCTATTTCCAGGGTTGAAATGTAGTTCCGAGCATGCATTGAAAATAGTAGAAATGTATAAAAGTGAGAAGCAGCCCTTATTAATATGTATTCTTAAATGTGTATCAATGTACCAAAAAGATGAAGGTAGATTGAAAACTTTATTAAGTAATGGTTTAAATATATTGCATATATTATAAAAATAAATAACTAAATTTGTAGGACACATATCTGATCAAAGTTCAATCACTCAGAGCTCAGACACACTGGGTGAGAAAATTCAGGGCTCTCATGGACACATGTCTAAATGCAAGCACTTCATGTACTGCAAAGCTTGTCAGTACAGAATGGCTCGGCTGAAGGAGAAGTATAAAAGAAAGAAGGCGAAGGTTGAAAAGGTATTTAATAAGTTAACATGCAACAGAATGCAATGTTTTTGTGTGTGTGCGTGCGTGCGTGCATGCACGCGTGCGTACGTGCGTGCTAGCGCGTGTGTGTTTCCTAATATACTTGGACTTGACTTGACAAGTGTATAATTACATGATTTTCTTACAGAAAAAGAGATCAAGTATTAAAAAAGTTAATGTTGACTCATTTATGAATAAAATGAGTGTCCTGGAACAGACTTTAATTGACGAGGTGCTACTTATGTCTTTCCTTTTTTATCTTTCTTTTCTAGCTATCTTTTTCTGTTATTTTATTTAATTTAAAAACAATTTAAAAGATATCTATGTATGTTTTTCCAGTCTACAAAATGTCGACGAATTTTGCGGTTCTAATTTGTTTATATTTGAGTTTATATCATACAAGAAATGAAGTGTATATAACAATATTTTTCCCACTTATCCTTTTTAGATGTTTCAAAAATTGAAAACTGTATACGAAGCAGAAGTAGAAATGGTAAAGGAAGAACAACACAAAAAAATACAACAATCAATAGCGTGCCACGCGCTGCAACTGCAGAAACATCGGGAGGAGGTAATTCTACCGGCTCGAAAGACCAAAAAAATTAAAATTAATTGAAATTAAAATATATTTTTTGTATTAATTTCTTTTTCAAAGATATTTATAGTTTAATTTGTCTTTAAATAGATGGAACAGTCATTCAAAGACCGAGAAGAGGAGTTATCGCAGGCGATACAACAAAAGAAACGCTTTCTGTGGGGACTCGCACGCTCACTGCGCGACCAACACGCGCATCTCACGCGGGCCATGACGGACGTGCGGCGGCAGACCGAGCGACTGACGCACAAGGTAACCTGTGGAGCGTGACCCCTCTCTCGTATACAGTTCGACCGGGGGTTCTTATTACACTCGCTCCTACATTAATCCGTGTCGCTTACACGCGCCATAAGCGATGACCGACATAAGGTGACTGGTGGAGCATGACCCCCCTCTCGTATACAACTAGAGCACCGACGGTTCTTGATATATTAATGACCCACCAAATTAAAGTATTTTTTTTAATATACTTTGGGAATAGCAGTAACATTAGTAATTATCTCTCAAAATGTAATGTTGATAATAAATAATAATTTTTGAAATGTACTGTCCGTTTTAGGAAAGCACACTCAAAACCCAACTCGATGAAGCAGAAAAGACACTCAAAAAGCGCGGCGAGGACATGAGAAACCAGATATCAGATGAACTAGTCATACTGGAAAGACATTTAGAATGTATGAAGAAAGAGAGAGATAGCATCAATCAGGAAAGAAGGGAGATAGAAAATATCAAACACGTCGACAAAATATCTGTAGATAATGATTTTAAGCCGCAATACGATTTTTTAAAGACCGAATTGTGTATTTTAAGAAAATATATTGAAGCAACAAAATTGGAACCGAAATGCGTCATAGAGAAGGGAACCATCACGGACTTTGGTGTTAAATGTTTTATGAATAACGAAAATATTGGTTATAAAATGGAAAAAATTGAAACTAATCGAGTTATAAACGATTTGAAGAAACAGAATAATAATAATTTGAATCAGGTATTTTATAAAGTTGAAATAAATTATAATCCTAATTCTAAATTAAATAAAAATATTAATATATTTCAGTCAAATCTAGAAGATATTAATGATATAAACAGTGAGAGACCGTCAAGTGGGGACACGGGGGCCATGAGGGATGATACGGGAGACATTCAAAATGGGGATAACTTGGAAGTTGCAATACAGGATGTGGATAAAGGGAATATCAGAGATAGACAACTGGGAGTTGGTGTTATTCAGGATGGGGTAAAATTAGATGTGGCTGCTAAGGGGAATATTCGGGATAGACACTTGGGAGTTGAGGATATTCAGGATGGGGCAATTTTGGATAGGAATGAGGGGAATATTCCGGATAGACACCTGCGAGTTGGGGATATTGAGGATGGAACCCCGGAGGATAAACACTGTGATGTGGATATACTAAGACAGGAGAATATAAGGCTAAAAAGTTTTGCGAGCAAGGTATTTTATCTTTTTATGTATTATTATAGTATTATAACTGAGATATTATTTTATATACATAATATTTTTTGAAATAATGTTATATTAAAAATCCTCAGCAACGTGAGTACATAGAGGTGTTGGTTAACGAGAAGGACAGACTGCAGCGCGCCCTCACAGACCACACCAGACCTAGAACAGCGCCCGTGGGGTCTCACTACTCAAAAGGACAAAGGTCTTGATATATGTATAAATACTTATAATATTGATTAAAGAAAAATTATTACTAATACGTAAACGTTTGTCTGTTTGTACTCCAGGTCTTTTTTTAAATTTTTGAAAACTACATTTATTTGTTCAGTGTGAAATAATATTATGAAGGTTTTTTATATACAATCATAATCTCCAGACTGACCCCAGAGGCAAGGGTAACCTGTCCCCGCGGCTCCGTCAGCGGCCAGTGGCGGGTCTCGACGCCCTGGGGCGCCGCCCGGGGACTGGACACACGGTAATTGTTTCATACTATTTATATTATATTGTGCTATTGTACTTCGGAGACATTAGTACGGGGTTCGATTCCCTGTCGGGACAATAAGTAATCTTTATTTTTATTAAAATTTTTATTTAATTATTAAATACTTTAATGATAATGTGTATTTTTTTTTGTTTTTAATTGTTTTTAATTTAATACTCTTTTATTATCTGTCATCTTCCAGTGGTTGGTGGACGCGCCGTGCCTCAGGAACAACACTACGTAACTACACTTTATTATATTAATTATTAGATATCTTAAGATTAAAGATGGAATTAAATACTTACCACAAACCAAAAAATCCGAAATAAAGTTTTTTCGGAATAAAAAATATCAAAAATATCATATTAATAAATTTGTTGATACGAAAGATTGCTTTGGATGGATGGATGTATAGATAGATTGAAAGATAGATGGATGGATGGATAAATACAAAGATGAATGGATGAATAAAAAGAGGGGTGGATGGATGGAAGCATACTTGGTCAATTAAAGTTATTGAAGTAGAGGTGATAGAAATAATGTTAAGACTTTTTCAAGCGTCTTTTAGGTATTTTATCTTTGTCTTGTGACAGATGCCGCTGAGGACATTATTTGTCCAGTTGAAGATACAAATGAAACACAACAACAAAATACAAGGTAATGAAATGAGTTAATACATTTACTAGTTGTTGTCCCTTACTTCGTCTGTTTCATAAACACGACACCGACACGAGAGAATGTAAACAAATTGATTTGATTATATTCTGTCGGTGAGTTGGAGAATCGGAAAAACCCAACCCCCCCCCCCCCCCCCCTTTGATGGTCAGGCCCTATTTGTGCTCTGGCTGCGCGTGGACATGGACGACCATGTCAGAGTCTACGCCTTTACAGGTCCCATAGAAACGGATCAAAACTTGGTCTATGTCCAGGCAAAGATTGAGGACCTTCTTTCACAGATTCCCTTCGCCGAAGTCGTAGTCTTCGGGGACTTTAATGCTCCATTTGGCGTCGTCTACCACCGACTACGCGGGGAGATCTGTGCTTAACTTTGCTCTGGCAAATGATCGGTCCCAGTGTGGTAAGACTTACACACACGTGGACAGTCACACGCCCTCTTTGTTGGATCTTCTACTGACTACACATCCCGGAAAGTACCAGGTCACTGTTGTGGCTCCCCAAAGGACGTCTATACAATTTCTGGTACGGAGTGTAGTGCCCATTCAACGTCCGGCTCGCGCAAGACCTGCGACTCGATGCGTTTGGCACTACAAGTCAGTATTGGGATGGAATGCGGTCCTTGTTAGTCATGAGGAATTTGTTTCTCTTCCAAGGATCCCAGTAACTGTGCTGTGGCTGCAGCTGATGTAATACTACAGGGAATGGAACTATTTGTACCAAGCTCTTTGGTACCGCTTAGTGGCAGTACGTGATCTTGGTTTGATGCATCTGTCAAGGCTGCTGTTGCCGTAATGGAGAATATGAGAACATCATCAACCAACAGCTCCTAACGTATCATGAGGATGGCCAACAATATATCTTTCATCATGGTCGGTCCGCTGGTGATCTTCAGTTATATCTTGCGCACTGTTGGGCAGCGGTTTTTAAAGGGCAGCGGATTGAAAGTGGCAGTTAATCTGGATATGGTAAATGCCTTCGATCATGTATGGCAAGGGGCTTGTTTTTAAGCTTCCTTCCCATGGGCTTCCCGAAAGTAATGCAAGTGATTCGATCATCTTTCTCACTGGGCGGAGCTTAAAAGTCATTCTCTACGGTTTTTGCTAGGACCCTCAGCCCGTGAACGCCGGTGTACCCCAAGGCTGCGTGCTATCCCCAATGCTGTTTCTCCTGCACATCAATGATATGTTGGATATTTCCAATATACATTGTTATGCGGATGACAGCATTGGAGATGCGGTATATTCCGGCCGTGCAGTGCTTTCTTGAGAAAACGTCGATGAGTGTTCAAAGAAACTTGTTTCTTCTAGAGACACTTCTTCTTTCCTGGCGATGGTCTCAGAGTGGGCTGAACTAAAACTAACCTGGTTCAGTTTAATCCTGAAAGGCACAAGTTAACGCATTTACCACTAAGAAAATCTTTAAAATAATAATATATATAATAATAATAGAAAATATTTATAATATAATTGTAATTGGTTCAGTGGTGAACGTTATATATATATATATAAAATTTTGTATTTTCAGTAACAGAGAGAGTCATCCAGAGGCTGATAAAGTTGAAGAGAAAAGTACAAAGTTATTTTTAAAGGAAAGCAAGAAAATACGGAAGTTAGTAATAAAATAATTAATAATCGAACGAAGTTGTTCCTGTTTTATTTACTTGGCACTACATTAGAATTATTTATTTTTCAATTCTCTAACAGCAATACAGTGAAGCACAGTTCACCAAAATCTACCGACAAGAGCTCAGAGGAGATCGTCAGAGAGGCTAAAAGAAGACTCAGGAAGCTAGAGATTGAAGCGGAAGCAGTCGAGAAGTCATACCAGGACTTTAGAAGGAGACAGAGAGAAATGAGAGAGAAGAGAGAGAACTTAGGACACGCTAGAGACAATTTAATCGGAAAAGTGGAAAATTTTGGTAAGATAAATGAAACATTTTTTTTTTATTAACAAAATTACTCATTTTTTCAGTTGAATTTTAAACCTAAAATATCAGAAAAGAGGTTTTTTTTTAATCTGATTAATTAGTACATTTTTTTGATAATTAAAATTTCATATGCTTCTTCGAAATTAATAGTAAAAAGTAATAAATGATTGTCTGTCTGTTACAGGATAACGAATGAAAACTTAATAATTCAATTTAAAGTATGGAAAATGTGTATTTTTTTTACAGATATCAAACATAAAACTTTTGAAAACGATAAGAAAATAACCACAGTTGAAAGGAATCTATCTTTACCTTTAAAAGAGTCGATGAGAGGTAACTTGGATAAGTACTTGAAGGAGCTCACTTCAAAGATGCTCTTCAGAGAGACGCGCTTCGGAAACAACAACTCAGTTATAGGAAGTGTTAAACCAATACCGAAGGGCTTTGGTACCGATCACAACAATTACTTGGAGACGCCCATTCTGGAGTTCAGGAAGTTGTATCACAGACAGGAAACTGTACGAAATAACGTTCAAACTGCAAAAAGTGTTACTGTTAATGAAAAAACATATTCAGAGAATAAAATAAAAGGACAAAGTTCAAACAAAATAGATAATAAAACTGTAACAAATAATGTTAAAACTCCAAAAGATGTTAATGAAGAAACACATTCAGAAAGTAAATTAAAAAGCGTACAAAGTTCAAATGTAATAAACAATAAAAATGAAGTAGACTTACAAGATATTAGCAAGACAGCTCCAAAACAAGAATTGGCTCAAACAAGTAACAAAGCAAGAGACATTGTGATAAATAACCAAATAACTCACAAACAAGATGATAAAAGTAATTTGCAGATGGTGGCAGTTGATGATGGCGGAGAAGGTGTGTGTGATGGAAGTAAAGATAATAAAAGTAATCTGCTGATGGTGGCAGTTGAAGATGGCGGTGATAGTGTGTGTGATGAGAGTAATAATTTGCTAATCGTTGTGGAGAGTTCTGTGGATGGACTAGTGTCTGATGATGGAGAGCAGATGACTCACGTGACTGTTACAGTGACACCCAAAGACAGAGGTCCAAAGGAGTTTGGATCTCCAGTGGACGTGGGATCGAGATCTCCGGAGTGCTCCAAATTAGATGCAGCGAAAGCCATCTCCGGAGATGAAGAGAGCGAAGTGGAGAAGGAGCGAGATGAGTATCTGGATGACTTCTCGGCGGACGTGGACAACTACAACAGTCCCTCGGAGTGCGGGAACAACTCGCCCATATCTCTGCCGAAGACACCCGAAGACTACAAGCTTTGGTGAATAAAACAATTCAACGGCCATTATTTATTGCAATAAAGAGATACAACTATTTACAATTTATCATTTTATAAAAGTACAAACATTCCACCATTGCAGCGACGCCCCGTGACGTCACAATCACAACAGACAAACGATAAATGCTATCATTAACATCAAAATGCAAGGAACACATACTCTAACAAATCATACTGCATCATAAAACAATCAAACTTATAAAACATCTTAAATGACATTAAAGTTTCCATAATATCTTGAAAATAATCCCAAATATCATATTTTTAATAATACAGAATGTAATTCATACTTATTTTTTGTGTAATAAAACTAAAAATCATTAAAAAAAACTTTAATAAAGACGAAATTATTATAACTACTTCTACAAATTATTTTAATTATTTCACGTAAAACGCAAAATATTATTTTTAGATCACAAATAGTTTGGTTCGGATGGTTTTTAGACGATCTTCATATTTGGACATATAGTTATTATAAATATTGGAGCATGGTCAGATCAGAAGTCTGTACTTATTTTAGTCTCGAAATGTTTTGGATTTAATCCTGTAATTACACCAAAGTCGACCATATGGGGCTTTATTTATATCACTTAGCCATAGATAGGTTCTCCTAGGTACGTTGAGTCTGAATTGTTATAGCCTGGAATAATTGCCGTCCCTTTGTAGTGATGAAAGCCCTAATGCGTGTGCTTTGTAGTCACCAGCGGCAATAATCTTTTTTATATTAGAGGACTATATAAAGATGATATTATTATGGGCCCTTCCCAGTCCCCAATCAAAATATTTGTTGCTTGTATCATATCTGCAAAAAGCTGTAAGGTTGAAAAAAATTTCCAAAATAAGACGATATCAATTTCATAAGAGTAAATAATGAGTAAGAGAATGAACACTAAAAATTAACTCTGATTTTTTATATAGTAAAAAAATAATCAGTAAGTACATTTTTAAGATATACGTCAAAGGAATCTTTTCTTCACGTGTCTCTAAGCGACTATATTTAATATTTGAGTGCTATCAATTAATAATTAGTAGAAGACTCAGTTACAAATTGTTATGAACGGAAAACAACAGACTTCATAATTTTATACAAACTTTCATCACGTAATTCTGTAATGCTGAGATCCAGAAATTAATAAATCCTAAATAAAATAATTTATAAAATTATATATCAAATTTCAGCTTTCAAGACTTTGAATCGGCGGGATTGTCATGAAAAACTATTATTTTATATGTATTTTTATTATTTGAGTTAATTAGTGTGTACGTGCATCAGCTGTTTGGTTTGGGTCATTGTCTGTGTTTTAGGCGGCCATTGAGAGATCGGGTTTTCGTTTTTACTTTAAGCTTTTATCAAACATTGTCGAACTAAATCATTTTTGTTTATTCTTAAGTCGACAATTTTTTTATGTATGAAAGTGAAATTCAAATATAAGTACTATTAACTTGTCACTGCTAGAAATGTAATATGAGCTTCGAACGAACAGTCTTAAATTGTACAAGTTAGATTGTAAGGCTTGGTTAAGTTGATGTACTGTTTAATTCTATAATCTCTATTTAACAGTGAACTCTCCTTTATTTCTACCGAACACGCCGAATTATGAAAAATTTAGGTAAACAAATAAAACAATGTAACGGTCATTATTTATTACAATAAAAACATACAATTATTTACAATTTATCATTTTATAAAAGTACAAACATTCCAACATCGGAGCGACGTCCCGAGACGTCACAATCACAACAGACAGGCAGACGATAAATGCTATCATTAACATCATTGTACCGATTGAAATGCAACGAACAGACATACTACATCATACAACAAACAAACTTATAAATCAAATTAAATGAGATTAGAGTTTCATTAATATCTTTAAAACATTATCATAGAATATTTGTTTAATGTTTCAAAATATAAATCATATTTATTTCTCACGTGATACAAACTAAAAACCATTGAAATAAAACTTTAATAAAGAAATTATTATAACCATTATCTATAAACTAGCGATCTACTTGTGCAAATAGTTTAAATTTCACGTTAAACGCGAAATATTACTTTCATATCACAAATACAAAACAATTTAGTGACGCTCAGAGCTCATTCATAATAACATTATTTTAATATTAATTGTATTTACTTGATATTTATAACAGACATCGGTTCAACGCACACACACACACAGCTTGTATTTTTCATTGTATTAATATATTTGTACAATAGTTATATTTCAGCTGCTTGTTAAGGTCAATGAACCTTTAAAACCCGAAGCTGACGTTGTGATTGACGTTCTTAGTGGCCAGAGCAGACCTCGGGGAGTTCGGTCCGGTCACTCGCAACCAGCTTGAGACCTGCCAACATATATACATATATAAATAAAAATACAAACTCAAGTTTTAAAATGCTTAGTGTTCGGATTTTTTTCCAACTTAACTTGAAAAATGAATTTGTGATCTAAAATCTATATTAGGAGTTAAAATCGAACTCACCTGCAAAGGTAAAGTCTTGTCGGCATGTGAATCCCGAGAATCCCGCGGATCCCTTGAATCCCGTTCCTTCTGCGGCGTGCTGCAGCGGGCGCGACTCACGCGGGGGGAATCACACCCACCCCACGATACCATCGACGACAAGCTCTCGTCTAGACTTGAAGCTAACCAACTGTAACAATACATAATGACTAATGAAAAATAGCGCATAAAACGCCGAGCCGCACTCGTATAGCGAAACGTAACGCGTATGCGGCTCAACGCGCAGGACGTGCGTAGCGCAAAGTAACGACTATGCGGCTTAAAACGACTTGCGGAAAGTACATTCGCTGTGCGGATCTTTCAAGACATTTCTATAATTAAAAAAATACTTGACAAAGAATACGATGTTATGTTAATATAATATTTTCATCATGTGACAAAAATGAACTGTTGCAGAAATTTCGATATATTATAATTTAGTATTAATATATTAGTAGAATTAATTTTTTCGATACACACCAGTAAAGGTATTTACGTAATCGGTTAAGTGTGAACCCGTAAAACAGATACCCACAGTAATAACTAAAACCAGTATTCAACAGATATAAATATTTTGGATCTATTATAAGAATAACATGATGTTATTCTGAAAGTAAATTCAACTCTTAGATGTTATTAACATCTAAGAGTTGAATTTACTTTCATTGTTCGAGTGCAATGGACGCTTACAAAATATAAAAAAGGTTTATTGCTGCTTCGAATCGCAAAAAGAAAATGGAGTTTTTGACTCATAAACATTATCCAGTACATTATTTATTACAATTATTTGGCAGTTAAACTATGAGGTTAGTCATTTTTTTTAATTACTTTACGTGAGTGTGCGTTTCCATCGCTACTGGCTGTTAGTGCTGGAGTCTGCTGAGAGACTCATTTACTCTGTCTTGTATATTCCTCGTCTCTAATGATAGATCATTCGTAATTTATCTTCTAATAATTCGTTATAAGAAGTTCAAAAGGATCTCTCTAAGAAATCGCTCAAAGAAAAGCGACCTTGCAAATGACATTTCAATAAGAATATTTTTTTTAGATATACAAACATATTTAATATTTTATATATATATATATATATATATATATATATATATATATATATATATATATATATATATATATGTATACAGTAAAAAAATTCATCAACTTAATCAGTCCGTCACCATCTCAGTCGCCGTATTAACAATTTTTATATATATTTTAAACAAACAAATGAAAATAAAAAACAAATTTCTAAAATGTTTAATCATTTGAGATATTATTATAGAGATAGCTTTCGTCCAAAATTCACAAAAAAATGTTTGGTTGAGCCGCATCCTTGTATAGATTTTTATTAAACACAAATTTGTGTTTGAGCCGCATACGCGTTGCATTAAAAATTACACAAATGGCGTGAGGTCGCAGTCAAAGCGATAAATACTATCTGACCCGACCATACTATATTTGGTATATGAGTAAGCAATATCGATTTTTAATAGCACCAATTGTAATGTCCAAAAATATCAGATTTCATATTATATATATATAAAAGACTCACCCCTCCCTCTCGGAGGGCGAGTACAGCGCCACGGTGTGTCTCCAGCGGTACACGTTGGGATACTGGTCGTTGGTGATGTCGCAGGAGGATATGGCCTCGAACACCAACCTGTCCATCTTAGTTGGCTCCTCGCTGGTAATACATATATAAACACATAGCTTTAGGTTTCAAACACATGTTCCCAAGGAAACTCTCTTCTTTTGAAGTAAAACTTCTTGAATCGTTCTGATTTAAAACTCGATGTAACGAAAAATGCGTCACTATAAAGAGAAATGTATAGGAGAGAAAGAGATAGAAGACATATTGCCCAATGCTGTTACGGTGCCATCTATTGCTCAATTTTTAAACTAAACTGTCATTAGAGGCATATTTTGATTTCGTTATTTTTTAACTAACGATAGATGGCAGTGATACTTATGTAAAATTGTTAGTTGAGGTAAATTGAGTTTAAAATCAAACGATCCTAAAGAAGAATAAAAATTACATGAATGAATAAAATAATTAGTGAATGATATTGAATGTAGTTAATTAATTATTAAATTCATTCGATACTATCTCATTCTCTCCTATATGTTTATATCGTGACGCATTTTCGTTACATCAGACCACAGCTAATCTAAAGAAGTCCACTTCAATAAATAAATAACACATGAATGATACAAATAGTGAATGATATTGACCGACTGACCCGTATATGAACGGCTCGGTGAGGGCGGCGTCGCTGGCGTCGTGCATGTCGCCGTCCGAGTCGCACTCGGCTGTCTCGTACGCGTCCGACTCCGACCGACACGACGCGACCGACTCGTCGTCAGATATCTGTTTGTTTTAATTAAGGTTCACTTCATCTGCTCTCTCCATAACAACATAATTATAATTAACTAAATTATCTATTAAACATTACAACAATTTAAATAGTTCAGTGTATATGTGTGTGTGTTTGTGAGTAGGTGTGTGTGTGTGTGTGTGTGTTCGTATGCATATTATATTTAGTTAATAATGTCATTCCGCTGCTTATTTACACAAAAGTATGTATTCATAGGATGGATCTGCAACTTGCGATTTTGAGCGAACAATTGCTCTTTTTAAATTAAATTTAAAAACGCGTGATATATGTTGTAATACCAACCCTGCAGAAGACTCAAACCAAGCTCCACGCAATACAATCAACTAAAAAATCTTAAATGCTATAATAACATTTATTTATTAAAAATACTATTTCTTTCCTAACATATAGTCTAATAATAAGAACCATAAACCATATATACCTCTGCGGTGATGACCTCACACTTGTCCACGTTCAGTGTGTACAGATTGTCACCGGCCGGAGAGTTCACACTCACCGGCTCCTCTGTCTCACCCGTGTGTAGTTTGCCGTCCCCTGGAATATATACACTAATTCAGTACATATGGTACATTGGTAGAACCTGAAATTGTTCTCTATCTATTTGTCTGTTTGTTCAGATTAGTCTCTGAAACGGCTGGACCGTTTTTAACAGGACTTTTGCTTAACCCTAGTGGTGGTGGTCGCCATGCGTGGTGGGTGAGACTCACCTCTCGAGTGCAAAGGGTTAATAGCTGGTGTTATAAGGAGTAGCCGTGAGCACAGCAAGTATTAATAATATATTTAAAACTATATTAACCCACTATACTGTACAATAGGTTGGTGGGTGATATGTAAGAATTAATTTTAAGGTATGTTATTTATTGTCTATATTTTCTTTGACTATACTGAATCCAGTAACAAATCGACCTTAGGATGGATTTTCAATCCTAAAATAACTAGAGAAAAAAAATTATTTTGACCGTAATATCTTTCAAATAAAATTAATAAATATATAAATATATATATGTATATATAAAAATTATTATACCAATATCGTGATCGTATGTAAGTCTTCGGATGAAAGTGTCACTCTGACTCGACAAAATCGATCTGTTCTTTCTGAAGGATGCGTTCTTCTTGTTGCGTTCAAACTCTATCTTCCATTCACACCTACACTTGCTGGCTTTGTCCCAAATCTCTACACACTCTACATCGGAGACGGCCGGGCCCTTGGTTGTGTTGGCCTCCGTTAGCTCCTCACATATAAAGCTGGATATACACCTCACGTGATCTATTACATGGTTACTTTTGACTCTATTATTTCTATACGAGAACGGTTTCCTCTCATCGTCAGAGCTGAAGATGTCATCGGTGGGACACCTCAATTTTACCAAAAACTCAACAAGATTGTTTATATCCTTATCCTTGGTCTTCTGTCTGAGTTTGAAGACAACTAGCTGGGCCAGTCTGGAGTGTATTAGAGAGAAGTTGATCTTTTGGAACCTCTCATCATCCATGTAGGTGATGATGGTGTGATGTAAATGTTTTGCTTCAGACTTCAATGACTCCCCAATCACGTCAGGCTCAGAGGTGAGAGAGAATGCTAGGGCATCCGCTATCCTCTTAGCGAAGACCTGGCAGGTCCTTTCAATGCATAGCAACTGGCTGACGGTGTGATTTGTTTGTGGGGAATCTCCATTTGTCACTTTATTTATTGTGCACAATCTTATTTTGTCCGGATTCCTCCATTTAGTGGGTGAATCCGATATTTTGAAGGTTTTCATCGCAAGACACAACTCTGATATGGGACTTAAAATGTCTTTTGGACTGTTCTGGGTGAGATTTCCCAAACTTATTCTCGATATGGACAGTTCATCGCTGTGTGATTGGTTCACGCTCTGGTGGTATGCTAAGGAGCAGGCGGTTTCGTATTTCTTCTTCAGGTAATTCTCCAGGAGCTCCAAACCCTCAGCACTCCTCAGATCGGTGAAAGTCTCCAAGAACGGCCAGTACTCGTTCCACCCTACATGCATTTCATCCGCTAAATTCCTGAAATAAAATAAATTTGAATATTATTAATATATTTTATATGTAGATTGTATGTAGCAGTATGTACATAGAAAATTATGTGTAAGTTTATTATTGTAGTATGATTTATGTTTAATTGATATATATTAATATTTATATTTGCACCACCCTGTTATATTTTACTTGCAATCTCTAGTCGGTAAGGTGGTCTATTTGTATCAGTTATCTTTTTCTTTACTGTTCTATTGTTATTATTGTTTTGTATATTTGATGGTGTACAATAAAAAAAGATAATAATAATAATAACTTTATTTTCTTATATAATAATAGATATAAGAGAGAGAAAGAGAGAGTGGGAGAAAGATAGCTACCTGCCAACACGCTCTAGTCCCTTGCAGACCTCTTTAAGCCTGAAGCTCTGCACCCTGGGCGGAGTCTTCCACCGCCTCCTGAAGCCGTCGGCCACGCGGGGCTCCATGGGGCCAGCGAACGCGCGGATCTCGTACCGAGGCGACAGGGGGTCGGGGTTCAGATCCTGTAATAGACATAATATAATAACCAAGAGATCTTCTCATACAACGCAACCTATACTAATATTGACCGGGGGCTCCGAGGGGGTAGAGGCGGTTATAGTAATTCAGATTTGGGACTCTGAGGGGGTAAAGGTAGCTATAGTAATTCTGACCGGGGGCTCCGAGGGTGTAAAGGGCAGTCCTATAGCGGGTGCTCCGCTGCCGTCTTCGGAGTGCAGCACCGGCACGTAGTAGCGCTCCGCCAGTAGACGGGCGATGCTCTTCGATGACGGACTGGACGGACACCGACTGCAGATTATCTACAAAATAACATAAAATTATATTTATAACTATTATATAAATATCACAGTAATTTAAACTAAAAAATACATAATTGAGGTTATGATAACGACTGATTTTTTTAACTCCTTCCAAATATAATTTAAACAAAGCTTTTCTTTATATTATTGAGCGAAGCGAACGAAGTGAGCGGAGCGTTTTACTGGAGACTTTTTGCATTCTTTGTCACGAATTGGCTCAAAAACTACTTGACGGAAAATTATGAAACTTTGCAAACAAAAAGACACACGTTAGGTGATGGTTCTTATAAAAAAAATTGAAAATTTACTCAAAAAAAAAAAAAATTTTTTTAATATCATGTCAAAAAATTGATATCCCATTGAAATCAATGGGAAACGATGAGTCAATACTCTGGGCTCGCTTCGCTCAATATGCAAACGGCACCCAAGATTTCACGAGTGCAGCGAGTCGAAATTGAGGGTTTGTTGGCGCCCCTAGTTGAGCGAAGCGAACGAAGTGAGCGGAGCGTTTTACTGGAGACTTTTTACATTCTTTGTCACGAATTGGCTCGAAAACTACTTGACGAAAAATTATGAAACTTTGCAATCAAAAAAACACACATTAGATGATGGTTCTTAAATAAAAAAAAAAAAATGTCCTCAAAAAATTTTTTTTTAATTTCGTGTCAAAAAACTGATATACCATTGAAGTCAATGGGAAACGATGAGTCAATACATTGGGCTCGCTTCGCTCAATATGCAAACGGAACCCGAGATTTCGCGAGCGCAGCGAGTCGAAATTGAGGGTTTGTTGGCGCCCCTAGTATTATGTACAAAATATTTTACGATTTGGTCTAAAGTTATTCACTATCTATACATATAAATAAAATTAAAGTGTAACTTTGTAATTCCTGATTAACAGTTCTTCGCTACATGCATATGAAAGTATATATGTTGATACGTTTTTGTGTTGTGTTCTGGATAATCTCTGAAACGGTTGGACCGATTTTAACGGGACTTTCATTATAAGCAGATGTTATAAATAACTTGGGCATTTATTTTTAAAAACTATATTCCAAATGAAGTTGAACAGAGGTAGTTAATAATAAGATACTACCCTTATATTTATATGACTAATAATATAAATATGTATAATCACTCACATCCTTAGCGGTCTCTCCATATTTGTTTTTGGCGTGTTTGTTACACTGTGGGAAGGAGGTTAGTACATCCACCACCTGCTCGGCTCCAAACTTGGATGCAAAGTGAAGGGGAGTTTCATTCATAGCTTTGTCCGGAGTATTCAGGTATCTATCTAGAAGGATTGTAGCAAATTCCTGGAAATATAAACAATACAACTGTTTGATATATGTTTTCTTATTATTACCTAATCACAAGGCTTATTTAATTGTGATAGTTCTAGTTAGTACATTGCTCACTATATATTAATGTTTGTGAAACAATGGCTACATAAACCAATACCCGGCTGAGTTTGTTTCTTCTCAGAGCAGGGCATGTTGTGCACTTGTAGACTTATTTTAAGTTGAAGAGTGTTTTTAAAGGCTTATTTCAATGAGTATGGTATCAATAGTCCTGACACTTATTTGATACTCAAGTGATCACTGGCATTGATTTGAAATGTATGCAATTTTGTTTACTTTTTTTTTCATAATCGGACAATACAAGCATATACTTATATTATGTATGTATGTATGTATGTATCTCACCTTACAGGTGTCTGGGTCAGCGTCCGCCCCGTACAGGGTGTGTATGAAGGCGGGGTCGCCGACCGTGGTGAGGATGAGGTTACATATATCCGCGTTCAGAGCCTTCGCCGCTACGTGGAGTGCGTTGTATCTTGAACCTTCCTGGAATTATAATTTAAGTGTTAATAATAATTTGGTATTTTAATATAATGTTCAAAATAATTAATTTCTAGGAGGCCAGTACAGAAATGTCAATCAATCAATCAATCAACAAGGTTATGAAGACTATTTACCTGAACAATAGCAGGCGTGCTCCCACTGCTAACTAAGTAACGAGGGTTGTCCCAAATTCTGTCTCTGACTACGGTAAGTTTACCAGCCTCTATGACCTTCCGAAGCGACACCATGTCCTGAGGTGATGGGGCTTTGAATGGATATGGTTTCTCTCCCATTATTGCTGAAAGTAATATTTTTGATGTTATCTATAGTTAACATTGAGAATCTCTCCTATAACTCCGGATAAGAGATGATACGATTAATAGTAGTAAATAAAAGTTTTACTTCTAGTTTCTAGTTCTGTTCTACTGATGTGTCATACTAGAAGATTCACATCAGTAGAATTTTTTCGTCATATTATTTATCACACGTAGTATGGAACATATTGTTAAAGCTATATATATTTTCTTTAAATATATCTTTTTTTGCATTAGTATTACATCTGTATATTGATAGTTAATTAAATAACAATGTTTGTAGATTAACATTTTATATTATAATTATGTCTTAATTATGTACTAAGTATAAGGTATTTATTATTATAATTATGTCAAAATAAAAGTAGATATTAGTAATACGATACCAAATAACAATTTTGTTATTGGAATGAAGTTCCTTAAGCCGTCTTACGGGTGTGTGAGTAGAAATCGTCACGTAATGAAATATCATGTTGTGTATGTGTGCGTGCATCTCTCCCTTTCTCTCTCTGTCCATGTCCTCGTCTCTTTGTGTTATAATATCTTTAACACTAGATTTTACAGACACGTGAAAATTTTATGTAAACGCATTTTTTATTTGTGTTTTGTGTTAGATCATACGTTAATATTGTTTTGTTATTGCAATAAAGTTTAGAAAAATGAAAACTGCAGCAAATGTGTATAATAAAGGTTTAGAAAAGTAAGATGACAAAAATTATATAAATTGATATGAGTAATTACCGATGAACATTTATTAAACACTTGATTTGAGTGTTTACTATTTACTTTAATATTTGGATTATAAGGAGACTATAGTGAAATTATGTCAAGAAGAGTGTGGGAAGCGCAGAGTGCAAATAAAATACAGAAAACTAATGCTAAACGCAAAAAATCATTCCGTTTCAAATGTAATTCGTTCCTTCAGATTATTTGCCTTAAAAAATAATCTAGAACACAAATTGAAATATATAGATTTCATTTTAAATTACAGTTGAAAAACGTAAAGAACTTCGTTCCCGACGGGAGTCAACGACCGCACAATTTTTTTTGTCATTATTTATTTATTATTGATGTAAAAACAAAATTGAAATTTTTAAATGTGGTAATAAATAAAATGAACATAATAATATATAATAATAATTTTAAACATTGTAATTGATTTTTTATTATATTTATATAACAACAAATAATTATTATAATTATACAATACATTTCGTTATAGATAACAATAATCGGGTCAGACGAATATCTTAAATTGTCATCAGGTCATTGCCCTCGGACTCAGACAGTACGATGGCTTTGCTATCAATAGTTCCTTAGTAATACGTCAAGTGCTTTGTTTGTTTGTTTGTTTGCGTGACATTTAGTTTATATATAGTATAGATTGTTATATATAGTAAAAAATATAAACGAAAGAAAATGATACTTTACTAATTGTAATTATTATGAAAAATGAATTTAGTTACTTTCTACTCTTTTAATTTTAAATATTAATAACTCTTTAAGTAATATTATATGTGGATATATGTGTGTGTACACTTTGCTATATATATCTTGCACTTTGATATATATTATGCACTTTGCTATTTATCTGCAGTGAAGTGACAATGATATTCAGTGTAATATATCTGATGACTAATACTTTTACAACGCATGATAGTCATGTAACAGACGAGTCAGGTTCAAATGAGTGCTATTTATATTATAGTCACACTTTCATATAATTATCACACTTAGTAATTCAATAATTGTGTTTAACTATTTCTATAACATTAGGTTAGTATGTTTTTTCTTGCTTTTTATATTTATGTCGACATTTAACACTCATTTTAACTTATTCAGTGAAATAATTGTAAAAATTAAGTAAGCATTCAAATATAGAAGATATATATTAAATAAAATTTTGATATTCTTTATTGTACATCTTGAAAAAGTAAGATAATCATAATATGGTAACAAAAGACAACCTTGTCCCTAAAAAGTAATCTCTTCCAGATTACTCTAATAGAAGTTACAACAAATAGATATGTAAATAAAGACATATATTATATATGTATATAATATATATGTAATTAATATATGATTACTATAAAATTAATAATACAAATACAAAACCAATTATCATTGGAATATAAATATTTAATACTTATTAAGCTATTGTTTATAACCAAATTGTTTAAATAAATATTTGTTTAATGTAACAGATTGTTTACAAAGGAAACTATAGTTTAAGACAGCATTAATATGGTATTTTTTTAAAAATAAAAATAAAGAAAATTAAATAAAAAAATTTATCAGATCTATTAACAATGAAAATATTATATAAATAAGTTTAACTCATAAGTATATTTAGCAGCTATAGCTTTCAAATATTTCATTTGTAATTCACACTCTATTATCAATAATATTCTCACACAGTTTAACCGAACCTAATAGTAAATAAATACTCACAACTTCCATTGCCCTCGTGTGTTTCAACTGGTTCGGCTCCTCTGAGAGCAAAGGAGACGGCATCCTGGTGACTCCTGAATGCCTTGAACCTGGCTGACTTGTATCTACGAAAGAGTTCCAATGCCTCTGTCTTCTCTGTGTATACATGTATTGTTTCTGTTGATAAAGTAAGTGTTAGTCATACTTGTAAATTTAATTCATTGATTGCATCATAATTTTGTAAAGAAACTATTTAAGAAATGAAAATGTTTATTATAATTTTCATTGCTTTTATCTTTCCCTGTATATTAAATACTATTAAAAATACTTTCATTATAGCATATTAATTTAAAGAAAGGCTAATTTGATTTGCTAAAGCAATGTAAAACATTGACCTACATTCCAATAATCAGTTTGGCGATAAAAATTGATAAGAATGATCTTTTTGTGTATTTTATAATTAGATTTTTAAGTTAATTTACTTTGTTACGGAATCGGAAATATTTTTATTAAATAAATATGTTATTTTTTAATTAATTCTATTAATTATTTATTTTAAAATTGTAATACCTTCATCTGGTCCTTTTTTAATTTCACAGGGTATATAGACCCCATAATAGGTTGTTTGAGGTTCCGTAGCAGACGGACTCTCCAGGGTATTCCTTTTGCTAAGAGTATCTAAGCGAAGTAGTCTACTAAATAAACTTATTTCGCCATCCTTTTTATTATTTGGCGAAACACATATCTCTTCTTTGACACCTCCAATGTCTTTCTTACATTCTGAAATAAGCGCGGCCTTCGACATTTCGCCTGGTCTCTGAAAATATCATAAACAAAAAACACTGTTTTGTTTGTGACGCAAACGAATGAAACGTTTATTTTATAATACGATATAATATTTAAGCTCACCTCAAAAGCAAATCGTCATAAAAACATATTAGGCAAATTAGAAAAACATACTTTATAATCTCGCCATTCAATATGGAAGACCAGGTATACAAATATATAATTTTATAATATCTAATGCGGGGAGTGTTTAAAACTGAAAATTAAAATACAAGTCAAACTCGAACGACGCAATGACGCAGGTGACGTTTCTACATATAATTTTTCTAAAGCAAAGGCTAATGTTTACAATCATTCTGCCTAGCGCTTTACCAAAACGTATTTTTTTTAATATAAGGATGGCAAACAAGCATGCGTAAGCCTGGTGCAAAAATGAGCTCCGCTGCCTACAGTATCCTGCGATATGTATAAGTGCGTTTCCGGCCTTTGAGGGGGGTGTAGAAACAGTGATAGAAATGGCACACAACCTTGGATAACGTTCATGGGCTTGTCAGTGAGAAAGCTGATGCTCTACTTGCATCAACCTTGGGAAGCCCGTAGGGATTAGTTTCCAGAGCAGCGCCTTGTGCCATAAACGATCTCGACTCTCGCGGGATGGTAGTGGGAAGCTTCCATAGACATCCATGCTTGAATTTTGAGTCAAAAAAATGCCCAGAAGGTCGGTTTTTCTTTTGCCATGTAAGCCAGATTAACATTTTCATGTGCAACAACGGGAGAAGTGGTTGGCAAAAGTTGACAAAAGCAGTTTTTGAAAGCGATCAGAACTTTTGTGGGCGGATAGCTTGCAGGGATGTATTTTCTCTTCAGATCATCGATGGTTAGCGTTTTTGTCCAGGTACGATCTGCCCGTCGTTTGCAAGCAGCAGCTGCTCTAACAGAGGCATCAAAATAGAGTCACGATGCACCACCGAATGGCACTAAAGCGTTTAGTATAAATACAGCTATTCCCTGCAGTAGCTCTTCAGCGATAGCGGCAGCACAGTCACTATGGTCATCGAAAGAGAAACAAATCTGTCACTATGAGAATGCATTCCATGCCAATCTGCTGACTTATAGCGCCAGGCGTGCCAGGTCGTGCAATATGGACATTTTACTTTTTAGGCACTACACTCCGTACGAAGCAATCGTCTGACATCCCCAGATACGACAGCCAGCCCGAGCTAATGAACCACACCTCTGGAGTAGTTACATTTATAGAACCAGTATACTTTTGGGGAAGAGTTAGGAATTGGGCGTCGGTGCTCGATGTTCACTTATGCTAACACAGTTATACTAGGGCACTATTTCACGACAGTGTTGCACGATGCCGATCGAATCAGCCCATTCATGAAGCTGTCTGTAGAAAGCAACCGGATTCTACCACATTGTTTTTACTTGACGCAAATCTGTCAATATTAATAACAAAATCATGTACTAACGTACTTGTACACGAAAAAAGCAGTAACTTAAAAATCCATTAATCCATATAGATATTTTAATAACAATTTTAGTTAATATACGGATATAATAAAAACGTTTTTAGAGCTGTAGGTTAAACCATGTTCAAATTTTCAAATATATGTGACTCCTTAATTCCATTTTGGGAAAACAACCCAGTAACGTATTTAAAAAAAACCGCTACGATCAAGTATCTCTTTTCTTATTTGCCATTAATTTCAAATGTATTTGACACTTGAAATTAAAAACTCTACTAAAATGTAATCATAACTTTAAAACTGAGTTGGAGTATATTTATGCTCTAAACTAATCAAGAAACGAAATGGAACAACATTATGTAGAAAATATCTATAGCTGTCTCTATGTTAAAAATCAACAAATTATTTTCAGTGCAATGAAGTCCAGTCTTTTAATTCTAATAAATTTTCTAATTACAGATATTTATGTTTTAATGTAGCTAAAATTTAAGGAACTGTTAAATAAACCCCTTCTCAATAAACTGTCCAACAGACAGAAGAGAGACAGATACAGTGAATCCACATCAGATAAAGGGTAATTAACAAAAAAAAATACAAATATTTTTACAAAATTATACTTTATTGAGCTTTATTCTTTCTCCTCTTCTTTGGAGTATGGGCATTTGAACTAGGAATAGAACTCAGAGCTTTTTGAACCGACAATGTATACAAATTGGCATTAATTTGTTTCATTTTTTCCAATTCCTCCCTTAGCATTGCTTCATTTTGTCGTACCTCGATTTCAAGATCCTTGGTTGCAATACCATCAATGTTACTCTCACTGTATTGAGGCCAAAAGTTATTCTTTCTATTTATAAGAATTTCAACTTCATTTATTTCATCACTATTGTTTTCAAGAGACCGTTCCAAACTGTGCAATACAATGGTTGGTTTAAAATCTTGATTATAGATAGCTTCATAATTCTGTGAGAAGAAGGCATTAGTTATTGGACCTTTATGTTTTATTATCCTCACAGGTTGTTTACTTCTAATATGCCACAATATCACCTGTTCATCATTGCTTCCAGACATTAAAATATCACCATTGATTGAAACTGATAAGCAGGTAACTGCTTTAGTGTGGGCAGAAAATATTGAACTACTATCATTGCTATTTACCAGAACATCTCTATTTCGTTGAGGATTCTGTAAGCTAAATTGAAATATTTTTCCTTCAGCAGATCCAACAAAAACATTTAATTCTAGTACATCTAAGGTAATAGATGACAATGGTTCATCAAACACTAAGTTAAGAAGCATTTCACCAGATGTTAAATCATATACTTTGCAAGTTCTATCACTTGACACAGTGAATAAACGTCCATGCAATCCGATTTTACTCACACACATATCCGTCACTGGTAGTGAGTGATCTGAAAATATATATACTGGGTCATGCTGCCCGGCAATAGCCTGCGTGACAAGTTCTACTTCGGGATTAGCTGCGACAATTGCTAAAGACCACACCATAATCATTCCATCTTCGGCGGCCGATACAAAAAAGCGGCTATCTGTAGTAAATCTCAATAAATTAACTTTTTGGTAATGACGGTTAATAATGGTTAAAAGATTTCCTGATGCCATTTGCCAAAGGTATATTTTGTCTTCAATGCCAGCAACGCAGTAACCTCCGTCCGGAGTTACAGCAAATGCACTGGCCTTTCCGGGAAGTATAAACCGCGTTCCTTGAACAGTTTGATGTGAATTTAACGGCCATATATGTAGGATAGGTTTAGTTTTTTCGACAGCAGCTAAGTAATCGCTAGCTATAAAAGATAGTGTTCCTTTTTCAGCTGTCCCACCGCCTTTGTATGTCATTAAATTTGTGCCCGTATTAGGATCCCAAATACAAGAAGTCCATAAGGTATTGTTTGAGTCACAAGTTATTAATACTTCAAGTAAATTAGACATTTTCTTAAATTTTCGACACAACAACCATTAAGTTTCAACCATGCGGTAACAATTCAAAACATAAACCTCATTTGACATTGACATTTGACTGCGGATAGAAGATACTATATGACAGGAAATAAAATAAATACATTACAATTATCATATAATTAATAGTGTACTTTAATGTAATGTGTATATATTTTATAGCTTTCTTAGAGAAAACAGATACTAGGGTCAAACTTTCAAGTAAGATTATTGATTGGCCATAGTCATGATGTTGCTGTTGGTGATCTTTTATAGTAATTAAATAATGCAACAATAAAATCACTACGGCATTTTTTTTTGCTGGATTTGTCGTCTATATTTAAACTAATGTATTTCAATAATCTATTATTACATTTATTTTTTAGTCTATTATTTTAGTACTTAAAATATTTTTATTATCTGTGTTGTTTCTATTGGACCATATTATAGGGAATGACAGTGAAGTAAAAACCTAATCCTGATTGGCTTATATATTTTTAGGGTATATTTTGACAATTGCGATTTGTGTTCAAACTTTCGTTGTCTGAAATTATTTTGCTTAGCAAGTTGTTTCTATAATTTGTATGAAAATTCAGCTCATCAAACTTCAACATGTTCAAAAAGTAAGTACATCCTAATATTTTGAAACTAAGTTGCGAAAATAAATTATTTTCTAAAATGATTTGAGGTTATACGGCTTATGCTTTGTCAAACGAATTATTGACGTAATGTATTTTTGACCAATCAGAAGCTAGTAAAATTACGAAAGTTCAGTGACGTGTTCATTAGTGATGTGCTTAGGGTATTAAATGTTTTACAATATTTACGTACAATATTTGAGTGATCATGACGATTTTCAAAATGTGTTTTTTACAACAATGAATATGTGATTGACGTATTTGACAATTGATTTTTAAAAAGTTGTTTTTTACTAGTTCTACGAACCATAATAAAATATTAATTATTATTAATTATCAAATAACCTACTAAACCATAAATATATACAATATTGAAATAATAATTTAAGTATTATATTAATTAAAATATTAAAAGATAAATATTGTTGGTACAACACTATTGGACGAGATAGCTCTGTCGCCTATCGGTATGAAAGAGAGACATAAATGTGTCTTTGCGTTTGGATGAGTGAGACAGGTATATTTAGAAAATGAACATGGAGATTGGAGAATGGTTTCGGACGAATAACTAACAGTTCTTTTCAGCTGTTCTAAATTGATTGTTGTTCCTTGGTACGTGGCTGTATTTTATAAACTACAAATTTATACTTATTGATTTTCAAAGTTGAACTGACATCGTAATATTTAACAAAATACCTATGTAAAAGAACAAAAGATTTTATGTGCGTCGTGTATTCGTGTTTCTATTTTGTGACGTAACTGGATTTCTTGTGAAACGCAAGTACATATATTACACACGCTGTGTTCGAAGGATTCTACCGCGGATGGTTATTACATTCGCGTAATTGCATAATGGAGTGCAAAATGTGGGAAGTAGACTCTGACACGGGGTCCCAGAGTGCTTCGTCGGATGGACTTCGACGACGGCAGGGATGGGATCCAGAGGCCGAGAGTCTAACTTCTCATATAGACGAACTCGACGAGGTCCTCGCGGAGGAAGAGGAAGGATGTCCGCTTCCATCTACGCCGGAGGATCAACATTTACTCGATGCAGAAATGGCTGAAGTTCTGAAGGCTGGTGTTCTATCCGACGAAATCGATCTCGGAGCCCTAGCCCACAATGCAGCGGAACAAGCTGAGGAGTTTGTGCGTAAAGTATGGAAGGCATCGTGGAACGTGTGTCACTTTAGACACCTGCCGCGCTGGTTGCAAGACAACGATTACTTACACAAAGGTCACAGACCTCCGCTTCCTTCTTTCAGTGCGTGCTTTGCTTCTATATTCCGTATCCATACCGAAACTGGCAACATCTGGACCCATCTGCTCGGCTGTGTCGCGTTCATCGGAGTCGCTATTTACTTTCTAACTCGTCCCTCGATCGAAATACAAATGCAAGAGAAGATGATCTTTGGAGTTTTTTTCATAGGTGCTATAGTTTGCCTCGGCTTTTCATTTGCGTATCACACACTGTACTGCCACTCGGAAATGGTTGGTAAACTGTTCTCAAAGCTGGATTATTGTGGCATAGCACTACTAATAATGGGGTCATTTGTTCCTTGGCTTTATTACAGTTTTTACTGCCACTACAGGCCCAAAATAATATACTTATCTGTAGTTATTGTATTAGGTATATTATCAATTATAGTGTCACTTTGGGATAGATTCTCAGAGCCTCGACTCCGTCCCCTTCGAGCTGGAGTGTTCATGGGTTTTGGTCTGTCGGGTGTAGTGCCAGCTATACATTACGGGATCACCGAGGGCTGGTTCAGTCAAGTGAGCAAGGCATCTCTGGGTTGGTTGGTTCTGATGGGTCTGTTGTACATATTGGGTGCTATGTTCTATGCTCTGCGTGTGCCCGAACGGTGGTTCCCTGGCAAGTGTGACATTTGGTTCCAATCTCACCAGATTTTCCACGTCCTTGTCATTGTGGCAGCGTTTGTTCACTACCACGGCATTAGTGAACTGGCATCCTATCGAGTAACTGTTGGGGAGTGTTCCATGCCTCCATCCTCCATTGCATTCTAGCCTCGACCCTACCAAATGTGATAGTAGACCATAGATAACTTTAAGTAGGATACAAACATTTAATAGTTTCATTATATATTTTTTTAACAAGTAACTAACTCAATTTTCTAAGTTTTTATAAAACTGGCATGTTTTATTGCAGTGAGGCTGTTATTCATGTTTGAGACTAATAAAAATAAATTTGTTTCTCTTAAAGTGGGGTTTTGGTTATAAAATATTTATTAAACTAATTTTCATCTTATTTATTATAGATTGTTTAGATTAATTAATTTTTATAAATACAAACTGATAATTGCACTAAATAGTCTGATGCCACTTCTTTATTGTTTAACGGAGCCTTGTTCTAGATTTTTCGATAACTTATATTTTTAGAATGTACTTAATTTGCACATTATATTGCTTACACACTACAAATTCTTCCTAAGTAATAATTTTAAACCCTTAAAACACTTTGAGTATCTCAATTTAGTGGACATATTTTTACTTAATTTAGTTGTAGATATGTGAACCTATAGAAGTGAATTACAATTTTATATAATTGTAAACTATCATACACAAATTGAGTAAATTCTACTTCTATATAAAAGCTAATTATTTCAAATAGTTCAATCTATTGTTTTCTGTCTTTGCTATTGTTGAAATGTTTATTATTTATTTCATTCTTGTAGACATAAAGTAGAATCTCACATTGTAATGTTTAGTTAAGTTTTCAATATCAAAAATATAAGTTACACTTGCAGACACATTCCGATGTAAGAACCCAAAAAAACACAGAGTTTTTAATTTTTGACAAACAAGAAAATGTGGATGTTCAAATAAAAAATAAGTAAAAATTTGCAGTCTGTATTAATTATGATAAGGATTATATTCTAAATTGTTATAAGTGTTCATATAAACTATTTTATTAAAATGAGAAAAAAATAATGTAAATATAAAAAAAACTGAGCTCCAATGAATGTATATTTAAGATGTTGAGAAAATTCAGAAATTAGTTGTATTAAAAGTATTGAATGATTATTATATGTGAGCTCAGGCTTTTTTTTATTGACTAACTTTGCACTTATTGTATTTTTGTTTCAAAACTTAACGGCATATCAATGAATAATTAAGTACTTTATCGCTGACCCGAGTCTGGACTGATAATGAAAGACAATATTTTTCAATAAATATCATTTAAATTCATAATATTTTATTTTCATGTGTATATTACTAAGTAGATATATGATTCTGTTTCTTTCTATTTGTTGTTTAATATTTGTTTGTTTGAAGGGATTAAATTATGATTATGCAATAAAGATAAATTGAAAAGACAATAGCACTTTTATTTATAAACACATTTCAGATCATTTTATGACAAATTCAGTACATACAATAAATACATACAAATATTTAGTTTAATGTTTTTAGTAAATATAACCTAAAATTGTATGTGTCAGATCTTTATAGGCCACAATTCATACTATCAAGTGTCTGACTATTTTAGGCCAATATGGTGGCATTGGTTGAGACATCCTGTTGACAATCGCGTGACGTGCACGTGCACGCCAAGCTAATCTTTAAAAATAAAGATGGCCGCTTATGAAATATTGGTTTACAGTTGAGAATAATGTTTTGTTCGTGTGCGTGTTTTTAATTCGATCAAAGGAATTAAGAATTTTAAAATATATTAGTTTATCACGGCCTCCGAAGTAATATTCATAATCTCATCAACTAATGTCTATGGTTTTATATTATTAGATAATTAGATATTTTAAACTAAAGAAGTACAGAAAAACAGATGGTTGATTATATTTGGGTCAAAATATATGCAGTCCATTGTTAAATTTTATTACATTATTCAGATCGCCAGATGCGTTATACAAAAAAATTATGATATAAAATTTAAGTCATAAAATAGAATCGAGAACAAGTCGACTGTGAGTTCTTTCTAGCTTCCTAATCCGGTTTCTTTTCTCATAAGAGCAGATGTATCTTTTCTAATCGTTGCATTAAGTACAAATTAATATTTCTTTAGACAAAGAAGTCGTCTACTACAATGCGTGTTAGAGTACTTACATTATAAAATGTATGTAATTTTCCTTGTTGTGATTATAAAGGAACCTTATAACTTATTATTTATGACAACTAATTTGATTTACATTTAATAAAACCTTTTTTTTTTTTAAATATATTTATTGTATATTTTTATTTTTTTTATTTGGAAGGTATTTTGAAAATAATATACATTGAAAGTGGATGTATAACGAATTATTAAAACATCGGTAGAGGAGTTTTTCGAGAATTATTCGAATGCGTCTTTGTATAATACGCATTCATTAGTTCTCTAGTCCTTTAAGTAGTCTAGAAAGTATTGTTTCAAAAGAAGCCATATAACATAAGCTCGAGACGGAAACTAAAACCGTTACTTATATAATACCCCGTTACTATTCTCGGCTTTGTTCACGTTTACTTGTCATAGAAAGTATAGTGAGAGTAAAAAAATATAAAAAACAATCTGACAGCTGTTTAAAATAGGAACGACATTTAATATAAAAAAAGTTTAATGAACTTATATTCCAAGTTCTAAGGATATTCTTGCTTCTTGCTGTTTCTAAAATATATAGTATAATATTAATATAATATTTCCTTTTAAGAGCAATTTGAACAAAGTGACATTAATTGAAATTGTGTAATCAAATCAATTTAATTAATGACTACCGAACATCAAATGATTTCAATCATTTCATTCTTGATTTTTTAGGTACACTGTATTGATTGATTGATTGATTGATTGTTATTAAACATATAATTTTAATCTCTTAAATATAAATCAATGAATACAATTATAAATGAGGGAGTGTCAAATATTTGGCGTTGATATTATTGAAGCCAAGATGTAAACAATATTGATAGACTTTGCACTTGACTTGAATTATATCTTTGATGAAATGTGTTTTTCTTTCCGTAAATAAGCGTTATTTTTCAAGGTCGAAGGTCGGAATACGTCCGAGGGTCACTTTGTTATAATATTATTACTATTCTTTATAAACAAATAAAAAGATTGTGTCACCTTATATATATAGATATATACTTTTTTGTATATAAAAAAAATATATATTTTTAATGATATTTGATACTGTATTGGCTTACCTAAATCAATATACACTCTCATTTTCGTGGAAAAGGAGAAATAATTGGGTTATAACTAGTACTAAATTTTGAGTCTGAAGGGGGGGGAGGGGGCAGATTAAGTCAACCAGTGGCAGTATGTGTAGTATATATATGATTGATTGATGATATATATATGATTACTATTTACTACATGTACAATGTAGTAAATAGTAATCATATATATATGTCTATGTTATTGTGTCTAGATAGATAATAGTGGAAAGTTTCTAAACAAGCTCAGGAAAAATAACATTTTAAAATATTTCTAGAAACGTAACGTTTCAACAGTTTAAAAGTATTTTAATCTAAAAATAATCGAGGTCGTTACAGTCATTTCTTTTTGCGTTTCCTCATTGTTTTATCTGCCACTGATAATATGTTTGTATGTGTGTTACGAGATAGCGTCTAATTTTGAACAAATTTTCGGATTATTATGTAAATCTACATAGTACATACATGATTGGTAGATATATATATACATATATATATATATATGACGACACTACTCGCGTCAACTTCTAAATTGATTTTATGATTGAATATACGACTTTGAATTTATATCAAATATATTATAAGACTATATTGAAATAGAAAATATGATTAACTTCAATATATTCTAGTTTGTATTGTGACAGCGTTCTAATTGTATTAGTACTCTATGACATTGAAACTAACATCTATACATATAAATAAAATTGAAGTGTCTGTTTGTAGATAATAGTATTAGATTCGGATCCGGATTCGGATTCGGATACGTAATCAGCTTAAGTGTTTAAAAAAATTATAGCTCATAAATAACAACATGTAAATTTTTGTTATTTTATATAAACAATATCTTCAAATATTTTATATATATAGACATTGCTGTGACTGCGTGTGACCTTAGAAATGTTTTAAGATTGCTTTCTTAAGATTGTGTATAATTTAACTAAACTAAATGAAAGCGGCTCTCGTGAAAGTCACAACCAGTTTTAGAAAACAAATACATTTGATAATTCAGATGTAAACTAAAATGGACGTTGTAACTCATTATATTTTTATTTTTAATATCTTTTAATCATATTTTTATAATAAACTAGTTCGTTATCTAGAATGTTCCTAAATTTCAAACGTGTTCTGTTTTTGAATTGACAGTGTAAGGTGAAATGTTCTAAATTTGAAACTGGTTTGAACTGGTTTATGTTTCAACATTGTTCCGCCATTTTAAAATCATGTTCGCTTCTTTTTTTTGTGAAAATAACGCTTAAAAGAATACATGTTATAATTATGTTTATGTTTAATATCAGTTAGTATTCGCTTCGATATTTATCATTCAGTGAAGTTATTGAAGCGTGATTATTGAATTTTCTCTTGATTCTCTTTAATTTAACGACCCACCACACATTCTGCTCAATTAGCAACCGGCCAGTACATTAATGAAAATTAATGGTCATAAAGTGGCCGAAATTCGACTGTAATTCAAATTAGTACAATAAGTATACCTACTTCTATAATAATTGTATTTATCTTTTTTATTTTACGTACTTTTTACATCAAATTATTTATTTGACATTGACAGTTAAAATTAAAAATTAACCTTTTAATATGACACGTTTGAGAGTGTGTGTAATGTTTTATTTTATTTATTTTTATATATATTTAATGCATTATTCATAAGAATTTTTGGAGTCTGCATTACTTTATGACTTTAACTGTGCCAAATTTCATATTCTTCCGCCCGCGTGATTCTCATAGAAAGAGGTACATAGTTTGTGCTCCACATATTAGTGTAATGATAAAAATAACATGTCTGTCTATCATTGAAGGAAGAATACAACTTGCGCCTACACTTTTACTGTTTTCAATATAAAACTATATTTCATTTATAGTTTAGTTAACACTGTTTGGATATTTGGATAATTTAAAAACAGAACGAAAGTGTTGCTACAAATTATATCCGATTTTATATACATACACTGCGAAGCTATTATAGTATTATATTTTATTCACCTGCTTGTTTTAATCGTTTATTTGACTGAAATTGTTACTAATTAGTATTCACTCAGTAACACGAAACAAAAAACGACACTAATTGTTTCGCGGTAAAAAATTTACGTCAAATTATTGTTTGTTTTTATTTTTTTACCCAGGGTGAAAGACCTTACATCATACAGCTTCTTCATATTTAAGTATTAAACGTACAATTATTGTTTGTTTTTAAATACTTCCCAAGGTGAAAGGCAAAGACCTATAATCATACATACTCTTAATTTTTGTCTATTGAACGTTAAAATATTTTTTATTTCATCCTTTTTTAATAGTCTTTAACTTACATACAAGTTTGTTGAAATATTTGTAAAATTATATTACTATGTTATTGATTTAGCTATTAAATATAATTTAGGTTTTGCGTTACACTTTCTTGTTAAATACATTTATTTTGCTTAATTTTCTTTATTATAATGTTAGATTTACACGCGTTTTAGGAATATAAAAAACTTTATGAAATTATTAAGACACGGCTAGGTTACTTCTAGGTTTAATTATTTATTAATAATACCTAGGATACCTATATATTAAAGGGATAATTCATTTGCCTGGTATGTTTTTTCCTATTTTTTTCCTTTTATTTAATCTACTTCTATATAAAAAAAATATGTTAACTGTTGTGATTTGTTAATAGGAGATTGCTATATATTAATTAGTAATTTCGTACAAGTTTCATGTAAACAATATTGCCTCAGCAATGGGCATGTGATGTACTCATAGTAATAATAACGGGGTTAGGTGAAGAAATATGGCCGCGTAGTATGCAACACGGACAAATTATGCCACTTTTCATATTATTTTCATATCACGCTTGTAATTTCGTAAAATTTTCCTATTCGCAATACTTTTGCCTTCTAGGAATGTTAAAACGACATTTTTTTATCCTTACTATATAATTATATTAATACTCGCTATGTATAAATTAGTAGTGAAAACTTTTTGGCTTGTGTATATTTAAAAAAAAAATACCTCGTTCGACAGGGTCGATCGTGTTAGGTAGATTCCCGTCGGTCGGATCGACAAAGAAAAACTAGCCAGCAGTATTCTAATGGTCATTACGAGTCTTATGACGGGTCACTCTGCATATGTTGGGTGAGCGAGGAACCACCCCCCACCCCTATTTCCTAAACGGGGGGTCGCATCAAAAAACATTTCGGACAAAAAAGTTTTCTCTTTTAATTTGTTAATTTTCTAAGATTTTTCCGACGGCAAAATTTTGCCTTCTTCTGTGACTTTTTTCGGTTTTTAACTTTCAACCCCCCCAGCCCTCCAACCCTCCGACCGATTTTCCCCGTTCAAGAACTTAACCTTCATTTTGTGTTTAAAAATGTGTATATCAAGTTTGAAAATCCTCCGTCAATATTTGCGACCTGTAGCGTGTCCCAAAGGTTTGCACTTTCACCCTCTCTCCCAGCCCCCCCTTTCACTTTTTGCCAAAAAAACGAGATGCTACGATTGTCCTACTAATTTATTCTATCGACCTGTCAAGTCAGATTTTACCTACGATGAATTTGGACTGATGAATCATATATACATATATATATAGAGGGATATATAAAATTTTTTTTTTCGACGGATTCTCAATCTCCAGTTCAGAAACGGCGTAGCGCCCCTACTCTGGGGTCTGGGTCCCGTCATCGCATCGATTGCAATAGGTAGATTCATCTATGGAATCTACCTAATTGTTATTAATGAACTATTGTAAGCTGTATGTTTTCCAAAATAAATAAATAAATAAATCCTTACTATATAATAATGACCTAATTGACTCTGTATGCACGCGCATCACTTATCACCCACTAATCACACAATAATACATCAAAAAAAAAGCTATTGAATCAGGCTACAAAATAGGGTAGGTGCCAACCTCATACGTGACCTTTGACCCTTCCTGGCCCGAAGGGCCGGGAAGTTCCCTTGTATATATATATTTATTTTTCTATGTTCCTTTGTTAATTTGTTTGTATTTTATATATTTGTTCATGTGTTCGTTCGTTCGTTCATTTGTTCATTTAATTGTACTAACTTTTTCTGCTTTGGTGTAATAATATTTGGGGGATTTTTTTCTATTAATAATTTTTTCTTGGGATTCATTCAAAAGTAATTTATTATTATTAAATATCTTAAATAAACAAACAGTACCGTGTAAAGTTTCCATGATAATACTGTGTGCCCCATGACCTTACGCCCCAGGCTGGGTTCACCTTCGAGCGAGGTCGCCTCTAATCAATAATATTCATGGCAAATATTGATTACGTACCATAGTGTAACGTTATCAGTGTTATGGCAATAATTAAATAAGAAAGAAAGAGAGAGAAGTTTATTCCAGACTCATATTACGTGACAATAAAGAAATATATGTTATAAAACAGATCTTTAATTAGAAATATGAAAAGGAAAGAAAGAAAAAAATATGAAAGAAAAAGAGGAGTTTATTTAAGACATTACCATAACAATTTTATAATAATTATGTACATAATAAAGTACACAAAAAAATGTAAATAAAACGAAATATATGAAATTAATAACAATATTGATCTAGGTCAGATATGAAGGATCGCAATCTCTTAATTAAAATGATAGCAATTAATTAAGCTTAAATTAAATTACTTTGATAATAAATGAAGGTATTTTTTATTATATAAAAATGCTGTTTGTACGCCTCAAAAACTGCACCGATTGAAATCAAATTTTGACAAGATATACAACCGGTTACAGATGGTTGTTATCTATCTTATCTTTATCTTTTTCTTATAATAGTAATTGATGTGCATTTCTCTTACACGAGATTAAGACTAATTTTTCAATTGTAACGTATTTGCCATGAAAGACCATTTAGTTTAGAAATTGGAATGTTTTCAATATTTTTATATATTTTATTTTGTTTTGATTTTTTTGAAACAGACGCAGTACTAGATAACTACAATTATTTGTTATCTATGCGACCAGAATGTGCCACTTCAAAGCGTGGTAGTTTTAAATGTTTGAATTTAAAACATATACCCTTGCCTTATAATCTTGGAGGGGTGCTTTTTGTGGTGACTATCCCTACCACGGATTTCTTTTTTCTTCTTATTAATATTAGTTAATGATTACATTACTGATTATATTAGACTGACTTATAGAATTGATTGCGATAGTTCTATATTGTTCGTACATTGCTCACTAAATATTTTCGTTTGTGAAACAGCGATCACGCTATAGAAGTACCACACTGACTTTGTTGTCTCAAAGCGTTCGGAACACTCGTAGACTTATTTTAAGTTGAAAAATGTCTACAAAAGGGGTCATTTCGATAACTATGGTATCCCATTTGATACAAAACTGATCGCTATTATTAATTAAATAAAATAATATTCATATAGAAACTTTTAGATGTCTTATATAAATAATTAAATTTAATAATATTGTTGTGCGTCACGTCTACTGACGGTTAGGAAAAGCCAGATAAGTGTTATGAAGGATAAAAGTATTAAATATTAGTAATTTTAATTGGTTTTCCTTCACATATACCTAGATAGGTATTATTAGAGGGAATAAAATGTCGTCCTGTTACAAGTAGCTCTGAAATATAACTAACTTTTAATATATGAATTGAATATCTATCTTTTGTTTTGAATATAATATAGCTAGGGGCGCCAACAAACCCTCAATGTCGACTCGCTGCGCTCGCGAAATCTCAGTTGCCGTTTGCATATTGAGCGAAGCGAGCCCAGTGTTGACTCATCGTGTGTGTGTTGTTTTTTGACGATTAATTCTCAACGACATGACATTTTTCAAAAATTTATTGTGAAAAATGTCATGTGTGTCTTTCTGATTGAAAAATTTCATAATTTTCCGTCAAGTAGTTTTCAAGCCTATTCGTGACAAAGAATGTGAAAAAGTCTCCAGTAGACCGCTCCGCTCGTTTCGCTCAAATAGTTATCTAATAATGCAATTGATTATAAAGATAAATAAAACCCGTTTATTTAAAAGATGACTGGGTTAACTTTTTATTTTGTCTATTTCGTTATCTTTTCTGTTATCAGTAAGTGTTATGTATGTGTAATAAATAAAAATATTACAATAATTTTTAGTCACTTTTTGATAAGAAAGATAACTCTACACGTGTGTATCATTTTTATATTTTAAAGTTATCAACTAGACTTCGTTATCAATATATATATATATATATATATATGGTTTGTCTGTACATGTATAAATATCTATATATATCGGTATATATATAAGAGTTATCAAATAGGTATTGTTTTCATAGTTTCATGGTATTTATGTATTTCCGTGAATATATATTTATATATATATATATATATAATGCAGTTTGTATGTATGTATGTTGCTTACATAAGTTTGTCATGTCATGATTATAATGAATATTTTGACGTTATCATTAAAAAAATGTTGAATACTGCTTAAGTTATTGTTTTTAATCTTTTAATTAATTTAAATGGATTATCTCAAATTTATCTTTACAACTTTAAGCTTAAGACGTCTATCTATCCTTTGTTATCCGACATTTTGGTATCTTTTATGATTTTATAACGCGATAAGATAAAATATCAACAAACGTTCACAATAACAAAGGAATATGTCACAATTGGTATGAATTGGTTAATAATCGTTTGTTGTAACTGCTTTTATGTGTGGAATGATACTGCAATATCTTTACTGAACAAGGATATTAACTTTATTAATACGTACACACACACACACACACACACACATCATACAGATTATATCCGATAGTGTGAATAGCTTATTTCAAAGTTTAAAATCATTTAGTTCCTAGAGCATGTACAAGCTGTAAAACCAAGTATTAATACGTGCATACACACACAAACACACACACACACACGTAATATGTAAACTAAATACACAAATGTTTAGAAAATAATATATTCGATATTGTGAAAAACTTATTTAAAAGTTTAAAATGATTTATTTCCTAGACCATATAAGATCCAAGCCACAATAGTACACGCCACAGCCACAGCCACAAAGATGCCGTATTATACGCGACGCACGTGGGCGGTGGAGCGGTGCACGTGATCAGTCTAGCACGTGGGCACCCGCCATTGGGTCTCGTTTAGGGCTGCCACTTGCCACGATAATTATTATTTGACCTAGTTTGTTTTGGTTAAACATATATTTTTTTTGCATCGAATTATTTAATAAGTAATTCATAACAATTAAATATGTTGTTAAAATATGATGCTCAAATTATACAAAAGTTATTTAACATCATATGAAAAAAAAATCTAAATTTTAGTCGATTCAGACTCGGATAATTATGGTAATTGGTCATACAGATTAAAAATATATACCATACCATTATATTAAATTAAATAATTAAAATATATTATTTTTTTAACATTAACGACCCTGTCGTTGTTCATTCTAATCAGTTTAGCGTGAGTTCGTTTTTTTATCGATAAATACAATGTCCAAACATTAAATATATAACGAGTTTTTATAATACTTGCTAACTTGTATACATACTAGCTGTGCCCACGACTTCGCGTGTAATGTTTTTAAATACAAGTAGTCTAAGTTATTTATAACATCAGCTAATCGCCACTAAGAGTCATGTCAAAATCGATCTAGCTGTTTTAGAGATTGGCCGGAAGAAACAGACAGACATAAAAAAATATGTAAGAAAAAAAGCTGTTACACAGACGAATAAAAAATGAACGTAAGAAAAAAAAGCTGACAGACATTTCAATTTTATTTATATATATATATATATATATAAATATATCTTGTGAAGAATATCATATGTGACCTAAATTGAATATTTAATAGCAATAGCCTATATTTAGGTTATTAGTATGCTATTTGATTTAGTGTGCGATAAGTTGGATAATCAAATAGCCGCTTTATTTATTACATAATTAATTAGTTTAACTGAATTATAAGTATAATTCTTATATAATTATTTTATTTATCAATTTTTAAAATTACTTTTAATAACAATTATCATAAAAAAAAAATTATTCCTAAATTTTGGTAAATTTTGTTCAGAAAACAAACATATTTATGGAAATTGCCTTATTTTGTATAATCAGGGATTTTCCGCATCACAAAAAAGCCACCTCAAGTGATTTCTGTATTCGGCAATTATTCATAGTTTTTCCAAAGTCAGCGTCTCGCTTCACCTTCATCTCAGAGTCGAAAAAGTGCCTTGTTTTTTATCTCCTGAATATATTCCTTTATTTGGTAACGGGATAATTTTTTATTACCCTTTTTAATATCAACTAATACTTCTATTGTAATGTTTCATTTTATTTTATCTATTATATTATCGGCAGTTTTTTTATGTTTTTTGCTATTTAAGTAAGAATATTTTAAATTATTTGTTTCATATCAGATATATCAGGTTGTTTGTCGTTTTTTGTTGTGCACAGAATAATTAGTTAACTCTAGATGTACTAAACATAGATTAGATTTAGACTAGATATAGATAAATCTAAAAATGATTAAATACTTTACAATATAGAATTAAAAAAATAATAAAGATATATTTTATTATTTTTTTCATCAAATAAAAACAATATTTTTTGTTTATCAGCATTTATAGTTATAATGCTAACAAACAAATTTTTATTGATAAAATGATAATTAACATGATAATCTGATAACTAATTATATCTGATCTGATAATTAGCTATTTATTTTTTTCTTGAATGAGGTTAACAAACAAAACGTTGTTTAAATTCTATATACATATAATGATATAATATTCGTTCAAGTAACAGAAAAATGTTATCATATACTAACGATCTGCCCCGGCATCGCACGCTTCTCAAAACTATTTTGATGATCTAATAGTTTATTTTACAAAGTAGATATACTATATAACCTGGTTGTACAATGGTTCCAGGAGATATCTGGTTTCACGACAGTATATCTAAATATCTACCTAAAGTAACTGAAACAAAACAACAAAAAAAATTCTACGGTCATTAATCAATTAATCAATCAATATAATTTATTACTCTTGATCCTCTATCTTACCGGTAAATATTTATTACTTTGTAAATTATATTATATATATATATATATATACTACTTAAGGAATATACGAAATTAGAAATACATTTATTTATTGATGTATTTTTCACTTTGAATCAATACTGATCACTTGTGTATCAAATGGGAGTGTCAGAACATACTTATCGAAATAAACCCTTCTGTTAAGACTCCAACTTAAAATAAAACTAGAAAGTGTTTTAAACGCTCTACTCTCAGAAACACCACACAAACTGAATTCCTATATTATTTATTTAAGCCATTAGGTATCGAGATAAGTGTGAACAAATATATACATAAACATATACAAAAGATTGATTAATGAACAAATAATTGCAGGTTTGATGAAAAGGAGAGCATCTCGGGCGTCCAGCAGTTGAAGTCTTCAGTGCAGAAGGGAATCCGCTCTCGTCTTCTGGAGCTGTACCCTCACCTGGAGAACCATATAGACCAGGTCCTCCCAAAGAAGGATACATTCAGAATCGTCAAGTGGTAAGAATGTACTAAATATTCGAAATTTTGGACATAATCAAACATCTTTACAAATTTAATTTCTTGAAATTCTTAGATAAAGGTATTCCAGGAATTAATTTAATAGTAATTTTTTAGTTTATATTTTTTGAGATATAATTGGATTATTAATAATTAATATTAGGATTTCTTAGGATAAGATAGAATTACGTCTTTTGTTTTTCGACGGAATCTATGTTTTGTATTTTTCGTATAAAATTAATTTCTAGAGACAATATTTGTTAAAATATTTTTGGCATAAAAACCGTTTCACAGTAGTCCATTGTTAAATTACATTTTGGAATATTTTCAAGGTTGCAGCCGTTACCTTCGCAACTGAGATATATAGGTCATGACCTAGTTTTTTGTATACTCTTATACTATGTTGTTCCAGTTTGGATATATATTGTAAATTTGTAGGTCAAGGACCTTTAAGATGCGCCGAATTGTTTATCAGAAAATAATATCCTTGTGAATTGATATATTGTTTTTTTTAAATATTATAGTGTATAATACTCTTTATTCAGTCGTTAGTACATACATATGGGGGAGTATAATGATAACACAAGGACATCCTGGAATTAAAATTATTAACTATTCCTGTCGTTATCGCTCTAATAATATCCCGTTTCTTCCTACTTCGCGTCAAGAACAAAATAATTCAAGGAATATCTTAGATATTTTCGTTTTTTTTTTTCAATATTTGTAAATAAAAACATTAACCTCTTTAGAGCTATTCTAAACTAAATATACATGTGTGGGTACATCACACACACATATATGTATATATTAAATAGAATGAGGATGACGTCACACTAATAACAGTCATAACATATAGGTCACAAGGTCTACATTTCCATAACACAAACATGTAATGTACTACAATAACACATTATATATTAATCGTAATTGAAGTCGTATTATTCCATGACGTGTTGTGTAGTATTATTTACTTCAATGGTTTCCTTGTTATACTAAAAAAATCTGTCACAAATACTTTACGAAATATTACATATATTACAATACTGGCTTATTCCCTCCCGCTTCGCTGGATACACTATTAATTTGGATGTGAAATTAGGTTGCTATGGTAACCTTTGTCATAGTATCCGTTGTCATCGTAACCGTTGCTATAGCAACTCTTATCCCCGCGTTAAGTGTATAGCTCCTACAGGTTTAAAAATTAGCGAAATGCAAAAAGTTGAAATCCGTTTGGATAGGAATTTCGAAAAATCCGTTCTTAGTGGACGTCTTCGTCACAAAAGTAGTAACTATGTATAATTTTAAGTTAATCGGACAGATAGTCTCAGGGATCAGTAAAGTGTGTATATATATATATTTCTCTGTGTTACTTTCGTATTCTATGCAAACTCTTTTGCAGCTATTTCATCATTCAATCTACTAAGCGTTGTCAGCCGGCATACTAACATCACATTGCGAAAAGATTGTTAGTGACCCCAAAATTTCCATATTTTTGGGGTCAAAAGTGCGCTTGTAATAATAATTGGCCCATTAGGGTTATAGGTCGTCAATATATTAGTAAATTTATTATTAATATGATTTTTTGGGTTTTCAGCCATGACCACATCGAGATCATGGTGAACAGTGCTGGAGAACTGCTCTTCTTCAGGCACCGGGAAGGGTCGTGGATGCCCACACTGAGACTACTGCACAAATGTAAATACATTTTTATTATATATTTTGATAATTGTATATAAGTAATAATGGACCCCGTACCCGATCTATTAAACCCTAAGTCAAGTTGCATATTAATATCGTGTAAAGACAGTGAGTTAGCGAGCTTGCGATTGGTTGGCTATTTTGGGGTCAAATTATATAATGAGATGACCCCAACTTTGTGTACAAAACAATGTTATCTTATCAGCGACTCAAGATATTATTGACTACATCTCAACTTTATCTCTAAACTATAATATGTATATATAGATTTAACAAACAACACTTTATTGCTAAATAAATGTATATAAATATTTATTTAAATATATAAATAATAAAAGTTAAATATTGTAGAGCTTAAAGATATATTTAGAATAAGTTTTAATATGTCTATATATATATATATATATATATATATATATATATATATATATATATATATATATATATATATGTAATATGCTAGATGGACAAACAAAAACATATACAAATTATTAATATATAATATATAGTGTTTTGATAGTCTAATAATAAAATCTTGGCTCTTTCCTCGTATCAATTTCGTAAACATCGATGTTTACTGCCTTTGATGAACAGATTGTTTACAAACATATATATATATTTGATTATAATTAGTTTATATGAGAGGTATTCGCAGCTGCGACCTCTGAGAGCCCGTTCTTGTCGCTATGATAACTGAGCTATAGTGTCACTGCTCGCCATTATTAATGTAACATTCTACACAAACACGTGCTTGTGAATGTCTGTTTGTTACCTTTGTTTTGCTGATATGTATATTACTTATAATTAAATTAATTATATTCTAATTTAACCCATTGAAATGCTATTTATTTTCAGTCAGAACTGCTCGGGCAAGCAATACAATGTCTTAGTTTATAAGTAGTTTTTTATATTTTTTGTTGCTAATTTGTTAGTATTTAATTCTATTGGAATAGTTCACTGATCGTTCAAACAATTAAATATATATATGTGTATACATAATGATTGTTGGCTAATTTACTATTAAATTACATTCAAATCTTTCTTCCATCATCAGATCCATTCTTCCTGCCGATGCAGCAAGTAGACAAGGGTGCGATCAGGTTCGTCCTGAGCGGGGCCAATATAATGTGCCCCGGGTTAACCTCTCCCGGGGCACGTATGTCTGGGGTAGATAAGGGCAGCGTTGTAGCCGTCATGGCGGAAGGGAAGCAGCACGCCCTGGCTGTTGGAATAACCTCGCTCTCTACCGATGATATGTAAGTATTTTTATACTAGTTATGCTCGCGACTCTGTTCGTGCGAACTATGTTTTTTTTTATAGGCTAAGTTAATCATGAAACATCATCTATTTGCTATTGAAAGTCCTGTTGAAATCGGTTCAGTCGTTTCAGAGGTTAGTTGGACCAAACAAACAGACAGACAGTTTTTTTTTATCCAATTTATATATTTGTATACTTTAATATGCATTTAGTGAAAATAAATTTTGGAATTACAAACAGACACTTCAATTTTATTTATATGTTTAGTATATTTAAAATCAAATCATAATATGGGGCAAACACAAGTTGCCCTGAGTTTAATAACGAATTGTATTTAAAAAAAAAGATAATAGAATACAAACAACACCTTTAAGGTGTGTGTAGTTTAATTTATTCAAAAATATATAAAACACTTCCTACTTAATGAAATTAATATTAATGTAATTAGTTGTAATAAATGTAATTATGATACAAGCGGTGTTATTGTGTTAACAACGAATGACGTCACGCGGTATATCTGTTATTTTGTATAACATGACCTTAATAAACTTTATATATATATATATATATATATATAAATATAATATTATGTACTATTATATACTTAAATAAGTATTAATAAAAGTTGAGTCAGCTTGTATAAAATATTAAATATTTTCATTTTATGAAGGTTTCATTCAAATAACATATATATATAAATAAAATTTAAGTGTCTGTGTGTAATTACAAATTAAGCTTTACACTAAATGCCTATTAAAGTGTATACGGTACTTACATAAAAATACAATTGTAAAAATTTTTCATTGTCTGTCGGTTTTTTCCGGTTAATCAATGAACCGATTTTAATGTGACTTTCACTTGATAACTAATGTTATAAGGAGTGACTTAGGCTGCTATAATTAAAAAAAACATGTTAAAAGCGAACGAAGTCACGGAAATAGCTAGTAATAAATAAAATTCCCATGTTGTTTTTATCGGTTTATACATCATAAACTAAGTCTAGACTTCTAGATAACTTGTTATATCACAACATGACCCTAGCTATAAATATATATATTATCCTAATCCTATCCGAAATCTATCACTCGTTTTGATCAATCTTAGTCCTATCATAATCTTATTCCAATTTTCCCTTATCCTTATCTGAATAATAATATATAACTATGTAATTTGTCACACTACGTTAACACTTATTTTTCACATACGAATATCTCATCTGAACATAACACACTAAGTATTTAGATACATATAGAATATTTTATTTTTGTTAAAACTATCAAAGAACAACAGCCATGCAGTCACATGCTGAGAAAAGTTTATATATAAAATATTTTTTTTTCTGTTTCAGCGCGAAAGTAAATAAAGGCGTGGGAATAGAAAACTGCCATTACTTGAACGACGGCCTGTGGCAGATGAAACCGGTGAAGTGATGTGATGTTATATTATTTTATAAATTTGTCTTAAGTTTCTTTGTAATATAAATTACAATAAATAGTGTTTAATATTTGTTTCATTTCTCACTTAATATTTTTAAAGTTTTTATTTCTAAAAACATACAATCCACTTATGAAAAGATATGACGTTTGATACTTCCACGGTTCCTAAGTATGTATATAAAGAAAATAAACGCTATAGATAATGTATGAAAATATTAATATTTTACCATTTTATGTAGTAATGACTTTTCAGTCACAGTTTTATTATTATTTATTTTATAAAACTTACAAAATTTTATTTAAATCAATAAACAGTATAGTTCTTCGATTAATATCTGTTCATAAATACTACCCGTACTGTAAATAAGATGTACAAAAAATCTATAAAGTTCTAAGCAATAGTATATGATTTTTTTTCTCCTAGTGTTTCCTGACTATCTCTTTTTTTTTTAAAGCAAGAATTTTGATTAAATATTGTAATGTTAGTATCCGTCTTGATTTTTTTTGTTTAATAAAAGTATACATTTCTTTAAGAGTAAATAAAAATTCGTTTCATTTTTGTCTTCAAAATGTATACAGCTTATTAGTAATGGCTACGGCACAGATAACTAATTTAAGAACAAAAGCTAAATAATTGAATTACTATATATACTTTTTATTGACATTGAAATAGAAAAGAGGTTAACTTTTTTGACCCCTCTCCAGTGACCTTTGTGTATAAAATACAATAGATATGTATATAGATAAAAAATACATTTCTAGTCTAGTTAACTAATACGTACATTAGAAAATATTACCTACACTGAATATTAATTTATCATTGTGAAGTTTATTTTTAAATCGCTACTGTTATGAATGAATGAATAATATTTATTTTAAAGTTTATTTATTTGGGAGTATCGAGTTTGAAACATAATTTAAAAAACAGATTGGAAAACCTGATCAGCTTCGTCTTGTTTGTTTTAGTAAGATCAAAATAAGAATAATAATTTATATTTTAGTAGAAGAATATTTAACATTACTTAATTATTTTATTTATTTTTTTATTTATGTTCACGCCATATTCCTTGCGGGGTAGCCGGAGACGACGGAATGCCAAATGCTACGGTATAAACCAGGGTGATATGCCAGCTCGTACTCGCACACAGGCCGAGTGATCTCTGTAAAGAGACTTTATAGCCTGTAGCAAGGGTTCGCTCACATTGTGCCGGGGCAGTATCTCCCATAATTTCTTTCTCACAGCCCTGTCTTGCCATTCCAAATCCACAAAAGCACAGAAAACCTTTTGCTTTAGGGCCAAAAGCTTTTCCGTGATCATGTGGAGGGAAAAGACCTGATCTATACACCCTCTTTCAGGTCTAAAACCTCCTCGGGCCTCCCACAACTGCCTTTCAGATCTCTCTTGCATTCTTCTCGCTAATATTTTAGCATAAATTTTACCGCCCAAGCTAATCAAACTGATAGCCCTATAGCTTGCACAGTCTATCTGTGAACCTTTGCCTTTATACAAAGGTACGATGACTGCACCTCGCCAATCGTCTGGGAGGATAACTTAATCGCACCGCTATTAAATAGTACAGAAAGATGTAAAAGGACTTTTTAAAGTAATAGTATAAACCAAATGCGATAAGTAAATATCAACAACCAGACAAACAAAAGGATAAGTACGTTAAGGTAATAAATATACTGATTTGAATTAAATACACACAAACATAAGAATAGAATTTGATACATTGTATTGAAGAAAGGGCTCGTAATATAAGCAAATAACTAACAGCAAAGGATTTATCAGAAATATTTGGTTGATAAAAAAAAAATGAAGAAGATAAGTTTAGATAGTTTGAAAAATAGAAATGTAAACTTATCTTTTAAGATATAGGTGTTTTAGGGTTTGGACCCTTAATATATAATTTTGGAATTTTAACACAATCTTTTATGTTATAATTATCTTATAATTGTAAGCAATGTCTACTTCGTCAAAAACGAATAGGTAGCTTAAGTTATTTAGGAAAATAAAAAGTGATGGTATTTATGAACCACTTATTAATTCAATACAGAAGTTTTAAAGACGCTCAGTTTCATCTAATTAGTTTTTCTTTGAAATCGGAACAGGAAACATCAACATAAGCGGGAATAGTAATTAAAAAGGTTGTGGACAGACAACATTTTAGTGGACATCAAAGGTCAAAGCTTTCTTGAAACAAACTCGAACGAACGAACGACTCATTAAATTCTTGAGTCCACAATAGCATGTGGTCAATGTGGAAGCACCGCTAACTAATGCTTAACCAGTTATTTTTGACAAATGGAATCGACTACCCATAATAGCGTATTTTTTTCACGCGTTAAAGTCAATAAAAGACGCTTGTAACATTCGATTATGCTTTCGAAGTCCTAGTTAAATTTATCTTTGCTTATAAATTACTGAATGAATATAAATTGCAAGTTTATCCGCATTCAATCATTCGCATCACGAAAGGGTAAAAAATATTAGGAATGCTATTGATGAAAATAGGAAACGAGTGGTGAGACACCACGTCCCCTTGAGGAACACCAACACCAAGTTGTGTCAGCAGAGAATTTCGTGTACGAAGATACGTTGCGTCCCTACAAGTTAGTACACCAATCTACGGTTAACCTTTTTTAAAATGAGAAAACTGAATGAAACCAGAATTAGAGAATGTTTTGAGAAGTTATTTTAAGGAAAGGCGATCCATTTATACATCCAAAAAATGTTAAAATTTTATATGATAAATAAATGCACAACGATTAGGAAAATAGAAGATATTAAATATTTCAAATATGCCTGAACTGAAGACACTATTCGAATGCAAAGTTAAATGTATGACATTTACATAGGATAACGACAGACTAGCGTTTAAATCCATACATTTAAATAGAGTTACCAATAAACGTTTGTCATTTCTTTGTTCTTTGTTGATTTATGTTGGACAAAAATTCAAGGAATTAAATAAAGCTAGAATTAAAAGTATTCTTATACATTAGCTTTATTAATCTGATCCTCATGGCTGCTTTTATAATTTTTATAAGGATTATTTGCTGAATGAAAGAATAAATAAGTCAATATATATTGTATTATGTATAACATTTCTATCTTTTAGGATATAGAGGATTGCCATATTTAAAGAATCTCTCTAAGTTTAAACAACTTAAAGATTTGTAAGGATTGACGTTTTAAAATAAAAAAACATTTTAACATAGACTTAATTTTTATAAAACACGATTATAAATTAAAATTAAACTTATTTCAAAGATACGTTTTTCGATAGAGAGTCCTTAAAAAGTATAAGTTAATGGATATACCATTATATAAGTAAAAAATAATAGCAATTTAAAATTTCGGTGTTGAAAATTAATATCATGGTAAAAAATGTCATTTTTTTATTCTGATAACACAATGAAGGTTTCGATTATTTTTATCATCATAATTAAAAGTAATCTAAAATAAACAATGAAAATATAAAATTGGTAAATGTTCTGTCAAATGAGTAATGTCAGATTTCGAAACCGAATTCAGAACGTATGTTTTTTAAAATGGCGACAGCAATTGTTTGTTCGGCTCGCAAGGGTATTTTTTTATACATTTAATATTATTAACCACAGATTAATTATTTAATATGTTGTAAAAGTGTAATTTTAACATCAAGAATAATATTTTATAAAACTTTTATTTCCTTAATTCATTAAAATGCTCTGACATTGCTAATCAGCTGTTCCAAAATTTATTTCGAACCATTTAAAATTTCTTAGTTTGACAACGAAAAGAAAGCAAGTGTTCATTTAATTCATCTATATTAGAAATAGCATAGCCAGTAATGACTATATAAATAACGTTTTCGTTATGCAATGTTATTTCAAATTTAGAAGTTCAAAGTTCATTTATACACTCTTGTGTATTTGAGTGTCAATTTTATTCTAAATAAATAATAATACTTTTTTTTTCCAGTCGGGAGGCTAACAAAGGCTGTAAGGAGGTTTTATTCAGATTATCCAAAAATCACAACCCACTATACAATCCATCCCCGCGAAAACGATCCAAGATGGAAAGGTGAGACTGATAAGAAAAATTTAAAGATTATAATTTACGTCATTCATAATTAAACATTATCTTATGTTTCAATTTGATTCAAAATTATAAAAATACAAATTTTTATATCTTACATTTTTCATCTAACAGAAAATTAGGTTCAAGTGCTCTGCTATCAATTTTAAAAAGTTCATATTAATAAATAAAAGCTTTTATTTTTTATTGTTATTACCATTATTATTATTACGTATCTGAATGAATCTATATTACGATTATAGACATAAGTATGGAGCGCCATGCAGAGGAGACGGATATTCTTATCATAGGTGGAGGCCCGGCTGGCATGGCTGCGGCAATCAGAGCTCGACAGATCGCTGAAGAGAAAGGGGCTGTAAGTATTAATTACTGTTTTAAGTTATTTTCATCTTAGATTTAAAGGTTTATAATTATTAAAATAATTATAATATTAATGAATTATAAAGAACAAATTATACCGTATAATTAATAAATTATATAAATCAATTATTTTTAAATATTTTATAGTTCTTGCATATACGAGTTTAAATTAGTTTATAATTAATGCAATTTTCAGGGCAAGACCTAATATAATATTTGAAATTATGTCAATATCTTTATTCAGTAGATCATATTTTGTAAGTTTGTAGGGTTTATAAAGTTATGATACAAAAATTATTAATTATAAAGTTATGATAAAAAAATTATTAATTATTCATGATCACATTAAATTGAACATTGTTAAATAGGAGGTGAGAGTGACTCTCTTAGAAAAATCAGCTGAAGCCGGAGGTCACATTCTCTCGGGTGCCTGCGTGGACCCCATAGCCCTCAATGAGTTAATACCCGACTGGAAAGAGAAAGGTGCTCCAATGAACACACCTGTGACTTCTGACAAGTTTGGATTTTTGACTAAAAGCGGCAGAATACCCATACCTGTATTTCCCGGTAAGTTTGTATTTATTTGTCTGTTTACTTAAAAAGGATTACAAAGTATATAATATATTTATTGATTACTTTAATGTTTCAGGTTTACCAAACTACAATCACGGTAATTACGTAGTAAGATTAGGGCATTTGGTGCGGTGGCTATCGGAGCAGGCTGAGGCGGTTGGGGCTGAGGTGATTGTATTGCATATTACATGTCATACTACATTAATACTAGTTGTCCAATCCATAGTTTTAATTGGTAATAATTTAAACAACTTTTAATGGTTTCAATGAATGAGACAAAATATCAAATACTGGTTAATGTAAAATATTGAGATTAAATTAATTAAATCTACTGAATAAAAAATTAAATTTCAGTTACTTTCCCTAAAATTATAGTTAATTTGTTAAATTATATTTTGCACTGGTAGTCTTTAGTTTACTGATATACTATTTTTTGGCAACCTAAAGCTGCTCAAGCTAGCTTAGGAATCAATGTGAGGGCGTAGGGGCTGTCTTTCCCGGAGCGCAGGAGACGTCACAGAAGTTCTATGCCTTAAATTATTGGTCATTTTTGCGAAATTTAAAATCCATGTTTAAAAACTACATACATATTCATAGAATAAAGGGTGTCCAGAGAATGGTCTTCCCACTCTCATCCCCAAATTCTAACGACAGTTAACTATTTTTGTGAAAAATATGCTAAGTTACTCAAACATAAAAATATTATAATAGAAACAGGAAATCAACCCTTTTTAAATGACACTCCTCTTCACCTTGCACTCCTTTTCAAATGACACCCCTTTTCAGATGACACACATTGCAGATAGCACCCCATTCAACTTTAAAATCGTACGACAGTAAACTAAACCCAACCCTTAACATTTTCCAGATGTACCCAAATATAATAATAGACATACAAGTAATAATTTTCATCTGTTATCTTATTGCAATTTAAAAGGTTATAAACATAACCTCTGAAACAAATATGTGTAGAATTGTTATAACGTGGTAGTTACCACTAACAACCCCTTTTAATGACACCCCTTCCTTGTATCCTTTTATTTGATTAGTCTTACATAAATAACTAATACATGTCCCAGGTGTGGCCGGGCACAGCGGGGGCGGAGCTCCTGTACCACGCCGACGGGTCGCTGAAGGGCGTCGCCACCGGGGACGTCGGCATCGCTAAGGACGGGAGCCCTAAAGACATGTTCGAGCGGGGCATGGAGTTCCACTCCAAGATCACAATCTTTACCGAGGGTATGATAACTTATTTCTTTTTAACATTATTTTATCTATAGATCTATAATGATAGTCATGTTAAAACCTTTTAGTATGTAATTTTTTTAATATCAAAATTTCTCTTTATTTTCAGGCTGTCACGGCCATTTGACCAAAATGGTTTCCAACAAATATAATTTAAGAGAGAAGAGTGAGCCGCAGTCCTATGGCATAGGGCTTAAAGAACTCTGGGAAGTTCCACCTGAGGTAGCTATTATACAAATAATATAATAGATAATTCTCCGAGTATATAATTGAGACACCATCTTAAAGAAATAGTAACTTATTTTATTATTATATACAAGTGACTGAAGATATCATTAGTATTGATAATTATTAATTATTATTATATAAAATTAAAAATACATAAAATTGAAGTGTCTGTTTGTAAAACCAGGTTAATAAGATTTGAATAAATCCATATGAAGGTATATATGATACATAAAAAAAACTATGTTATAAGGAGTAACTTGACTATTTTTTTTTAAAACATATTGCGAGCGAACGAAGTCGTGGGCACAACTAGTTAATTAAAGTAATTCAAAGAGTATTTTTTACTTAACGGCTATAATTTTAATATAATATGACTTTTGTTACAGAATTCTCATGCTCAAATACCAATAGTCTCTCAAAAGACACAAACTTGAATTTTGAAATACAAGGTCGGCAAAAATAAATTTGTAATCTTATTTCCAGAAACACAACCCAGGTCTCGTTGAACACACTATCGGCTGGCCCATGGACAGGAACACGTATGGGGGTTCGTTCATATATCACTTAAAGGTGGAGGAGGGCGAAACACCCCTAATAGCCGTGGGGTACGTCGTGGGGCTGGATTACTCAAACCCTTACATCAGCCCCTTCCGAGAGTTCCAGCGATTCAAAACTCACCCCTACGTCAAACCCATGTTTGAAGGTTTGTTTGATAATTTATGTTTTACTTATAATATTACTTTAACTCTTTAGTTGTCTTGTATTTTGTAATATCAGAGTAATTTTAATTTAATGTGTATAAAATCAAAATAGGAAATTCGAATCAAAATATATATAGTATAAATGTGTGTGTGTAAATTTGGTATGTATGAGTGGTGTGAAGGTGTGTGCCTGTGTACCTCGTCAGTGATATAAAAGTGTATGTGTGTGTATAGACAGTAACAGTACTCGTATGTGTGAGTGGTGTGAAGATGTGTGCGTATGTACCTCGCAAGTGATATATAAATGTGTGTGTGTGTAGGCGGTACCCGCATCGCGTACGGTGCCCGCGCGTTGGTGGAGGGCGGGTGGCAGTGTCTCCCGCGCGTGGTGTTCCCCGGCGGCTGTGTCTGCGGGGACGCTGCTGGGTTCCTCAACGTGCCAAGGATCAAAGGCACCCATAACGCCATGAAGAGCGGTGAATATTGAAAACTTTTGATAATAATTTAATGTTTTTATATGTATTTATCTAAGTATCAGTATATACAGAGGATGACTTGTCTCTTAAAAGAGTTCTCTACCAGAAACCCTTCATTTTTGGAGAAAATATTCTGATGTTTGCGATAAAGGTAAACAAAATGACAGAAAAAAAAAGACAAGAAAAACATTAAAAGTAATTTAAATTATTGATCTGATATAGGTATGATATTGAAATATATATATTACATACATACAAACAAACATATTGCTTAAATGTACATAAATATAAATATAATACATACTTACATAAATATATATATATATATATATATATATATGTAAGCCAAGCCAATATGTATGCCAAGGATCAAAGGCACCCATAACGCCATGAAGAGCGGTGAATATTGAAAACTTTTGATAATAATTTAATGTTTTTATATGTATTTATCTAAGTATCAGTATATACAGAGGATGACTTGTCTCTTAAAAGAGTTCTCTACCAGAAACCCTTCATTTTTGGAGAAAATATTCTGATGTTTGCGATAAAGGTAAACAAAATGACAGAAAAAAAAAGACAAGAAAAACATTAAAAGTAATTTAAATTATTGATCTGATATAGGTATGATATTGAAATATATATATTACATACATACAAACAAACATATTGCTTAAATGTACATAAATATAAATATAATACATACTTACATAAATATATATATATATATATATATATATATATATATGTAAGCCAAGCCAATATGTATGCCAAGGATCAAAGGCACCCATAACGCCATGAAGAGCGGTGAATATTGAAAACTTTTGATAATAATTTAATGTTTTTATATGTATTTATCTAAGTATCAGTATATACAGAGGATGACTTGTCTCTTAAAAGAGTTCTCTACCAGAAACCCTTCATTTTTGGAGAAAATATTCTGATGTTTGCGATAAAGGTAAACAAAATGACAGAAAAAAAAAGACAAGAAAAACATTAAAAGTAATTTAAATTATTGATCTGATATAGGTATGATATTGAAATATATATATTACATACATACAAACAAACATATTGCTTAAATGTACATAAATATAAATATAATACATACTTACATAAATATATATATATATATATATATATATATATGTAAGCCAAGCCAATATGTATGCCAAGGATCAAAGGCACCCATAACGCCATGAAGAGCGGTGAATATTGAAAACTTTTGATAATAATTTAATGTTTTTATATGTATTTATCTAAGTATCAGTATATACAGAGGATGACTTGTCTCTTAAAAGAGTTCTCTACCAGAAACCCTTCATTTTTGGAGAAAATATTCTGATGTTTGCGATAAAGGTAAACAAAATGACAGAAAAAAAAAGACAAGAAAAACATTAAAAGTAATTTAAATTATTGATCTGATATAGGTATGATATTGAAATATATATATTACATACATACAAACAAACATATTGCTTAAATGTACATAAATATAAATATAATACATACTTACATAAATATATATATATATATATATATATATATATATATATGTAAGCCAAGCCAATATGTATGCCAAGGATCAAAGGCACCCATAACGCCATGAAGAGCGGTGAATATTGAAAACTTTTGATAATAATTTAATGTTTTTATATGTATTTATCTAAGTATCAGTATATACAGAGGATGACTTGTCTCTTAAAAGAGTTCTCTACCAGAAACCCTTCATTTTTGGAGAAAATATTCTGATGTTTGCGATAAAGGTAAACAAAATGACAGAAAAAAAAAGACAAGAAAAACATTAAAAGTAATTTAAATTATTGATCTGATATAGGTATGATATTGAAATATATATATTACATACATACAAACAAACATATTGCTTAAATGTACATAAATATAAATATAATACATACTTACATAAATATATATATATATATATATATATATATGTAAGCCAAGCCAATATGTATGCCAAGGATCAAAGGCACCCATAACGCCATGAAGAGCGGTGAATATTGAAAACTTTTGATAATAATTTAATGTTTTTATATGTATTTATCTAAGTATCAGTATATACAGAGGATGACTTGTCTCTTAAAAGAGTTCTCTACCAGAAACCCTTCATTTTTGGAGAAAATATTCTGATGTTTGCGATAAAGGTAAACAAAATGACAGAAAAAAAAAGACAAGAAAAACATTAAAAGTAATTTAAATTATTGATCTGATATAGGTATGATATTGAAATATATATATTACATACATACAAACAAACATATTGCTTAAATGTACATAAATATAAATATAATACATACTTACATAAATATATATATATATATATATATATATATATATATATATATATATGTAAGCCAAGCCAATATGTATGCCAAGGATCAAAGGCACCCATAACGCCATGAAGAGCGGTGAATATTGAAAACTTTTGATAATAATTTAATGTTTTTATATGTATTTATCTAAGTATCAGTATATACAGAGGATGACTTGTCTCTTAAAAGAGTTCTCTACCAGAAACCCTTCATTTTTGGAGAAAATATTCTGATGTTTGCGATAAAGGTAAACAAAATGACAGAAAAAAAAAGACAAGAAAAACATTAAAAGTAATTTAAATTATTGATCTGATATAGGTATGATATTGAAATATATATATTACATACATACAAACAAACATATTGCTTAAATGTACATAAATATAAATATAATACATACTTACATAAATATATATATATATATATATATATATATATATATATATGTAAGCCAAGCCAATATGTATGCCAAGGATCAAAGGCACCCATAACGCCATGAAGAGCGGTGAATATTGAAAACTTTTGATAATAATTTAATGTTTTTATATGTATTTATCTAAGTATCAGTATATACAGAGGATGACTTGTCTCTTAAAAGAGTTCTCTACCAGAAACCCTTCATTTTTGGAGAAAATATTCTGATGTTTGCGATAAAGGTAAACAAAATGACAGAAAAAAAAAGACAAGAAAAACATTAAAAGTAATTTAAATTATTGATCTGATATAGGTATGATATTGAAATATATATATTACATACATACAAACAAACATATTGCTTAAATGTACATAAATATAAATATAATACATACTTACATAAATATATATATATATATATATATATATATATGTAAGCCAAGCCAATATGTATGCCAAGGATCAAAGGCACCCATAACGCCATGAAGAGCGGTGAATATTGAAAACTTTTGATAATAATTTAATGTTTTTATATGTATTTATCTAAGTATCAGTATATACAGAGGATGACTTGTCTCTTAAAAGAGTTCTCTACCAGAAACCCTTCATTTTTGGAGAAAATATTCTGATGTTTGCGATAAAGGTAAACAAAATGACAGAAAAAAAAAGACAAGAAAAACATTAAAAGTAATTTAAATTATTGATCTGATATAGGTATGATATTGAAATATATATATTACATACATACAAACAAACATATTGCTTAAATGTACATAAATATAAATATAATACATACTTACATAAATATATATAATATATATATATATATATATATATATGTAAGCCAAGCCAATATGTATGCCAAGGATCAAAGGCACCCATAACGCCATGAAGAGCGGTGAATATTGAAAACTTTTGATAATAATTTAATGTTTTTATATGTATTTATCTAAGTATCAGTATATACAGAGGATGACTTGTCTCTTAAAAGAGTTCTCTACCAGAAACCCTTCATTTTTGGAGAAAATATTCTGATGTTTGCGATAAAGGTAAACAAAATGACAGAAAAAAAAAAGACAAGAAAAACATTAAAAGTAATTTAAATTATTGATCTGATATAGGTATGATATTGAAATATATATATTACATACATACAAACAAACATATTGCTTAAATGTACATAAATATAAATATAATACATACTTACATAATATATATATATATATATATATATATATATATGTAAGCCAAGCCAATATGTATGCCAAGGATCAAAGGCACCCATAACGCCATGAAGAGCGGTGAATATTGAAAACTTTTGATAATAATTTAATGTTTTTATATGTATTTATCTAAGTATCAGTATATACAGAGGATGACTTGTCTCTTAAAAGAGTTCTCTACCAGAAACCCTTCATTTTTGGAGAAAATATTCTGATGTTTGCGATAAAGGTAAACAAAATGACAGAAAAAAAAAGACAAGAAAAACATTAAAAGTAATTTAAATTATTGATCTGATATAGGTATGATATTGAAATATATATATTACATACATACAAACAAACATATTGCTTAAATGTACATAAATATAAATATAATACATACTTACATAAATATATATATATATATATATATATATATATATATATATGTAAGCCAAGCCAATATGTATGCCAAGGATCAAAGGCACCCATAACGCCATGAAGAGCGGTGAATATTGAAAACTTTTGATAATAATTTAATGTTTTTATATGTATTTATCTAAGTATCAGTATATACAGAGGATGACTTGTCTCTTAAAAGAGTTCTCTACCAGAAACCCTTCATTTTTGGAGAAAATATTCTGATGTTTGCGATAAAGGTAAACAAAATGACAGAAAAAAAAAGACAAGAAAAACATTAAAAGTAATTTAAATTATTGATCTGATATAGGTATGATATTGAAATATATATATTACATACATACAAACAAACATATTGCTTAAATGTACATAAATATAAATATAATACATACTTACATAAATATATATATATATATATATATATATATATATATATGTAAGCCAAGCCAATATGTATGCCAAGGATCAAAGGCACCCATAACGCCATGAAGAGCGGTGAATATTGAAAACTTTTGATAATAATTTAATGTTTTTATATGTATTTATCTAAGTATCAGTATATACAGAGGATGACTTGTCTCTTAAAAGAGTTCTCTACCAGAAACCCTTCATTTTTGGAGAAAATATTCTGATGTTTGCGATAAAGGTAAACAAAATGACAGAAAAAAAAAGACAAGAAAAACATTAAAAGTAATTTAAATTATTGATCTGATATAGGTATGATATTGAAATATATATATTACATACATACAAACAAACATATTGCTTAAATGTACATAAATATAAATATAATACATACTTACATAAATATATATATATATATATATATATATATATATGTAAGCCAAGCCAATATGTATGCCAAGGATCAAAGGCACCCATAACGCCATGAAGAGCGGTGAATATTGAAAACTTTTGATAATAATTTAATGTTTTTATATGTATTTATCTAAGTATCAGTATATACAGAGGATGACTTGTCTCTTAAAAGAGTTCTCTACCAGAAACCCTTCATTTTTGGAGAAAATATTCTGATGTTTGCGATAAAGGTAAACAAAATGACAGAAAAAAAAAGACAAGAAAAACATTAAAAGTAATTTAAATTATTGATCTGATATAGGTATGATATTGAAATATATATATTACATACATACAAACAAACATATTGCTTAAATGTACATAAATATAAATATAATACATACTTACATAATATATATATATATATATATATATATATGTAAGCCAAGCCAATATGTATGCCAAGGATCAAAGGCACCCATAACGCCATGAAGAGCGGTGAATATTGAAAACTTTTGATAATAATTTAATGTTTTTATATGTATTTATCTAAGTATCAGTATATACAGAGGATGACTTGTCTCTTAAAAGAGTTCTCTACCAGAAACCCTTCATTTTTGGAGAAAATATTCTGATGTTTGCGATAAAGGTAAACAAAATGACAGAAAAAAAAAGACAAGAAAAACATTAAAAGTAATTTAAATTATTGATCTGATATAGGTATGATATTGAAATATATATATTACATACATACAAACAAACATATTGCTTAAATGTACATAAATATAAATATAATACATACTTACATAATATATATATATATATATATATATATATATATATGTAAGCCAAGCCAATATGTATGCCAAGGATCAAAGGCACCCATAACGCCATGAAGAGCGGTGAATATTGAAAACTTTTGATAATAATTTAATGTTTTTATATGTATTTATCTAAGTATCAGTATATACAGAGGATGACTTGTCTCTTAAAAGAGTTCTCTACCAGAAACCCTTCATTTTTGGAGAAAATATTCTGATGTTTGCGATAAAGGTAAACAAAATGACAGAAAAAAAAAGACAAGAAAAACATTAAAAGTAATTTAAATTATTGATCTGATATAGGTATGATATTGAAATATATATATTACATACATACAAACAAACATATTGCTTAAATGTACATAAATATAAATATAATACATACTTACATAAATATATATATATATATATATATATATGTAAGCCAAGCCAATATGTATGCCAAGGATCAAAGGCACCCATAACGCCATGAAGAGCGGTGAATATTGAAAACTTTTGATAATAATTTAATGTTTTTATATGTATTTATCTAAGTATCAGTATATACAGAGGATGACTTGTCTCTTAAAAGAGTTCTCTACCAGAAACCCTTCATTTTTGGAGAAAATATTCTGATGTTTGCGATAAAGGTAAACAAAATGACAGAAAAAAAAAGACAAGAAAAACATTAAAAGTAATTTAAATTATTGATCTGATATAGGTATGATATTGAAATATATATATTACATACATACAAACAAACATATTGCTTAAATGTACATAAATATAAATATAATACATACTTACATAAATATATATATATATATATATATATATATATATATATATGTAAGCCAAGCCAATATGTATGCCAAGGATCAAAGGCACCCATAACGCCATGAAGAGCGGTGAATATTGAAAACTTTTGATAATAATTTAATGTTTTTATATGTATTTATCTAAGTATCAGTATATACAGAGGATGACTTGTCTCTTAAAAGAGTTCTCTACCAGAAACCCTTCATTTTTGGAGAAAATATTCTGATGTTTGCGATAAAGGTAAACAAAATGACAGAAAAAAAAAGACAAGAAAAACATTAAAAGTAATTTAAATTATTGATCTGATATAGGTATGATATTGAAATATATATATTACATACATACAAACAAACATATTGCTTAAATGTACATAAATATAAATATAATACATACTTACATAATATATATATATATATATATATATATGTAAGCCAAGCCAATATGTATGCCAAGGATCAAAGGCACCCATAACGCCATGAAGAGCGGTGAATATTGAAAACTTTTGATAATAATTTAATGTTTTTATATGTATTTATCTAAGTATCAGTATATACAGAGGATGACTTGTCTCTTAAAAGAGTTCTCTACCAGAAACCCTTCATTTTTGGAGAAAATATTCTGATGTTTGCGATAAAGGTAAACAAAATGACAGAAAAAAAAAGACAAGAAAAACATTAAAAGTAATTTAAATTATTGATCTGATATAGGTATGATATTGAAATATATATATTACATACATACAAACAAACATATTGCTTAAATGTACATAAATATAAATATAATACATACTTACATAAATATATATATATATATATATATATATGTAAGCCAAGCCAATATGTATGCCAAGGATCAAAGGCACCCATAACGCCATGAAGAGCGGTGAATATTGAAAACTTTTGATAATAATTTAATGTTTTTATATGTATTTATCTAAGTATCAGTATATACAGAGGATGACTTGTCTCTTAAAAGAGTTCTCTACCAGAAACCCTTCATTTTTGGAGAAAATATTCTGATGTTTGCGATAAAGGTAAACAAAATGACAGAAAAAAAAAGACAAGAAAAACATTAAAAGTAATTTAAATTATTGATCTGATATAGGTATGATATTGAAATATATATATTACATACATACAAACAAACATATTGCTTAAATGTACATAAATATAAATATAATACATACTTACATAAATATATATATATATATATATATATATATATATATGTAAGCCAAGCCAATATGTATGCCAAGGATCAAAGGCACCCATAACGCCATGAAGAGCGGTGAATATTGAAAACTTTTGATAATAATTTAATGTTTTTATATGTATTTATCTAAGTATCAGTATATACAGAGGATGACTTGTCTCTTAAAAGAGTTCTCTACCAGAAACCCTTCATTTTTGGAGAAAATATTCTGATGTTTGCGATAAAGGTAAACAAAATGACAGAAAAAAAAAGACAAGAAAAACATTAAAAGTAATTTAAATTATTGATCTGATATAGGTATGATATTGAAATATATATATTACATACATACAAACAAACATATTGCTTAAATGTACATAAATATAAATATAATACATACTTACATAAATATATATATATATATATATATATATGTAAGCCAAGCCAATATGTATGCCAAGGATCAAAGGCACCCATAACGCCATGAAGAGCGGTGAATATTGAAAACTTTTGATAATAATTTAATGTTTTTATATGTATTTATCTAAGTATCAGTATATACAGAGGATGACTTGTCTCTTAAAAGAGTTCTCTACCAGAAACCCTTCATTTTTGGAGAAAATATTCTGATGTTTGCGATAAAGGTAAACAAAATGACAGAAAAAAAAAGACAAGAAAAACATTAAAAGTAATTTAAATTATTGATCTGATATAGGTATGATATTGAAATATATATATTACATACATACAAACAAACATATTGCTTAAATGTACATAAATATAAATATAATACATACTTACATAAATATATATATATATATATATATATATGTAAGCCAAGCCAATATGTATGCCAAGGATCAAAGGCACCCATAACGCCATGAAGAGCGGTGAATATTGAAAACTTTTGATAATAATTTAATGTTTTTATATGTATTTATCTAAGTATCAGTATATACAGAGGATGACTTGTCTCTTAAAAGAGTTCTCTACCAGAAACCCTTCATTTTTGGAGAAAATATTCTGATGTTTGCGATAAAGGTAAACAAAATGACAGAAAAAAAAAGACAAGAAAAACATTAAAAGTAATTTAAATTATTGATCTGATATAGGTATGATATTGAAATATATATATTACATACATACAAACAAACATATTGCTTAAATGTACATAAATATAAATATAATACATACTTACATAAATATATATATATATATATATATATATGTAAGCCAAGCCAATATGTATGCCAAGGATCAAAGGCACCCATAACGCCATGAAGAGCGGTGAATATTGAAAACTTTTGATAATAATTTAATGTTTTTATATGTATTTATCTAAGTATCAGTATATACAGAGGATGACTTGTCTCTTAAAAGAGTTCTCTACCAGAAACCCTTCATTTTTGGAGAAAATATTCTGATGTTTGCGATAAAGGTAAACAAAATGACAGAAAAAAAAAGACAAGAAAAACATTAAAAGTAATTTAAATTATTGATCTGATATAGGTATGATATTGAAATATATATATTACATACATACAAACAAACATATTGCTTAAATGTACATAAATATAAATATAATACATACTTACATAAATATATATATATATATATATATATATATGTAAGCCAAGCCAATATGTATGCCAAGGATCAAAGGCACCCATAACGCCATGAAGAGCGGTGAATATTGAAAACTTTTGATAATAATTTAATGTTTTTATATGTATTTATCTAAGTATCAGTATATACAGAGGATGACTTGTCTCTTAAAAGAGTTCTCTACCAGAAACCCTTCATTTTTGGAGAAAATATTCTGATGTTTGCGATAAAGGTAAACAAAATGACAGAAAAAAAAAGACAAGAAAAACATTAAAAGTAATTTAAATTATTGATCTGATATAGGTATGATATTGAAATATATATATTACATACATACAAACAAACATATTGCTTAAATGTACATAAATATAAATATAATACATACTTACATAATATATATATATATATATATATATATATATATGTAAGCCAAGCCAATATGTATGCCAAGGATCAAAGGCACCCATAACGCCATGAAGAGCGGTGAATATTGAAAACTTTTGATAATAATTTAATGTTTTTATATGTATTTATCTAAGTATCAGTATATACAGAGGATGACTTGTCTCTTAAAAGAGTTCTCTACCAGAAACCCTTCATTTTTGGAGAAAATATTCTGATGTTTGCGATAAAGGTAAACAAAATGACAGAAAAAAAAAGACAAGAAAAACATTAAAAGTAATTTAAATTATTGATCTGATATAGGTATGATATTGAAATATATATATTACATACATACAAACAAACATATTGCTTAAATGTACATAAATATAAATATAATACATACTTACATAAATATATATATATATATATATATATATATGTAAGCCAAGCCAATATGTATGCCAAGGATCAAAGGCACCCATAACGCCATGAAGAGCGGTGAATATTGAAAACTTTTGATAATAATTTAATGTTTTTATATGTATTTATCTAAGTATCAGTATATACAGAGGATGACTTGTCTCTTAAAAGAGTTCTCTACCAGAAACCCTTCATTTTTGGAGAAAATATTCTGATGTTTGCGATAAAGGTAAACAAAATGACAGAAAAAAAAAGACAAGAAAAACATTAAAAGTAATTTAAATTATTGATCTGATATAGGTATGATATTGAAATATATATATTACATACATACAAACAAACATATTGCTTAAATGTACATAAATATAAATATAATACATACTTACATAATATATATATATATATATATATATATATATATATATATGTAAGCCAAGCCAATATGTATGCCAAGGATCAAAGGCACCCATAACGCCATGAAGAGCGGTGAATATTGAAAACTTTTGATAATAATTTAATGTTTTTATATGTATTTATCTAAGTATCAGTATATACAGAGGATGACTTGTCTCTTAAAAGAGTTCTCTACCAGAAACCCTTCATTTTTGGAGAAAATATTCTGATGTTTGCGATAAAGGTAAACAAAATGACAGAAAAAAAAAGACAAGAAAAACATTAAAAGTAATTTAAATTATTGATCTGATATAGGTATGATATTGAAATATATATATTACATACATACAAACAAACATATTGCTTAAATGTACATAAATATAAATATAATACATACTTACATAAATATATATATATATATATATATATATATGTAAGCCAAGCCAATATGTATGCCAAGGATCAAAGGCACCCATAACGCCATGAAGAGCGGTGAATATTGAAAACTTTTGATAATAATTTAATGTTTTTATATGTATTTATCTAAGTATCAGTATATACAGAGGATGACTTGTCTCTTAAAAGAGTTCTCTACCAGAAACCCTTCATTTTTGGAGAAAATATTCTGATGTTTGCGATAAAGGTAAACAAAATGACAGAAAAAAAAAGACAAGAAAAACATTAAAAGTAATTTAAATTATTGATCTGATATAGGTATGATATTGAAATATATATATTACATACATACAAACAAACATATTGCTTAAATGTACATAAATATAAATATAATACATACTTACATAAATATATATATATATATATATATATATGTAAGCCAAGCCAATATGTATGCCAAGGATCAAAGGCACCCATAACGCCATGAAGAGCGGTGAATATTGAAAACTTTTGATAATAATTTAATGTTTTTATATGTATTTATCTAAGTATCAGTATATACAGAGGATGACTTGTCTCTTAAAAGAGTTCTCTACCAGAAACCCTTCATTTTTGGAGAAAATATTCTGATGTTTGCGATAAAGGTAAACAAAATGACAGAAAAAAAAAGACAAGAAAAACATTAAAAGTAATTTAAATTATTGATCTGATATAGGTATGATATTGAAATATATATATTACATACATACAAACAAACATATTGCTTAAATGTACATAAATATAAATATAATACATACTTACATAAATATATATATATATATATATATATATATATGTAAGCCAAGCCAATATGTATGCCAAGGATCAAAGGCACCCATAACGCCATGAAGAGCGGTGAATATTGAAAACTTTTGATAATAATTTAATGTTTTTATATGTATTTATCTAAGTATCAGTATATACAGAGGATGACTTGTCTCTTAAAAGAGTTCTCTACCAGAAACCCTTCATTTTTGGAGAAAATATTCTGATGTTTGCGATAAAGGTAAACAAAATGACAGAAAAAAAAAGACAAGAAAAACATTAAAAGTAATTTAAATTATTGATCTGATATAGGTATGATATTGAAATATATATATTACATACATACAAACAAACATATTGCTTAAATGTACATAAATATAAATATAATACATACTTACATAAATATATATATATATATATATATATATATATATGTAAGCCAAGCCAATATGTATGCCAAGGATCAAAGGCACCCATAACGCCATGAAGAGCGGTGAATATTGAAAACTTTTGATAATAATTTAATGTTTTTATATGTATTTATCTAAGTATCAGTATATACAGAGGATGACTTGTCTCTTAAAAGAGTTCTCTACCAGAAACCCTTCATTTTTGGAGAAAATATTCTGATGTTTGCGATAAAGGTAAACAAAATGACAGAAAAAAAAAGACAAGAAAAACATTAAAAGTAATTTAAATTATTGATCTGATATAGGTATGATATTGAAATATATATATTACATACATACAAACAAACATATTGCTTAAATGTACATAAATATAAATATAATACATACTTACATAAATATATATATATATATATATATATATATATATATATATATATGTAAGCCAAGCCAATATGTATGCCAAGGATCAAAGGCACCCATAACGCCATGAAGAGCGGTGAATATTGAAAACTTTTGATAATAATTTAATGTTTTTATATGTATTTATCTAAGTATCAGTATATACAGAGGATGACTTGTCTCTTAAAAGAGTTCTCTACCAGAAACCCTTCATTTTTGGAGAAAATATTCTGATGTTTGCGATAAAGGTAAACAAAATGACAGAAAAAAAAAGACAAGAAAAACATTAAAAGTAATTTAAATTATTGATCTGATATAGGTATGATATTGAAATATATATATTACATACATACAAACAAACATATTGCTTAAATGTACATAAATATAAATATAATACATACTTACATAATATATATATATATATATATATATATATATGTAAGCCAAGCCAATATGTATGCCAAGGATCAAAGGCACCCATAACGCCATGAAGAGCGGTGAATATTGAAAACTTTTGATAATAATTTAATGTTTTTATATGTATTTATCTAAGTATCAGTATATACAGAGGATGACTTGTCTCTTAAAAGAGTTCTCTACCAGAAACCCTTCATTTTTGGAGAAAATATTCTGATGTTTGCGATAAAGGTAAACAAAATGACAGAAAAAAAAAGACAAGAAAAACATTAAAAGTAATTTAAATTATTGATCTGATATAGGTATGATATTGAAATATATATATTACATACATACAAACAAACATATTGCTTAAATGTACATAAATATAAATATAATACATACTTACATAAATATATATATATATATATATATATATATATATATATGTAAGCCAAGCCAATATGTATGCCAAGGATCAAAGGCACCCATAACGCCATGAAGAGCGGTGAATATTGAAAACTTTTGATAATAATTTAATGTTTTTATATGTATTTATCTAAGTATCAGTATATACAGAGGATGACTTGTCTCTTAAAAGAGTTCTCTACCAGAAACCCTTCATTTTTGGAGAAAATATTCTGATGTTTGCGATAAAGGTAAACAAAATGACAGAAAAAAAAAGACAAGAAAAACATTAAAAGTAATTTAAATTATTGATCTGATATAGGTATGATATTGAAATATATATATTACATACATACAAACAAACATATTGCTTAAATGTACATAAATATAAATATAATACATACTTACATAAATATATATATATATATATATATATATATGTAAGCCAAGCCAATATGTATGCCAAGGATCAAAGGCACCCATAACGCCATGAAGAGCGGTGAATATTGAAAACTTTTGATAATAATTTAATGTTTTTATATGTATTTATCTAAGTATCAGTATATACAGAGGATGACTTGTCTCTTAAAAGAGTTCTCTACCAGAAACCCTTCATTTTTGGAGAAAATATTCTGATGTTTGCGATAAAGGTAAACAAAATGACAGAAAAAAAAAGACAAGAAAAACATTAAAAGTAATTTAAATTATTGATCTGATATAGGTATGATATTGAAATATATATATTACATACATACAAACAAACATATTGCTTAAATGTACATAAATATAAATATAATACATACTTACATAAATATATATATATATATATATATATATATATATATGTAAGCCAAGCCAATATGTATGCCAAGGATCAAAGGCACCCATAACGCCATGAAGAGCGGTGAATATTGAAAACTTTTGATAATAATTTAATGTTTTTATATGTATTTATCTAAGTATCAGTATATACAGAGGATGACTTGTCTCTTAAAAGAGTTCTCTACCAGAAACCCTTCATTTTTGGAGAAAATATTCTGATGTTTGCGATAAAGGTAAACAAAATGACAGAAAAAAAAAGACAAGAAAAACATTAAAAGTAATTTAAATTATTGATCTGATATAGGTATGATATTGAAATATATATATTACATACATACAAACAAACATATTGCTTAAATGTACATAAATATAAATATAATACATACTTACATAAATATATATATATATATATATATATATATATATATATATGTAAGCCAAGCCAATATGTATGCCAAGGATCAAAGGCACCCATAACGCCATGAAGAGCGGTGAATATTGAAAACTTTTGATAATAATTTAATGTTTTTATATGTATTTATCTAAGTATCAGTATATACAGAGGATGACTTGTCTCTTAAAAGAGTTCTCTACCAGAAACCCTTCATTTTTGGAGAAAATATTCTGATGTTTGCGATAAAGGTAAACAAAATGACAGAAAAAAAAAGACAAGAAAAACATTAAAAGTAATTTAAATTATTGATCTGATATAGGTATGATATTGAAATATATATATTACATACATACAAACAAACATATTGCTTAAATGTACATAAATATAAATATAATAAATACTTACATAAATATATATATATATATATATTTATGTATGTATATATATTTATGTAAGTATGTACACCACGGAATTCTTAGAGGGAATGGAAATAATTCTTCAGTCTAAACTTAAGGAAGAAATATTTGGGCAGTAACATATGTAGCCAGTTATATATGAAGAATTAATTTTATCAATGACACGGTGGCTCAGTTGGTATTATGGTGACTACGGCATTCTAAAGGCCGTAGGTTCTAGACTTACTCTTCTTAATCAATCAATCAGTTATAATAAATAAACTGTTCAGGACTAACTTTACACATAGTCAAATAACAAGAATGTTTGTTTTACATTACATAACTACAAAAGTACGTATTTATAATTGGATATATAATATAACAATAAATAACAAATAATTGTTCAATTCCAGGTATGCTGGCAGCTGAAGCAGCAGTGGAGTTAATAGTATCAGGGGAAGCGACCTACGACAAGGGCGCCACGCCCACCGCCTACGAGGACAAATTACAACAATCATACGTTTACAAGGAGCTGAAGGTACATACATACATACAGAGATACAAACATTTAAGAAAACCCTTTACATCGTTGAAATATAATATGAATATAATATTATTTATTCATATTTATATAATGGTACATATACACAGCAAGTGCGTAACTGTCGTCCGTCGTTCCACTCCCCGCTGGGTGTGTACGGGGGACTGGCGTACTCCGGTCTGTCCACCCTGCTGCGGGGGAAGGAGCCCTGGACCTTCAGCCACGGGGGTGAGGATATACGGGATTGATAAAATAAACTAATACACAAACAATGATATTGACTATGTGCTTGAAATCGTTGAATTGAAAGTTGACGTGTTTACAAGCATGTGACGTCATCGAAGTAGTAACCAATCAGAGGGCATTTCACTCGTTCAAATATAAATATAATATATGCATTATTGAGCAAAAATGAATAAATTTTGTAAAATTATTATGCAATGGGATGACCACAATTCTTATATTTCATATATTCAATTATTTTGTTATTTTCGTATTGGTCCAAATTGCCCATAATTAATATTTTATTATTTTAGGTGCGGATCACAGCAAGTTAAAACCCGCCAAAGACTACAAGCCCATCGAGTACCCTCGACCCGACGGCGTCCTCACCTTCGACCTGCTGTCCTCAGTGTCCTTGACAGGTTTGATATTTATTTATATTAAATAACGATAAAAAAACATTTTAATAGTGTTCTAGTTACATAAAATAAAATACTGGCCTTGTGATATAATACTACTTGTAACCTATTACAAAGTATATTATATATACATACTACTAAATTTATTATATAAAGTGTTAGTGTTTTATGTTCAAGTATCAAAAACATTTAATATTATCATCTTCCAGGTACCAATCACGAAGCAGATCAGCCGGCTCACCTCACTCTCAAAGATGACTCCGTACCAGTCAAGAGAAACTTGGCCGTGTTCGACGGACCTGAGGCTAGGTTCTGTCCGGCCGGTGGGTATTTATTTCAGACACACATAGACACACACATACACACGTATGCATGCAAAGATGCATACACATATGCACACGCATGTATGCAAATACGCACACACGTAAGCACTCGCATCTATGCAAATACGCTCACTCACGTATGCGATCGCGCACACACGTCAGCTCAAGCACGTATGTAAATACGCACACACGTAAACACACGCAAACACGCACACACGTCCTCAAAGTAAACATTTCTTTCAAAGGTATTATTCACTTGATAGTCTTATATATACATTTCGAAAAAAGGCCACCATTAACGGACTTTTTGAATTCAAAATTATTTTGTTCTAAAAATGTTACCTACCGTATATATTTTATTGCAAGTACAATTTTTATTTTTGTTATTTTCCAGGTGTATACGAATTCGTACCTCTGGAGTCCGGTGAGGGGGAGAGATTACAGATTAACGCACAGAACTGTATACACTGTAAGTTATACATTAAATATCAACTAGTAAACTATTATGAAATATAATCAAAACTTGGTATTTAATAGTGATGATGATTTTTCTTTAAGTACTGCTTGAGCTAGAGTGTATAATTTCGACTATTTACTGAACTTTATTTAGTATTATACGTAGAAGTCTATATAAACATTTATATAAGTATAAATAATCATAAGTTATAATTTTGATATTAAATCGTTATAAAAAAAAACGATATTAGGTCTATTGGTCTATTCGGTATATCGGTCTATTAGGTCTATCGGTCTAATCGGTCTATCGGCGAACCATGAAAATAAAATGTAAAAAATATCAATAGATATTCTTCAATAAATGTAATGTATGACAGTTAATAGAGAAGGAATTTTCTAAATCGCGGCTCGAAGGCAAGTGACCGTTTAGCAAGAGACATGATGATGTCACCACTTGGACAATGCTTCCATTTAACATCCGTACCCATGACAATCTCCGATACGTCGGAGAATAATAAAATATGATTGAATTATTAAATGTAATGATTATTGTCAAACGTCATCCAGAGTCAGTGAGTCCCAGGACGGCGCCCGGGTCGGTCGTGCGCACCGATTGAAAAGATTCAACATGTCAATAACAAATTACTAATTCCAGGTAAAACCTGCGACATTAAGGATCCGTCGCAGAACATCAACTGGGTGGTTCCCGAGAGCGGAGGTGGTCCCGCGTATAACGGAATGTAATATGCATTATATGATAAGTTGATAAGTTTATTAACAAAAATATTATATATACATATATACTTAACAGGTAATCCTAAAAAGTGTGCATAGATGTATGCATATTCTATCATACATCTATGCAATATCATATATTGCAGTCGAGATTTCGTTACATTATGTATGAATTGAAATAAAATTAAGAAGACTCTTTTTTGTCCTTAACATTAATTGTTTTTGGTCCTTTCCAGAATAATGCTATCATTGTTATACTTTACTATTATTGTTATATAGGGGTTAGGGGTTGGAACATTTATGTAAGTGTTACTAACTCGCTATTACCCAGGCCTCTGTTAATATTCATTTACATTAGTCTAAGTGGGAGTCTACCATTTGAAACCCTTACGGAATTATCTCTGATGGTTTTAAATATGATTTAAAAATACACATCATTTGCAAATTAACTTATCAACTTATTCTATGTACACTTATATGCTTTAGTGTTTATTATATAAACAGAAATGGGCTGTATTATCCAATAACTTACCAAGATTGTTTAATTTATCAGTTTTATTGTAGTATGAATCTTTGATAATATAAATTTGAATGAAACACGACTTTTATATGATAATATTGTCCAAATTATCAACTAAACTGTTCAGTGAATGGTGTAACTTGTCTCGAGAATGTATGTGTAGTAAATAATTAGTTATATAGATGAGCCACAAATAAGAATAAATTAATATTTTTATATAAATATATTACATAGATTTAGTTTTGTATGTTTCTACAGAATTTTGTAACTTTGTATAAAATTTTACAAATAATAATCAAAATAAATAAAACAAAGTTATATATTTGTAAATAAATCTCATACGAAGCCTGTAGATTAAGTGTTGATATTGTTTTTAACTTTAATAAATATGTTAAATAATTGTGTTTTCATTTAAGATTAGGTGAATGAACCTCTCCCATGGATCCCTAGCAAATGAGAGATGAAGTGAGACGAAGCTTCTTAGCATTCTATGGATTCCCGTGCGGGTGCCGGGCCCGTCGCGTTGCAAGAAGAGGAGCGCAAACAATGCCTGGGACTTGCGACCCAGGTGTAGGTTTAAGGGGCCCCTTTACTATGCGCATACACGCTCACCTTCACTGTTCACGCTCCTCTCCCTACCTAACCAAATATCGTAAGAACCTACTAAAGCCGCCTTTGAAATACGTTCCAGAAATGAACTGATGATCGTTCTAGAAAGGCCGATACAATTCAAATCAAACCATAGACAAGTAGAAAATAATCGAATTGTCAATTTGTCAAACTATTTCAGTGAACAACATGAAACTTCTTTATGGTGTTAAAATTAAGGACCATGATTTGATTAGATCATATCCTAATGAGAGAACTCAAAAAGTAAGTGCAAATAAAGCGTTTTATTGTCAATTTGTCAAGAGGCGTGCCACAAGGCACTATATTAGGACCTTTCTTATTCCTCCTTTACATAAATAACTTGTCTTACTTGGTGAGGAAAAATGGGATGGTGTTGTTTTGCTAATGATATTTCTCTTTTAAAATTAATAAACAATCAGTAATGGACGATGTAAACAATGTTCTGTCTGATGTACAATAGTTTAACGCCAATAATCTCTTACTGAAAGAAAAAAAAATGAATTGTATTAAATTTATCAAACCCAATGTGAAAAAAGTCTAAATTAATGTACAATTAAATAATGAGGAACTGGATTTAGTGAATTCTACTATTTTTTTGGGCAGTACCTTAGAAGCAAAATTGCAATACTGTGATTTGTCAAATAGACTTAGTTCTGCCATATACACTGTCCAAAGAATACGCCGGTTGACAAAAGTTGAAACAGCTAGAATAGTTTACTTTAGCTACTTTCATAGTGTCATGTCATACTTTTATACGGTAATGCATCAGATATGATTACTATCTTTGTACTGCAGAAGACAGCTGTTCGAGCGATCCAGAATATGAGGCCTCGAGAGTCATTACGAAATAAATTCAAAGAATTAAAAATTATGACTGTGTACAATCATTATATTTATGAAGATTTAGGTTATGTACACAAAATTGTTATGTACAAAAATTAATACTAGAAATAAATTTTTATTTATTAGTATATTGAGAGTATTTACTCTTGCTATGCACATCAATAGACTCAATAAAGTAGATAATTCATTAAAAGGAATTTGATAGAAATAGGTTATTATAGTGTAAAGAATTACAGTAACGACGGTATGGCCTAATGAATTGTATTTTAACGATTGACCAGTAATTCATTAATTCAGCATTCTGAGCCGGTGGTAGCTTACTCACGGACTACAGACCTTCTTAATGTAATAAATAATTAAAAATAGTGTAAATGAACATGAATAAGGATAATTTGAATCTATTAAAAGATAATAATAGCTATTTCTCGCTGTTGGGTAGACCTCGAAGAATTCGGTCTGTCCATTCAGGTATACCCGACTTTAAAATTTTGGAAAAATTTCTTCACAGGAGGTCTTCTTTTCACCCCCTGAGCGACCACGAAATTCACGAAATTCACGAAATGACCATTGGTCAAAAAGTTTATATATATATATATATGCGTGCGTGCGTCCAGTTTCGACTTTTGTCAGCACGATAGCGGCCGCAGTTTCGCTCGGATCGCTTTCAAACTTTGCACAAAAATCAACCATCCAAAAATGATGGCCCATCCAAGCACGTTGCTCCGGCGTTCTGCCGTCAGAGGACGTTAGTGTCAAATCCTAACCCACATCCAACCCTCGCTTCCCACCTAACGGCGTCCTGAGCCGTGGTCCGAGCCTCACAGGAGGCGCCCTCGGGACGCGCGTTCCCCTGGGGCCCTTCAGGCCCCCCCTTTTTCAAGGGTGGGTCTCGGCACCCGTCCATTCCACCGGTGACGCTGTCATGGCCGGTAGGGCTAACAGCAGAGACACAAAAAAAAAATAAAAAAAATAAAAAAAATAATGAAGGTCTAGTTCGTTAACCAGAGAAATCCGGCCACTGGGGGCGCTAGGGCCTCACCTTTTCTGATTTCAGTTTTTCGACCATAACGTTTTCCCTATACAAAATAGATAAATCGCGTTCATATTATATGCTGATGAATACCTATAACTAATGTAAATAAACCGAAAACCTAACTTCAATAACTTAGGGTTGGGGGTAAAAAAACAAAAATTTTTGGAAAAAAAAATCATAACTTTTTTCTGGTAAACATTCTTATATCACGTATTTTTAATAAAAAGGTTATTTTTTAATCTAAATGTAGGTACCAAAAGTTTTTCCGTAAAAGGTACCGTTTCCGAGAAAAAAAATAAAAACCGTTTTTAGCTTGAAAATTTAAAGTAGGTAAAACCACAGCAACTTTTTTCTGGTAAACATTCCCTCAGACAGAAAGGTTATTTTTTACTCTACATATAAGTACCAAAAGAGGTCTACTCACGCATGACCCCCTGCGGGCACGGATTTTTTTCTGTAAGATGGTGAGCCAGTACGAGCTGAAGTTTATATAAGTATACTATAGCTAACAAATCAATTATTTTCCTCATTTCATATATGCATTGTACTTATAAAATATTAGACTAATTACAAGGAAGGAAGGAAGGAAGGAAGGTTCATGATAATGCTGCTTAAACTTATTATTGACTAGCTGTGTCCACGACTTTGTTTGCGCGAAAAATGATTTTTAACATAAAAGTTGCCTAAATTACTCCTTATAATATCAACTATTCGACACTGAAATTCCTATTAAATTCGGTCCAGCCGTTTCAGAGATTAGCCAGATTAAACTAAAAGATAGACAAAAATTAAAAAATAAATTTTTAAGTAAGTACAGTATATACTTTTAAACGCATGTGGTGAAAATCAGTTATTTTGGATACAAACAGACACATAAATTTTATATATATCGATTTACATATATTAAGAATAAATGCACATTATAATAGTTATCCATAGTGATACAATACTCCATATTAAAGTGTAAAGTTTCGCAATAATAGTTATAAAGGTCAGCTAAGCATTATTGGTATTAAAATCATATTGCATATTGTTATTACTGAAACCATATAATGACTTGAACTTTAATAAAATCAAAACAATTTAATTGAGTGAAGTGATCAGAGCGCTCTACTGGAGACTTTTTTACATTCGTTGTCACGAATAGGCTCGACAACTACTTGACGGAAAATTATGAAATTTTGTAATCAAAAAGACGCACCTTAGCTGAAGGTTTAAAAAAAAAAATTAAAGTGTAATGTCGATGATGAATAATCGTCAAAAAACTGATATCCCATTGAAGCAAATGGGAAAAAAAATTCGCGCGAAAAATTTGCTTTACAATGAAAAGCGCGTGAAGATTTTTGTTAATCGAATAGTACTGTCCCCCTGCTCGATTGTCTCCTACATTTCCGACATTGTCCACGACGATGAGTCTTTACACTGGACTTGCTTCGCTCAATATGCAAACGGCACTGTTGGAGCCGCTAGCAATAATATATTTAACATTTATAATAAATATAAAATATCATATTAATAAACCACTAAATCTCGATTTAACCAAAATATACTGTTTTTAGTAACAACCCTTTTTTTTTCTTTTCTTAAATATTTAAGTATGCAATTAATGTGCAAATATGACCTGAATTTCAATTTTTATGTCAAAGCGCGCACATACACACACACACACACACACACACACACACACTACTACTTGCATGTATAAAAATAAAGATGTAAAATATTTATATATATTATAAATATTTTATATCTTTATTTTCTATAAATTACATACATTCATTCGTTTTGTCGGTATCAAAATAAAACTTGCCCAAAACTATGGCTGAAATTTTTTTTACAGTTAGTTTGAGATGTCCCAAAAATTTTAAAGCTAGAAACGTTAAAATCGGTGATGGAGTATTTGAGAAATCGAATTTTTTGTAAAATTGTTTGTTTTTCACTTTTTATCGGTAAAAAGAAATAGGGTCGTTTTCGTCCAAACATAAACAAACAAAAAGCATTGTTGACAGTAAATTCTGAACGAATTTATTGTTGACTTTTATAGGTATAAACATTTTTGTTAATTTATTTATCTTTTTTTGACAAAAATCTAATCATTATTTCAAGACGCAGGATTCGACAAAAAATCGGGAAAAAATGTTTTTCGTCTTTTTTTATAGAGAGGAAACTGTGAAAAAAAAAATCAGCCAATTTGGTGGCCCTTTGGAAAAAATAGGTAAATTATAGAAAGAATGACCCCATGGTAATAAATTTCTATATTATATTATTAACTAATTTTATGAAGGTATTCAATTTTCGGTTTCTACATTACTAAAGCTATTTTAGATTTTGTAAATTAACATTTGAAAACTGGTTTAAACCACATTTCGTTCTTCAAAAGTAAAACCATTAATAAAGTCTTTTTTCCATGCTAGTTACTAGTTTACAGACGCTTAATTCTTATATTTTTTTATATCTCCATCTCCAAATCTCCAATCTCCAATCTCAATCTCTCGGTGTAGAGCCCACGTCGACGGGAAAGGACAGAAAATAATAAGAAATTCCTTATTAATAAACTGCGATATTGCGAAAATTTTGTTTCAATATATATAATTAAAAAGTGTTATTTAAATTCACAGACATATTTTTTTTGTTAGTCACTTGATCTTGGTACCGCTGTACATATAGAGATATACGAGTAACAGGGGGAGGAAGTAATAGTATTGATCATTACACTTACCTTACGTTAACTAAAAATATTTATTTATTACTAGTTAAGAACAGAATTATTTTAGGACAAGAATAAGTAAGTAAAACCTACATTGCATATTCTGTAAGCTTTTCCAAGTAATTAACAAAGGAAGTCCCATAGGGATTGTTGCATAAACAGCACCTCTCACTATGGTAATGGATATTAAACGTTCCCGCCACAATTACATCTTATACCTTAATTAAATAAGGTGAATTTGGTTAAAGAAAAATGGGACGTGGGAGCGTTATTAATGTGTGTAATAAAATATCTTTGCCTCACATAGTCACTAACACGCTATCCCCAGTGATGGGCCGTTAACCATTTTTACGGGGTTAATTTGTTTATATTTTAACTCCTTAGTGAGTAAACTCTTTATAATTTCTTCCAAACTATAAACTTTAAATAATAACATTGGTATAATAATAAAAAGATAACATCTTATTTTATTGACAGACCTGTAAAAGTATTTACAATTTATTTTAAAGGAAAAATTATTATTGAAATATTATAATCCGCATTTTGAATTTTATGTTTTATGAAATATGAATAAAGAGAAAGTCCCATCAACATTCAAAATTGTGAATAATATTTCCGAAAATATTTTTGTTTCTCTTGACAATTTCCTGCTAAAGTGATAATGTACAGGGTCGTCAAAATTAGGGTTCTAGGGCAGCCTTTACGTGGTTTAAAACAATTTACATATTTATGGAGTTATTCCTTTCAGAAGTCATTCTCCTCAGCAATATATATATATATATATATATATATATCTTTTAAGTTAGTTATTTTAAGTTCCTTTATCCATAAGGTATTAAATTATTAGTAATGATAACATATTATGCATGTTATTACAATATTATAGAACAAAGCAACGTTCCTTTTAACGTTATAATATTACATCTAACTAATATAAACTTACTTATACCGTCATTTCACTTGAAAAGAAGCCGAATTGAAAAAGTTTGTTCAATTATAATTTCTAAGACGCGCCTACAATATATTCTTACTTATTGAGAGGATTATCTTAACAAAGAGCACGTAATAAGAAAACTTTTCAAAAATGGACTTTATTAAGTATCTACGCTAACTTTGAGTAATATTTAAATTGTAAAGAAAATTTTGATGATAAAAATTGTTATAAGAAATATTAATCTGTACTGGGAATGGTTTTAACATTTTTTCTTGCTATTAAATATTTTACAAAGTAGATGAAAAGTTGCCTGTTTCAGTGTTCAATGAATAAGTTATTTATACATTGTAATATATTATAAATTAATTTAAAATAAACCAATACCAAGAAATTTAATCCTAATATAAAATCTAAGGTAAGATCTACAATATCAACTAACGAATTATATAATTAAGAGACTATTTTCCAATACTCATATAACTTTCTTTTAAATTATTCAGTGTACTGTGTGGTTGTTATTTTTAATTATTTCTTTAAGGGCGTTCATAAAGCCAACACATCTGAACGAAATGTTATCACATTTTGTATATTAATTTGTTAGCATAAAAGATATATGAAAACGAAAGTAGGGTAAATGATATAATATTTTACCCAAAGTTTACATAACCTTATTGAGTAACGTTAACTTATAAAAATTATGGCATTTCTGAATTAAGCTTAGTGCAATAATTCCATCGTCCGTTAGTAGCTAACGTTATAAACTAGTGTAATCGTACATATATCTGATTTTATATATTTATATCAAAAGGTATGTTGATAGTGGTCCGGTGAATGACGTCATCAATATCACAGGTTATTGTTTCCGCCATTGTTATGGCGTCCATTGTTGTCAGAGCAGGCTCCCTGTGCCGTCACTTAATGGAGATGTGTTAATTGTGTGAAAAAATATAATTTTCAACAAAATTACTCATATTTTTTGACGCATTTTCTACCAATAATGTATTTATGAAATACACACAGTTATGTTTCAAGTTTTCAACATTTTATTATATTATTATAAAATACAAAGCGGTATACAGAATGTTTTTTCTGGTTACTCTGTATATATGCCGGTGTTTGTGCGATCTTCATAATTTAGTCATAATTTTAACAAAGTTTTTGATGAATCCGACCCCTATGTAAACATGTAAGTCATAAATTAAAGTTCACAGCCCATCCCCAAAGACATTGCTGCGCAGAAGCATGCAGTTATGTTATTGTTTTTTTTAACAGAAATTTCATATGATTTTTCATTATTCAAGGTCTTTTTTTCTGTAATATTTTATCATGTAATTAATCATAGTTCCTTCTGGTAGTTTTAATTAGTTTATATATGAGTTCTAGTTTGTCACTATTCGTTCACTGGTGTGGCGTTTATCTTTCCATGTTTTAGTGTGTGTGCGTGAGTAAATGGATGCATCATTGTATAAGCCAAAATTATCGCACATCTGCTAATAAATAGGTAAATAAAAAGGTATAATAAAAATAAATGAAGAATTGGGTTAAATTCTGAAAAGCAAACCTTTCCCGTATTCGATAGAGCCGAGCCTAGATTATTAGATGTTATAAATATTTTACATCATAAATATTATCTTAATAGATATGTAATCTAAAATACCTCGACAAGTCATCAATAATGAAGCCTAGTTACAATTAACTTTGATAAATCACATCTCATAAATAAGAGGTCATTAATATGTAATCAAATATTGGAGGGTATTTTAGTTGATTTATGTAAGAGATGTCGAAGCCTAGTTCAGTTACACCAACTGGAGTATCACTTTTGAATTTCTATTCACCATATCTGTGGTTTGTTCTGTTTTATAAGTTTAAATATATGTCTTTAACCTTGAAAAAATGAACAGATTTCAATGAAAATTTGTAGATATCTATTGTTTGGTCCAACTTAAAAGATGGATAGTTTTAGCTCGATTAATAAAGTTTATTTTTCTTTGTAACGAATTTGAGGTTTTTTATCCTCAAAGGGTTAAATTTATTTCTATAAGTTTCCAATATAGAGTTGTTAATAATTAAATTATTTAAGTGATATGAGCAGACAAAGAGGCCTGCAAAAGTTAGTTTATTATAAATTATTCGGTAGAAAATATTTTTTTAGTTAGAAATTATGTTACATTGAAACTTAGTTTCCACATCGTTATAACTTAAACATTACATTTTTAATAAGTTAAGGAAGAGAAACAGAGTTTGTTACCTAACATGTATTGAAGTTACGACTTTCAGCGGAAAATTCGCGTCAATTTGTTAATAATTTTCATAAACTTCACAGAATAAAAGTGAATATTAATAGTGAAATTTATTTTTATATAGGCATAAAGAATTTAAATTTAATTACAAAATACTTTCAAACCAATATTTGTTATATAAGTTATTTGACAAATGCAATCTATTAACAAAAACGAAATTCCAATATTTTAACATAAATGATTATTTTTTTAAATATCAGTTTATTGTAATACGAATCTTGGAGAATAAAACAATTTTGTATAAAAAACGACTTATATATGAATAGACGATAGTTTATTATTAATAATATTATTAAATTCCAAATTTGTAACTCGACTGCTCAACGAATGGTGTTATTTGTCTCGACTTTTGTACGAGTATGTGAAGTAAACAATAAGTTATAAATGAGTAACAAGTAAAGGAATATAATAGTATTCTTATATACATATTACACAATTATCTTTTAATTTTAAATAAAAACTTTTAAGAAAATTATCAATTACTAAATTATGTAATCAAAGTAAATTAAATAAATTTTTATATTTGTAAATAAATCTCACATATGAATGAAGCCTGTAGATTAACTGTTAATATTATTTTTATTTTTAATAGATTTTAAATAATTGTGTTTTCATTTAAGAGTAAGTGAACTTTGACCTCTCCCGTGAATTCCTAGCAAATGAGAGATTACCAGAGTGAAGTGTAGCCATGTAGTCATCAACAAAGGCCGTGAATGGCAAATAATTGTCCAGCGCTCCACAGAATTTATATAAGATTTACGTTGTCTTTCAGTTTTGTTCGTACAATACCAATCCGATATGATATCTAACTCCTTTAAGTTTTGCTTTATTATTTATTTTGTACGTATTTAATTGATCTTATTGTCAAAATTATGATAGAATGACAAGAACGCACACCCATGTATCTTATATTTTAGATTGATAGAAAAATTATATATTTTTTTATATAATAATTAATGTTATAAATAAAAGTACATTGCAGGGGTGGATCTCCAAAATTACAGTAACAATAATGATATCTTAATTGGAGATAATAACATAAAGTATTGATTGGGATAATTATTGAGTTATCAAATACTAAAATGAGATAAAGTATTAAATATGAGCGAGTTGATCTGTTAAAAAAATTATTCTTATATCAAAATATTATTAATTGTTACATTTTATAATTCAGAATTAGGACTACTGTACCATGTTCAAACATTAACATTTTGCGAGTAACACATTTCAATCCTTTGTAGATACAGATTGGTATTTAAAATTACAATTCCCCGCTTTTTATTGTCCCATAAATGTATGGATGAGTTCACCTGCTCCTAATGGACACCAGCGCCCTTTAGTCAATTATTGTGTGAATGATGACGCAATAAACGAGAGTGATTAAACCATTCTGAATGTACTAATCCATTGTTTGGTCGTAAATGGGATTTTTATGCTTTATGTCTTTTGTTCAATGAGATTTAGTACTCTTTGATGATTCTATTAGTGAATCAAGTAACTTATTAATGAAATATCTATATTGTATTACTAACTTTTTTTGAGGTTAAAATTTTGTAAATTGACATTTGGAAACTAGCGTAAGATACATTTCGTCCTAGAAAAGTAAGACCATATTAAAGTCTCGTTTCCATACTACTTACTAATTTACAGTCTCTTAATTGTTATTACTTTTGATATGCCGTTGTTAAATTATTATTGGATACACTTTTTTGTTAAATATAGATCGAGTATTTTCATATGTATAATCAACTTATATTAAAACTGTACCTGATTGTTGTCTGCACATAGAAGATATTTGGGAAAATACATTATTGAGGGGTCTTTAGTGATGAAGAGACCCAAAAAAAAAAGATTTATAGAATTTTTGTCTGTTGTCTCTTCACATATTCATTTGTGCGCACTAATCGGTTAAACGGCTTATCCAATTTAAATGTGGTTTTCACATACAATTTTAGTATTTTGTAATTTAAAACTGTTAATAATTTTTAAAAATGTCACAATAAAAATTGTTCCATTCTATATATATTTACGTTTGATAAAAATATTATTATAATATAAGAAAATGTTTTGTTCATTTTAATCATTCACGGCAACCTTTAGCAATTCTGTAGCTTCAAAACCAATTAAGATATATATTAATATTATTTGTATATTATTCAGGTACCACAAATATTTTACAATACATTGTGAAGTGATCATACAGAATACGGTATACCATTTACGGGGTTATTTCATTAATGTAATGACACAAGCGATTGTTAATGTAAGATTAATAATTTACGTATTAATATTGTTTTCAGCGTATGGATGTAGTAAAATGTATTTAGCAGTTAAGACAATACAAGTTAAACAGCATATTACTTTACATTTAAAATGCTAATAATCTTCATCTCTCGGTGTAGACCCCATGGCGGCGGGAAAGGACAGAAAATTATATTACATAGTACGCGTTATAAAGTAACTGCGTAATACATAAAACAACCATTCAAATGCAGATATACATTTTTTTTAACTTGATCGAGCGGCAATTAAATAACTACAGTTAGGCTCTACTATCTACAATTCCTACCTACAGTCTTCCAATTTTCCCCGAAGATGGAAGAGGGTTAACTCATACAATCTGAACTGATGGTCTTCAGTGAAGGTACATTAGTTTCGAAGGCCGTTAGCCAATCCAGGGTTAATGAGGAACGGTAAGCGGCTATCCCGGATATCATCGATGTTGTCACATTATAATAGTAATATTCTTCTGTTGTATATTGTAAGATAAAATGCCACTTACTAATATAACAAAAAATATGTTAAATCTATGCCCATTATAGACTAATATTTTTTATAACAATTTTTATCATCAAAATTGACTATTACAAATACAAATAAAAATGGCAAAGCATTAATTTTCGAATGAAATCAAATTCATGGCAATTAACGCCATTTAACTGTGTTTTATTGAACCTAAAATTATACACCTCTAAAAAAAAAACCATTATTTCGGGTTTTATGCAAGCTTAATAATTTAGTCATAGTTTTGACAATTTTTTTGGATGAATCTGACCCCTGTGTAAACGTGTAAGTCATAAAGTAAACTTTATAGCCCGTCCCCGACGACACGACTACGCAGAAACATGCAGTTAAAGTGCGCGCTCTTTACAAGTTAGTGCTTTAAAGGGAATTTCATATGATATTTATATATGCTGTTTCATGGTATCTGAAATATTCTATGGCACAGTTCAGGTTGTATTCGTTTTTATATGAGTTTTAGTTTGTCAGTGTAGGTATTATATTTTGGCAATTTAAGTATTACCTTTAAATTAGTACATAAATGTATTTCTTAATGATTAATTGTTAAGTATCCTTACCGTCCTAGATTATCTTCTGGCAAACTTCCAGGACCACTGAGAATGTTATTTAACATTGTCATTTATTCAAATCAATCATATAACAAACCTTTACGAACTTGAACCACCAATTATCAGATTTTTTTTGCATTTATTTTATTCCTAAGACCTTAAGACTATGTTATCTTTATATGCAAATAGTGCCTACAATTTCAAATGTGATATAACCTAGCTCAGTTTAAAAAGCGTTGATCCACCTGCACAAACACGTACTAAAGTAACTTCTGAATGTTGCTTAATATAATGTAATTGTTCAGCGCTGAAAGACCTGCGCGGCCTGAATATACCGCGATAACAGTCCTGTCATCCGCCTAACAATGTATTTTGGAAATATCCAACATATCGTTGACGTGCAGGAAGAACAGAGTTTGGGATAGCACGTAGCCTTGGGGTAGCATTCACGGGCTTGGGGTCCGACAATAAACTATCGAGAACGACCTGTATGCTCCATCCAGTGGAAATTGGTGATCCACTTAACATAACTTAACAACAAACATTTGCAAGTAGCACGTCTCAACCCTTTGTAGGTACAGATTGTGATTAAAACATTACGAATTCCCGCCTTTTATTGCCCCATAACTGTATGGGTGAGTTCACCTGCTCGCTTCTGAACACCAGGGCCATTTAGTTAATTATTATGTGAATGATGACGCAATAAACGAGAATGATTAAACGATTCAGAATGTTCTAATCCGTTGTTTGTTTGTTTTATGTCTTTTGTTCAATGAGACTTAGTACTTTGACGATTAGGCTATTAGTGAAAAGATTTACATATTACTGAAATATCTATATCATATTAATAACAAATTTTAAAATTTCACTTTATTAATATTTCAAAAAAGCTTTTACTTTTCTTATATCGTTAACTGGAAACTAGTTTAAGTTATATTTCGTCATTCAAAAGTAAAAACATTTTTAAGTCTAGTTTCAATATTACTGGTAATAACAGTCTTAATTCTTACAATATTTGATATGTTTTTGTTTCATGTTTTCACATTTTTATCGTTGTGATTTTCTCTTAGTGTGTGTATTATTTAAAACGTTCAATGAGTTTAACATTTTGATCACATGATAAAAATATTATTTTAAGATAAGATAATGTTTCGTTGAGAGGCATCAAACTATAGCAATATGTAGCTTTAAAACAATTTCCGCACGAACAGTATCGTGATATGTAAGTGTATGTTATTCACGTACTACACATATTTGGCAATAGATTGATCAGAACATAGAGAATACAGTATGCAATTTACCGTGTTATACCATTTATACAAGTGATTGCTAATGTAAGATTATTAATTTCCGCCTTAACATGGTTTTCCTAGACCTGTCCATAATTATTGTATAATAAATTGCATTTAGCAGTTAAGATAGTACAATTTAAACAGAATATTACCATGCATTTAAAGTGTTAATAATTTTCATCTCGATATAGAGCGTCAGCGGAAAAGGACAAGAAAGGACAGAAACATAATAAAAACCTTAAAAAGCTATCTATATAAAGTATCCGCGTTTCAGCGAACATTTATTACATTATATACATAAAAAGTGTTATTAAAAACCGGATAGGGGAGGTCTTTGGAAAGAAAATAGAAATAATCATCATATTTTACGTAACGTAAAATACAAATAGTTGATTTTGAGGAAGTATTCTAATGTGTACATACCACTTTATTTTTATTATACGATATTATATAAAATGTCAATTTATTATTTTTTAAGAGCAGAAAAATTACGAACTAGATAAATAACTAAAACCTAGATTGCATATTCTGTAAACTTATTTACCAAGTAATTAACAAAGGAAGTCCCAAAGGATTGTTGCATAAACAACATCTCTGATTATGATAATGGATGACAAACATTCCCGCCACAACTACATCGTATACCTTAATTAAATAAGGTGAATTTGGTTAAAGAAAAATGGGACGTGGGAGCGTTATTAATGTGTGTAATAAAGTATATCTGCCTCACACAGTCACTAACACGCCATCCCCAGTGATGAGCCGTTAACCATTTTTACGGGGTTAATTTGTTTATATTTTAACTCCTTACTGAGTAAACTCTTTCAATTTTTTTCTTTAAATAATAACATTGGAATAATAAGAAAAAGATAACATCTTATTTTATTCACAGTCCTGTAAATGTATTTCCAATTTAATTTAAAGGAAAAATTATTATTTAAGTATTATTATCCGTATCTTGAATTTTATGTTTTAAGCAATATATGTAAAGAGAATTTCTAAACAACATTCAAAGTCATGAACAATATTCCATATAATAGGTCATCCAAATTAGGGTTCTGAGGGTACCCGTTATGTGGTTCAAAATAATTTACGTACTTACGGAGTTACTCCTTTAAGAAGTCATTCTCCTCGACAATATATATATCTTTTAAATTAGTTTTGTTAAAATTTGTTTATGGATGAGATCGTAAAATATTAGTAATAATAACATATGCATATAATTACAATATTATAGAAGAAAACGACGTTTTTTTAACTTTTTAATATTACATCTAACTAATATAAACTCACTTATACCGTCATTTCACTTGAAAAGAAGCCGAATTGAAAAAGTTTGTTCAATTATAATTTCTAAGACGCGCCTACAATATATTCTTACTTATTGAGAGGATTATCTTAACAAAGAGCACGTAATAAGAAAACTTTTCAAAAATGGACTTCATTAAGTATCTACGGTAACTTTGAGTAATATCTAAGTTCTAAAGAAAATACAAAAACGGTTCGTTTTGATGATAAAATTCTTAAAAGAAATATTAATCTGTAATGGGAGTGGTTATAACATTTTTTCTTGATATTAAATATTTTACAAAGTAGATGAAAAGTTGCCAGTTTCAGTATTGAATGAATAACTTAGTTATACATTTTAGTAAATTTAAGCCTAATATAAAATCTAAAGTAAGATCCACAATATCATCTAACGAATTGTATAATTAAGAATCGATTTTCCAACACTCATATAACTTCTTTATAAAATATTTCAGTGTATTGTGTGGTTTTTATTCTTTATGAAAAGCCATCATTTCTGAACAAAATGTTATTATATATTAATTTGATCCCCTAAAAAGATATTTAAAAATGGTAAGGTAAAATATATAATGGTTTTTTACCAAGCTTTTATAACTATATTTAAGTTGACTTACCAAATAACTATTTCATTTCTAAAGAAAGATTAGTGCTTTTTTTCAGGGTATATCACCCGATAATGTTATAAAATAGTGTAATCATACATATATCTGATATTATGTGTTTATATCCAAAGGTATGTTGATAGTGGTCCAGTGAATGACGTCATCAATATCACAGGTTATTGTTTCCGCCATTGTTATGGCGTCCATTGTTGTCAGAGCAGGCTCCCTGTGCCGTCACTTAATGGAGATGTAGTAATTGTGTGACAAAATATCATTTTTAACATTTTTTACCAAGTGATTGATGTACTTATTAAATACACAAAGTTATATCATTCACGTTGGAAATATGTCATTTTATAATGATAAAATAAAAAGTGGTACACAGAATGTTTTTTCTAGTAATTTTTTTATATATTTAGGGTTTTCTGCGAGGTTCATAATTTAGTCATAGTTTTGACAAAGTTTGTGATGAATCTGACCTCTGTGTAAACGTGTAGTCATAAAATTAAGTTTACAGCCCGTCCCCAACGACACGACTACACAGGAACTTGTAGTTAAAGCGCGCGCTCAGTAACAAGTGCTTTTTTATTTTTTATTTGTTTACTTTTCATTGTAGCTATAATATTTTATAGCATTTAACTATTGTGCTTATGTTAATATAATAAAATGTATTTATTGGTACATGTTATTGGTACATGTCAGTTATACAATAGAAGAGTGAACAGTATTTTTCTGTCATTTTGGTCTGTTTCTTTCATCACTTATAAACTATACGATTTTGATTGAAATTTGATTCGAATTTATGAACTTTATTCTTAGGATAAAATAGAATATAGAAATAGAATTTATATATAATATTGTTTTATTAATTCTGTCGTCACTAGAACAGGAGTTCTATAATTAAGTTAATTTGTATGTGAGTGTATTAATTGTAGTGATTAATTGCTAGGTACCCTTGCCGTCCTATCAGATGAACGTCATGAAAAATTCCAGGTCCACTGAGAATACTTCAAGGTTCGAGGTGCTTGATAACACCATCGTTGTCACCAACCACTGTCCTAATATTATTAAATTATATGTGTCTTTGTTATTTTGTTTTAGCCTTTTATATACTAAATTGTTAAAGTTTCTTTTCATTTTTAAATATAATGGAAGATGAATAATTCATGCAATCGATACGTTAACGATAACGTTGCTTTGTTCTATAATATTGTAATCACATGCATAATATATTATCATTACTAATATTTTACGACCTTATGGATAAAGGAACTTAAAATAACTAACCTAAAAGATCTATTTTTGAAATTCTTTTCAAAGGGACTTCTGAAAGGGATGTAACTCCATAAGTATGTAAATTGTTTTGAACCACATAACGGCTACCCTCAGAACCCTAATTTGGACAATCCTGTACATTATCACTTTAGTAGGAAATTGTTCAGAGAAACAACAAATTATGTTTACGGAAATATCATGCCTTCACAACTTGTTGATGAGAATTTCTCTCTACATTTATTGCATAAAATTCTAAATATAAAATACACGTACTTCAATGAAGTATTTTCCTTCGAATTAAATTAAAATATGATTTCCTTTTTATTATTATATCAATGGTATCATTAAAAGTAAATATTTTCGGAAAAAATTACAATACGTAAATAAAATGTTTATTTTCCAAGGTGTAAACAAATTAACCCTGTAAAATGCTTAATGGCCCATCACTGGGGATGGCGTGTTAGTGACTGTATGAGGCAGAGATACTTTTTTACACACATTAATAACGCTTCCACGTCCTATTTTTCTTTAACGATGTAGTTGTGGCGGGAATGTTTGTCATCCATTATCATAGTCAGAGATGCTGTTTATGCAACAATCCTTTGTTAATTACTTGGGAAATAAGCTTAAAATCTAGGTCATATTCCATCTAGATTTCAGTTATTTATTCCGGTCGTAAAATAAAAATATAATCCATTCAAATGATAATAAAAAAAACATTTCATGTAAAATTGTATAACAAAAATAAAGTGAAAAGTAGGAGTGTGAATACATCCTCAAATCTACTGCATATTTATATTGATATGTATTAATAATTATACGTTAATATCTTGCCCTCTCCCTTCAGCTATTCAGTGATGTTAAAATCAAGTTAAAAAAAGTGTATCTGAATTTGAATAAGTATTTTATGTATATAATAAGTATTTTATACATTGAAATTAATGTTCGCTATAACACAGTCACTTTATAACTCGTATTACATTATCTTCTGTTCTTTCCCGTCGACATGGGGACTACACGGAGAGATGGAGATTATTATCATTTTAAATGCATAGTAACTGTTTAACTTGTATTATCTTAACTGTTAAATACATTTTACTAGATATATAGACTGAACTGAACCATATTAATACGTAAGTTATTCATCTTACATTATCAATCGCTTGTGTCATTACATAGATGAAATAACGCGGTAATTTGCATACAGTATCCAGTACGAGTATGTTCACATCAATCTATTACGAAACATTTGTATTTGTATTTGTAATAATATAATCTTAACTTAATTCGTTTTGATGCTACAGAATTACTAGAGTTTGACGCCAATGAAGAAAACATTTTCTTATCTTTCATATAACCAGTTTTAAAATGTAACTTACACAATCTAAAATAATTTTAGTGATGTAGAAACGGAAAAGTGAATATTTTAATATTTTTTAATAATACGATATATATATTTCATTAATATATTAACCGTTTTACTAATAGAATCATGAGTCAACTAAATCTTATTTAACAAAAGACATAAAACATAAAAAATCCATTTACGACCAAACAATGGATTAGTACATTCAGAATCGTTTAATCACTCTCGTTCATTGCATCATCATTCACACAATAATTGACTAAAGGGCGCTGGTGTCCATTAGGAGCAGGTGAACTCATACATACATTTATGGGACAATAAAAAGCGGGGAATTGTAATTTTAAAATACCAATCTGTATCTACAAAGGGTTGAAATATGTTACTTACAAATGGTTAATGTTTAAACATGGTAGTAATTCTAATTCTGAATTATAAAATGTAAAAACCAATAAAATTTATTATAAGAGTAAGGTATTTAACAAATCAACTCGCTCATATTTAATACTTTATTTAGTTTTAATATTTAATAACTCGTTAATTACCCAAGTCAATACTGTTATCTAAAATTTGGATATAATTTTTGGTATTCTAATTTTGGACACTCACCCCAGCAATGTATTGTGTTCATATTTTTACTTTTAATTTATAAAAACAATAAATTAAAAAAAAATACGACAAAAATTGTGCAAAGTGTGCGTTTTTGTTATGCTATCATAATATTAACAATAACAATAATTAACGTACAAAATAAATAAAATAAAACATAACTTAAAGGCGTTAGATAATATATTGCTCTTGTATTGTGCGAACAAAACCAAAAGTCAAATAAATTTCATATGAAATCTATGGAGGGCGGGATAATTACCTACATTGTATTAACACTTTCGCTGCCACCAGATTTTCAGAAATTGAGCCCTGTGTGCTGTTTAAATTTTTCATATAAACGTTTGCATAAAGGCATTTAAATAAACGGAAAAATAGTAAAAAAAATGTTGAGCCAATTAAATACTATAAAAAATTGACTTTTAATTGCTCCGTACATGCTACGGCCCTGGGGTGAAACACGGGGTGAAATTTGCGTCTCCGTACACGCTACGGAGCTAGCAGTGAAAGTGTTAAGCAACATTTATGCTGCACCGCATTCTAGTAATCTCTCAATTGCTAAGGAGAGGTCAAAGTTCACTTACTCTTAAATAAAAACAACACATTTATTAAAGATAAAAACAATATCAACACTCAATCAACAGGCTTCGTATTTGAGGTTTATTTACAAATAAATAAATTAGTTCTATTTACATTGGTTACATAATTTCAAAATTGATAATTTTCTTATAAAGTTTTATATAAATTAAAAGTTCTGTAGACACATACACAATATTTAACTTATGTAATACAAATATTAATTTCTTCTTATTTGTGGCTCATTTACATAACTAATTACTTAGTACACATACAATTCTCGAGACAAGTTAAATCATTCATTGAACAGTCGAGTTGACAATTTGGAATTTAATAATATTATTTAGAATGAACTACCTATTCAAATATAAGTCTATTCATATATACGAGTAAGTCGTTTTTTATACAAAATTGTTTTATTCTCCAAGATTCGTATTACAACAAACTGTGAAAAAAAAACTTGGCTATATTTGTAAAATTATTGGAATTTATTTTTGTTAATGGATTGCATTTGTCATATAAACTTATGAAACAAGTATTGGTTTTAAAGTATTTTGTAATTAAATTTAAATTCTTCATTAGAATAAAAAAATACATTTCACTATTAATATTCACGTTAATTTTGTGAAGTTTATGAAAATTATTAACAAATTAACGCGAATTTCCCGCTGAAAGTAGTAACTTCAATACATGTTAAGTTAGGTTACAAACTCTGTTTCTCTTCCTTCACTTATTAAAAATGTAATGTTTAAGTTATAACGACATGTAATCTAAGTTTCAATGTAACATAACTTCTAACTACAACATTAATACTACCGAATAATTTACAATATACTAGCTGTTGCAGACGACTTTGCCTGCTGTTAATTTCAATTAAATAATTTTATTTAAGTACTTTGTATACTATCATATGTATTTAATGAAAAGCTGTCAATTTGGAATTAAAAACAGATACTTCAATTTTATTTATAGATAAAGACATATATTTAAACTTATATAACAGATTAAACCACAGATATGGTGAATAGAAATTCAAAAGTGATATTCCAGTTGGTGTAACTGAATTATGCTCCGACATCTCTTACATAAATCAACTAAAATACCCTCCAATATTTGATTACATATTAGTGACGTCTTATTTATGAGATGGGATTTATCAAAGTTAATTGTAACTAGGCTTCATTATTGATGACTTGTCGAGATATTGTAGATTAGATATCTTGTACGGTGCAACACCGCACATTTCGCCAAATCAGCTTTTTAATTGTTTCGCTATAAATCATAATTGACATACTTTTCAGATCGCATTAAGCAAGCATCGCGAGCGTTCTCTCTATCATTTCTATCATTATTTTATAACCAAAACATATCAAATATTATCAAGCATAGCAATTATCATTTTCTATCATCAAAGACGTATGAAAACCCCATACATATCTATTAATATAACATTTGTGATGTCAAATATTTGTAACATCTGATCATTTAGCCTCAGGTCTATCGAATACCGCCAAGGTTTGCGTTTCAGGATTTAACCCAATTCTTCATTTGTTTTTATTATATCTTTTAATTAGCAGGTGTGCAATAACTTTGGCTTATACAATGATGCATCCATGAACTCACACACACACACTAAATCATGTATGCCTCAGCAGTGGACGAACATTAATAAACTAAAACTCATATATAAACTGATAAAAACGACCAAAGGAACTATGATTAATTACATGCTAAAATATAACATAAAAATAGACCTTAACTAATGAAATATCATATGAAATTTCCGTTAAAAAAACATTAACATAACTGCATGCTTCTGCGTAGTGGTGTCGTCGGGGACGGGCTGTGAACTTTACTTTATGACTTACACCTTTACACAGGGGTCGGATTTATCACAAACTGTGTCAAATCCATGACTGAATTATGAAAATCGCACAAACACCGATATACAGAGTAATCAGAAAAAATATTCTGCATACCGCTTTGTATTTAATCATTATAAAATGACATATTTCTAACATGAATTTTTAACTTTGAGTATTTAATAAGTACATTATTTACTTGGTAGAAAATTCTGAAAAAAAAAATTAAATGAGTTTGTTGATAATGATATTTTTTACACAATTAATACATCTCCATTAAGTGACGGCACAGGAAGCCTGCTCTGACAACAATGTACGCCATAACAATGGCGGAAACAATAACCTGTGATATTGATGACGTCATTCACCGGACCACTATCAACATACCTTTTGATATTAACACATAACTTCAGATATATGTATGATTACATTATTTTATAACGTTAGCTACTGACGGACGATAGTAAAATTGCACTAAGCTTAATTCAGAAATGCCATAATTTTTATAAGTTAACTTTACTCAATAAGGTTATGTAAACTTGGGGTAAAATATTATATCATTTACCCTACTTTCGTTTTCAAATATATTTTATGCTAACAAATTAATATACAAAATATGATTTCACAACACATTTCAACATTTCGTTCAGATGTGTTGGCTTTATGAAAAGCCCTTAAAGAAATAATTAAAAATAACAACCACACAGTACACTGAATAATTTAAAAGAAAGTTATATGAGTGTTGGAAAATCGTCTCTTAATTATATAATTCGTTAGTTGATACTGTGGATCTTACCTTAGATTTTATCCTAGGATTAAATTTCTTGGTATTGGTTTATTTTAAAATAATTTATAATATATTACAATGTATAATTAAGTTATTCATTGAACACTGAAACAGGAAACTTTTCATCTACTTTGTAAAATATATAATATCAAGAAAAAATGTTAAACCCAGTACAGGTTTATATTTCTTATAACAATTTTTATCATCAAAATTTTCTTTACAATTTAGATATTACTCAAAGTTAGCGTAGATGCTTAATAAGGTCCATTTTAGAAAAGTTTTCTTATTACGTGCTCTTTGTTAAGATAATCCTCTCAATAAGTAAGAATATATTGTAGGCTCGTATTAGAAATTATAATTGAAGAAACTTTTGCAATTCAGCTTCTTTTCAAGTGAAATGACGGTATAAGTGAGTTTATATTAGTTAAAAGTAATGTTAAAACGTTAAAAGGAACGTTACTTTGTTCTGTAATATTGTAATTACAAGCATAAAATATTATCATTACTAATATTTTACGACCTTATGAATAAATGAACTTCAAATAATTAACCAAAGATATATATATATATATTGTTGAGGAGAATGACTTCTGAAAGGATTAACTTCTTCAGTATGTAAATTGTTTTAAACCACATAACGGCTACTCTCATATAATTTTGACGATCCTGTACATTATCACTTCAGTAAGAAATTGTCAAGAGAAACAACAAATTATCTTTTTAGAAATATTGTTCACAATTTTGAACGTTGATGGGACTTTCTCTTTACATATATTGCATAAAACATAAAATTCAAAATATGGATAATAATACTTCAATAATAATTTTTCCTTTAAATTAAATTAAAAATACGTTTACAGGTCTGCAAAAAAAAATAAGATACTTACAAAGATATTACACACATTAGTAACGCTTCTACGTGATATTTTACTTTTACCAAATATTATTTATTTATTTAGCTTCACGCCATATCCTTTACGGGATAGCCAGAGACGACGGAGCGCCAAACGGTACGGTCCCTGCATACCTCTTTCGCCTCGGCCACAGACATCAACCTCTTCATACATGCCCTCCGAGGGATCCTCATGCTTTTTACATGATCTTCCTCCAGTATCATAGATACTGGGTTTTCGAAGGTCACTCGAGGCCTCCCCCTGTCTCTGTTACCGCTCACTTTTCCTATATAAATCTTTTTTACCATTCTTTCATCACTCATTCGTTCAACGTACCCAAACCACCTGAGCACGTTTTTCTTCATTCTCACCGTGACATCTTAGCTAGTACCTGCCATTCTGTGGATTTCTTCATTGCGGATTCGATCAGCTAGACTGACTCCACATATTCTGAGAGATCGCATCTCCACAGCATTCATATTTCTTACATTCTTCTTCTGTGTTACCCACGTTTGGATGCCGTATAAAAGCGTCGGTAGCAAAACTGCATTGTGTACAGCCAAACGTGCAGTTATGCTGACGTTTTGTCGTCTCAACAATGCAGTCAAAGCATCGTTAACTCCGTTACCGGTAGCCATACGCCTTTCCACATTCATTTCGTATCTTCCGTCTCTGCTAAACATACTTCCCAATTATACCACTTCATTCAGCAAATTTTTTAGCAAATTCCCCTTATTTAATTAAGGTATACGATGTAATTGTGGCGGGAATGTTTAATATCCATTACCATACTGAGAGGTGCTGTTTATGCAACAATCCCCATGGGACTTCCTTTGTTAATTACTTGGAAAAGCTTACAGAATATGCAATGTAGATTTTACTTACTTATTCTTGTCCTAAAATAATTCTGTTCTTAACTAGCAATAAATAAATATTTGTATTTTACGTTATGTTAAGTATAATGATCAATACTATTACCTCGCCCCCTGTTATATCACTATGTGTACCGTGGTATTAAGATCAAGAGACTAATAAAAAAATATGTATGTGAATTTGAATAACACTTTTAGCTATATATATTGAAACAAAATTTTCGCAATATCGCAGTTTATTTATAAGGAGTTTCTTATTATTTTCTGTTCCTTCCTGCGACGTGGGTTCTACACCGAGAGATGAAGATTATTATCATTTTAAATGCATAGTAATATGCTGTTTAGTTTGTATCATCTTAACTGTTAAAAACATTTTACTAGATATGTAGACTGAACTGAACCTTATTAATACGTAAGTTATTCATCTTACAGTTGAACACCTACAAACGCACATATTAACATTAAAATAAAGTAAAAATGGTTGTTGTTTTAGGTTCTATTCGTCACTTAAGACCCCTGATGAAGAATTCTCCCTAGTATAACTTCTACGTACAGACAGCAATCAGGTGCAGATTTAATATATATAGATTGTACATATATATAATATAAAAAAGGAACTTATACGATTCATATTAAATAACAAGTATATCCCATATTAATTTAATAAAAGCATATAAAAATTATAACAATTAAGCGTCTGTAAATTAGTAAGAAGTGTTGAAACAAAATAAAATGGTTTTACTTTTGAAGGACGAAATGTAAGCTACATTTTAAGTGTAAGCTACAAACTAGTTTTCAAATGTCAGTTTACAAAATCCAAAATATCTTTAGTGATGAAGAAACCGAAATGTGAATACTTTCATAAAATTAGTTAATAATACAATATAGATATTTTATTAATATGTTAATCGTTTCAGTAATAGAATCATCAAAAAGTACTAAATCTTATTTAACGAAATCCAATTAACAACTAAACAATGGATTAGTACATTAGAATCGTTTAATCACTCTCGTTTATTGCGTCATCATTCACACAATAATTGACTAAAGGGCGCTGGTGTCCATTAGGAGCAGGTGAACTCATACATACATTTATGAGACAATCAAAAGAGGGAATTTGTAATTTTTTAATCCCAATCTGTACCTACAAAGGGTTGAAATGTGTTACTCTCAAATTGTTAATGTTTGAACATGGTAAAGTAATCCTAATTCTGAATTATAAAATGTAACAATCAATAATATTTTGATATAAGTATAATTTATTTAACAAATCAACTCGCTCATATTTAATACTTTATCTCATTTTAGTTTTTAATAACTCAATAATTATCCAAATCAATACTTTATGTTATTATCTCCAATTTAGATTTCATTATTGTTATTGTAATTTTGGAGATTCACCCAAGCAATGTATTTTTACTTATTATTTATAAAATCAATTAATTTATAATAAAATATATAATTTTTGATATCAATCTAAAATTCAAGATACATGGGTGTGCGTTCTTGCCATTCTATCATAATTTTGACAATAAATAAATAAATAATAAAGCAAAACTTAATGGAAATAGATAACATATCGGTTTAGTATTCTACGAACAAAACCGAAAGACAATGTAAATCTCATATAAAATCTGTGGAGCGCTGGACAATTATTTGCCATTCATGGCCTTTGTTGATGACTACATGGCTACACTTTACTCTGGTAATCTCTCATTTGCTAGGGATTCACGGGAGAGGTCAAAGTTCACTTACTCTTAAATGAAAACACGCCTTTTGAACATATTTATTAAAGATAAAATAATATTAATACTTAATCTACAGGCTTCATATGAGATTTATTTACAAATATAAAAATTTATTTAATTTATTTTGATTATATAATTGAGTAATTGATATTTTCTTAAAAGTTTTTATTTAAAATTAAAAGTTAATTTGTGTAATATGTATATAAGAATACTTTTATATTCTTTTACTTGTAACTCATTTATAAATATAACGAATTATTTACTTCACATACATTACTCGAGACAAATAACACCATTCATTGAGCAGTCGAGTTACCAATTTGGAATTTAATAATATTATTAAGGATAAACCATCGTCTATTAATATATAAGTCGTTTTTTATACAAAATTGTTTTATTCTCCAAGATTCGTATAACAACAAACTGTGCAGAAAAAAACTTATATTTGTAAAATTATTGGGATCTTATTTTTGGTAATGGATTGCATTTGTCATATAACCTTATATGACAAATATTGGTTTGCAGGTATTTTGTAATTAAATTAAAATTTTTACTCCAAAATAAAAGTACATTCCACTATTAACATTCATCTTCATTTTGTGAAGTTTATGAACAAATTAACAAATTAACGCGAATTTTCCGCTGAAAGTCATAACTTCGATACATGTTAAATAACAAACTCTGTTTCTCTTCCTTCACTTATTAAAAATGTAATGTTTAAGTTATAACGATGTGGAAACTAAGTTTCAAAGTAACATAATTTCTAACTACAACATTAATAATACCGAATAATTTATAATATACTAGTTGTTGCAGACGACTTTGTCTGTTAATTTCAATTAAATAATTTTATTAACAACGCGATATTGAAAACTTATAGAAGTGATTTAAACTCTTTATATATATAAAACCTCAAATTCGCGATAAAAAAAATATTAATCTAAATAAAAACTAACCTATCCTACCTATAGTTGGAACTTCGTGACACGGTTTTAATATGCATACTAGCTGTGTCTACGACTTCGTACGTGCGGAAAATGTTTTTTATAATAAAAGTAGCCTGATGTACTCCTTATATCATCTGCTATCAAGTGAAAGTCCCATTAAAATCGGTCCAGCCGTTTCAGAGATTAGCAGACGGAAAAATTTTCAAATTTGTTTTTTATTTAAGTACCTTATTTATTTGGAATTACAAACAGACACTTCAATTTAATTTATAGATAAAGACATATTTAAACTTATATAACAGATTGAACCAATGATATGAATAGAAATTCAAAAGTTATACCCCAGTTGGTGTAACTGAATTAGGCTCCGACATCTCTTACATAAATCAACTAAAATACCCTCCAATATTTGATTACATATTAGTGATGTCTTATATATGAGATGTGATTTATCAAAGTTAATTGTAACTAGGCTTCATTATTGATGACTTGTCGAGATATTTTAGATTAGATATCTATTAAGATAATATCTATGATGTAAAATATTTATAACATCTAATAATCTAGGTTTAGGTCTATCGAATACGACCAAGGTTTGCTTTTCAGGATTTAACTAAATTCTTCATTTATTTTTATTATACCTTTTTATTTACCTATTTATTAGTAGGTGTACAATAGTTTTATACAATGCTTATACAATAATGCATCCATGTAATCACACACCCATACACTAAATCATGAAGAGATGTATGCTATACCAGTGGACGAACACTGACAAACTAAAACTCATATATAAACTAATTAAAACTACCAAAAGGCACTATGATTTACTACGTGCTAAAATATTACAGAAAAAAAGACCTTAACTAATGAAATATCATATGAAATTTCCGTTAAAAAAACACTAACATAACTGCATGCTTCTGCGTAGTCGTGTCGTTGGGGACGGGCTGTGAACTTTAATTTATGACTTCCACTTTTACACAGGGGTCGGATTTATTACAAACTGTGTCAAAACTATGACTACATTATGAACCTCGCATAAAATCCGAAATATATACAGAGTAACCAGAAAAAACATTCTGTATACCGCTTTTTATTTTATCATTATAAAATGACATATTTCCAACATGAATGATATAACTTTTTGTATTTAATAAGTACATTATTTACTTGGTAGAAAATTCTTTAAAAAAATGAATTTGTTGATAATTATATTTTTTACACAATCAATACATCTCCATTAAGTGACGGCACAGGAAGCCTGCTCTGACAACAATGGACGCTATAACAATGGCGGAAACAATAACCTGTGATATTGATGACGTCATTCACCGGACCACTATCAACATACCTTTTGATATAAACACATAATATCAGATATATGTATGATTACATTATTTTATAACGTTAGCTACTGACGGACGATAGTAAAATTGCACTAAGCTTAATTCAGAAATGCCATAATTTTTATAAGTTAACTTTACTCAATAAGGTTATGTAAACTTGGGGTAAAATATTATATCATTCACCCTACTTTCGTTTTGAAATATATTTTATGCTAACAAATTAATATACAAAATATGATAACATTTTGTTCAGATGTGTTGGCTTTATGAAAAGCCCTTAAAGAAATAATTAAAAATAACAACCACACAGTACACTGAATAATTTAAAAGAAAGTTATATGAGTATTGGAAAATCGTCTCTTAATTATATAATTTGTAAGTTGATATTGTAGATCTTACCTTAGATTTTACATTAGGATTAAATTTCTTGGTATTGGTTTATTTTAAATTAATTTATAATATATTACAATGTATAAATAAGTTATTCATTGAACACTGAAACAGGCAACTTTTCAACTACTTTGTAAAATATTTAATATCAAGAAAAAATGTTATAACCACTCCCATTACAGATTAATATTTCTTTTAAGAATTTTATCATCAAAATTTTCTTTACAATTTAGATGTTACTCAAAGTTAGCGCAGATACTTAATAAAGTCCATTTTTGAAAAGTTTTCTTATTACGTGCTCTTTGTTAAGATAATCCTCTCAATAAGTAAGAATATATTGTATGCGTGTTTTAGAAATTATAATTGAATAAACTTTTTCAATTCGGCTTCTTTTCAAGTGAAATGACGGTATAAGTGAGTTTATATTAGTTAGATGTAACATTAAAACGTTAAAAGGAACTTTGCTTTGTTCTATGATATTGTAATTACGTGCATAATATGTTATCATTACTAATAATTTAATACTTTATGGATAAAGGAACTTAAAATAACTAACTTAAAAGATATATATATATATTGTTGAGGAGAATGACTTCTGAAAGGAATAACTCCATAAGTATGTAAATTGTTTTGAACCACGTAACGGCTGCCCTCAGAACCCTAATTTTGACGACCCTGTATATTATCACTTTAGCAGGAAATTGTCAAGAGAAACAACAATATTTTCGGAAATATTATTCACAATTTTGAATGTTGATGGGACTTTCTCTTTACTCATATTTCATAAAACATAAAATTCAAAATGCGGATAATAATATTTCAATAATAATTTTTCCTTTAAAATAAATTTTACAGGTCTGTCAATAAAATAAGATGTTATCTTTTTGTTATTATACCAATGTTATTATTTAAAGTTTATAGTTTGGAAGAAATTATAAAGAGTTTACTCACTGAGGAGTTAAAATATAAACAAATTAACCCCGTAAAAATGATTAACGGCCCATCACTGGGGATGGCGCGTTACTGACTATGTGAGGCAAAGATACTTACAAAGATATTACTCACATTAGTAACGCTTCCACGTGCTATTTTTCTTTAACCAAATTCCCCTTATTTAATTAAGGTATAAGATGTAATTATGGCGGGAACGTTTAATATCCATTACCATACTGAGAGGTGCTGTTTATGCAACAATCCCTATGGGACTTCCTTTGTTAATTACTTGGAAAAGCTTACAGAATATGCAATGTAGGTTTTACTTACTTATTCTGGTCGTAAAATAATTCTGTTCTTAACTAGTAATAAATAAATATTTGTATTTTACGTTACGTTAAGTATAATGATCAATACTATTACTTCCCCCCCTGTTACTCGTATATCACTATGTGTACCGCGGTATTAAGATCAAGAGACTAATAAAAAAAATATGTATGCGAATTGGAATACACTTTTTAGTTATATATATTGAAACAAAATTTTCGCAATATCGCAGTTTATTTAAAAGGAGTTTCTTATTATTTTCTGTCCTTTCCCGGCAACGTGGGGACTACACCGAGAGATTGAGATTATTATTATTTTAAATGCATAGTAATATGCTGTTTAACTTGTATTATCTTAACTGTTAAATACATTTTACTAGATATATAGACTGAACTGAACCATATTAATACGTAAGTTATTCATCTTATAGTTGAACACCTACAATCGCACATATAAACTCTTAAAAAAATATTGTTTTTAGGTTTTAATCGTTACTTAAGACCCCCAATGAAGAATTCTCCCAGATATAACTTCCATGTACAAACAACAATCAAGTTCAGATTTATTATATGTATAGATTATACATATATACAAACTAACCCACACGATTCACATTTAACAAAAAAGTATATCCGATATTAATTTAAAAAAGCATACAAAAAAATATTCTTATATTTTTTTGTATGCGTCTGTAAACTAGTAAGTAGCATTGAAACAAGACTTTAATAATGGTTTTACTTTTGAAGGACGAAATGTGGCTTAAACCAGTTTACAAATGTTAATTTACAAAATCTAAAATAACTTTAGTAATGTAGAAACGGAAAAGTGAATATTTTCATAATTTGTTAATAATACGATATATATATTTCATTAATATGTGAATCGTTTTACTAATAGAATCATCAGTCTACTAAATCTTATTTAGCAAAAGACATAAAACATAAAAATCCCATTTACGACCAAACAATGGATTAGTACATTCAGAATCGTTTAATCACTCTCGTTTATTACGTCATCATTCACACAATAATTGACTAAAGGGCGCTGGTGTCCATTAGGAGCAGGTGAACTCATACATACATTTATGGAATAATAAAAAGCGGGAATTTGTAGTTTTTAAATCCCAATTTGTATCTACAGAGGGTTGAAATGTGTTACTCTCAAATTTTTAATGTTTGAACATGGTACAGTAATCCTAATTTTGAATAATGAAAGGTAAACAGTCAATAATATTTTATTACAACAATAAATTATATAACAGATCAACCCACTCATATTTAATACTTTATTTCATTTTAGTATGTAATAACTCGTTAATTATCTAAATCAATACTATTATATTATCTCTAATTTAGATATCATATTTGTTGTTGTAATTTTGCAAAGTATTATGGTCATATTTTTAGTTATAATTTATAAAATCTATTAATTTACACAAAATTATAAAAATTTTTCATTCACGGGAGAGTTCAAAGTTAACTTACTCTTAAATGAAAACAGAATTATTTAACATATTTATTAAAGTTAAAACAATATCAACACTTAATCTACAGGCTTCGTATGAGATTTATTTACAAATATATAAATTAGGTATATTTATATGTAACCAATATAAATAGAAATAATATAATATAATAATATAATAATTTCAAAATTGATAATTTTCTTATAAAGTTTTATATAAATTGAAAGTTCTGTAGACACACACACACAATAGTTAACTTATGTAATACAAATATTAATTTCTTCTTATTTGTGGCTCATTTACATCACTAATTATTTACTACACATACATTTCTCGAGACAAGTTAAATCATTCATTGAACAGTCGAGTTGACAATTTGCAATTTAATAATATTATTAAGAATAAACTACCTATTCAAATATAAGTCTATTCATATATAAGTCGTTTTTATACTAAATTGTTTTATTCTCCAAGATTCGTATTACAACAAACTGTGAAAAAAAAGCTTGGTTATATTTGTAAAATTATTGGAATTTATTTTTGTTAATGTATTTGTCATATAACTTTATATGACAAATATTGGTTTGTAGGTTTTTTGTAATTAAATTTAAATTATATTCCAATATAAAAATATATTCCACTATTAATATTCACGTTTATTCTGTGAAGTTTATGAAAATTATTAACAAATTAACGTGAATTTCCCGCTGAAAGTCGTAACTTCAATACATGTTACAATACAATAACAAACTCTGTTTCTCTTCCTTCACTTATTAAAAATGTAATGTTTAAGTTATAACGATGTGGAAACCTAGTTTCAATGTAACATAATTTCTAACTACAACATTAATACTACCGAATAATTTAAAATATACTAGCTGTTGCAGGCGACTTTGCCTGTTATTAATTTCAATTAAATAATTTTATTATCAATAACATATAAAAGAAAAATTTTAATAATTCTCTTTTATGTAAGTACATACCGTATATACTACCATTTGTATTTAGCGAAATGTTGTCAATTTGAAATTACAAACAGACACTTCAATTTAATTAATAGATAAAGACATATATTTAAACTTATATAACAGATATGGTGAGTAGAAATTCAAAAGTTATACCCCAGTTGGTGTAACTGAATTATGCTCCGACATCTCTTACATAAATCAACTAAAATACCCTCCAATATTGATTACATATTAATGACGTCTCATTTATGAGATGTGATTTATCAAAGTTTATTGTAACTAGGCTTCATTATTGATGACTTGATGGCATATTGTAGATAAGATATCTATTAAGATAATATTTATGATGTCAAATATTTATAACATACAATCATCTAGCTTCAGCTCTATCGAATACCGCCAAGGTTTTGCGATTCAGAATTGAACCCAATTCTTCATTCCCCATTTTTACCTATTTATTAGCAGATGTGCAATAATTTTGGATTATACAATGATGCATCCATTTACTCACGCACACACACTAAAACACGGAAAGATAAACGTCACACCAGTGAACGAATGGTGACAAATTAAAACTCATATATAAACCAATAAAAAGTATCGAAAGGTACTAGGATTAATTATATGCTAAAATATTACAGAAAAAAAGACCTTAACTAATGAAATATCATATGAAATTTCCGTTAAAAAAACACTAACATAACTGCATGTTTCTGCCCAGCAATGTCGTTGGGGACGGCTGTAAACTTTAATTTATGACTATGACAGAGGTCGGATTCATCAAAAACTTTGTTAAAACTGTGACTAAATTATGAAGATCGCACAAACACCGACATTCTCGTATATACAAAGTAACCAGAAAAAACATTCTGTATACCACTTTGTACTTTATAATCATATAATGAAATGTTGGAAACTTGAAAGATATAACTGTGTGTATTTCATAAATACATTATTGGTAGAAAATGCGTCAAAAAATATGAGTAATTTTGTTGAAAATGATATTTTTTCACATAATTAACACATCTCCATTAAGTGACGGCACAGGAAGCCCGCTCTGAAAACAATGGATGCCATAACAATGGCGGAAACAATAACATGTGACATTGATGACATCATTCACCGGACCACAATTAACATCCCTTTTGATATAAACATATAAAATCAGATATATGTACGATTACACTAGTTTATAACGTTAGCTACTAACGGACGATGGAATAATTGCACTAAGCTTAATTCAGAAATGCCATAGTTTTTATAAGTTAACTTTCCTCAATAAGGTTATGTAAACTAGGGTGAAAATATTATATCATTCACCCTGCTTTCGTTTTGAAATATATTTTTATGGGATCAAATTAAAATACAAAATGTAATAACATTTTATTCAGAAATGTTGGCTTTATGAAAAGCCCATAAAGAATAAATTAAAAATAACAACCACACAGTACACTGAATAATTTAAAAGAAATATATGAGTATTGGAAAATCGTCTCTTAATTATATAATTCGTTAGTTGATATTGTGGATCTTACCTTAGCATTTATATTAAGATTAAATTTCTTCGCTTTTTTCTGGAACATATTCATAGGAGTGATGTTCTAAATGAACTCCTCCATAATGAATCTCGCTCGCGCCATCACCAGCTCCAGGGACCGCATTTGTTTGGTAACTTCCGGAGGTTCAGCATTTGTCAAATATTGATTTATTTTAAATTAATTTATAATATTCTAAAATGTATAACTAAGTTATTCATTGAAAACTGAAACAGGAAACTTTTCATCTACTTTGTAAAATATATAATATCAAGAAAAGTAGTTAAAACCATTCCCAGTACAGATTAATATTTCTTATAACAATTTTTATCATCAAAATTTTCTTTACAATTTAGATATTACTCAAAGTTAGCGTAGATACTTAATAAAGTCCATTTTTTAAAAGTTTTCTTATTACGTGCTCTTTGTTAAGATAATCCTCTCAATAAGCAAGAATATATTGTAGGCGCGTCTTAGAAATTATAATTGAACAAACTTTTTCAATTCGTTTTCTTTTCAAGTGAAATGACGGTATAAGTGAGTTTATATTAGTTAGTTTATAAAAACGTTAAAAGGAACGTTGCTTTGTTCTATAATATTGTAATTACAAGCATAATATATTATCATTACTAATATTTTACGACCTTATGAATAAATGAACTTCAAATAATTAACCAAAGATATATATCTATTATATAAAAATGAATCGCAAAATGTACTGGTAAGCGCACAACTCAACAACACATGGACCAATTTTAACAATTCTTTTTTTTAAATATTCCTTGAAGCCCAAGGATAGTTCTTACGGCGAGAAAAAATTGAATAATTTCCAGGAAAACCCTAAAAGAGCCCTTTTCTTTTTCCTATACAAATATTTTCTAACTAAATTTAGAGTCAATTTGAACTGTGTTGCTATACAATAAAGTTCATATTAAATTACAAGCACTCATTTTTGTCTAAACAATGTAGGTATGTTGCTAACGTCGAAGAGTCAATTCGCACTTTATTGTCTCTGCACAAAGTTCAAATTCAATCAAATATTTGTGTGTGCAGGTTCACGTAAAAATGATAATATCGTGAACCCGACCAAATTGAAAAGTCAAAAAATTTAAGAGCTATAGATTTGATTGGCCTTGGAATATTCTTTCTTTTGTTTTAGTTTTGGAATGCGACATAAATTGTCATCAGTTTTCACGTCATTGCATCTGTCAAACAAACCGCGTTAAAAAGCGTTTATAATATTTAATAATTAATTTTGATTGTTTTATATCGTGTTTTGTGCAAAGTGTTTTAATACCTGTGATTAATAATTATTGCCTATGACATAATTTAGGTGAGTATATTCGATATGCCTCCTATAAGACGAAGTAATTTAGGTAGGAAAACCCGAAATGCTACAAACCAAACTAATTACCGATCTTATCATACTGCACAAGAACGTGACGACCGAAAAGAACGTGAAAGAATTCGTATATCACGACCGCGGCAAGCGAGAGCGAGAGATTCAAATAATAATCCCGAAAGTTTGAATCGAGCTTTCAATTATGATTTGTCAATTGACTACAGTAACCACCAATGTGTTACTATTGGATCTATGAACTTGGTTTGCTCTCATTGTAAGGCAAATGAAGCCAATGGATTGTGTTGCGCAAATGGGAAAGTGAAATTGATACCATTGGATCTACCACCAGAGCCGTTGTACTCATTGGTTTCAGGAATAGAACCAGATTCCATACACTTTTTGTTAAATATCCAACAATATAACAATTGCTTTCAAATGACGTCATTTGGGGCAACAAACGTAGTTCGGGAAAATTTCATGCCAAATTTTAAGGTAGGTATTATAGCAGTTAATCATTATTATTTTTGTGAACAAAATTTCCTGTTAATTAAGTAAAGGTGTGTCATTATCCTTCAGTTCCTTAATCCCCAAGAAATATATTACTTAGTCATAATATTATTTGGTGATTCAGTATTAGCAATACTTTTATTATTTTGAAACACAATATAATTATTTGATGATGGATATTAGTTACAACTAATTATTACATATTGACATACCTAAGCATATCAATTATAAATTGGGGATTCAAATTAGGAGACAGATATACTTTTTACGAACAAATATTATTTATATTTGACAAAAATCATTTTTTTTAATTTACAGATACAAGGCCAACTATATCATAGCGCAGGTTCACTGTTACCAGTATCAGATAGCAATTACAAATTCCTGCAAATTTATTTCATTGGCAATTCACCACAAGAAATTGATATGCGTTGTTCAAATAACAATTCAGTAAAAAGGTCTATTGTAGAACAATTACAAACTTTATTTCATGAGTACAATCAAATGATTATGTTGTTTAAAACTGCACTGGATCTGATGCCATCTGATAATCACAAAATTGTAATCAGAGCTGATAAAACACCTGTTGGCCAACATGCAAGACGTTTTAATGCACCAACTATTGATGAAGTTGCCATCGTTGTAGTTGGAGAAAACTTGGAATCCCTTGATATTGTTTTACATCGTCGGAATGATCAATTACAACGTATAAAGGAAACACGCCGCTCATATGATGCATTGCAATATCCCATTATATTTTGGCAAGGTGAAGATGGCTATGATTTCTCAAACAAGATGATAAATCCCATTACAGGTAATAAAAAATATTAGTTTAGCAAGGAGATATATTATCAGTCACTATATTATTTTTTTTTATTTTCAATGTTATGAAAACAAAAATCTATTTTCAGGTTCTAAAACCAACAAAAAAGTCAGTTCAATGAACTATTATTCCTACCGCCTAATGATTCGTGAAAATGAAGACAATCACATACTCAAACGTCGGCGATTATATCACAAGTATGTTGTAGACATGTATGTTAAAATTGAAACGGAGAGATTAACATTCATCAGGTTGAATCAGACAAAACTCAGATCTGAAGAGTATATCCACCTTCGAGATGCTATTAATACTGATGGTAATGCACAGAATCTTAGTCGAATAACTATTCTTCCAGCAACATACATCGTAAGCCCTCGACATATGCATGAATATGCTCAAAATGCCATGTCATATGTTCGTCATTATGGTACAGCAGATTTGTTCATCACATTTACATGCAATCCACACTGGATAGAAATAGACACAGCCAGAGTCTTTATACAAAAGTTGAAATCTTTAATGGATTTCCTTAATGGACCTTCAAAGCGCACATCAACGTTGAATCTTGCCATTCAGTAAAATCTATTAAATACATTTGCAAATATGTAACCAAAGGGAGTGATATGGCTGTGATTGGTATTAATGCAGAGAATTCAAATGATGAAGTTACCCAATACCAAATGGGTCGCTATGTTAGTAGTAATGAAGCAGTTTGGCGAATATTTTTTTTTCCTATTCATGAGAGACACCCTATTGTTGTTCATTTAGCTGTGCATTTAGAAAATGGACAAAGAGTATATTTTACAGCACAGAACGCAGTACAAGGAGCTGTACAGCCACCATCTATTACATTAACCAGGTTTTTTTGACATGCCAAAACGATGCTTTTGAACAGCTTTTGAAACATTGTTATATTCTGAAATGTAAAAATATTATACTTGGAATCAATTCTTAAGGAGATTTATACCACGGAATCAAGGAAAACCAGTTTCAGGATACCCAGATGTATATTCTACCGATGCGATTGGTCGAATTTATTCAGTACATCAAAGCAATGATGAAATTTTTTATTCACGACTGCTATTAGACAATGTACGTGGCCCAACATCATTCCAACATGTACGAACTGTTGATGGTGATTTGTGTGGATCATACAAAAAAGCTTGCCAACGTTTGCGATTGCTAGAAAAATGCTCATTGGGATCAAACTCTCAATGATGCTGTAATATCATCACAAGCCCATCAAATACGAACATTGTTTTCTTTAATCATATCTACATGCTTCCCATCAAACCCAAAGGATTTGTGGATCAAGTACAAAGATAATATGTGTGATGATATTTTATATCAAATACGGAGGGGAATACGAAGGGGAAATCCAAATATACAAAATATACAAATAAGCGAAGAAATTTACAATGAAGTATTGATTTCAATTGAGGACATGTGCTTGATGATGTCAAACAAACTATTATTTCAATTAGGCCTGTCCGCGCCCAAGCGTCCAATGCATGATGCTTTTAACCAAGAGTTGCACCGAGAAAAACTGTGTGATCTCAATACTTTGAAAGAATTAATTCAAACAAATCTTCCACTATTGAATGAACAACAGAAGTATGTATTTGATACACTTATGAAAGTAATAAATGATAAAAGAGGAGGGATTTACTTCTTAGATGCACCTGGTGGTACAGGATTTTTTTTTTGATTTCATTGATATTAGCAACAATTCGCTAACAAAATAAAATTGCACTTGCATCGCTTCGTCGGGAATCGCATCAACTTTACTTGAAAGTGGTAGAACAGCTCATTCAGCACTAAAATTGCCATTACACATGCAAAGCAACGAAACCACAACCTGCAACATTTCGAAGAACTCTGCAATGGCAAAGGTTTTGCAGCAATGTGAATTGATTGTTTGGGATGAATGCACGATGGCACATAAAAAATCTTTTGAGGCTTTAGATAGAACCTTACAAGATCTACGGAGCAATCATAACCCATTTGGTGGTGCAATGATTTTATTAGCAGGAGATTTTCGTCAAATATTGCCAGTGATTCTACGATCAACGCCAGCTGATGAACTTAATGCATATTTAAAGTCCTCCAATTTGTGGAAGCATGTGAAGGTATTACATTTAAGCAAGAATATGCGCGTCAAGTTGCAAAATGACCAATCTGGACACATATTCTCTAAACAACTCATTGACATTGGTAATGGCAAATTTCCTATAGACACCTTGACTGGTTGCATTAACTTTCCTCAAAGTTTTTGTCAGTTAACTAGATCAAAAGATGAACTTATTCAAAAGGTGTTTTCAGACGTTGCTCAAAATTACAGAAACCATGATTGGTTGAGCGAAAGGGCTATATTGGCTGCAAAAAACATAGATGTAAATGAATTAAATTTCAAAATTCAAGGACAAATTACAGGCGAATTGAGGATATATCGGTTGATTCGGCTACTAACCAAGATGATGTCGTCAACTATCCGCCTGAATTTTTAAATTCGCTGGATTTACCAGGATTGCCACCTCACAATCTTCAATTAAACCTTTAATTATCGTTAGTTATAATGTTGAGAAATATCAACCAATCACGTCTTTGCAACGGCAAACGGTTAGCGATAAAAAAATTATTGAACAACGTGATAGAAGCAACTATACTGAAAGGAAAGTATGAAGGAGAAGACGTGTTGATACCACGCATCGCAATGATTCCGACTGACAGTTTCCAGTGCGGCTTGATTTTGCTATGACCATAAATAAGTCCCAGGGGTCAATTGTATGTTGCCTGTTCCCATGTTGGAAAACCATCAGATTTGTTTGTATTCACCAGGTAATCAAACAAAAAACATTGTGTATCATAAAGCACTACAATAAAAATAAAACAGATTTTTGTTTTTAATACGATTACTGAAAATACTTATATACGTTTTATTTCATTATTCTTTATTTCGTCGTATTAAAATGAAAAAGTAACATTAAAAAAAGGATAATTTTTACGATTTATTTATCTTATTATTTAAAATATTAAATGATAAAAAAGATCCACCAGAAATCTATATCTATATAATCTATATCTATCCATGTATAAATCACGTGTCACGTTGTTTGTCCGCGATGGACTCCTAAACTACTTAACCGATTTTAATAAATTTACACACCACGTACAGTTTGACCTAACTTAAAAGATATATAATAATTTTCAACTCAATTCATAGTCGCAATATTATTTTATTTGTTTATTATTTTGCAGTTAGCTCCTAACAATTCTAAAAGATGGCGGTATCTGTTGACTGGATTGAATAATTACGAATGATGTGTCTACCCTACCTACCTCATTCGTAAGTTTAGTGTTCCAAGTTATTTACTAAAAACTTTGTAATTTACAAATAGAGTTATAAATTTGGATTAAATTTAAAAAATAATTTTGTTTTTATTTTTGCTTAATATTGACTGTAACAAAACATTATGATTTTCATGACAGAAGTACTCTGAACGTTACCCCTTAAATAGTTTACTACAATGTAATATATCAAAAACAATAGTCACAGCAACGCGTGACCGGGTCTGCTAGTATATATATATTGTTGATGAGAATGACTTCTGAAAGGAATAACTCCTTAAGTACGTAAATTGTTTTGAACCACATAACGGCTGCCCTCAGAACCCTGATTTTGACGACCCTGTACATTATCACTTTAGCAGGAAATTGTCAAGAGAAACAACAATGAATGAATATTATTCACAATTTTGAATGTTGATGGGACTTTCTCTTTACATATATTGCATAAAACATAAAATTCCAAATACGGATAATAATACTTCAATAATAATTTTTCCCTTAAAATAAATTATAAATACTTTTACAGGTCTGTCAATAAAATAAGATGTTATCTTTTTATTATTATACCAATGTTATTATTTATAGTTTATAGTTTGGAAGAAATTATAAAGAGTTTACTCGCTAAGGAGTTAAAATATAAACAAATTTAGTCCGTGAAATGGTTAACGGCCCATCACTGGGGATGGCGTGTTGGTGACTGTGTGAGGCAGAGATACTTTATTACACACATTAATAACGCTCCCACGTCCTATTTTTCTTTAACCAAATTCACCTTATTTAATTAAGGTATAAGATGTAATTGTGGCGGGAATGTTTAATATCCATTACCATACTGAGAGGTGCTGTTTATGCAACAATTCCCATGTGACTTCCTTTGTTAATTACTTGGAAAAGCTTACAGAGTATGCAATGTAGGTTTTAGTTACTTATTCTGGTCGTAAAATAATTCTGTTCTTAACTAGTAGTAAATAAATATTTGTATTTTACGTTACGTTAAGTGTAACGATCAATACTATTACTTCCCCCCTGTTACTCGTATATCACTATGTGTACCGCAGTGTTAAGATTAAGAGACTAATAAAAAAATATGTATGTAAATTTAAATAACAATTTTTAATTATATATGTATTGAAACAAAATTTTTGCGTGCGTGCGTGCGTGAATGCGTAGTAATATGCTGTTTAACTTGTATCATCTTAACTGTTAAATACATTTTACTAGATATATAGACTGAACTGAACCATATTAATACGTAAGTTATTCATCTTACAGTTGAACACCTACAAACCCACATAAAAACTTTAAAAAAATCATTGTTTTAGATTGTATTCGTTACTTAAAACCCCCAATGAAGAATTCTCCCAGATATAACTTCCATGTACAAACAACAATCAAGTTCAGATTTATTATATGTATAGATTATACATATATACAATATAGCCTACACGATTCACCTTTAACAAAAAAGTATATCCCATACTAGTTTAATGAAAGCATATAAAAAAATATGAGAATTAAGCGTCTGTAAACTAGTAAGTAGCATTGAAACAAGACTTTATTAATGGTTTTACTTTTGAAGAACGAAATGTGGCTTAAACCAGTTTACAAAATCTAAAATATCTTTAGTAATGTAGAAACCGAAAAGTGAATACTTTTATTAAATTAGTTAATAATACAATATATATATTTTATTACTATGTTAATCGTTTCACTAATAGAATCATCAAAAAGTAGTAAATCTTATTTAACGAAATCCAATTAACAACCAAACAATGGATTAGTACATTAGAATCGTTTAATCACTTTCGTTTATTGCGTCATCATTCACACAACAATTGACTAAAGGGCGCTGGTGTCCATTAGGAGCAGGTGAACTCATACATACATTTATGAGACAATAAAAAGCGGGAATTGTAATTTTTTAATCCCAATCTCTATCTACAAAGGGTTGAAATGCGTCACTCGCAAATTGTTAATGTTTCAACATGGTACAGTAATCCTAATTCTGAATTATAAAATGTAACAATCAGTAATATTTTGATATAAGAATAATTTATTTAACAGATCAACTCACTCATATTAGGCTTCATGTGAGATTTATTTACAAATATAAAAATTTATTTAATTTACTTTGATTATATAATTTCGTAATTGATAATTTTCATATAAAGTTTTATATAAAATTAAAAGTTCTGTAGTAACATACCAAATATTTAATTTGTGTAATAGCTATATAAGAATATTATTATATTCTTTTACTTGTAACTCATTTATAAATATAACGAATTATTTACTACACAGACATTTCTCGAGACAAATAACACCATTCATTGAACAGTCGAGTTACCAATTTGGAATTTAATAATATTGTTAGGAATAAACTATCGTCTGTTTATATATAAGTCGATTTTTTATACAAAATTGTTTTATTCTCCAAGATTCGTATTACAACAAACTGAAGAAAAAAACTTATATTTGTAAAATTATTGGAATCTTATTTTTGGTAATGGATTGCATTTGTCATATAACCTTATATGACAAATATTGGTTTGTAGGTATTTTGTAATTAAATTAAATATCTTACTCCAAAATAAAAATACATTTCACTATTAATATTCATGTTCATTTTGTGAAGTTTATGAAAATTATTAACAAATTAACGCGAATTTTCCGCTGAAACTCGTAACTTCAATACATGTTAGGTAACAAACTCTGTTTCTCTTCCTTCACTTGTTAAAAATGTAATGTTTAAGTTATAACGATGTGGAAACTAAGTTTCAAAGTAACATAATTTCTAACTACAACATTAATAATACCGAATAATTTATAATATACTAGCTGTTGCAGACGACTTTCCCTGCTGTTAATTTCAATTAAATAATTTTATTAACAACGCGATATTGAAAACTTATAGAAGTGATTTAAACTCTTTACGTGTATAAAACCTCAAATTCGCGATAAAAAATAATATATGTATGTTAATCAAGATAAAAACTAACCTATCCTACCTATAGTTGGAACTTCGTGACACTGTGTTAATATGTATACCAGCTGTGCCTACGACTTCGTACGCGCGGAATATGTTTTTTATAAAAAAAGTAGCCTATTACTCCTTATACCATCAGCTATCAAGTGAAAGTGGCATTAAAATCGGTCCAGCCGTTTCAGAGATTAACAGACAGAAAAATTTTAAAAATTGTTTTTTTTATTTAAGTACCTTATGTACTATCATATGTATTTAGTGAAAAGCTGTCAATTTGGAATTACAAACAGACACTTAAATTTAATTTGTATGTATACATAAAGACATATTTAAACTTATATAACAGATCAAAACTCAGATATGGTGAATATAAATTCAAAAGTGATACCCCAGTTGGTGTAACTGAATTATGCTCCGACATCTCTTACATAAATCAACTAAAACACCCTCCAATATTTGATTACATATTAATGACGTCTCATTTATGAGATGTGATTTATCAAAGTTAATTGTTACTAGGCCTCATTATTGATGACTTGTTGAGATATTTTAGATCAGATATCTATTAAGATAATATTATTATGATGTAAAATATTTATAACATCTAATAATCTAGGTTTAGGTCTATCGAATACGACCAAGGTTTGCTTTTCAGGATTTAACTAAATTCTTCATTTATTTTTATTAAACATTTTATTTACCTATTTATTAGCAGATGTGCTATGGTTTTATACAATGCTTATACAATGATGCATCCATGTACTCACACACACACACTAAATCATGAAGAGATGTACTCGTATGCTACACCAGTGGACGAACACTGACAAACTCATATATAAACGAATAAAACCTACCAAAAGGAACAATGATTAATAACGTGCTAAAAAATCAGAGAAAAAGGCTTAAATTAATGTAATATTATATAAAATTTGTATTAAAAAAACAATAACATAACTGCATGCTTCTGCGTAGTCGTGTCGTCGGGGACGGGCTGTAAACTTTAATTTATGACTTACACGTTTACACAGGGGTCGGATTCATCACAAACTGTGTCAAAACTATGACTACATTATGAAGATCGCACGAACACCTATATAAGAGTACACACAGAGTAACCAGAAAAAACATTCTGTATACCGCTTTTTATTTTATCATAATAAAATGACATATTTCCAACATGAGTGATATAACTTTGTGTATTTAATAAGTATGTTATTTACTTGGTAGAAAATTCTTTAAAAAAATAATTAAATGAATTTGTTGATAATGAATGATATTTTTTACACCATTAATACATTATACACAATTACATTAAGTGACGGCACAGGAAGCCTGCTCTTAAAGAAATAATTAAAAATAACAACTACACAGTACACTGAGTAATTTAAAAGGAAGTTACATGAGTATTGGAAAATCGTCTCATAATTATATAATTCGTTAGTTAATACTGTGGATCTTACCTTAGATTTTATATAAGGATTAAATTTCTTGGTATTGGTTTATTTTAAATTAATTTATAATATATAACAATGTATAAATAAGTTATTCATTGAACACTGAAACAGGCAACTTTTCATCTACTTTGTAAAATATTTAATATCAAGAAAAAATGTTAAAACCATTCCCAGTACAGATTAATATTTCTTATAACAATTTTTATCATCAAAATTTTCTTTACAATTTAGATGTTACTCAAAGTTAGCGTAGATACTTAATGAAGTCCATTTTTGAAAAGTTTTCTTATTACGTGCTCTTTGTTAAGATAATCCTCTCAATAAGTAAGAATATATTGTAGGCGCGTCTTAGAAATTATAATTGAACAAACTTTTTCAATTCGGCTTCTTTTAAGTGAAATGACGGTATAAATGAGTTTATATTAGTTAGATGTAATATTAAAACGTTAAAAGGTACGTTGCTTTGTTCTATAATATTGTAATCACATGCATAATATGTTATCATTACTAATATTTTACGACCTTATGAATAAATGAACTTCAAATAATTAACCAAAGATATATAGATATATATATATATATATATATTGTTGATGAGAATGACTTCTGAAAGGAGTAACTCCTTCAGTATGTAAATTGTTTTAAACCACGTGACGGCTACCCTCAGAACCCTAATTTTGACGATCCTGTATATTATCCCTTCAGTAGGAAATTGTCAAGAGAAACAACAAATTATCTTTTCGGAAATATTATTCACAATTTTGAACGTTGTTGGGACTTTCTCTTTACATATATTGCGTAAAACATAAAATTCAAAATACCGATACTACTTCAATAATAATTTTTCCTTTAATGAAATTGAAAATACGTTTACAGGACTGCGAAAAAAATAAGATACTTACAAAGATATTACACACATTAGTAACGCTTCCACGTGCTATTTTACTTTAACCAAATATTATTTATTTATTTAGTTTCACGCCATATCCTTTACGGGGTAGCCAGAGACGACGGAGCGCCAAACGCTACGGTCCCTGCATACCTCTTTCGCCTCGGCCACAGACATCAACCTCTTTATACATGCCCTCCGAGGGATCCTCATGCTTTTTACGTGACCTTCCTCCAGTATCATAGATACTTTGTTTTCGAAGGTCACTCGAGGCCTCCCCCTGTCTCAGTTACCGCTCACTGTTCCTATATAAATCTTTTTTACCATTCTTCCATCACTCATTCGTTCGACGTACCCAAACCACCTGAGCACGTTTTTCTTCAATCTCACCGTGACATCTTCGCTAGTACCTGCCATTCTGTGGATCTCTTCATTGCGGATTCGATCAGCTAGACTGACTCCGCATATTCTGCGAAGAGATAGCATCTCCACAGCACTCATCTTTCTTACATTCTTCTTCTGTGTTACCCACGTTTGGATGCCGTATAAAAGCGTCGGTAGCAAAACCGCATTGTGTACAGCCAAACGTGCAGCTATGCTGACGTTTTGTCGTCTCAACAATGCAGTCAAAGCACCGTTGACTCTGTTACCGGCAGCAATACGCCTTTCCACATCTATTTCGTATCTTCCGTCTCTGCTAAACATACTTCCCAAATACCACTTCATTCACCAAATTTTTTACCAAATTTACCATATTTAATTAAGGTATACGATGTAATTGTGGCGGGAACGTTTATTATCCATTACCATACTGAGAGGTGCTGTTTATGCAACAATTCCTATGGGACTGACTTCCTTTGTTAATTACTTGGAAAAGCTTACAGAATATGCAATGTAGGTTTTACTTACTTATTCTTGTCCTAAAATAATTCTGTTCTTAACTAGTAATAAATAAATATTTTTATTTAACGTAAGTTAAGTGTAATGATCAATACTATTACTGCCCCCCCTCTGTTACATCACTATGTGTACCGCGGTATTAAGATCAAGTGACTAATAAAAAAAATATGTATGTGAATTTGAATACTCTTTTTAGTTATATAAATTGAAACAAAATTTTCGCAATATCGCAGTTCATTTATACGGAGTTTCTTATTATTTTCTGTTCCTTCCCGCGACGTGGACTCCACACCGAGAGATGAAGATTATTAGCATTTTAAATGCATAGTAATATGCTGTTTAGCTTGTATCATCTTAACTGTTAAAAACATTTTACTAGATATGTAGACTGAACTGAACCTTGTTAATACGTAAGTTATTCATCTTACAGTTGAACACCTACAAACGCACATATTAACATTAAAATAAAGTAAAAATGGTTGTTGTTTTAGGTTCTATTCGTCACTTAAGACCCCTGATGAAGAATTCTCCCTAGTATAACTTCTACGTACAGACAGCAATCAGGTGCAGATTTAATATATATAGATTGTACATATATGTAATATAAAAAAGGAACTTATACGATTCATATTAAAAAACAAGTATATCCCATATTAATTTAATAAAAGCATATAAAAATTATAACAATTAAGCGTCTGTAAATTAGTAAGAAGTGTTGAAACACAATAAAATGGTTTTACTTTTGAAGGGCGAAATGTATCTTAAACTAGTTTTCAAATGTCAGTTTACAAAATCTAAAATATCTTTGTGATGTAGAAACCGAAAACAATACCATATAGATATTTTATTACTATGTTAATCGTTTCACTAATAGAATCATCAGAAAGTACTAAATCTTATTTAACGAAATCCAATTAACAACTAAACAATGGATTAGTACATTAGAATCGTTTAATCACTCTCGTTTATGGCGTCATCATTCACACAATAACTGATTAAAGGGCGCTGGTGTCCATTAGGAGCAGGTGAACTCATACATACATTTATGGGACAATAAAAAGCGGGGAATTGTAATTTTAAAATACCAATCTGTATCTACAAAAGGGTTGAAATGTGTTACTCGCAAATTGTTAATGTTTGAACATGGTAAAGTAATCCTAATTCTGAATTATAAAATGTAACAATCAATAATATTATAATATTTTGATATAAGAATAATTTATTTAACAAATCAACTCGCTCATATTTAATACTTTATCTCATTTTAGGTTTTAATAACTCAATAATTATCTAAATCAATACTCTATGTTATTATCTTCAATTTAGATATCATTATTGTTATTGTAATTTTGGAGATTCACCCCTGCAATGTATTTTTATTTATTATTTATAAAATTAAATGTTTTATAAAAAAAATATATAATTTTTAATATCAATCTAAAATATAAGATACATGGGTGTGCGTTCTTGCCATTCTATAATAATTTTGACAATAAGGTTGATTAAATACGTACACAATAAATAATAAAGCAAAACTTAAAGGAGTTGATAACATATCGGTTTGGTATTCTACGAACAAAACTGAAAGACAATGTAAATCTCATATAAATTCTGTGGAGCGCTGGACAATTATTTGCCATTCATGGCCTTTGTTGATGACTACATGGCTACACTTCACTCTGGTAATCTCTCATTTGCTAGGGATTCACGGGGGAGGTCAAAGTTCATTTACTCTTAAATGAAAACACAATTTTTGAACATATGTATTAAAGCTAAAATAATATAAACACTTAATCTACAGGCTTCATATGAGATTTATTTACAAATATATAAATTTATTTAATTTTTTTATATAATTTGGTAATTGATAATTTTTTTAAAGTTTTTATTTAAAATTAAAAGTTAATTGTGTAATATTTATATAAGAATACTATTATATTCTTTTACTTGTAACTCATTTATAAATACATATAACGAATTATTTACTACACATACATTACTCGAGACAAATAACACCATTCATTGAACAGTCGAGTTGCTAATTTGGAATTTAATAATATTATTAAGAATAAACTGTCGTTTATTCATATATGTCGTTTTTTATACAAAATTGTTTTATTCTCCAAGATTCGTATTACAACAAACTGTGAAGAAAAAAAACTTATATTTGTAAAATTATTGGAATCTTATTTTTGTTAATGGATTGCATTTGTCATATAACCTTATATGACAAATATTGGTTTGCAGGTATTTTGTAATTAAATTAAAATACTTACTCCAAAATAAAAATACATTCCACTATTAATATTCATGTTAATTTTGTGAAGTTTATGAAAATTATTAACAAATTAACGCGAATTTTCCGCTGAAAGTCATAACTTTAATACATATTAAATTATAAACTCTGTTTCTCTTCCTTCACTTATTAAAAATGTAATGTTTAAGTTATAACGATGTGGAAACTAAGTTTCAATGTAACATAATTTTTAACTACAACATTAATAATACCGAATAATTTATAATATACTAGTTGTTGCAGACGACTTTCCCTGCTGTTAATTTCAATTAAATAATTTTATTAACAATGTGATATTGAAAACTTATAGAAGTGATTTAAACTCTTTACATGTATAACACCTCAAATTCGCGATAAAAAAAATAAAATTATTAATCAAAATAAAAACTAACCTATCCTACCTATAGTCGGAACTTCGTGAGACGATATTAATATGTATACTAGCTGTGCCTACGACTTCGTACGCGCGGAATATGTTTTTATAATAAAAGTAGGCTGATTTACTCCTTATACCATCCGCTATCAAGTGAAAGTCGCATTAAAATCGGTCCAGTCGTTTCAGAGATTGGCAGACAGAAAAAAATAATTAAAATATGTTTTTTTATTTAAGTACCTTATATACTATCAATATGGAATTACAAACAGACACTTCAATTTAATTTATAGATAAAGACATATATTTAAACTTATATAACAGATTGAACCAATGATATGGTGAATAGAAATTCAAAAGTGATATTCCAGTTGGTGTAACTGAATTATGCTCCGACATCTCTTACATAAATCAACTAAAATACCCTCCAATATTTGATTACATATTAATGACGTCTTATATATGAGATGTGATTTATCAAAGTTAATTGTAACTAGGCTTCATTATTGATGACTTGTTGAAATATTTTAGATTAGATCTATTAAGATAATAACTTTGATGTACTTATTTATTATATCTAATAATCTAGCCTCAGGTCTATCGAATACGGCCATGTTTGCTTTTCAGGATTTAACTAAATCCTTCATTTATTTTTCTTATATTTATTAATTACCTATATATTAGCAGGTGTGCAATAATTTTGGCTTATACAATAATGCAATCATGGAAAGATGTATGCTACACCAGTGAACGAATAGTGACACACTAGAACTCATATATAAACTAATTAAAAATACCAAAAGGCAATATGATTTAGTACTTGCTAAAATATTACAGAAAAAAGTAACTAATGAAATATCATATAAAATTTCCGTTAAAAAAACAATAACATATCTGCATGCTTCTGCGTAGTGGTGTCGTCGGGGACGGGCTGTAAATTTTACTTTATGACTTACACCTTTACACAGGGGTCGGATTTATCACAAACTGTGTCAAAACTATGACTAAAGTATGACCCTCGCATAAACGCCGACACATACACAGAGTAACCAGAAAAAACATTCCGTATACCGCTTTTTATTAAATCATAATAAAATGACATATTTCTAACATGAATTATTAACTTTGTCTATTTAATAAGTACATTATTTACTTGGTAGAAATTCTTAAAAAAAATGAAATGAATTTGTTAATAAAGATATTTTTACACAATTAATACGAGTACATCTCTATTAAGTGACGGCACAGGAAGCCTGCTCTGACAACAATGGACGCCATAACAATGGCGGAAACAATAACCTGTCATATTGATGACGTCATTCACCGGACCACTATCAACATACCTTTTGATATAAACACATAGTATCAGATATATGTACGATTACATTATTTTATAACGTTAGCTACTGACGGACGATAGTAAAATTGCACTAAGCTTAATTCAGAAATGCCATAATTTTTATAAGTTAATTTTACTCAATAAGGTTATGTAAACTTGGGGTAAAATATTATATCATTTACCCTACTTTCGTTTTGAAATATCTTTTATGCTAATAAATTAATATACAAAATGTGATAACATTTCGTTCAGATGTGTTGGCCTTATGAAAAGCCCTTAAAGAAATAATTAAAAATAACAACGACACAGTACACTGAATAATTTAAAAGAAAGTTATATGAGTGTTGGCAAATCGTCTCTTAATTATATAATTCGTTAGTTGATATTGTAGATCTTACCTTAGATTTTATATTTGGATTAAATTTCTTGGTATTGGTTTATTTTAAATTAATTTATAATATATTACAATGTATAAATAAGTTATTCATTTAATACTGAAACAGGCAACTTTTCATCTACTTTGTAAAATATTTAATATCAAGAAAAAATGTTATAACCACTCCCAGTACAGATTAATATTTCTTTTAAGAATTTTATCATCAAAATTTTCTTTACAATTTAGATGTTACTCAAAGTTAGCGTAGATACTTAATAAAGTCCATTTTTGAAAAGTTTTCTTATTACGTGCTCTTTGTTAAGATAATCCTCTCAATAAGCAAGAATATATTGTAGGCGCGTCTTAGAAATTATAATTGAACAAACTTTTTCAATTCGGCTTCTTTTCAAGTGAAATGACGGTATAAGTGAGTTTATATTAGTTAAAAGTAATGTTAAAACGTTAAAAGGAACGTTACTTTGTTCTGTAATATTGTAATTACAAGCATAAAATATTATCATAACTAATATTTTACGACCTTATGAATAAATGAATTTCAAATAATTAACCAAAGATATATATATATATATATATATATTGTTGAGGAGAATGACTTCTGAAAGGAATAACTTCTTCAGTATGTAAATTATTTTAAACCACATAACGGCTACTCTCATATAATTTTGACGATCCTGTACATTATCACTTCAGTAAGTAATTGTCAAGAGAAACAACAAATTATCTTTTCAGAAATATTATTCACAATTTTGAACGTTGATGGGACTTTCTCTTTACATATATTGCATAAAACATAAAATTCAAAATATGGATAATAATACTTCAATAATAATTTTTCCTTTAAATTAAATTGAAAATACGTTTACAGGTCTGCGAAAAAATAAGATGTTGTCTTTTTATTATTATATCAATGTTATCTTTTTAAGTCAATAGTTTTGAAAAAAATTATAAAGAGTTTACTCGCAAAGGAGTTAAAATATAAACAAATTAACCCCGTAAAAATGGTTAACGACCCATCACTGGGGATGGCGTGTTAGTGACTGTGTGACTTATAAAAAAAAATATGTATGTGAATTTGAATAACACTTTTTAATTATATATGTATTGAAACAAAATTTTCGCAATATCGCAGTTTATTTATAAGGAGTTTCTTATTATTTTCTGTCCTTTCCCGTCGACTTGGACTCTACACCGAGAGATTGAGATTGGAGATTGGAGATTTGGAGATGGAGATATAAAAAAATATAAGAATTAAGCGTCTGTAAATTAGTAACTAGCATGGAAAAAAGACTTTATTAATGGTTTTACTTTTGAAGAACGAAATGTGGTTTAAACCAGTTTTCAAATGTTAATTTACAAAATCTAAAATAGCTTTAGAAATGTAGAAACCGAAAATTGAATACCTTCATAAAATTAGTTAATAATATAATATAGAAATTTATTACCATGTTAATCATTTCACTTAAAAAATCATCAAAAAGCACTAAATCTTAATAAACCTAAAAATCCCATTTACGACCAAACAATGGATTAGTACATTAGAATCTTTTAATCACTCTCGTTTATTGCGTCATCATTCACACAATAATTGACTAAAGGTCTCTGGTGTCCATTAGGAGCAGGTGAACTCATACATACATTTATGGGACAATAAAAAGCGGGGATTCGTAATTTTTAAATCCAAATCTGTATCTACAAAGGGTTGAAATGTGTTACTCGCAAATTGTTAATGTTTGAACATGCTACAGTAATCCTAATTCTGAATTGTGAAAGGTAATAGTCAATAATATTTTGATATAACAATAAATTATAAAACAGATCAACTCGCTCATATTTAATACTTTATTAACTCAATAATTATCCAAATCAATACTATTATACTATTATCTCCAATTTAGATATCATATTTGTTATTGTAATTTTGGAGATTCACCCAAGCAATGTATTTTTACTTATTATTTATATAATTAATTAATTTATAATAAAATATATAATTTTTGATATCAATCTAAAATTCAAGATACATGGGTGTGCGTTCTTGTTATTCTATCCTAATTTTGACAATAAATAAATAAATAATAAAGCAAAACTTAATGGAGTTATATAACATATCGGTTTAGTATTCTACGAACAAAACCGAAAGACAATGTAAATCTCATATAAATTCTGTGGAGCGCTGGACAATTATTTGCCATTCATGGCCTTTGTTGATGACTACATGGCTACACTTCACTCTGGTAATCTCTCATTTGCTAGGGATTCACGGGAGAGGTCAAAGTTCATTTACTCTTAAATGAAAACACAATTTTTGAACATATTTATTAAAAATAAAATAATATTAACACTTAATGTACAGGCTTCGTATGAGATTTATTTACAAATATATAAATTTATTTAATTTACTTTGATTATATAATTGGGTAATTGATATTTTCTTAAAAGTTTTTATTTAAAGTTAAAAGTTAATTGTGTAATATTTATATAAGAATACTATTATATTCTTTTACTTGTAACTCATTTATAAATATAACTATTTACTACACATACATTTCTCGAGACAAATAACACCATTCATTGAACAGTCGAGTTACCAATTTGGAATTTAATAATATTATTAATAATAAACCATCGTCTATTAATATATGTCGTTTTTTATACAAAATTGTTTTATTCTCCAAGATTCCTATATGTTTTTTATAATAAAATTAGCCTATTACTCCTTATACTATCAGCTATCAAGTGAAAGTCGCATAAAAATAGGTCGAGCCGGTTCAGAGAGTGGCAGACAGAAAAATTTTAAAAATTGTTTCTATTTAAGTGCCGTATATACTATTATATATATTTAATGAAAAGCTGTCAATTTGTAATTACAAATAGACATTTCAATTTAATTTATAAATAAAGACATATATTTAAACTTATATAACAGATTAAACCACAGATACGGTGAGTAGAAACTCAAAAGTGATATTACAGTTGGTGTAATTGAATTAGGCTCCGACATCTCTTACATACCCTAAATACCCTCCAATATTTGATTACGTATTAATTACGTCTTATTTATGAGATGTGATTTATCAAAGTTAATTGTAGCTAGGATTCATTATTGATGACTTGTTGAGATATTGTAGATTAGATATCTATTAAGATAATATCTTTGATGTACTTATTTATTATATCTAATAATCTAGCCTTAGGTCTATCGAATACGGCCATGTTTGCTTTTCAGGATTTAAACCAATTCTTCATTTATTTTTATTATACTTTTTTATTTACCTATTTATTAGCAGATGTGCAATAATTTTGGTTTATACAATGGTGCATCCACGCACACACACTAAATCATGGAAAAATGCATGCTACACCAGTGAAAGAATAGTCACAAACTAGAATTCATATATAAACTAAAAAAAAGTACCAAAAGGTACTAGTATTAATGACATGCTAAAATATTACAGAAAAAAGACCTTAACTAATGAAATATTATATGAAATATACATTAAACATACACTAACATAACTGCATGCTTCTGCGTAGTCGTGTCGTCGGGGACGGGCTGTATATTTTAATTTATGACTTACATGTTTACACAGGGTCGGATTCATCAAAAACTTTGTCAAAACTATGACTAAATTATGAAGATCGCACAAACACCGGCATATATACAGAGTAACCAAAAAAAAACATTCTGCGTACCTACCGCTTTTTATTTTATCATAATAAAATCATATATTTCCAACATGAATGATATAACTTTGTGTATAAGTACATTATTATTTTGTAGAAAATACTTCAAATAATTGAGTGTATTTGTTTTTTTTTTTTTTAATATAAAGTTACCATAGACTTGTAGTCCATGCCATTTTTAATTTGTTTTATAATTATTATTTTGATTTCTTTTTTTTTTTTGAGATTTTTGCCTGTGTATTCAGGCACAAGAATTACTTAATAAATACATAAATAAATATTCTATTCAATTGTGGTTCTTCAATTTTTTTTTCTCGCGGGCTCCTTATTTTCTTAGGGTCCAAAGTAGGTACTCTTCATTGTTTATTATTTGTCTGTTTCGGTTAATTTTGTTATGACCTTCTGTTCTCGGTTGTGTATTGCTAATTTCAAGTTGTAATCATTTATTGTCTTGTCCGTATTTACAATGCTGTCTTTGATGAACCTCGCCAGCGCATCTTCTTGATGGTCCGTGTAGTAGACAAACGTCCTGGTGTGTCGGGAAATGGCTACTAGCGCATGAGGTACGCTGTCATGGAGTGGGAGGCTCTTTCCGGTTCTTTTTACTACTACTGTGTTTTCATAACACAAACCTTGTGCCTCATGAACGGTGAGTGTTTTGGATCCCTTCCCTTTTCCGTACCCTTTTTCTTCCAATGTTAGCTTCTCTTCTTGAGTGAAGGTCAGGTATAGGGTATTTGGTTGGTCAATGGGGATCTTTTCACCTGTAAGGGATTTTATGTTCATAGATCTTGCTATGCTGCTCGAGGAATATATACCGTCATATACTTTTCTAAGGGCGTAGACTACATCCCTCGGGCATCTGTTTGAGCACATAAGTTGTGTTATGATGGCAGTTGTTATAAAGTCTGGGCGGTGGTAGTAGACTTCGAACAAGTTTTCTCTTTCAATATAAGGAAGCTGATTTACGTCACCAATGAGTAGCAGTTCTGTGGCTTCGGTAAGTTGCAGGGCCATCACGATGGATCCGAAGTGGGTCATCAGTGCTTCATCGACTATAAGCCTTTGGCATTTCCCCTTTTCTTCTTCCGGTAATCCATTGTTAGGATCGAAGCCAGTGTGCTTACTCTGCGCGCGGCGTCAGCCCCCTCTTTTTCGAAGATTTTTAATGCTAGTTCTAGTTTAGCCTCTTTAGTGGTAGTGACTATATGGTCGTCTTGGGAGTTGAAGTTGTTAATTATCCATGTAGTCTTACCGCATCCTGGTACTCCGTATATCATCTTTATTAGTGGTAACTCCCATTGTTGGCATGTTTCTGACAATTTGTCCGCTCTTTCGAGTATTTTGTCGTCTAGTCATATCTTAGTATTCTTTGTGGTTACCACTATTGGAGCAGTCGTCGGGGTTCGGTAAGTGACTACTCCTGATGTTTCTGTTTCTTCTAAATCAAGTTCGACCATGCCAATTGTCTCACTGAATGCAGCCATGTGCTGCTCTGCCTCTTCTCCCTCGATCACTTCCGCGGTCTGGTTGTTATAAATTGTTGCCTTCGCAGTCTTTATCCTTTCATCTAATAGGTCTTTGAGTTTGCTGTGACGTGCTTCCAGGATGTTTTGGCACTCTTTGATCTTTTTCGCTCTTGTTGCCTTAAGTATGGCAGTGTACTCTATGAAGGCATTTATCATGTGGTCCCGTGGTCTGACTGCTGGTAGGTATTTTGGGAGTTCGGCGGAGCCTTTTGCTGCTTTCGTTGGTTTTTTCGTCGTTTTCGGTTTTGATTTGTATGTTTGTTTTCCTACTGGCTGTTCTTTTATAGATTTTTCCCAAGGGTCTAGTTCGAGGCTATGCTGACTGCTTTAATGATAGAGGTGATGATGCTTTCCTTCGGAGATTTTCTAAAAGAGAGAGAGTGTATTTGTTAAAAATTTTATTCTGTCACACAATTAATACATCTCCATTATGTGACGGCACAGGGAGCCTGCTCTGACAACAATGGACGCCATAACAATGGCGGAAACAATAACCTGTGATATTGATGACGTCATTCATCGGACCACTATCAACATACTTGTTGATATAAACACATAATATCAGATATATGTATGATTACTTTATTTTATAACATTCGCTATTAACGGATGATATGCCTTGGAAAAATGCACTAAGCTTACTTTAGTTAGAAATGAAATAGTTATTTGATAAGTTGACTTAAACATAGTTATAAAAAAGTTAATAAAAAAAGTATTATATATTTTACCTTACCATTTTAAAATATCATTTATGGGAACAAATTAATATACAAAATGTAATAACATTTTATTCAGCAATGTTGACTTTATGAAAAGCCCATGAAGAATAAATTAAAAATAACAACCATACAATACACTTAAATATAATAATAATTAAAATAAAAATTTAAAAGGAACTTATATGAGTATTGGAAAATCGTCTCTTAATTATATAATTCGTTAGTTGATATTGTGGACCTTACCTTAGATTTTATATTAGGATTAAATTTAATTTTTTTCTGGAACATATTCATAGGAATGATGTTCTAAATGAACTCTTCCATAATGAATCTGGCTCGCGCCATCACCAGCTCTAGGGACCACATTTGTTTGGTAAATTCCGGAGGTTCAGCATTCGCCAAATATTGATTTATTTTAAATTAATTTATAATGTACTAAAATGTATAATTAAGTTATTCATTCAACACTGAAACTGGCAACTTTTCATCTACTTTGTAAAATATATATTATCAAGAAAAAATGTTATAACCACTCTCATTACAGATTAATATTTCTTTTAAGAATTTTATCATCAAAACCCACCGTTTTTATATTTTCTTTAGTATTTAGATGTTACTCAAAGTTAGCGTAGATACTTATAATAAAGTCCATTTTTGAAAAGTTTTCTTATTACGTGCTCTTTGTTAAGATAATCCTCTCAATAAGTAAGAATATATTGTAGGCGCGTCTTAGAAATTATAATTGAACAAACTTTTTCAATTCAGCTTCTTTTCAAGTGAAATGACGGTACAAGTGAGTTTATATTAGTTAGATGTAATATTAAAACGTTAAAAGGAACGTTGCTTTGTTCTATAATATTGTAATCACATGCATAATGTGTTATCATTACTAATAATTTTATACCTTATGGATAAAGGAACTTAAAATAACTTACTTAAAAGATATATATATTGTTGAGAAGAATGACTTCTGAAAGTAATAACTCTTTAATTATGTAAATTGTTTGAACCACATAACGGCTACCCTCAGAACCCTAATTTTGACGACCCTGTACATTATCACTTTAGCAGGAAATTGTCAAGAGAAACAATAAATTATCTTTTCGGAAATATTATTCACAATTTTGAACGTTGACGGGAATTTCTCTTTACATATATTGCATAAAACATAAAATACAAAATACGAATAATAATACTTCTATAATAATTGTTCCTTTAAATAAAATTATAACACACTTACCGGACTGTGACCGGATATTATATTTTTATTAATATATCAATGTTATCATTTAAAGTCAATAATTTCTGAAAAAATTATAAGAAGTTTACTCACTAAGGAGTTAAAATATAAACAAATATAATAATAAAAATATAACCCCGTAAAATGGTTAACGGCCCATCACTGGGGATGGCGTGTTAGTGACTGTGTGAGGCGGAGATACTTTATTACACACATTAATTAGCATTCATTGATAACTTCCCATTTTTCTTTAACCAAATTCACCTTATTTAATTAAGGTATACGATGTTATTGTGGCTGGAACGTTTAACATCCATTATCATAGTCAGAGATGCTGTTTATGCAACAATCCTTTGAGACGTCCTTTGTTAATTACTTGGGAAATAAGTTTATAAAATATGCAATTTAGGTTTTAGTTATTTATTTTGGTCTTAATTTTTCTGTTCTTAAAAAATAACAAATTGACATTTCATATTATACCGTATAACAAAAATAAAGTGGTATGTACACATTAGAATACTTCCTCAAAATCAACTATTTGTATTTTACGTTACGTAAAATATTATTATTTATTCTATTTTCTTTCCAAAGACTCCCCCACCGGGTTTTTAATAACACTTTTTATGTATATAATGTAATAAATGTTCGCTGAAACGCGGATACTTTATAAAGCGGTTTTTATTATGTTTCTGTCCTTTCCCGCAGACGCTCTATATCGAGATGAAGATTATTAACACTTTAAATGCATGGTAATATTCTGTTTAACTTATATTACCTTGACTACTAAATGCAATTTATTATACAATAACTATGGATAGGCCTAGGAAAACCAGGTTAAGGCGGAAATTAATTATCTTACATTAGCAATCACTTGTATAAATGAAATAACACGGTAAATTGCATACTGTATTCTCTATGTTCTGATCAATCTATAGCCAAATATGTGTAGTACGTGAATGACATACACTTATCTAGATATGCCCACGATACTGTTCGTGCGGAAATTGTTTTAAAGCTACATATTGCTACAGTTTGAGGCCTCTCAACGAAACATTATCTTTTCTTAAAATAATATTTTTATCGTGTGAAAAAAATGTTAAACTCATTGAACGTTTTAAATAATAGACACACATAATGCTAAGAGAAAATTACAACAATAAAATCGTAAAAACATGAAACAAAAACATATCAAATATTGTAAGAATTAAGAGACTATTATTACCAGTAATATTGAAACTAGACTTAAAAATGTTTTTACTTTTGAATGACGAAATATAACTTAAACTAGTTTCCAGTTAACGATATAAGAAAGGTAAAATCTTTTTTGAAATATGAATAAAGTGAAATTTTAAAATTTGTTATTAATATGATATACATATTTCAGTAATATGTAAATCTTTTCACTAATAGCCTAATCGTCAAAGTACTAAGTCTCATTGAACAAAAGACATAAAACAAACAAACAACGGATTAGTACATTCAGAATCGTTTTCATTCTTGTTTATTGCGTCATCATTCACACAATAATTGACTAAAGGGCGCTGGTGTTCAAAAGCGAGCAGGTGAACTCATCCATACAGTTATGGGGCAATAAAAGGCGGGAATTCGTAATGTTTTAATCACAATCTGTACCTACAAAGGGTTGAAACGTGCTACTTGCAAATGTTGTTTGTTAAGTTATGTTAAGTAGATCACCAATTTCCACTGGATGGAGCATACAGGTGGTTCTCGATAGTTTATTCTCGGACCCCAAGCCCGTGAATGCTACTCCAAGGCTACGTGCTATCCCGAACTCTGTTCTTCCTGCACGTCAACGATATTTTTTCCAAAATACATTGTTCGGCGGATGACAGGACTGGTAATGCGGTATATTCCGGCAGCGCAGGTCTTTCTTGGGACAACGTCGACGAGTGCCGAAAGACACTTGTATCTTCTATAAAGACTTCCCCAAAAATGGTTTCTGAGTGCGGTGAACTGAACCACGTTCAGTTCAATCCCCTACCGAGACAAGATTGCGCGTTTGCAGTACGATATGGATATCTTCAAAATATAAAAAAAAGCTACTGCTACCTCTAAGACCGGCAGCGCTCATGTGAATCCTCGGATGTTACACGAATTCATGGGCGGTGGTGATCACGTATCATTTATGACCCGTCGTTTTGCCCGCCTCTAACATAAAAAAAAATGTTTAACCGTGATAAAGCAATTAAAATCAGAATTTTAATATATAACAACCAATTTTGATATAAAAATAAGTTCTTTAACAGATTCTACTTCCTCATATTAAATACTTTATTTTATTTTGTATTTAATATCACACATTATCCAAATCAATAATAATTATCTCCACTTAAGATCTCATTTTATTATTGTAATTTTGTTGTCCCCCCCCCCAGCAATGTACAGCACTAAGAACGATTATATGTTTGTATTTTTAAATATAATTTATAAAATAATCAAGCAGTATTACTCTTTCATCTAAATTTAAAATACAAGATACAAAGGTGTTCGTTCTTGGCATGTTATCATAGTTTTAACAATAAAATCAATTATTACGAATAGAATAAAAAACTTGAAGAAGTTAGATAAAACTCCGTTTTTGTACGAACAAAATCAAAAGACAAAGTAAATCTCGTATAAGACCTGTGCAGCGCTGGAGAATTACATTATATTAAGCAACATTCAGAAGTTACGTATGTACGTGTTTATGCAGTTGGATTAACGCTTTTTAAACTGAGCTAGGTTATATCATATTTGAAATTGTAGGCACTATTTGCATACTCTTAAGGTCGTAGGGATAAAATTAATGTAAAAAATCTTATAATTGGTTGTCCAAGTGGGAAAAGGTTTGTAAAGCGTTTGATTTTAATACGGCTGTTAAGTAGGTCATAGTGGACCTGGATGTTTGCCAGGAAGTTCATCTAGGACGGTAAGGCTACCTAACAATTAACCACTAAGAAATATATTTATGTACTAACATAAACGCAATAGTTAAATGGGCGAAAATATAATACCTACACTGACAAACCAAAACTCATATAAAAACGAATATAACCTGAACTGTGTCATAGAATATTTCAGATAACAAAACAGCATATATAAATATCATATGAAATTCCCTTTAAAAAGCACTAATTTATAATGAGCGCGCGCTTTAACTGCATGTTTCTGCGTAGTCGTGTCGTCGGGGACGGGCTGTAAACTTTACTTTATGACTTATACGTTTACACAGGGGTCAGAATCATCAAAAAAAAAATTCAAATCTATGACATAATCATTAAATGACATGTTTCCAACATGAATGATATACTTATGCACATTTAATGAGTACATAAACTAGTTTAAAGATGTCAATTTACAAAACCGAAAATCATCATTTTACTAATAAAAACATCAAAGCCAAAATATAATAACATTGAACAAATGACATAAAATCTTAAAATCCAATTTACAAACCAACAATGGATTAGTACTTTCAAAATCTTTTAATCACTCTCGTTTATTGCGTCATCATTCACACAATAATTGACTAAAGGGCGCTGGTGTCCATTAGGAGCAGGTGAACTCATACATACATTTATGGGACAATAAAAAGCGGGGATTCGTAATTTTTTTATCCCAATCCGGATCTACAAAGGGTTGAAATGTTTTACTTAATTAAACATGGTAAAGTAATCCAAATTCTGAAATTCAAAATATAAGAAAACAATAAAATTTTAATATAAAAATAAGTTATTTAACAGATCTAATTCGCTCATTTTTAATATTCTATTTAATTTTAGTATTCAAAATAACATTAATTTCAATAGTTTATTAAATAAAAGACTAATACAGAATAACAAAGTGACATATGTAATTTAATAATATTAGGACAGTAGTTGGTGACGACGATGGTGTTACCATCAAGCACTTCGAACTGTGGAGTATTCTCAGTGGACCTGGAAGTCTTCATGAAGTTCATCTGGTAGGACGGCAAGGGTACCTAGCAATTAATCATTATAGTTAACACTCTCTCATACAATTTTACTTATTACACCTCTGTTCCAGTGAGTAATTTCCAGTGAGCAAAAATATACCTACATTGACAAACTAAAACTCATATATAAACGAATACAAACTACCAAAACAAACTATGTCATAGACTATTCTAGAATACAAAATGCGGCTTAATCAAATATACTATCATATGAAATTCCAGTTAAAAAGCACTAACTTTTTCATGAGCGCGCGCTTTAACTGCATGTTTCTGCGTAGTCGTGTCATCGGGGACGGGCTGTAAACTTTATATTATGACTTACACGTTTACACAGGGGTCGGATTTATTACAAACTGTGTCAAAACTATAACTACATTATGAACCTCGCATAAAAACCGAAATATATACAGAGTAATCAGAAAAAACATTCTGTATAACGTTTTGTATTTCATAATCATAAAATGACACGTTTCCTATATAAATCATATACCTTTGCCTATTTAAAAAAAATACGGGTCATTTTGTTGAAAATTATATTTTGTCACACAATTAATACATCTCCATTAAGTGACGGCACCGGACGTTGCTCTGACAACAATGGACGCCATGACAATGGCGGAAACAATAACCTGTGATATTGATGACGTCATTCCCTGGACTACAATTAACATCCCTTTTGATATAAACACATAATATCAGATATATGTACGATTGCATTATTTTATAACATTAGTTACTAAGGAGTGATATGCCCTGGAAAAAATGTACTAAGCTTAATTTGGAAATGCAATAGTTATTTTTTAAGTAAGTTATTTGGTAAGTTAACATAAATATGGTTATATAAGTTTGTTACAAAGCCGTTACATGTTTTATCTTTTCATTTAAAATATCATTTTATGGGCACAAATTAATATACAAAATGTAATAAAATTTTGTTCAGATATGTTGGCTTTATGAAAAGGCTGTAAAAATAAATTAAAATTAACAACCATACAATACACTGAATAATTTCATGGAACTGAATATTTTACAAAAACCGTGTAACTTTATTTAATGTCTTATTACGTCTAGGTATTGTAAGAATTAAGTGTTTAATAATTATGTCAGTTTCGTTTCTTATATTTCCCTAAAGACCGACTTTTCTAGATTTTGAGATACGATTTATCAGCGGTATAAAATGCAGTTCTTCTATATAGAAGATTAGTTATTATATAATATCTATGAAAACATTAAAGTTATTTCGCAGTAGAAAGTTATCTGAGTATTAGAAAATAGTCTCTTAATTATAAAAAAAATAAAAAAACATTATTATTATTTAATATTATTGATATTACCTTAGCTTGTGCCTTAGGCTTAAATTTTTTAGATTTTTTCTGGTACATGTTCATAGGAGTAATATTCTGGATGAATTCTTCCATAATGAATCTGGCTCGCGCTACCACCAGCTCCAGGGACCGCATTTGTTTGGCTACTTCTGGAGGTTTAGCATTCGCTAGATATTGATTTACCTTTAAATGAATTAATAATATTTTGAAATATAAAAATTACTTGCTTATTCAATACCGAAACATGAAAGTTTTTCCTTCTAAGACCTAAATCCTGTCTATGAATCTTTAAGACTAAACTTTCTAAATCTAATTATAAGTAGATTGAAACCTTAGTAATCGGACACCAGCCGTACTTCCTGGTCATGGATGGGTCGGTCACCAGCATCCATATCACAGAAAGGATCCTGGGAAACGTGGTGTGGGGTTCGCCCATCATCATGCCAGGAGTCTTTACCAAGGAGTCCAAATCAGGCTCCGATTCCAAGATCGAGGTTTCGACAAGTTGCTTTGTACGAATTAAGACTTGGATCAATTCAGGAACCAATGTTCCATCGTCGCCTTCTAAATTTCTGTAAAATAATATATATATTATAATAGGATATACAATAACTTGTTTTAATTAATTTTGCAAAACTTCAGCACTAACTTTAACAATTCCAGCATAAGTCTTCCAATTTTGCCCGAAGATGGACGAGGGTAACTCATACAATCCGAACTGATTGCCTTCAGTGAAGGTGCATCAGTTTCGAAGGCAACAGCCAGCTCACGTTGTCTGCTATCCTCAGCCGCTAGCCAATCCAGGGTTAATGAGGAACGGTAAGCGGCTATCCCGGATATCGTAGATCTTGTCACATTATACGCATTGTAGTAATATTCTTCTGCTGTATACTGTAAAATTAAATGCCGTGTCACTTAGTAATATAAAAAAAATACAATAAATCCACGCCTATTATGGGCTAATATTTCTTATAACAATTTTTATCATCAAAATTTACTGTTTTTTATTTTCTTTAGAATTTAGATATTACTCAAAGTTAGCGTAGATACTTAATAAAGTCCATTTTTGAAAAGTTTTCTTATAACGTGCTCTTTGTTAAGATAATCCTCTCAATAAGTAAGAATATATTGTAGGCGCGTCTTCAGAAATTATAATTGAACAAACTTTTTCAATTCGGCTTCTTTTCAAGTGAAATGACGGTATAAGTGAGTTTATATTAGTTAGATGTAACATTAAAATGTTAAAAAGAACGTTGCTTTATTCTGTAGTGATATAATCACATGTATAATTTCGAATTTTGAAAATAAAAATTTATCGAGAATAAATATGACTTTTGAAAGGGATAAATCCTTAAGTATGTAAATATTTTGTATCACGTAACGGCTACCCTCAGAACCCTAATTTTGACGATCCTGTACATTGTCATTTCAGCAGGAAATTGTCAAGAGAAACAACAAATTATGTTTTTGGAAATATCATGCCTTCACAACTTGTTGATGAGAATTTCTCTTTATATTTATTGCATAAAATTCTAAATACAAAATACAGATACGTCAATAATATTTTTTCCTTTGAATTAAATATTAAATCTATTTATAGGACTGCGAATAGCTGAAAAAAAACTTTTATTATTAATATTATCACTTAATGTTAATAGTTTCGAAAAAAAATTATAATGTGTAAATAAAGAGCTTATTCGCTAAGGGTTAAGGTATAAACAAATTCACCCCGTAAAAATGGTTAATGACCCATCACGGGAGATGGCGTGTTAGTGACTGTATGGAGCAATTAGACTTTGTTGCATACAGAACTAACGCTTCTAAATAATTATAATTCTATTTTTATTTAACTAAATACACCTTATTTAAATAACTTATACGATGTTTGTGGCTGGAACGTTTGTCATCCATTATCATAGCCAGAGATGCTGTTTATGCAACAATCCTTTGGGAATTCCTTTGTTAATTACTTGGATAATAAGCTAACAGAATATGAACCTAGATTATAGTTATTCATTCAGGTCTTAAAATGAAGATGTAATCCGTTCTTAAATAATAATAAACAAACATTTCATATACTATTGCATAATAAAAATAAAGTGAAATGTAAGAATACACTATTTGTATTTTAAGTTACGTTAAATATGATTATTAATTCTATTACCTTTCCTCTCTCCTCCATTTTATTTCGCTGCTCGATTTACCGCGGTATCAAGTTCAAGCGGATACGTTAAAAAACAATATATATGTATGTGAGTTTGAATACTTTTATATGTGTATATATTGTAATAAATGTTCGCTAAATTGCGTTTATTGTATAACACGAATTATATTATTTTTATCATTTGCCGTCAACGTACGGTTTACATCGAAAGATGGAGATTATGCTATGCAATATCCCTGAATAGGGAAACATAGACTGAAATCCATGTTAACGCCTCAATTATTTATCTTACATTAGCAATAACGGTAACGGTAAATTGCTTACTATATTTTGTATGATAACCTAAATCTATTGCAAAATGTTTGTTCTATGTGAATAATATACTTCTAACTAGTTGTGCCCACGACTCAGCGAAATTTGTTTTGAAGTTACAGAATTGCTAGAGTTGGAGGCCACTGAACATTTAGTAATCTTATTTTTATTAAACAAAGGCAGTACGGTGCATTTTGACATTAACATAAATTTTTTATTTATACAACAATACAACCGATGAAACATCATTTAAATTGTATAAACCGTTCTATAGATTAGCACACACAAACACGATTATATATATTTATATATAATATATATATAAATATATAATACAACAAATTAAGTCCTCTCATTGAACAATAGACATTAAACCTAAAATCCAATCTACACACAAACAATGGATTAGTACATTCAGATTTATTTAATCACTCTCGTTTATTGCGTCATCATTCACACAATACTTGACTAAAGGGCGCTGGTGTCCATTAGGAGCAGGTGAACTCATCCATACATTTATGAGACAATAAAAAGCGGGATTTGTAATTTTTAAATACTAATCTGTATCTACAAAGGGTTCTTGCAAATGATTAATGTTTGAACATAATAAAGTAATTCATGTGACGAAATTTTAAAATGTAATCAACTATAATTTTAATATAAAAATATAAGTCTACAGATCTAACTCGCACATATTTATTCTTTATTCCGTTTTAGTATTTAATACCACATTTATAAGTCAAATCAGTGTTAATTAATTTTTATTCATGTTAATTTTATACACTTACCCCAGCAATGTACAGCATGACTAGGAACGCTTTTGTGTTCATATTTTTACATATAATTTATAAAATCATTAAGCAGTATTACTTTTTCATATCAAATTAAATTATTAGATACAAAGATGTGTTTTTCTCTTGTCATGCTATCATATTTCTGACAATAAGATCAAATTATATACACACAGAATAAATAAAATAAAGCAAACCTTAAAGAAGTTCTCTATTGGTTATAGAACTCGATATTGTATATACCTGCGAACAAATCCAAAAGACCTAAACCTTAATCTTATATAAAACGTGTTCAGGGCCAGACAATTATATGTCAAGCAATATTTAGGGCATTTTGTAAAGTTATATTAAAGTCACGCTTTTTAGGTAAAGCTGACATAAGAGTGACATAATTCTGCTTTTATAAGATTTTAAGATCTATGCCTAGTTGTAGTCATGAGAGTTTTATTAGGATTTTTTTATGAAAGAGGAGGGCAAACGAGCTAGCGGGTCATAAATGATACGTGATCACCGCCGCCCATGAAATTTTGTAATATCCAAAGATTCACAGAAAAGCAACGTCTCTACACAATGCAAAAAAGTCCAGCTGATCTGAGGGCACCGGGTTCCCGGCAATTCGAAGGGCTTTCGTGGCGTGGAATGGAGAAGATACCAAGAAAGTAAACGTTACCTCTAAACTAAACGAAAACTAAAGATATTTCATAAATATTATTAGATAGATAACATTAATACAAAAATATCTTATCGCAATATATAATATTGTGAAATCATAATCATAATCTTACCTAAATGTGACTTGACTTAACTTGTCGAATATGAAAATGGTTGATATCATTCTGATATCATAATAACGAAAGTTACTTACTCAGAAAATTAAAACGATTTATCTATATTATATATTTTCCACTTTGAATCAATGCCAGTGATCACTTGTATTGAAGTATACCTGAGTATGAGAGTGGTAGGAGGATCTATTTATATTAACGAAATAAGTCCTTCTGAAAAGATTCAAAGATTCAATTAAATTCATTTATTATTTACAAAGATTATTTTTAAAGATTCATAGGTAAGACTTAGACATTAGTAGATAAAAAGTTTCATGTTTCAGTGTTGAATAAGCAAGTAATTTATATATTTCGATATATTATTAATTCATTTAAAGGTAAACCAATATCAATATCTAGCGAACGTTAAACCTCCCGAAGTAACCAAATAAATGCGGTCCCTGGTGCTGGTGATGGCGCGAGCAAGATTTATTATGGAAGAGTTCATCCAGAATATCACTTCTATGAATATGTACCAGAAAAAAATCTAAGAAATTTGAGCCTAAGGTAAAATCATTTATATTAATAAAGACATGCGTAAAATGTTCAGTTCCTTTAAATTACTCACTCTATTATGGTTGTTACTTTTAAATGATTTTTTATGGGCCTTTTGTTTTTGTTCATAAATGTTGGCTTAATAAAATTTATAAAAACGATTGAATTTCTAAAGTAAGTTTAGTGCTATTTTCCCAGGTCATATCATGCTAGTAACTAATGTTATAAAATAATGTAATCATACATATATCTGAAGTTATGTGTTTATATCAAAAGGTATGTTGATAGTGGTCCGGTGAATGACGTCATCAATATTACAGGTTATTGTTTCCGCCATTGTTATGGCGTCCATTGTTGTCAGAGCAGGCTTCCTGTGCCGTCACATAATGGAGATATAATAATTGTCTAAAAAAATCATCATTTTCAACAAAATGACACATTTTTTGGCAGATTTTTTACCAAGTAAATGAACTTATTAAATGGACAAAGTTATATGATTCATATTGAAAACATATCATTTTATGATTACGAAATAAAAGGGGTATACAGAATGTGTTTTCTGGTTACTCTGTACATATTTCGGGTTTTATACGAGGTTCATAATTTAGTCATAGTTTTGACAAAGTTTTTGATGAATCCGACCTCTGTGTAAACCTGTAAGTCATAAAATAAACTTTATTACGCAGAAATATGCAGTTAAAGCGCATGAAAATGTTAGTGCTTTTTAACTGGATATTCATATAATATTATATTTGTTTAATCCGCAACCTGTATTCTGGTATAGTCTATGATATAATTCCTTTTGGTTGATTATTATAAACGAATACAAATGAGTTGATGAGTTTTAGTTTGTCAATGTAGGTGTTATATTTTGTTGCCCATTTTAGTATTGTGTCTAAGTTAGTACATAAATGTATTTATTATTGCTACATGTTAGTTTTACAGGGCAGGTAACAATACTTTTTTCGTCATTCCAGGCTCTTTTTCTTTCCTTTCTTTCAAATAAACATAGTTTATTGTTTATTTAGTTAATTGGAAAACAAGAAAAAAAATAAGAAAGTACAATGGTGTAATAAAATAGATTACGCAGAAGAAATCTTTCGTTAAACTTCGAAAAGCCAACCTTCCATCTTTGAGGTTGTTTGTTAAGGTCATATGGCATGCCAAAATAGATGCATTTTTAGACATTAGCTGTAAAATAACTGAAAAAATTAAAAATACTGAACAAGAACCAAATACATGAACTCTGTAGTGAATAATTTTTGATCTGCATAAAATAACTGCTATGAAAGTCAATTTTGACAAATTCAATTACTTCTGTCTGTTACTATTGTATTGATATATTATGTAAAAGTACTCGTTTTGTAATATGTTCATTATTTCTTTGTGAATATGATATTGTATAAATTTATTATGAAATGATGATTAGTGTAATGAAACGGGAAATATGGGGACAAAGATTATTTATATATTTCTTTGTTTCGCTTTTGTGGTAAGTCAGAATTAGTAAAGATACGCTTCGATAAAGGGTTTATGTATTATTGCTTTGCACGGTCTTTGATTTTTTGAAGAGTATGGAGCTCCTCTTTTGTCTGATCTTATTTTTTCCTCATATAATAAAAAAATATTTTCTAAATTCAGATCCAGACAAAAATGTATTCATTAGCAAAATATTTTTGACCGAGTTTGATCCAGTACATTGAACATATTTGTGTAGCTTTAAGTTGCTTTTATTTTATGGGAAAGTTAATTTTTATGTTTGCTTTATGTCGGCTTATTTCAGTATCAGTCCTTAGCACAGGACTTAGACGACTTGGATCCAGAATTCTCCCGTGAGGATAGGTGGCTGTACCGCAACTCAAGACTGCCGGATGGAGGCGAACCATGCCTGAGGATCCATCCCACTAGTAGGGATATAATCAAGCGGTTCCAGGCCATACTAACATAGTAATGTTTTTCTCATTTAATATTATAATTGTATAATAATTCTTTATGATCGAACTTGAGTTTCTGCAATTTTTGTCACATTGATAATCTCGAGGGAATTAATATATATATATATAATATCTGTCTGTTTATCTTCACCACACAAATGTCTGCCTATTTTTTTTCCTTATATCTGTCGGAACGATTCAACAATGAAATAGTAATATAATGCATCCTTATTCAGTATTAGGTGCAACAAAATGTATAATATCGGAATATTTCTTATACTCAAATGCCTTACTTGGTGTACTCGTTTTGATAATGTTAGAATAAATTCTGAAGGCACAATAACGTCAAACTGTAGATCCATCTTTTTATAGAAAATTTTCTAAACGTCAAAATATCTTTTGTAAAAAAAAATATCTAAAATTTTATTTTATACAAACCTTTAATGATATTTATTTAAAATTTAAGACGAAACGTCTTGTTTGTTTCACTGAAAAATGTGCCAGTTTGAACAAAAAGTGTCGAGTTTGGCTTGCATATGAAATATTCTTTGTTTCGAGGCACAATACAGTCATCACTTGAAACCGCCTAAACTGAGCTTACGTGACCCGAATATCATGATACTTTTTTAGCTCTATGGTATAATTATGGAAAAAAATTGCCGCCATTATATTTTGTTCTTTTGCAGTACCTTCATACAATTTTTTGTGAATAATGGTTTACTTTTGTTTTGAAAAATGATGTTCAAATTTGAAAATAATATTTTCAATTATAAATTTATATTCAGTTTTGAAAAATTATGTTCAAATTAAATATACTATAAAATATATATTTTTTTAATTTTTACTGGTAATCTCAAACAGTTATGGGTATTATAATAATCAAGTTAGAGTGTAGTATCGAATAATGTAAGAAAAAGGCTGGAAAAGAACCTACTTTTGTAGACGTACCTTTAAAATATAGAAGTTTGAACTCTTTTTTCTACATTTAGTAATGTTTTCTTTGTTCCTATTAGTTTCGACAAGGATCACTCAAACTCTGAATTCCTCCACAAGTACCGAGCCACAGTATACGGTATGTCCCAAGGAGAAGATCTGTTGGACAAAGAGGCTGCCTTCTACGCCGCAGTTCTCACACCGCTGGTCTTCTTCCAAAATTACAGAGATACTTGGTGTCTGTTAGAACGGGTAAAAATATTACGGGTGACGGGTGGTTGAACTGGTAAAATTTAAAACCAAAACAAACAATACTTATATTACTACAGCGCCTAGCGTACTTAAACCTACTCGGAAAAGAACCATAACCAGAAATTACACAATTAGGAACAGACAGACGAACGCCGACTTTATATATATTATTCATAAATACAAAACTTTGTCATTATGTGTAAATGTGTTGAATAATTAATAAAACAATCAAACATTTATATTACAGTTCCATCGAGCGCTTCGTCTTTTCCAAATATCCCATCCCACAGAAAAACGTTCCGCTCTTAAGTTGTTACAGAACTTCAGGGCTGTTAATCAGAAGGTTACTTCTTTATTTCCTATATTATGTTGTTAATGTAATTATTATCATATATTGAAATGTAGACTTCGTTGTATTAATACCCGGTAGTAAACTTAAAATTACTACAGAAGTGCTTGTAACATTTAAAGAATTTTTAAATCAATAAAATATTTTTTTTGCACAATTAAAATTATACTATGCACTTATACTAATACAAAAGCCATACTTATATTATTACTGTGTTATTTTCTAATGTATTGCATGTTCGGTAAATTGGGTGGGTTTACCTAACTAAATTGGTCTAGCTTCACTCACGTAACTCAATACGCGACTTAAAATGTCAAATGTATAGTCTTGGAAAAACTCCTTTAAAAATTAAATTTTTGTAAGAAAATGCCAATTTATATTTACTCGTATGTATATATTATAAAACCGTTACTTTTGAAATGTTTGTATTTTTATTCTTTGAAGGAACATTTAGAATTGGTATAGAATACAAAAATATATTTTTTAATTTTACTCTAAATTTGTGTACTCAGAAGCTTTGTAAGAAGTTTCAGTTCAATTTCTCTAATTATAATTAATTATGAATAGATTCGTATATTTGTCCTGGAGCTGCCGGGGCCAGCGGCGTCAAGAGCGCGGTCAACGACCTCTGCGCCGGAGTTTGATGAAGATGAATTTCACGATAAGAAGGACATCAGATATCTTAAAGAATTGATTAAAAACCTTGGTTAAAATTGTGTTTTATTAAAAACCAGATGTATCAGAGATTTCGTCCCCACCCCTCCTACATACATAACGAGCCATCTATCGAAAATTTATTTTAATAAATTCATACATATTTAGATTAAATGTTGCAGCCTAAACCAATTTAAGAAGTTTCCCGAGAAAAGGTGAAAATTAGAAACAAAAATTGTTGTAAATTATTATTTATTTAGTCGCTATTTATTCTAGTAACAGACAATTTGGAATTCTGCGTTATTTTTAAGAAACTTCCGGATATTGGACTAGAACCCCAAATTCTTCTGAGACAAAATGTAAGTTATATGTTCACATTCCTCTATATACAGTAAATGTCCACATTGTCCACAAAACTGTTTAGTCATTCTAAAGATTACTCTTGACAATCATAGAAAGATAAAAAAATAAAAAAAATGTTTTTAGTAACATTTCAATAAAAACTTTAAGGACTTGAGATTTCATAGTTATTATGAAATGAGGTAGGAAATATCTGCTATGATACGAGTGGATACTTATAGCCGAGTTGGTGCAGGGAATATCGATTAGAACAGCTTCGTTTCAAATAAACATTCTTCGTTAAAAGAAAATTTAAAAAATTTATGTCACCTCCAAAGAGAGGAGCTGCTCTCCCTTTTTCTCTGTCATCCCTTTTGTAATAAATTCGTAAAGCCTGGATCCTGTAGTTGAAAAAGAATATATAACATTTTTATATCCGGGTCATAAAGTTACATAAAAGTACAAAAATACTTTTTCATTTCTATAAAAAATTTTACGTAAAAAATTGGTCAAATTTATTCAAAACACGAAATATAATAAAAGTTCGAGTTCGAGTTTTTAAATGTCGATTTAAAATATTCAATTACAATCCAATGTTAGAGCGGCGAGTGCACAAATGTTTCACGTGCTATTGCGGTTATTACTAAAAAAAGGATAAACTCTTTTATAAGAATGGTTCCGTATACATAATGAATAAATATAAATAGTATAATATATAACATCGATTTAATACCTAATTTATTATACATAAGTAATTTATTAGGAAGAGATAATAAAAATATCATAATAAAGTTATTTATTTGGTCGCAATACCGTATTTTTATTTTATATAATTTACAGGTAGCATACAATTAACTTGATAGTAATTTGACCACGTTTTCACAGAACTTCAGAGTAATTGCAAAAGCTCTGCCACTTTTAAAAAATGTAAGCATTTTGTAACAGGAACCCTGAAAATATAGGTAGTTTAGAATGATTAGTTTTTCGAAACTGCAGACCGCACTTTCGTCTAATGAATATTGCGGAACACGACACCATTTGCACGAGTTCTATAACTACTCTGTTGGTTTTACAGCTGACTTACTTTACAATTTCTGACCATACATACTTGCTTCATGAAATACAAAGATAGATGCAAAGTTTAATAAAAGATCTAACATAAACATCTTTATAACCATTATAAAGTTATTATATTCCAAAGTAAAATTATGTTTGAAATGTTGCAATAAACTACATTATGTTCAAGATATTACAAAGAATTCAACCGCCTTTGAACAGTGTAGTTTTCAGGTGAATTTAGTTTCAATTTAGAGTTATACGTTATAACATTTGGTGCATAGCATTACCCGTGTTACAGCTATTGCTTGAGGCATGAGGTATGATGAGGTATGGTTACAGTAACCGCGATTTGGAGGTATAATTATATTATAATTGAAGTATTTTATAAACATAAATATATGGTAATTGTATAATTAAGTATTATGTAGAATTTAAATTAAGTTACTAACCTAAAAACGTAAGATTTATTACTGAAATGGCGTGTCCGTTCCGCATTAGGCTTTGCAGTTGTAGCAACGAGCGTGCATAAGTAGGTAGGGTGGGGTCACACTGACCGCGATTTAGAATTGTATTTTAGTTAAATGGAATACTTTAAATACTATAACTATATTATTGGTACAACTTTTCATACATGTAGCCTAATTAGTTTGGTTGAAACAATTTAAAAAAACTATTGAAGAGGTTACATTTAAATGCTTTAATAAACTAGCTAATATTGCATTTTTGAAAAATCTATTGATATTTTGCAATACAATATTTGTTTATAATTAGATATTTGGTGACGTACAAAGATGAGTATTTTATTGACTTGATGTTGAATGAATAGTTGAAACAAGTTGGAAAATTTATAAAAGCGATTTCACAAGTTATTGCAAAATAATATGTTTTCTTTTACTTATCTGCGGGTACTGCTTGTTAGTTATGTAATTTTTTTTGGAGCTTGGTTTATAATAAATAATAAACAGGTTAGAAATTAAGAGACATTAGAAAATATATATATATATATATATATATATATATATAAATTTGAAGGTTTTTGTCTAAAGCACTGTTGAGATATAAATATAAAGAAATAAACGATTTAATAAGCGATAAATGAGATTTAAAATAGAAAATATCTGTTTCTATTTTAAATCTCTTTTAATTATTAATTTATTACTACTGATAATTCTTCTATACAAATATAAATTTCTTTCCATAGTTAAGAATTATCTAAGGATAAAAATTAACTTTAAACCGTCGTAACCTTAATAAAGACCTGTAATTTGTTAAGAGGCTTCAGAAAATCTTTAATGAACATCTGTGATAATAATATGTTGTGCTACCATTGTAACGTTAATTTTATGATTCTGATGTTAACATTATATTGTAAGACTTTTATGCATGGTTACATTAAAAAAATACATTTTTGTTTTTTTAATAAGCGTTTAGTGACCACAAATGATGAATACTTTATGCTAAATTTAAATCTTCTTAAGTGGTACTCAATGTTGAACGAATGGTTGAAATTGGAAAACTAATAATTGGAATATCTTAAGTTATTGCAAAAAATGTTGCTTATTTCCATATCTTCGGATATTGCTTGTTACATTTTTATTGGGCCTTGGTTTTTAATAAATAATGATCTGGTTAGAAATTCAAATTATATAAATTTTATTAAACCTTTATTTTGTTCATAGTATATTTTTATTGTTGTTATCAAAATAACATTTAAAAGTGAATTTTGATATTAAAGTATTCTTTTAAAAAAATATAATTTTTAGAAATTTTATTTACATTATAACACTTAAAATGTCATGTCATGAACAAAACCTGTTATGACATGAAAAACTATGACTGAATATTTTGTTATTGTTCAAATTTATGACATAAAACTGATTAAAATAAATAATAAAACAATTATAGAATTGAAGAATTGTTAAAATATTTTTAAATAACATTAAAATCGGTAAATTAAAATTTATTATAAATAACTTTAAAAGTACTTTTTGTATCTTGTTATTCCAGATATGTGTTGTGAGGTTCGTTCAAGTGGGTGTTAATTTTTCTATGTTGAGTTAACTGTGGGATACTTCGTGTTTCGAATGTCTTTATGTAAAGTACTTTTGAGATAGAAATACTAAGAAATAATTTATTTATTACAATGAAAATAAATAATAACTGTTTTTAATGATATATTTATAATATTCTTCCTTATTTTAGTACTGAACTACAGTAATTGTTATTTGATATTGAATAACATCCTAGGATGTCAAAGATTTAAGGTTTTTATCACAGTAAGTAATCGCTATTTGACAGCATTTATCAAAGTATCGTTTTTATTATATTATTTATATTGTGTTTATAAACTATCAGGCTACTTTCTCCCAGCTCACCACTTTTTTCACTTGAACTAGCCACGGATCATTGATGTATTGACAGAGAACCATGCGATAGCATTCTTATGCCTTTTGGAACCATGAGAAAACACCTATATAAATACCTACATAAAACAGATCTATGAGAAAATCCCCTTTTAAAGAAAACTTTTTCTTTTATTTCAGACATTTTACATTATAACAAACATTTAACATCAGACGTGGCCGGAATAACATAAAAAACCGTTTTTTTTTTAAACAAGTCTCCTATCCAGTTTTACTTTAAAAGTTCTATTTCTCGTGTCTTGATAACTCGAGCCGTCGAAGCGACGATCTTCTTAAGATAAAGATTTTATTATTGGTGGTGCGTCGTTACTTTTAGCCTTCGAGGACCTACGGTATTCGAATCATGGCATTCCTAACGTGATCAACGCTGGCTTAATGATATTTAAAAACTTCTTCAGATACACTTCTTCTTCAGTGTCTTTTGGTGAAAGATTGATTAATATCTTTATAAATGTAAAAAAAAAATCTTTAATTTGTGACCCTCCAACCGGTTGTACAGCGGCGTTGTGGGTTATAACTCTTATACGTTTCCTAATTTCAAAAATGGACTGTACCCTGTAGTTTAATTTGTACATGTTGCTTCATATATTTATATCCGTGGTAAAAATACCATAAAGAAATTAAAAAAAAACCTTTACATTCCTATAAAAAATTGAATGTTCAAAATTGGTCAAATTTATTCAAAACACGAAGTATAATAAAAGTTACAGTTACAGTTTTAAATGTCGATTTAAATATTCAATTTTAATCCAATAAATAATTCTTGTTTTTCAAGCGGAATGATATAAATATATACAGTTTAGAGTGATTAGTTTTACAAACTGCAGACCGCATTTACGCCTAATTAATATTGTTGAATACGACACCATTTGAACGAGTTCTATATCTACGAAATGAAAATGAAAATGATGAAAAGTTTCATAAAAAATCTAACACGAACGTCTTCATAACTATTAAAAACTTATTTTATTCTAGAATAATATGTAAGTACAAAATGTAGCAACATTATGTCCAAGAAATTGAAAAGAATTCAACCGCTTTTGAACAGTGTAACTTTCAGGTGAGTTCAGTTTCAATTTAGAGTTATAACTTATAACATTTGGTGCATAGCATTACCCGTGTCACAGTTATTGCTTGAGGTATAAGTATGGTTGCAGTAACCGCGATTTAATGGTATAATTATATTATAATTCATGTATTTTATAAACATTAATATATGGTAATTGTACATATTTAAGTACCATGTTCCCTGTACTTTCGAGTTAAATCGTAGTTAAATCTTAAATTAAGTTACTAAAAAGCCTAGAAAGGTAGGATTTATTACTGACTTCGCGTGTCCGTTCCTTATTAGGCTTTGCAGTTGTAGCTACGAGCGTGCATAAGTAGGTAGGATGGGGATGGACTGACCGCGATTTAGAATGGTATTTTAGGTTAATATATTTTTACTATAATTGTATTATTGGTTCAACTTTTCATCCATGTAACCAAATTGGTTTTGATGAAACAACTTTAAAAGAACTATTGAAGAGTTTAAATTTCAATTTTTTTTCGTGAATTGAATTCTTTTCTGGTATTGGCACAATGACAAGCAAATATTTCATTTTAGAAAGAACAATATTATTCAAATTATTTTAAGTTATACCTATTTATAAACGATTTTTTTGGTGACCTCGAATGACGATTTTTTTTTAATATGAATTGAAATCTTCTTTATAAATGGGACTCAACGTTGAATCAATAAGCATTGGAACAAGTTCGAAAACTAATAATTGGGATGTCTCAAGTTATTGGAAAAAAAATGATTTTTAGAAATTAAAATGGTTATTTATTTCATAACTATACTAGTCGTTGATTTTTTAATACACATACTTAAATATTGAGCAATTTGTATCAATAATGTCATTTGTACGCTATAGTTGGATATGTTTATATTATTACATTTCTGTGTCCGTATTATAAGGCTACAAAAAGTATAAAAATACTTTTTCATTCCTTTTACAAATTTTTACGTTAAAAATTGGTCAAATTTATGCAAAACACGAAGTATAATAAAAAATCTAGTTCGAGTTTTAGGATATCGATTTAAACTATTTAATTAAAATCCTATAAAAGAAGAGCGAGAATCACAAATATTTTATGTGCTATTACGGTTATTATTATAAAAAGAATAAACTTATTTGTAAGATTGGTTTGGTATGTAAAAAAAAATGTTAATATAAATAAGTATAATATAATCAAATACGTAATACTCACAAGTAATTTATTAGAAATAAATGTCATAATAAAGTTATTTATTTTGTCGCAAAACCAACAAATACAAATACACTTCTTATACTAAAATAGTTTACAGGTAGCAAACAAATTACTTGGAAGTAATTTGTCTGGGGTTTCATACAACACCAGAGTAATTATAAAAGTCTTGTCACTCTTAGAAGGTTTAGGGATTTTGCAGGAGGAACCAAAGAAATATAAATAGTTTAGAGTGATTAGTTTACAAAACTAAAAACCGCACTTTCGTCTTATGAATATTGCTGAATACGACCCCATTTGGCCCAGTTCTATAACTGGTCTGGTAACTTTATGACTAACTTGTACACTTACTTGTTACAATACAAATAAATGAAAAGTTTTATAAAAGATCTAACATGAACGTCTTCATAACTATTAAAAAGTTATTTTATTTTAGAATAATATGTAAGTACAAAACGTAGCAATAAACTACATAATGTCCAAGAAATTTAAAAGAATTCAACCGCCTTTGAACAGTGTAGTTTTCAGTCGTCTTTAGTTTCAATTTAGAGTTATAAGTCCTAACATTTGGTGCATAGCATTACCCGTGTTACAGTTATTGCTTGAGGTTTGAGTAGGGCTATAGTAACCGCGAGTTAAAGGTATAATTATATTATAATTCAGGTATTTTATAAACATTAAAATATGGTAATTGTACATATTTAAGTACCATATTCTCTGTACTTTCGAGTTAAATCGTAGTTAAATCTTAAATTAAGTTACTAAAAAGCCTAGAAAGGTAGGATTTATTACTGACTTGGCGTGTCCGTTCCTTATTAGGCTTTGCAGTTGTAGCTACGAGCGTGCATAAATAGGTAGGGTGGGGACACACTGACCGCGATTTAGAATGGTATTTTAGGTTAATATATTTTAACTATAATTGTATTATTGGTTCAACTTTTCATCCATGTAACCAAATTGGTTTTGATGAAACAACTTTAAAAGAACTATTGAAGAGTTTAAATTTCAATTTTTTTTTCGTGAATTGAATTCTTTTCTGGTATTGGCACAATGACAAGCAAATATTTCATTTTAGAAAGAACAATATTATTCAAATTATTTTAAGTTATACCTATTTATAAACGATTTTTTTGGTGACCTCGAATGACGATTTTTTTTTAATATGAATTGAAATCTTCTTTATAAATGGGACTCAACGTTGAATCAATAAGCATTGGAACAAGTTCGAAAACTAATAATTGGGATGTCTCAAGTTATTGGAAAAAAAATGATTTTTAGAAATTAAAATGGTTATTTATTTCATAACTATACTAGTCGTTGATTTTTTAATACACATACTTAAATATTGAGCAATTTGTATCAATAATGTCATTTGTACGCTATAGTTGGATATGTTTATATTATTACATTTCTGTGTCCGTATTATATATAAGGCTACAAAAAGTATAAAAATGCTTTTTCATTCCTGTTACAAATTTTAACGTTAAAAATTGGTCAAATTTATGCAAAACACGAAGTATAATAAAAAATCTAGTTCGAGTTTTAGGATGTCGATTAAAAGTATTTAATTAAAATCCTATGTAAGAAGAGCGAGAATCACAAATATTTTATGTGCTATTACGGTTATTATTATAAAAAGAATAAACTGCTATAAGATTGGTTCTGTATGTAAAAAAATTAAAATATAAATAAGAATAATATAATTAAATACGTAATACTCACGAGTAATTTGTTAGAAATAAATGTCATAATAAAGTTACTTATTTAGTCGCAATACCGTACATTTCTTATACTAAAATAGTTTACAGGTAGCCAACAAATTACTTGGAAGTAATTTGACTGGGGTTTTATACAACACCAGAGTAATTATAAAAGTCTTGTCACTCTTAGAAGGTTTAGGAATTTTGCAGGCAGAACCGAAGAAATATAAATAGTTTAGAATGAATAGTTTACAAAACTAAAAACCGCACTTTCGTCTTATGAATATTGCTGAATACGACCCCATTTGGGCCAGTTCTATAACTGGTCTGGTAACTTTATGACTAACTTGTACACTTTCTTGTTACAATACAAATAAATGAAAAGTTTAATAAAAGATCTAACATAAATATCTTCTTAACCATTAAAAAGTTATTTTATTCCAAGATAAAATTGTATGTATAAAATGTTGCAATAAACTACATTATGTCTAGGATATTACAAAGAATTCAACTGCCTTTGAACAGTGTAGTTTTCAGGTGAATTTAGTTTCAATTTAGAGTTATACGTTATAACATTTGGTGCATACCATTACCCGTGTTACAGTTATTGCTTGAGGTATGAGTATGGTTGCAGTAACCGCGATTTGGAGGTATAATTATTTTATAATTCATGTATTTTATAAACGTACATAAATTATATAATAATAACATATATTTTGGAAGCATGTTCGCAATACTTTTGAGTTAAATCGTAGTTAGATCTTGAATTAAGTTACTAAAAAGCCTAGAAAAGTAAGATTTATTACTGAAATGGCGTGTCCGTTCCGCATTAGGCTTTGCAGTTGTTGCAACGAGCGTGTTTAAGTAGGTAGGGCGGGGCCACACTGACCGCGATTTAGACTTGTATTTTAGTTAAATGGGAAGGTTTGAAATACTTTTACTATAATTATTTAATTGGCTCAACTATTCATTCATGTAACCAAATTGGTTACATACATTATTTTTTATGATGGAAGAATATTTTATTTTCAAATTGAACCTTCTTAATAAGTGGAACTCGATGTTGAATGGATAGTTGAAACAGGTTGGAAAACTAATGATTGCGATATCTCAACTTAACCTATAAAATATGTTTTCTTTTTTTCTATCTTCGAGTATTGCTAGTTAGTTTCTTTATTTATTGATGCTTGATTTGCAACATTTCACTGCACCTTTGTTTAAAAAGTATTTTTATAAGTTATTACGTATAATAAATCATCAAAATAACCTTTAAATTCGAGTTTTGATATTGAAATTTCGAATTATTATAAGATTTTTTTCTTATTTTTTTTAGATTTTAATACTTAAATTGTATTAAACCTGTGATGTGTTTGATGACCTGTGATTGTATTAAATGTGAATATTTTATAAATGCTCAAATGAATCATTTAATAGATATTATATTTAAATAAATAATAATAATATTATATAATTGACGAGAGAGTCAAAGTATTTTTAAATAGAATAAAAATTGATTATATATTACTTTAAAACTAAAACTTTCAAAGTGTATAATTTGATTGCAGACATGTATCGTGAGGTTTTCGTTCAAGTGAGTGTGAATGTAGAGCTAACGGTGAGATACTTCGTGCTTCGAATGTCTTTATGTAAAGTACTTTTGAGAATGAAATATTAAAAAATAAACTATTGATTACAATGAAAAAAGCTTATTTTGTATTTGCCTGCATTTTGGTACTGATCTGAATTTTTTCTGTCATGTTGAATTAAATATAGTTTGTATAATTTTGTGTTTTTGATAATAGAGTAAGTAAATATTTGACAATGTTTCTCAAATTATTTTATTACTAATTAGTTTATATTGAACTAATGGAACATCAAACCCCTATTTTCACGGTTCAAGTTCTGCAAGAAGAAATCTACTTGTACAGAATATTTACTTATTAAAATATATCTACCGGCTGCATCAAACAGTTCTCTTAGAAGTTATTATATTATTTGCGTTAGTTTTGTGGAGTGGGTTGACGCCTTCCGCTAATTTGACGAAGTGGGTGATGGCTGATCCTTGCGCTATGCTCATGAACGGGTGCTGCTTGCGGTGATTTGTCATCTTGCTCTCCTCGAATTTCTTTTATCTTATTATAAACTAACCATTAGGCCAGGTTATGTTAATTGATTGCGATGGTTGTAGTCGTTCGTACATTGGACACTAAATATACTGACGTTTGTGAAACAGTGATTACAATAAGAAAAACCATGTTGAGTTTGTTGTGTGGTTCTTTTCAGACCAAGGCACGTTCGGAACTCTCATAGCTTTAGTTTAGGTAGGAGATTATCTTTACAGAAAGGCTTATAAGTATCGGTTTCAAAATAGCCTTTCCTGCCATTCCCATTTTGACGTACTCAAGTTATATAAAGAAATAAAAAAAATATATTTCATATTAAATACAAATAAAAATCAACCCTTAACCTATCCCTATCATAATAATAATCTGTAATTTGTTAAGAAGCTTCAGAAAATGAACATTTTACGACAAACTACTAAAATGTATCACTTAAATGAACAGCTGTGACAATAAAGATATATTGCGCTCTCATTTTAACGTTAATTTTATGTTTCTGACGTTAACGTTACATTGTACGACTTTTTAACTTTGTTACAGACAATTGAGATAATATACTTTGGAACTGTCTTTTAAGGCTTCAATAACTACAAAAGGATATATTAAAAAGTAGTTTTATTCGTCCATTAAAATGGCTTAAGTTTGTCCTTCATATTTTATGATTATAATAAATCTGTATGATATATACAAAATCATGTTACTATTAACTGTTTTAAGCAATTCTGTATGCGTGGATTAGATGGAGTATTGAATAATAGTAGTATTGAATTTTTATTTCAGAGGTATTAATTGACCCTAGAACAAAATTGCATATTATGTGCTTTATTTTTAACACTAAACCTACCAAGTAACGGTCAAATTGGCCGTTCTTAAACTGTTGTAAAACTTACACATTTTTAAACGTTATAATAGCGTTATCAAACTACGTGACAATTCCTAGAATATGCATATAATATTTTCTACACTCTTTACTTTCAGTTATTTCCATTATTATCTGCGTTATATAATAAAATAACTTTTAATTACCGGTCAATTTGACGGCGCTCGATAGGAACAGGTATACAAGAATTGTCGGTAGGTTTAGTGTTAAGTAAATATCGGTTATAAGAACCGTAATGTAATATTAAATCTAGCTTGCACACGTTTCAATACGGCTGGCAGTGCCAGATTATTACAAAATGAAACATAATAAAATATAAATCAAATGGATTTTGAATTAAATCGTTAACAGCTGTAAAGTCGAAGATCATGGGTTCAGATTCTAGAATAAACTATTTTCGTTAGGTTATTAGTTTACACTGAAGTCTAAATAAAGGTTTATATCAAATAGATAGATGTATTTACTTTTTTTGTTGGTTTGTTATTTGTTTTTGTCATTTGTCTGTTTGTGAAATCCACGACTCATTCTGTAGCGAAGGAGTTGATTTATTAAAATAAACTTCAAATGGTTTACTCACCTCATATAGAAATTCATTATAATTATTAAAATATTGTTATAAATAGATCTTATAATAAGTAAATTTTAACGAAGGTAGGCTGTGAGGTGTTCATGATATCTGATAGACCCCATTCCTCAGTTTGGTTAATGGTTGTCTTTTCAGTTAACAAACAGATTACCTGAAAGAAAAATACATACCAAGAAATATATTAATTGTTTTATATATGAAGTTTAAAAATGCTATTATGCTTTAAATATTTATGTTATAATAAAATACGATTATTGGAATTTGATCAATATTTCTAAAGAAATACTTACAAAGATTATACAATATCTTAAAAAAATATATTTATACATGACAAAATGTAATAATGTATTCAAACTCCGCTATCTATACAGATACTCGTATACACGAGTACATACTAAAAGTATTTAATAGAATAATCTGAAAACAGTAATAAAAATTATGCATAGGGTAATTCAGATTTCACGCTACCAGTGAGTGTGGAAGTAATTAAAGAAATACGAGATAAAAAAAATACAATGCAAAAAAAAAATGGACATGTATTGTATTACAAGTACATGTCAAATATATTCAACTTCTGGTATAATATCTTCATAACATCTAAATTATTTAAAAAAAGACCAACCTACGTTTAACAAGAAAAGTATTAAATATAAAACGACTTTAATATATCTTTAAACTTCTAGCCATGAACTTTTGTAACAAAATAATAAAATTGGAGGGAATTTAATATCCCTTTTATTTAGAAGCGCCAGACCTCCGTCCAAACATCTGTTATCAACGTCATACAAAACGCTTCAGATTTAGGGTCACCATCCTCTAAACTTATTCGAGGATATTATTAAAATTTAAAGCTTTTTTTAAACACTGTCCTTGAAAATTAACGGCAGACGTATTATAGATAGAAATAGAAAATACAGAAAAGTATCTAACATTTATTGGTTTTTACTTATTTTTTTTTAGTTTTGTCAGAGGTATTAAGTAACCAATTGTTTTTTTTTATTTTAGTCATATATCTTGCAAAAATAGTAATAAATTCCTAAATCACAGTCACCCTACACAGAAATATTTCTCATTTCGTTTGCCGTTATTCGGAATAAAAGTCCCGAACAAAGCGCCCTAACAACAGAAGTGTTTGGGAGCAGTTAATAAATAATTTATAAGATCTCCTTATCTGGACCCGCAGACTCATTTTTGCGTAAAATTATTTATTGAAACGTAATAAATCAGATTTATTCCCTCAAATCGCGATTTGAAAGCCGATTTCGAATAATAATGTCAGAGATTTTAATAATTATTATATTAAATTCTAATTTAATAAAAACATGGCTTCACAATGGCTCAGTGGTTATAGTGCCCGGTGACATCGTTAGTCGCGAATACATTCCCGCTCGTGAAAAATTATTGTATTGTAATATTAAAATGATATTCTAATTAAAAAAAATGTTTATATAAAAACATTTTTTATCTCTAAAAATAATAAGTTTTTTCAAGTATGCATTAAAAATATGCAACAGTTTTATGTAATGTATTCTGTGTCATATCTTTGTAAATACCCTATTTGCAACGAAAGACCCGCTCCAAACATAAGATTTCCTTCTGGCTTTATCCGTACTTTAAGACTGTATTAATTTACAAGCGGAGCGATTTAAAAAACAGCATTATAATTTTGTTTCTTATTTAACTTATTTACTACCTGATTGTTCTATGCGTAACTTGATTTATAGAAGACGAAAATTCATTCCAGTTGATTGTTCAAATGTAGCAGTCTTCATATGACGTATTAAAAACCGCTTCAGCGTAAGGAATCGCAACGCCTGTATAAAAGTTGCGGGCGTATTTTATTTGACTTTACAGACTCCAGCGTACAAATGTTTCATAAATCTGCCGGATCAAGACTCCGTGAAATTGTTTTGTTACAAAACAACCTCTATTGTTTTACTGCAAAGTTATTGTTATTTTAATACATTTTATATTATCTTGCACAAACATTGTTGGTATATTTTCGAAAAACTTCTCTGGGTTTATTAGTTAGAGCCTTATATAGAGAGGAAATTAAATTTGATAAAATACTAATATACATGAATGCCTCAACCTCACCTTAACTTACCTTTTTGATGTTTAGAGAAAGTACTTATCTTTTAAATCTGTACTTATCTTTTAATAAAGATATATCATTCATAATTCTATCATTTTTTTTTACAAAATACAAATAAGAATAAAAACCAACACTTTAGCTGTAGGCAATTGATTGCAGCTTGAGAACAGACTAGTACCATTGGATCACAGAAAATTGGCGTAAAGTAGCAATTATTATAGCCATTTCGGAATAAGAGAGCCGGTAGCTTAATCTGTAATCCAAATGATATTGGAGATTCATTTAAGCTGTATAGGAAAGTATGAATTTATTATAATACATGCAAAAGGTTGTGTATAAAGATTGTTTTTTCGATATAAAAAAATTGTATTGATAAAAATTTTGGAATAAAACGGAAACATTTTGATTCAATTACAGCAGAACTTAATCAAATGTATAGGATAAAAGTACTTAATGTTTTATATATATTTTAAGGGATTAATTTTACCATTAAAAAAAAAAACAAAATACGTCAAAGAAGACATGTTGACAGTAACTTAAATACATTTACATATTTACATATGACGATAAAGAAAAGTATATCTTAATTTATCAATTGTTTAACGAAACAAACAAGTCGGTCGCAAACAAAAGCGCAAATTAAATTACATTCATTGTTTGAAATCTATTTGAAAATATAATTACAAACTTACATTTAATGTATGAATAAATTGTTATTTGATTTTAGACTCTATGAGACATGTATAAGGTTTATTCGGCTACAAATATTTATAATATTTGCAAAGTGAGTTTATTCAGATGTGGTTTTATTCTCATTGTCATTATAATGGTATAAATACCGCCATTATTTGTGGTACAATGTGTATAGTTTATACCGTTTGGTCTTTTAATGACCAGCACAATGTTGCCTATCGTATTGGCTATTCTGTTCGCGCAGGTGAGTTTTTTTTATTTATTTTCAAATGTGATTGATTAATTAGCTTTATGTTAACCTTTTATATATATTAGATATAATTTTTATCTTCTTTCTTTGTTACTGCTACAATATAATGTTATTTTTAATTAACGCATTTTAGCATTTATATAATGTCACTAAAAGTAGTGTAAGTTAGTCATTATATAAATGCTAAAATATATACAATATTTAAAAATATTTTTATATCCTTTCGATATATATATTTCTATATCCTTTTTCAAATTTCTGGTTATCGTATATTCTAATATACTGTCAGATAACAGCTTTTTCCATTACGATATGATAACAAGTGCGTATGGTTCTGACAAATCGCTCAATATTTAGGTGTTCCCAGATTGGTATGTAAATATCTCTCCGATAATTTTACCATATTTTTATTGAGAGGATTGCATTCATATTATGGTCTCATTTTTTTTAACTATTCGGTAATGAATTCGTCCCTATCATTAATATATATTTTTTTATTAGAAGTTTAAATATAATTTTCCATGTCCCTCACTATGGAAATGAAAACCCTTATCCCTCTATATCTTTTAGAGATGATCATCTCATAATACCTTTTTAGCAAGTTGTATTTGAAATCCTTATGCAAAATTTATGACTATGTAATATCTGTGATAGTGTCTATAATTAGAAATTTAAGTCCTAGTAATAATAGTTAAGGTCGCTTTTTCTCTGTTTAAAAAGTTCAATAATGTTGAATTCTTGAAATAGATATTCCGAAATCGATGTTTTAAAATCACTATAATGTACATATTTTTATATTTCATTAATTTTATTTATACTTGTATCAATATTTCCATTTAATATTTAATTTTTCTGCAATATTGATAAAATATTTTTCGCATAACGGTGTATAAAATACTTTTTGAAACATAATTTAATTACAGTCGTTAAATGTTAAAGTGAAAGGGGAATTTGCATCGCTCCCATCAATCGTTACATGCCTTTGACATTTCGTAATACGTTTACCACCAAATTGCATTTCAAAATCCCCAGAACAGCATGAAAACTGTTTGAACGTCAGACGCAATCCACACGGGAGTACGGCTCCGACTGTCAGCGTCCCCTGTTAGGAATAGTTCAGATTGGTTATCCCTTTGCAATCTTGTTTGTTCCGTTTCTAGTTTTCAAATTACAAATCAAAATATAAAATATAAAATCATTTTATATGTTTATATATTTTTTATTATCATCTCTTAATTATTTGTGGTTTATTTTTAAAATATGCATATATTACTTGATTTAAATGCGAAAGAAAATAATAAAAAAATGTTAGGAATTAAAATCTAACATATATTTAAGTACTATTGTTATGTAATAATTTTTTGTGGCAGTATTTTTTTTAATAGATTTTGGGCTTGTAAATAAAAAAAATATAATGACACATTTTTGTCAAACATAATAAATACTCAGATAATATAATCGTGAACTACTTAAATCTTTATAATATGTTCGTTTCTTGTAATATAACTCAACAAAAGCGTACATAAGTCAAAGACTTTAAAACTATAATTGAAGATAAGGCCGGTAGGAAGTTGATCTCACATTATCCCGCCCGTGACAGACGAAACAAATGGAATCATAAAAGTGAAGGAAATAGAATACGTGAAGCACATTAATGTGTTTTAGTGTTCCACCTCATTGTATATTCTGTGAGGGTAGGAATAACTAATTTTTAAAAAGACCCGAGTATTATCATTATTTTAGGCAAAACTTTAAACGTAATGCACAATCCTTTTACAAATATATAGTCATAATATAAAAAATCTAAATTACTTTGATCATATTGTTTAATATTAAAGTTGGTTCATTGCTAAACCAGAAGGTAGAATAATTGAGTCATATTTATGTTTATATAATAACAATATATCTTGGTTTAGTGCCAAAATATAAAATGACTAAATTTGGACTTAATATTTAGGGTTAATAATATGGTTAAATTTTAACTTGTTAGTGGTGATACGATGTAGCTGTTTTTTAATAGTGGGGAGTGCGATAACTATAACGATTTGTCTAAATTCTATTTCGAAAATGTCATCTGTGTCATCCCTTATTGAACGCTATGATCAAACTTTATCTACTTACTTCTGCTAAGGCAGTGACTTTCACTACTCGAGGGTTCTAAATCCTACTGTAATGGACGTATAAGACAATTTGTTTTTCATAATGCTGATTGCTCATATCACGCTTGTAATATTCGACTAATCTAATAAATTATTATATTCTCTTAAGAATATTATGTGGAAGATTATTTCACGCACGCCCGACTGCTTCTTGGCCTAAGATAACGGAGTGCATTTATACCAACTCGTCATCATCATTATTCATTGCTACCTCCTTGAGAGAAAGTTATAAATGGTGTCTTTTATATATCCAAATGCATTCATCTTTTTTGAAACCACCCTTTAAAACCCTCCCCATAAATGTTGAATATTTTTATGTCCCAAATTTTAAAAAATCCCTATTATATAATATGTACCTACAAGACTAGGTATATATTAACGGAATCAAAATACGATAGCGATCAGTATTCATTTTTATATATTCTATACTTACTATATATAGATTCATTACTTTATGTATAGTATGAATTTTATTATTTGTCGTGTTTTAATAGATAACATACTTTCATTTCATTACAACTATTTAGATACACTTAACTTCAACCATTTTATGATTCGCCATTTCGTTTCATCCATTCTACGTGACATGGGCACGATATTAAAACGTGCATGACTTTGTATGTATGAAAGCCATCTAAAAATAAAAATTATCTTTTACCTTTTAACGTAAAACGTTGAAATATATGCAATAGTTATTTTAACAATTTGTATATTTCCAGAGCGCTTTCGCCCTCCCAACAGCACTTGTTAACTTCGTTGATATCAACGAAGCAAAACCTGTAATAGACAATGGCCAACTAATAAACAGGTAAAGAAATATCAAAATATAGTTTGTAACTTGATGTATATATATTGTAATTTGAAAGGGGTTAGCGATGTATGTACATTTAACATGGTTTTTATATACATACATACGTTACATCTTACATTGTATTTGATATTTTTCTGTAGAACAATATATGTATAAAGAATCTTTAAAAGCAGGTTAAGCTATTTATTATTATCATTATCATTATCAAAATTACTTACGATCGTTAACCTGGATCAAATGGTATTACCGCAAAATTCTGTTATAATAATAAAATGAACGAAACACTGAGAACCAAATTATGGTTTTATAATTTTATTTTGTAAAAATATATGATTTTATAATAATTTAATTATATATTTTAATTTTTATTTCAAAATGTCTGTAAGGAATAAGGTACCTAAGAGAACTTTATCTTTTGAGTTGAAATTTCGCAGAACGTTGTTAAATTCAATTTAAATTTCAAAGCTAAACTAAATAGCAAAGTGGTACTAAACTAGCTTTTGCGCAATGCTAATAAACGACCAAAATCGATAGCAAAAGTGGACGTTCGGGATCCTGAAATCTCTATTTGACCGACAAATAAACTTACCTCACTAAAACTACATTTCACCCTTTTAGGGCTGTTACCGACGGAGCCTTCGGTTGGGTCGATAGTGCCGACACTCCCCTCTACGCTCAGATGGTGATCCAAAGCATCCATGACCAAGCCAGCAGCGGAGACACCGCTTCTCAGGCCTCTGCTCTCATCCTTACCATCAACGCTATTGCAGAACTCGCTACCGGTGTTCCTGGGGACTCTTGCGAGTCTGCTGCTGTAAGTTTTTTTACTTTTTAGGTACTCCGGTATTTATAAAATTGAAGTTCATGGCTGTACATAACTTTGTTCATATGAAAGTAGTATAAGGTACATGATATGAATTCTTTTGGAAAATTAATTACTATAACTGAAATGTTTATGTATTTATATTGATATGAAAGTTAATTAGAACCTTTAAAATAATATCGCAGCTCATCAACGCCTACTCCTACGCTGTGGGTACCGGCAACAGCGCTGGCCTTCGCTCAGCACTTGTCAATTTCGTCCAACGCATCAACGCCAACATCGACACCATCGTCCGACTTGTCAACAATCCTGAATCTGTCCGATACTCAGTATGTATTATAATTTATCTTGATATTTTCTTGAGATTGATGAACGAACCCACAGTTTGCTGACGGTAAATGGTATCAGACTTATAAAAATGGAATAGGACAAATAGTATCTTTACGGTGCTATTCATCAATATGCAAGGTGTGTAGTATCCTCTACTCACATGAAGGCATGGAAGAAGGGAAGGAGTTTAGACATCCAAAAATGTCACTAAACGGCGCCATAATGGCTCCTTCACTAGCTAAGACTCTTAGTCAAATTACTACAGTTCTAACCCAGAAAGTATTTCACGTCAATTTAGAACCCAGGCACATTTTAAAATTATGTTTTAGATTTCGTGTCGTTAAAATTTTGTCGATAAAGATTTATAATGGATAAAATTTTTAAGTCATAACTCTCATCCATCATAATAAGTTAAAATCCTGTCCTGAATATCCGTGAATTGCATTCTCTAGTGGCTTCCCATTAATCACAGAATATAGCATTGTCTAACTGAACATGAATTTAACTATTATTGATATTGATGATAATATTTTCATTTTAATTTTTGTTTTTCTACTTCTATCCACTATTAGAGTGGATAGAAGTAGAAAAACAAAAATTATTTCTTTCTATTTTAAGTAAAACTTTCTATTTTAGGTTTTGTTCATATAAAAAGAAAAAAACAAAAATCTGATTTATTGTCTATAAAACTGTCTATACATTTTTTTGTACTCATAGTCTGGTCCACGAGGCAACTGCATCGGTGGAGGCAGAGGCTACCAATTCGAAGAAGCTTGGGACGACATCCTTAACACCGCCAATCCATACCAAATTGGGTTAGTTGGATGTTAAATAAAATTACATAGATGATAATTGAAATATAAAGTTTGTAATAAATATTTATATTTGTTTAAACATTGTATGGTACCAAATATTAAATGATGACTGATTCAATATTGACACAGGCTATAAACGTTTAATATTAATTCTCAGACTTCTCAACGAAGAGTACTGTGCCGCTAAGCGCATGTACCACGCCTCCAACATCCGTAGCAACAACCTCGGTGCCACCGTCACTGCTTCTCTCACACGACATGTGTCACAAGTGGCTCAAAAGGCCATTGGACCTATCGCTCAAGTAAGTGCTTAACTTGTTGGTCTACTTACTGTTGGGTGCCTGATGATTCAAAGTTTTTGGATTCGATTCCTACACTAATTTTATTGTGTGATCCATTCATTGTAAAGACTTATTAAGGTCTGTACAAGACTCTCAAGAGGACTTTAGGTAATAAGTTTTAATTATAAAAATACCTTTGCAGTTCTTGAGAGTGGTAGCTGCTGGAGGTAACCCAAGCGCAGCAGCTGTAAGCGCCAAGTCAGCGATCACCAACGCCCTCAGCAGCGTTCAATACTGATAACCTTAAAAACACATAACATATCGTATCATATATATTGATATAAACATTTCAAAAATACAAAACGGGATCATATCTATATATTCAATATATATTACCTACTACTGAGCTTCGGATATAGTTATTTATTATTATGTAAATATAAGTTCTAAACAACGACCTGGCTTTTTATTTTGGGTACCAGTGATTTAAAACTTAATAAAGATGTAACCAGTAATTCAAAAAGGTTTTTTATTTTTATAGTTTTATAAAGTTATTCTAGTGTTATATATCTGGAATTAAAAATAATTACATGTCGATAATCTAATTAACTAACATAAAAGTCGCTCGAACGAGGATTAAAACTTAACTAAAACATTAAATCTAAACTGTACACGGTAAAATTATACGCTTCGTCGGTTTTTAATCCTGTTAAGATCAGTTTGGAACTTGAGGAAACTAGTTATAAGAACAGAGAGTAGTTTTATACAGTAGCATCATAAAACGAGAAATTCAGCGAAGAAATAATTAAAGTTCGATACAAAGTGATCTTGTATACACTCAATATTTTGAGTTATGTTTATTGAGTTTTGAGCAGATTTAAAGGGTTGATCGGTTTACAACTAATTTAACGAAGGCTTTGGTAGAGCTTTGATGTTTTTGTAGTAATGTAAATATTAAAACATGTTACATGTTTGTTACATGTTTTTGTAAATATACAGAACCAAAATAAATATATTATTATAAGTAAACGCGGACTCTTTATTGCTATAGCATAAAGTTTTATTTAAATTTTAAAGCATGCATTAATAGTTTTAATATTATACATATGTTGTGTTTTTTTATTTTTTATTTTTTATTTTTTATTTATTTTTTATTTATTTACCATAGACTTGTAGTCCATGCCATTTTTAATTTGTTTTATAATTATTATTTTGATTTCTTTTTTTTTTTGAGATTTTTGCCTGTGTATTCAGGCACAGCATATGTTGTGTTATAGACATATTCTAGCATATTCCCTGCCGCTTCACTGGGCACACTATTAATTTGGATGTGAATTTAGGTTGCTATACCTATGTCATATTATCCGTTGTCATCGTAACTATTGCTATGGTAACCGTTGTTATAGTGGCTCTTGTCCCCCGCGTGAAGTTTATAGGTCCTACAGGTTTAAAACATGGCGAAATGCAAAAAAGTTGAATCCGTTGGGATAGGAATTCTGTAAATGCGTTATTAGGTCTTAATATATAGATTAACAATTTGTATGACAGTTAGAATGTTCTAAATAATGTATACTATAAGTTAACTTATATTGTTATTAGTGTTATATCTACAATTTAGTATCCAATGACGTTGTTTATACCTACTGACAGTGACTTTACCTTCTCCCACTCAACTAAATTCAAAAATAATTTTTACATTAGTACCAAACCTATAATTATAAGAAATATACTATCGTCTATACTATGTAAATCTATTGTGTCTGTCTGTTAATTTGATTTTTTTTAACAATGGTCTTGTGATGACTCGAATTCCACATTTTTTTTATTTTGTCTGCTTGTCTGTGTTCTTTATACTGAGTGATCTAGATAAAACTATGAACTGAGCAAATGAGATGATGTAAGCCTTAAACTATATACGAGATTGGAAAATACAATAGTATTCTGTAAAAATAATTTTGAAATCAGTTACTCTGTGTTATGTCGTGTGTGATTATAGACTATGTTTTAATCTATAGTTTAGAAATATTAATCACGTGAATTAATATCACTTTCCTAAAAATATTTAATATATATATTGGCGTCATTATTATTTTATAGTAACAGCTTCCATTTACTAGATATAATATGAAAATGTTTTACTATTATTTCATCTTGAATAATCGAATATAAACCAAATTTAATTCAAAATAAATCAGGATGTGCAATGCATTAATTTCATTACAATGCATTACTTAAGTAAGTATACGGATTCAGATTACGACAAAATTTACATTGTTTACAATCGTTCGTTACCTAAAACGACTGATCCTTGATTAATTTTCTTAGAATATCAATAAGATATTGGATAGATATCGCATCATATCGTATGGTATTGTGCCGTATCGTGTCGTATCGTGTCGTATCGTGTCGTGTCGTATTGTATCACACATACTAAATAATGGTCGTCAATAAATCATACAAGAAATATTAAAGTTACCTCGATTTCAAATCCCTAAGGCACAGAATACAGGTGTGTGACTCAAAATAAAATATAACAAATGGAAATCCATAGCATTCTGAAAACAGCATCGGAAGTAATTTATTTTCTTTTCATCCGAATAAGATTCCAAAATATATATAGTGTATTATACTCTATGATTTTATTTAATAATCTATAATACATTTACAAGAATGATTACAGTCAGTCGACACAATTTAATGTCCTACTAACCAGTGTCCATTAACCGGCTCCAGCCAATTAAAGTGACTAAATAGAGGATGGACCAATCCACTTTGCACTAACTTTTTTTGGTGTAGAGACCAATCGTACAGATTTAAAGCTAATGTACAGCTTTCAAGTAATGAAAAAGTTTTGTATTGGATCTAAATAATTGCAATATAAGATTAATGATTTGATAAAGTTACTTTAAATTTCAGATAAAAATGACAGATACAAATTATGAAAGTTTAACGAAATTTAGGTATAGTTAAAAGGGATTTTAACTTATAATTTCTTAATTATTACATTAAAAAAACAGAACAAAAATGTATTTTATTTTCTCTGGACTCTTCCTTCCCTGTTCTTTAAAAATAAATCGTATGGAAGATTTTTGTGTTTGCAGATATAATACTGTGAGGGACTCTACCCATCTCTTAAATGTATTGTCACGATCAGACGTGTGCTCGTTTATTATTATTATTTCTGTTACAGTAATGTAAAATACAATGGTATGAGAGATAGCTGGAGATAAGGCTGTCTTTCGAGGTAGAACATACTCTATATTGTGCTATGTTCTGCCTCGAGACAGATCTGTTTATTTCTTATATTATGTGTATTGTCTTAAAATGTGGTTTTGATATTTGTGCCATTTGAATTGTATTTTTTGTAGCACTGAGCTTATATTACATTATCTTATATTTTCTTGTCATATTAACATAACGTATAGGCTTCAGAAAAATATTTTAAATATAGTTTGTATTTACAAAAAAACACAAAATTTATATTTTGCTTACATATACATTCATATGTTTTATTTAATTACTTATTAATTTATTATTTATTTTCTTAACCTTAATATTTTGTAATTATTTGTAAAGTTTAAACCACTTGAGTGTAAATGTTGCTTTCGTAAGTTGCTCGTTCTCTCGGAACAAGCGGAGTTTTTTCACAAAGGGCGGATACCTAATAAATTTAATAATAAACTACTCAGTGTTTGTCACAAAATCAATGTGGTGATATGAAGCCAAACAAATAAATCTAATTTTCACAATAAAGCCTTTGTATGAAACAAGAAAATTTGTGATAAGATTTTTAATATAACTTACTTAATTTATTATCTGCACAAAGGCATAGATCTAAATAAAATTTTGTAGAAAAAGTCCAATAAAAAAAAGTATTTTTTATTTTTTAATTTATAAACCCAGTCACAGAAAACGAAGCTTTTATTTAATGAAACAAGAAAGTTAAATTCGAAAACAAAGAATACGAGTAGTCCTTTCTTGAAACAAAGTCACTTTTAGACTGTTAAAAGCTCAGGAGCATAAGAACTGTAAAAACTAAAGTGTTGCTACTTTTAAAACCATTGCTCTAGTGTTACGGGAGTTAAATCCTCTGAAATAGTTTTTAATTAAGGGCTTGTTTAACTATGAATGTTTACTGACATAGCCCGTTTCATGTCCGCCTTGTTATTACTAATATTATATTATAGTTTATATTATGTATAAATATAAATATTCATTATACTTATATGAATGCAGGAAAATAGTCTATAATGTAGCACCTAATAAAATATAATATAATAAAATATTTAGACGTTCAAAAGGATTAAATCAACACTCGATTAAATTATCTTAGGGCCTTCCATCACCGATCAAAATATGTATAATTTGAAAAAATAATTACCAGTATATATCTCTATAAATAAAATGATTTAAATTTATTTTTGAAGGTACTTTCTGTTTAAGTTAAAATTTGAAAATTTGGCAAATTTATTTTTAAATTTTTACTTTATGATAACTAACTTTGAGCTCTTCCACATACTAAATATACTGTATGCTAACATTGTTATTTTATTTTTGGCAGTAATTTTGTAGCTTTACGGAGTGAAAATTAAATATGTATAAGTAACGTGTACTGTTAAGTATACTTTGTTTATAAATTCACCCGTTTTCGAAGAATATAACAAAAGAATGTGCTTAGACCACACCACTAACGTAAAACTTCTTTAGTTCAGTCTATATATATATATATATATATATATATATATATATATATATATATATATATCTACCATTCAACCATCTACTAATTCTCTACAAATATTAATATTCAAGCATGCGTGAAGAAGTTTTACTGTAATATTCAAGATTTAATCTTTCTCGTAACCCTAGCAAACTCTGACTGAGATATATATATATTTCATGCACTGGCTATGAGAAGATGAGAGAAAGAAATTGTTGGCGCTTACAGCTTTCTCTTGCTCCTACGGTGTGATATAGATAATAAGCCTGCACTGTCCCTTAGATATAATTAGAATTTGAAATGTAAAATAACTCTCTCTCTTTCTACCTTCAGTAACTTATATCTCCCTCTCAACTTCCGTTCGCTTCGTCCGATCACACATTTCGTAACGCTTTCGTTACATTTTTCTCAATTTACTCCCCAAGTCTAGCGTGCAGAAAAAAGTTTTAATTCAACAATATGTATAGCGGCTTTCACGTATAAATTAGAATTGTACAAAATATATTTCTAAAGTAGTAATATTACCAAGTTATTATTTTAATTTAAATAGATTGAATATTACAGTTTATTTACATAGAATGTAACTGAACTGCAACAGTTGTGCAACAATTGTTGAATCTAATTTAAATTTACTTACGACGAGAAAACAGAACGCCACATTACGCTTACACATTACAATCCATCTTTTATTTAGGTGTAGACTGTGAATTTAAAATTGTTATTTCGTGCAGTTGTATTAAGGTTTGCTACTAAAACCTTATGTTAGTCATTTCATTGATTAATAGAGTAATAAATATTACTGTTGGATCGTAATAAAAAAATTAAGATTCTTTTAAACATATTTGGGAAAACTCAATAAATTCTGATTGTTTGCCGTGAAGTGAAGAGACAATGTTATGTTTCAAAAATATACATGTGACAAAAATATATGTAATTACAATAATTTTAACAGAGATAAATGCTAGTAGTTAGAAAGACAACGCGCGAGAATCTTTAATTTTGTAATAAGTAAAAAGCAATATCCGAAATACAAACACAACAACAACAAACGAATCTTAAATTTTTTTTTACCTTTTTTGTCATTTTAAAACTATTTTAATTAATTATCACATAAAGTGAAACAAGAAATGGTCGATACTAATTATTGAACACCAAAATAGGTTACTAATGGACACCTCAAAAATGCTGGAGTGAATATTTACAGTTATACATCTCTACAGTGTAGAGTGAAATTTAAATCAAAGAGCGAATAAAGGAACGCGACGGAGTTTTAAAAAACCGCGTAATAAAATAAAAATAATCTTACAATTAGTAGCCTTGTTCGCTGTTTTGAATTTGAATTTTTAATTTTAAGTATATCCTGAAAACTGTGTACGCTTCATAATTATTAATAAAATTAAAAACATTAAAATTTCATTATAGATATATTAATAATAATAATTTATTAGCCATCGGCTGCGCTGGTGATTTGACAATAGGCAAAATAATACTTTTTATGAACGAACTCTTTGAATTATTTTTATTTATGTATGTCCTATATATTTAGGTTTACAAAAAAATATAACAATATTGTCAATACACATATATATTAATAAATTATTAAGAATGTTATATGAAACTTCGTCATATTTGTCAACAAAACCGGATTGTTAAGTTCATAAGTTCAGAACTATTTTAAACCTCCACACATCATATCATACCTGATGGATTTCTATGCATTCTAAAACATACATTTTTTTGTTTCTAATAGCGATGAAATATAACTACTATAGATTGCTCTATCTTCTTGAATTAAGGATCCTTATATAAACTATCAACCCGTATTCCAAAAAGAAGTGTTAAAATTGGTAAAAAACGTTTCTATTTCATCACCAACTTTTTAAAATACAGTTCTGTCTCTCCTAACTAATTAATAATATAATGTCTTCTTAAGTAACTGTTATCAATTTCAATAAAAAAAACCTCAATTCTAGATCAGATAAAGATTTAAGATATATCAAATATTAATAAATATTATGTTACAAATTATGTTTTTACATTCTGTATTGACCAGAATAAATATATTTTTTCATAAAATCGTTAAAAAATTATTATGCATGTATATAAAACAACTATTCTTTTGTATTCTATAACATGATATTCTGTTTGATATTGAGAGAGGCAAAGGTTGTTATTAAATATTAATATTCAGTTAACAAAGTCTATAGGATGTACTTTTTTATAATGATAATGGACGAAGTAGCAGATGGACAACCTGATTTAAAATTCTTACAGTAAAAATATTGCTAATTGGAGGAGTTAAAAATGTGTCACCCTTGAGAGTGAAGAAAAGATAGCAGAGTAGAATACAGAAGGAAAGGGAAGGTTAGTAATGAATAATAATAAACTAGTAGAAACACAATAACACACAATATTATAAAGTGTCAGTGGAATTGGATATTAAGTTTAAAGATTTTTCCTAATCTCAGCGTACGGATTACAGTTACTTAACTCTGAATAAAATGTGAAGAACATTTAACTCTAGAATCCTTAAAAACTTATCAATGAAAATATTATTTCAGTCAGTTATAAAAGATACTCAATTAGCATATTCATTTGACAACTGCAATTGGAAAGGCATATATAAAATGTGCAATAATAAGAATGAGAACGTGCAATATGATTCTATTGCTAAGACATTCATATTTTTTTAATGTTTGGGAATATATTTATATAAATATAAAAGATACTAAACTTGTTGAAATAGGTATTATATGAATAACCTACAACTACATTTTAACTATATTCGTGATTCCGGATGTTAAACCTATATACCGTGGCTGCTTATTCTAAAACCAGTTGCATTAATTCGTAGTCCTCTTGTATTTTACCTTCTTTTTATCATTCAAACTTATTACTGTTCATAAAATGATAGAATTATCTTTATCTTTTGAAATTGATATGATATAACTATTTTTTAATGTTGTTTAGTTTTATATAAGGAGTCTGTTTTTGTTTATTCACTTTACCTTTTACCTAAGGTTTAGTTTTAATACAATTATTAATATAAAATGAAATAAATATCAATATCTTACCTATTGAAGGTCTAGCGATGGCAATCGGAAATTTCGCATCATAATTCGCTATCAGCTGTTCGGTGAGGCACTTTGTGTACCCGTATGTGTTCGTAAATGGTTTAATTAACCTGAAATGTATACATGATGTGAATTTCATGTAATGATGTTAAAATTACCTTTTCTCTCTTCTTCTCTCTTCTCTCTTATACCTTTTAATTAGCGTAATAAATGCTTAGATAATGTATGTCTATACATTAATTTTGCGAATATGTTAAATCATAAAGATTACTTTATTAATTTTTCTGAATTATATTTTGAATTTCAACTGCATCTTGGTGACATCACAGTTGATGTAAATCTGGTGTTTCTATAATTTAGCTACATTTTTCTATATTTTGTTTGTAAAATAAATCGTAATTTCTCTTTAGGTTCTCTCCAACACTTATTTACTTTATTACAATTATAAATTACGTATTAGGTTTCTTCTAACGCTATGAAGATGTAGCTTACTACTGTCGCTACTTACTATGTCTACTTTATGAGATTACATCGGATAAACCTTCAAAACGATTCAGATCCGTCCTATCAAACATTAACGTTTCTAAAATATAAATGTCATGTTAATATTTTATTTGATTGGATTGATTTTTCCAAAAATATATTGCCGTTTCGAATATAAGATTTCAATTTTCCATGGTATGCATTAAGAATAGTATTTTTACAAACTATTGATGACAGTTTGTTAAAAACATAGGCCTATTCACTCTTGTAAACACACCAGCAATGTGGTTTTAAATAAAATTTAACAATTTACAGCATTACAAGTTTTATGTTCTCCCATTTTTCAATGTTCTATTTATTTTACCGAATATAAAAGTTTGTTTTTTTTGAGATATACAAAAAAAAATGTTATTTTCATAAGTAGCTACTTTTACAAGGTATTGTCGTCTACAAAAATACGCTAAGGATAATTTACACATTTAAGTCATTAATTAGTATAGCAAATAACATTGGACCTAGCATACTCCCTTGTATGACACCTATTACAAACTTCGATAATTGAAATGCTATTCTTTTTTTTTGTTATTTATTCTAATTATTGTCAATATTTGGATTTAATTATTAAGATATGATTGAATTACATTTATGATATTTATCTAATGTAATTGTTGTAACCAGATTTACAATATCAATAACCTATTTAGTTTTACTTAGATCAAAAAGGTAGTAGAGCAAGTGTGAAATCCAAGGTATAAATATATCTTGTAATATCTAATAATGTGTTAACGGATGTGTTGTTTGGAACCTTGACTTAATATAAAAATGAGTTATTAACGATCCAGTGACAACCGATCATTTGTGTGTTATTAAAATGAATAATCATAATTTTTTTTTACTTTGGCGATGCTTATTTTCGTTTTATTATATTTATTTATACGATATCATAATATATATTTAACTATAATAATTCAAAATTGCAAATATAAGCATATATAATGTGAATCCTAAAAGACTGTCGATTTAAAATTGCAGAATTTTTTTTTAGTACTATCTCGAAACTAGCCCCGTTCCTGAACAAAGATAGGACATCAAATAAGGAACTACTTAAGGTGCCTAGAAAGACTTACAATAGCCCCTGTAAATAATATACGTATTAGCGCTTCAGTGTAAATCCAAAATGACGATGTGGCGAATAAAGAATATTAATTGAAATATTTGCCAGTTGCAATATATCAGTTAGAAGTTTCACTCTACATAACATATGACTCTTCAATATTTTTGTTAACTTATTAAAGCTGTATATTACGTATATTTAATATTATAAATGTAACATTGAAGATTATTTTAAAACTTAATTAAATATTATTCCAATAATGTAGAAAATTATGAAATTTTTTAAAAGGTAGTTAAGAAGCTCAGGGTTAAGTTCTCAGCAAAATCCTTTTTTATCAAAAACTTACAAAATGTATTATGAAAACTGTCTGTCTGATTGTAATCTTAAGTAGTTGGTATCCTACGTGACATCCTGTATTTACAGTAAATTTATTTTACTAAAATGTATACCATATAATAGATGTTTGTGCATGGACACATAATACATATAATTTCGTATTTACAATTTTAATATGTATATATATGAAAGAATAAGTAATTACCGGTTAAATTACTCACATAATTTTAAGTTGTAATTAAAGACTAGCAATTAAGAGTTAGTGTAATGTTTCATTGTGTTATGAATTAATATATCTGCCGTATTTTGGCAACGCTTAATGATACTGAATACAGCACGCTCAGACAATACATTGTGTTGTTGGATCTGGAACCAAGTTCTGGTACAGATATGTTATTGTTTTTGTTAAGAAATTTGTAGCATTGTTTGTAAATTTACTATAGAAACTAATCAAAATAAAATAATCATAGAGAGAAGTAAATTAGTGTTATAATAGTTACAGGTGTAAATTTTTCAAAACCTGCCGTTATCTCTCTCTGTCTCTCTCTCTCTGTCGCTCTCTGTCTCTCTCTGTCTCTCTTTATATATAACCAAAAAGCCAAATAAAAAACTTCCTATAAATTTTTATGAAAGGTTTAATCTCTCTAAGGTAAAAAAGTATTAAAATATCTTATAATCTTGCAATAGTTTTTTAACTATCCAATGTCCTTAAGGACTGAGTGTGAAGAGATGAGTGAGTGAGTGTTTGTATTTGTCTCTTCTATTTTGAAAACATTTTCTTTTTTTATGTTTTATTATTTATTAGGTTATATAATGGCCTTATTTATTAGGTTACAAATGAAAGGACTCAACTTTGTAAAGATTATGATTGTAAGATGCATTATTTGAACTTTAATTTCTATGCTCAGTTTTTAAATAATATTCAGAACTCTTTAGGATAGTAGTATAAGAATAACATAATCTACAATACATACTTTATATAAAAAAAAGGCAGTTTTCCTTTTCCTTTATTTCAATATTTATTGTATTAGGGTTCTTTTTCTTTTATCGCTAGACGGTTAATATCCTTGGGTCCGTACTCGTATTTATTAAATCACTTGTTCAGTAAAAGATATATATGACTGTAGTTTCTGAATATATATTGTAAAATATTATAGAGATACATTACCTTATATACCCAATAAATACGTAAAATGAATTCGACTAATATTTTTTATATTTAATGTTAATACTATCTTTGTATAAATGTATTATTTAATTTAATAATCTATTTCGATTTCACATTTTTTAAATATTTTTAAAAGAGCTGCTTCTTTTTAATTTTAAATTTTTAGTCCCTTTTCACTGCTCGATATTTTGTAAGGGTTATAAAGGCGAGGTTAATATTAAAAAATAAAGACCTAAACAAAACTAATTAAGCACGATACAAGTTGCTTTTCGAATCAACCTCAACTCAATTGCTACACAATACTTTTGAATTTTTTAGTTGCAGTTTTAAAAAGTATCTATAAAATTATCTGTGAATTCAATGTTATATCAGGAACTCAAAGAGCAAAGATAACACGGAAGTCAACACAGTAGTTTATTATATGTGATTGTTCCGTAAGTATGTTGCAACTATTTGCTGACAACATAAAAATATATAGTTTTGTAAAATTTTAAGTTACGAACGAAAAATATATAAAGAAGGAAAGGAAAGCAGAAACAGCTAGTATATAATATTTGATAAAAGCACGAATTCTTTTATCCCTGACAGCTTTGAGATCGAATATCGTGTGTGGCTCGCTCGATGTCATGTGTCGCGCTATCAGAGTTTACCATTTACTATGGTACTGTTACATTTGTTATACATAACACTTCAGTTTAGAATTTATTAAATTATTACTAACAGTTACATGTAATTACTTATATATTATTAATATTGTAAAATGAATATTATTGACATTCAAAATTTAGTCTGAAGAAAAAGAAAAATAAAAAATAATACTGCCTTTAATTTAATTAAGCGTTTATTTGATACAGACACGTCATCTGTGAAATGATAGTCAAGGATTTCAAAATCTATCAGGTGTACTAACTACTATAATAAATATTTAAAAAAAATCCTGTCAAAAACTGACAATGGAATTAGATCATAAATCTTAAATAAAGTACAAGTAAAATAAATCCATCGTGTTGTGAAAAGGTGACGTTAAATTTCATGTCCTTGAGATGATTTTAGTACCTTTCAGGAGTTCCCTGACTATCTCTATATACCTGATTTAAAGTTCGTGAAGTCGATTACTACACTGATATTTTTTATGTTATTATTTGAGTCTATACAAGATTTTCAAGAGTTAATCTCGATAAGTTTTACAAAACGGGATAATCTATATATATAAACTATAGTAATATTGCCTCCGTGACATAGAGGTTTATAAGCTATTCCACTACTTATGACAAAATATTTTCATATTATAGTCTTTAATAATTGAATATGAAACAAACTTTCTTTGAAAGTTTAATAGGATATCTAACGGATAAATACTTAATGGATCTAGAAAGCTTTTGTTATAGAATCTAGAACATTACTTAAGTTAGTATATGGTTTCAGTTTACGCAAAAATTTTCTTTATATTTATGAAGGTGAATTGATTGCCTATTAGAAAGACTGCCTAATTAATTGTATTTTATTTCGGTTTATTTTTTATATTTAAATTAAAAAACATATCGAATGGTATGGTATCGTGACGTGTCGTATCGTATCGTGTCATGTCGTGTCGTGTCGTGTCGTGCCGTGTCGTTTCTCATCGTTCATTTTAGTAAACATACACTTACTGAATAAATTATAGAAGAAAAATAGTGAAGAATTACGTGGCACCGATGTTAGTTTATTTTTAAATACTCGTAACACAGAATACAAGTATCTGACTCAACATAAAATATAAAGAACGGTAAGTTTCTAAAATTGTATAATAAAGTATGCTTTAAAATGTTATCATCTATAATACATTTAAGAGTGATTAAAGTAAGTCGACACAATTTTATGTCCTACTAATTGGTTTCATCTGGCTCAAGTCAGTTAAATGGAAAATTGCCCTTTGTCCAATACACTTTGCACGAAGAACACTTAACTTTTTTGGTGAAGAGACTAATCGTACAGCTTTGAACTAAATGGAGAATAGTGAAGCAGTTTTATATTGAATCTTCATAATTTTAATATTATATTGTATGATTTTATAAAAATTACTTTAAATTTTAAATTAAATAAAAGACAAAAAATAATTTATAAAAGTTTAAAGAAATTTATTAAATTTATAGTTAAAATGAATTTTATCTTTAGAATTATTAATTTCGTAAAAATTATATTAAAGAAGCAGAATATAAATTTTCTTTATTTTCTCTTGACTCTTCTTTCGATATTTCCTTGTTCCTTAAAAAAAAGACGCATAGAAAATTTCTTAATGCAGATGTGTCACGTGTACTTATCAGCATGATAAATGTTCGCGAAGCGAAATCTTTCTCTTGGTTCTTCCTACTCCTGTTAGTAGGAGGAGGAAAGATTTCGAATCGGTAATAATAACCTTAACCACCACTACCACCACCGAGAGATGTGTGCTCGTTTATTGTTATTGTTCTAGTTACAATAATATAAAATACAATGTTACGAGTGTCAGCTGGAGATGAGGCTGACTGTACACTACATTGTGATGTGTCTTCAGAACGACCTGATTGTTTTTTATATTATATGCATTGTCTTCAGATATGGGACATTTTTTATGGAATCGTTTTCTAAAGAATTGCCCCTATAATACATTATCAATTTTTTTATTATATACATTATATTTATATTTTTTTGTAAAAACAATCAAAGGTGTATAATAGGGGGGAATTAAAACTTATATTTATGATATTTTATATATTTCGATCATAATGTACGTGGAATTGGAGTTGCGATTAAAATAAGAATTAGGATTAGAATAAGATTTTGGATTAGGATTAATGCCAGAAAAATGAACAAACGGTCAAAAAGCGATAGTTTTATGCTATTATCTTATTCTGAGCTGAAGAAACTGGAGGTCAGGCATGTGGAACAATCAATACTTTTTTTGGTCATAACTAAAGCAATATGAGAAATTTAAAAATTCAAGGATACAAAAAAATTAAAGAATACAAAAGATATAACATTTTAAGGATATAAAAGATAAAATTAGAATCTTTGAAACTTAATTAAATATATGACAAAAATAAAATTATTAAAGTTTAAGGAAATTATTTTAGTTTAAACATTGTTAATTTTGTAATAATTATATTAAAGAGGCAGAACAAAACTTTTATGTATTTTCTCTAGACTCTTCTCTCGATAATTCCACGTTCCTTAAAAATAAGACATAAAAAATAAACAAACAACCAAAGGTGTACAATAGGGGGAATTGAAATTTATATTTATGATATTTTATTTATTTCGATCAAAACGACCCATAATGTACGTGGAATTGGAGTAGCGATTAAAATAAGAATTAGGATAAGATTTTGAAATAGGATTAATGCCAGAAAAATGAACAAACGGTCAAAAAGCGATAGTTTTATACTATTATCTTATTCTGAGTTGAAGAAACTGAAGGTTAAGTATATGGCACAATCAACATTTTAATTATAAAAAAGATAAGCTTTAAGGATATAAAAGATAAATTTAGAATCTTTGAAAATCGTAATTACTATATATTATTTATATGGTAATACAATATTATAGACCTTAAATTTTTTAAATTATTTTTGTGAAAATGGTTTCTTTTCCTAAATTAAAAGATTAATATTAATAATAAAGTTGAGTTGAATTGAGAGTTAATCGTGAGTTGTTCGTTATCCCGAAGCAAACTTAAGTTATTTTCACAAAAGGCCAACTTAACCTAACTAATCTAATAAGAAACTACTCAGTGTTTGAGAATTATTTAACATTGTTACTACAAAATCAATGTGATGATAGCAAGCAAATAAAGATCACATACCAAGCTTAATATTTGTATGAAACAAAACAATTTGTGATATGTTTTTAGTGACTGCAATTACTTTATGAATATTTCTTTTACAATTAATTGATTATTTTATTAACAGAGGCATATGTTTCAATGAAATTTGGTAAAAATATCTTTTAAATTAATGAAAAAATAAGCTTAAATTCGAAAGCATAGATTAATCAGTGCTTGTTACAGTTCCAGACTGTATTAAGCTCAGGAGCATAGAAACTAAAAAGAAGTGAAAAACTAAAACGCTTTAGTGTAACGCGAGTTAAAATAGTTTTTAATTAAAGTTTTTTGGTAGTTTACTGGCATTATAGCTTATATTATATATAATACTAACTGTTTCCGGCGATTTTGTCTGCCACCCCCCTCCCTCCGAGCCACCTGCTCCAATCATAAGCCTTTATATAATCACTTAAAATTTATATATAAATATAAGATATTCATTCACATAAAACTGAACGCGTACGTTGAAAATGTTGTATTTATGTGTATGTGGACGAAATTACAGCGCCAAATGAATATTTGTAGTGGATGCATATCGCCAGCTAGTGACTACTTACGCGATATAAAAAATTATAAAGCACTGAATAAAATATAAATTATAAGTATAATTAAAATGTTTTAAATTTATTTTTGTAATTACTTTCTATTGAAATGAAAATTTAAAATCTTGCAAAACCAGATTATCTTGTATCAGGTATAACAATTTCTTCAAAAAGTTATTATTTAAACTTGAATATACTATTACAAGAGTTTTTTCCCATGAAATGTAACTAAACTGCAACAGTTGCTTAATGTAAACTAAACGTACTAACGACGAGACAACGCAATGCGACATTCCTCTTACACGTTACAATCTTTGTTTTATTTTACACCTCGACTGTGAATTAAGAACATTTATTATGTGCAATGTTTTCAGGTTAATTAAACTAGGGTTTTATATCTTGTTTTCTATTTTATATTTCTATAGTTACGTGACAAACAACTCGGAGAGCATTGTTCTGTGATATTGTTACTAAAAAAATATATTAGTTGTTTCATTTATTAATAATGTAATGCCACTGGTGGATCTTAATAAAAATATTCAGATTTGTCGTAATATATTTTGGAAAAGACATAGAAATAAATTCCGATTGTTTGCCGATAATTGCTGAAGCACTGTGGTATGTTACCTATGACACGAATATATATAATTAACAGAGATAAATACAGCAGTCAGGACAAAATGTAACTTTTGATTTTGTAATAAAATTAAAGCAATATCTAAAATAAATTATTTTATAGTTTATTAAAGTATTATAAAAAATTGATAAACGTATATTCATTGGAGGTGAGGAGCTGTAATGTGTATAATTAATTAATTAATATATTTTTCACTTTGAACCAATACCAGTGATCAGTTTCAGGATGGCTTATTTTGATACCATTCTTAACGAACTAAGGCCTTCTATAAAGACATGCACCAGCATAAACAACAACAACACGTAACAAACTCAGTATTAGTAGGGTATTTTTTTTTTGTGAACACTGTTTCACGAACGCCATTATTTAATGAGCAATTTACGAACAACTAGAATCATTCGATTCGATAACCCGATCTAATAACACAGGCACACAAAAAAAAAAAAAGTCATGAACCAGAGGGGAGACCCCATTATTCTTAGGTTTTTGGGATCACTGAAACCGAATATGACAATAAAAACTAATTTTAAATGCCAGTTTTCCCGCTAGCACCCCCTTACTACCTCTTAAGGGGTGAAAATTGAAATTTTTGTATAAAATCAAGATAGATGTCTATTTCTACGTTTTTTGGGATGCTGAAACCGAAAATGATAATTAAAAATAAATTCATGACCACTATCACCCCCTACCACCCCTTACGGGGGGTGAAAATTTAAATTTTTCTATAAAGTCAAGATAGATGTGTATTTCTACGTTTTTTGGGATGCTAGAACCGAAAATGATAACTAAAAATAAATTCATGACCACTATCACCCCCTTACCAACCCTTACAGGGGGTGAAAATTTAAATTTTTCTCTAAAATCAAGATAGATGTGTATTTCTACCTTTTTTAGGATGCTGGAACCGAAAATGATTACTAAAAATAAAATTTAAGACCTCTATCACCCATTAACACCCCTCACCAACCCTTAAGACTGAATCATGATTTTTGTCCTATTCTTCACAAGTTTTTAAACTTTTTGTTTTTTTTCTTGCTTTCTATTTAATACTACTTATACTGTTATTCACCCGGCAGTGTTGTTAAACGCTTAAAAGATGCTGAACCTAATTCTATGCCTCCGAAATAGAATTGTTACTATTTTCCTGAAAATTTAGGAGACTAAAAGATGCTGAACCTAATTCTATGCCTCCAAAATAGAAGGGACTATTTTCCTGACAATTTAGGAGACTACAGCGAGGAGAAAGATGCAAGCTTCCATCAGGATTAGAGTAGAATTAAATCATGAATATATATCAGATACTTCTGATCGATAAAGCATTTGAATTTCTAATATAAGAGCGAGAGAGAGAGAGTAACCTCAAACTAGTTTGATAAACATGTCACTTACTGTAAATCGTTAAAATTTCTTCATACATCTTGATTTTATACAAAATTGAAACCCCCCATTAGGGGTGGTTAGGGGGTGGTATTGAGTAAAAGAGGTATCAAATTCACTTTTGTTTGTCATTTTCGGTTCCAGCATCCTAAAAAACGTAGAAATACACATCTATCTTGATTTTATAGAAAAATTTAAATTTTCACCCCCTGTAAGGGGTGGTAAGGGGGTAATAGTGGTCATGAATTTATTTTTAGTTATCATTTTCGGTTCCAGCATCCCAAAAAACGTAGAAATACACATCTATCTTGACTTTATAGAAAAATTTAAATTTTCACCCCCCGTAAGGGGTGGAAGGGGGTGATAGTGGTCATGAATTTATTTTTAATTATCATTTTCAGTTTCGGCATCCCAAAAAACGTAGAAATAGACATTTATCTTGATTTTATACAAAAATTTCAATTTTCACCCCTTAAGAGGTAGTAAGGGGGTGCTAGCGGGAAAACTGGCATTTAAAATTAGTTTTTATTGTCATATTCGGTTTCAGCGATCCCAAAAACCTAAGAATACTGGGGTCTCCCCTCTGGTTCATGACTTTTTTTTTTTTTGTGTGCCTGTGTAATTGATTAACTATAAAAAAAGAACCCCATGACTAGTCAGATGACAAGTCACCGTAATTATAAAGGCATCATGAACTTACATGAACTTTTTTGTTACTTTAAACTTACGTATATTACTTATTAATAAGGTCACTAACGAAATCTTCAAAAATACTGAAGTTAATATTTTGTAGAGTCTGTTTGTACATCACAATCTTCAAACATCACAATCACAATCTTTCAAAGCACTTCATACACGGAATTTTAAATATATCCTCAAAAAACTGTATATATTTAATAAATATTCAAAGAATATTATTCATCAAAATGGTATTATAGAGGTATCAGTAATAATAATTTATTTGCCATTGCCATCGGCTTTACCCGTGCTTTAACTATAGGCAGTAAACAGCTTTTTAATAAGGAATTTTAGGATTCTTTTTATAAATGCATGTCCTATGTATTTGGGTTTGCTACAACAATATTGCTAATATGCAAAAATAATAATAAATTATTAAGAATATTACATATAACTTCGTCCTACTTATTTAAGTATTTACCTACATAACCGGAATGTTGAGTTCATAACTTCAGAACTGATGGATTTATATACAAACTTTCACCCATCATTACACCCTCAGGGATCTCTAAGCCTTCTAAAATATATCTTCCTCTATATCATCCTATAGGGATAATTTATACCAATTTCCTTTGTTCTATCTTTCAAAGGTTATATAAATAAACTTTCAACAAACTCCACCAAGTTATAGTAATACAATAGTATATAAAGCTTGAAAACTTAATGGTTACTTCTCTCCATAAACTAGGAATCAGTCAGATATAGCATACTTAAGTATAGTTTAGTGACATTGAGAAAAATAATAACATAGTAGGAAGGGGAGGGATAGTAAAAATACACATACACACTCACAATATTATAAAATGTCAGTAGAATTAATATAAAAGTTTAAGAATTTTCCCAAATCTCGGCGATCGGATTACAGTTACTTAACTCTGAATAAAATATAAGGAATGTAATTCTATAGCGTTCTGAAAATGTGTCGTGTAAAGTAAATTACATATTCAGGTGATATTTATCTTTACCGTTGAATTTAATAACATAAATTAAATTCTAAAACCCTCAGTTTTTGAAGATATAATAAGTGATGTTTTGTCAAGAAATTGCTTTTTAATGTTTAGTTTCTTTCAGCCATAAACTAAATAAAATGTTGATGTAAAGAATAACATTCAAAAGATAAAATAGGTAGATTTGTATAATATAAGATCATGTTCCTGAAAGATTAATATATTATTATTATTCGCATACTCATTTGAAAATACACCTGGAAATGGAAGAGTCAATTAAACTAATTATATGAATGTAAATAAATGCCTATACTATATTCACTTTATTTTAAGGATTTTTTAAGTTAATAGATTTATTGAGTAGCTTTAAATTAGCTGACTTATAATAGTATCAAAATATTTAATAAAATCAGCCAGAACTGCTAGTGAAGATTTTATGTTGAGAAATGATAGAAAAGGAAGCATCTTTCTATATTTTACTTGATAAGAAGTGGATTAATGTATATTAGAAGATTAATCTCTTTGTATTTTCTTATTTTTAAATATAAATTGCAATATGTTTTAACTTTGGCTACTTACTAATAGCTTAATTAATAGATTCCTGTTCGTTGTTCAGGTTAATAAACGGGTATGGACGACAGACACCCAGATACTCAACAAGGCATATACAAAATGCACAATAATAATAATTAAAAAGTGCAATATGATTTATTTGCTAAGACAAAAAAAAATTGTTGTATCGGCTATTATGTGAATTATAAATGAAATAATGGGAAAAAAGATAACTTACCGCATTCGTGATTTGAAAACGAGTTACATTGCTATTGAGCCCTCTTGTATTTTGTTTAATTTAAACATTTTGGCAACTGTTATTCTCTTATTATTCTTTATCTAATACAATCATTAGTTAATGTTTTAAAATTGATATTGATTAACTGATTATTAATATATAAAATATGTTTTTAACGATCCACCACGTTTTTCTTAATCATTGTTTATTTTAAATATTCTTAATTATCATTGCTTATTTTATTGTTGTTTTAATTATATATTCAATGTCTCAATGTGTATATCCTTAATTTAAATGAGGTAAACAAGTTCAAGATTGTTATGTTTTTAAAATCTCAAGAGAATGTTGATTTAAATTGCAGCAGTCTTTCTTAGTTTTATCGTGGTGCAAGCACTGTTCTTTGACAGAAGGATATTAAATAAGGAACTACTTAAGGTACCTAGAAAGCTTTTACAATAGTCCTTGTAAATAAAAGACGTAATAACGCTACAGTATAGATCCTGAATGACAATCTGGTTAATAAAGTTAAAAAATAAACATTTACATGGTGAGTGTATGAATAACGCAATCTAAGTATTATTTATTTAATACCTAAATGATATTTTACTAAAACTATAATAGAAACCAAGTACGTAGTATTTCGTGGATACATTTTAAATATATATATACATACATATGTAAATGTATATGTATGAGTCATTTCAAGACAAAGAGCCAATAACGATTAATTACTTGCATGTTTCCAACTTGTAGTCAAGAACTAACAACTAAGAGTAAGTGTAATGTCCCGTTGCATTATGAATTTACATCAATAGATAGCCTGTAGTTTGGCAACGCTTAGTGATACTAAATACAACACGCTCAGATAATATTGTTTTAATGGTTTGACCAAATTCTGTTGTAATTATAGCACTGTTTGTTCATTTACTGAATGAATAAATAAACCGATACCTAATTATTTAATTGTATTGTAATTGCTACACATAAACTCATGTTACAATTATATTACGTAAATGACATTTATAACAATCTTGTTTCTACTTCCCTTTTTTATATTTAACTGGAAAATCAAATAAAAATATATGGGTTGAGAGTTGATGAGTTGTTGACAATTACTAGCTTAATGTTTTCGCTATAAAGTTTTTAGTTAAATGTCATTATCATTATAAATAAATAGATTCTACTTTGTTAAGATTACTATTTCATGATGCGAAATTTGATAGTTGAATGCTGTAGTTTTAAAATAATATCCAGGAAAGTTCAAAGATTCCTTATCACAACATTACAGAAAATATTATCTGCAATATAGATTCACTTTTAAAACTTTACAAATTAAACAAAAATATGTAATAAATATCTCAGTACTTCAAAAAAGAAAAAGCAGGAATTTTCGTAAAATTAATTTGAAGAATAATTGTTCCGGGGTTCTTTTCTGTGGCCGCTCGGCGGTTAATATACTTGTCTGTGGTAATTGCCTCAATTGGTTAGTAAAAGATATATTAGACTGTAGCTCCTGGACAATACATTGCAGAGACACTTTCCTAAACTAATAAATACTTGATTTCATTTACAATGCTTTTATTAATTTCGGTCCATTATTTAACTTCGCTCTAAAAATGCATTCGTTTTTATTAATAAATCATTACATTTCCTTTGATTTATTATGATTTTTTTAAACTTTTTTTTTTATTTAAAATTAAGTTTTTTTTGTAATTTTAGAATTTAGTGATTCTTTTATCCCTTTTTTTTTTGTAATTAATGGATGTGAAAGTAAATTAAGTCTTAAATTAAATATTTTTTATTTAATAATCTATTACTGATAAGTTTAAAGAATAAATAAAAAAAATTGTAAATTTGGCATGGCAAATTAAAAAAAAATTATACATTTAAGTTAATATCACTGGATGGTAATGTATTACAAATAAATTTTCAGTACCGTGTTATGTAGAGTGTGAACAGGGATTCCGTGACATTAAGGCGATGAGGGTACCGTTAGGTTTTGTTTATATTCATTAAACTTCTAACCTATATAAAAGCTAACATCAACTGCAAACTGCTACTAGAATTGCAGTGCATTTGAATGGTTTGCTATCACTTCAAAAGGTTGTCAAATATTTGGTATGATTATGATTTTCGTATCTTAATCTTAAAAACAACAGTGTAGGTTAATAACTTGTTGAAATTATATTTTAATTTAACACTTTTGGGACGTATATACAAAATTCTTTGTGAATTACATGTTATATATGGAACTCAAAGAGAGCAGGGCGATGAGTGCTAGCATTGTCCTTTTTTTATGCTGGAGTTTTAAACCTCGTTACGATTTTAATTTCTTCTTTGATAATTGTTTTATGACTTTATAAACAGAATAACTGTAAGCTAGAATTTTTTGTTTATTCCTGGTTTTTTCTTTACTTGAAAAATAACTTTACACCTACGTTAAGAGACTCTAGCTCGTGTTTACAAAAGTCATTATAAAGGCTCTTTACAAACATCCTAAGTAGTTGATATCTGTCCTTTATTCGAAAACATATCTAACGTTGAGATATATCACAGGTCAAAGACGCTTCATGAAACTTTGTAACTGGATAAAAAGAAACTTGAAAAAAAAACTTCAATTAACTTTATAAAATTTTTGTGTGTTATAGTAAGTATACTTTAAATTATAAGAAGTTTACTCTCGTCTAACAAACTTTTATATTAACACTTTTGAATAATTTTTATTTCATCTTCATTAAATATAGACCTATTAAAATCGTATCATTGACATTCATATAAATAATTATATAAGTTTAATTATTTATCTGTTAGATCAGTCAGTCAAACATAAAACCTATAAAAATTCATTGGATGGTAATACGATGGTATATAAAGCTTGTAAAATCAATGTTGAGTTCTCTCCATACTAAGACTTAGTCAGATGTAGCGTACCTAAATACAGCTAAGTAAGATTAAGAGAATTAATAATATAAAGGCTTCTTAAGACATTATTTATGTAAAAGAATACCTGACTGCGCACTCGCTTACTCGTGTGCTTTTGTTTGTCTTCGGCTCGACACACACACACACACACACACACACACACACACACACCGCACGCATACGGTATTTCATTACCTGACGATATCTACTAAATCGTCCTACCCGTAAGACACACTATGGAATCTTGTCCCACAATGAATGAAGATTTAGTTAAGAAATTGCATTCCTTCTTTCCTTCTATGATTGTCAACTCAACTAAAACAAATTTGAATTCATGAATAATATTCTAAAGAAAAGATTGAAACAAATAAACATTACTATATTCATATATACACTTAAGATATTGGCTTCAAATATAAAAAAATATTCAATTCGAATATTCATTTGCCAATATAACTAGGACTGGAAAATTAATTAAAAACCCCGGCAAGTTGGTTTAAAATTTAATTTTGAACGACCTATAATTAGTTCTAATTGCACCCGGATTTATGCGATTATGTTAAACATATGCCTCTGTGATATTCACTTTACGTTTTTCTTGTTAATATCTTATAATTGTTTTATTTTTTTAATCTTACCATCTAGCCACTTTTGGTGCCGATTTTACGTCGATAAATAATAGAAAAGGAAAAAAGTTTTTCTATTTCTTCTACCTTTTTGTCCATTCTCTTTATTTTTTTACGGGAAAGAAAAAGTTTTAATTTTTTTAGACTTGTAAATTATTTATTTAGAGATTCAAAATCCGGCGTTCAGGTAAAGCTTAGATGAAGGATATGACGGACAAGGACGGAGGCAATGAAAGAGGAAGGTGGGAAATCAATCATACTAATAATTGATAGATTGCTTTCTTATTTGTTTGTATGGGAATGAAACCTATATTATAAATATTACAAGAAATCAATACTAACTTATTGAAATGGATTAATTAATTTAAACATTTAATTTAAATCTAAACTCTAACCAAATTACGTTAGTGTGTTAAACTCATATAGCCTGGTCGCTTATTTTAAAATAACTTCCTGAAATATTCATAGTCTTGTAGCATTTTTTACTTATTTTTTTTAATATGTTTGTACATGATGTCATTGTGTCCTATTTTATATTGATTGAATTATTATTATCTTATATTATTGCTATAATCTGATATGATACAAATATACAAGGTATTTTTATAGTAGCTAATTTTTTGTTTGTTATAATTATTTATTATATATATATATATATTATTTTCAGTTACTTTATATTTTGATATATGTCCTTAATTTTAAAAACAATAATGAAGTAAGCAAAAGCAAGACCAAGTATATATAATGTTTTTAGAATTCAAAGTAAAAAAATATTTAAATTGGAGCGTTTTTCTTAAGATTATCCCGGAACTAGCACCGTTCTTTGTACAAAGGTAGGATATCAAATAAGGACTTACTTAAGGCGCCTAGAAAGCCTTCACAATAGCCTTTGTAAATAATAGACGCATTAACGCTTCAGTGTAGATCCATAACGACTATCTGCTCAATACTGATTATATTAACAAGGATAGGATATGGATGATAATATACTTGAAATAAAAACTTACAACAATGTATCTGGAAGACATTCATCTATATATAATATAAGACTGCTTAAAATTAGTTTTTGTTAATTTATGACTTATCTTTATTTATATATAAATGTTATGTTGAAAGTTATTTAAAACACTTAGTTTATTTTCTTCAATATTGTAAAAAAATAAGATGAAATTCTTTGAGAATTCTTTGGTTGCACCAATAAGCTCAGGCTTAGGCCGTCATCAAAATCGTTCATTTCTCGTCAATTATGTTATAAAATGTCGTGCTTAAGAAAGATATTATAAAATTGTCTGTATGAGTAGTCCACTGATACAGACACTTAAGTAGTTGATATGCAATGTAACATAATCTAGCCATTCTATATTAACCGTAAATTTATGTTGTAATTAACTAAAATGTATATTAAAATAAACACTATAAAAGTGTTGGTTTATTATTGTTGGTCTTTAATTTTTTGTAGCTTTGTTTGTACATTTAGTAAATTACCTCATAATAATAATAATAATAATTGTGGAGAATAAATAATTATTACATGGCCAAATTAGTCAATACCTGTCGTTACCCCTCTTTATATTTAACCGGACAGCCTATCAAAAAACTTCATATAAAATTTTTTGAAATATTTAATCTCATTACGGATATTAAAAAATCTCATACAATATCTTGTTTATAATCTTGCAATGGATTTTACCTATCCAATCTGATAGATGAGAGTTGATGAGTCCGTGAGTGAGTCAGAACATTTGTTTTTTCTATATAAAAGATTACTTGATTACTGTTTTGTGGTTTATTAGATTATATATAGGTTTCATTTGCTTTATAAATAAAACTCAACTTCGTGAAAATTATGAGTGTAAGATACATTATTTATTTATTTATTTATTTATTTATTTACCTTCACGCCATATCCCTTGCGGGGTAGCCAGAAACGACGGAGTGCCAAATGCTACGAACCCTGTATACCTATTTCGCCTCGGCCACAGACATCAACCTCTTCATATATGCCCTCCGGGGGGTGCTTTTTACGTGACCTTCCTCCAGTACCATAGATACTGTGTTTTCGAAGGTCACTCGAGGCCTCCCCCTGTCTCTCTTACCGCTCACTTGTCCTATATAAATCTTTTTTACCATTCTTTCGTCACTCATTCGTTTGATGTGCCCAAACCGTCTGAGCACGTTCTTCTTCATTCTCACCCTAACATCTTCGCTAGTACCTGCCATTCTGTGGATCTCTTCATTGCGAATTCGATCAGCTAGACTGACTCCGCATATTCCGCGAAGAGATCGCATCTCCACAGCATTCATCTTTCTTACATTCTGCGAAGAGATCGCATCTCCACAGCATTAATCTTTCTTACATTCTTCTTCTTCTGTGTTACCCACGTTTGGCTGCCGTATAACACCGTCGGTAACAAAACTGCATTGTGTACATCCAAACGTGCAGCTATACTGACGTTTTCCGTCTCAACAATGCAGTCAAAGCACCATTGACTCTGTTACCGGCAGCAACACGCTTTTCCACATCCATTTCGTATCTTCCGTCTCTGCTAAACATACTTCCCAAATATACCACTTCATTCACTTGTTCTATTATCTTATCATTCACGTTGATCTTACATTCTGTTCTTTCTTCATTTCTTTCAAATATCAGTATCTTCGTCTTATCTACATTCAGGTTAAGACCATTAATTTCACACCCATCTTTCAGAGTGGTGACCAATGCCTGCAAATTGCATTCTGATGATGCAATGAGCACTGCATCATCTGCATATAGCAAGCAATTGACCTTAAGGTCACCTACTTTCACTCCCATGTCACTATCTTTCACTCCTTGGAGACAACTATCCAAATACAAATTGAACAACCAAGCTGACATAGCGCAACCTTGCTTAACACCCGATTGGATGTCAAACCAGGGCGACATGCCAGCTCCTACTCGCACACACGCTCGGTAAAGAGACCTTACAGCCTGTAGCAAGGGTTCGTTCACATTGTATCGGGGCAGTATCTCCCATAACTTCTTTCTCACAACCCTGTCAAACGCCTTTTCCAAATTTACAAAAGCACAGAAAACCTTTTGGTTTAGGGCCAAAAAATTTTCCGTGATCATGCGGAGGGAAAAGATCTGATCTATACACCCTCTTCAAGGTCTAAAACCTCCTTGGGTCTCCCACAACAGCCTTTCAAATCTCTCTTGCATTCTTCTCGCTAAAATATTAGCATAAACTTTACCGCCCAAGCTAATCAAACTAATGGCCCTATAGCTTGCACAGTCTATCTGTGAACCTTTGCCTTTATACAAAGGTACGATGACTGCACTTCACCAATCGTCTGGGACCTCCCCCGATTTGCAGCATAAATTGCACAAAAACCAGAAAAAGTCCCAGACGCGTGGCCCACCATGTTTGATCATCTCGGCAGTAACTGCATCTGCTCCCGCAGCCTTACCACATTTCAGACTTCGAATCACGTTCTCTACTTCTTCCAAACTGATTTCACCATCGGCTACATCTTGACTCAGCATTACGCTGGTAGTCAAGACCGAGGCATCCTCACGTTCATACATCTCCTTATAGAATTCCGCCCTGCAAAACGTGTGCTTGCTCAGTTAAAATTTCACAGCTTTTCGAAAGCACCCCTTTCATTCTACAGGTTACCGAACAACCCCGGGAACCACTAACTTCTCGCCAGAAAAGCTTCGTGTTTTCCCGGAAGTTGTTCGTCAACCTTTCATCCCTTTCTCTCTCAGAATTTTCACGCTTCATCTTTATAAATGCTTCCGTTTTGTGCTTTTGCAGCTTGTACGCTCTTTTTCTTATCTCTCTCATACTTTTATCCTTACCAGAGGCTTTATAATCCAGCCATGCTTTCTTCTTTAACTCTACAGCATCTTTCACTTCATCATCCCACCATTCATCGCGCTTTTTACTAAAACCTCTTTTCCTTTTACCACATACGTCTGTCGCTACTTTCACCATACTATTCCTAAGGTTCTGCCAGCATACTTCAACACTTTCATTGCCAGAATCACAGCTTTCAAGCTTCTTGGAAACTCTCCCTTGATATTCCTCTCTGATCGGTGGATCTTGAAGCTTCCAGCTTCTTATGCGATAATTCGACGCCAAGCTGGGACACGTTGTGTGGCTGCGCCAACCTGCGAACAAACCTCTTATTCTAGCAACGACTAGATAGTGGTCCGTTCCCAGATCAGCACCTCTGAACACTCGCGTGTCCATAACTTGAATTCGAATACGCTGGTCCACTAGGAATAAATCAATCATACTTCTTTCTTCCGCTCGCTCCCATGTGTACATGTGAATTTGTTTGTGATCAAACATCGTGTTTGCCACAAACAAATTTTTCTCCTTACAAAATTCCAAAATAAGCTTTCCAGCCTCATTTACCTTCTTATCACCATATTTGCCTAGCACGCTTTAGCTTTACGCGGTTCCAACCCATCCATTCATATCTCCACATACTATCAACTTTTCATTATCTCTGACACTACTTAGAACATCCCTGACATTCTCCCAAAACTCCTCGAGCTCGCTCATTTGAGCTGAGGATACTGGCGCATACATGGCTAACAAGAATACTCTTGTTATCCCCAGCTTAAAGATAACCCAAAGAAGCCTCGGGTTAATCGCCTCGTATTCTACCATTGCATTAACCATTCGAGAGGACAATAATACGCCTACACCTTGGCAACCTCGCTCACCCTCTGGAACCCCAGCTCAGAAAGCGACCCGGTTGCCAGATAAATCGGTCGTATCATTGCCTTTTCGCTTGGTCTCAGACACACAAATAACATCCAGATCTTTGTCATCCATCACATCTAATAATTCATTCATCTTCTGTTCCATTCCTCCTCTTACATTCCACGTAGCTATTTGTAGCTCCGTCCTCCACCTTCCGCCGTTCGGAACATTTCGTGTTGGTTGGCGGTTCCCAAGGCCGCATTCGTTGATTGTATAATAAAATCATTAAAAATTGTTTATTACATAATTACAACATATTAAAAAAAATATAATACTAAATTAAAATTAACATAAATGATAATTAAACAATAATACAAAAAAAAAACAATAATATTATGATTATAAAAAAAAAAGAAGAAATTAATATATTATATATATATAATTATAATTATAATACTTTAACTAAAATTTTTCACTCGGCTGCAAGTCTTTTGGAAAGCTTCTAAATTGCATCAGGACCAGGACTTAATGATTAAGCACTTGACACAATGTTTAAGCACATACTGCGGTGACTGCACTTGATGAGATTTATTTATAATTAATAGTAACGGATGCTGTATGAATAAGGCTGTTACAGGTCTGGAATACGGATCACTTAAGCTTTTATTTGTCACTCCACTATGGAGTCTTTTGCCTCATCAAAAGTCTTTTCGCTTTGTTAACTTTTCGAATAAGGTTTAATATATTTTTGTATCGTAAAACACAGGAACACAGGAATTTTAGATTATTATGAAATAATAAAATAATAAATTATTATAAAATTCAAAATTTTTACTTGACACTTGTCAACTTTCTTTTATTTATTTATTTTTTTTTTTTATTATTATTTGAGTTTTGAATTAATCATACACCACACCACCTTACAATAAAATTATTTATGACAATATTGTAAGAAAATACAGTACATACTTCACTTAGAAACATTATTAAATAAGGTACTTAAAAAGAAGCAGATATCCTCGTAGAATTTATTTGAAGATTAATTGTTTGAGGTTCTTTTTCTGTTACCGCTTAACGGTTAATATCCTTGTATCGGGATTTATTGCCTCACTTGTGCAGTAAGAGATATATTAGACTGTAGTTTCTGGGCGATATATTGTAAAAGATTACAGAGATACATTGCTTAACTAATAAATACGTTAGATTTTTATATTATTTTAGTCTCAAATCTTATTAATTTCGACGTGCTATATTGTTTCTTAGTTAAATTTAATAAACTTTTCAATCTATTTCGATTTCACCAGATGCGGAGATGAGACAACTTTTAATTAAAATCTTTATATATTATAATATATATAGCCTTATCTTTGAATAAAACACTAATATAACACATGGAATAATATGTAGTACAACAAGTTCAAATATATACAAGTTCAAATATAAAAATATATGTTACTAGATATGAACTAAAAATGTCAAAATGTCACAATATCGTTAAAATAGAATTAATAATTGACAGTAAATGAAATGACCATTTCAGTTCTCAAATCATACATATATATTCATTCACTCACGACAAAGAATTTACATGAATGGACAAAATAGATATACAAAGCGGCAGCAGTTTTGCTTTGACTAGCTATCGTAATAGTTAAGTTGATTATATGAAATCGGTTTGAAAATAGACCCATTTGTGAATTAAATGAAATAGTTAACGGGACCTGGTATTAAAATAATTAAATAAATATTTAAGTTAAGATTACCGAATAGAAATAAATTACAAATCAAATAAACAGGCCTTTAGAATCGTGTACGGATAAGGGTGTACAGGTCTCGTTCAGAAGTAAAGGAAGTTGGACTTTAATTGCTCTAGGCTCTCAAATTTATATAGTGTTAATATTAATTAAACTTCTATTTTAAATAAACATTGAACCCTTAAACATATTAGGATACACCAACCGTGCGCGGCGGGTGTTAAGCTGAGTCCCTGTCCTTTCTTCTTTTCTTGATAACTTTTGAACGGTTAAACATTTTTTCTATCTGTTTTCACTATAACAACTGCGTTCGGCTCAAACATACATGAGAAAATTTTTAGCTAATTATCTCGTCGCATTTTGGAGACAACTAAACACAAAAAAGGTCTCCCAAACGGTTAAGAGTTTCGCTTACGCTCAGCTCAATAACTAATTAGGCACAAAACAAGTTGATTTTTAAATCAACTGCAAACCAATTGCTACGAGAAGTACAGTGCAATTAAATCCTTTTCTATTAATTCAAATGGTCAAATACAGCTATAAAAGCTGTATTTGACAAGCTGTATTTGCTTTTGCAAGGATCTTTAAAATTCTCTGTGAATTCAATGTTATATGAGGAAGTCATAGAGAGGACACTGAGTGCTAGGATTTTCTTTTTTGTGATAGGGTTTTAATCCCCGTTAGGCTCTTAATTTTTTTTATATGTGTTTTAAACCTTTATTCAAAGAGACTTCAGAATAAGTGTATGTCTTTCTGGAGTTTTCGTTACGCGAAAGGTAACTTTACATCTACATTATAAGAATAAACATGTTATCAAAAGCCAATATAAAGGCTCGTTACAAACATCCTAAGTAGTTGATATCTACCCATTGTTAAAAAATATTTCCAGATGTGACAAGTCAAAGTCGCTCTATACAACCTTGTAACTAGATAGCAATCAATCTGAAAACAACTTTATAAGACATCTTTTTATTTTTATAAATAATTTATTATTTGTTTATAATGAAGTTGATAAACCATATTTTATTAGTTAAATGTATAAAGGAAGTTATTAATTAGATTGTAGTATTACATATATATATTCCTTTATCTAATAATCAGGCTAGTATGGTTTTATTAGGTCGCTTATGACAATTAGGGCGTTATAGAAATAAGATAATAAAAATTTTATAATTTGATGTGAATTATTAAAAAAAAGTTTCAATTAATGTTCAAAAGTAGGTAGTATATTAATTTAGAATCTAAACATTTAATTTTACTAACAGACTTACTTAGTTTACTAGTAATACTAAGTATAATTGTATTAAAGATACGCTTTGCTTAGTTATCTACAAAAGTGCATTTCATTACAAATATATAAAATATTTTTTGTTTGTAAGTCAAATTTCTAAGAAAATAAACGATATCTGAGAAGCGGAATATTATATGACATCTGTGACTGTAAGATGCTCTGATCGTTGTACTTTATTCGGAGTTCTGAAACTAATTTGTTATGACATTATGAATTGTATTGACTTAATATAAGCTGAAGACAATTTTTTTATAGCTTCAAATAATAATAAAATGCCATAATATTTACTTATTTATATCTTTTCCACTTTTAATCAATATCAGTGATGACTTGTGTATCTCAAATACGTGTACTAAGTGCTAGCAAGACAACCAGTAACCGCGAGCAGTACCCGTTCCTCCTCAATGCATAACGTAAGGGTCAGCCATATACAGACAATTCTTTATATGTTATAAAATACTAAGAATCTGTATAAAATTTTAAAATTAACATTTATACATATAATTTATATGCTGAGAACACATATGTAAAAACAATAGTTATAGCTTCTTTTTTTAGGATATCTTTTATCGAATGATTTTTTGGCAATTTAGTTAAAAATAACACCACATTCTCGTAAATCTTGACAAAGGAGAGAATCTTGTAGATAACAATTTGTACAAGTATAGACTTCCCGTTACAGCTTTGAAATCGAGTATCGCGTGTCGCTCCCTCGATGTCATGTTTCACGCGATTGGAGTTTATCATTTTCTCTTAATAACTTTTAAACTTGTTATACGTAACGCTATAAAAAAAATTCAGAAATAATTACTAATCACATTTATATATTAAGAATATTAAATTAAATTGCCTAAAGCAAAATGCTTTTGGGGGAGAAAAAGTATTATGATCTTTTATTTATTAACATTAACATTGTACTAAACAATGTTTTTATAATAATTTTGTATATACTTTTTCCAATGCTAAGCAAGGGCATGTTGCTTTTTTTCATTTGTTTTGATGGAATCAAATCCTTATTAAAAAAAATAAGAAATTACATATTTTGTAAAAAAAAATAGTTTAAACATTAATCACTTTGAGCCTTAAAGATCTTAATGTAATTTTATGTAAGTAAAGTAAAGCGAAGGAAATGGAAATCTCCTCAATATATAAATTACACTTGGTCACAGAATTCCTTTCCTTATATTTTATTCAGAGATAGGTAAGTGTAATCCTCTCGGGGCTTGGGAACATGTTAAGACTCGGGTGGTAATTGCATTCCCATTCATACTGTTACTTGTAAATGTATATGTAAAATCTATTTAAAGAATAGATTTGTTTTTTACCCAAGGATCTACTCCAGACTCTTTATCCCATAAGCTATTCGTTTTGAATTACTTAGTTACCTCGTATTGTCACAGGTTATGTAGTAGTTTATTATTTGTAATTAAATTGACGTTGATCTAAATGTGTATTTTTTTAATGTTTAAAGTAAAGTTGGTTATCTCTATGAACTGAATATTCTTATATGCTTACCAATATTATTTTCCTATTCTTTTAGATAAAACTAAATAACCTTACATAAATACATGTCAATATTTACATATAGTACAGTCATACTAATTGTGAAAGTTGAATGATTTACATAATTCTGACAACATAATTTTAATATACAATATGTATTGAAATTATGCACATGCTACAAAATGATTTTTTTTATCTAAAAAATGTTGATATTTATAAAATAAGAAAAAGGCTTCATCTATATTATCTACAAAACCACAGATTTATCTAACAACGTTCATCTCCTACTTAGCACAATTTGGGAAGGATTTTATTTTATTTAAATACTTTATTGCACTATATAAAAGAAACAGATAACAAGAATAGATAATAAACATAGATATACTAGAAAAATGTATATACAAAAAACGGTCACTCTCAGTTTGTCGAAGTATCACTTTCTTAATTTTTAATCTGGCGCACTACCGACAGATTTAAAGACTCTGTGGTTATCGATGGTTGTCGTCCTTACGCTAATTTACAGAGAAATAAATTTGAATGTAAGATAACAGTAATCGTGCTAACGACTCTAGTAATTAAACAATAATTCGTACATTACCCGGAGTAACAACTTTTATTCTCTGTTATTATTACAGGTAAGGTTAGATCTAAATATACAGGCACGGTAGATTATATTTTAAATATTGTTTAATTGACAAAGAACACTTCCATACGTGACATTTCATAAAAGCTCCCGAGACTCACGACACTTGATCTCAAAGCTCTCAGGATAAAGCGACTGACGGCAGCTTATGGCTAGATCTAAACATTTATAAACATTAGCCGGTAATATTTGCTTAGGATTCTTTTCATTTCAGTAATGCGTATTAGTTGATGAATTATTATTACAGGACTGGTTATATTAAATTAATTAATCATAAATGTAGAAGAAACATTACCTGGTGAAATAAATAGAATTTCATTTCATTTAGTTTTAGTTGTTTTTTTTTCCTTTGGATACAAAAAATACAATACCATTGTCGTATTACAGTTTGTGTCACGTAGATATATATATATACACAAACAAAAAATAAATAAATACAATATAATGAATTCACTTTAAACTCCATTTTATTTTTATATAAACTTATTTATTACCTAACGTTTACCTTTTACGAGTATCTTTCACAATATACAGTTCAGGAATTACAGTCATATATGTATATCTCTGTCTTAATAAGTGAGACTAAATGCAGATACAAGGATATTAACCGACAAGCAGAAAATGCTTGCAACAATAAATCTTTAAATGAATACTGACAGGATTCCTTTTATTTCTTTTAACACCTACAAATCTAACTACTTCTTGTGTATAATTCGTAAAGTAATTTTTTTATAAACAATTATTTACTATAAAGGTATTAAAAAATATTTATTATTATTATTATTTTTACTATAATTAAATTGACATTGTTATTTCTTATGTTATCTGTATTGTCTTGAGATACGATTTTTTTTTTCTGATGCCTCTGTTTTATATTTTGTATAGTACTAAATTCGTATTAAAATTAAATACTTAAATTACAATACGAGTAATGATTTCATATCACATGAATACTATCAACTATGTAATGTTACAATAAAACTAGCATGGATCTATTTAAAATTTCGTAAAACATTCTTGATAGTGAAAAATTAAAGATTTTTATTTTTTGTATAAAAGTTTGATGTTTATACACCAAATAGTGTATATTTGGGATTGCAGTTGAATACAAATAATAAGATAATTTTAAATCTATTTTAAACGAACTTTTATAAACTTCAAGATGTTTTAAATTTACATTTATTAGAATTTGTGATAGTGAATTTCCATTACCTAAAATACACGGTATTTTGTAATTAATAGAAAGGTTTAACCCAGTTTCATGATAAATATAGGATCCGTAAGTTGGTCGTTGTCTTGAAGCAAGCTTAAGTTATTTCACAAAGGGCTGTATATCTAATAAATCTAATGAGACATTACTCTGTGTTTAAGAATTTTACAAAATTATGAACACAAATTAAAGTTTTTTCATTAAATTTCAACAATTAATGAATAAGTATTTTTATACAAGATATAACCCTGATTTTGGTTGTATAAAAAAAAAAAAATTTTTTTATATATTTCTATGTATAAAGTGTTCATTTATAACAAGTTCCAAATATTAATTAAAAATACTACTTTAAATTTATCAAACAGTACGATTAAACTCGAAAACAAACTGGTCAGGGCTTGTTATACTTTCGGATTGAAATAAGCTCTGAAGCGTGAAACTTTAAAAGATAAAGTCTTGTTACTTTTAAAAGCATTTGCTGTTGTTACGTGAGTTAAATCTGTTAAAGTAGTTTTAAATTAAGCAATTTTTTGAACTGTCAATGATTTTCAGTGATAACTCACTGACTTAAATACAAATATTAGTAATGACGTTATGATTATAAATTATGAGGTGTTCTATAACAAATATTATATATCCTGTTTAGTAATAACGTGTCCGGGATTATTTCATTGTAACGTTGAAAAGCTTTGATTAATACAGGATTGATTTTATGAAAATCTCTAGCACCTTAAATTTATGATCAAAATATTTGAAGTACATAATTTAAGATTAAAGAAGAAAACAAAGATCGAAAAAAACATAACTAATTATGCATCTCGTCAAAAAAATGCTTTTATGACTCTGAATAAAAGAGTATTTTTTTAAGATCTTAATTGCAGATATTTAATTAACACCACTGTCTTATGATAAAAGATAAACGTCAACTTATGGTTTACATACACTTATTATGTCTAAACGATTAAGTTTTCAATTATACCTTTTTAAATATTTTGTTCATATGGTTTGTATAATTTTAATTTGTTTAATTACACAATTTAGGCACAGCTTCGTTATAAATACTATGTATTGTTAATAACTGACAAGTTACGGAGTTTCAATCAAACTTTAACATTGCTATACGGGTTGAATTTCTAAACATGTTGATTCAAGTGATTGGCAGTTGTTTATCTGGTTTACAAATGTATATAACAGGCTCGCAGGGAATCCATGGAATAACGTACTAGTAAATCCAATGAAATAATATTAATACTCATTTACTTTCAAACATACCTCCCAAAGTTTTCCAGTAACAGTCGGTCAGGTTATTTTCTTTTTCGTAAGTGGTAGTTTAAGTATTAGAAAGAATTGACCGCGTTATAATTGATGTATTGATATTTATACTAACTGCAATATAACTTTGAGATCTTTCACTTGCAAAATCTACTGCAAACTAACTCTTTAAATGTTTTTGGCAGACCTGAATTTCGTAACTTTTTACCGAGAATTTTTTTATTGTGTATAATCAGGCTTTCCGCGAATATGACAATAAAGTCTTTATATACAAATAAAATATAATTCTACAATTAAATGTTTCTGTGATTATATTATTCTTTTTAAGATATTATTCTAACTTTAACAGACTGAATATTACAAGTGTTTGTTTCTATGAAACCGAACTGAACTGCTACAGCTGTGCAACAATTGTTAAATTTAAACTATACGTACTAACGACGTGACAACGCAATGCGACATTCATTTTACACATTACAATATTTATTTTATTTTCACCTCGACTACGAATTTTTAAAATTTTTAAAAACATTTATTACGTACGTTGTTTTAAGGGTAGCTGTAAAACAAACTAGGGTTTTATGTCTTGTTTATTTTTGTAGTTTTACAATTCAAACACGCTTTATATTTATAAATAAATACCTACACTAGTCACTTCATTAAATAGTATAATAACTGCATATATACAATATATCATTAACTGGCAAACATGCAAAGTTAGCATTCACGGTCGCATTAAAAGATTATGTACTGTACATAACATGATGACAAAGAGAAATAGCAAAATATAAATTATAAAATTAATAAATATTGGTAATCGATTAATTGGTAATCTTAGCGATATAATGAAGACACATTTTTGTACTCTCTATTATTCTAACCAGGTAGGTAAGAACTACTAAGTATATATAATAAATATTAAATCATAAATTCATGTTATAATTTATTAAAAAAAAAAATATATATATATATTAAATATTCCTCATAAAAGTTATTAACATAATAAAATATCGCTCTCTCAACAAAAAATCTGTCGAATATTTAATGTTGTTACAAATGTTCACATCCGACCTTTAAATTGAATTACTGACGTTTACACACAATTTGATCCAGTTAAGACAAAACAAACTAAATATTAAATATTCACATTTGTAATAAATGCAACTAAATTAATTCAAGTTTCAAACCAATATAACTGGTATTTGCCAAATATTTAAAATAAATCTAAAACAAAACAATGATGTTATTTAGTACATTTTAGACTAACTGGTTTCTTTTCCTACACAAGAGTCTTCTGTACCTTTTTGTACTAAAATTTGTTAAAAGTGTCTTGTTGCATCGTAATGCAGCCATTTCATTATCCAATCTAACAAACACTAGGTCATTTAGCACACTAACATCGCTTATTGAAAAGGCTATTTAGTGACCTGTTTGCAGTCTGTGATCGGATACCTTTATCTCGCTATTTTTGGGGTCAAAACGATCGCTTGGATAATTACATGGGCCCATAATCTTTTATAAAAAAATCTTAAGATGAATCAGACGATATGAAAACGAAGTGTAATTATCAATAGAGTATTAACGTGTTCTTAAACTTAGATTTGATTACATTTATATTACTAAATAAGGAAAGGAATTGTGGGACTTAAAACTGTTGTGTAATATAATTTATAAATTGAGGTGGTTTTTATTTCGTTTATTTTTATTTAGTTACATTAAGTTAAATTGTAGAATCTTCAGCGCTCAAAGAGTCGTTGAAGATGAGATTACTGATGGGTTGAAAAGAGATAATATACAGAGTTTAATATACAGTTCACTTACACTTTCAGCAATCGACTTAAATAACTGTTGATGAATTCAAGATAATACATTTTAAAGGTTTTATTCTATTATTTATGTTAGATCTTATATATAATTATTATACTTAAAACTGTATATCACATTATTTGTAAATATTAATATTACAGTTCGTATATATATATTTCAAACTTTAAACATGGTTATGTGAATTGAAAAGTCAGTAGTCTATAATTATAATTAGCCTTTTATTGCAACAACTTACTGCATGTATTTAGAATCAGCGATTGACCTTTGTGCTGCATTGATATTAATTACATCAATGCAGCACAACCGTTAATCAATACGTTAAAATACGTTAAAATCAATACGTTATGATGACGTTCTTAATTATAATATTGCTATTACGTAATCAGTCAAATTATTGAGCGTCTTAAAATATTTTTTTGTAGAGACGAATTTGTATGTACTATACATACGGCATCAAATCCAAATTAAATCATCAATCGCCGAAACTTAAAGTATCGTGTGACACTGCCCTTATTGTTACTTCTTCTAATCGTGCTTAAATGGTGCAGGAAAAAGTTCCTTTTGTAAATACATATTAGACTAATATATAGGGATATATTATCATTTTAAATTATTAGTGCTTTCTTTAGTGGTAGTAGTGCTTAGTACACTGTAGCAACAGTTCACAAATAAATTACAAAATCACACTGCGATGTAGTCATTGTACTTTTATAAACAATAAATTTCAAGTTTTGTACGTTTAGTAACTGTAGTTTCACTTTTGTTTAATTTAACTCTGATTTATAACGACGAGATTTGTTACAAATTTTTATTAACAATACTATTTTATTAACAGTGGTTTAAAGAGAAAACTTAACTTTAACTTGTAGGAGAGATATACGACTTTGTTTCTTGACATAGTAAATTAAAGATGTCGAGAAAAGTACCGGAAGGTATTGTAAATTAACCAACCCATCGCAGAGATTTTTCTTAACTTTTACAATTAAAACTGCTTAAGATAATATAAATTTATTTTATTTGCAAATAATTAAAGGAAGACATATTTAAAATATATAAATTACTACTAGTTTATAACATAATAATAAGGCCATCAATGTATTGCGTTTATGATATACGGCAGTTCACATTTTAAAATTTGACAATGTGTAGTCCGTACGAACTATTGTATAGGAAATACAATAAAGTTGATACTTTTAATTAAATGTTTATTAAGAATTAGGCAATTTTTGGAATTGCATATGTTTCTCCAGGAAAAGACGTTTTTATTTTTAAGCAAATGAACTTGTTTAACTCTACGTGCACGTTTTTGTCAAATAAAAACAATTAATTAAATATTATAGAATAGTAAGGATACATTCGTAGAATACATTTAATTTACATTTAAGATTAATTATTGAATGGTTCTTGTTAGTTGTCGCTCTTCGGTCATAACCTTACATCTGTATTGCCTCACTTGTTTCGTAAGAGATGAAGTAATTAGACCGTAGTTCCTAGACCATAGTGTGAAAAATAAGGAGAGATACTTTAGTCAATTAATAAATACGCCAGATTACTTTAATTAGTATTTAATAATACTTATATAACTTAATTTTGTAAAATTTAATGCTTTAATAGCTTCGCCGAACGTTTTATCTTTTTCTGCTTTTAATGAATGTCCAATGTATTCAATAAAAGCAGAAAAAAAAAACATATATATATATATATGATTTTTTTTTCTGCTTTTATATATATATATATATATATATATATATATATATACATATCTATATATATATATATATATATATATATATATATATATATATAGATATGAAATTTTGTTTAATTAACAATCTTATTTTTCTCAATCCTTTTTAAATTTTTTTATAGGTCTGTATTTTGTTCAGTTAATTAAAGTATACTTAAGATAATTTTAATTAAAATCTCTTTTTATAATATTATTTCAAGTTATATATTTCAAAAACAATAATCCTTGTACAAAATAAATTTCTATAGGACTTTAGAACTACTCCAGATTGATTATCTTAAGATTCTCCCAACAAAGTTATCCATTTTCTACAAATAATGGCCTTAATGGAAATTTACTAAGTATTAATATTAATTTAAATGAAAATTGCTGGTAAAGTTGGTTAAATAAAATAATCATTAAATAACATTCCGCATCTTAAATATTGGTTATTTAGTTATTTATTTGAGAAATAATTATTAATAGGACCAGTAAGCTTCATCGAACTATGGTAATAGTATTGCGAAATTATTCCCAAAGTCTGTTAGACAGTAAGCGGACAGATTGAGGAATAAATTATGTAGTAAATAGGACAAAGATGTTAACTAAACAAACTTTATATATTTAAGTTTCGATTTCTAAATGAAATTATTTACACAAATAATTGACAAGCTTAAATAAGTCTTTGATCGGAAATAAGAGATGTACTTTTGTACTTATAATAATGAATTTATTAGTTACTATTTTCTAAAATAAAGTTATATAGATAATTAATATTTATTTAGGAAAATATATATTTAGAAGTCATCATTCAGTGACTTAAATAATATATACTTTTGCTATAAGCGAATTCTGGTCCACATTTTAATTTACGAGTAGATCTCAGACAAAGATATCTTAAAGTTTGTACTCTGAATATTTTTGATTTCATGGATGTAAAACATTAAAAATGTTATATTTTAGATTAAAAAAATATACAAGTTGAATATATATATCTTATTAAAAATATCCACTAAATAACGGGAGACCGAAGCTTGAAGTATTAGAAATGTTAGAAGCGAATGACATCAGTGGAGTTCGACAAAACGGACAAAGGTAGGGATTTTGGGAATTAAAAAATTATAATCACTGCATGGAAATCCGATATAACAGCTCCTCCAGCAAACTCATCAATGACTGTACAACTATAATATAATATTTCAGGTATATTTGGATCACTCTCTAATATGTAAGTATTTTTTATTGGATGTCAATATACAATAGTTAATATTTTCAACTAATAACTCTCATCCATCATTACAAATTAAATACTCCAATATCCGTGCATTGTATGCTCTAGAACCGATCATGGCTTACCCATTAATCATAGAATGGAGCATTGTCGAATTGAACATCGATTCAACTATTACTAATATTGATGACGCTCTTCATGATGATCTTTATAATAATTGATATTGGATAGAACTAGAAAATCAATACTTTTTGATTATAATTCTAAGCATTTCATTTTAATTTAATTTTTGCTAATGAGAAAAAAGTATATACTGCAATTAACAGAAATCAATAATTAATTAAAAAAATCTGATTAATTGTGAATGCAAAGCATCACCCTTCCTGGGATCTAGCCACCACACAATATAGTTCATAGTTAGTTCAACTGTAACATTTTAAATCTGTTGCTAAATACACCACACTGAACGCAATACAAACTGTTAACTCCGCACTCCAGTGGATTAAATAAATACAGCGAAGGAAAATGGACCATTGTTGTATGTGAAGATTTTTTTGCCCGACTAGGTACGAACACATTCTGAGTCCTTAACCATGAATCCGGAACATAGCGGAACTGCGGAGTGAATCGAGTTCAAAATTAACGTAATTATTTGGGCAGGTTAACATACACAATATTATTGCATTAGATAATCTAACCCTTACAGCCGGTGTTATACAAAAATATCACATTTGTGAATAATAGTGCTTATTTGTCAAGTTAAATCAGTATATAATTTGATTTTATATTTTTAAATTACGACATAACCACTAAACCTAAAATATCTGAATTTTATTCAAAACTGTCGATGATGAATGATTGGTCTCTTACAGAAAATACTAAGTGCTAAAGAACAAATTATAAATTCTGTTATTTATTTTAAAGTGATTGATGGAAGTTTTTTTAAATATTAATCTTAATTATAATTAAAAAGCAATTTTATAAAAAGATATTTCATAATATGTATCTAAATTAAATAGAGTTTAAGAGTTTTAAACTTTTAGTTTGACTTATTTTTTTAAATTTTACTTAGATCATAGTTACTCTACTCTTTAGAATATTATTCAGTCAAATTATTATTCAGTAACATCAACAATTATCTATGTCTTTCTAATTTGATTCTGAATCGACCTTCGAGCATACATTCGACCGAAAACAACAATATATATGTTGCGATTTGTCTGAAGCCCCAGTAACAATAGAATCGACAGAAGTCGTTAGAATATTTGATGTTTCTCTGTACAATTTCAATATCTTCATATTAATATTTTGTATACAAAACATTAAGTGGAACTTTTAATCTGTACTCTATAACTTTTGGTATTAAATCCTATAACTTTTCAATATATACATATACCTAAAAAGATATGTATTTTGAAAATATTTGCCTAAGCATTTACGTTATAAACAAATTTATATTAGATATATAAATTTTCTAACTGATAAAATAAATATTTTGAGCTTTTATAGGAAATTAATTACCTAAATAAAGAGGAAACTGCTATACAAATTTATGATTCCATATTTATACCCGCTACGAGGGGACTTTCTAAAATTCTATTTAGATTTAACTAACACTAGAATATTTTTTAATAATTTTATATATTTATTACATACGTAGGTATGAGCTTCAATTATGACTTTTAATTGAGATAGAAGTGGAATTTATTTGAAGTCTTGCTTAAAGACTTGTTTATGAAGTCTTGTGACTTAAATTTCAAACACGCATGACACGTGACGCTTCTCCATAGATAATCTGGATTTAGAGACTTGAAACGTACAAGGACTAGTTCACACTTTAAATATTGCTTATGAATAATAACCAAACCTTATAATTGAATTGGATGGCAATTTCTTTAGCCTTTTAGAATAAATAAGAACTGTATTCGAATATATATTTTTCTAAACAAGTGAGGCAATAGATCCAGATGCAAGCGATGTCAAGCGAAAAGATCTAAGAATCTTTTAACAATTAATCTTCAAAGTGCTTCGACGAGGAGACCTGCTTTTTATTCCTGTAATACACAATATATTTATTATTAGTATTATAAACAGTATTCACGATCCTGGTACTTCCGGGACAATTATCAAAGTAATTAGTTAATCAATTTCTATTTTATCTTACAAATATTGCATTAAAAACGAATAACTGCAATAGATATAGTTATTGTGTTACGTCTCAACGTTGCAAATTGCTAAATACAACACTTTTTTTTATTAATTTTACTTTACAGGTCCCTAATTTATTCTTAAAAAAATGTTTTAAGTTAATTAATTGTAAACAATGTAAAATTTTATTCTTTTTAGGATTTGTTAAAAGAAGAAAGTCTTTAGTCTATATCTTAATTCATTACAAGTCTCTCCATTTCTTATGTCTAAAAAGGCAATATGATTCTTTGTTAGACATTCTTAAATTTTATTGTTACAAGATACACTTGTTAAAACTAATATTATGTGAATAATAAATTAAACTATAACTAGATTTTTTAACTGGTTTTTTTAAATTTGTGGTTTTCGATAGTAAACGCATATATCTTTATAGGTTGCTTATTTTAAATCAAATACTTGCATATATTTATAGTCTTCTTACATTTTATATTATTTTTCAGCAGTGAAACTGTTAATCATCTGCCGCTGTATTTCACTATTAACTCATTGAGTAAACTATCTTTATCTTTCGAAATTGAAGTGATATAATAATTAATAAATAAAACGTTTAAAGATGGCGTATTTGTCATAAGTATTTATCTGGTGTCATGATATATCCTTACTAATATTATAAATGCGAATGTAAGTCTGTTTGTTACGCTTTCATGCGAAAACTCCACCACCGATCATTATAAAACTTTGTACACATACTTTTGGAGGTATTTAGGAGAAGTAAAATAGGATACATTTAAAAAAAAAAGAGAATTTGCGGGAAGTTCAATAATTATAAAGATGAAATCATTGCCTGTGAATAAATATCAAAATCTAGCTACTACAACGCTAGCATTTTTCACGTCAATATTTATTTCAATTGGCTATAGTTTCAGCCGTTTAGAATTTTTCTGTATTTATTTGAATTTTTGCGGTTAGGTGACATTTTGTCTTTAGATGCAACTTCAGTTTTCTGGATCTTACTCACTTTCTCTTTAATTTTCACTCTGTTCTTCTTTAAAAATTTACACATATTTACACCCCATGGTAAAAACTTATAATATAGTTTAAAAAATATCCTAGGTCAATACTCTGCATTTTATTTTTTAGTTTGTTAGAATTCGAAAATATTTATTTTTATTACAGTAAAATATATATTTTAATTTGTTGTTGTAATTCAATAAAGCATATTTTAGGTTTTTGAAACTTCATTGTGTGTAGTTATTTAAAAAAAATATTAATCCCAGCAAAGGAATAAAATATAGTTATAGTATTGATTCATTTCTATCGCAATGATCTCTAATACTTCTTTAATGACTCAAATGCGAGCGAAGCCGCTGGTAAAAGCTAATATATCTTTAACGGTAATAATTCAAAATGAAGTACACAATTGCAAATTGAAGCATATAGAATATGAATTCAAAGAGAATGTTGATTTAAAATTGCAGCAATTTTTCTTAGTACTATCTCGGAACTGGCACCGTTCTTGAACAAAGACAGGATATCAAATAAGAAGCTACTTAAGGTGCCTAGAAAGCTTTTACAGCATCCCTTGGGAATAATAGACGCCTTATCGCTTCAGTTTAAATAAAAAATGACGACTATCTTCTTAATAAAGAGTACAGGTAGCGGATATGCACTCTGTTCCATACAAACCAAGTTCATATCATTCTGTGTATACAATTTATATATATATATATATATATATATATATATATATATATATATATATATATATATATATATATATATATATATATGCGCCATTAAGAGTTAACGAGCCATTAATGACAAAATTGCGTGATTGTTTCTAACTCGTAGTCAAGAACTAACAATTAAGAGTTCGTGTAATGTCGCATTGCGTTATGAATTTACAACACATCAACACATCTTACACTGTTTGACAACGCTTAGTGTTATTGACTACAACACACTCAGATAATGCATTGGATGTGGAACCAAATTTTGATGCAATTTTATAGCACTGTTTGTACATTTACATTTATATAAATAAAATTAATATTTACAAATTAATCATTCAATAATTAATTTAAAACATTATAAAATAAATAATAAGGTAATAAATATATTACTGCTTGTAGGTTAATATTCTTATATCTGGATTTATTGCCTCACTTGTTTAGTAAGAGATATATTACAATGTTCCTAAATTACCATATATTGTAAAAGGTCACAGAGATACATAGCTTAACTACTAAATATGTAAGATTAGTTTAACTAATAAATATGTAGGATTAGTTTGAGTAAAACAATAAGTATTACTCTTTACTATACGATTTCATATAATTTGTGTAGTTAAATGTACAATAACCATTAATAATCTGGAAAGAGACTATAACTTATTTATAGATTACATGAATATTTCTGCATAATTATCTTCCAATATTTAAAATTAGGAAAAATTCTACTTCTAACTTTATACCAAGACCAAAGTGGAATGAAAAATTATTAAAAGCCGTAGCTGATTTAATATTAACCTTCATAAATTTTACCGCAAGACTATTTTTTAAAATTTAAACAAATTAATACGAGAAATAAGTAACGCTCAAGATAGAAGTTGACATAACTTCTACTCTTCTTTAGATATAAATAGGCTTTAAAATGTTGTGTATTCGGTATTAAATTTCAAGCTGATCATATTGATAATTCATCTGCTTGCAAGTTTCTTCATAATTTATGTTCAGATTACGTTATGATAAATTTGAATCAATCAATCTTGTATGTATCAGGTTGTAAAAAGTATTAAATATCTCGGAGATGGTTAGACCAATGGCTTGGCTAGAATAAACACATAAAATTAATGAGTAAGAATATCACTAAATTTGTCAATGTGTTAAAAATTTTAGCTGGACCTAGATGGGGGTTCATCCGTTACATATTAAATGCTTATTCATTTCAAATCCAAATCCAAAGATGATTATGGTACCGGTGTAGCTTTTTTGGTTCCCAAACGAATGTAAGTAAAACTTTATAATAACGTTTCTATCATGTATTGAATTCATTGTTATTTCAGAATCTTTATTTTGTATATAATCTATTATTTTTTTTTATAATTTTATCTTATTCAAATAGTACCTTAAAGCATTTAGCTCGATGCTCCTCAAGTTTTAGAGATGCACTAGAAGAATATGTTATTTTGGATTCCATTTATCAGATAAGCCCTTTAATGAAACTGTTATTTTGCAGTGAATACCTGCTCATATTGGTTTAAAAGGTAATGCATATAATTTAATATTGCATATAATTTACCTAAGCAAAGTCGGGTAGACAGTATTTTTTGACGGATGTTTTGTCCTTTTATAAAGATATATTGTATTTAAGTAAACAACAATATAGACAATTATAGCATAAAAAATTTATGAACGTTCCCTTCGCATCTGGTGCTTTCATATCCAATATACTCCAAGATTTACATAGGTAGGTGAAGCCAATATGAATATAAACGAACCTACCATATCTATAAATAGCGTTAGTTTTCTTAAGGGGAAACAATTATTACCATATTGATCAAGAAAGTAAATAAATTGTAAAAAGTGGAACATGTTTTCATGTTATGTTGGAATGTGTTCGGAACGAAGGCGAAAGGCTTGAGTTTTTAGTAACATTTAATCTTAATTTGTGGTAGTTTATATATGTTATATAGTTACATTAAAAGACTGTAGTTAATGCTTACAAAAGGCATTATAAAGACTCCTTACAAAGACCCTAAGTAGTTGATATCCTGTCCTTTGTTCGAAAACATTTCTAACATCGAGATATATCCCAAGTCAAAGACGCTTCATAACACCTTGAAACTGGATAAAATGAAATCTGGAAAAAACTAAACCTAACTTTATAATTTATTTTAATTTTTTAGTAAATATATTTTACATTAGTTTTAAAATACAAACAATAATTATATAAGAAACAATGTAATATTATTATTGATTTAAAATGAATTATATATATTTTTTTTATGTTTAATTTTCCTTTTCCAGAATCTATGTGTCTGGTTTTTTTGAGACTTGTACATAAAGGCCCTGAAAATTTAAAATATTTTTTCCTTTTTAAGTTTTATTTCTAGAATATAAGGAAGGCAGCAGAAATTTGTAAATAATAAATATTAAAATGTATATAAAAAAAAATCCGTGCCCGCAGGGGGACACGCGTGGGTAGACCTCGTATGTAACTCGTTTAAAATATAACTTACTACCTAAGAATAACACATGATGCCGTTGTTTACATTAAAAATTTTCAAGCAAAAAGCGAATTTTATTTTTTTTCTCGGAAAAGGTATCTTTTTTGGAAATACTTTTGATACTTAAATTTAGAGTAAAAAATAACCTTTCCATTAAATATATTTGCAAGGAGAGAATGCTTACCAGAAAAAAGTTGCCGTGGTTTTACCTACCTTATTGAAGTTAGGTTTTCGGTTTATGTACATTAGTTATAGGTATTTATCAAAGACATCATATAATATGAACGCGATTGAGCTACTTTGTATAGGGAAAAAGTTATGGTCGAAAAACTGAAATCAGAAAAAGTGAGGCCCGAGCGCCCCCTGTGGCCGGATTTCTCTGGTTAACGAACTTGACCTTCATTTTTGGATGGTTGATTTTTGTGCAAAGTTTGAAAACGATCCGAGCGAAACTGCGGCCGCTATCGTGCTGACAAAAGTCGAATCTGGACGCACGCACGCATATATATATATATATAAACTTTTTGACCAATGGTCATTTCGGACTCAGGGGGTCATAAGAAGAGCTCCTGTGAAGAAATTTTTCCAAAATTCGAAAGTCGGGTACAAATGAATGGCCAGACCGAATTCTTCGAGGTCTACCCAATTGCTGTTATGAAAATAGTCATCAAAACGATAGTATCATATAGTAATGCGTTTTTATATTTCTCTAAGAATATTAAATTTCCGACTATATAATATCAACATATCATTATGTGCTGTGTGAATTACAAGAAATATTTGTGTGTTTTTGTATAAATTTTAAGTTATGGTGGTGAATTATTGGCATCGAGGGAATGAAGGTTAGGAGAGGAGAAATAACCAAAGTTGGAATCAACAGTTAGTCTATAATATTATATACAACCATGGATACCTTTTATCCTCAAAACTTTGAGATCGAGAGTCGCGTGTCGCTCGCTCGGTGCCATTCATAATATTAAGAATTTGAAATTGTACTTAAAAGGCTAACCAGCTCGTAAAGTATAAAAGTAAATTTACTAATGTTTTAAAACATACTCAAATTCAACTTAATTAAATTAATCATACATTATAATACTTCGCTGTAATGATATCTTTAATCATCTTAGAAGATTTTACAAAGAATTTAATTTCACATTTTAAAAAATCACCTCACTTCACTTCAATTGCTTCATACAAGAGCTTTTGCGTCACAAAATTTCACCATATATTTTATTCAGCATTAGATAACTGTAATCTGCTTCAGGTTTCGGAACATGTTAACACCAAACGGGCTGGTAATTACACCCATACATATAATGTTACTTATAAATTATAATTAAGATCCATGTAACTTGTCTAATCATGATATAATCAAAACGTATCCTGCAATAAATAATTGAAAATTAAACAAAACTATGTCATACCGTTTCCCTATTCGACAGGTTTGTTTTTATCCCGAAGGCTCTACTCTAGTCGCTTTTTCTCTTGAACCAACTTATTAAATTAAAAAATATTTACTAAAATTATCACAGAATAAAATTAAGTCATTATCTGTCATGAAGTTCACTTTAGTACTTCAATTATAGGATATCAATTGTAGCCGAGTTTTTATTTATTTATTTGTCAAATTAATTTAAATATAATACAGTCACGCCATCTGTGACTCCATTTAAAAAGATAATTTGATTAAAAATTATGCAAATCCAATAAAAGGACGAATAATTATTTTGAGTGCAAAAAAATATATTTACAAAATAACAAAAAGTCTTCATCTATTCTATTAAAATAGCGGACTTTTCTAGAAAAGTTTTATTACCTACTTAACTCCATTTGGGACGGAATCTACATCATTCCTGTTCGACATAAAAATAACGTGGAGACAGGCCAGTTTCTAAATTCATATCATTTTTATGCTGTGCGTTGTAAACGATTATCACAAGTCTTGTGATAAGGATCTCGACATTTATCCAAAAGCCCTGCAACTTGCTTACAACTTATCAAACACTATCACAATACTTATGTTGTGATAGTGTTGGATAATAACATTTGCAAAAGTAAAAGAAATATTTATGAATTATTATAATTAATACAAGTAATTTTCATGAACTTTTATTTTAGTTATAAATAGTCTATATTGGTTGGCAATTTATTACGCGATTCACAAAAGAAAATGAAGATGTAAACTACACAAAGTATAAATGACTGTATTCCTCATACATATCTACCAGCAGACCGATATTTAAACTTTTTTGAATTGTTAGAAGCGAATAAAAGCTATCATTGTCATCGTTATTTGTGTGATTTGTTAAAACTTAGAAATACGTCGGATATAATAATTTAATTTTAAAATTATTTGAATTATGAAACATCAAATTATTATAAATAAATCCCTATTAATGAAGAAGAATAATATACTGAAATGAGAAAAAAAAAGCATCGAAATATAAATAATTGTTAAGATAAGTTAATGATAAGTAGAACGTTTATCCTAAATATTTGTAAAAAAATATTTTTATAATAACTGTAAAGTCACACAATTAATCGACAAAGGAGATTTCTTTTGTGTTATCGACATAACAACTCTTATAGGTACTACAATTTATATCGCTGGAGGTCTCGCAAATATATAAATAACGGACACAAACTCCACCCAAAGTCATATAGTTCATACAGAATTGTTCCGTACCTGTAAGAACACCTGAACCGGCCTTTAGTTAATAAACTATAATGCATTAAATTAAACCTTCATTTAATAAAAAAAACAAAAACAATATTCTCTCTCCATGTAGGATTCTTATAACATAGTATTTCAAACTTACTATTAATGTACTATTAATATAAAAAAATTGTTAAAATTCAAGATTAATTAATTTCAAAATAAGTGTTGTATATTAAATGTTTATCAAATAGCTCATTTATTAGCGATACTTATTGAATTTATTTTTTATTTAATAATTTATTTGAGCTAATATTTTCGATGGTAAACGTATTGGACTTTATACATTCAATAACATAAATCATAAGGAGTCTTTTAATTAATTATCAACACAATAGGCATCCTTTTTAAAATAATAACATATATTATTGGTTCGGTGTTTCTTTCAATGTTTTACGATGTACTGATCTGGAACTACAGTCGTATATATCTCTTACAGGTGAGGTAATAAATCCAGATGCAAGGATATTTAAAGCAGTGAAATCCAACAAACTTTAAACAATTAATCTTCAAATAACTACTACGCGTATAACTACTTTCATTTTACTGTAAATTACTTATAAACGTCTGAACTGATCAAAATCTATTTTTCACTGTTTGATTGTCTAAGACGTACTAACCATTATAGGTCCAATAAAAGAGATTAGCACAGAGACTAACACTAATATATACAAATAAACATAATACAAAGTAGAAAGAACATATTGACACCAGTTTATTATTTTTACCTATTTGTCTTCAACATCCATCTTTGGTTTGAGTAGTACTGACTCCATATTTAATTAAAATTATACATTGGTAGGCATCTCGTCGAGTGGGTATATGATTCATTACGAATAATGAGTTTTGTTAAATAATTACTTAAATATACAGCTTCAAGCATGTACTAGTCAGCTAAAATACCACTATGTATGATATCTTACTCGGGTCGCCTCCTTATTATAAACCCTTTACTGACTTATACTGACTTTGACCCAAAATATTACAATGATACTTTTAACTACTATCATTAACAATGACAAATATTTGAGATGAGTTGGGATGAGATATAGCAATAATATTTACATTAATTAATAGGCAAGTTGCATGCATTACATTACAATGTTCAGACAAAAGATTCAGAAACCGTGTTTAGAAATTCGTAGTATATCTACAACGTGAATCTGAGCCAACCTATCATGTGCAGTATCACTAAGCGTTGCCAAACTGCTGCAAAATTCAGATCGCAATGCGGTATAACACCTACTTTTACTTTAATTTTTTTGCTTTTAAGTTCAAAATATGCAGTCAGCCAGTTAAACTAAATATTAGTAGTTCGACAAAATATTTTTTCCAACAAATTCGGTTAAAATACTGTCACCGTAATATATATAAACCCACTCCATATGAACACATTATGTTTATTGCAAATGATATACCAAGTTTGACACAGTTTTTTTTTAATAAACCAATAGAAAAGATATCTCTTGTTTTTTAAATCATAAAAATAGTTTTGTTTATAATATTTTAATACGGATATTTTGCTTTCATTTCAGTTGGTTGATAACGTCTAAAACACACTGCTATTAAACGACTGTGACAAATGCTATACTTAATGATGGACAATCTTATTGAAGAATTCTTAAATACTTAATAATTAAACACGTTACGCAATGAGTTTTGAAACATAATAACGTTTATACATTATTGACTGTTAAACACAACAAATAAATATCCTTTGGATATAAACTGAAATATGTATTTTAGTATATTTACAGGCTTAGTTTCGAAGTACTAAAGTTTAACGAGGTCGTTTACTAAATTAGTACTTATAACTTAACAAATTAATAATGTCGCGTGTGGGTGATGAGTGTTAGCGACTACATAACACATTATGTAACATATTATAAACGACTTGAATAAGAAAATATTTTTATTAAAGAAAAATCATAATAGCATTTGCATGGCCTATGTCTAGTAATCACCAAGAGACCGAAATTCAACAATAATTCAGAGTTTAAACCAGGTACTCAACGCGCAAGTAGAGACTCTACAAAATACTATTTTTGACTACTTCAATGAGCACTATCCACCTTCGAATCGTTATGCTCACAAGTATAAAGAAAACGGTTTTAAATTGAAAATGAGAAGGAAAAAAAGGGACCTCATAAAGAAACTTCGTAGGGCCAAAGCCATGGGCGACAACCAACTTAGTCACCAACTGTCTAGGGCGTTAAGGTCAATTCTTAAATTAATACAAGGCATATCACAACAAATAACAAAAAACCGTGATAGCTTTGACCGGGCAAAACACGAAGTAGACTTTGATAAAAATCCTTTTAAGTACTCTAAAAACATTTTCAAAGACGAAAAAGGTAAACTCCTCTTGACCAACGAGCAAATTTTTGATTATTATAAAAGCACATACGAAGTGCCTAAAAATCAAAGGCTGTATGGGGATCCCAACGATCGAAAACCTGAGAGTCCATCCATCGATTTTCATGCCAACCCACCAACTTTGGAGGAAATCAATAAAATAATTAAAAAGAAACCATCTAAGTCAGCACCAGGTCCGGATGGTATCCCTTATATAGTTTATAAAAAATGTCCGTCGATTCATAAACATCTATTGAATATATTCGATAAAATCTGGTCAAGAGGACAAACACCGGTAACATTCGGAAATGCTCTTTTTGTCCTCATTCCCAAAAGCGACAATGTCTCGGATCCTAGGGACACTAGACCGATAGCTCTAACAAATACAATATCAAAAATATTTTTTTCTTTTTTACAAACAAAAATGACGCAATTCATGATAAATAATAAATATTTCGGGCCTTATCACCAGAAAGGGTTTTTGAATGGCATTTCTGGATGCCTCGAACATAATACGTTACTATCGGAAAGCCTTAAAGATGCCAGAAATAGTGAAAGACAAATAACGGTATGTTGGATAGACTTAGAGAACGCTTTCGGGTCGGTACAACATGAACTGATGATGTTCGCGCTAAGGTGGTATAACTTTCCTACGTTAGTAAGTGACATGATTGCATCATATTATTCAAAATTAAAATTTTCCATAATCACAAATGAAAATCATTCCAAACCATTAAATTACAACATAGGTTTATTTCAAGGTTGTTGTATTTCTCCAATTATATTTAACATAGTGATCAATATTTTAATAGATAAATTAATTAAAAACGAAAAGAAATGGGGTTATCGGTTTAAGTTTAACAATAAATACACAGAATCCATACTAGCATTCGCAGACGATCTCGCGATACTGACACGTAATCCAAAACAATGTCAGCTACTTTTAAATGTTGTGGAGGATTTCTGTGCTTGGACGGACGGATTGAGGACAAAACCCAATAAATGCTCATAGTCTGTGTCTGGGTAGGCGGAACACCAGATATACCTCTTACGATCCGGGCCTTATAGTAGGCGGTAAGTGCGTTACTACTATTACCGACGCAGCTCCGTTCAAATTCTTAGGCAAAAAAATCGATTACCAAGGGCGTACTCCATCTTTAGATATAATAGTCGATAGCTTTTTGAATGATCTTAAAAAGGTAGACAATCAGCCAATAAGTAACATCAAAAAGGCTTGGATATACGATAATTATTTACCATCACGTTTAAATTGGCCTTTCCTCGTTTACGATATTAATAAGACCCTTTTGTTAAAGTTAGATGCAAGCGTCATAAGGACATTGAAGTCATGGCTCGGGTTAGCGCATCCAGCGGACTCTTCTACCTTATTTAGAGACCGACATAATTTTGGGTTAAAATTAAAGAAACCATCGGAACTCTATAAACACCTAAGAGTGACCAAGAGACATATCATCTCAAAGTCAAATGATGATACTGTAACATCTCTCCCAAAAGATAAAATTGCCGCAGAGCTGGAGTCACGACTTCAATTCCATAAACAATTTATGATAGGTGCTCAAACAAATAAAGCAGGGCTAGGATCAAGTAGGAAAGAACCAGACATAGAAATAATAAAATCCTTTATTCGGCACGATGAAAATGATAATTACCGGTTGCACGCGATGAGCCTAGAATTGCAAAACGAATGGGTGACCATAGGAGATTTTTGTATTCCATTAGCTTTACGATGGCGTACCCTGCTTCATGATTGGTCCCCAGCATTATTAAAATTTTATCTTAATGCATTCCAAATGACTCTCCCAGATCAAAGTAACTTAGTAAGATGGGGCAAAGCCACCGAAAAGTCTTGCAACATCTGCGGGGAGGCAGTAGGAACCGCGAAACACTTGCTAGTAGGGTGTAGGGTACTATTAAATAGAGGTAAATACTCGCGTCGCCACGATAAAGTATTAGAAATCATACGAGAAGCGGTTAGTCTTTATGTAGCAAGAGCGCAGAGGGGTATAACAACCACCAAAAAATCAGTAGAGTTCGTAAAGGCAGGTTCGTCCAAAAAATCTAAATTAAAACCTTATTCCATCTTGGACGCGACTCCTGATTGGATTGTGTTTCGTCATCTAGGCCGGACTTATTCCTGTATTCAAAACAACTAAGGCGCGTTATACTTGTGGAGCTTACTGTACCCTGGGAAACAAACATACCTAAAGATCATACATTTAAGCTTAACAAGTATTACGAACTGTGTAACGAACTGATCAGGAATAGATTTATAGTTAATTTGTACGCTGTAGAAGTAGGAGCGAGAGGTATAACAGCAAAATCTCTCTACAACTTATTTAAGGATCTCGGCCTTTCTAGAACGATCATCAGTTCATTTCTGGAACGTATTTCAAAGGCGGCTTTAGTAGGTTCTTACGATATTTGGTTAGGTAGGGAGAGGAGCGTAAACAGTGAAGGTGAGCGTGTATGCGCATAGTAAAGGGGCCCCTTAAACCTACATCTGGGTCGCAAGTCCCAGGCATTGTTTACGCTCCTCTTCTTGCAACGCGATGGGCCCGGCACCCGCACGGTGAATCCATGGAATGCTAAGAAGCTTCGTCTCTTAATAAAAAATAACAACTATTATTATTATTTTATTTATTGTAATTTTTATTTTATTTTTTGTTTCGAGTAATAATATACACCTCTATATTTATTGTAATTATGTTTTTTAATTTTATTCCGTTATATCGGATGACAATCTATTCTGTGTCAAATTATATATTGGTCACTTAATTTTTAATTTTATTTGTATATTTGAAACGCATTGTGGGTGTGTTGGTGTGTTTTTTATTAATTTAATATTTATTTCTCTATATAAAATATAACTATGCTTATATTGCTCCTACAGTAAAGTTTTCGTAAGAAAGTTTACTAAGTTTTTACTTTAGGTGTTAATATAATGATTACTTGTTAGATTTAACATTTATATTATGTTTAAAAAATTATGTTTAAGTTTTTCAATGGTTGATACAGGATTTAAGAATCAAAACATAAACTCATCGTTTTCAATTTTTATTGATAATAATCTAAAAAACACAAACTTTTCTTTTTATTGTCAAAAATTTTGAAACATTTTGACTCAAAATGTTTCAAAATATATACAAGGTATTAATGGTTGTAAAATAGTAGTAAAGGTAGGACTATTTTTAATTGAATATTAAAATAATAATAATATAATAAATATTCAATTATATTGACTTTTTGAAATGCAATCCCTGTTGTCTTCAAGAACAGTTCTAACATACAAGTGTTAATTGGTATAGTTTTTACAACAGACAATAGCTCAAGTTTTCTAGATAAACAAAGCAATTTCTTTACCAGATATTCCTTTTGAGCAAAGAACTTTCTCCACGATAATGCACATGTTAAAGTCTTCAAGAAGCTGCATATGAGATAAAAATAAAAGAATTATCGAACACATTTATAAATTATGTTTAATGTCAAAAAGTTGTTGTATATGTTGATATTATCGTAACATTCAAAAAATCATTTTTTTTGTATTACTGTTTTAAATACTTCGGCAATACAGTCGACAATAAAATTTAATAAACTATGTTGTTGGTGAAGTGTTGATTAATTAAATTGTGACTATATTTTTATAGCCTAATAAATATACCTATGAGATTTTAAATCAATTTTCAATATTTATAGTTTTATTGTGTATTAATATTGTAATTGTTTATATTCTTTAAATCAATACCTATACATGAATATGTTTGTGTATTAAAAGTTTTAAATATTTTAATATTATTAACTGAAATTTTAACATTCTAAATGTGTTGGTACGGACACTACACTGTTTAAAGGCAATAGAAACTGTTTACTACAAACACACTCCGGTGGAATTAAATAAATACAGCGAAGGAAAGTGGATCATTGTAGTATGTGAAGATTGTTTTTCTGAGAGCATACGAATTTAAAACAGTATTTTGCATTGAAACTGTCGTGAGTAATAATCACAAATTTCTTTATCAAGCTGAACACATTACAACTTCTTCGTAATTTTCCCAACTAGTCACGAACCCATTAGGAGTACTTAACTATGTATCCGGAGCATAGCGGAACTGCGGCATGAACTAAGTTAAAAATTAATGTGATTATCGGGTTGAGTAAACATATATATAATATTATTGCAGTAGATAATTCAATAGAGCCGATATTGTCTTTTACAAAATATCATATCTGCGAATTCAATTTATTTATCAAGTTCATTCAGTTTAAAATCATATTTTATATTTTTAAAATATGATAACCACTGAACCTGAATTATCTGAATTTTATTCAAAACTGTCCGATTGGTCTCTTTACGAAAATACTGAGTGCTCTTACTTGAAAGTGGATTCAGTAAAAAGGAATCTTTCAATGGACAATTTGAAACTCGCTTGGAATCGGTTACAGAACAAATTACAGATTCTTTTATTTATTTAAAATGATCGATTGTCAAAAGGAAATACGAGTATTCGAGTTAGTGTTACTTTAATATGATTAAAAGCAATTTTGTCCCAAGATATTTAATTATATGCATCTAAACTACCTATTTTTTTACGAGCTTTTTAACTTTTCATAATGCTTATGAATTCCATACATATATTTTAATTGAACTTGAATTTTTCTGATCATACTCATACCATTATTAAATTACATTTGGACTACTTTTTATTATATAACTATAACTGTTCAAATTATAACATCAACACGTTACGATAATATATAATCTATGCCTTCCTAATAAGATTCTTAATCAACCTTCGAGCATACACATACAAAGATCGGCATAGCAACCTGAATGCACATAGTGATTCTTTGTCACAGTTTAAACAAAGAGTGAAATAATTACTTACTACAGTATGAGTAAGGTAAAAGTAATAACTTTACATGGTAAATGGACTCTTTTGTAATCAAGAAAATTGAAATTGCACCATTATTAGTTTAGTTGCCGCTTTTCAGTGGATAATCTGCATTCATTAAATTGAAACGGACGAGATATAATATATGTACATAAAGATCAAAATTTGCATAATTAAAAAACTTTAAATTAACAAAAGTTTATTAAAACTCGAAAAGTAAGCTCAGCTTCATCTCGTCGATAAAAAGTCGGCCCATTGGGTCTAGTTGACCACATTTTTAACATAGTTAATTGATAACAATCCAACCTTACACTCGTTTGGTCGGCGATTGTTTTAACATTTTAGAATAAATGGGAACTACACTCGAATATTTCTTTGCAAGTGTGAAAATGAATCGAGATTCAAACATAGTAACTGTAAAGCGATAAGAGACAAGAACCTACCATTAGTTGAAATCATTATATTAAAAAATATATATAATTTAATTTGATAAATCATAAACGCAATAGGAACCGTAGTTGTGTTATGTACTTCTCAAATTGTTAAAGTCAATTCAGCGTTACCCTTATCCTTTAAATTATTATGAATTATGATATTCCTTATCTCTTTTAAAATGTCTCAAGTAAATTAATTGTAAACGAAATAAAGTTCTATTCTTTTCAGAAGAACAAAACTAAAAAGTTACAAAGAATGACTTTAGTCTATATCTTAATTAATTAGACGAATCTTGACTTACTTAATTAATTCATTAAACAACTGAATCTTTTCTTATTTGTTAACCGGTAAAATAAAAAATGTTAAATAGTATTCTGGATACAAATATTTTTGTTATAAGTCACTCAATTAATAATTACGTATTAATTAATTATTAATAAGCTATTATTATTTCAGTTTTCTTTGTAGTTTCAGCTAACTATGTAGTTTGATATAACAATTTTAATACATTATTCCGGAGCGGGCAATGTCGTCAGTAAAATGTGCGACATCAACAAGTACGAAATACCTAATAATGTTCAGGTATTATAAGGATTTTAATATTATAATATATCGTAGAGTTCAATACATGTATAGAAATATTTGTTTAATGAAACATACAACAATATCATTTGAAAATAATACAGATATACTATTATACTTAAAAAATAACTAACGACGAAGATAGACGGCATTTACTTTTTATATTTGGAATATTAAATATATAAAAATAATAATATAAATTATCTTTTATTACTTTATTGTAAAACCTAATTTAAAAACCTGTTATTTTCTGTTGTACTAAAAATAGCAGGTATCTTTTGTTTTTCTAAATGCAGCTGCTGTAAGACTAACATATACATTGTCTCGGAGAAAAAGTTCTTTGTACAAAGGAATATCTGATAACGAAATCGCTTCGTGTATCTAGAAAACATGAGCTCTTTGTTGGCTGTTGTAAAAACTAGTAGAATTAATTCTTGTACTTTACATTTATTATTGAAATCAACAAAGCTTTAATATCAAGAGAACGATGGAATACTATTACAGTAATTTAATTTGTTGTACCTAAAATATTCTTGTTTTTGATATTATATTATTTATAAAGTTTACGTTTTAAAAACAGAAATACCGTTTCTATCGTTTTATTAATAAAAAATATCACAAAGCTTGGTTGTTATACAATTAGCATTCAAAATAATGTATTTTATATTCACGGAAACGATAAGCGATTTAACCGAATATGTTCGAACCACTAACGTTTGGTTTAACTACCGGCCTGCATAGTTTTAACTCGTATTCATGAAGTATAAACAAAAAATACGTGTAAAGCCGCATTGCGTTATGAATTAACATCGACACATCTGCAGTTTAGCAACGCTTAGTGATATACTGCACTTTGACTATCTTTTACTGTTGACACGAATATCTAAACATGGTATCTGAATCTTTTGTCTGAACATTCTAATGCCTATTTCCCTATTAATTGAATCTAACATTTTTATTTTATTTCATCTAAACAATATTATATTTTCGGGTCGAATTGTATTGTCACTATAATACAAGTAAATAATATATATATATATATATATATATATATATATATATATATATATATATATATATATATATATATAGAATTATAATTATGTTTAAATCCAGGACAAAACGCATTTCTCATACCAAGACTAAGATGAAGTTAACTGCAAAGCAATTAAAACAGAAATTGAGGTCTCTCTGGTATAAAAATATATATAACCCAATGATTAAGTGGGATTACGACCTTGTGAATATTTATTATTATAACAGATGGAAATCTTTTTTATTAATATATAAATAGTATTGACAATTAAATTTTTTAAGAGGGAAATAGTTATGGATAATAATTAATTACTAATTAAAAAATCACTGGCATCTTTAATTCAAATGCCGTTATAGGTTATCACTATATTATCTATCAGTATAGTACACTTACCTCGAGATCCTTACGTGTCCCATAACATAACTGGAGATCACATTTTACTCTAATTATTATTTAAACGTTGTTATATACTTCTGTTTATCTACTACGCAAAGATATTGAAAACGATTTTTAAATAATAGTTTAGCATAAAACTTACTCGTACGAGTATATACTCGTACGAGTAAGTTTTATGCTAAACTATTTATTTTATTTATAACTATTACTATATAGTAAGACAGTGTCAAATCGCTTTATTATTAATTTGAAAATGGTCCGTCCCTAAATTATTGTTACAAATTAAACAGGATTTATTTAAATACCATCTGAAATAGTCTTAAATAGGGGATAGTCGGTTTTAAGAAATCCGTTTTTTAATATAGACTAGGGATATAAAGGCTTTTTGTTGTTTTGCAAAACCTTGATTTATGTATGCTGTATGTGCATAATTTTAAAACCTATTATATTTTTAAATGAAGTCCGTATTTTAAATTATGTAAATCATTCAACTGTTTTAGATGGTGCAGTTGTTTTATATTTAAATATTTATAACTTCTATCTTAATAGGTTTAGTCTAAGTATACTTAAGAAAATAAAATCTCTGCTTTAAAAAATTAAATAAATAAATATATTCAGCCTACTTTAAAAGTTTATGAAAATATAATGTGAATTCTCTACTAAGGTCAAATAATTATAAATAGTTATTGTTTTTTTCAGTGCTAATTTGTAGTAATTTAGGTTAATTTAAAAATTATAGCTCTGGTAAAAGATACTTATGAAGAGACTAAATCAAATTTGTTTCTAATATTTATTTATATCAAATATATTCTTAAAACTCTATTTTTTAATGCAATATATTTATATTTGTTTATAATTAGACATCCTTAGGTAAATTTACAAGATATAGTTTAAACAGGGATGTAATTTTTTACCTCGAGTAGATTACATTTACCTTAGTTTGTAGAAGGAAAGAAATATTAATATTTAATAAGTTCATCATGTAAAAAAAAATTTGAATAAAATTATAATTTAAAATGGTCATTTTTATTTCCTTCGCTTTAATTTAGTTACATTAAATTAAATTGTAGAATCTTCAGCGCTCAAAGAGTCTTTGAAGATGAGATTACTGATGGTTTGAAAAGAGATAAGCCTTTTAATATACAGTTAGTTACAGCAATCGACTTAAATAAATCCTGACGAATTCAAGACAATGCATTTCAATGGTGATGGGGACATTTACTTTAAGACCTTATTAATATTAAGATTACAATTAAAACTGCATGTCATAATAGTGAAAACATCTCAATCTTCATATTAATTATTAAAAAAAACCTTTGCATAATAATTGCAAAAAAAACAAAATCTTCAATTTTTATATATTTATATCAATTTTTAGAACCTGTGAATATTTTTAATAATAACTACATGTAATATTAGTCATCGATCGATATATTATACATTACGATTTGTCACACTTGGCTTATCGCGGATAGTTTAGAGCGATTTAATAATTTGAATTGAGAGATCTGTATTTGAATTTAAGAAATTAAAATAAACGATATTATTTAAACCAATATAATAATCACCGAATCATCGCCCAAATAGTACTCAACTGTTAGAGTTAAAATCAAGTTAAAGCTGTCCTTCACAATGAGTAAATTACTAAAATATCACACGAGAGATATTATGTTACTAAGAAGTATTTTCGTTTTATGAAGATGAAATGCCGTTCTAATTAATAAGCCTTTTTAAACTGCAACAGACACAAAAACTTTTATAAAATAAAAAACTCTCTCAACTCTCTATCTGTATCTCTCTCGACTCTGTCAAGTGTAGCTTGTATATAAGAGATATATATTATTTAGTTGTACTACTTGCATTTTACTGTCAGCTTTGACATTTAAAAGACTTAAAAGTTTGATAAAAAACTTTAATTTTTTATCAAAATAACTGTAAAAGAAATAATGACATCATATTCTTTCAACAACTCTTAATAACAAATTCTTAGAATAAATTGTAATTTTTTTTTTATTAAACTTAATATAATTTGTATATTGAAAATTAACTTTATCACAAAAATGTGAAAAAATAATTTGTTTATCTTTGTTTAGACGCTGCTTTAACCGAGTTTGTTGGAAAATATATTTGGTGTAATCACTAATGGTTTAATTACGTTCCTATACACTTTTAACTCGTATTAAAAAAATACAATACAAGGTGATGTTGCATTGCGTTCTGAATTTATATCAACACATCTGCTGCATTTTGGCAACGCTTAGTGATACTAAATACATCACGCTCCGGCTATCTCTTATTGTAGATATATAACGAAATTCTAACAGAATTTCTGTATCATTTGTCTGAATATTCTACTCACAATGTATATGTCTATTAATGAGATGAATTAAAAATTATTCTACAAAAGTAAGAAAAGCATATTTTGAAACTTAATCAAAGGATACATTATTATATTTTATAAACAACTTTTTCATATAATCTAGTTTTGTTCTCACAATTTGAATAGTTTAAATATAGGTCGCGCCGTAGTTCAGTACGTTTGATGAATAATAGTAGTTTAGTATAATGTATACAGTCAGTAACATGTTGTTTATTTTCTTTTAGAAAAAGCCAAATAGTAGCCAACATTGACATATTTTACTACTACTACTATTCCAAGTACCAAAAGTTGAAATCATTGAGTCCCTGAAACTTTACTGTGCTAGTGACGTGCCACGTTATTCGAAAATACATTTTTCTCTAAGCAATATTTAAACATTGTTATATATTTCACTGCTGAGGAAAACTTAATAGTTTAGATTATGATGAATATGTTAGGATAGTGTAAATTCTCTATAAAATAATCAAAAACGGCTCGTCACTAAGTTATTTTTACAAAGTAGGACAGGATATATGTAAATTACATCCCAATGTCGACAAATAGGGGACGAACGGTTGTAGAGACATCCGTGCTTTTGTAGAATATAGATGAAGCCTTTGTTGTTTTGCAAAACCTTGTTTTGTGTTTTGTTGGATATGCTTAATATTAAATCCAATTATATTTTTTACTGGTGTCCGTATTCAAAATTATGTAAATCATTCAACTTTTATAGACAGCACAGTTACTTTATAAAATATTAGCCATAAAACTAGGAAATTTTAAAATATAAGTAAATAAAAATATTCCATTTATTTCAAATATTTAAGAAGTTTTCATCTGATCTCTAAAGTCAATTTAACTATTCATAGATAATTATGAATAGTTATCCTTTTATCAATGATAATTTGTGGTAATTAACGTTAATTCATAGTAAAAAGGACAGCTCGAAGGTAAAGTTGACTTATGAAAGGACAAGGACATGAAAACCAGTCTGTTAATATGGTCTGAAACAGATTTTATTGCACTTGCAATATTTTAATGCAATAGACTTTGTACTTTATAATTAGACAAGTTACTTAGATCTTAAGATTAATCTACAAGTAATGTATAAAAGAGACTGTAATTATTACTTAAATGTTAACATGTTGTAAACCTCGAGTTACAGTTACATAACCTCGAGTTACAGTTACATACTGAAGGAGGAAAAAAAAACTTATATTTATAAATAGGTTGTGTAAAGGAATTTATATTTTAAGGTGATTTTAATTTCCTTCGCTTTAATATCAACGTTAAATTGAATTTTGGAATCTTCAGCATTCAAAGAGTCTTTGAATGAGATTACTGATGGTTTGAAAAGAGATAAGCGTTTTAATGTACAGTTAGTTTCAGCAACCAACTTAAACAAATTCTGATATATTCAAGAGAGGTGTCATTTCAATCGTTGTACATTTATTTATGGTAGACCTTATAAATACTACAATTTCATCTAAAACTGTATAACAACTAATTTACAAATCTTAATCTTAGATTCGATATTCTCAGAAACTTTTTTAATATCACACCACTCTCGATATATTTCACATCAGCAATGTTGCATTGATGAATTTGATGACATGATTATGTGTCTTAATTGTAATATATCCCTTCTTTGCATGGTTTTTGGAATTTCCAACCAAAAAAAAAATCTGAATGATAGGTACCAGACCTGATAAAAGACAGTGGCGTTTGTTTTTTTTTTTGACAACTACGTTATATTTATGCTATGATCGTATAAAATGTTGTTAGCAACAACCAACTAACAGAAAACCGAGGTTTTGGGTAATTTTTTATTCTCAATGTTATGATGGAAATTTCCATCACTATGGAAAGAAGGGTTAAAGATATAGTACATGGCTTGTTGGGTTTAGTAATTGAATCTATAAACGACTTTTGTCTGAATGACATACTTACTCTCATTTCATTTCCAAATCAATACTTAAGCAAACAGTTTGGAATGCGTTCGAACAAGTAGTAAACAAATACATAGAATTAAAGATTACCAAGCTAAAAAATACTGACATAAATATATTTATACATCATTATAAGTACATATACTAACTTTATTTAGTATCGTGAATATATGAAAGTTAGATTAAAAATCTAATGAAAGCACACAAAAGCGATCTAAGAGTATACGAAGCCAGCTCCCAGATTTTCAGGAGAAAACGACAAGTAGAAAAACTAAAGAATACAGGTTTTGCATATATAAACATAATATGTATTGACATCGGTAAACTGTAAAAATTTTAATAATGAAATAAGTATTTGAAAATTAACTAAAACGCAATAATGTAACATTTAAAAACAAGTTAAATTAATATAAAGCGATTTACTTACACTCAGTACAACCATTTGTGGTCGATTCAACAAAGAGTATGGCTTCACGCTCAATTAGTTCGTTTTTTAGTTCTATTATTGATTCCATACTACTATAGATTACTTATTTTTACTTCATTATTTTACTTACCTTTTCTCATTCTAGGGAATGAAGCGAGAGTTTGAAAGTCCAAATTTAAAAATGTTATTACAATTCTTAATTAAAATTAAACTTAGATTACTTCTATAAACTAATTTAAAAAGATATTTTTTTTTTAGGATGAATCAAATTTTGTATTGAAGTTTTTTTCTAAAGAACGAAAAAACTAATTTAAGTAACAAAAAATTTTAACAATTCGAGATATTTTTAATTAATTAAGATATAAACTAGAAACATTTTTCCTAACTTTTTCATCTTGATAAATTTTTAAAATAATAAATTTTGTTTTGTTTACAATTAATAAACTTAAGATAGGAGTTAATTACTTTGGAATTTCTTAATTGCTGTTAATTTAAAAAGAAAAAACTATAAGAAACACTGAATAAAGTTTAATGTTCTCACAACATTTAGATTTACAGAATACCACAATCAAATCTATTGCAGTAACTTATGTTATTTTTTCTTTAATGATATTAATATTAGTATTGCAAAAAATGTAAATACTGTTTTAATAGACTACATTCAAAGACTATGAATGTTCTTTACTGTTGCTTCTCGTCATTAATATTCTTGTATTCATATATATTGCCTCATTTATTTACAAACATATACTGAAGCTTCTGAATACTTAAAAAGTTTACAGAAATTGCTGACGAATTCAACTGAAAGGTTAGATACCTTTTTATTATTAAGTAGCAAGTATCAAAATCTCAACTACAAGTAACCTTTTTTATCATATAGATGAAGACACAATTTAGTTTAACAGTAATCTAGTACATAAAAAGACGATCGAACGTTGGAATGAGGTAAATAACGGTTATCGCCTTCATAACCGTTATTTATTAGATAGTAACTTAAAAAATGTGGTCACGTTGCCACCGTGAGTCACATATGACCGTCCCGACCGTTCCTGGTCGAAAAGTACCCAATGAGGATTTTTAATCTCATTAATATAATGTATATTTCGTTTTCAAAATAAAGGTACTTAATCTTTAAAATTAATATTTCGTTTTACAATAACATTAACATTTTTATTACCATTATAATACCATCAAAAGCATGCAAAATTATTTATATAATTTAATAATTAAGTAACATTATTGTTGGTACTAGGGATCCATTATTAGCGGCATGTTTTACTTAATTTAAAATACTATTTTTGCTACCGACGCTGTTATACGGCAGCCAAACGTGGGTAACACAAAAGAAGAATGTAAGAAAGATGAATGCTGTGGAGATGTGATCTCTTCGCAGATTATGCGGAGTCAGTCTAGCTGACCGAATCCGCAATGAAGAGATCCACAAAATAGCAGGTACTAGCGAAGATGTCACGGTGAGAATGAAGAAGAACGTGCTCAGGTGGTTTGGGCACGTCGAACGAATGAGTGATGAAAGAATGGTAAAAAAGATCTATACAGGAAAAATGAGCGGTAAGAGATAGCGCGGGAGGCCTCGAGTGACCTTCGAAAACACAGTAGCTACGATACTGGAGGAAGGTCACGTAAAAAGCATAAGGACCCCCCGGAGGGCATGTATGAAGAGGTTGATGTCTGTGGCCGAGGCGAAAGAGGTATGCAGGTACCGTAGCTTTTAGCGCTCCGTCGTCTCTGGCTACCCCGCAAGGGATATGGCGTGAAGTTGAGTTAAAATACTATTTATTATTCTTCGACCTCGATCTTAAAACTTTTATCTCGTTCTTGGTTTGAGGTCAGTTATTACAATTTGAAAATGTAGTACATACAAGATTTTCTCTAAGCTGCACGTGTGTGCACCTGTACGTATTTGGTTGTCTTTAATGCCTTTTCAAAAAATCCAGCCTGGCTTGAGTTTCACTTTTTTCTCAGACCATTGTAATAATTTAAACTATATAACTATAACTGCTCAACGTACTTAGTTTGTTGGTGTAAAAAAATTGCCATATCTTATATATACTCTTTTTATTAGATACGTAAACATTCACTAATGCAGAGAATTTTAAAATTCATAACTAAAGCCGGTAACATTAAAAGTTATGATAAGCAGGTGCGCTATTATTATACAAGACCACATATAATACCAGCTATAAGAGTCGTATAATATTATATAGCCTAGAATTTGCATTGTCTAATGCAATAATATTGTGTGTGTTAACCTGACCCGGTTATCACATTAATTTTAAACTCAGTTCACGATTCAGTTCCGCTGCGCCCCGAACTCATGACAGCTTCGTAAGTAGTCCGGAAAATTTCAAATAAGTTATTATGATATCAGACGGATAAACATATATATAAATAAAGTTTTTGATGTAATGCAAATCACATCGGTATATTAATTAGTGTATAGGACTATAGAATCCTTCCATAAAACACGAAATGGACAGATCTGAAATATAAAACAGATTATTTTAACCAGATTTCTTTTGTCTTTTTATTAAGATTTGTTGTCTAGTCCGATGACATAAAACGGATTTTTTTATGAATAGCATCATATATAGATCATTAAAGTGTATAGAATTTTTTTTATCTAAAACTTTATTTACAAATGTGTTCCTTTAAGTTGTTTTAAAATATTGTGTCATTTATATTTTATCCGAAACGTCGCTTCTTAAGTACTTTAATATGTGCATTATCACGAAGAGAACAAAGTTCTTTGCACAAAGGGATACCTTGCAAAGAAACTGCTTTGTGTATTTAAAAAACTCTAGTTGTTGGTTGTTTTAAAAACTAAACTATTTAAGCCTTTTCTTAAACTAAGGTTATTGCTATTTCTGAAAGCAACAGCCATTGCATTTCAAGGGAATGATATAATTTAATATAATAAATAAATAATGATAATTGATTATTCAATTAAAAGTAATAATATCTTAGATTTTTTTCATATTTTGACAATAAATGAAAAGGATTTCATATCTCTATAAAATACTCTGTGTTAAATATCTATCCAAAATTTAATACTATATTTTTCTGTTCTTAAATCCTATATAAATCATAAAAAATAAGGATAACTTTGGGAATGTTAAATCTAAAATCTTATCATTATATTAACACGTAAACTTTTCATCCCTTTTTACGAAATTTATGAGGTTTGAGAAATATAATATTTAACACACTTATAATTTATGCAGAGGAGTTAAAAAAATTTATATAATAATGTAATATAATCAAAAAAATTGAGTAAATTATCATCCGAATGAAATTAATAAAAGATAAATACAATAATTATGGAAGTGTATATTAATAAAAAAATAAAGAATAAAAATAAATAAATGAATAATAATTGTTTTGAACGATTATTAATATTCAATCTATGAAGTGTGGTCGAATTTGAGTCACTTGGCAATTACTAGACAAATTAGATCACGCAAGTGCCAATAATGTTGTTTTCTTTCTAATCTAGTTTTTACTGTATTTAAGTAATGTATTATATATTATATAATAGGCTATATAGCAGTTGACACTCATCACCCGCATGCGACATTATTAAATGGTTAAGTTATAAGTACTTTAGTTAATGAGTTCGTTAAACATTAGTACGTTAAAACTAAGCCTTTAAATAAACTAAAATAAGTATTTTAGTGATTTCCAAAGGATTTATCTGCTGTGTTTAACAGTCAATAGCGTATGAACCTCGCACATTTTATATTGTTTTTAATAAACTAATGTTCAATAATAATTATTATTATTGAACATTAGTTATCACTCATTAGGTATTGTATTGATTTGTCACAATTCTTAAGTAGCAGGTAGTTTTGAACTTTCAATCAACTGACAGAAAATCATTCGTTTCTAAGAATTGAATAGAAAAATGCGTATTTATATAAATTAATATAGTATTAACCAAATCTTCCAAATGATACCTAAATCGCATTTAAAGTAAAAAATCAAGTTAAAGCTTTCCTTAAGAATTTAGTATAAAATAAACAGAAAAAAAAAATTCACACGAGGAAAATTATGTCACTAAGACGGGTTTTTTCTTAAAGATTCCATTCTAATGAATGAATTTATTTTATACTGTTACATTTTTTTTTCAAGTAATCAATTAACAACAAAGAAGACACGAATAATTTAATACAATAAATAATTACAGTTAAAAGTCAAAAACTTTTTAAAAATTCTATTAAGTATACTTATATATAAAATAAATATTTTATTTACTTGTATTTCATTTTATTGTAACTTTCATAAATAACTTGATTTTATTTTTTGCATAAAAATCTGTAAAATAAATAACAACGTCAACCGAAACGAACCGCCATATATTCAACAAAATACTTGATTAAACTTTAGTTTAAATATATTTTAATAAAACTGTACTAATAATATTGTATTAATTCATTCGTTCATTCCATAATTGTACAGGATTATACAAATTTTGGAAAAGAGACTTACAATTTTAATTTCTTTAATGTTTCTCAGTCGTTCCTAGTACGATAAGTCAAAGTAAGTACTAAGACGAGATTGAAGGAGAATTAAAGTTTTCAACTTATTATTCATATTGAATATTCATAATTATGCATGAAGGCAATCCGTTGTAATACAGTTTAAGTAATTAAATATTTTATACTTGTAAAGTTCTTGCTTTTTATATTTAATTTGTCGCATAATATATAAGTTTAAAGTAAAATCGATAATATTTCTATCTTTTTATTATAAATAAAATATATATAATATATGTGTTAAACTATTTAGTTATCCAAGGAGCAAAAAAATTTTTTTTTTTATTTTTTCATAGAAACGTTTTTAACGAAAAATAATTGTGACACGTTTTATTCGAACAATTTAACCGAACCACTAATGGTTGGTTTAATTAAATGCCTATGTATTTGTAACTCGTTTCCAAGAAATAAAAACAAAACATGTATAATGTCGCATTGCGTTTAAGTTTACATCAACACATCTGATGCAGTTCAGCAACGCTTAGTGATACTGAATACAACCCGCTCAGATTGTAGATATACCACATATATAGATTCATATTGTAGATATGCCACAAAATTCTAAACAATGTTCTTTTGTCTAAACATTCTAATGCATATTTGCCTGTTAATGAAAGTAAACATAACAACAAACATTGTTGCTATATTTCATCTCAACAATATTATATTGTCATTATTACAATTATTAATGATAGTAATTAAGAGGGTCATTGTAATATTTTGGGCTAAAGTGCCGGTGTAAGCCAGCAATGGGTTTGTAATTATCGTACAATAATAGGGGTCGAACATCAGAGTGGTAATTTTACTGACTGGTTGGAACTGTATATTTAAGTAAATATTTAACAAAGGTCATTATTCGTAATAAGAGTATACCCTATAACCACATGGCAAGATGTTTACAAATTTATTATACATTAAATAAAACATGGTGCCAGTAAATCTTAAACCAGAGATGGATTTGTTCTTTTTATTCAGTATTTCAATTATTGGTGACTAAACAGTTGGATTTTTTTAACAACCGCGTTTTCTAGTTTATATATTTATTGTTTATGTATATTTCTTTTAGTGTCACGTGTGACTTTAGTTTTATTCGACCCTAATTAGTAACTAGGTCTTAGACATTCAAACAGTGCAAAACAGTCTTTATCAGGTCATTTTTGTGTAATTTACAGTATTCTTTTACAAAAGCGATAGGGGTCTGGTATCCTCCTCGTAGTTATTTAAAGATTAATTGTTGAAAGGTCCTGGGTTGATACCGCTTGACGGTTAATATCCTTGCATCGGAATTTATTACCTCTCTTGTTTAGAAAAAAATATATGTAGCTCCCGACCTGTATATCGTAGAAGTATAAAAGAAGAATACGTGCGGCAAATGATAATAAAAATATTATTAGACCAAAGATACACGTTTCCTTGATAAGTAAATAAAATGCTTTAAGGTTTATCTTTATGATTTTGTTATTTCTTTACAATATATTTCTTTATTTACTAACAAAATATCTGCCAAGTGAAATAATTTTATTACAAAGTATTTTCATTAAATATCGATAATAAATGACCTATTTGATAAACATTTAACATTATTAACCTATATTGCAATTACACAAACATTAACTCATGATTAATTTTCAATATTCAATTTAAATTTTACTAATAATAAGTCTGATATACTCTGTATTATGTAGTATTCTACATGGAAGGACTATACTGTTATTTTTTAAAATGAATGTTAAATTTAATTCATTATAGTTTATTTACTTAAGACCAGTTCTTAAAGTTACAGAGTAATTATGTATGAACGACAGATTGTTGATACGATTTTGGGAATAGTTTGTATCCGTTATCAGCAAAACCTTCAGTGATATAAATTATTGTACAAGAGTTGTTATGTTGATAAATAAGAAAGATCTTCTTTATTGATTAAAGTAGATTAAAACTATTATCTATGTTGATTATAATAATTATATTCATATATTTGAGATTAACGTTCCAAATATCATTAACTTATTTTACAATACATTTTTTTTACTGTATATATTTACATGAAATTCATTTTCTTCTTTGTATCCCTTTTATTTTGTTAATTTTTATTATTACTTATACACATTCTTACATTATTTTAGTTATTCGAATTCTAATTTTGTATTTTCTTTTATTTTAATTGTTATATGCTTTTGTAAGTAACTGTATCATAGTCATTATCAACATTATCATTATCATCATCACTGGTAGTAGACAAGACAATTGTATCAAATGGCACTGATGACTGGCCTTCCTGCTAACCATCTCATACCCCTCCCCCAATTCACAAATACAATCTTTCTTTGGATAAGACATTTTCTCATTTTCTTCTACCAGCGACCACAACTGTCAGGGCAAAGGTCAGAATGTTATCTCTCAGTTCTGATCACTTACAGACTATGCTTTGTAATTAATTTATTCAAATAAAAAATGAATAGGTTCGTTACTAGTCTGGTAATCAATGAATTAATGAATTAAATTAATGGCCTAAACCTGAATGTAGATAAGACGAAGGTTCTGATATTTGAAGGAAATGAAGAAAGAACAGAATGTAAGATCAACGGGAATAATAAGATAATAGAACAAGTAAATGAAGTGATATATTTGGGAAGTATGTTTAGCAGAGACGGAAGATACGAAATGGATGTGGAAAGGCGTATTGCTGTCGGTAACAGAGTCAACGGTGCTTTGGCTGCGTTGTTGAGACGGCGAAACGTCAGCATAGCTGCACGTTTGGCTGTACACAATGCGGTTTTGCTACCGACGCTGTTATACGGCAGCCAAACATGGGTAACACAGAAGAAGAATGTAAAAAAAATGAATGCTGTGGAGATGCGATCTCTTCGCAGAATATGCGAAGTCAGTCTAGCTGATCGAATCCGCAAAGAAGAGATCCACAGAATGGCAGGTACTAGCGAAGATGTGACGGTGAGAATGAAGAAGAACGTGTTCAGGTGGTTTGGGCACGTCAAACGAATGAGTGATGAAAGAATGGTAAAAAAGATTTATATAGGAAAAGTGAGCGGTAAGAGAGACAGGGGAGGCCTCGAGTCACCTTCGAAAACACAGTATCTATGATACTGGAGAAAGGTCACGTAAAAAGCATGAGGACACCCCGGAGGGCATGTATGAAGAGGTTGATGTCTGTGGCCGAGGCGAAAGAGGTATACAGGGATCGTAGCGTTTGGCGCTCTGTCGTTTCTGGCTATCCCGCAAGGGATATGGCGTGAAGCTAAATAAATAAATAGCCTCGTAAATTTCGAATAAGTAATCGCGAGTCCAACCGAATAAACACATATTTAATCATTAATCACGAAGGTTTCAATGCAAAATAAAATTACAAATTCGAAGCCTTTCATATTAAAATTGATCTTTATTATACGTTTGACTATTTTTATTAACAGTGACTATTTTTTTTATAATTTTGTCCAATACCAGTACTTTTAAACTAAGCGTGTAAATTTACTCAAATACATATTTAAATATTTTTCTATCTAAAGAATATTTATCTATTTAATAGTGAGTAACGTATGAACATAGCATATTTAAAATCCATGTCTTACATAAAATCTTGTATAATTTTACACGTATCTATGTATGGATGTGTGGGTATTTTATAGTATTTCATGAGTGTTTTATTTATTTTATTTATTTTTTCATTTCCACAATTCTCCCTTAATCGTTCCTAGTAAAATAATTCGCAGTAAGTACTAAGACCAGATTGAAGCGGGACATCAAGTTTTCTACTTGCTATTCATACTGAATATTCATATTTATTAATGAAAGCAGTTCATTTTAATACAGTTTTAGTGAATTTATTTATAACAAACAAGAATTTACCTTGTTTTTTTATATTAAACACTTTCTTTTGATACATAAAATATTTCTTTCTAATATAAACTTTTTTATAAAACTCTCAAGGAAACAGTTTTTTAACTGAATTTTATTTAAACATATATTTTTTCTAACCGCTAATGGTTATAACGCCTGCATATTTTTAACTCGTAGTCAAAACTAGTAACTACGAGTTAGTTTTTAATTGGAATCAACATATCTGCTGCAGTTTACCAACGCTTTTGTGATACTGTATACAATACGCGCAGACTGTCTCTTATTATATCTATTTACTAAAATACATTGCCCAATAATCAGATATTAATAAATCATTGTAAAAGTAAACATTATTTTTATATTATATTTTAATTGTAAAACAAGAGTTGTTTTTCTAGCCAAAAATAAACAAAATTATGTCAAGCCAGTATGAAATTATATTTATTTCATCAGGTAATCTTACTATATAAAATCGATTACTTTTTATCTTTCTTGCACTACTCCTCCTAAACCGCTTATCCGATTTTTATAAACAGGGTATGAAATGAAAGCTTATAGTCTAACGATGCCAGGGTTATGTTTTGGCGACGCTGTAAGGTTAATAAGGTTACCAAATAAAAAAATAAAAAAAACGGCGAGCAAAGCGAGCCCTACGCCTAGTTCTTTATAAAACAATCAGTCCTGTAATTATAATTCGTCATCTAAGACGCATTACTTGTGATGATGGAAAGCATCATTAAGAAATATCACCGTCTAATGTTTATAGATATTTAGATCTAGCCATAATCTGTTGATGGTCGCTTTATCCCGAGAGCTTTGAGATCAAGTGTCGCGATCCTTGAGAGCTCTTTTAAAGTGTCCTTTACAGATTAAACAATATACAGATATTACGGTATATATAGTTCACCATAAACTTTAACATAATCACTAATGTAGGTTAATGTTAGCTAACACTGTTATACACTTACAATTAACACGGTTTTTAAATAAATCTCGACATCCTTTCATGTCTAACGACTCGTGATTGTAGATCACATTTGGCTCTGAGCATTATTACTATACTTTAGAGATTTTAGTTTATCTACCGCGAATTAAAAAAAAGATATTACAAATAATTGTTTAAATGACAGGTCTATCAACGCACACCTAAAATCACTTTTACTTATTCTCACTTAAAAAAAATAAAGCCGATTTATATGTAAATTATTTTTATTACTTAGTATAGGATTAATGTAAATTAGTGTCACGTAGGAGATGAAAATTTGACGAAAATCCGTGCTTTTTTATGAATCCTTTTTATTTTTTAATAAATATTAATAATTATTTATTACGCACAAAAAGAAATAATATCTAATTTTGTTGGATTTGTTTTGTTCAATGTGTAGAATTTTTTTTGTAATTTCTTAGTATTTTATTATATATACAGATTTACTCGTATATTATTACAGTTAATAAGATTATTGCGTATTATAATACTTAAGAGGTACAATGATATTGTCCACATAATTCAAAATTTCATATCGAATTAGTTTCTAAACTCCAAATAAATTACAACGAACAGAACACCTTCTTAAAAATGTCAACAATAAGCCCCTTGTCAGCTGCCGTTTTTTTTTTATAAATTTGTCTTAAACAGGAAAAAAACTTTTATAAAATACAGGGCTTTAATGTGTAAGATTATCAAGTTTGTAAAGAAATTGTTGAACCACTTTGTTCCAGGTCACTCCTGCCATCTGCTTGATTTCATCACCCCATCTTGTTCGTGGTTTGCCTCTTTTTCTTTTACCTTCTCTTCGTTCCCATATGGTCACTATTTTGCTCGATCTTTCGTGACCTCTATGCAGTTATTCTTCCCATAGCTATTTCATTCTTCAAATTTTTTATCTGATATTTTTGGCTGTGACGAAATTGCTTTTAATTTGATCACATTTTTTTACATTTCGTTTATAAAACTGCAAGCTTGCCTGTCAGACAAATATCTATATATGTAACTCAATGTATATGTGATGGTGCAGCTACAAATTCAAATACAAAAAATTATATTTCTTTCTAATGAAAAACATGACTAAATATGTAAAGCAACATTATAGTTATAATTTTGATCTCATTTTAAATTAATGTGATTTATTTTATGGCATTTATAATACATGTATCAAATGATGATAAATTTGTTTTTAATATTATTTATATTACTACAAAAACATACAAATCTCTACCAAAACCTTTCTATTAATGTAATAAACATATTTTATACAACTTGAAACCTTATAAAATCTAATCAATAAAATAACTCTCAAACAATGTTGAGTTTTATACAAGCTCGCTTTGTATCAAACTCTATTTATTTCTACTCGGAGTTTCTCGTTTTTCAATGCTACTGTATAATACTCCTTGTTTTCTATAACTAGTTTCCTCAAGTTCCAAGCTGAAATTCTTAACAGAATTAAAAACCGATGAAGCGTGTAATTTTACCGCGTACTGGTAGTTTAAACTTAACATTTTAATTAAGTTTTAACCATCGTTTAAGTGACTTTGCGTTATTAATTAGATATTATTATATATCGTTATTTTTAAAATCATTAGAAAAAAGTATACAAAAAGCAGTGGTACCCAAATTAATAACTCAGGTTTTTGTTTAGAACTTATATTTACATAATAATAAATACCAATATTCGAAGCTTAATAAATATTCAATAGATAGATATGAATCTGTTTGGTAAAACTTTTCGAGACTAACTCTTAAGAATCTAATATTTTTATATATAACCGAATTTGAGATATATATATGTTTCATGCTTTCAAAGAAAAAGTGTGTAGCAGGACACTCTTTGAGTTCCTCACATTACATTGACTTCATGGAGAAAATAGATACCTTGCAAAAGCATTACAGTTGAACTGTCATTTCATCAGTTATAATATCCTACACAACTTCTTATCATTTTGAAAACAGAATGATGATAGGATAAACATTACCTATCTAATATTTAGGAAACGATTCAATTGCAGTGCAATTCTTGTAGCAATTAGAATACAAGTTGATTTGAAAAGCAACTCGTATCGCGCTTAGGTTAGCTTTTTTAGGACATAAATTTTTATTTAAGACATAAGTTTAATTCATATTAATACTATAAAACTATGACCTAGAGACAGTAAAACAAGACATTTACCCTTATCGCCTCACACACCACGAGATCCCTGTTTACACTCACCGTGATACGGTTCTGAGTGCCTGTTAATTTGATTTGTAATTTATTTATATTCTTAACTTATATAAATAATTAGTTATTTTACAATCATGCCACATTTACTATTAAATATTTTACTCAAATTGTTCTGTTTAGCTTCTAATCGATTTCACAGAAACAATTTTAAGATTTATTATTTGATCGATCTAATATCGGATCGCTGCTCTTCATATAGCTTCTTTTGTCTATTTAATTAACTATGGGAATTTACGAATAACTAAGTATTATTTAAAAAAGAAATTACTTATCTTTGGAAAATCTTATAATTCTCCATCTATATTATTTGTATAATTAATATATATTCTATTAGGGTTTTGAATCTTCAAAGTTATGGCTTGATACATTATACTCATAAAAAAGACTTTAATTAAAAGGTATCTTACTTTTGCATTTATAACTTTATGAAAATATCGAGCCGTAAAAGAGCACCAAAAATTATGAATAAGAAACAATTTCAATGTAATCTTCTACTATGAATGGTCCAGGAACTACAGTCTAATATATTTCTTAAGAAACAAGTGAAGCAATAAATTCAGATTCAAGGGTATTAACCGTCATGCGGTGACAGAAAAAGAATCCTGAAACAATTATTCTTCAAATAAACTCTACAGGAATACCTGCTTTTTCTTTTTTCAAGTACTGAGCTATTTATTTATAATGTTTTTAATGACCTCTGTATTGTAAATGGTTGTGATAAAGAATTACATTTTTTTTATAAATGCAGAGAGACATTAAACCTCAAAGCTTTGAATGTCAAAGTTTCATATTTTGAACTTGTAATCTTTACAAAGTTAAATCCACTCACTTATAAAATGAGACCTAAAGATAAAGACTTAATAAATAATTAAACGCAATTCAAGAACATGTAATTTAAAAAAAAAAAAACAAATGCTCTGACTTTCTCACTAACTTATCAAGTCTTTAAGTGCATGCTTGTTAACAACATGAGGTCTTTTAATATTTCAACCTATAATATTTTGTAAAAAGTTTTGGCTTTCTGGTTAAATATGATTAGGTATTAAATAATTGCCACCTACAAGTTATAATTGAAACATTTACTCATCACAATGAGTATTTTATAAGTATAAGTTTTATTCGCAAAACAAATCAAGACTAAAATTTTGCTATCACTACAGCAGATATAAATTCAGAACGCAATGCGACATTACACTAAGTTTTTAATTCTTAATTACGACTTAAACATTTTTGTAACCCCTTTAGTAAGTAAGACATTTTTTTTAATTTGCTAAAAGTTCATGAAAAAGTTTGGTGACGGCCTTGGTCTGAGCTTATTGACAACAATTTAATATATTTCGTCTTATTAGAAGAATATTTATAAAATAAATGTTTTATATAACTACCACCATTATATTTATAAGTATAAATATACATAAATATCAGTTTAACCAGATTAACAACGTATCATATTATATATTATTTCGCCGTGTTAATGTAAATATTTGCTTCAATTACAATTCAATCCATACCTTTCTTTTGTAAATGTAATCTTTATTGAGCAGATAGTCATTTTGAATCTTAACTAGAGCATTAAAACATCTATTATCATCTACATCAGTTACAAGAGCTGTTGGAAAGTTTTCTAAGTAAGTAATTCTTTATTTGATATCCTGTCTTCATTTTATGTATACATAAGTATATGTATATAATAACTCAGAATAATAATAGTGATTGCATTAATATGATTTATGTTGCGCATGTCTCTTTGTCTGTGTGAAAGTCTGTCATATCATCCTAAACATTACTTGAATAGGATTTTGAAGCTTATAAACAATTTACAAAAATCAAAATAACGTTTATCAAAAATAATTCTAAATTTAGTGCTCCCCTAAATAAAAGAAAAGAAAAGACAAAAAGGTTTAATTTTCTAAAATGCATTAATCAATTTGTTGTCGAGATAAAATAGAATAAAATTCTTCCTTTTTTATTATTTCTTGACTTAAAACCACACCAACAATTCTGAATGGTTAGATGAATAAATTCAAAACAATTATAAAAAATTCTTGTGTATAAAGTAAATATTTCAAAAGCGGATATTTTACATAATCACGTAAATCCGGTTAGAAGTAAATATTATTATATGTCGCTTAGTAATTCTAACTTCAAACATAGCCAGGATTTTTAATTGACTTTCCAGTTTTAACTGTATTGTCAAATATATATATTGAATTTTTTTTATATTTATTTATTTATTTGAGCGCAGCGTTCTACTGGAGGCTTTTTCACATTCTTTGTCACGAGTAGGCTCGAAAACTACTTGAGGAAAAACTATGATTTTTTTGCAATCATAAGAACACACATTAGGTGATGGTTTTAAAAAAAATCTAAAAATGTCACGTCGTTGAGGAACAATCGTCAAACAACGCATATCCCATTGAAGTCAATGGGAAACGATGAGTCATTACACTGGGCTCGCTTCGCTCAATATGAAAACAGCATCCGAGATTTCGCGAGCGAAAGTGAGGATCTGTTGGCGCCCCTAGTTATTTATCTTCACCTCATATCCCTTGTGGGGTAGCCAGAGACGGCGAAGCGCCAAACACTACGATCCCTTCATACCTCTTTCGCCTCGGCCACAGACATTAACCTATTCATACATGCCCTCTGGGAGGTCCTTATGCTTTTTACGTGACCTTCCTCCCGTATCATAGCTACTGTGTTTTCGAAGGTCACTCGAGGCCTCCTCCTATCTATTTTACCGCTCACTTTTCCTTTATAAATCTTTTTAACTATTCTTTCATTACTAATTCGTTCGACGTGCCCAAACCACCTGAGCACGTTCTTCTTCATTCTCACCGTGAATATATATTCTTTTTTATAATTGAAGCATATCTTAAGCGTTTATAGAAGTGTTATAATGTTTATTTGTTCCTATATTTTCTTTAGAATACTACTATCACATTAAATATCATTTTGGTTTATGATTATAAGGATTGCAATTTCTTAACTAAATATTCATTTATCTTATCTAAAAGGACTCTTTGAACGTTGAGAATTCGATAATTTAATTTAATATAATTAAATACAAGGGTAGAAATAATAATCATCTCAATATATAAATTACTTTACACGAAACCTTTACAGAAAAGTAACGAATTCCGTTCTTTATATTTTATTCAGAGTTAAGTAACTGTAATCCGCTCGCCGAGATTTGCGAAAATCCTTAAACTATGTCGTTAATTCTAATGCCAACTTTAAACGATTTCTCCCTCTGCTACAGTGTCTTACTTTGCTAACTCTCCTACTTCTTCAATAGCAAAGCATCTGTAACTCCTCACATTATCTGATTTTTTACTATAATATTTTAAATTTAGATAGACAATCTGATATTAATAATATAGAAAGTACTTACTATTTAATTTGGTAACTGAATATTGATATTTAATAACAACCTGTATCTCTCAATATCGAAAAGAATACTGTGTTATATACTCATTAACAAATTATTTTGGGTAAAATATTTAACATGATTTCCAAATGGAACACATACCTCAAAACCCAATACCAAATTCACTTAATATAGCATAAAAGCCAAAGCCAAAAGATAAGTTTTCCGCTCCGGTCCGGATGGTCCGCTCCGACCACAAAGAGTCGTATCTATCACTTTGGGAATACTTGTCATGTCAGTTATATTGTCATAAATAAATAATTTATAATAATAATTGACAAAATATATATTTATTCTTATCAAAAAAGAATGTCAAAACATAATTTTAACAATTTTATTATTTTCAATAATTTGATATTACCAATTAATTATTTACTCGTTTATTTACCTGACATTGTAGATTAAAATATGAAGATTTGCATAAATTTATTTAACATTAGAAATTGATAACGTAATATCTCAAGAAGGATTCATATTATTAATTTATTTTCTTAATTAACTGTACTTAGATCCACTATGTCTGACTACGTCTTAGTTCTTAGAGGGAACTCATCATGAATTTTACAAACTTTATGTATTCTTCCTGATAGTAGCACCACTGCTACTACATACTACTACTACTGCTACTACTATTAGCAGCAGTAACAGCAGCAGTAGCAGTAACAGCAGCAGTAGCAGTAGCAGTAGCAGTAGCAGTAGTAGTATAAGTATGTAGTAATGGCTGAATTTCTAATGTTATTAGCATACCATTCTACTTAAGTAAGTACTTATTTACTTACTTACTTAAGTATGTAACCAATGTTTACTTAAAATTTTAATAAAAATAACTATAATACATTCTTGATTTTTTTAACAATCCTACTAATTTGGCCATGAAAAGTCATAAATTAATTATTGCCATATATATTTTATTTATATATCTCTATAGGCATTTGCAGTTTCGATGATTTTTATTACGAATTATCAGTAAGGGTACAGAGTTTTTCAGAACATATTTGTAATTTGTATTATTGTAATCTATTCTGTTCTTTAATAATTCTATATCTTGCTTTCACTTAAATTCTATATTTGTCCCTGAAATGTATAACACATTTCAGGAACAAACATTACAGTGCTGCAGCTTTTGACGACATATAAAATAAATTTGAGTAATCCTGATTTTTCTAAATTGAATCTTAATAATTGTATAAACATCAATCAGTGATTCAATACTGTTAATAAAGAGATTGGTTAATATAATGTTTAACTGATAATAAGGCAGACCAATTCTATTTGAGTTTTAGGTTATGTAACTTTAGTATAAACCAGATATAAAAACCCTACTTTATTTACCAGCTAAACTCAAAACAAATGCATGAAATAAATGTTATAAAATCATAGTCGAGGTCTAAAATATAACAAAAATTATTATGTCTAAGTGAAATGTTGCATTGCGTTGACCCGTCGTTAGTACATTTAGTTTAGATCAAACAATTGTTGCACAGCTGTTGCCGTTCAGTTACATTTCATAGAAACATAAGCTTGTACCATTCAGTCTATTCAAATTAAAATAATAACGTAAAAGGGAATACTATAATCTTATGAATATTTAATTGTAGAATTGTATTTTAATAAAAGCCTTCGCTCCTGTTCTTATATTCCTCAAAATAGGGATAATTATACATAATTAAATTCGCACTCAGTAAAAAGTTACAAAATTTGGTTTCGGCCAAAAAAAGTAAGAAAGTTGACTTACTGTGGATTTGGCGTGTTAAGTACCTCAAAGTTGAATAATAAAATAATAATAATACTGTTACATTCTTTCCAATACTTAATTTTTCCAATAATTTTTAATACTCTACTAATATATATATATATATATATTATATATAAGCTGACTGACTGACATTAGAACGCATGAACTTGATGGATAAAATTCGACCGCTGGAAAAAATTCAAAAGTATGACTCATATTTAAAGTAAACGAATGTTGTTATCATTTTAATACAATTAGTATTAGGTATAAAATTCTTTGGATTCTCTCTAGACCTCTTATATACATTTTTTAAACCAGGTACACAACTGTCAATCAGCTTTTTCATCATCTTTCAAAACTGAACCCCTAAAGCCATGTTTAATTAAAGCAACGTAAGTTATATCATAAGTGTAAATAATAATTATAATTAGTAAAACTAAATATTTTTAGTTATATAGTGGCTAAAATGAGGAAATCTTCCGGTTGGTGGTCAAAAGTAACTGCAGTGGTTAAACATAAGGTTAACCGCTAGTATTACTACTAGTCATTTTGTGAACAGCAGACCTCAGTACGTTAGGGGATGAGACATTGGGATGAGACAGATGTTGGGAAGTTATTTATAGTGGATTTGACGAGGTGCGGTGGTTACGATATTTCACCCGTGAACCAAGTATGAGCTCCACCCCAGTAACCTCCGTACACTGGGCCTCCGCCACCGGTGAATAACAAACATTGTTGGAACATTGGCAAGAGAAATTGAATTGTGGTAGGTACCTATAGTGTGCTTTTTAAGTGCCTTTTCCAAAAAGGAATAAGTATACCTATGTATGTATGTAGGTACATAACTACCGAACGAAATTTGGCTCCACCAAACAACAACGGAGTTATTCAATATTTTTGATAATTCACTATGGCCGCCATTTTGAACTTTGAAATAACAAAAAAACACCTTAGATTTCAGCAAAGAATAATTAGACGAAATTTCAGCCCGCTAGCTGCCGCAAAGTCTGTTTTTGTACGGAGCTGAAATCTGCCATTTTGAAATTTTTCGCCCAAGCAAAAAAACGGCTCGCAATATTATCTTAAGTATATTTAGTTTTTACTCAAAATACCTATCGGATTTTCATAAAATGTTTTTACACAAAGTAAATACTATACAAGAATATGATTGAAAGATTTTATTTAAATGCTAACGATATTTAATAAAACCAAATAAGTACTGATCAAAATTATTAACGTTGTAATGAAATCGCCACAGGACATGTTATTACTTAACAGGACATATAACCCTAGAACAGGACACATCGTAATAAATAAAAACCTAACTAGTAATCTTATTAAGTAGTAACTTGTCACTGCAAATTCATAGTTTAAAAAAATCCTTAATTAGAAACGACTTTAACAGATTTAAGTCGCGTAACATCAGCTAAGGATTTAAAAGAAGCAAGTCTTTATTTTTACAAATTCTACGCTCTATAGTTTATTGCCGTCTGACAGTTTCTGCTGTCGTTTTTATACCATTTATAAAATAACTAAATCCTTTCTTAAATGGTGTATTAATACATGAAAAAGCTCTAATTCTCATTTTTTTTTAATTTACTATATAGATACAAATTAAAATTCTTTCATAACTCTCCATTTTGTTCAAAGCTTTACGATTAGTCTCTTTACCAAAAAAGTTAAGTGCTTTTAGTGCAAATTGGATTGGCCAAAGGGCAGTTCTATTAAGTCTCTTTAAACGGACTCCAACCAATTGAAACTAGTTAGCAGGACATGAAATTGAATCAACTTACTTATATCTAAATATTCCTAAATGTGTTATAAAATCCATTAAATTTATTTTAAATTTACAACAAAAATTGTGTTCTTTCTTCAAACCCAGTTAGATGAAATAAAAATAATATAATAAAAATAAATTTCTAGAATTCTAAATAATTTTGTTTTTTATAGATTTAACAACGAGCTAACATTTTAGCTATTTTTTGTATAATTTAATGCAGATGTTGTGGCATTTCATTTAAATTATTATAATGAGGATAAAAGCTTGTAAAGAAGTCCATCATTTCAAAAGTAAGAATCATGATGTTTTATGAAATGCTATCTAGTTTTCTAAATAAATGAAGTAAATTAACAATAGTTTATCTTTTATAATAAAATTTGGTTATTTAGCTTAGTATAAATCCTTTTACTTTCAGAAACGCTAATATAAGTATTGGTTATACATACTATTATAAAAACTTTCTAGGTTCCCTAAGTTATTTCCGTTAAATATTCTGCTATATTTTCATTAAACTTTGCTTTTTCATCAATTATGCAAGATGAAAAATTATACTGGACTTTATTGGATAATAGTAAATTATTTTTCCTTTATATCTATAGAATCCTAACTATTTACTGATAAATAATCTCAATACTAAAATCTACTGCATTAATAGAAAACTCAATATAATAGAAAACTTATAATTCATCGCCACAGAAACACTATTTTGATTTGCGAATTATGCAATATAGTGATAATAAATTTATATACGTACATATTTCTTATAAAAGTGATATGTAAGTAAAAGTATACGTACAAAATACGTATTAGAACATTGGACCCAGACGAAATATGAATGTATATAACGACGTCTTTGTAATGTTAAAAATTCAACTCTTAAAATTTAAGGCTTAAAATTTTTTTGTGTTTAAAGAAAATTTGACTTAAACTAAATATTCAATGAAACTATATAGTTATAAATCGATTAGATTTTAAATTGTGATGTTTTAATTTATGATCAAATGATGATAGATCTGTTGATCGAAACTAGATAAAAATAACTCTCAATATTGAGTTTATACAAGCTTCGTAAAGAACTTTAATTATTTCTTCCCAGAATTTCTCGTTTTATGATGTTACTATATAAAACTCTTCAGTTGCCATAACTAGTTTCCTCAAGTTCCAAATAATCTTAACAGAATTTAAACCGTTAAAGTGTGTAATTATACAGTGTATAGTTATGGTTAAAATTAATGTATTAGTTAAGTTTTAAGCCTCGTCTAAGCACCATTTATGTTAGTTAATTAAATTATCTTCATGTAACAAGTGAAATAAATAAAAGTATAACAACAACAAAAAAAATACTAGTAACGCATTTATTAAGTTTTAAAATATATGATATTTTATATATTTTGAAGGTTATCAATTGAACGCTGCGTTGGTAAGTAATGACTTTGCGCCTATAGTTGCTGCGCTTGGTTGCCTCCCGAGAATAGAACTTTCAAGAATTGCAAAGATAATATGGCACATCTGACTCTCTTTAACAGATTGATTGAGTCATTTAAGTAAAAACTTGATACTGACATGATATCATATAAAAACTTTTTTATGTACTTAGTATAGCTTATATGGTAGAAATCGAAATGACAATCTTGACATAATAGCAGGTCACCGACCATTAAGCTAGCCTATCCTGTAGCGCCGAAATTATTACTATGGATATTGGAGGCATAGTACATGCGTAGCAGCTAAACACTCTCTTCATTGAAAAGGTTGATAAGTAATAGTAAACCATTAAGGTCGGTCTCGTTGTTAAAACAGTCATCATATAATATTTGTTTCCATATAATGGTTAAACAAATATAATTATTTATTAAACACTCTATATATTTAAATAATCCTCTATGTAATTTTTTTTTACATCCAATCACCCAATTTGTTGTTCAATTGCTTGCTTGCTTCCTCAACCTTGTAGGATCTGCCTCCACCGATTTAGTTTTCTGCTGGGCAAGGCTAAGAGTACAAAAAATTCTGTTATATTTAATTCATTAACAATTAATTAGATTTTTTTAATTAATTATTGATTTCAATTAATTGCAGTACATATTTTTTTCTCATCGTTTCTCTGTCATTTGCTTCTAACATTTCTAATACTTTAAGCTTCGGTCTCCCGTTATTTAGTGGATATTCTTAATAAGATAATAATTTTTAACTCGTATATTTTATTTATCTAAAATATAATATTTCTATCGTTTTACATTCATGTAATAAAAAGAAATATATTCAGAGTACAAACTTTAATATATTTTTGTCTGAGATCTACTCGTAAATTAGAATGTGGACCAGAACTTCGTTTATTTCAAAAATATATATTATTCAAGTCACTGACCGATGACTTCTAAATATATATTTTCCTAAATAAATATTAATTATGTATATAACTTTATTTTAGAAAATAGTAACTAATAAATTCATTATTATAAGTACAAAAGTACATCTCTTATTTCCGATCAAAGACTTATTTAAGCTTGTCAATTATTTGTGTAAATAATTTCATTTAGAAATCGAAACCTAAATATATAAAATTTGTTTAGTTAACATCTTTGTCCTATTTACTACATAATTTATTCCTCAATCTGTCCGCTTCTGTCTGTCTGTCACTGTCTAACAGACTTTGGGAATAATTTCGCAATACTATTACCATAGTTCGATGAAGCTTACAGTTCATATTAATAATTATTTCTCAAATAAATAACTAAATAACCAATATTTAAGATGCGGAATGTTATTTAATGATTATTTTATTTAACCAACTTTACCAGCAATTTTCATTTGAATTAATATTAATACTTAGTAAATTTCCATTGAGGCCATTATTTGTAGAAAATGTATAACTTTGTTGGGAGAATCTTAAGATAATCAATCTGGAGTAGTTCTAAAGTCCTATAGAAAGTTATTTTGTACAAGGATTATTGTTTTTGAAATATAAATATAACTTGAAATAATATTATAAAAAGAGATTTTAATAAAAATTATCTTAAGTATACTTTAATTAACTGTTCAAAATACAGACCTATAAAAATATAAAAAAAGGATTAAGAAAAATAAGATTGTTAATTAAACAAATTTTCATATGTATATGTATCTTTTTCTGCTTTTATTGAATGCATTGGGCATTCAATAAAAGCAGAAAAAGATAAAAAGTTCGGCGAAGCTATTAAAGCATTAAATTTTAAAAAATTAAGTTATACAAGAATTATTAAATACTAATTAAAGTAATCTGGCGTATTTATTAGTTGACTAAAGTATCTCTTCTTATTTTTTACACTATATGGTCTACGAACTATACGAACTACAGTCTAATTACTTCATCTCTTACGAAACAAGTGAGGCAATACAGATGTAAGGTTATGACTGAAGAGCGACAACTAACAAGAACCATTCAATAATTCATCTTAAATGAAAATTAAATGTATCCTTACTATTGTATAATATTTAATTAATTGTTTTTATTTGACGAAAACGGGCAGGTAGAGTTAAACAAGTTCATTTCCTTAAGAATAAAAACGTCTTTTCCTGGAGAACCATATGCCATTCCAAAAATTACCTGATTCTATTTAATAAACATTCAATTAAAAGTATCAACTTTATTGTCTTTCATATGCAATAGTTCGTACGGACTACACATTGTGAAATTTTAAAATGTGAACTGCCGTATATCATAAACGCAATACATTGATGGCCTTATTATTATGTTATAAACTAGTAGTAATTTATATATTTTAAATGGGTCTTCCTTTAATTATTTGCAAATAAAATAAATTAATATTGTCTTTAGCAGTTTAAATTGTAAAAGTTAAGAAAAATCTCTGCGGTGGGTTGGTTAATTTACAATACCTTCCGTTACTTTTCTCGACGTCTCTAATTAACTATGTCAAGAAACAAAGTCGTATATCTCTCCTACAAGTTAATGTTAAGTTCTCTCTTTAAACCACTGTTAATAAAATAATATTGTTAAAAAAGATTTGTAATTAATTTCGTCGTTATAAATCAGAGTTAAATTAAACAAAAGTGTAACTACAGTTACTACACTTACAAAATTTGAAATTAATTGTTTATAAAAGTACAATAAGTGTATCGCAGTGTGATTTTGTATTTAAGCTAAAGAAAGCACTAATAATTTAAAATGATAATATATATTTATACATTAGTATAATATGTATGTACAAAAGGAACTTTTTACTGCACTATTTAAGCACGGTTAGAAGAAGTAACAATAAGGGCAGTATCACACAATACTTTTAGTTTTGGCGATTGCTTTACTTTGCATTTAATGCCGCACAGAAACTCGTTTCTACAGAAAATTATTTTAAGATGCTCAATAAATTGACTGATTATGTAATAGAGATACTATAATTAAAAACGTCATCATAACGTGATCTAACATCAATGCCACACAAGGTCAATCGCTGATACTGAATATCTCCAGTAGATTGTTGCAATAAAAGGCTAATTATAATTATAAGGTACTGACACTTACCATGTTTGAAATTTTATTTAAATATACGGACTGTAAAATTAATATTTATAAATAATGTAAGTTTTAGGTACAATAATAATATTAATAAGGTCTAATATAAATAACAGGAACAAAACCATACAAATGTATTCTCTTGAATTCATCAACATTTATTTAAATCGATTGTTGCAAGTGTAAGTGAACTGTATATTAAAACGCTTATCTCTTTTCAAACCATCACTAATAAACTTTGAGCGCTGAAGATTCTACAATTTAATTTAATTTAATTATATAAATGTAATCAAATGGAAGTTTGAGAATACTCGGTTGATAATTACACTTTGTTTTCATATCTCTAGTTGTAAATTTATATTAAAATCTGTTTATAAAAATTAGGGGCCCATGTAATTATCCAATTTTAAGCGATCGTTTTGACCCTAAAACTAGCGAGATAAAGGTATTCAATCACAAGCTCACAAACAGTTCACTAACAGCCTTTCCACTATGCGATGTTAGTGTGCTAGTTGACCTAGTGCTTGATAGATTGGATAGTAAATGGCTGCATTACGATCAAACAAGACACTCCATCCTCCAAGTCCACATCAGAGGGCAAGACAATTCCAATCATAAATTTTTCACTAGTTTTAGTATAAAAAGGTACAGAAGACTTGTGTTTAGGAATAGAAACCAGTTATTCTAAAATGTACTAAATAACATCATTGTTTTGTTTTAGATTTATTATAAATATTTGGCAAATACCAGTTATATTGTTTTAGAATTACTTTAGTTGTTATAATTAAATATGTACGCATTTGTAGTAAATGTGAATATTTAATATTTAGTTTGTTTTGGCTTAACTGGACCAAATTGTATGTTAACGTCAATAATACAATTTAAACGTTGGAGGTGAACTTTTGTAACAACATTATTTATTCTACAGATTTTTTGCTGAGAGAGCGATGTTTTAATAACTTGCATCATAAATATTTTATATGTAAATATTTTTTATTTTTTTAAATGAATTATAACATGAATGTATGATTAAATATTTATTACATCTATTTAGTATTTCTTATTTATCTAGTCTGAATATAAGAGTTCAAAAGTATGCCTTCATTATATCTCTAAGTTGATCAATTAATTGATTACCAATATTTATTAATTTTATAATTTATATTTTGCTATTTCTCTTTGTCATCATGGAATACAGTACATAATCTTTTGCATAAAATGTTCTATATAAAGCGCTCAAAAAGAGCAACTAACTCGAGGCAACGAAGTGGAGGAATGTGTTTCTTTACTTTAAGTAAAATTTTAAACTCGGCCACTCCCTTTGATGTAAACTTCACATCGTAAATCATTAGACAATAGTTTTAGGTGAAGTCTCCCATAAGCATTCTAAAGTTGAAAGTTTAATACTAAATAGTCTTATAAAGTAATTAAAATAATTTTATAATTAAAGTATTGGAGAACACGTTTCAAGTGAATCTATGTTTTCTGAATGACTTCACTTAATTAAGCATATGTTTCAATAAAATATTTTGTGACTAGGTATACATAGATTTTAGCATATTTATCCCTTGCATCTATATATCAAAATTACTATCATATTAAACTTATTCAAAGGTAATGTTAACAAGTAAGTTTGTCATGTGCGACCGTGAATACTAACTTTGCATGTTTGCCAGTTAATGATATATTGTATTGCAAATAAAGTGACTAGTGTAGGTAACTAATAATATAAAGCGTGTTTGAATTGTAAAACTATAAAAATAAACAAGATATAAAACACGAATTTATTTTACAGCTACCCTTAAAACAACGCACGTAATAAATGTTTTTAAAAATTGTAAAAATTCGTAGTCGAGGGGTAAAATAAAATAAATATTGTAATGTGTAAATGGAATGTCGCATTGCGTTATCACGTCGTTAGTATGTATAGTTTAAAGGGTCTCGGCGGTTTCGGCCTAGTTCTGGGATTTGGGTAAAACTATAGTATCTTGTAGGTCACTTCATCAGAACACCAAATATCATTTCAGGACGCTCGAATCCAGCGTTGGGATTTTTTTTCATCATGTATGTCTTTATGACCTATATCATCAGCATGAGCGACAGCAAAAAGACTGATTTTTTAAATCGCTATAACTCAGCTATGACAATGATTTATGAGCTCGCAGTGGCCTTGTTGGAATCCTCGTTAAACCAGCTTTCATTTGGACTCTACCCCGAATAGCCATGATTCTTCGAAACATCTCGAAATCATAGATAAAGCAATTTTAAAAAATACTAAAGAAAAAGCCCGTTTAAATCATCTTAGCGTCAAATCACCATCATCGCACTTACATGGAAATATGCGTTTTTCAAAGGGGATTCCAATGGTAGCAACATATCAGGAGAAAAAACAGTCCGTGACAGTTTTTTTCACAAATAACTGCGTAAATAGTAGTCAACTCATGGTGTTTAGCACCCTTCATAACTACAGGGTAGTTTTCTTCTTAGAGTTAGGTTGTTTAACCATATCAGATATCGTGTGCACATATTTAAATTCGTCTCCGCATCTTCACCAGATGTAACACAACAAAGGTAAAGAAGAGGTGCCAAGTTTAAGAACTCAATATTTGGGATACACTCGGACATTTTTCACTGCAGATCCTGGGGCACCACAGGGAAAGGTGGCGGCTTTTTGTGTTCGAATTCACGCTCGTATCCCAGAGCAATAACATACGCTGTCTCTCAGCGCCATTCGCGGCCGGCAATTTTTTAAAAGTGCATTTAAAAAGAATTCGGTTTCATAGTTGAGGACCTGGTAAATGTGAATATTCTTCGTGTTCAAGAATCGGATTCACTCTTTTCCGATTTTGGTTCGTTCGAGGGTGGTAGGAAGAGCTCAGTAAGCTCCTTCAAGATTTCTCTTCGATTTCCGGTTCCGGCCTCTCTAGATTCCGAATGTTTCATTGTCAATACATTCTGTTATAGTTTTGTTGTGTATGCACAGATGTTCACACTCGAGGTAATGATCACTACGAAATTATAGAAGACCGTTAGGAGCAGCACTGCTCTTTTGCAGTACGTCCGACTACACACATTATTCACCTTTCCCATGTTACATTTCGACGTTGGTAACTCGGCCGAATGATATCGTATTACTTAATCTATCTAGTTACATTCTAGCCAACCGCGACACATTCATAATCCTAGAAACAATCCATACTTATACTCGTGTCTAATTAGAACCGGAAGTGCACAGGGTCGTCGATATCCGCTTTCAGTGCGCAAGCCCTGTTTCGAAGACTTACTGCGAACCTAGCTCATTTCACATTTACGTAAACCTCTTTCGTTCAACCATGACAAACCATAAATGTGCAGCTTGTGGTAAGTGGTCGATATATGTCCGTGGTAGACAAAAGAAGATATGCACAATGGAAGACGCACACCGTTACAGCGCCTACTATGGAACTACAGTGTCCCTTGGAGATTTTGTTTGCGGTTCGTGTCGACCATTGAAGTCTGATGGGATATATGCGCCTGAAAGGCAAGCGACTGACCCAGGCTCATCGAGAGAAGGTCTCTTGCCGGACGTGTCTTCTTCAGCTGAAGTATCGACACCTTGTGAATCAAGTAGTGACTCAGAGGTCCACTTCGACGAACCACTGCAACCAGAAGACCAAGCCCGAGCAGAAATGAGAATGGCAAGGACATCATCCACCCATAGCCATTGTCTCGTGTGTCCACTTACAAGAGGCCTTCACGTTGTGAATTTCGCTGAGCGATGTAGAGCGTTCAACGAGGTGAATATTTACATACCTGAAGGAAGTCGGACGTGTTTCAATCATAAAATTGAGAACACTGAAGACCTCAGTAGCCTGCCGGTTATTTCGGAGTATTCGTCGATTCCACTGGATGATTTCAAACGGCTTTGCCGAGGCTCATCCAATGAGTCGCTACTCGAGAAAGTAAAGCGCCTTGAACTTTCTGAGAGCCAGTTCAAAAATCTGACCGGGTTCTCACAAGACCGCTTCCTAGATATTCTTCAAACCCTACCTTCCATAGGAGGTGTTGGATCCCAGCTTGCCCGTCAAGCGTTGTTCCTCTTCCTGTTTAAACTCAGGACAGGTTTATCCAACGATATCATCGCAAACATTCTCGGTTTACCGAACGGTCGATTCGTATCACGTCGCTTTTCGACTGTCCTGGAAGCTTTCGAAAGCGTTCCATGTCTCTTAGGACCTGCATCTCTGACGCGTCAGCTTCTCCTGCTCAACACTACAGCAACAGCAAAACGAATCCTGAACCTTGGTGAAAATCAACTTGCGCTCATCCTGGATGGTACGTACATCCGACATCAAAAGAGCACTAACAACGCTTATCAGAGACGTTCGTACTCCGGGCAAAAAAAAACTCCATTGTGCAAACCGTTCACGATTTGCACAACAAATGGCTTCATCGTTGACTTTGCGGGGCCTTTTCCTGGATCGTGGAACGATGCCATGATCGTCGAAAAGGTGTTGCGAGATGTGAATCTTCTGAACCTATTGGAGCCCGGAGATATTCTCATTGTCGATCGTGGATTCCGGGATGCAATTAATCGAATGGAAGGCCTGGGCTATAACGTAGTCATGCCGGCATTGAAAGGCAACCGGAAGCAGCTTCCTTGGGATGAGGCTAACTCATCACGTCTCGTAACCAAACTCCGTTGGGTTGTTGAATCAGTTCATGGTCGCATTGCTCAAAGGTTCAAAATGCTGCACCACACTTTGGACAACAGGAACCTTCCCAAAGTGAGCTCGCTTTGCCGTGTCGTCGCTTATTTGGAAAACAAATACAGCGATCGGTTCTGGAGTGATGGTGACATGGCTCTAGAGATCGTCGAACGCATGATGCAAAGACGAAGAGTACCGAACACCCTCGGCGAGCAAGTGGAACGTGAGCGTTGGAATCGCAGGAAGACGCTTTTGGAACCAGTTTCTGCTGCAGCCTTGAGCGATTTCCCGAAGTTGACTCGAGACCAGTTGCTCTTGCTGACATCAGGGCCACATCAGATCAACCTCGCAAGATCTTATTTAGCAGAGGTGATGGACGCTGATAACAACGTAGCCATGAGCTTTGTAAAACAAGCACATAACATCGTACAAGTTGAAATCAGATCTCGGCACAGGAACGCAAAATTATATCGAGTCTACATGGAGTATGCCTCGAACGTGGATCAAGTTGAAGGGATCTTAAGGTACTGGTGTGAGTGCCCGAACGGCAACCGCACAGTCGGGTGCTGTTCACATGTAGCTGCTGCAGTGTATTACCTCTCCCACGCGCGGTATTTACCGCAGATTCTTCGCCCGGCAGTGGAGCTAACTGACCTCTTCCTGCCATCCGGAAGCGAATCAAATTCGGGAGAGAACGAATTAGATTCTTGAATACGGAGAATATAAGAATATATATATTGTAGCAGGTGTGATGTTTCCGGAATGTGAATAAACGACGAAATATTACGCTGGCTCTTAAGCTTGGTGCCTCTCTTTGACCTTTGCTGTGTTACATCTGGTGAAGATGTGGAAAAGAAAGACGAAATAAAATATGTGCACATGATATCTGATATGGTTAAGCACCCAAAGAGGAAGAACTACCCTGTAGTTATGAAGGGTGCGAAGTACGATGAATTGGCTGCTCTTTACGCGGTTTTTTTGTAAGTTAAACTGTCACGGACTGTTTTTTTCCTCGACATGCTGGTATCGTTGGGATCCTTTGAAAACTTTGAAAAGTATGTTTGAAAGTAAATGAGTATTAATATTATTTCATTGGATTTACTTGTACATTATTCCATGGATTCCCTGCGAGCCTGTTATATACATTTGTAAACCAGATAAACAACTGCCAATCACTTGAATCAACATGTTTAGAAATTCAACCCGTATAGCAATGTTAAAGTTTGATTGAAACTCCGTAACTTGTCAGTTATTAACAATACATAGTATTAATAACGAAGCTATGCCTAAATTGTGTAATTAAACAAATTAAAATTATACAAACCGTATGAAGAAAATATTTAAAAAGGTATAATTGAAAACTTAATCGTTTAGACAAAATAAGTGTATGTAAACCATAAGTTGACGTTTATCTGTTATCTTAAGACAGTGGTATTAATTAAATGTCTGCAATTAAGATCTTTAAAAAATACTCTTTTATTCACATTCATAAAAGCATTTTTTGACGAGATGCATAATTAGTTATGTTTTTTTCGATCTTTGTTTTCTTCTTTAATTTTAAATTATGTACTTCAAATATTTTGATGATAAATTTAAGGTGCTAGAGATTTTCATAAAACCAATCCTGTATTAATCAAAGCTTTTCAACGTTATAATGAAATAATTCCGGAAACGTTATTACTAAACAGGATATATATTATTTGTTATAGAATACCTCATAATTTATAATCTTAACGTCATTACTAATATTTGTATTTTAGTTAGTGAGTTATCACTGAAAATCATTGACAGTTAAGAAGTTGCTTAATTTAAAACTACTTTAACAGATTTAACTCGCGTAACAACAGCAAATGGTTTTAAAAGTAACAAGACTTTATCTTTTAAAGTTTCCACGCTTCAGAGCTTATTTTAACCCGAAAGTGTAACAAGCCCTGACCAGTTTGTTTTCGAGTTTAATCTTACTGTTTGATTAATTTAAAGTAGTATTTTTAATTAATATTTGGAACTTGTTATAAATGAACAATTTATACATAGAAATATAAAAAAAATAATGCAAAACTTTTATACATCCAAAATCATGGGTACATCTTGTACAAAAACACTTATTCATTAATTGTTGAAATTTAATGAAAAAACTTTAATTTGTGTTAATAATTTTGTAAAATTCTTAAACACAGAGTAATGTCTCATTAGATTTATTAGAAATACGGCCCTTTGTGAAATAACTTAAGCTTGCTTCAAGACACCGACCAACTTACGGATCCTATATTTATTATCAAACTGGGTTAAACCTTTCTATTAATTACAAAATACCGTGTAATTTAGGTAATGGAAATTCACTATCACAAATTCTAATAAATATAAATTTAAAACATCTTGAAGTTTATAAAAGTTCGTTTAAAATAGATTCAAAATTGTCTTCTTATTTGTATTCAACAGCAATCCCAAATATACACTATTTGGTGTATAAATATCAAACCTTTATACAAAAAAAAAATAAAAATCTTTAATTTTACACTATCAAGAATGTTTTACGAAATTTTAAATAGACCCATGCCAGTTTTATTATAACATTACATAGTTGATACTATTCATGTGGTATGAAATCATTAACCGTATTGTAATTTAAGTATTTAATTTTAATATGAATTTAAGTATAGTACAAAATATAAAACAGAGGCACCAGAAAAAAAATATTTCGTATCTCGAGACAATAAAGATAACATAAGAAATACCAATGTCAATTTAATTATAGTAAAAATAATAATAATAAATATTTTTTAATACCTTTATAGTAAATAATTGTTTATAAAAAAATTTACTTTACGAATTATACACAAGAAGTAGCTAGATTTGTAGGTGTTAAAAGAAATAAAAGGAATCCTGTCAGTATTCATTTAAAGATTTATTGTTGCAAGAATTTTCTGCTTGTCGGTTAATATCCTTGTATCTGGATTTAGTCTCACTTATTAAGACAGAGATATACATATATGACTGTAATTCCTGAACTGTATATTGTGAAAGATAAAAGGTAAAAGGTAAAAGACAGGTAATAAATAAGTTTATATAAAAATAATATAATAATATAATAAATAAGTTTATATAAAAATCCATAAAAAAACATAAAATAAAACATAATATTTATAATTTAGTTAGATGGAGTTTAAAGTGAATTAATTATATTTGTAACAATATTATGTTTTATTTTATGTTTTTTTATGGATTTTTATATAAACTTATTTATTATATTATTATATATATATATATATATATATATATATATATATATATATATATATATATATATATATAAATAGTAATGAATAATGGGAAACAGCCCGTGACACAAACTGTAATACGACCATGTTTTTGTATTTTTTGTATCCAAAGAAGAAAAAAAACAACTAAAACTAGATGAAATGAAATTCTATTTATTTCACGATGTAATGTTTCTTCTATATTTATGATTAATTAATTTAATATAACCAGTCCTGTAATAATAATTCATCAACTAATACGCTTTACTGAAATGAAAAGAATCCTAAACAAATATTACCGTCTAATGTTTATAAATGTTTAACCATAAGCTGCCGTCAGTCGCTTTATCCTTAGAGCTTTGAAATCGAGTGTCGTGACTCTCGAGAGCTTTTATGAAATGTCACGTATGGAGGTGTTCTTTGTCAATTAAACAATATTTAAAATATAATCTACCGTGCCTATATATTTAGATCTAACCTTACCTGTAATAAAAACAGAGAACAACAGTAAAAGTTTTTACTCCATCCAGGTGATGTATGAATTATTGTTTAATTACTAAAGTCGTTGACATCTTACATTCAATTTTTTTTTCCTGTAAATTAGCGTAAGGACGACAGCATTGATAACTACAGAGTCTATAAATCTGTCGGTAGTGCGCCAGATTCAAAATTAAGAAAGTGATATTTCGACTAACTGAGAGTCACCATTTTTTTTATATACATAATTCTAAAATAAAATTCATTAAAACAGCGTCTCCTGTGTCATTAAAATCTAAATGGTAATGAATGTTAAAAACACATATAGATGAAACAGACCTCGTTGAGTGGTAACAGTTCTTTGTCTAACTATTCTATTGCTGTAATTTGCTGTCACAATTGAAATAATTCAAACTTCAATCACCCGGTAATTAACTGCTTGGGAAATAATTATAATATATAGGTTGTTTAATATTACTTAAGTATTTTCATTAATTTATAAGAAACGAGATTTCCATTGCTATTTCGTTATAATTATAATAGTCAAAAACCATTTTTATTGATTACAAGTACTCATAAAATTAAACGTCTTTCCTTCTCGTCTTTTTCCTAACATATGCAATTACAAGAGGGTTAGGGAAATTCTCAAAGCCATTAAAATGACCTGAAAATAGTGAAATTACACAAAAAAACGCTTTCATCACATGATTGATTTTCTTTCGTTTATATATTATTTAAGATTTATAAATTAATTTAAAGTATGATTCAAATGCGAGTCATGTAATTCACAATTTAATATTTTTACAGGGAAATTATACAAAATAGATATTACGGTATGTATAGTTTACCATAACTTTAACCTTTACCTTAAAGAGCGTTTTAAGTACTTTGACGCTCAGTCCCGTTCTCATAATGAATTGAAATTGAAACTATCGACAAATACCACACTCACTTATTGCAACTCCTTTTTTGTAGTCTTTAAGGCTCTGAAATGCTCTTTTCATGGTAATTAGAAAATCTCCTACTTTATCAGTTTTTTTAAATCTAAAATTTAAATATTTTATTACACATTTGATAATATATGTAGGTATATAAGTATACATTGTTTCTAGTATATGTATGTTTATTATCTACGAATATTAATATACAATATCATTTGCACTAACCCTTCTGATCTCTTATTGTTAATCATCTTCAAAGGGTGTCTGTAAAAGATCGCTTTAAGCGATAAGACCGCCTTTAGACGGGTTTTATTTCTGTTTGTATTTTATTGTCTATTCTTGTTATATTTTTCTTTTATACTGTGCAATAAAGTATTTAAATAAAATAAAATCCTTCCCAAATTGTGTTAAGTAGAAGATGAACGTTTGTAGATAAATCCGTGGTTTTGTAGAGAATAAAGATGAAGCCTTTTTCTTGTTTTGTAAATATAAAATTTTTTTTAGATAAAAAAAATCATGTTGTAGAATGTGCATAATTTATGTTATCAGAATTATGTATATCATTCAACTTTCACAATTAGTATGACTGTACTATATGTAAATATTGACATGTATTTATGTAAGGTTATTTAGTTTTAGCTAAAAGAATAGGAAAATTATAATTGGTAAGCATATAAGAATATTCAGTTCATACAGATAACCTACTTTACTTTAAACATAAAAAAATGCACATTCAGATGAACGTCAATTTAATTACAAATAATAAACTACTACATAACCTGTGACAATACGAGGTAACTAAGTTATTCAAAATAAAAGAATAAATATAAAGATAAAGAGTCTGGAGTAGATCCTTGGATAAAAAACAAATCTATTCTTTAAATAGATTTTACATATACATTTACAAGTAACAGTATGAATGGGAATGCAATTACCACCCGAGTCTTAACACGTTCCCAAGCCCCGAGAGGATTACACTTACCTGTCTCTGAATAAAATATAAGGAAAGGAATTCTGTGACCAAGTGTAATTTATATATTGAGGAGATTTCCATTTCCTTCGCTTTAATTTACTTACATAAAATTACATTAAGATCTTTAAGGCTCAAAGTGATTAATGTTTAAACTATTTTTTTACAAAATAATTTCTTATTTTTTTTAATAAGGATTTGGTTCCATCAAAACAAATGAAAAAAAGCAACATGCCCTTGTTTAGCATTGGAAAAAGTATATACAAAATTATTATAAAAACATTGTTTAGTACAATGTTAATGTTAATAAATAAAAGATCATAATAATTTTTCTCCCCCAAAAGCATTTTGCTTGAATAAAGTATCTATCGACACTCACTTTAAGCAATTTTATTTAATATTCTTAATATATAAATGTAATTAGTAATTATTTCTGAGTTCTTTTTTTATAGCGTTACGTGTAACGAGTTTATTATTAAGAAAAAATGATAAACTCCAATCGCGTGAAACATGACATCGAGGGAGCGACACGCGATACTCGATTTCAAAGCTGTAATGGGAAGTCTATACTTGTACAAATTGTTATCTACAGTTTCTCTCCTTTGTCAAGATTTAATGTAGTGTTATTTTTGACTAAATTTCCAAAAAATCATTCGATAAAAGATATCCTAAAAAAGAAGCTAAAACTATTGTTTTGACATATGAGTTCTCAAAATATAAATTATATGTATAAATGTTAATTTTAATATTTCATACAGATTCTTATTATTTTATAACATATAAAGAATTGTCCGTATATGGCTGACCCTTACGTTATGCGTTGAGGAGGAACGGGTAATGCTCGCGGTTACTGGTCGTCTTGCTAGCACTCAGTATACGTACTTGAGATACACAAGTGATCACTGATATTGATTAAAAGTGGAAAAGATATAAATAAGTAAATATTATTGCATTTTATGATTATTTGAAGCTATAATAAAATTGTCTTCAGCTTATATTAAGTCAATACAATTCATAATGTCATAACAAATTAGTTTCAGAACTCCGAATAAAGTACAACGATCAGAGCATCTTACAGTCACAGATGTCATATAATATTCCGCTTCTCAGATGTCGTTTATTTTCTTAAAAATTTGACTTATAAACAAAAAGTATTTTATATATTCAGGACGTTTTGTAATGAAATGCACATTTGTACATAACTAAGCAAAGCGTATCTTTAATACAATTATACTAACAATCTGTTAGTAAAATTAAATGTTTAGATTCTAAATTAATATACTACCTACTTTTGAACATTAATTGAAACTTTTTTTTTAATAATTCACATCATAATATAAAATTTTTATTATCTTATTTCTATAACGCCCTAATTGTCACAAGCGACCTAATAAAACCATACTAGCCTGATTATTAGATAAAGGAATATATATTACATATATATATATTCCTTATATATATATATATATATATACATACTACAAATTAATCAAATAACTTCATTTATACATTTAACTAATAAAATATTGTTTATCTGTCATTATAAACAAAGAATAAATTATTTATAAAAATAAAAAGATGTCTTGTAAAGTTGTTTTCAGATTGATTGCTATCCAGTTACAAGGTTGTATAGAGTGTCTTTGACTTATCGCATCTGGAAATATTTTTTAACAAAGGGTGGATATTAACTACTTAGGATGTTTGTAACGAGCCTTTATATTGACGTTTGATAACATGTTTATTCTTATAATGTAGATGTAAAGTTACCTTTCGCGTAACGAAAACTCCAGAAAGACATACACTTATTCTGAAGTCTCTTTGAATAAAGGTTTGAAACACTTAAAAAAAAATTAAGAGCCTGACGGGGAATAAAACCCTATCACAAAAAAGAAAATCCTAGCACTCAGTGTCCTCTCTATGACTTCCTCATATAACATTGAATTCACAGAGAATTTTAGAGATCCTTGCAAAAGCAAATACAGCTTGCCAAATACAGCTTTTATAGATGCATTTGACCATTTGAATTAATAGAAAAGGATTTAATTGCACTGTACTTCTCGTACCAATTAGTTTGCAGATGATTTAAAAATCAACTTGTTTTGTGCTTCATTAGTTATTGAGCTGAGCGTAAGCGAAGCTCTTAACCGTTTGGGAGACCTTTTTTTGTCTCCAAAATGCGACGAGATAATTAGCTAAAAATTTTCTCATGTATGTTTGAGCTGAACGCAGTTGTTATAGTGAAATCAGATGGAAAAAGTGTTTAGCCGTTCAAAAGTTATCAAGAAAAGAAGAAAGGACAGGGACTCAGCTTAACACCCGCCGCGCACGCTTGGCGTATCCTAGTATGTTTAGGGATTCAATGTTTATTTAAAATAGAAGTTTAATTAATATTAACACTATATAAATTTGAGAGCCTACAGCCATTAAAGTCCAACTGTTACTTCTGAACGAGACCTATTCACCCTCCTCCGTACACGGTTCTAGAGCCCTGTTTATTTGATTTGTAATTTGTTTCTATTCAGTAATCTTAACATAAATATATATTTAATTATTTTAATACCAGGTCCCCCTAACTATTTCATTTAATTCACAAATGGATCTATCTTCAAATCGATTTCATAGAATCAACTTAACTATTATGATAGCTAATCAAAGCAAAACTGCTGCCGCTTATATATCTATTTCGTCCATTCCATATAAATTATTTGTCGTGAGTGAATGAATAAATATGTATAATTTAAGAATGGAAATGGTCATTTCATTTTCTATCAATTATTAATTCTATTTTAACGATATTGTGACATTTTGACATTTTTAGTTCATAAAATATCTAGTAAATATTTTTTTATTGAACTTGTTGTATTACATATTATTCCATGTGTTATATTAGTGTTTTATTCAAAGATAAGGCTAAATATATTATAATATAAAAAGATTTTAATTAAAAGTTGTCTCATCTCCGCATCTGGTGAAGTCGAAATAGATTGAAAAGTTTATTAAATTAAACGAAAAAACAATACAGCATGTCGAAATTAATAAGGTTTGAAACTAAATTAATACAATAATCTAATGTATTTATTAGTTAAGCAATGTATCTCTGTAATCTTTTACAATATATTGCCCAGAAACTGCAGTCTAATATATCTCTTACTGAACGAGTGAGGCAATAAATCCCGATACAAGGATATTAACCGTTAAGCGGTAACAGAAAAAGAACCCTCCAACAATTAATCTTCAAATAAATTCTACGAGGATATCTGCTTTTTTTTACGTAACTTATTTAATTTACGTTCATAAAAATATTTCTAAATAAAAAAAAAATAGTGATTTTCATAAAATTAATACAAGAAATAATAAACTCGCTATGCCCAACACTAGCCTCCATAAAATAGGTAAATCCTTTAAGGTTAATTATATACGTTTTTATAATAAGCTCCCAAATGAAGCCTTAAGTTTTTCATTAAATAAATTTAAATTATATATAAAAATTAATTTGATAAAAAAATCCTACTATAGTGTACAGGATTACATCAACGACGGTTTGACCTGGGAATGAATTGTATTATATTGCGAATAACTAGTAATCTCCGCTATTTGTTTTTTGTTGTAGATTAATTTCGTTTTATCGCCCTGTTACATCACACCGATTCCTTAGAAGTCATTTCTTGCGGTAGCGTCGGGAGTCGGGTTGCGCTCGTCCCTCAAATATGGCGAAAGGGGTGATGGCTGGCTCTTGCGTTATGCACGAGAACGGGTGCTGCTTGCGGTGACTGGTTGTGTAGCAGGCCGATTTTTATTTTTTATTATTGTTTTCATTATTATTTTTTTGCTATTATTAATATTTTTTTATTTTTTTTCATTTTCGTTGCCTAAAATCTTTAGGCTTCATTTCCGATTTATTGCGACGGTTCTAGTTGTTCCAAAATAGCTTTTAAGATTGATGTTTGTGAAACAATGATCACAATATAAAAAAATATATCAGGCTGAGTTTGTTGTGTGGTTCTTCTCAGACCAGGACGCGTTTGGAACCCTCATATCTTTAACATTAAGTTGGAAAGTGCTTTTACAGAAGGGCTTATTACGATAAATCTGGTATCGAAATAGGCCCTCCTGACACTTCAATTTTGACGTACACAAGTGATCACTGATAATGATTCAAAGTGGAAAAGATATAAATAAATAAATTAAAATAATAAATAAATAAACAATAATGTTTCTAAATGAAGTATGTACTGTATTTTCTTACAATATTGTCATAAATAAGTTTATTGTAAGGTGGTGTGGTGTATGATTAATTCAAAACTCAAATAATGTATCTTACGCTCATCATTTTCACGAAGTTGAATTTTATTTATAAAGCAAATGAAACCTATATATAATCTAATGAACCACAAAACAGTAATCAAGTAATCTTCACTCACTCACGGACTATAAACAAGGTATTGTATGAGATTTTTTAATATCCGCAATGAGATTAAATATTTCATACAATTTTATATGAAGTTTTTTGATTGGGTGTCCGGTTAAATATAAAGAGAGGTAACGACAGGTATTGACTAATTTGGCCATGTAATAATTATTTATTCTCCACAATTATTATTATTATATAATTTAAATGTACAAACAAAGCTACAAAAAATTAAAGACAAACAAACACTTTTATAGTTAATCTATTTAATATACATTTTAGTTAATTACAACATAAATTTGCCGTTGATATAGAATGACTAGATTATGTTACATTGCATATCAACTACTTAAGTGTCTGTATCAGTGAACTACTCATACAGACAGTTAAATAATATCTTTCTTAGGCACGACATTTTATAACATAATTGACGAGAAATGAACGAAAGATTTTGCTGACGGCCTAAGCCTGATCTTATTGGGTGCAGCTCAAAGAATTTCATCTTATTTTTTACAATATTGAAGAAAATAAACTAAGTGTTTTAAATAACTTTCAAAATTACATTTATATATAAATAAACATAAAGTCATAAATTAACAAAAACTAATTTTAAACAGTCGTATATTATATATAGATGAATGTCTTCCCGATACATTGTTGTAAGTTTTTATTTCAAGTATATTATCATCCATATCCTATCCTTGTTAATATAATCATTATTGAGCAGATAGTCATTATGGATCTACACTGAAGCGTTAATGCGCCTATTATTTACAAAGGCTATTGTGAAGGCTTTCTAGGCTTTACCTGAACGCCGCACAGGATTTTAATTCTCTAAATAAATAATTTAAAAGTCTAAAAAAATTTAAACTTTTTTTTCCGTAAAAAAATAAAGAGAATGGACAAAAAAGTAGAAGCAATAGAAAAATATTTTTCCTTTTCTATTATTTCTCGGCTTAAAATCGGCACCAAAAATGGCTAGATGGTAAGATTAAAAAAATGAAACAATTATAAGATTATTAACAAAAAAACGTATAAAGTGAATTTCACAGAGGCATATGTTTTACATAATAGCATAAATCCGGTTAAAAGTAGAACTAATTATAGGTCGCTAAGAATTAAACTTTAAACCAACTTGCCTTGCTTTCTAATTGAGTTTCCAAATCTAGCTATATTGTTATTTTTTTTTTATTTCAAGCAAATATCTTAAGCATATATATGAATATTATAATGTTTATTTGTTTCTATCTTTTCTTTAGAATATTATTCATGAATTAAAATTTGTTTTAGTTGAATTGACAATCATAGAAGGAAAGAAGGAATGCAATTTCTTAATTAAATCTTCATTCATTGTGGGACAAGGTTCCATAGTGTGCCTTACAGGTAGGGCGATTTAGTAGATATCGTCAGGTAACGAAATACCGTATGTGGGTTGTGTGTGTGGGTATGTATCGCACCGACTATAAACAAAAACACACGAGCAGGCAAGTGCGCAGCCAGGTATTCTTTTACATAAATAATTGATTACCTAATGTGTTAAAAAGCCTTTATAATATTAATTATCTTAATCTTACTTAGCTGTACTTAGATACGCTACATCTGACTAAGTTCTAGTATGGAGAGAACTCAACATTGAATTTACAAGCTTTTAATAACATCTTATTACCATCCAATTAATTTTTGTAGGTTTTATGTTTGACTGACTGATCTAACAGATAAATAATTAAACTTATATAATTATTTATATAAATATCAATGATACGATTTTAATAGGTCTATATTTAATGAAGATGAAAAAAACATGATTCAAAAGTGTTAATAAAAGTGTATGAGACGGGGGTTAACTTCTTACAATTTAAAGTATACTTACTATAACATACAAAAATCTTATAAAGTTAATTGAAATTTTTTTCTTCAAGTTGCTTATTATCCAGTTACAAAGTTTCACGTAGCGGTTTGAACTGTGATATTCCTCATCACCATCAACCTCAACGTTAGCTATGTTTTCAAATAAAAGACCGATATCAATTACTTAGGATGTTTGTAAAGAGGCTTTAAAATGGCTTTTGTAAACACGAGTTACAGACTCTTAACGAAGGTGTAAAGTTACCTTTCAAGTAAAAAAAAAACCAGGAATATACAAAAAATTCTATCTTACTTAGTTATTCTGTGTATAAAGTCGTAAAACAAGTATCAAAGAAGAAGTTAAAATCGTAACGAGGTTTTAAACTCCAGCTTAAAAAAAGACAATGCTAGCACTCATCACCCTGCTCTCTTTGAGTTCCATATATAACATGTATTTCATAAAGAATTTTGTACATACGTTCCAAAAGCGTTAAATTAAAATATAATTCCAATAGGTTGTTAACCTACACTGTTGTTTTTAAGATTAAGATACCAAAATCATAATCATACCAAATATTTGACAACTTTTTGAAGTGATAGCAAACAGTTTATATGCACTGCAATTCTAGTAGCAGCTTGCAGTTGATGTTAGCTTTTATATAGGTTAGAAGTTTAATGAATATAAGCAAAACCTAACTGTTACCCTCATACTCTACATAAGATGGTACTGAAAATTTATTTATGATCCATTACCATCCAGAGATATTAACTTAAATATATTAATTTTTTAAAATTTGTTAAATTACATCCATGCCAAATTTACTAATTACTAATTAATTAATTTATTCTTCAAACTTATCAGTAATAGATTATTAAATAAAAAATATTTAATTTAAGACTTAATTTACTTTCACATCCATTAATTACTAAGAAAAAATAAGGGATAAAAGAAACACTAAATTCTAAAATTACACAAAAACTTAGTTTTAAATTAAAAAATAAGTCTCAAAAAATCATAATAATAAATCAAAGGAAATGTAATGATTTATTAAAAAAAACAAATGCATTTTTAGAGCAGAATAAAATAATGGACCGAAATTAATAAAAACGTTGGACAGAATTAAACGAAATCAAGTATTTATTAGTTTAGGAACGTGTCTCTCCAATGTATTGTCCAGGAACTACAGTCTAATATATCTCTTACTAACCAATTGAGGCCAATAACCACAGACATATTTATTAAGCGCCAAGCGGCAACAGAAAAAGAACCCCGGAAAAAATGTTCTTCAAATTAGTTCTACGAGGATACCTGCCTTTTCTTTCTTGAAATACTAAGATAATTATTACTTATTTTTGTTTAGCTTGTAATGTTTTTGTAATGTTTGTCATAAGGAATCTTTGAACTTTCCTGGCTATCACTTTAAAAGTACATGGTGTATATTTTAATATAGCATTCAAATATCAAATTTCGCATCATGAAATAGTAATCTTAGCAAAGTAGAATCTATATATTTATAACGATAATGAGACAACAAAAAAATTATAAATAGCAAAAACATTATGCCAGTAACTGTCGACAACTCATCAACTCTCAACCCATATATTTTATTTCATTTGCCAGTTAAATGTAAAAAAAAAAGTAGAAGCAAGGTTGTTATAAATTTCATTTACTTGATATAATCGTAACATGAATTTACTTTTAGTAACTACAATACAATACAAGTGAATGTACAAACAGTGCTATAATTACAACAGAATTTGGTCAAACCAATAAAACAACATTATCTGAGCGTGTTGTATTTAGTATCACTAAGCGTTGCCAAACTACAGGCTATCTATTGATGTAAATACATAATGCAACGGGACATTACACTAACTCTTACTTTGTTAGAAATTGACTGCGAGTTGGAAACATGCAAGTAATTAATCGTTATTAGCTCTTTGTCTTGAAGTGACTCATACATATACATATGTACATATACATACATACATATACGTACATATGTAAATGTATTTCTATATCCACAAAATACCGTGTACTCTGTTTTTACTATTTTTTTAATAAATTGTCATTTAGGTATTAAATAAATAATACTAATATTGTGTTATCCAGACAATAACCTTGTAAATGTTTATTTATAATTCATTAACCAGATTATCATTTAGGATCTACAGTGAAGCGTTATTACGTCTTTTATTTACAAGGGTTATTGTAAAAGCTGTCTTGGTAACTTAAGTAGTTCCTTATTTGAAGAAAGAATGCTGCAATTTAAATCAACATTCTCTTGAGATTTTAAAAACATTATATATTCTTGAATTTGTGTACATGAACTTAATTAAGTATCTACAAATCATGACATTAAATATATAATTGCAACAAAAATAAAATAAGCAATGATAAATAAGAATATTAAAAATACTGTTGATTAATCATTTCAATAAAAAAAAACGTGGTGGATTGTAAAAAAATATATTTTTATATAATAATAAATAATCAATAAATCAATATCAATTATAATCACATCACAATCATGAGATAAAGAATAGTAAGAGAGTAGGATACAGTAACAGTTGCCAAAACGTTTATATTAAACAAAATACAAGAACAAAACACTAATGTCACTCATTTTCAAATAAGCATCTGCGACATACGTAGAAATTCCAGAAATCACGAATGCGGTAAGTTATCTTTTTCACATTGTTTATTTATAATATCCGTTTTAACAATTTAAAAAAATATTATTATTATTTTGTCTTCTCAAATTGACGATATTGCACGTTTCATTACTATTATTGTGCATTTTACATATGCATTGTTTTTTATCCGGTTGTCTGTCCGTCATACCCGTTTACTATCCTGAATAACGAACGGGAATCTATTAATTAAATTACTAATAATAGTAACCAAAGTAAAAACATATTGCAATTTATGTTTAAATATATGTATACATTTCGTAAATAAATAATAAAAAAAGACAAAAAAAATTATCTTCTAACATACATTAATCCACTCCTTATCAAATAAAATATAGAAATATGCTTTGTTTTCTATTATTTCCCGACATAAAATCTTCACTAGCAGTTCTGGCTGATTTTATTAAATATTCTCATACTATTATAATTCAGTTAATTTAAAGCTATTCAATAAATATATTAACACAATAGGCCCTTAGGATAAAGTGAATGTAGTATGGGCAGTTATTTATTTTTCACATTCATATAAACTCTGTTAGAAGTAGTTTAATTGACTTTCAATTTCCAGCTGTATTTTCAAATGAGTATGCTAATTGAATAGTTTATATGTCTTACTCAGAGATTATATTCATCTTTTAGGAATATGATCTTATTTCACCTATTTTTTCTTTAGAATGTGATTTTTAATTCTATATTTATTTTATTTATTTATTTATTTATTTATGTACCAATAAAAATCACAAATACAAAAAAACAGAAAACAATGTAGTACAAAGGATTACTAATCTCTTTTAGAGATCTCTCCCAGTTACCCTTTGGTGTGAAACATTGTGTTCAAGACAGTTTGGTACACTTTTTGTTTATGGCTGAAAGAAACTAAACATTAAAATGCAATTTCTTTACAAAACATCTCTTAATTCTATCTTCAAAGACTTTGAGGGTTTTAGAATTTAATTTATGTAGTTAAATTCAACGGTAAAGATAAATATCACCTGAATATGTAATTTAATTTACACGACACATTTTCAGAACGCTATAGAATTCAATTCCTTATATTTTATTCAGAGTTAAGTAACTGTAATCCGCTCGCCGAGATTTAGGAAAATCCTTAAAATTTTATATTAATTCTACTGACATTTTATAATATTGTGAGTGTGTATGTGTATTTTTACTATCCCTCCCCTTCCTACTATGTTATTATTTTTCTCAATATCACTAAACTATACTTAAAAGTATGCTATATCTGACTAATTCCTAGTTTATAGAAAGAAGTAACCATTAAGTTTTCAAGCTTTATATACTATTGTATTACTATAACTTGGTGGAGTGTGTGAAAGTTTATTTATATAACCTTTAAAAGATAGACCAATGGGAACTGATATCAATGAATGTATGAATTATCCCTATACATTCCATTCCGGCTATGTAGGTAAATACTTAAATAAGTAAGACGAAGTTATATGTAATATTCTTAATAATTTATTATTATTTTTGCGTATTAGCAATATTGTTGTAGTAAACCCAAATACATAGGACATGCATATATAAAAAGAATCCTAAAATTCCGTATAAAAAAGCTATAGTTAAAGCACGGGTAAAGCCGATGGCAATAGCAAATAAATTATTATTACTGATACCTCCATAATACCATTTTGATGAGTAATATTCTTTGAATATTAATAAATATATACAGTTTTTTGAGGATATATTTAAAATTCCGTGTATGAAGTGCTTAAAAACAGAGCGAAGCTACTAAGTGTAAGATTGTGATGTACAAACAGACTCTACAAAATATTATCTCCAGTATTTTTGAAGATTTCGTTAGTGACCTTATTAATAAGTAATATACGTACGTTTAAAGTAACAAAAAAGTTCATGAAAGTTCATGATGCCTTTATAATTACGGTGACTGGTCGTCTGGCTAGTCATGGGGCTCTTTTTTATTATTAATCAATTATTAGATCGGGTTACCGAATCGAATGATTCTAGTTGTTTGTAAATTACTCATTAAATAATGCCGTTCGTGAAAGTGTTCACAAAAAAAAATACCCTACTTATACTGAGTTTGTTACGTGTTGTTGTTGTTTAAGCTGGTGCATGTCTTTATAGAAGGCCTTAGTTCGTTAAGTATGGTATCAAAATAAGCCTTCCTGAAACTGATCACTGGTATTGGTTCAAAGTGAAAAATATATTAATTAATTAATTAATTAATTATACACATTACAGCTCCTCACCTCCAATGAATATACGTTTATAAATTTTTTATAATACTTTAATAAACTATGAAATAATTTATTTTCGATATTGCTTTAATTTTATTACAAAATTAAAAGTTACATTTTATCTTGACTGCTGAATTTATCTCTGTTAATTATAATTATTCGTGTCATAGGTAACATACCACAGTGCTTCAGCAATTATCGGCAAACAATCGGAGTTTATTTCTATGTCTTTTCCAAAATATATTACAACAAATCTGAATATTTTTATTAAGATCCACCAGTGGTATTACATTATTAATAAATGAAACAACTAATATATTTTTTTAGTAACAATATCACAGAACAATGCTCTCCGAGTTATTTGTCACGTAACTATAGAAATATAAAATAGAAAACAAGGTATAAAACCCTAGTTTACTTAACTTGAAAACATTGCACGTAATAAATATTCTAAATTCGTAGTCGAGGTGTAAAATAAAACAAAGATTGTAACGTGTAAGAGGAATGTCGCATTGCGTTGTGTCGTCGTTAATACATTTAGTTTACATTAAACAACTGTTGCAGTTTAGTTACATTTCATGGGAAAAAAGTCTTGTAGTAGTATATTCAAATTTAAATGTAAATTTTTGAAGAAATTGTTATATACCTGATATAGGATAATCTAGCTTGGCCAGATTTTTAATTTTTATTTCAATAGAAAGTAATTCTAAAAGTAAGATAAAAGCATTTTATTTATACGAGATGTATAATAATTAAATAAAATTATACATATTTGACCAGTGATGGAACGCGCTAAGGACAATGAGACCAATCGAGTGCTGATTACAAGCTCATAAACATCCTGATGACCATGCCACAGGACATGTCATAATTTATATTTTATTTAGTGCTTAATCTTATTTTTATATTGCGTAAACAGTCAATAGTAGGCGCTGTGCGTCAATTTCAAATGTTTATTTGCTGCTTTAATGTCGTCCACATGCACATAAATACATAAATGCAACATAATCAACTTTTTGTGCAGTTTTATAGGAAGGAATAGTTTATATTTGTATATAAATTTTGAGTGTTGATAGATGGCTTACAATTGGGGGGGGGGGGGGGAGGCAGACGAAGTCGCCGGCAATAACTTATACTAGTATTATATATAATATAAGCTATACTGTCAGCAAACAATAAAAAAAAACTTTAATTAAAAACTATTATAACTCGCATAACAATAAAGCGTTTTAGTCTTTTACTAGTTTTTAGTTTATATGCTTCTGAGCTTATTACAGTCTGAAACTGTAACAAGCACTGGTTAATCTTAGTTTAAGAATTTAAGCTTGTTGTTTCATTAATTTAAAAGATTTTTGTACCAAATTTCATTGAAATATATGCATTGTTCAAACAATAATTTATTAATTGTAAAAAAAAACAAAGTAATTGTAATCATCAAAAAACTTATCACAAATTGTTTTGTTCCATACAAATATAAAGCATTATGTAATCTTTCTTGACTTGTTGTCACCACATTGATTTTGTTATAAAATTCTCAAACACTGAGTAGTTTCTTATTAGATTGGTTAGGTTAAGTTGGCCTTTTGTGAAAATAACTTAAGTTTGTTTCGGAATAACGAACAACTCACGATTAACTCTCAATTCAACCAAACTTTATAATTAATATAATTTATTTTTTAATTTAGAAAATAAAAATCCATTTTCATAATAATAATTAAAAAATTATAAGGTCTATATAATAATGTATTATCATTCCATATACCATATACCATTACAATATTCAAAGATTCTAAATTTATCTTTTGTGTCCTTAAATTTTGTATCTTTTGTATCCTATCTAAATTTTTAAATTTCCCATGTAGGTTTAGTTATGACAAAAAATGTATTGTTTTGTTCCACACGGTTAACCTCCATTTTCTTGAGCTAAGAATAAGATAAAGCTTTTTGTCTGTTTAATCTTTTATTTATTTTATTTATAATCTAATTCTTATTTTAATCGCTACTTCAATTCCACGTACATTATGCGACGTTTTGATCCAAAAATTTAATAAATATTAATTTCAATCCCTATTGTACGGCTTAGTTGTGTTTACAAAAAAATATAAATATGATATGAAAAATTTTGATAATCTATTATAGGGATAGTTCTTCAAAAGACTGTTCTATAAAAAAAAACATTCCATAACTGAAGACAATACACATAATATAAAAAACAATCAGGTCGGCCTGAAGACAAATCACAATGTAGTGTTCAGTCAGCCTCATCTCCAGCTCTCACTCGTAACATTGTATTTTATATTATTGCAACTAGAACAATAACAATAAACGAACACATCTGAGCGTGGTAGTATATTTGGAATATGGGTAGAGTGTAATTTGTTCTCATATCATATTACGATTAAGTGTTAAGATTATTATTATCGATTCAAAATCTTTCTCTTGGTTCTCCCTACTAACAGGCGCTACGCGAACATTTATCATGCTGATAATTAACATGTGACACATCTGCATTAAGGAAATTTTCTATGCGTTTTAAGGAACATGGAATTATCGAAAGAAGTTAAGAGAAAATACATAAAATTATTGTTAAACTAAAATAATTTCCTTAAACTTTTATAAATTTATTTTTGTCATTTATTAAAGTAATTTTTACGAAATCATTCAATGTATTATTGAAATTATGAAGATTCAATATAAAACTGCTTCACTATTCTCGATTTAGTTCAAAGCTGCACGATTAGTCTCTTCACCAAAAAAGTTAAGTGCTCTTCGTGCAAAGTGTATTGGACAAAGGGCAATTTTCAATTTAACTGACTTGAGCCAGATGAAACCAATTAGTAGGACATAAAATTGTGTCGACTTATTTTAATCATTCTTAAATGTATTATAGATGATAACATTTTAAAGCATACTTTACTATACAATTTTAGAAACTTAGAATTCCGTTCTTTATATTTTATGTTGAGTCAGATACCTGTATTATGAGTATTTAAAAACCAACTAGCATCGGTGCCACGCAATTCTTCGCTATTATTCTTCTATAATTTATTCAGTAAGTGTATGTTTACTAAAATGAACGATGTGATACGACACGACACGATTTCATTCGATAAGTTTTATTTATTTAAATATAAAAATAAACCGAAATAAAATATTTATTAGGCAGTTGTCCAACATACCATACCATTCGATACGTTTTAAATATAAAAAATGAACCGAAATAAAAAACGATTAATTAGGTAGTCTTTCAATCAACTCACCTTCATAAATATAAAGAAAATTTTAGCGTAAACTGAAACCATATACTAACTAACTAACTAACTTAAGTAATGCTTCTAGATTCTATAACGAAAGCTTTCTAGATCCATTAAGTATTTAGATATTCTGTTAAACTTTCAAAGAAAGTTTGTTTCATATTCAATTATTCAAGACTAAAGGGAATTATATTAAATAATATTAAAATATTTTCATAATATATCTACTAAATGTAAGCTATTTAATGCAGAGCGAGAGTATATTTAATATTATTGTAAATGTAATTGCTACGTCATAATTAGTGGTATAGCTTAATAGTGAGGTAATATTAATTTATTAAATATATATATATCGAGTGACCTTCGAAAATACAGTAGCTAAGATACTGGAGGAAGGTCACGTAAAAAGCATGAGGACCCCCCGGAGGGCATGTATGAAGAAGTTGATGTCTGTGGCCGAGGCGAAAGAGGTATGCAGAGACCGTAGCGTTTGGCGCTCCGTCGTCTCTGGCTACCCCGCAAGGGATATGGCGTGAAGGTGAATATAATATATATATCGATAGATATGATCCCATTTTGTAAAACTTATCAAGATTAATTCTTAAGAATCTTTTACAGACTTCAATAAATCGGTAACATAAAAAATCAGTGTAGGAATTGAATTCACGACCTTTAAATCAGGTATATAGAGATAGTTGGGGGACTCCTCAAAGATATTAAAATCGTTTGAAGGACATGAATTTAAACGACACCTCTTCACAACACTATGGATTTATTTTACTTAACTGTTTTTAAGATTTATGAACTCATTTAAGCAATGATTCCATTATCAGTTTTTAACATATAAATTATACATATTATAGTAGTTAGTACACTGTTTCTTTAATGCTAATACTATAGATTAATATTGGTTAATACTGTCATACACTCCTCATAAATTTTAAAATCCTTAAATTTCCTTTCACAGATGACGTATCTGTATTAAGCAGCAGCAAATCGTACCTTTGTATAAAGGCAAAGGTTCACAGATAGACTGTGCAAGCTATAGGGCTATCAGTTTGATTAGCTTGGGTGGTAAAGTTTATGCCAAAATATTAGCGAGAAGAATGCAAGAGAGATCTGAAAGGCAGTTGTGGGAGGTCCAAGGAGGTTTTAACCTGGAAGAGGGTGTTTAGATCAGATCTTTTCCCTCCGCATGATCACGGAAAAGTTTTTGGCCCTAAACCAAAAGGTTTTTTGTGCTTTGGTGGATTTGGAAAAGGCGTTTGACAGGGTTGTGAGGAAGAAATTATGGGAGATACTGCCCCGATACAATGTGAGCGGACCCTTACTACAGGCTGTAAAGTCTCTTTACAGAGATCACTCAGCCTGTGTACGAGTAGGAGCTGACATGTCGCCCTGGTTTGACATCCAATCGGGTGTTAAGAGTTAGTCTCGATAAGTTTTACAAAACAAGATCATATCTATCTATTCAATATTTGTTACCTACTATTAAGCTTCGAATATTGGTATTTATTATTATGTAAATATAAGTTCTTAACAACAACCTCGGTTATTAATTTGGGTACCACTGATTTTTGTATACTTTTTTCTAATGATTTTTAAAATAACGATATATAATAATAACTAATTAACAACGTAACGTCACTTAAACGATGGATAAAACTTAACTAAAATATTAAGTTTAAACTACCATTAACTGTACGCGGTAAAATTACACCCTTCATTGGTTTGTAATTCTATTAAGATCAGTTTGGAACTCGAGGAAACTAGTTATAGAAAACAAGGAGTAGTATTATACAGTAGCATTGGAAAACGAGAAACTCCGAGTAGAAATAATTAGAGTTTGATACAAAGCGAGCTTGTATAAAACTCAACACTGTTTGAGAGTTATTGATTAGATTTTATAGGGTTTCAAGTTGTATAAAATATGTTTATAACAATTAATAAAACAAAGGTCTTGGTAGAGATTTCATGACTTTTTTTTTTTTTTTTTTTTTTATGTAAGAGGAGGGCAAACGAGCTGGCGGGTCACAGATGGACGTGATCACCGCCGCCCATGAACTCTTGCAACATCCGAGGACTTACAGGAGTGTTGCCGGCCTTGTAGGTGGGAATAAACGCGTTTTTTGAAGGTACCCATGTCGTACCGATCTGGAAATACCGCCGAAGGTAGTTCGTTCCACAAGCGAGTGGAACGTGGAAAAAATGTCCTTGAGAACCGCACAGTGGAGGATCGCCACGCATCCAGGTGGTAAGGATGGTATTGGAGGCGATGGCGCGCTGTGCGGTGATGAAATTCGGCGGCAGGCATCAGATCGAATAGTTCTTCGGAACACTCCCCGTTGTAAATGCGATAGAAGACGCACAAAGAAGCCACGTCTCTACGCAATGCCAGAGAGTCCAGCCGTTCGCAGAGCACCGGGTTCCCAACAATTCGAACGGCTCTCCGTTGTACGCGATCAAATGGTAGAAGCTGATATTGGGGTGATCCGGACCAGAGATGAGAACAGTACTCCATGTGAGGCCGGACCTGCGCCTTATAGAGCGCAAGTCTTTGGCCAGGTTTGAAGTACTGCCTCGCTCTATTAATCACTCCCAATTTCTTCGAGGCCAACTTGGCCTTGCTCTCCAGATGACCACGAAACTGACAGTCGCTCGAAATGTCGAGACCCAGTATTCTGATACTTGGCGAGGCATTAAGAGGAGTGCTCTCGAAGAACGGTGATACGACAAATGGGGTTTTCTTAGTGGTAAACGCGCAAACTTGTGTCTTTAGGGGATTGAACTGAACGTGGTTCAGTTCACCCCACTTAGAGACCATCCCCAAGGAAGTCTCTATAGAAGACACAAGTTTCTTTCGGCACTCGTCGACGTTTTCCCGAGAGAGACCTGCACGGCCGGAATATACCGCATCCCCAGTGCTGTCATCCGCATAACAATGTATGTTGGAGATATCCAACATATCATTGATGTGCAGGAGGAACAGGGTTGGGGATAGCACGCAGCCTTGGGGTACACCAGCGTTCACGGGCTTGGGGTCCGAGCAAAAACCGTCGAGAACGACCTGTATGCTCCGCCCAGTGAGGAAGCTGGTGATCCACTTGCATAAACTCTCGGGAAGCCCATAGGAAGGTAGCTTCGAAAGAAGCCCCTTGTGCCATACACGATCGAAGGCTTTCGCCATATCCAGACTAACTGCCAGACCCTCTCCCTTACTTTCAATAACAGCTGCCCAACGGTGCGTAAGATATAACAGAAGATCACCAGCCGATCGACCATGGCGAAAGCCATATTGCCGGTCATTGACCAACTGGTGATCCTCGAGGTATGTTAGGAGCTGTTTATTGATAATGCTCTCCATTACTTTGGAGAGCAGAGAGGTAATGGCGATAGGTCTGTAGTTAGCTGGGTCCGAGCTATCACCTTTTTTAGGGATCGGATGGACAAGGGCACGCTTCCATGAGACCGGGACTACGCCTTTAAGGTAGGAGTACCGAAATAGACGCGTTAGCACTGGAGTCAACTCAGGGGCACACGTTCGTAGCACCAATGGAGAAATGCCATCCGGCCCACTCGACTTATGAACGTCCAAGGAAAATAGAGACTGCCTAATAGTTTTCTGCCTAAAAACTATTTCCGGCATTGAGCTCTGACACCGCGGGATGATAGGCGGTGTCTTCCCCTGGTCGACCAAAGTCGAGTTGGAGGCGAAAAGAGTGCCCAAGAGATCGGCTTTCTCTTTTGCCGTATGGGCCAGAGAGTCATTCCCCATGTGCAACGGCGGTAGGGATGGCTGGCTAAAGTTGCCCAGAGTGGCCTTTGAAAGCGCCCAAAATTTGCGCGTGCCAGGCGGGTACTTTGCCAGCTGATCCCCAATTTTGACGATATGCTTGAACTTTGCTCTAGCGATTTGCCGTTTGAAGAATCTGGAGGCACGATTATATTTCCTCTTCAGAACTCTAGAGCTCGGATCCTTAGTGACTAACGCATTGGCCCAAGCTTGATAAGCCTGCCGTTTGCCAGCTGCTGCAGCCCTGACAGACGCATCAAACCAAGGCCGCGATCTGCCACCAAGTGGTACCACAGAGCTTGGTACAAATAGTTCCATGCCCTGTAGTATCACATCAGCTACAGCCGCAGCGCAGTCACTAGGATCATCGGAAGGGAAACAAATCGGCCCCCATGGGTAGGATGCAAAGAAGGACCGCATTCCATCCCAATCCGCTGACTTGTAGTGCCAAACGAGTCGAGTCGCAGGTGTTGTGCGACCCGAACGTTGAATGGGCACTACACTCCGTACCAGACAATGATCAGAGGACCCTAACGGAGCCTCGACAGTGACCTGGTACTTTCCGGGATGTGTAGTCAGCAGAAGATCCAACAAAGAGGGCATATGGCTGTCCACATCCGGTAGACGAGTGTGCGTCTTGACCAATTGGGACAGACCATTTGCCAGAGCAAAGTCAAACACAGATCTCCCCGCGTAGTCGGTGGCACGTGACCCTAACCAATCGGTATGGTGCGCATTGAAGTCACCGAGGACTATGACTTCGGCGGAGGGAATCTGTGAAAGCAGATCGTCAATCTTCGCCTGAACATGGCCCAAGAGTTGATCCGTTTCTGCATTACCACTATGGGACCTGTAGAGGCATGCGTAGACTCTGACATGGTCGTCCATGTCCACGCGCAGCCAGAGTACAGACAGGTCCCGACCTTCAAAAACCTGAAGGCGACGGTAGCAGATATCCTCCCTTACGAACACAGATACCCCGGCGTGTGGTATAAAATGGTGTTCTAGATTATACCCGGGGTATGACAGGTACGCTGTGTCGCTAGGTTTAGATATCTGCGTCTCCGTCAGAAACAACAAGGCCGGCTGCGCCGTCTCTAGATGATAGTGGACGGCGTTCAAGTTGGAATGAAGTCCCCGAATGTTGCAAAAGTCCACATTTAGAGTGGGTCGGGGTGCCGCTGCGTTGACTCGTCGTTTGCCCTCAAAAAACACAAAAGGCGATACTTTGCCCGCCCCAGATACGACGGGCAGCCCGAGCAAAATCCGAGAATTATTTCCCCGATTTTGCTCGGGGAGGGGGTCCCCGGCTTCATCAAAGCCGGTACCCTCCTGGGGTATTTTTCTTTCTGGCATCGCTTTCATGTTTCATGGCGTGGGGGGGGGGGTTTGGGCTTCCGGATTCTCTCACTCACCGACGGAACATAACCAAATGAATTTGGTTACTACGCGTCGGTCTTCTGTGAGAGGGTGGTCCTTCCCCGGTCGAGCCAGCCCAATACGAGCTGCAGTCAGATAACTACAGCTAGGCTCTACCACCTAAGTACCACCAAGTGACTTTGTAGTAACATAAATAATAATAAAAACAGATTTATCATCATTTGATACATGCATTTTAAATGCCATAAAATAAATCACATTTATTTAAAATGAAATCTAAATTATAACAATAATGTTTCTTTACATATTTAGTCATGCTTTTCATTACAAAGTAATATAAGTTTTTGCAACAAAAATTTTAATGCTTGAATTTTTAACTGCACCATCACATATACATTGTGTTACATATATAGATATTTGTCTGAAGGTTGGACGCACTATTCTAATTACATGTATATGTACAAAGTTTTGGTACATGTCATATTTGTATCAAATCTGTTCGTATATAATTTTATTACCATTGTAGCAAAATTTACTAACCAGAATAGTTTTTTATTGGAAATGAATTTCTATTTTATTTACACGATCTAGGGATAAAAAAATATCATTACCATTATTTTATTTATAATTTTATATTTTCTCGATCATCCTTCTTGAACATAAATTTTATAAAAAGTCATGTTTTTTACTTTGAAAATGATGAATTTCTTTACAAACCATACATCCACAATCCAACAGCCTTAACAACAATTTCTATGGTGAGACTATTTTTACTGCTATGAGATGATACAGCTTCGGTTAGTAATATTTTGTTTATTAGATATATTCTTATATACACATTATAATTATACATTAAAAGGTAGCAGATAACTAAAAATATGTTAACAAGCACGACTCTTTTCTATATTTTAATATAAGTAATAATGAAGTAATTAGTCTAATTAGTTTATTAGTCAACCCAATTGTATGTCCTACCAACTAGTTTCAACCGGATCGATTCAGTTTAAAGTGACAAAGATGGCCCTTTGCCCAATCCAGTTTGTAAGAGCACTTAACTTTTTTGGTGAGTTGAAATGGAAAGTAATGATGAAGTTTTAAATCGTTTCTACTTAATTTTAATAATTAAATGATTTGTTATATAAGTATATGCTGATAAAAAAAGTGATTTGAGTAAAGCATCTGATTCACTGCTACATGGAAAAATATGGGAAGCATTGAAGGAACAAGGAATAAAACACAAATATATCCGATTTTTAAAAAACGCCTGTAGCCATAGTATAGCAAAAATGAAACAAGATAAGATAAGCATTTATAATAGAAAAAGGCGAAAGACAAGGAGATCCCCTGTCTTCAAAATTATTTTAAAATAGTACTGAAAGCCGGAAGGTGGAATTAACCCCGATAAAACGAGAGTACAGACAAGCGGAATTAAAAATAAGATACAATTATAAAAAATAGAAATTGACTACACTGAGGATTATTTTATCATCATCTTCATGCCCTTATCCCAATTTTGGGGTCAGCGCAGTTGTTTTTTTCTTCCATACTTTCCTGCTACTCCACTGTACACACTTCCTTCTTCTCCATATCGCCTTTCACGCAATCCATCCATCATTTCTTCAGCCGCCCTCTACCTGTCCATCCCTCCACTATAACACCCAGAACTTTTTTGGTTACATGACTTTCATCTCTCCCCATAACATGCCCATACCATGACAGACGCTACCTCTATTTTTTTCTGTCACTGACGCTACTCCCAAGCTTCCTTTAATATACTCATTTCTTATGGTATTCTTTTTTTCCTCCCTAACATCACCTTCATCGCCAGGCTCTCAGATCTATAAGTAACGACAGGGATTATATTTATTTTATAACCAAATTATAATGTATGCACAAAGAAGTAGAGAGAAAAATAAATAATGGCTGGAAGAGATACTAGGACTTAAAGAGGTTATGAAAGGCAATGAACTTGACATAAACACAAAGAGCAAATTATTTAACACCTGTATCCTACCCGTTCTTACTTATAGCTGCCAATCATGTATTGACAAGCAAGCTTGCAGTTGGCTTACAAGTTATGAAAAGGAATACACGAAATGTGAAAAACTGTGATAAAGTTAAAAGCAATGTCGTCACAGGCAAAAATATTAGATAAAAAATTAGAAGAATGAAATGGCTATGGGAAGGATAACTGCATAGAGGTTACGACAGATCGAGCAAAACAGTGACCATATGGGAACGAAGAGAAGGTAAAAGAAAAAGAGGCAAACTGCGAACAAGATTGGATGATGAAATTAAGCAGGTGGCAGGCGTGACCTGGAACAAAGTGGTTCAACAATTTCATTACAAACTTGATAACCTTACACTTTAAGGTCCTATATTTTATAAAAGTTTTTTCCTGTTTAAGACAAATTTACAAAAAAAACGAGCAGCTGACAAGGGGCTTATTGTTGACATATTTAAGAAGGTGTTCTGTTCGTTGTAATTTATTTGGAGTTTTGAAACTAATTCGTTATGAAATTTTGAATTATGTGGACAATATCATTGTACCTCTTAATAATTATAATACGCAATAATATACGAATAAATATGTGTTTATATTAAAATACTAGGAAATTACATTAACATTTATACACATAGAACAAAAGAAATCTAACAAAGTGAAATATTATTTCTTTTTGTGCGTACTAATTATTGATATTTATTAAATAATAAAAAGGTTTCATACAAAAGCACAAACAAGGATTTTTCTACAAATTTCCATCTCCTACGTGACACTAATTAACATTTATTCTGTACTAATTAATAAAAATAATTTACATATAAATCAGTTTTCGAATTTCCATAAAAGTTGTTTTAAATGTGCGTTGATAGATCTGTCATTTAAACAATTATTTGTATTATCTTTTTTTTAATTCGCGGTAGATAGACTAAAATCTGTAACGTATAGTAATAATGCTCAGAGCAAAATGTGATTTACAGTCGTTAGACATGAAAGGATGTCGAGATTTATTTAAAAACCGTGTTAATTGTAAGTGTATAACAGTGTTAGCTAACATTAACCTACATTAGCGATTATGTTAAAGTTTATGGTGAACTATATACACCGTAATATCTATATTGTATTATTTTTCTATTAATCGTGTTATGAAAAGGCATTGTGTAATGTCACGCTTTTAAGGTGATTTTAATATCTTTGAGGATTTCCCAAAACATCTTGTAATTGCATATTTAAGGACAAATGAGCACTTTAACAAATCGTACTGTGACATATAATCATGTAAAGGCTTCATTCACATGAGTAATTATAAACAATAAAAAAGACTTTTGAGTATCATAATGATAACGAGTTAGTAATGGAAATCTTATTATTTATTTATTTTATTTAATTGTTACAATTAATTTTTCGTTTAAACCGAAGACGTTATTTTAAATAATTTCATTTTAAAAGCATGTTAATACAAAAAATATATATTTATCTTAAATGGAAACTTAGATTGTACTTTAAATATTGTTTTATCTACAAAGGACACTTTAAAAGAGCTCTCGAGACTCGCGACACTTGATCTCAAAGCTCTCAGAATAGAGCGACCGTCAACAGATTATGACTAGATCTAAATATCTATAAACATTAGGCGGTAATATTTCTTGAAGATAGACTTTCCATTATTAAAAGTAGTGCGTCTTAGATGACGAATTATAATTACAGGACTGATTGTTTTATAAAGAATTACCTGATGAAATAAATATAAATTCATACTGACTTGAGATAATTTTGTATATTTTTGGTTAGTAAAACAACTCTTGTTTTACTATTAAAATGTAATTTATAATGCTTCCTTTTACAAAGATTTATTAATATCTGATTATTGGCAATGTATTTTAGTAAATGTATATAATAAGAGATAGTCAGCGTGTGTTGTATAGAGTATCACAAAACCTTTGGTAAACTGCAGCCAACTGTGTTGATGCCAATTAAAAACTCGTTGTTACTAGTTTTTGACTACGAGTTAAAAATATGTAGGAGTTATAACCATTAGTGCTTAGAAAAAATATGTGTTTAAATAAAATTCAGTTAAAAAACTGATTCCTTGAGAACTTACGAAATTGAATAAATTTTATAAAGAATTTTATATTATAAACAATTATTTTATGTGTCTAAACAAAGTGTTAAATATAAAAAAAAGAAGGTATTTTCTTATTTGTTAAAATTAATTCACTAAATCTGTATTAAAATGGACTGCTTTCATAAATAAATATGAATATTCAGTGTGAATAATAAGTAGAAAACTTGAGGTCCCAATCTAGTCCTAGTACTTAGTGCGAATTATCTTACTAAGAACGATTGAGGAGGATTGAGGAAATGAAAATTGATGTAAATCTCTTTCACCAACACGGATTATATAATCCTGTCCAATTATGAAATGAACGACTTTATTAACATAATATTATACGATACAGTATGTTATACTAAAACTTTAATTACAATTAAATTAAGTATTTCATTTCTTTCAGGAAGGCTTTAATTTAATTTTTACTTTAGATATCATTTAAGAGAAGGTTCTGTCAATATTACATTGGTTAAAAAGAAAGTAATTTAATTAATTTCTTAAATATAATATAATGTTCTTTTATTAAGTCAGGTGACTTGCCTAAAACTCTGAGCGATTGGAAAGGTGACAAATCAATGTAACGCCTAATGATTGAATAATAAAACACTCACAAAATACTATAAAATACACACACATACATACATAGATACATGTAAAATTATAAAAGACATTATGGAAGACATGTATTTTAAAATATGCTACGTTCATACGTTACTAACTATTAAATAGATAAATATTCTTTGGACACAAAAATGTTTATATATGTATTTGAGTAAATTTACACGCTTAGTTTAAAAGTACTGGTATTGGACAAAATTATAAAAAAAAAGGTCACTGTTAATAAAAATAGTTTAACGTATAATAAAGATCAATTTTAATATAAAAAGCCTTCGAATTAGAAATATTATTTTGCATTGAAACCTTCGTGATTAATGCTTAAATATATGTTTATTTATTTGGACTCCTGATTATTTATTCAAAATTTACCAGGCTATTTATTTATTTAGCTTCACGCCATATCCCTTGCGGGATAGCCAGAGACGACGGAGCGCCAAACGCTACGATCCCTGTATACCTCTTTCGCCTCGACCACAGACATCAACCTCTTCAGACATGCCCTCCGGGGGGTCCTCATGCTTTTTACATGCCCAAACCACCAAAGCACGTTCTTCTTCATTCTCACCGTGACATCTTCGCTAGTACCTGCCATTCTGTGGATCTCTTCATTGCGGATTCGATCAGCTAGACTGACTCCGCATATTCTGCGAAGAGATCGTATCTCCACAGCATTCATCTTTCTTACGTTCTTCTTCTGTGTTACCCACGTTTGGCTGCCGTATAACAGCGTCGGTAGCAAAACCGCATTGTTTACAGCCAAACGTGCAGCTATGCTGACGTTTCGTTATCTCAACAATGCAGCCAAAGCACTGTTGACTCTGTTACCGGCAGCAATATGCCTTTCCACATCCATTTCGTATCTTCCGTCTCTGCTAAACATACTTCCCAAATATACCACTTCATTTGCTTGTTCTATTATCTTACCATTCACGTGGATCTTACATTCTGTTCTTTCTTCATTTACTTCAAATATCAGAACCTTCGTCTTATCTACATTCAGGTTTAGACCATTAATTTCATTAATTAATTCATTAATACATTAATTACCAGACTAGTAACGAACCTATTCTTTTTTTATTCGGATAAATTAATTACAAAACATAGTCTGTAAGTGATTAGAACTGAGTGATAACAATCTGACCTTTGCCCTGACAGTTGTGGTCGCTGGTAGAAAAAAATTAGAAAAGGTCTTATCCAAGGAAAGATTGTATTTGTGAGTTGGGGGAGGGGTATGAGATGGTTAGCAGGAGGATCTGTGCCATTTGATACAATTGTCTTGACTGCTAAGAGTACCAGTGATGATGATGATGATGACTATGACACAGCTGACCACAATTACAATAGCATACAACAATTACAATAAAGACAATACAGAATTTGAATTCGAATACCTAGAATAGTGTAAGAAATGTATTAGTAATAACAAAACTTGACAAAATAAAAGGGATACAAAGAAGAAAATTAATTTCATGTCAATGTAAACAGTAAAAAAATATATTGTAAAATAAGTTAATGATATTTGGAACGTAGATCTCAAATATATGAATATAACGATACTCTTATTACAATAACCTTAGATTATAGTTTAAATGTTCTTTAATCAATATAGAAGACCTTTCTTATTTTATCAACATAACAACTATTGTACACTAATTTATATAACTGAGGGTTTGCTAATAACGAATACAAACTATTCCCAAAGTCCTAACAACAATCTGTCGTTCATACATATTATTCTGTAACTTTAGGAACTGGTACTACGTACATAAATTATTATGAATTAAATTTAACATTCATTAAAAAAAATAACAGTATAGTCCCTCCATGTATTATTACATAATACAGAGTATATCAGACCTATTTTATTAGTAAAATTTATATTGAATATTGAAAATTAATCATGAGTTCATATTTGTGTAATTGCAATACAAGTTAATAATGTTAAATGTTTATCAAATAGGTCATTTATTATCGATATTTATTAAATACGAGTATACTTTGTAATAAAATTATTTAACTTCGCAGATATTTTTGTTGGTAAATGTATTAAAAATTATACATTAAATAACAAAATCGTGAACATAATCTTAAAGGTATTTTATTTTTTGATCATCAAAACGTGTGTTTTTTTCTAATACTATTTTTATTATCATTTGCCGCTCGTATTCTTCTTTTATCCTTCTACGTTGTACAGGTCAGGAGCTACAATATAGTTCTTTCTAAACAAGTGAGGTAATAAATTCCGATGCAAGGATATTAACCGTCAAGCGGTATCAACCCAGGACCTTTTAACAATTAATCTTTAAATAACTACGACGAGGATACCAGACTTCTATTTCTTTTGTAAAAGAATACTGTAAATTACACAAAAATGATCAAAGTTTGTTTCGCACTGTTTGAATGCCTAAGACCTAGTAACCAATTAGGGTTGAATAAAAAGAAAGTAACACGTGACACTAAAATAAATATACATAAACAAGAAAGCGCTGTTGTTAAAAAAATCCAACTGTTTAGTCACCAATAATTGAAATACGCAATAAAAATAACAAATTCATCTCTGGTTTAAGATTAACTGGCCTCATGTTTTATTTAATGTATAATAAATTTGTAAACATCTTGTCATGTGGTTATAAGGTCTATTTCGAATAATGACTTTTGTTAAATAATTACTTAAATATACAGTTCCAACCAGTCAGTGAAATTACCACTCTGATGCTCGACCCCTATTATTGTACAATATTTACAAACCCATTGCTGGCTTACACTGACACTATAACCCAAAATATTACAATGACCCTCTTAATTACTATCATTAATAATTGTAATAATTACAATATAATATTGTTGAGAGAAATATAGCAACAATCTTTGTTGTTAAGTTTACTTTCATTAACAGGAAAATATGCATTAGAATATTCAGACAAAAGAACTTTGTTTAGAATTTTGTGGTATATCTACAATATGAATTTATATATGTGGTATATCTACGATCTGAGCGAGTTGTATTCAGTATCACTAAGCGTTGCCGAACTGCATCAGATGTGTTGATGTAAACTTAAACGGAATGCGACATTATACATATTTTGTTTTTATTTCTTGGATACGAGTTACCAATATGTAGGCAGATAATTAAACCAACCATTAGTGATTCGGTTAAATAATTGGAATAAAACGTGTCACAATTATTTTTTGTTAAAAGCCTTTCTATGAAAATATAAAAAACATTTTTTTTGCTCATTGGATAAAATAGTTCTACACGTATTTTATAATAAAACAATAAAAAACATTATCAATTTTTATATTAAACTTATATATTATGCGACATATTAAATATAAAAAGCAAGAACTTAACAAGTATAAAATATTTAATTACTTAAACTGTATTACAATGGATTGCCTTCATGTATAAATATGAATATTAAATATAAAAAGCAAGAACTTAACAAGAATAAAATATTTAATTACTTAAACTGTATTACAACGGATTGCCTTCATGTATAAATATGAATATTAAATATAAAAAGCAAGAACTTAACAAGTATAAAATATTTAATTACTTAAACTGTATTACAACGGATTGCCTTCATGCATAAATATGAATATTAAATATAAAAAGCAAGAACTTAACAAGTATAAAATATTTAATTACTTAAACTGTATTACAACGGATTGCCTTCATGCATAAATATGAATATTCAGTATGAATAATAAGTTGAAAACTTTAATTCCCCTTCAATCTCGTCTTAGTACTTACTTTGACTTATCGTACTAGGAACGATTGAGAAGCATTAAAGAAATTAAAATTGTAAGTCTCTTTTCCACAGTTTGTATAATACTGTACAATTATGGAATGAACGAATGAATTAATACAATATTATTAGTACAGTTTTATTAAAATATACTTAAACTACAGTTTAATCAAGTATTTTGTTAAATATATGACGGTTCGTTTCGGTTGACGTTATTATTTATATTACAGATGTTTGTGTAAAAAATAAAATGAAATACAAGTAAATAATATATTTATCTTATACACTAGCTATATTTACTTGGGTACCATTTGGGAGATTTGGTTAATATTATATTAATTTATATAAATAAACATTTTTCTATTCAATTCTTAGAGACGAATGATTTTCTGTCAGTTGATTGAAAGTTCAAAACCTGCTACTTAAGAATTGTGACAAATCAATGCAATACCTAATGAGTGATAATATTAGTTTATTAAAAACAATATAAAATGTGCTAGGTTCATACGTTATTGACTTTTTAATACAGCAGATAAATCCTTTAGATATAAATCACTGAAATACTTATTTTATTTACAGGCTTAATTTTAACGTACTAAAGTTAAACGAGCTCATTTACTAAATTAGTACTTATAACTGAGCGAATTAATAATGTCGCATGCGGGTGATGAGTGTCAACTGTTATATAGCCTATTATATAATATATAATACATTACTTGAATACAGTAAAAACTAGATTAGAAAAAAAACAACATTATTGGCACTTGCGTGATCTAATTTGTCTTGTAATTGCCACGTGACTGAAAGTCGACCACACTTCATAGTTTAAATATTAATAAACATTCAAAACTATTATGATTCATTTATTTATTTTTATTTATTAATATACACCTCCATAATTATTGTATTTATTTTTTATTAATTTTATTCTATTATGTCGGGTGACAATCTACTCTATTTTTTTATTAATGTAATATATTATTATATACATTTTTGAACTCCTTCTCTGTATAAATTATAAGTGTGTTAAATATTATATTTCTTAAACCTCATAAATTTCGTAAAAAGGGATGAAAAGTTTACGTGTTAATATAATGATAATTTTTTAGAAATAACATTCACAACGTTATCCTTATTTTTCATGATTTATATAGGATTTAAGAACAGAAAAATATAGTATTAAATTTTAGATAGATATTTAACACAGAGTATTTTATAGAGATATGAAATCCTTTTCATTTATTGTCAAAATATGAAAAAAAATCTAAGACATTATTCCTTTTAATTGAATAATCAATTATCATTATTTATTTATTATATTAAATTATATCATTCCCTTGAAATGCAATGGTTGTTGCTTTCAGAAATAGCAATAACCTTAGTTTAAGAAAAGGCTTAAATAGTGTAGTTTTTAAAACAACCAACAACTTAAGTATTTTAAATACACAAAGCAGTTTCTTTGCAAGGTATCCCTTTGTGCAAAGAACTTTGTTCTCTTCGTGATAATGCACATATTAAAGTACTTAAGAAGCGACGTTTCGGATAAAAAATAAATGACACAATATTTTAGAACAACTTAGAGGAACACATTTGTAAATAAAGTTTTAGGTAAAAAAAATCTTACACTTACACACTTAAAAAAAAATCTTACACTCATACACTTTCAATGATCTATACATGATGATATTCATAAAAAAAATCTAGTCAAAATAATCTGTTTTATATTTCAGATCTGTCCATTTCGTGTTTGATGGAAGGATTCTATAGTCCTATACACTAAATAATATACCGAAGTGATTTGCATTACATCAAAAATTTTATTTATATATATGTTTATAATATTTTTTTACATATATCTAATATATTTTTACTACTTTGTGATTTAGGTTCATCTTACGATAAATACATATTCTATGTATATTGTATGTGTATGCGTTACATTCACGTATGTATAGATATATTTTTCTATATTCTTACTTAAATTGTGTGTATATGTGTATGTTTATAATATTATTATATTATTATTCTTTATAAAATACTTATTTTAAAGAGATAGTTCCTGTTTTTTTGTTTTTCCGTTTTGTTTTTAATTTATAAGTATTGTTAAGTTAATGTTATATTGTTATTGTCATTTTCAATGAAAGCACAGTGCGACTAGGCTCAATAAATGGCAGCCACAGAATACCAGCGTTGAAAGTAGTCTATTCTCAACATATGCTGAGTGGTCATCCAATTCGGATGATATAGGAAATATTTTATTTATGTTAATTTTACTTTTATTTAAATTCTAATATGTGTACCTAATAATCTATGTTATCCGAATAAAGTGTTTTGATTTGATTTGATTTGATTTTATCAGACTGACATCATAATAAATTATTTGAAATTTTCCGGACTACTTACGAAGCTGTTAGGAGTTATTACTCATAAGTTCGGGGCGCAGCGGAACTGCGTCGTGAACTGAGTTTAAAATTAATGTGATAACCGGGTCAGGTTAATACACACAATGTTATTGCATTAGACAATGCAAATTCTAGGCTATATATATTATACGATTCTTATAGCTGGTGTTATATGTGGTCTTGTATAATAATAGCGCACCTGCTTATCTTAACTTTTAACGTTACCGGCTTTAGTTATGAATTTTAAAATTCTCTGCATTAGTGAATGTTTACGTATATAATAAAAAGAGTCTATATAAGATATGGCAATTTTTTTACACCAACAAATTAAGTACGTTGAGCAGTTATAGTTATAAAGTTTATATTATTACAATGGTATGAGAAAAAAGTGAAACTCAATGTCATAGCCAGGCTGGATTTTTTGATAAGGCATTAAAGACAAACAAATTCGTACAAGTGCACACACGTGCAGCTTAGAGAAAATCTTGTAGGTGCTACATTTTAAAGTTGTAATAACGGTCTTCAAACCAAGAACGAGATAAAAGTTTTAAGATCGAGGTCGAAGAAAAATAAATAGTATTTTAAATTCATAGAATTGAACAGATATCGATTCGAGTCTTTGAAACCGACGCAGTAAAACGTGTCGGTAATAATGGATCCGTAGTACCAACAATAATATTACTTAATTATTAAATATTATAAATACTTTTGCATGCTTTTGATGGTATTATAATGGTAATAAAAATGTTAATGTAATTGTATGACATTAAGTACAAAACGAAAAATTAATTTAAAAAATTCCCTACCTTTATTTTGAAATCAAAATATACATTACATTAATCAGATTAAAAGTTAGACACAGTATTCAGTACCGTAGGTATCTTCTAGTATTAGAAAATCCTCATTGGGTACCCCTCGACCAGGAAGACGACGGCCGAGATGGTCACATATGACTCCCGGTGGCTTCGTGACCACATTTTTTTAAGTTACTATCTAATAAATAACGGCTATCGTCTTCACCTCATTCCAACGTTCGATCGTCTTTTTATGTACTAGATTACTGTTAAACTAAATTGTGTCTTCTTCTAGACGATAAAAAAGGTTAGTTGTAGTTGAGATTTTGATGCTTGCTACTTAATAATTAAAAGGTATCTAACCTTTCAGTTGAATTGGTCGGCAATTTCTATAAACTTTGCTCAGTATATGTTTGTAAATAAATGAGGCAATATATAAGAATACAAGAATATTAACGAACAGTAAAGAACTTTCAAAGTCTTTGAATGAAGTCTATTAAAACAGTATATCAAATTTTTTGCAATACTAATATTAATATCATTAAAGAATTACAAAATAACATGAGTTACTGCAATAAATTTGATTGTGGTATTCTGTAAATCTAAATGTTGTGAGAACTTTATTCAGTGTTTCCCTTATAGTTTTTTCTTTTTAAATTAACAGTAATTAAGAAATTCCAAATTAATTAACTCCTATCTTAAGTTTATTAATTGAAAACAAAACAACATTTATTATTTTAAGAATTTATTAAGATGAAAAAGTTAGGAAAAATGTTTATGTCTTAATTATTTAAAAATATCTCGAGTTGTTTAAATTTTTTGTTACTAAAATTAGATTTTTTTTCCGTTCTTTAGAATCGAACTTCAATACAAAATGTGTTTCATCTTAAAAAAAAAAAACTTTTTAAATTAGTTTATAGAAGTAATCTAAGTTTAATTTTAATTAAGAATTGTAATTACATTATTAGTTTTGGCTTTTCAAACTCTCGCTTCATTCCGTAGAATGAGAAAAGATATGTAAAATAATCAATTAAAAATAATTAATAAATAATAGTACGAATTCAATAATAGAACTAATAAATAAACCCCGAACTAATTGAGCGTGAAGCAATACTTTTTGTTGAATCGACCACAAATGATTGTACTGAGTGCAAGGAAATCGCTTTATATTAATTTAACTTGTTTTTAAATGTTACATTATTGCGTTTGAGTTAATTTTCATATGTTTATTTAATTATTATAAATTGTACAGTTTACCGCTGTCAACCCATCTAAGTGAATCAACATTGAATATATATATACAAACAACATGTTTATACATGCAAAACTTGTGTTCTCCAGCCTTTCTACTTGTCGCATTATTCTGAAATCATGTGCTTTTATTTGATTTTTAATCTAACTTTCCTATATTTATGATACCGAATAAATTTAGATATGTAGATGTACTTATAATCATGTATAAATATATCTATGTCAGTATTTCTTAACTAAAGATTACCAATCTTTAATTATCTGTATTTTTTTTAGTTGTCAAACGCATTTCAAACTGTATGTAAACTGTTGGAAAATAGAACGAAAGTAGGTATATCGCTCAGACAAAAACGTATATTCAGTAACGGAACGCAACTAGCCATATATTATTGATGTACATAGTCATATATTATACCTATATATTACAATTAACACACATACTCATGACACATGTCATCAAATTATCAAAGCATTGCTGATGTTAAATATATCGAAAGTGTGATATTAAAGAGTAGGATTTTGAGAGTATTGTAAATTAGTTGTTATACGGTTTTAGATGTAATATTAGTATTTATAAGGTCTACCATAAATAAAAGTATAACACGATTGAAATGACACCTCTCTTGAATTTATAGGAATCTATTTAAGTTGGTTGCTGAAACTAACTGTATATTAAAACGCTTATCTTTTCAAACCACCAGTAATCCCATTCAAAGACTCTTTGAGTGCTGACAATTCCAGAATTCAATTTAACGTTGATATTAAAGCGAAGGAAATTAAAATCACCTTAAAATATAAATTCCTTTACACAACCTATTTATAAATAAAAGTATTTCTTTCCTTCTTCAGGATTATGTAACTGTAACTCGAGGTTTACAACATGTTAACATTTCAGTAATAATTACAGTTTCTTTTATACATTACTTGTAGATTATTCTTAAGATCTTTGTAACTTGTCTAATTATATAGTACAAATTCTATTGCATTAAATCATTGTGTCTGAAATAAAATCTGTTTCAGACCTTATTAACAGACTGGTTTTCAGGTCCTAGTCCTTTCATAAATAAATTTTATCCTCGAGCTATCATTTTTATCATAAATTAATGTTATTTACCACAAATTACCACTGACGAAAGGAGATAATTATAAATAGTTAAAATAGCTTTAGAGATCAGACGAAAACTTCTTAAATATTTGAAATAATTGGAATATTTTTATTTACTTATATTTCAAAATTTCCCACTTTTATGGCTAATATTTTATAAAATAACTATGCTGTCTATGAAAGTTGAATGATTTACATAATTCTGAATACGGACACCAGTAAAAAATATAATTGGATTTAATATTAAGCATATCCAACAAAACACAAAACAAGGTTTTGCAAAACAACAAAGGCTTCATCTATATTCTGTACAAAAGCACGGATGTCTCTACAAACGTTCGTCCCCGACTTGTCGACATTGGGACGTAATTTACATATATCCTGTCCTACTTTGTAAAAATAACTTAGTGACGAGTCATTTTTGATTATTTTATAGAGAATTAACACTGTTCTTTGCAGTTTTTCGCAACAGTAGATGGTGAAATATATAACAATGTTTAAATATTGCTTAGAGAAAAATGTATTTTCGAATAACGTGGCACGTCACTAGCACAATAAAGTTTCAGGGACTCAATGATGTGAACTTTTGGTACTTTGAATAGTAGTAGTAGTAAAATATGTCAATGTTGGCTATTATTTGGCTTTTTCTAAAAGAAAATAAACAACATGTTACTGACTGTATTCATTATACTAAACTACTATTATTCATCAAACGTACTGAACTACGGCGCGACCTATATTTAAACTATTCAAATTGTGAGAACAAAACTAGATTATTTGAAAAAGTTGTTTATAAAATATAATAATGTATCATTTGATTAAGTTTCAAAATTTGCTTTTCTTGCTTTTGTACAATAATTTTTAATTCATCTCATTAATAGACACATACATTGTGAGTAGAATATTCAGACAAACGATACAGAAATTGTGTTAGAATTTCGTGATATATCTACAATAAGAGATAGTCGGAGCGTGATGTATTTAGTATCACTAAGCGTTGCCAAAATGCAGCAGATGTGTTGATACAAATTCAGAATGCAATGCGACATTACCTTGTTTTGTATTTTTTAATACGAGTTAAAAGTGTATAGGAAGGTAATTAAATCAACCAATACTGATTACACCAAATATATTTTCCAACAAACTCGGTCAAAGCACCGTCTTCACAAAAATATAAACACATGATTTTTACATATTTTTGTGATAAAGTTAGTTTTCAATAAAACAAAACAAAAAATAGACAAATTATTTTATGGTATATTAAAAAAATAATACAATTTATTCTTAGAATTTGTTATTAAGAGTAGTTGAAAGAATATGATGTCGTTATTTCTTTTACAGTTATTTTGATAAAAAATTGAAACATTTTTTTATGAAACTTTTAATTCTATAAATGTCAAAGCTGACAGTAAAATGTAATACAAGTAAATAATATATGTCTCTATATCTCAAGCTATATTTGACAGAGTCAAGAGAGATACAGAGAGAGAGTTGAGAGAGTTTTTTAATGTATAAAAGTTTATGTGTCTGTTGCAGTTTTAAAAGGTTTATTAATTAGAACGGTATTTCATCTTCATAAAACGAAAATAGTTCTTAGTAACAGAATATCTCTCGTGTGATATTTTAGTATTTTACTCATTGTGAAGGAAAGCTTTAACTTGATTTTTACTCTTAATGTTCAGTACCGTTTGGGCGATGATTTGGTGATTATTATATTGGTTTAAACAATAGCGTTTTTTTTTCATTTCTTAAATGCAAATACAGATCTCTTAAGTCAAATTATTTAATCGCTCTGAACTATCCGCGATAAGCCAAGTGTGACAAATCAACGAAATATCAGATGATTAAAAACTTATGTTGAAGAATGACAAAATTCCCACAAAGCGGTATAATATATCGATCGATGACTAATATAAACATATTATTAAAAATATTCACAGGTTCTAAAAATTTATATAAATATATAAAAGTTGAAGATTTTGATGTTTCTTAATTATTATGCAAATGTTTTTTTTTTTATTATTACTATGAAAATTTTGATGTTTTCACTGTTATGATATGCAGTTTTAATTGTAATCTTAATATTTATAAGGTCTTAAAGTAAATGTCCCACACCATTGAAATGCATTGTCTTGAATTCGTCAGGATTTATTAAAGTTGGTTGCTGAAACTAACTGCATATTAAAACGCTTATTTCTTTTCAAACCGTCAGTTATGTCATCTTCAAAGACTCTTTGAGCGCTGAAGATTCTGCAATTTAATTTAATGTAACTAAATTAAAGCGAACGAAATAAATTGACCATCTTAAATTATAATTTTATTATAATTTTCTTTACATGAACTTTTTAAATATTAGTATTTCTTTCCTTCTTCAAACTTAGGTAACTGTAACCTACTCAAGGTAAAAAATTACACTCTCTTTTAAACTATAACTTGTAAATTTACCTAAGAATGTCTAATTATAAAGAAATATAAATATATTGCATTAAAACACAGAGTTTTAGGAATATATTTGAAATAAATAAATATTAGAAACAAATTTGATTTTTAGTCTCTTCTCAAGTATCTTTTACCTGCGCTACAATTTAACCTAAATTACCAAAAATTAGCACTGAAAAAAACAATAATTATTTATAATTATTTGACCTTAATAGAGAATTCACATAAAAATTTTATAAACTTTTAAAGGACGGTGAATATATTTATTTACTTATTTTTTTAAAGCGGAGATTTTATTTTTTTAAGTATTTTTACACTAAACATATTTAGATAGATGCTATACATATTTAAATATAAAACAATTGTACCATCTGTGACAGTTGAATGATTTACATAATTTTAAATACGGACTTCATTTAAAAATATAATTGGTTTTAAAATTATGCAAATACAGCATGCATAAACAAGGTTTTGCAAAACAACAAAAAGTCTTTATATCCCTAGACTATATTAAAAATCGCATTTCTTAAAAACGACTATCCCCTATTTAAGAACATTTCGGATGGAAGTTAAATAAATCCTGTTTAATTTGTAACAATAATTTAGGGACGGACCATTTTTAGATTAATTATAAAGCGATTTGACACTGTCTTACTATATAAGTTTTATGCTAAACTATTATTCAACAATCGTTTTCAATATAGTAGATAAACAGAAGTATATAGCAACGTTTAAATAATGATTAGAGTAAAATGTGATCTCCAGTTATGTTATGGGACACGTAAGTGTCTCGAGGTACGAGAAGTGTACTATACTGATAGATAACATAGTAATAACCTATAATGGTATTTGAATTAAAGGTGCCAGTGAATTTTAAATTAGTAATTAATTATTATTCATAATTATTTCCCTCTCAAAAAATGTAAGTGTCAATACTATGAGCTATAATGGAATCATGGCTGGAATTTGTTTACATACTTACTCAATTTTCCTTTAAAAAAGTATCAAAAAAATTCATATTATTGAGAAAAATTTTATTTTCACACTTTTATTAATTTATTACCTTTAAGGATTATCGGTTTGGATAATCTTGAATAATCTTGGAATTGAATATGTAAGGTAAAAGAGTTATTTTGACAAATCATACTGTAATTTATAATAGTTGTATTAAAAGAATATAATGATGGCAACAGCATTTTTTTAAACTAAAAACATTTCCATCTGTTATAATAATAAATATTCACAAGGTCGTAATCACACTTAATCATTGAATTACATATTTTTTAAATAACACCAGACAGAACTCAATTTCTGTTTTAATTGCTTTGCAGTAAACTTCATCTTAGTCTTGGAAGTGCTCCTTGTGCTAGACCTAAATATAATTATAATTCTATAAATATATATATATATATATATATATATATATATATATATATATATATATATATATATATATATTATTTACTTGTGTTATAATGACATACACTTCGACCCAAAATCTAACAGTAACAGTGACAAATATAATATTGTTTAGATGAAATAAAGTAATAATGTTTAGTTTCAATTAATAGGAAAATAGACATTAAAATGTTCAGACAAAAGATTCCGATACTATGTTTAGACATTCGTGGCAACAGTAAGAGACAGTCAAAGCGCAGTATTCAGTATCACTAAGCGTTGCCAAACTGCAGATGTGTTGATGTTAATTCAGAACGCAATGCGGCTTTACACGTAATTTTTGTTTATACTTCTTGAATACGAGTTAAAACTATGCAGGCAGGTAGTTAAACCAACCATTAGTCGTTCGAACATATTCGGTTAAATCGATTATCGATTCCGTGAATGTAAAATACATTATTTTTAATGCTAATTGTATAACAACCTAGTTTTGTGATATTTTTTTATTAATAAAACGATAGAAACGGTATTTCTGTTTTTAAAACGTCAACTTTATAAATATTAATAGTATCAAAAACAAGAATATTTTAGGTATAACAAATTAAATAACTGTTATAGTATTACAAAGGATTGTTTTTATTTATAAATATAAAAATTCTATATGAATATTTAGTCGAAAACTTGAAGTATCTCTTTATGTAGTCTTAGCACTTAGTCTGACTTATCCGACATTGGAACGGTTGTAAATCTGTTTTTCAAAATGATTAACATAATTATGATGTAACGTACAAATGAATTAACATAATATTACTAAGTTACATTGTATTCTACCGGTGAAATGGTTAATTTTGGAGGTGAGCATAAATTAATGGTAGTAGATATAAAGAATCTTAAAGAACTATCACAGCTAAGAAAGCTTTAAAGTAATGTTACGTTATGAGTAAACTAAAGAATTATATGTTGTATTCAGCTAGTGTATATGTCTATCTATCTATCTATCGATGATGAGCAACTAACCTTGTATCGACACACTTTTATTGTGGTTTTCAATGTTAATGTTTTCATAGTTCATAATTAATTCATCGGTTCTTCAAATTGACATTACGATTAGGAATAAATCAAACCATTATTAGTATTTGCATTGCTTAATTCAAATTTTAATCAGGTATGTCTAAAAACATAAATATATCGTTTTAGAGTTTAGTTTCACGATTTTCTCAGACTCGGGAACATTACTATTATTTGTTAAAATATGGTAAAATGTTCAGAAAATATGTGTAACTTCATTTAATATTCAATTATCATTATTGTTCTGTGATATCACATATTATTATAATATTGCATCGTTTTCTTTAAATGAAATTCTTGCTGACTTCAACAATAGATGTGAACTAAGTATTAATTCTACTAGTTTTTACAACAGCCAACAAAAAACTCATGTTTTCTAGATATACGAAGCAATTTCGTTATCAGATATTCCTTTGTACAAAGAACTTTTTCTCCGAGACATTGTATATGTTAGTCTTACAGCAGCTGCATTTAGAAAAACAAAAGATACTTGCTATTCTAGTACAACAGAAAACAACAGGTTTTTAAATTAGGTTTTACAATAAAATAATAAAAGATAATTTATATTACTATTTTTATATATTTAATGTTCTAAATATAAAAAGTAAATACCGTCTATCTTCGTCGTTAGTTAGTTTTTAAGTATAATAGTATATCTTTATTATTTTTAAATGATATTGTTGTATGTTTCTTTAAACAAATATTTCTATACATGTGTCGAACTCTACGATATATTATAATATTAAAATCCTTATAATACCAGAACATTATTAGGTATTTCGTACTTGTTGATGTCGCACATTTTACTGACGACATTGCCCGCTCCGGAATAATGCATTAAAATTGTTATACCAAAATACATAGTTAGCTGAAACTACATAGAAAGCTCAAATAATAATAGTAATAATATTTGACGTCTTTAAATTGGTTTTTATAAAAAAACTGGGCTCTGGTTCCCATTGTATTTTTTTTTATTTTATGAATTAATTATTAATTAATACGTAATTATCAATTGTGTGACTTAAACAAAAATATTTGTATCCAGAATATTATTTTGCTACCGGTTAAAGGTAAAGTCTTAATATTTAACAAACAAATTAGGAAAGATTCAGTTGTTTAATTATTTAATTAAGTAAGTCAAGATACGTCTAATTAATTAAGATATAGACTGCAGTCTTTCTTTAAAACTTTTTTATTTTTGTTCTTCTAAAAAGAATAGAATTTTATTGCGTTTACAATTAATTTACTTGAGACATTTTTAAAAGAGATAAGGAAGATCATAATACATAATAATTTAAAAGATAAGGGTAACGCTGAATTGACTTTAATAATTTGATAACTTTGAGAAGTACAGAACACCACTACGGTTTCTATTGCGTTTATGATTTATCAAATTAAATATATATATTTTTTTAATATAAAGATTTCAACTAATGGTAGGTTCTTGTTTTTTATCACTTTACAGTTAATATGCTTGAATCTTGATTTATTTTCGCACTTGCAGAGAAATATTCAAGTGTAGTTCCCATTTATTCTAAAATGTTAAAAGAATCGCCGACCAATTCGATTGTAAGGTTATTATTAATTAGCAATGTTAAAAATGTGGTCAACTAGACCCAATGGGTCGACTTTTTATCGACAAGACGAAGCTGAACTTACTTTCTGAGCTCTATAAGACTTTTGTTAATTTAAAGTTAATTAATTATACAAATTTGGATCTTTATGTTCATATTTTATATCTCGTACATTTCAATTTAATACATCCAGATTATCCACTGGTAATCCATAATGGTGCAATTTCAATTTTCTTGATTACAAAAGAGTCCATTTACCATGTAAAGTAATATGTAGTAAGTAATAATTTCACTCTTTGTTTAAACTGTGACAAAGAATCACTACGTGCATTCAGGTTGCTATGCCGATCCTTGTATGTGTATGCTCCAAGGTTGATTAAGAATCTTATTAGGAAGGCGTAGATAATATATTATTGTAACGTGTTGATGTTATAATTTGAACAGTTATAGGTCATCGCATAATAAAAAGTAGTCCAGATATGATTTAATGATGGTATGACTATGATCAGAAAAATATAAGTCGAACTAAGATATAAAGATGTATGGAATTGATAAGCATTATGAAAAGTTAAAAAGCTCGTAAAATACAGTAGGTAGTATAGATATATACTATTAAATATCTTGGGACAAAATTGCTTTTTAATCATATTAAAAGTAACATTAACTCGAATATTCGTATTTCATTTTGACAATCGATCACTTTAAAGTAAATAAAAGAATAAGTAATTTGCTCTGTAACCGATTCCAAGCGGGTTTCAAATTGTCCATTGAAAGATTTCTTATTGCTGAATCCACTTTCAACTAAGAGCACTTAGTATTTTCGTAAAGAGACCAATCGGACAGTTTTGAATAAAATTCAGATAATTCAGGTTCAGTGGTTGTCATATGTAAAAAATATAAAATATGATTTTATTCTGAATGAACTTGATAAATAAATTAAATTCGCAGATGGGATATTTTAGTAAAAGACAATATCGGCCTTATTGAATTATCTAATGCAATAATATTATATATATGTTTACTCGACAAGATAATCACGTTAATTTTTAACTCAGTTCACGCCGCAGTTCCGCTATGCTCCGGATACATGGTTAAGTACTCCTAATGGGTTCGTGACTAGTCGGGAACATTACGAAGAAGTTATGGGTTCAGCTTGATAAAGATATATGTAATTATTAATCACGACAGTTTTAATGCAGAATACTGTTTTTATTCGTATGCTCTCAAAAGAAAAACAATCTTCACATACTACAATGATCCACTTTCCTTCACTGTATTTATTTCATTCCAACGGAGTGTTTTTATAGTAAACAGTTTGTATTGCGTTTAAGCAGTATAGTGTCCTTACCAACACATTTAGAATGTTACAGTTTCAGTTAATAATATTAAAACATTTGAAACTTTGAATACACAAACATATTCATGTATAGGTATTGATTAGAGAATATAAACAATTACAATATTAATACATAATAAAACTATAAATATTGAAAATTGATTTAAAATCTCATAGGTATATTTATTAGGCTATAAAAATATAGTCACAATTTAATTAACCAACACTTCACCAACAACATAGTTTAGTAATTTTTGTTGTCAACTATATTACCGAAGTATTTAAAACGGTAATACAAAAGAAATGTTTTTTTCGAATATTACAATAATATCAACATGTACAACAAGTTTTTGACATTAAACATAATTTATAAATGTGTTCGATAATTCTTTTATTTTTATCTTAAATGCAGCTTCTTGCAGACTTTAACATGTGCATTATCGTGGAGAAAGTTCTTTGCTCAAAAGGAATATCTGGTAAAGAAATTGCTTTGTTTATCTAGAAAACTTGAGCTGTTGTCTGTTGTAAAAACTATACCAATTAACACTTTTAGGTTAGAACTGTTCTTGAAGTCAACAAGGATTGCATTTCGAGGAGTCAATATAATTTAATATTTTTTATATTATTATTATTATTATTATTATTATTTCAATATTTAATTAAAAGTAATCCTACCTTTACTACCATTTTACTACCATTAATATCTTTTAAATATTTTGGAACATTTTGACAATAAAAAGAAAGGTTTTTATTTTTTAGATTACTATGAATTAAAATTGAGAACGATGAGTTTATGTTTCTATTCTTAAATCCTGTATTAATCATTGAAAAACTTTAACACAATTTTTTAAACATAATATAAATGTTAAATCTAACAAGTAACCATTATATTAACACCTAAAGTAAAAACTTAGTAAACTTCCTTACGAAAACTATACGTTTGGAGCAATATAAGCATAGTTATAGTTTATATAGAGAAATAAATATTACATTAATAAAAAACACACCAACACACCCACAATGCGTTTCAAATATATAAATAAAATTAAAAATTAATTGTCCAATATATAATTTGACACAGAATAGATTGTCACCCGATATAACGGAATAAAATTAAAAACATAAATACAATAAATTTAGAGGTGTATATTATTACTCGAAACAAAAAATAAAATAAAAATAATAATAAATAAAATAATAATAATAGCTTTTATTTTTTATTTTTTATTAATATTTTAACTCTAAATTATTGTTGAGTTTCGGTCATTTGGTGATTACAAGACAAAGGCCATGCAAATGCTATTATGATTTTTCTTTAATCAAAGTATCCACTTATTCAAGTAATTTAAGATATGTTACATAATATGTTATGTAATGGCTGACACTCATCACCCGCACGTGACATTATTAATTTACTATTTACTAATTTACTTAAGTACTAACTTAGTAAACGACCTCGTTAAACTTTAGTACTTCGAAACTAAGCCTGTAAATATACTAAAATACATATTTCAGTAATTTATATCCAAAGTATATTTTTTTGTTTGTGTTTAACATTCAATAAAGTATGAACGTTATTATGTTTTAAAACTCATTGCATAACGTTTTTAATTTTTAAGTTCCTAAGAATTCTTCAATAAGTTTATCCATCATTAAGTGTAGCATTTGTCACATTCGTTTAATAGCAGTGTGTTTTAGGCGTTATCAATCAACTGACCTGAAAGAAAAATATACGTATTAAAATATTACAAACAAAACTATTTTTATCATATAAAAAAAAGATATATCTTTTCTATTAGTTTATTAAAAAAAAACTGTCAAACTTAGTATATCACTTGCAATAAACATAATGTGTTTATATTTTTATGGAGACAAAATTTTACCCGAATTTGTTGGAAAATATATTTTGTCGATCCAATGTTTAGTTATACTGGGTGACTGCATATTTTGAACTCAAAAGCAAAAAAATTAAAGAAAAAATAAGTGTTATACCGCATTGCGATCTGAATTTTGCAGCAGTTTGGCAACGCTTAGTGATACTGCACATGATACGTTTGGCTGAGATTCATATTGTAGATATACTACGAATTTCTAAACACGGTTTCTGAATCTTTTGTCTGAACATTATTATGTAATGTATGCAACTTGCCTATTAATTAATGTAAATATTATAACTATATCTCAACCAAACTTATACCAAATATTTGTCATTGATAATGATAGAAATTAAAAGTATCATTGTAATATTTTAGGGTAAAATGTAATATTACTATGAGTCAGCAATGTGTTTATAATTATTGAAAAATGATAAGGGGGAAACGGAGTAGGAAATCATACATAGTGATATATTAACTGACTGGTACATGCTTGAAGTTATATATTTACGTAATTATTTAAGAAAATTCATACATATGAAGTCAGTACTGCTCAAACCAAAGATGGATGTTGAAGACAAATAGGAAAAAATAATAAATTTGTGTTAATATGTTCTTTCTACTTCGTACTGTAAATATTGATAACTAAACCAATATTTTTTTGTTTGCTTATTTATATTATACATATTAGTGTTAGTCTCTGTGTTAGTTTATTTATTAAGCCCAAATTGGTTAGTAGGTTTTAGACAATCGAACAGTAAACATGGATTTTGATCAGTTCAGACGTTTTTAACTAACTTACAGTAAAATTAAAAAGTAATTATCCCCGTTGTAGTTATTTGGAGATTAATTGTTGAAAGTTAATTGGATTTGGCGTTTAATATCCTTGCATCTGGATTTATTACCTCACTTGTAAGAGATATATACGACTGTAGTTCCAGATCAGTACATCGTAAAACATTAAAAGAAACATGCAGCAAATAATATATAAGTTATTATTAATAAAAAGGATGCTCATTGTGTTGATAATTAATTAAAAGACTCCTTATAATTTATGTTATTGAATGTATAAAGTCCAATACGTTTACCATCGAAAATATTTGCTGAGTTAAATTATTAAATAAAAAATAAATTCAGCTAATGCTAATAAATGAGCTATTTGATAAACATTTAATATACAACACTTATTTTTAAATTATTTAAACTTGAATTTTAACAATTTTTTAATATTAATAGTATATTAATAGTAAGTGCGAATGAAATACTGTATCATAAGAATCTTACATGGAGAGAGCATAATGGTTTTTTTTATTAAATGAACGTTTAATTTAATGCATTATAGTTTATTAACTGAAGGCCGGTTCAGGTGTTCTTACAGTTACGGAACAATTCTGTATGAACTATATGACTTTGGGTGGAGTTTGTGTCCGTTATTTATATATTTGCGAGACCTCCAGCGATATAAATTGTAGTACAAGAGTTGTTATGTCGATAACACAAAAGATAACTCCTTTGTCGATTTAACTGTGTGACTTTACAGTTATTATAAAAATCATTTTTGCAAATATTTAGGATAAACATTCTACATATCATTAGCTTATCTTAACAATTATTTATATTTCGATGATTTTTTTTTCTCAGTTCAATATATTATTCTTCTTCATTAATAGGGATACATTCATAATAATTTGACGTTTCATAATTCAAATAATTTTTAAATTAAATTATTATATCCGAAGTCTTCCTAAGTTTTAACAAATCACACAAATAACGATAACAATGATAGCAGCTATTATTCGCTTTTAACATTTCAAAAAAGTCTAAATATCGGTCTGCTGGTAGATATGTATGTGGAATACAGCCATTTATACTTTGTGCACTTTACATCTTCATTTTCTTTTGTGAATCACGTAATATATTGCCAACCAACATAGATTATTTATAACTAAAATAAAAGTTTATGAAAATTACTTGTATTGATTATAATAATTCATAAATATTTCCTTTACTTTTGCAAATGTTATTATCCAACACTATCACAAAATAAGTGTTGTGATAGTGTTGGATAACTTGTAAGCAAGTTGCAGGGCTTTAGGATAAATGTCAAGATCCTTATCCCAAGACTTGTGATAATCGTTTACAACGCACAGTATTAAAATGATATGAATTTAGAAACTGGCCTGTCTCCTAGTTATTTTTATGTAGAACAGGAATTATGTAAATTCCGTCCCAAATGGTGTTAAGTAGGTAATAAAAGTTTCTAGAAAAGTCCGCTATTTTAATAGAAAGATGAAGACTTTTTGTTATTTTGTAAATATATTTTTTTGCACTCAGAATAATTATTCGTCCTTTTGTTGGATTTGCATAATTTTTTATCTAATTATATTTTTAAATGGAGTCCGCATTTAAAATTATGTAAATCGTTTAACTTTCACAGATGGCGTGACTGTTTTATATTTTAATTAATTTGACGAAATCTATCTTAATATCTTGTAAATAAATAAAAACTCGGCTACTATTAATATCCTATAATTGAAGTACTAAAGTCAACTTCATGACAGATAATGACTTACTTGTACGAGGGCCAAACTGAAAGTTTTTAGAACTGGCCACTTAAAAGCATTATATTAAAAAAATAGTTTAAATTTTGAAAATAGAACTCTTTACCAATATTATTGAGTGTACATTTCATTCATTTGTCATTTGTTTTACGATTTGGCGGCAAATTGAAAATTGTCTGTGCACGTCAGAATGAATTTAAGCCGAGAAAATTTTCGTGCAATGATTTTTTATGACTTTCGATATCATTTAAGGCAACAAGAAAGTTATGATAGACTTAGATTGGCTTTTCACGATGAAGCCCTATCTCGTGCCACAGTTTACAACTGGTTTAATGAATTCAAACGTGGTCGAACTAATCTCACCGATGATTTGCGTGAGGGACGGCCTTCTACAGCGACGACTGAAGATAACATCAGTGTTGTGCGGCGTATGATAGAGACTGACAAAAGAGTGACCTATCAGCAGATTCGGACAAGTCTAGGCATAGGTATGAGTGAAGTGCACAAAATCCTCCATGAACATTTAGCGGTCAGGAAGCTTTGTGCCCGCTGGATACCGCATAATTTGACCGAGGCTCAAAAACTCCGCCGTGTTGATTGGTGCCGAGAAATGATCCAAAAATTTAACGGAGGTGACTCAAATGCTGTGTTCGACATACTACGGGTGACGAAAGCTGGATTTACTGTTATGATCCGGAAACCAAAAGACAGTCTGCTCAGTGGGTGTTTCCTTCCGAAGAGTTGCCAATTAAAGTGAAGAGAGGTCGAAGTGTTGGAAAAAAGATGGTGGCCTCGTTCTTCGGAAAGACAGGTCATTACGCGACAGTAGTCTTAGAGGATCAGAAAACGGTTAATGCAGAGTGGTATACTAACAATTGTTTGCCACTTGTCTTGGAAAAAGTTCGAGAGAAACGACCTCGCAGCAGGATCCTCCTTCATCACGACAATGCCTCGTCGCACACCGCCAGGCAAACGATCGACTATTTGGTGACCTCAGACGTGGAATTACTGGGTCACCCGCCGTATAGCCCCGACCTCGCACCCTGCGATTTTTATTTATTTCCGAAAATAAAAGAAAAACTTCGAGGAAAACGTTTTATAGACGCCGAAGAAGCAGTGGCTGCGTTTCAAAACGCCGTCGAAGAGACCCCTAAGGCCGAGTAGGCAAGGTGCTTTTCTCAATGGTTCCATCGAATGCAGCGATGTATTGATGTAAATGGACGCTATTTTGACAGGTTACAATAAAACTAATAATTTGCTACAATGCTTAGTTTTTGATTTTCTAAGAACTTTCAGTTTGACCCTCGTATCCTGTGATAATCCGAGTAAATTTTAGTTCATTTAAAACGGATGGTCTGAGGGAAAAACTGGAGGTCGACTGGAGTTGAACCTACAGGATGAAAACAAATCTGTTGAACAGGAAAACGTTACGAAATAGTTTTGTTTAAAATTCAATCATTTATTGTAGGATACGTTTTTACGTTTACATGGATCTTAATTATAATTTACAAGTAACATTATAAGTATGGGTGTAATTACCAGCCCGTTTGGTGTTAACATGTTCCGAAACCTGAAGCAGATTACAGTTATCTAATGCTGAATAAAATATATGGTGGAATTTTGTAACGCAAAAGCTCTTGTATAACGCAATTGAGGTGAGGTGAGGTGATTTTTGAAAATGTGAAATTAAATTCTTTGTAAAATCTTCTAAAATGATTAAAGGTATCATTACAGCGAAGTATTATAATGTATGATTAATTTCATTTAAGTTGAATGCGAGTATGTTTTAAAAGCATTAGTAAATTTACTTTTGTACTTTACGAGCTGGTTAGCCTTTTAAGTACAATTTGTAATTCTTAATATCACGAATGACATCGAGCCAGCGACACGCGATTCTCGATCTCAAACGATCCACGGTTGTATATAATATTATAAACTAACTGTGACGTGATGACAACAATTTGTCACTTATCAGATATTCGTTCATTTACATAGAATTCTAACCTAAAAAGGAAAAAATATATATTTTCAGGGCCTTTATGTACAAGTCTCTATAGAAATTGCATATTAATGCACAAGTAAGACCACCGAGTCATTAAAAAAATATAAACTCGGATTCTGGAAAAGGAAAATTAAATATTAAAAAAATATTTTGTAATGCATTGATTTAATCAATTATATTATTTAACTGTTCCTTATATAATTAATGTTTGTATTTTAAACTAATGTAAAATATATTTACTAAAATATGAAAATATTTTATAAAGTTAGGTTTAGTTTATTCCAGATTCCATTTTATCCAGTTTCAAGGTGTTATGAAGCGTCTTTGACTTAGGATATATCTCGACGTCAGATATGTTTTCGAACAAAGGACAGGATATCAACTACTTAGGGTCTTTGTAAGGAGTCTTTATAATGCCTTTTGTAAGCATTAACTACAGTCTTTTAAGGTAGGTGTAAAGTAACCATTCACGTAAAGAAAATACCAGAAAGATACTAAAAATCTTTCTTAGAGTTATCCTGAAGTGTCTTTATATAAAGATATAAAGACATAAAATATATAACAAAGAACCAATAAGAGCATGATAGGGTGTAACTCCATTATAAAAAAGTAGAACCTAAGTCTCTGTGCGCTGCTCTTTTTGAATTTCTCATATAATATAGAATTCACAGAGAATTTTAGTTTTAACTTAGACATACACTTTTTTTCTCTTTTTTTGAAGGAGGATTTCTTAAATTAATAGATTATACACAAAATAATGATTCTAAAATAGCAATGAATTCAATACATGATACAAACGTTATTAGAAAGTTTTAGTGTAACAAATAAATTTATTTGAGAATCAAATAAGCTTCACGGGTACCATAATCATCTTTGGATTTGGATTTGAAATGTATAAGCATTAAATGTGTAACGGATGAACCCCCATTTAGGTACAGCTAAAATTTTTAATACATTAACAAATTTGGTGACCTTCTTACTTATTTATTTTATGTGATTATTCTACTTAAGCTATTGGTCTAACCATCCCCTAAATATTTAATATTTTTTACAAACTGATGCATTCAAGTTTGATTGATTCAAACTTACATAATCTGAACAAAATATGAAGAAACATGCAAGCAGTTGACTTATCAATATAATTTATCTTGAAATTGATTACCGTACATCCCACATTTTACAGTCTATCTTTATCTAAAGAACGGCAGAAGTTATGTCAACTACTATTTTGAGCGTTACTTATTTTTTGTTTTAATTTGTTTAAATTTGGAGGAATAGTCTTGTGGCAAAATTTTAAGAGGGCTAATAGTAAATCAGCTACGGCTTTCGATAATTTTTCATTCTAGTATGGTCTTGGCATAAAGTTAGAAGTAGGATTTTCCTAATTTTAAATTTTGAAAGAAGATATATAAATAAGTTATAGTCTCTTTCTAGATTATTAAAAGAGTAATGTTCCTTGTAGATTTAACTACTAAAAATTAAATGAAATCATATAAAAACGAATTTGGTTCCACATCCAATGTATTATCTGAGTGTGTTGTAGGCAATAACACTAAGCGTTGTCAAACAGTGTAAGATGTGTTGATGTGTTGTAAATTCATAACACAATGCGACATTACACGAACTCTTAATTGTTAGTTCTTGACTACGAGTTAGAAACACTCACGCAATTTGGTCATTAATGGCTCGTTAACTCTTATATATATATATTACGAAAAAAGTCGTTATTTTTTATTTGCACTGAAGCGATAAGGCGTCTATTATTCCCAAGGGATGCTGTAAAAGCTTTCTAGGCACCTTAAGTAGCTCCTTATTTGATATCCTGTCTTTGTTCCAGAACGGTGCTAGTTCCGAGATAGTACTAAGAAAAATTGCTGCAATATTAAATCAACATTCTCCTTTAATTCACATTATATATGCTTCAATTTGCAATTGTGACTTCATTTTGAATTATTACCGTTAAAGATATATATATATATCTTTAATGACTCAAATGTGAGCGAAGCCGGGGTTAAAATCTAATATTATATATATGTCTTTATCTTTAATATATATATATATATATATATATATATTAAAGATAAATATATATATATATATATATATATATATATATATATATATATTAAAGATAAAGACATATATATAATATTAGATTTTAACCCCGGCTTCGCTCACATTTGAGTCATTAAATAAGTATTAGAGATCATTGCGATAGAAATGGATCTATACTATATCTATCTATATATCTATACAATGCAAATATGCTTTATTGAATTACAACAACAAATTAAAAAATATGTTTTACTATAACAAAAATAAATATTTTCTATAATTCTAACAAATTAAAAACTAAAATGCAGAGTATTAATCTAGAATATTTTTATAGACTATATTATAAGTTTTTTCCATCGGGTGCAAATATGTGTAAATTCCGGGCATTAGATATTTAGATACTCGCGAACAGGCTACACATAGTTGACCATGAGAGAAGCAGGACTTTTCTAAATGCAATGCAGTCCCACTACCTGTAATGTTTACGCTTGTGCTTTGTTTATAGTAAAAGCAAAGCTAAGCTTGATGGGAAACTGAACCCTTTTGAATTGGATCGGAATAATTGGAATCCGAGGTATGATCGCACTTTTTCCCTTACCGATACCTGTTAAAATTGTAGCTCCAAATATATTCTGCCTCAATTTCGTTATCCGAACCGAATTTTTGGATAAAGCGGATTTCGGCTTCCGAGGCATTTTTAAAGAAGAACAGAGTAAGAATTAATTAAATCAGTGAGTAAGATCTAGAAAACTGAAGTTGCATCTAACGACAAAATGACACCCAACGGCAAAAATTCAAATAAATACAGAAAAATTCTAAACGACTGAAACTATAGCCAATTGAAATAAATATTGACGTGAGGAATGCTAGCGTTGAAGTAGCTAGATTTTGATATTTATTCACAAGCAATGATTTTATCTTTCATAACTTTTGAACTTCCTGCAAATTTTCTTTTTTTTTTAAATAAAAAGTATCCTATTTTACTTCTCCTAAATACCTCCAAAAGTATGTGTACAAAGTTTCATAATGGTTGGTGGTGGAGTTTTCACATGAAAGCGTAACAAACAAACTTATATTCGCATTTATAATATTAGTAAGGATATATCATGACACCAGATAAATACTTATAACAAATACGCAATCTTTAAACGTTTTTTATTTATTATTACATTATATCAATTTCTAAAGACAAAGATAGTTTACTCAATACGTTAAGAGTGAAAATCAATAGCAGATGATAAACAGTTTCAATGCTAAAAATAAGATAAAATACAAAAAGACTATAAATATATGCAATTCTTTGATTTAAAATAAGCAGCCTATAAAGGTATATACGTTTACTATCGAAAACTGCAAATGTGGTAAAAAATCTAGATATAGTTTAATTTATTTTTCACATAATATTGGTTTTAACAAGTGTCTCTTATATGTTGAAACAAAAAAAAATAAGAATGTCTTACAAGGAATCATATTGCCTTTTTAGACATAAGAAATGGAGAGACTTCTAATGAATTAAGATATAGACTAAAGACTTTCTTCTTTTAACAAATCCTAAAAAGAATATAATTTTGTTTTGGTTACATTTAATGAACTTAAAACCTTTTTAAAAATAAATTAGGGACGTATAAACTACAATTAATAAAATAAAATTGTGGTTTTAGCCATTTGCAACGCTGAAACGTAGGTTATACAACAACAAGATCTTTTGCAATTATTTTTAATACAATGTTTATAAATCTAGTAAAAGATAAGTGTTTTCTAGAAATATAAAATATCCAATAATAGAAATTGTTTAACTAATTACTTTGAAAATTATCCCGTAAGTATCTTGAATACTGTTTATATTACTATTAATTAATATATTATATATTACAGGAATAAAAAACAGTTCTCCTCGTCGAAAATATTTCAAGATTTATTTTATAAAGTTTCTTAGATCTTTCCGCTTGACGTACACGTCATTACGTCATATTCTGACATCTTGTTTAGAAAAAGGTATACTCGACTGTAGTTCTTATTTTGTTCTAAAAGGTTAAACAAATTGTCAACCAATTGAATTATAAGGTTGGATTATTATTCTTAAACAATATTTAAAATGTGGTTAACTAGTCCGTGTACGTTTCAAGTTTCTAAATCCAGATTATCAATGGAGAAGCGTCACGTGTCACGCGTGTTTGGAATTTAAGTCGCATTACTTCATATAAACAAGTCTTCAAATAAATTCCTCTTCTATTTCAATTAAAGGTCATAATTGAAGGTCATAGCTACGTATGTAATAAATATATAAAATTATAAAAAAATATTCCAGCATAAGTTAAATCTAAATAGAATTTTAGAAATTCCTCTCGTAGCGGGTATAAATATGGAATCATAAATTTGTATAGCAGTTTCCTCTTTATTCAGGTAATTAATTTCCTATAAAAGCTAAAAATATTCATTTTAACGGTGCGGGGCTTTATATATTTAATATTAAGCAAATTTATATATTTAATATTAACTTGTTTATAACGTAAATGTTTAGGCAAATATTTTGAAAATACATACCTTTTTAGGTATACATATTGAAAAGTTATAGGATTTATACCAAAAGTAATGGAGTACAGATTAAAAGTTCCATTTAATGTTTTGTATAGACATAGATATTAAAATTGTACAGAGAAACATCAAATATTCCAACGACTTCTGTCGATTCTATTGTTACTGGGGCTTCAGACAAATCACAACATATATTATGTTATTTTCGGTCACCTTACTTATATGTATACGCTAGAAGGTTGATTCAGAATCCAATTAGAAAGACATAGATAAGTGTTGATCTAATAATTTGACTACTTTTAGACTGTGGCCTAATAAATATCAGTCCAAAGAGCGTAACTATCGTTTGCGTGTAATAAAGAACATCAAGTTAAATTAAAATATGGAGATGTATAGAATTATTGATCAATATTAAAAGTTTAAAACTCGTAAACTCTATGTAATTTAGATACATATTTTTAAATATCTTGGGATAACATTCCTTTTTAGTCACATTACAAATTAATTAATTATTCACAAAAGATATTTTTTTGTGGAATCCAATTTCAACTAAGAGCACTTAATATTTACTGTAAGAGACCAATCGAACAGTTTTGAATAAAATTTAGATATTTTAGATTCAGTGATTGTGTCGTATTTTAACAATATAAAATTAAATTATAAACTGATTTAACTTGATAAATAAGTATTATTATTCACAAATGTGATATTTTTGTAAAAAAACCAACAGTGTTGTCAATCTATAATACCAGTTGTTAGGGTCATATAATATTATATAGCCTAGAATTTGCATTATCTAATGTATTAATATTATGTTAACCTGACCCGATAATCACATTAATTTTGAACTCGGTTCACGTCGCAATTCCGCTTTGCTCCCGATGCATGGTTAAGGACTTCGAATGGTCTAGTCTAACTAGTTTTAAACTGAACGTTTGAAACTAGTGGGAAAAAAAAATCACATACAATGTTCCACTTTCCTTCGTTGTATTTATTTAATTCCACCGTACCGTCCACCGAGTGCGGAGTAAACAGTTTGTATTGCGTAGTGTAGAGCCTTTACCAACAGATTTAAAATGTTACAGTTGAAGTAACTATAAACTAACACAATATAAAATTGTTTATTTTTAAAGTAAGATATTAAAATAAAAACAATTACAACAATGTTGTAAATTCCATCGATATATTAATTGGTGGTTAATAATAAAGAAACAGTGTAATTAACCAACACTAAGTAGACAGATCTGAGATATAAAATAGTTTAGGTAATTTTTCTTTGTTTGTTTGTTTTGTTAAGTTTGTTGTTAAGTATATATTTCGATATATATTTAACCATTTAGTGTATGCACTATATCGGAGGAAGCAAAGTTCTTAAACACAAAGGCATGGTAGATAAAGAAATTGCTTTGTTTATCTAGAAAACTTGAGCTATTGTCTGTTGTAAAAACTATACCAATTAACACTTGTAGGTTAGAACTGTTCTTGATGTCAACAGGGATTGCATTTCAGTGGGACGATAGAATTTAATATTACGTTATGGAATATTTTTACAGTACAAGGAAAGATTTCTATATCTCAGAATATTATGTATCTAAACTTTAAAACTAAATGGTCTTAAATTTATTAAAAAAATTAGAAACAACATAAGTTCATAAATATTAAATCAAATAAGTTAATAAAAACTTATTAAGAATATAATGCCTTTGGAGCAATATAAAATTTGGCACATTCATAGTTTATATGGAGAAAAAGTGCAGAAAGTTAGTTAATATAATAAAGTATTAAATTAATAAAAATACAGTACATACGACGTTTTACACACACACACACACAATGTAATAATTAATTATTTACATTAATACTATCAATGTCAAATATATAATTTGATAAAGAGTGGATTGTCGTCGGACATGACAGAACAAAATTTTAAAAAGATAATTACAACGATTAAGGAGGTGTATCTTTTTCCTAATAAAAAGAAATAATTCATTCAAACTTTGAATTATCGAATTTTGACCATTTGTTGACTAGATAAATAATAGATAAATTAGGCAATGCTAATAATGATTTTTCTTCAATCTAGTTGTCAACTTATTGAAGTCATGTATTATATAACAGCTGACACTCATCACCCGCACGCGACGTTATTAATTCACTAAGTTATAAGTACTAATTTAATAAACGAGCTCATTAAACTTTAGTACTTCGAAACTAAGCCTGTAAATATACTAAACTACATATTTCAGTAATTTATATCCAAAGGATGTTTATCTGTGGTCTTTAACAGTCAGTAACGTATTTGAAAACCCTTCTTTTAGTAAATATCCTTTTTAATTTATATGTGTGTGAGTATGAGTATTTTATAGTATTTTTTAAATATTTTAGCATTCGTCAATATAAGTTATCAAAAATTATTGCATAATTTTGTAATATTCATTTTCAATGACTTGTTCTGTCAGAAACATGTCACTCATTTATTTAAAATCAACATTATTCAAATCTTTTCACATTCAAGACAAAAATCAGTGCATCACTTGGGGCATCCCTAACAAAGAATCATTTTCATTACACACTAGATTAAAAAATTAAATCTCACACAAATGATATTATGTTACTGGGAAGGCTTCTTTCCGTGACGATGAAATTTCTAATTAATGGAATTATTTTAAAATTGTTTTTATTTTAGCAGGTTTGGCGGTTTCCCCGTCTATTTATCTAAAAGCAGAAGAATTTTTAGACAATAAGATAATTACGGTGTAATACCTCGAAACCTTTTTTAGACCTTTGTCCACTGGCTTGTTTATAAAAAAAATGTTATTTAAATTTTATTTTACCGTAAGCTTTTACATTTACAATATTTAAAAGTTTCAAAAAACTTGTTTATACTTTTAACCGTAAACGGTTTAAAAAAATTAAAAATGGCGCCCTCTTGGCCCTCAAACCACGCTAAATAGTTACTCTTGTTACTTACTTACTTAACTGTAATTAAAATATGTATAATTAATACAAAGTGTACTTAATAATATTATGTTCATAAATTCGTTCATTTCATTTTACAAGATTATATCATATTATTTTTTGTTCTGTAAAGATATTTCAAATTTCATCTCTTTAATCCTTCTCAATCATTCCCAGGTAAGATAAGTCTGACTAAATATTAATACTAGATTAAAGTGGGAACTCAAGTGTTCAACTTATTATTCATATATTATTCATATTTATTAATGAAAGTTGTCCTTTATAATACAGTTCTAGTAACTTAAATACTTCATAGATAGCAACAGCTGTATCAAATGGCGACTAAATTCATATTTGTTACCGTAACGTATTTGTGTGAATTTACCATAAGATTGTTTTCACACTATTCTCAGTCTTGTAAAAATGTTCAATAGAATCTCAGTGTTTTCCGATTGTTTTATTTCATAACATCAATAAATTAGTGTTAATTACGTTAATAATTTGCTAAATAAATACTTAAATTATTCTTAGTTTATTGCTATTATTTGTTTTGTTTATTGTTTATTGCTATTATTTGTTTATTGCTACTATTTGTTTTGTCGCATAACATACCTTTCAAAATAAAGATAATAAAAAACAATAGAGATTTTCTATTGTTTAATTTAAAAAAAAGTTGACATCCCAAAAATGCGTCAATGTACCTTGTTACCCTATTGGATAAAAATATATATGGAAAAAGTTTTTCATGGAAAAAGTTTTTAACCGATTTTAATTTATAAAATATATTTGGTCGAACCACTAATGGTTGGTTTCATTGTCTGCATATTTTTAACCCGTATTCAAGAAATACATACAAAACAAGATGTAAAGTCGCATTGCGTTCTGAATTTACATCAACACATCTGCTGCAGTTTGGCAAAGTGATACAACTGCAACTCGCTTAGATTGTTTCACATGTAGATATACCACGAAATTCTAAACACAGTTTCTGAATCTAAATCATTTGTACGAATATTCTACTCGTAACATATGTCTCTATTAATAAAATGAATTATAAATCATTGTACAAAAGCAAGAAAAGCATATTCTGTTACTTAATCAAAGTAAACATTGTAAATATTTCATCACAACAATATTACATGTCGCTGTTATAACTACTAATGATAGTAATTTAGAGTATCATTGTTATATTTTGGGTCAAAGTGTATTGTCAGTATGACTCAGCAATAGGTTGGTAATTATGGTACAATGATAGGGGTCGAATCAAGAAAGAGATCATATGTCAGAGTGATAGTTTGACCGACGGGTACATGCTTGTAACTGTATATTTAAGTAATTATTTAACAAAACTCATTAACCGTAATGAATGAATGAAAAACCCTACACAGACACGAAGATAGCAATAGATGACTACAGATGTATAATTTAAATAAAACGGAAGGTAATAATGCTTAAACCATTATAAATTTGGATCCCAAATAATAAACAAATAATAAACTGATGTCAAATTGTTCTTTCTATTGCGTATTTTTTATTATTGATAACTAACTACTTGTATTTTTTTTGAGTAGTCACGCTTTTTTTATTTATTTGTGTATAATATTTCAATCTTTGTGTTTTTTTCTTTTTATTAGATTCCAATTGGTTACTAAGTTTTAGGTATTCAAACAGCGAAAAACAATTGGGTGGTAATCAGTCGTGTTTAAGTAATTAACAGTATTTTTTTTACAAAGAAAAAAAAGGGTAGCTATCCTCGTCGAAGTTATTTGAAGATTAATTGTTGAAAGGTTCTTGGCTGTTACTGCTTGACGTTTAATATCCTTGCATCGGGATTTACTGCCTCACTCGTTTAGAAAGAGATATATTCGACTGTAGTTTCCGACCCTTATAAAAGTAAAATATACGCGTAAAAGGTTAAAAGATATATAATTAAGTTATTATTAAAGAAGGACACATTAACAAAATAAGTCGAAAATTTAATTAAAGACCTTAAAGAGTCTTTATGATTATTTTATTTTACGTATAAAAACCAATATATTTATAATAATAACAATATTTACAATACCAAAGATACATATAGAACATATATAGAATATTAAACATTACTAACTTGTATTAAATTAACGCAAACATTCATGACTAATTAACCATATTAAATTAAAATGTTATTACTAGCTAGTCTGAAATAATGTGTAATAAGAATCCTGTATGCAGGGAGAATATTGTTTTTCTACAGCTTCAAAAGAAGCTCCTTGTGCTATTTGCGATCGAAGGCTTTCAACAAATCCAGAATAAATGCTAGACCCTCACCCTTACCTTCAATAAATCTTATATGTATACAAGATGACTCAAAAGAAAGTTCAGTTTTGGTTATTGCGTGAACGCAACTGTTTCGATTGGTGCGGGGGGTGTGTCAACCGGTAGCCTGGCTTTTGGGAACTGAGTCGCTATGGAATATGGAACATTTCTTGGGAGCAGCCCGTGCGTTGTGCGTAGGCGAGTTTTATAAAAACGGTATAACGGAGGCTATAGCGTGAAAAAAAAGCCGCAAAATTCGACATATTCGTCACTTGAAGGATGCACTAAGGATTTGACTCGTTGCAAAATGTGTCAAGAAGATTGAAGAGACAGGCTCAATAATGGAAAAATTTGAAGAATCTGGAAGCAGGATTACATTTTCTCTTCAGAATTCGAACTATGGAGTTCTGTTCCTTTGTGAATAATGCATTAATTCAAGCTTAATACGCCTGCCGTTTGCTGGCTGCCGCAGCCCGAAGAGATCCATCAGATCAAGACCCACCTAACCTGCCACTATGTGGTATCACTGAGTGTGGTACAAATAGTTCTATGCCCTGTAGTATCACATCAGCGACAACTCTAGGGCAATCACTGGGATCAGTGAAGGGAAGCAAACTGTCTCCCATGAGAAGAATGAATAAAAGGACCACATTCTATCCTCAACCACTGACTGACAAGTATTAGGTTCAGAATTATAATTATGATTAGGTCTATGACAAGGACCATTTCTGGGACTGGGATTAGTTATTACTGTAAAAGGTGAAAAAGTTTTTATTTATTTTTATAAGTATTTTAAATCTCAGTTTGATTTGTTTGAGTATAACTTTATCTTACATATTTAACTTTAAAAATGAAAACCACCTAAAAAGTGTGAAAAATATCTAGTTACAATATGATGAACTTTTTTCCATAAGGGAAATAATTAGTTTTTATTAATTACTAATCTCTAATTATTCGGCATCAATAATTCAAATGTTATCTAGAGCTAATTCAGACTCCGATATTCTAATGACGTGTCACTTAATTGGAGGTTACATTTTAATGTAAGTATTATTTAAAAGTTTTAATACATTTCAGTATGTCTACTACAAATATAACTAAGATAATAAAAACGATTATTTAATTAAAAGTTTAGCTTATAACTAACATTAAGCTCATCATTATGTTGTTATTATTATAACTTGGGACAGCATTTATGTTACTTCCATAGCCAATGATGTTAAGTAGTTGTTGAGAAATCTGTCCTTTTACGCAGAATATAAAAGGAAAACTTTTCTTTCTTTTGCAAAGCCTTCCTTTGCTTACGTTTCATTTGCACAATATAAAATCCATTTTTATTTTTTAAATGTAGTAAGTTCATATACAGAATTGTTTAAATCACCCGCTTTGAAAGATGAATACTGTGGAGATGTGATCTCTTCGCAGAATGTGCAGGGTCGGTCTAGCTGACCGAATCCGCAATGAAAAGTTCCACAGAATTGCAGGTACTAGCGAAGATGTCACGGCGAGAATGAAGAAGAACGTGCTCAGATGGTTTGGGCACGTCGAACAAATGGGTGATGAAATAATGGTAAAAAAGATTTATACAGGACAAATGAGCAGTAAGAGAGAAAGGGGGAGGCCTCGAGTGACCTTCGAAAACACAATATCTATGATAGGAGGAAGGCCATAAGGACCCAGAGAGGCATGTGTGAAGAGGTTGATGTCTGTTGCCGAGGTGAAAGAGGTATGCAGGGACCGTAGCGTTTGGCGCTCCGTCGTCTCTGGCTACCCCACAAGGGATATGGCGTGAAAATAAATAAATAAATAAATATATATTCACAGTTGGCACAGTTTTACATTACTTTATTTTTAAAGTATAGGAAATTTATTATGATGTAGTTACTAAGGTCAAACAATTTATATTAAAGACAAGTGCATATAATTAAAGATAATAAGAAACACATTAATTATTAATACTACATGACACATGAAAGCAATCCAGGAATAATATGACTCTGGCTCTCAGAATCAAGCAACTGTCTGTAACTAGTAGGCAGATTAAAGAACAGATTTTACGTATATAAATATAGTTTCAATATATTCATTGTTAATTCATCATGATGTATTGATATCGGTGCAGTGTATTATTTATAATAACAACCTAAATATATTATGAAGGTCAATTAAAATATAATAATGTAAAATTTTAAAACAATTTAATAAATTATCCGATTCTCTTCCAGCATAATAACCGTTTGTGGTGGATTCGATAAAGTGTTTTGTTTCGGGTTTAATTAGTTCGCAGTTTGTTTAATACTATGTATTATCAATTTCAATTATAAGTGAAATCGATTATTTATTTACAGTTGTTTATTTTACTTGGTCTTTCTCATTCCACAAAATAAAGCTAGAGTTTAAAAAGTATAATTTAAAAATTTAATTAAAATCAAACTTAGATTGCTTTTTAAAACTAATTTATCGGTTTTTTGTTCAAAAGAAATCTATTTTTTAATAAAAAGCAATTAAAAAACTTGAGATTATTCTTATTAATTAAGAAATATTTCCGTAACTTTTTTCTTTTAATAAATAGAATTGTTTTTTTTTTGGCTTACAGTTAATAAATAAAGATTGGAATTGCTTCAGAATTTCTAAATAACACCTAATTTAAAGTAAAATAATAAGCTGAATAATGTTTATTCGTTTTGATAACGTTTATAGTTACGGAATATCACAATTCATGTTGTTTTTTTAAAGTCTTAAAGGGCTTTGTAAATTAAATCAATGATAGGCGATTTTTGGAAATATTAAAATATCCACCAATTACAGATAATTATATCCCCAAGCGAAATAAACCTAATATTTTAATCATATAATTCGAAAATTTGCGTAGAAATAGCAGGAATTTTAATGTTGTTAATATTACTATTAACAAATATGTTAGGTATTGAAGGAATATAAGTAAACGTATAAAATATAAGTAAGTATTTTGTAAATTTCATTTGAAGAGTGTAAATTTTTTCGCTCTTACAGCTTGTTGGTTAAAATCCTTGTATCAGTATTTATTACCTCACTTGTTTAGAATGGCGATACATTGGACTGTAGTTTTAATTTTTTGTAAATGTTATAGAAATTGCCAACCAACCCAAATGAAAAATTAGATGTATATATATTATAAATTACTATTAAAATTAAGCATTATATTCTCATAGATATTCTAAACTCTTAAAAAATCACTTTATATAGATATTGAAAATATCTTGCGACAAACTTGATAGCTATCTAGCATGTTCATGTTTCCATTTATCAATTCGATCATTTTAAAGTAAATTGAAGAATCTTTAATTTGTTCTCTAACCGATTCCGGGCGCGTTTCAAATTATTCATTACGAGATTCCTTTTAGTTGAAACCACTTTCAACTAAGAGCACTTAATATTTTCGTAAAAAGACCAAACGAATAGTTTTGAAACAAATTCTAAGCTTAGTTATTGTGTCACACCTTATAATAAATATGTGTGCAAATTAAAAATCGAATTAAGAATAACCAAGAAACGTTATCAAATGCTAAAATATTATCCATGTTGTACTGAGACGGTTGTCTACAACTTATAACGTTGCGGTTCCGCCACGCTCTTCAAACAAAAACAAGCTCTTCAATTTTATATTGTATAGATATTGGTATAAAAAAATATTATTAATAAAAATTTTAAGGTTACTGGTTATGTAATTTTCAAATATACAACAACGTTCCACTTCCTTTCTTTGTATTTATTTAAAGACGGAGTGCTGAGTAAACAATTCCATTGACTTTAACCAGTTTAAAGTTGTTACCAACAAATTTAAAATATTATAGTTCTACTTATTAATATTAATTAGCTTAACACTTCTGAGATATTCAACTATTAAACGGGAATTTTTCATTTGTCTGTTTATTAAGTTTAATTATAAAGTTTTGGTTTAAAATAATTTTTATTTAGAAAGTTATTTACAGATGTTTAAACAGTAAATTTTAAAAACTAACTTACTTAACCTTACATTTTCGTATAGAACAATTATGTTTTACGTAAGAGTTAATTTACTAACTCATTCTTTTAAGTTTTACCAAACACTTTCAGTGTATTTTTACTCAGAGTACGCAAAGTTGCACAAAGGAATATCAAAGGAAGTTAATGAAGATTACCATTTAAGGGAACGATATATATTTTTATTAAAAACAAATTGTGATAACTCATCATTCAATTAAATGTAATAATAGCCTCTAAACAATAGGAATATTTTGATATTAAATATATCTGTATCAATAACAAAAAACTAAATATTTTTTAATATTGTCTATAATTATTAATAAAAGAAAATATTATTTATTAATGTTAAATCCAATAGCAATTACGTTTTTCATTTCTAATCGAGACGTCAACTCAACGAACCCGTATGTTATATAATATGTCATGTATAATATGTATAACCTCACACCTATCACTCGCACAAGACCTTATTAATTCGTTAAGTTTTAATGACTAACGTCGTTAACGGGCTCGTTAAACTTCAGTACTTAAAAACCAACCCTCTAAATTTAATAAATAACATATCACGATAATTAATTACTAATAATAATAATTGACTTCTGACATCAAAAGTTCATCATCATCAAGTTCATATCTTAGTATTTAAAAGAAAGTTGTTTATTTTTTTTAACCACAATTAAAGTAAAAATCAAGTTAGACTAGACTTATTAAATAAAATTTCAAACAGTGATATTATGTTACGGTTTCTAACCACGAAAATACAATTTCATTTTAATTTATTTATTTATTTTAAAACAAGTAGTAGCTTCGATATGAGGGAAATATACAATCTTTTTCAAATATCAATTTAATTTTATAGTGACCATATGTGGAGTTGAAAGTTTTATAACTGACATGTTTTATCTTTGTTTATTGAGAAAAAAATCACGACATTTTAACCGTTTAGCAATTCTTAATATATAGTGAAAGAAATACTGATTGATTCCTATAAAAGTTAAATAAAAATGTATTGTAAATAAAATATTATGTTAATTGATTATACAAATTGTCTTGGGAAGAGAGATTTAGAATTTTCATTTCCTCAATCCTCCTCAATCGTTCCTAGTAAGATAAGTCAGACTAAGTACTAAGACTGGATTGAAGCGGGACCTCAAGTTTGCAACTTATTATTCATACTGAATATTCATATCTATTAATGAAAGCAGTCCGTTGTAATACAGTTTTAGTAAATCGACTGCTTATACATTTTCTTTATATTTAACTCTTTGTTTTGTGCTATAAAATATTACTCAAGATTAAGACAACAAAAAAAATTATAGAACATTTTTCTATATATTGTATCAGTATATATTTTTAAAGAAAACGATTCTGTCATAAAACTATTTTGTAATTCAATTTATTTAGAAAATGTGTCCTATGTTTTTTACAGCAAAAGTTTTTGAAGGAATTTTATTTGACAATATATTTTTCTAACCGATGTCTAAACGCGTTTTTTGACAACGCTTAGTGATACTGAACACAACACGCTCTAACTGCCTGTTATTGTGTATATGTAATATACATTGCCAAATAGTTGGATGCTAATAAATTATTGTACGAATCGAGAAATGACACTCCTAACATTAAATAAAATATTATTTCGTATTTTCACCTAAAGACTATATTATATTAGTTATTGTGGTGATTGATTATGACATTAATTAGAAAAGTTATTTTCTAACAAACTAACAAATTATTATTTTTTCTTTCTAGTAAATTCATATTGTGGTATCTTTCAATTTCATTTATTTATTTTGGGTCCTAATTGTAAACTAGGTCAAAGGCATTCAAACTGAATAATATATTATTTAATCAAATACTTAACTGATAAAGCATTATCAGTTATTAACAATTTATTTTATATTGTATGTACATATATAAATTTCATAACTATATACTACAAAAATTTTTAATCAAAAGAATTTTATGAAACTCACTATATGAATCAAAACAAGTAACAAATAGGTGTTAAAAGAAAAAAATGCAGGTATCCTCTTAGAATTCATTTAAAGATTTATTGTTCCAGGATATTTCCGCTTGTCGGTTAATGTCTTTACATCTGAATTTACTGCCTCACTTGTTTATAAAGAACATACTACTGTAGTTCCTGAGACTGCAGAAGTATAAAAAGATACACGATGCAGATAATTAATAAAATTTCTGTAAAAAAAGTACTAATATTTTATTGATAAGTATATAAAAATCCTTAAGATTCCTTTTCTTATTATTCTCATTTATATTGACTTATTTCTTATAATTAAACTTAATTAAATTAATAAATACAAAAAACACACCTGAATTTATCAAAGAAAAAAGTTTAACTTAAACCAATATAATAAAAACTAATTAATTGAGCAAGTAATTTTTCTTTTACATTTAACAATAATTAATTTAAAATAATCAGTCTTATAACTATAACTCATCAACGAAGACGAATTATTTAAAAGAAAAAAATCCTCAAGAAATATTATCGTCTAACGTTTATAAATGTTTAGATCTACCCACAAGCGGTTGATAGTCGCTTTGTCCTGGGAGCTTTGAGATCAAGTGTCGCGAGTCTCGAGAGCTCTCCCGAAGTGTCAAGTATAGAGATCTACTGTGTATATTTAACAATTTTTAAAGTCATTATTATTAATCAATATATTTGGAACGAATACTCTAGATTTCAATACAAATATTTTTTATTATAGAATTTATATTCAACACTCATTTTTTTTTCTTTTTAGAGCTTCGTTTAATTGATCTTTCGTTTTATTAATCTACTTTGAAAAAGGAAATTATCTAAAACAACGTTCTCTCTTTAACCGAAATTTAAATTTTATCAAATGGTTAAACACAGATAAATGATAATGATTAAACAAAACTCAAATTTTAGTAAACCGGTAGTTTGGTGGTTTGATAAATATTTACAGGCATTTATAGGTTGTTTATTTGTATTAATGTATTTTTTTTTAGATATAACTTCATTAAAAGTCAATATTCACTAATATTCGTAATTAATTAATTCCAAGAACAAATAAATAAACGAATAACCTTTTCATTGCTGCATTTAAGATCCAAAAGTTAATTTTCCAATTAAGACATTTAAAATGACATTTATTTTATATTCTGAGATTTAAATTAAGTCAAGGATTAAGTTTAGAATATAATTATAGGAATAGGACCAGGACAAAGAATAATTGTAAGACCAGGATATAGGTTCAGACGAAAATTATATATAAATTAAAATGCTGTATCTTTGATATCTCTCATATACGTGAAAGAATTATACAAAAAATACTTTTATAACTTTTTGATTTAGAAACGATATTGTGACAACAACTAGTTATAATGATGAACAAAAAATATGAAAAATTACCTATTACAATGGTAAAAGGTATTTTTTTTCATATTTTTCATAAAATTAGTGCTTACAAACACTAGTAATATTAAATGTATTTTTATAAGTGTGTTACACAATATGACAGAATCGATATATTTTTTCTCAATACATTTGCAATTTTAAGACGGCTTGGGAAATCCACAAAGATCTTAAAATCACTTGAAAAATGTGAAATTACACGATCTCTTTACACAACACGTTTATAATTTAATTTAAGCCATTATTCCGTTGTGACTTTTTGACAGGCAAAAAAAAATGAGTTTTTGACAGGAAAAGAATTAAAAATAGGGATGATAGTATAGTATGAATACTATACTTGTAAGTTAATAAATATATTTAGTTCATACACATTACCTACTTTACTTTGAAATCATAAGAAATCAAAACTTAATGTTTTAATATAATATATTTTGTGTGTTTGATATTTAGACAAGTTAAATCGGTGCTGCTATAAATGTAGAAATAACAGTGTGTATGGAAATGTAATCATCACCCGTATATTTATGTTCTCAAACCTCAAGCAGATTACAGTTACCTAACTCTGAATAAAATAAAAGGAAAGGAATTCTGTGACCTAAAACTGTCTTGTAAAGTAATTTATATATTGAGGTGGTGTTTACTTCCTTTGCTTTAATTTCGCTACATTAAATGACATTCTAAGATCTTTAATTTGATATTACTGAGAAGTAGTATTTTAATTTGAGCTTAGTTTTTATAAATAGCTCTTGCACTTGCTTTTTAAGGTTAACTACCTTTTTTAATAATTTTATTACTTTAATTTTCTTTAATTTTTTTTTCTTGTAGGTTTATAAAGTTGGTGTTTTTATAGAGTTAGTTACTTCCTGAAATAGTGAAATAGAAATAAAAAAAAGCGGGAAGCCCTTATCCAGCATTGGAATAGTAGAAGGCAAAATTGTTTAGACATATTTTGTTAAATTATTATAAAAAAATAACTTAGTACAACAAAATAAATGCTTAAAAACTGTGTTAATAAATAAAATATCATATTATTTTATTCTCGCCTAAAAACATTGCTCAAATGGAGTGTCTGTCAACACTCCATTTGAGCCAAATTTATAATTTCAATATATACTTGTAATTGTTAGTATATATTCCCGAATTCCTTATTTATAGCGTTTTGTTTAAAAAGTTAAATTAATTAATTAAATTGTTTAGATAAATTCTAATCGCGTGACACATGTCACCGAGCGAGCGACACTCGATACTCGATCTCAAAGTTCTCAGCAATAAAGGAATCCATGCTTGTATAAAATTGTATATACTAGATGCTGCTAGCGTGTCTGTCTACCAACACAAAATGTTTATTAAACCTTATATTAATTAATATTTTTGGTGATAATATTCCAAATTATTTTGTGCTTACTTAAAACTGGACAAAGATTAAGAGCTTTAAAATGGGCAAAGATTAAGCTTAAGAGCTTAATTATAATTCAGTTCAATATTATAAAAATGTATCGTATTGTTAAGTTTAAACACTATAAAAATTCCATAAAAAATCTCATTGAATGCCTTTAGAGATAAGAATAAAAGTCTAAACTATTCTTTTGATACCGGTATTCTCAGCATAGTAGTTATATAACTGTTAAATATGTATACATATCAAGTTTATTAATAATATTAATAATAAAATATCAAATAAAAACAGGTTCTTAATTTCGTAATATTTGGTTGTATATATAAACATTCCCATATATTATTGCATTTTATAATCATTAAAAGCTACAATGACATTGTCTGTCACTTCAATGTACGTCCACACCATTCGTAACGAATTAGTTTCAACACTCCGAATGCAACGTTTAAAACACCTTCTTACAAGATGTCATACAATTTTTCTGTCAAATGCTGATTTATTATCTTATAAATTTAACTTAAAGAGGTTTATTTACTTTCATTTATTGTAATGTGTATAATAGTTTATTGTATAAGATTAACAAGTTTTTAATTAATTGCATGTCAATGCATAGCTCAGCGAAGCTTGCCATTAAAAATGATACTTAAATTCTGAGTAAGTAAAATTAATTTTAATTCTAAATCAATAAATCACCTGCAAAGAAAGTTTGAAAGACACTTATTCTTTAAAATAATTCTTATGTTAGAATTAAATAATATTTCAAGCACTAAACATTCGTAGAGTCATAAATGTACGTAATACTATAAACTAACCAAACCAAATAACTTACACGTATTATATGTTTATATTAACACGGTGCTTAATGCTAATTATATTATGCGTATAATATACATTGCAACAAAGATAAAATGTAAATAAATATAAAAAAAATCTAAACTACATTTAAGTTTTTTCAAATCGCTGTCTAACCAGTTATAAGGCTTTATGCAGCGTTTTGGACCTGTGATATATCTCAACGGTAAAACTATTTTAAAAGAAATCAACTGCTTAACATATTTGTAAACAGATTTTATGTTGATATTTGTAAACATAAGCTACAGTCATTTAATGTAGGAGTAAAGTTACCCGTCAAGAAAAGAAAACACCAGAAAGATACTAAAAAATTCTGGCTCAGCGTTATTCTGTAGTCTCTTTGTATATAGGTATAAAAACACATCAAAGAACAAATTTAGAGCGTGAAGGGGTTTAATACTCCATCATAAAAAAACCTAGCACTCTTTGAGGTCCCCATATTACATTGAACTCACAGAGAATTTTATAGATACTTTTTAAAACTGCTGCTGTAATTCTAAAGTCTGTGTTACTATGTTTTTCTTATCAATTGCTTACTAGAATTGTAATCGTATAAATAAATACGAATATCTCACATGCAAAAACTTTTCGAAAGAATCCATTCAGTTGCACTGCAATTCTTGCAGCAATTAGATTGCGGTTGATTAAAAACGAACTTAATTAACCCTTAATTAGTTCTGTGCTTAGGTCTTTTATTTTGATTTAAGATAAATTAAATGAATTTGAAAGCCTGGAGCCTCTAAAACATAATGGTTATCTTCACCACGGTCCACGGTCCACCATCAGTCACCACGGGATAACTGTACGCACAAACCATAACGGTCATTTCAATCTATTTGATTATTAATTTATTTCTATTTATTTTAACCTAAATATGTAACATGTATTCGTTATGTAACATGTGAAATATAAAAAATACCTTAATTAAAAGTTTTCTTGCCTTCGCATTTATAACCTTAACAAGATATATAGCAGTAAAGTGCACCAAAAATTTAAAATCTGAAGCAGCTTCATTAAAAAATAAAAAATAAATCTTAAATCCAACTACATTTAAAAGTTTATAAAATAAAATAATACATTTATTAAATAAAGTTAAACCATATTCACATTGAATATTATAATTAATACTCAAATTTATTTTATATATTCATTAGTTAAGCAATGTATCTCTGTAATCTTTTACAATATATGTTCAGGAACTACAGTCTAATATATCTCTTACTGAACAAGTGAGGCAATAAATTCCGATGCAAGGATATTAACCGTCAGGCGGTAACAGAAAAAGAACCTTGGAACAATTAATCTTTAAATAAATCCTACGAGGATACCTTTTCTCTTTTTAAGTACAAAGCTACTTATTATTCTTTACCGTTTATTTTGTGATTTTTTTTAATTAAGTGTGTATTGTAGCTAAAGTTATTCTTGTAATATAGTCAAAAAGTATTCTATAAACTTTTCTGGATATTATTTTTAAAATGCGTGATGAAATCAAAACTCATATATTAAATTTTGCATCTTAATTTTCAAAATCTTATCTTTGCTTGATATAATTGTAACATGAATTTATCTTTGACAATGATTATAAGCTATATTTATTTTATAATTATAGTTTTATTTATTTACTAAATGTACAAACAGTTCTATAAAATTGCACCACAGTTATTTCTACATCTAACATTATAATGTACTTAATATCATTACTAGTTTTACAATTAAAAATAAACACAATATTACTTTTCAATTCGGAATCTGTTATTTTCACGACAATGCCTATCCAAGCAGTAAGGGAAAAAATGACGTACACAAGTTATCACTTGTATGGATTCAAAGTGGGAAATACATAAATAAATCAATAAATGCGAAGAAATTTATAGTCAGTTTTAGAGAGTAAAACTTGCTCTATACACCCTGATAATTTTTAGTTTTTAAAACAATCCATTCGATTGGCAATGAAGAATTATCCCATAGAAAGAGTACGTTTCTATTAATAACTCCCCTTAACGTTTAAACGACTGTTTGCAGCCAATAGATACCACTTCGAATAAGCTAAATTGCTATTATTTTTAATGGTTTAAATTTGCACTAACTTTTAGTTGTGATTTCTTGACTAGGAATTAGAAACATGCCGGTAATTTCGTCATTAATGGCTCGTCAACTCTTAATGGCTCAAATGTACATGTATATATAGAAATATAATTAAATAGTGATATGTACTTACTTTTTATGGACAAGAGAATTTAATGTTTATTCAAAAATATTTATAAAAGTAACATCTACGGTTTGTGTTATCCATAATTGTAATATTTATTAACCAGACTGTGAATTTGGATTTACACAGAAGTGGTATTACGTTTTTTATTTACAAGGGCCATTGTAATAACTTTTTAGGCACCTTAAGTAGTTCCTTATTTTATATCCTGACTTCGTCCAAAGAACGGTGCTAGTTCCAAGACAATAGAAAAATGCTGCAATCAAAATCAACATTCAATTTGTAATTCTATAACAGTATAAATGCTTGGAAATGCTTTATTTTGCATAATTATGGTTTAAGACAAATGTATCATGACAAAAGAAAGATAATTATAACAAACATTAAAGTAAGCAACGCTAGAAATAAATGTTTTAAATAAATAATGATTATTAATATTAATAACACACGTGGTTGGTTGTCACTGAATCGATAAAAAACTTTTTTATACTATTTATTTTGTCATATCAATTTTAAAAGATACAGATCGTTCGATAATTTAAAGTAGTAATTTAAAGGTCAGAGTTGAATTTATAATTCACATAATATCCGTTTCGATAACTTTAGTGTCTTTTTATATTTTAAAACATATATACATTTCAAATAAATTAAAAAATATATATATGTTTGTCAAATTATTGTTATTGCTCGTTTTAAATATATGATTGTTCACCTGTATGTCTGTTCGTCATTCTCTTTGTCTGTTTATTCTTCATCCAAGCAATATCTGAACAATGAAGACATATTAATTTTGAATTTCTTAAAAAATAAAAACTGGATAAAGTTAAAACACATTGCCATTTATGCTTTATTTTACAGTAATTATAAGTATTATTATATTTTTTAATGACAGGAACAAATAGTTTAATTCTTTAAAATCCACTTTTTATAATGAATAACAGATAAAGATGATTCCATTTCTATTATTTCTTGACGTTAAACCGTCATCAGAAGTTATAGCTGGTTAGATTAGATGAAGACTTTTAATTCAAATTTGACGATAAATCAATTTATTTAAAAATATCTTTAATATAAAGTGAATATTTTTCATATTTATATAAACTCGGTTAGAAGTTGAACTAACTATGGGTTGTTCAGAAGCAGACTTTATATCAACTTAGCGGGATTTTTAATTGACTTTCCCATCCTAGCTGTATTTTCAAATGAATATTCCAATTGAATCATTTATATATCTGACTCAGAGAATATCTTAATCTTTTAGAAAAATTATCTGTTATGATAAAGATTAATTGTACCTATTGTATTATTTTAGTTTATCGCTAAAGGAAACTCAACATTGATACACAATTTCGTAGCAAAACGTCACTGATTTTATCTCCAAAGACTTTAAGGGTTTTAAATTTTATTTCAATGTAATTAAATAAATGGGCTCAGGTAAAAATTTTCCGAATAATTTTTTTTACTCGACACCTTTTCAGAACTCCATACAAATCCATTCCTTATATTTTATTCAGAGTTAAGTAACTGTAATTCGCTCGCCGAGATTTGGGAAAATCCTTAAACTTCTATATTAATACTAAGGATATTTTAAAACATTGTGTGTATGTGCATTATTCCCTTTCCGTCTGCTATTTAATCTACTGCCAATATAAAAAAGTACATGCTATATAATTTGTTAATTGAACATTAATATTTAACAACAACCTGTAAGCACAGTCAATATTGAGAAGAATACCATGTTATAGAATATCACAGATTATTAGTTTTAAAGATATTAATATATAATTGGTATTAATTTTATCAACGAAATATATTTAACCTGATCAATAATTATTATTAAAATATAATTTGTAACGGTCATAATATACTTCATTAATAATTTATTATTTATTTTATTTTCTTGAAGGTTTGAATCAATTAATTTAACATTATAAATTGATAACACAATGTCTTAAGGAGGCATTATATTACCAATTGTCTCAATCCTACTTAGCTGTACTTAAGTACGCTAGGTCTGATTAAGTCCTAGTTAGGAGAGAGAACTTAACATAAAATATTCAAGCTTTATATAATTAACATCTTATCCTACTTATATTATAATGTGAATATCAGTATGTTTGTCCATCTTAGAGATTGATATCACAGATAAACCCAATAAGGTCTAACGATGTGAATGTGAATGATATGATTTTTCACATGGCTGTTTTATAATGTTGATAATAAAATAGAAATGGTTTTCCAAAATTACTCTAAAATAGTGGAATCCGTAAAAGAAAACTTGTATGGAAATCCTTGATTTTTCTAGTTATTGCAATGGTAAATTGACATATTTCATTACTATAAGAGGCAAAGGAAGATATATTTTCGAATGCTTAGAAATCCCTAACGTGAAAGTCTATAAATAAATCCGTCGTTTCTGAAGTTTGAACACTCAGCTTTGTACTTAAATAAATAAGTAGCCAAGAACGTTTATTTGCATAATAAGAAATATTGTTTTAACATAAACATTATAATTACAGGAACATTATCTTTACGAACAATAGGAGAGATATCCCCATATGTCAACATATAAAATGTCATTGACTTATAACATATTAAGAAATATTTAAGTCAATCTGTAGATAAAACATATCACAATGTAGTGTATAATCAGCCTCATGTCCAGCTGTTTCATAACATTGCATTTAACATTTTTGTAACTGAAAGATTAAAAATAAACGGGTTCACATCTGATCATGAATGTACTATTGGATTATGGGTAGAGTTTAAAAATTGCTCATATCAAACTAAGATTCTATTAGGAACATCTGCAAATACAGAATTTTTTTATGCATTTTATCGATAGAAAAAAGGGTATATCGAAAGAAAAACCAAGGGAAAATAAAGGATATTTTTGTTCTGCTTTTAATATAATTGTTGTTATAAATTGTTACTAAACTAGTGATTATAACATAAAATCTATGTTGATTGTAATTAAATTTCATTAAACCTTTATAATTTTAATAGTTAATTTATTTTATTTGGATTTTACATGATTATATGAAGTCACTATTTATTATTTAATTTATGTAGATTCAACATAAATTTCATTCATTACTCTCAATTTACTTCAAAGCTGTACAATTAGTCCCTCAACCAAAAAAGTTTACTGCTTTTAGTCAAAATGACTTGGACAAAAATCTTCTATTTAGTGACTTATAACAGACTCAAGCTGGTAGAAACCGGTTAGTACGACATAAAATTGTGTCGAATTACTTTAATCATTCTCAAATTTATTACAGAAATTAAAGAAACCTATGGAATTCCATTCGTTATATTTTATTTGGATGCAGATAGCTGTATTCTAGTACGGTATCAAAATATTGATTAAATTCTTCTATGATATATTGATGACACGATACGACACGATGCGACACTATTCGACGTGTTACTACGTGACACGACGCAACTCGACGCGACACGACACGACTCGAAACGACACGACACGACACGACCTGATACGACACGAACCGACGCGACACGATGCGATCCGTTACGACACGACCCGTTACGACCTGATACGACACGAGCCGATACGATACGATAAAAGATTTAAAATGTTTGAGAAGTATACAATAACAGAATTGTTCGTTTTATGATGCTACTTTATAAAACTGCTCCTATGTTCTTAATACTAGTTTTCTGAAGTTCCAAAGTGATCTTAACAGGATTAAAACCAGATGAAGCGTATAATTTTACCGTACAGTTAATGGTAGATAGCTTAAACTTAATGTTTTAGTTAAGTTTTAAACGTTATTCAAGCAATGGTAGCGATGGCTAATTATTCGTCTTATTATATAAAACAATTTTTAACAATTCTTTGCTTCTTAGCCTCCTACCCTGAGTGAATGCTGAGTGCGGGTTTCAAAAGACCAACTAGATTATACCAAAAGTCTATTAACTTTTATAATATATGTAAATAAAATTATATGTAATCAAATAAAAAGAAAACACCACTACACAAACAATTATTTATTGTTCATTATAACGTCAAAACAAATGTCTGATACTTTAGATTTTTTGAAAAAGTATATTTACTTTACGTTGTCTTGTTTAAATCATTTAATATTAACTATATTTTTTTTGTTTATCCATAAAATGATACAGAAAGGTAAATGAAACGAGCTCCTTCATCCTAAAAAAATTTGAAAGGTCAGGTCTATAACAAACTTAATTAACTAATAAATCAAAGATTTTCTGGTGAAACAACGATTAAAGAGTGCGAATTTTTTTAGTCTTAGTCTTCACAAATATTTAAAAACGGCATAGATGACAATGATAATCAAGAATTCTTAGTTCAGGAATAGTTCCCTTTGTTGAACTATTCTGTTGTTATCATTTGCTTTTAACAATTAAAATGGTTCACACCTCGGTCACATGGTAGTAATGTATTTGAGGAGTAGTAGTAATGTATTTGAGGATTTTTTACTATTTTATTAGATGAGGACGAGGATTACAACATAGATCAGGGTGAGGATTACGTTTATTGCAATGCAATTAAAACACTACTTGAGTTAATTATACGTTTTTCTTCAAATTTAAATACTTTACAACCTCTGATATTTGTGTAAGTAATATAAGAAAAATACTTTTATAAATTTATAATTTAGTAAAGACATGGTTCATATAACAAGTAGTTGTAATTAGGTAATTTTTATTACAAATAAATCGAAGTAATCTCTTCTCCTTACATACCATATACATTTTAAAATGTTATTTTAAAATGCCCACAGATATAAAGATTTTAATATCTTTGCGGACCAAAAATACGACAGGTGACGTAAATAATAATTTAGTTCAATAAAATAATAGTTTAGTTAATAACAGTTCTGCCAACTCAAATCTGAAACAACTTTTAAAGAAATACTAAAACTGATCTATCTCGAAGTTATTTTTATAAATTTATGTAAATTCCTTTCTAAATAGTGCTAAGTGGGGAATAGACGTTTGTAGAGTGGTCTGTTTTTTATTTTAAATAAAAATTAAGCATTTTAACGGCTTTATTTAATTAACAGTTTCTACAAACAAAAAAATATATTTTGTCGGATTTGTCGGATTGATAAAACGAATTATTAATTTTAAATGGAATCCGCATTTGGAATTATGTAAATCAACTTTACTTGTAAGTATATAAAAATATTCAGTTCATACTGTTAACTTACTTTATTTTTTTGTAAATTTAATGACAAATACCCTGTAATAATTTAGCTTGATGCATAGAGAGACTCGGGTAGATCGTACGGTAACAAAAAAACAGTTTCTAATTTTATTTAAAATTAAATATTATAATGCAATATATTATAAGTTAAATAGGTGTTAATATACATTTGTAAGTAATAGGATGAATGAGGGTATAACTATCATCCGAGTATTTACGAGTATATGTTCCCAAACCTCAAGCAGATTACAGTTATCTAACTTTAAATAAATGTAAGAACAGGAATTCTGTGACCTGAAACTGTTATATAAAGTAATATATATATATATATATTATACTAAAGAGATTTCAATTCCTTCTTTAACTTATCTTTATAAAATTGACATTCCGAGATCTTCTACGCTCAAAGCGTCTTTAATGATATTATTACTGAGAAGAAGTATTTTAACTTAAAGTTATATTTATGTTAATTGAAAATCTATTTTAAAATCTTTGATAAATATCTAGACATTTAACCTTTTAAGGAGGTTAATTTCTTAACTACCTTTTTTAATCAATACATTACGAGGGCCAAACTGAAAGTTTTTAGAACTGGCCACTTAAAAGCATTATATTAAAAAAAATAGTTTAAATTTTGAAAATAGAACTCTTTACCAATATTATTGAGTGTACATTTCATTCATTTGTCATTTGTTTTACGATTTGGCGGCAAATTGAAAATTGTCTGTGCACGTCAGAATGAATTTAAGCCGAGAAAATTTTCGTGCAATAATTTTTTATGACTTTCGATGTCATTTAAGTCAACAAGAAAGTTATGATAGACTTCGATTGACTTTTCACGACGAAGCCCCATCTCGTGCCACAGTTTACAACTGGTTTAATGAATTCAAACGTGGTCGAACTAATCTCACCGATGATTTGCGTGAGGGACGGCCTTCTACAGTGACGACTGAAGATAACATCAGTGTTGTGCGGCGTATGATAGAGACTGACAAAAGAGTGACCTATCAGCAGATTCGGACAAGTCTAGGCATAGGTATGAGTCAAGTGCACAAAATCCTCCATGAACATTTAGCGGTCAGGAAGCTTTGTGCCCGCTGGATACCGCATAATTTGACCGAGGCTCAAAAACTCCGCCGTGTTGATTGGTGCCGAGAAATGATCCAAAAATTTAACGGAGGTGACTCAAATGCTGTGTTCGACATACTAACGGGTGACGAAAGCTGGATTTACTGTTATGATCCGGAAACCAAACGACAGTCTGCTCAGTGGGTGTTTCCTTCCGAAGAGTTGCCAACTAAAGTGAAGAGAGGTCGAAGTGTTGGAAAAAAGATGGAGGCCTCGTTCTTCGGAAAGACAGGTCATTACGCGACAGTAGTCTTAGAGGATCAGAAAACGGTTAATGCAGAGTGGTATACTAACAATTGTTTGCCACTTGTCTTGGAAAAAGTTCGAGAGAAACGACCTCGCAGCAGGATTCTCCTTCATCACGACAATGCCTCGTCGCACACCGCCAGGCAAACGATCGACTATTTGGTGACCTCAGACGTGGAATTACTGGGTCACCCGCCGTATAGCAACGACCTCGCACCCTGCGATTTTTATTTATTTCCGAAAATAAAAGAAAAACTTCGAGGAAAACGTTTTATAGACGCCGAAGAAGCAGTGGCTGCGTTTCAAAACACCGTCGAAGAGACCCCTAAGGCCGAGTGGGCAAGGTGCTTTTCTCAATGGTTCCATCGAATGCAGCGATGTATTGATGTAAATGGACGCTATTTTAAAAAGTTACAATAAAACTAATAACTTGCTAGAATGCTTAGTTTTTGATTTTCTAAGAACTTTCAGTTTGACCCTCGTACATATCTTATTAGATATTTTCTGGATATTTATTGGTTGTTTAAAAAAAGGAGTAGGCCTTTGTCCAGCATTGGGATAGTATAATTATTATAAAAATATCATTCCAAGTAAATAAAAATAAAGGAGAATGAGGAAATTAACAATTAAAAAATAGATTACTTATTCCCACCACATTTATTTTTCAATATTATTGATATAATAGCTGATTCTCGCAAGCTTCGCTGGGCACGCAATTAATTTGGATGTGAACTTAGACTTCTTGTATTGAAAAAATGTTTAATTTCTATTAATTTTATGTAATTTTTAATAATTTTAAATAGGTAAATATAATTGCAGTCAGTGAATACACATATTTCGATACCACCTATGAGGTACTGTGTATTAGGATGCGTTCCCGTTATGTAATGTGGCGGGATCCCCAGTAGATTGCGTGACACATGACACCAAGCGAGCGATACTCGATCTCAAAGCCCAAAGATATTTTGTATTCTGTACAAAGCAGTTATATTTATAAATATTAAGGTTAATAATATATATAAATAGTTTATAAATACAGATTTTCAATTTCTTAGTATTTTATTATATATAAATTGTTATTAATTAGATTGTTTTTTAATCATTAAGACCTACAATGAAAGTTTGTCGCTTCAATGTAAGTCCACACCATTCGCATTTTCATATCGAATTAGTTTCAGAACTTCGAATAAATACAACAAAAAATACAACGATCAAAACACCTTTCTTACAAGATGTCAACAGTTTGTTCCTTGTCAGATCCGGATTTATTTTCTTACAAATTTAACTTAAAGAGGAAAAAACATTTATAAAATACAAGGCTTTTATGTATAAGACTACCAAGTTTGTAAAGAAATTGAATAACTAAGGAAAGCGTGTTATTAAAAATTATTCTCATTAAGTAAAATTAAATGTTTTAATTCTAAATGACTGTAGGTTATTACTTGCAAATGAGCTTTGACTGACTCTTCTTTTTTAAATAATGTTCATTTTATTATTAAACAAATATTTATTTATTTCAATAAGTAAATATATGTAGATAATGTCATAATATGAATGTGTTATTTATATTATGACATTATCTTATTATTATAAACTAAGTAAATAACTTACACTAATTATTTAATCTTTACTATTCGTTTTTTTCAATTTACTTTCTGTCTAGTTACAAGACTTTCCACAGCGTCTTTGAGTTGTGATATATCTCGATGTTAGAACAAAGGGCAGATGTCAACTACTTAGTATGTTCGGAAGGAGCTTTTATAATGGTTTTTTATAAACACGAGCTACAGTCTTTTAATGTAGGCATAAAGTTACTTTTCCAGTAAAACAAACACCAGAAAGACAAAAAAATTCTGGCTTAAAGTTATCCTGAAGTCTCTTTGTATAAAGGTATAAAACATATAACAAAGGACAAATTAAGAGCCTGACGAGTTTTAACAGTCTTTGGTAAAAAAATAAAACACTGTGTCCTACTTTCTTTGAGTTCCTCACATAACATTGAATGAACAGAGAATTACATAATGTCTTAAACTGTAACTGTAATTTCAAAGGTATAGATTACAGTGTTTTTCTTGTCAGTTGGATACCAGAATTATATTAATATAAATATTTTAAATTTAACAGCTTTTGGACTTCATAAGAAAAGGTTTAATTCAATTACACTGCAATTTTCGTATGAATTAGTTTGTGGTTGATTCGAAAAGCAACTTATTTCGCGCTTAATTAGTTTGTTTATTATTTAGGGCTTTTTAAAATATAAAAACCACTCAAGCCCAGTCATTCATCGCATCAGATGGCTCGGGATACCTGTTCACACTCACTGCGACATGGTACTTAAATATTATTTAAAAAAGGAAATATTAATTTTACAAACTTCACTAGCTACTTCCGTTTATATAAAATATTTATATTTTGTAGATAAATTCTGCTGAAAAAACTTATAATAAACCATTTGAAATGACTACTTATAAATATATTTTGTTAGAGATTATAATAATAATTATAATGAAAAGATTTAAAATCGAACTTCTTTTATAGGTTTATAAAATTAAAAAAATACATTTATTATAGAAAGGTAAATAGTGTGACGAAATTCATAATGCACTAAACTTAACAAAATATATAATAATTGTTAATCAAACTATACTACTACTACTACTACTATGTGCTTATTATTAAGCAATGTATCTCTATAATATTTTACAAAACATGGTTCAGGAATAGTGTAATATAGACCGTTAAGCCACAAGAGAAAAATAATCCTGAAACAAAAAGCAATAATTTTTAAATAAGTTTTTCAAGGGTACCTTTACTGTTTTCAAGTAAAAACCTACTTATTATTTTTTACCGTTTATTTATTAATGTTTCAAAATTATGTGTTTATTGTAGATAATGTTTTTCTTATATTAATGTCATAAGGAAACCCCATTTGTCGTATCACCGCTCTTCGAGAGCACTCCTCTCAATAAATGTCAAGTATTGGAATATTCAGCCTAGACATTTCAAGCAAGTGTCAGTTTCTTGGCCATCTAGAGAGCATGGCCAAGTTCAATGAAATTGGGAATGATCAATAGGAACACAGGAAGTTTTTCAAGCCTTGACTAAGCATTACGTAGAGACTTGGTCTCTTTGTGCGTGCTCTTTCTGTATTTACAACAGGAAGTGTTTTGGCTATCTGATCTTATGTCTGTTGTAGAATTTCTTATTTCCAAGGCCGGCAATGCTCTTGCGATTTTTCAGATGTTGCAAGATTTCGTGGGATAAACGCTCTGACTCACTCACTGACATATCAACTCTTATAACTAACTCATCAACTCCTTAAGAAAAACTCATTAAGGACATTGGAAAGGTAAAAAACTATTTCAATATTATGAACAAGTTATTGTTTAAGATATTTCTATATATTTTTTTTTATCCTCGGTGGGATTAAATTATTCATCAAATTTTATTAAAATAGTTTATCTGTACTATTATCATATTGTAATATTTAAATTTTTATTAATTTCTATAGTAAATTTACAAATACTGCAAAAAATCAAAATTGCAAAAAGAATAACAAATCTACACCAAAATTTTGTTCCAGTTCCAACGATACAATGTATTGTCTGAACGTGTTGTATCACTGTTAATTATCACTAAACGTTGCCAAATTGTTTGTGTGCGACATTATACTAACTCTTAGTTGTTAGCTCTTGACTACGAGTTCAAAATATGGGTGTAATTTAATCGCTAATGCCTTATATATATATATATTTTAGTAAACTACCAGACAAGATTCCTGTTAATTTAGGATGGCTAACTTATGTTATGTTGGATATCAACTACTTAAGATTACAATTCAGATAAACCAAAGACAAAAGTTTTTGTAATACCTTTTATAAGTATGATATTATTAAAAATAAAATACAAAACATGAATGAAAAAATTTGCTGACTGCTCAAGTCTGCGCTTATTGACTACAATTTAAAGTATTTTATCTTATTTTCACCGTTAATAGAAGAAAATTTAAATAACCTTGCAGTTGTGCATGTCTGTTTATCTATGTGAAAGTCCGTCAACTCTTTCTACTAAGCATTACCTGAATGGCAAACATAATATATGAATCTCTAAATAAACAATTTATAACTTGACAAAAAAATCTAAATTAATGCTATTCCTGTTTTACACGACTTTTTGTTTTACTTTTATCAAAATAATTTCAAGTCTGTTTTATCCATAAATAAAGAGAACAGACAAAAAGTTTTAATCTTCTAAAATGTATTAATCCACTTCTTGTTGAGATTAAAAAAGAAAAAGATTTTTCCTTTTCTATTATTTCTCGACGAGTAGCCGCAACCAACAATTTTTGCTGGTTATATTAAAAAATTGAAACAATTATAAGAAATAAATAGAAAGAAGGCTCTTATGTATTAAGTGATATATATAACATAATCACATAAACCAGGTTAGAAGTAAAATTTTTAATTAGGTCGCTCAGAATTAGACTTGAAATTATCTTGGCGGAGTTTATAATTTAATTGACTTTCCAATTATACCTTGCAATGTTGTTAAATGAACATTCGAATTGAATATTTTTCATCATTGAAGCAAATATCTTAAGCGTTTATATAATTATGACAATTTTTATTTCTTCCTGCGTTTTCTTGACATTTTCTTCATGTATATAAAAATGTAATGACCAAATTTTAACAAATTTTATCTTCAAGGTCTCTTTGAACATTGAAGAGTCCATAATTTAATTTATTATAATTAGATTCAACGGTAGAGATAAAAAATCACCTGAATATATAAATTACTTTTGGAAAAATCCTTAAACTTGTGTTACTTTACTGCCATTTTATTATATTAAGTATTTTGTGTCTCTCTCTCTTGTCACTCCTACTTGTTCAAGAGCGACTAACTTAGTCTGCTACTATCATTATAAAAGAGTACATTTTGTACTATTTGTTAACTGAATATTAATATTTATCTCTATTATCTATCAATATCAAAAAGAAAAGTGTGTTATACAATACCATAGAATCTGATCTATTAACATATATTTAATATTATTAATTTTCTCAATCTTACTTTGCTATACTTAGGTACGCTACATCCGCCTGTCCTAGTTTGTAGATAGAACTCATCATTAAGATTTCAAACTTTGTATACCATCGTATCCGACTTATATATTAAATTTGGAAGGTTGTATTTCTATAACTGAGACTGAGTGATATAATAGATAAATAATTTAATTTTTAGCTCTATTGAGGAAAAATTAAATGTTACAATTTTTCACAAGCATTTTTTTATAATTAAGATGATGAAATTGAAATGACTGAAGTTTTGTATGAAGATCCTTAATTTTATAAGATATGGCCATTGTATTTTAAATTGCTATGAGTAATTAGGTGTGATGTATTTTAGGTCTGAAGAGTTGTAATTAAGGATAAAACTCAGTACATAAATCAATCATTCCTGAGAATAAAACTCAATATCCCACTTTTTAAGTAAGTAAGTACTTAAGAACGTTTCTTTGTAAAATAAGAAACACATTATTTTAACAAAAACATTACAGTTACTTAAGTACATAGCCCTATAACTGTACAATACGATCCTTAAGGATCGTTGGCGAGAAAATATTCACGAAAAGATTGGTTGTAAGTTAAGATATATAATAAAAATAAGACACGATTCATTTGAATGAAATGCAAGTCTAACTTTTTAACAATCCTATAAATTTGCCTATAGTTATAGCGTCGAAGTTTCGATCATGAAAATACAGTAATTTATTATATAGAGGTAAATGCAATTTTGATGATTTTTGTGCTACCAATTATTATTACGTTACAGCTTTTCAGGCTATATTTAAAATTCCGTGTATGAAGCGTTGAAACAGTGAGCAAGGCTACTTACTAAGTGTAAGATTGTTTTTATTTTTTTGCGCGTGTTTTTAAAACTCCGTCGCGCCCGTTCACTCGCTCTTTGATGTAAATTTCACTCCACACTGTACTGCGCTATGATGTACAAACAGACTACAAAATATTAACTACAACATTTTTGAGGTGTTGTTTACATTCTTTTTTTACTTTTTTATTTGAATAGTTAAATAAAAATGATAACTTAAATAGAATATTGTTATCTTAGAAACGTTTAATTGTAGAATTGTAATTTATTAAAAGACTTGGTTTCTGTTGTTATATTCCTCAATGATGGGATAGTTATACACAATTAAAAATGTCACTCAGTAAAACGTCACAAAATTAACATATTTAACAGAGTGAGGTGGTCATGTTAAGGATCTTAAAGTTAAATAATTAAATAATAATAATACTGTTAAATTATTTCCTATACTTAAACATATCTATATTAAAAAAAGATAATAACCTATAGGATGTTAAGGTTTTATTAAAATTCTGTACTTCGTCAGTTTATAAATATTAACAATAAATAGTATTAACAACGCCTCAACAAAAGCAGAGCCTCAATTGTCTGAAATTGTAACAAAGACTAACCAGTCTTTGATTTATAAAATAACCTTACTGTGTGTCTCCTTCTACAAAAAAAAGTATTTTTTTATAAGAAACCACAAATTTCTACAAATTACAAATTTCTCAAACATTTAGTTTCTTTAAAGATTTATTAGGAATGAAGACCTTTGTGAAAATAACTTAAGCTTGCCTCGAGATAACGAGCAGCTTAAAGATCCTATATTTATCCTCAAAGTAGGTTAAACTTTACAATTAATTAAATATCGTGTAATTTAGGTAATGGATATTCACTTTCCAAATTTTAATACATCTTGAACCTTAGACGCGTTCGTTGAAAATAGATTATAAATTATCTTTTTTATTTATATTCAACTTCGGTATTATATATATTATGTCTAAGAGTCGTTTTGCCCAATAAATATGAAACTTCAAGGCTCAATATGAATCTTGAGTATACCTTTGAGCAAAGTTTTTATGAAATTTAAAATAAATAGTACTACTCATATGATATAGTATTATTAACAGATGTAATATAAGTACAGTTCTACACAAAATATAATATAGAAATTCGAAATAGAATAGATTCCATATCTCAAAACAATGCACATTATTATATGCACATAAGAAATAATCTGGACTGTCTGAAAGTGAAATGGATCACAATGTAGTGTATAGTCAGCCTCATCTTCACTCATAACATCGTATTTTTTATTTATGTAACTGTAACAATAAAAATAAACGAGCACACATGATCGTAACTGTACATTTAATTTATGGGAGGAGTTTAATTTGTTCTTTTATCATATTAAGGTTAATAAAAAAATAAATAAACAATTGACAGTATATTCCTGAAGTTTCTTGACAATTCTTCACAAAATTCCTTTTGCTACAGCAGATATTATTATCGAGAATGATTTTTTCTATTAACAATACAGACGAAAAGTTTTATAAATATAATATCGAAAGAAGCAAGAACAAAAAGTAATATTTTTATTCTTGTCTTTTAATGTATTAATTGGTAAATTAATATATAAAATCTTCAAACATATAATCCGTATTAAATATAATTAATTGTCATTCAATTTATCAATTATCTTAAGTAGTTATGTTTTTATTAAAATTTATCTTAATTGTATAAAATCAGTTATCAGTCACTAATAATGAAATTATGTAGATTAAACGAAACACTTCTTCATTTCTCTTTCTTTGGTTCTAAACTGTATGATTGATCTCTTCATCGAAAAAGTTAAGTGCTCTTAGTGCAAAGTGAATTGGGCAAAGGACGATCTTTTACTAAATGACTTTAAACTGACTCGAGCCTTTTGAAACCAGTTAGTAGAACATAAAATTGGGTCGACTTACCTAATTTTAAACTTTCATATATATATAAAGTATAAAAATCTAAATTTACAACAAAATTTAAATTTTCTATCAAACCCAATTGGATGACATAAAAATAATATAATAAAAGTAAATTACTTCCTAAATTTCTATGTAATTTATTTTTTTGTAGATTTTAAACAAACTAACATTTTTCTATGATTTAAATTTAAATAAGCTAAGAAAAAGTGTTTGTCTACACACAGTCCCAATTTGAGGGTAAACTGAAAACTTTTTACTTACAGAAACGCTAAAAAAAGTAATGCTAGTAGATGCTACTATAAAAGCTTTCTAGATCCTCTTAGTATTTATCCGTCAGATATCCTGTTATACTTTTAATGAACTTTCCTTTATATTAAATTATTCAAGAATATTGAAGTTTTTTAAACAAAAATGAATTATTTGCCTCCTAAATGTAGTAAATTCTAGCTATTTACTTATTTAGTGAAAATAATATTAAAATATCTGCTGCATTAATAGAAAGTTATAGATACTTTTATGGGATATTTTTGGACAATGATAATAAATTTATTTACGTACAGATTTGGTACAAATGTAACATGTACCAAATCTTTGTCGATGTATTGTACAAATGTGTGATTAATGTGGTCCAATCTATAGACGAAATATAAATATATATACATATATATGTATAATACAACATATGTGTGATAATGCAGCTAAATATTAATGCCTTAAAATTTTTGTTTCAAATAATGGTATTGATTTCTAATAAACTCATTAAAAATAACTCTCAAATATTGTTTACTTTCTACAAATTCGCTTTCTATCGAACTTTAATTATTTCTACTCGGAATTTCTCGTTTTGTTATTATGCTACTGTATAAAACTGTTCTTCTGTTTAACTATCCTTTCCTATAACTAGTTTCCTCAAGTTCCAAACTGATCTTAACATAATTAAAAAACGACAAAGCATGTAATTTTGCGGTGCATAGTTAATGGTAGATTGTTTAAATTTAATGTTTTAGTTAAGTTTTAATCGTTGTTCAAGTGACTTGACGTTAGTTAATTAGGTTATCCACATATAATTTTAATATAATTAACTAATGCACCAAATAATAAAAAAAGGGTATAAAAATTAAAACCCCTTTTTTATAAATAACTGGTCAGGTCTTCGATAAGTGTTAAATCAGTGGTACCCTTAATTACCCTACATAAAGAGCCAGGTTGTTGTTTAGTACTTATAACTCCGAAGCTCAATAGTAGGTTATATATTCAATACATGGATATGATTCCGGTTTGTATTTTTGTGTTTTATATTGTACTAGCAGACCCGGTCACGCGTTGCTGTGACTATTATTTTTGATATATTACATTGTACTAAACTATTTAAGGGGTAACGTTCAGAGTACATCTGTCATGAAAACCATAATGTTTTCTTATAGTCGATATTAAGCAAAAATCAAAACAAAATAATTATAATTATTTTTTTAATTTTATCCAAGTTTATAACACTATTTGTATATTACAAAGTTTTTAGTAAATAACTTGGAACACTAAACTTACGAATGAGGTAGGTAGGGTAGATATCTCATTCGTAATTACTCAATCCAGTCAATAGATACCGCCATCTTTTAGAATTGTTAAGAGCTAACTGCAAAATGATAAACTAATAATTTGCAATAAAATAATACTGCGACTATGAATTGAGTTGAAAATTATTATATCTTTTAAGTTAGGTCAAACTGTACGTGGTGTGTAAATTTATTTAAATCAGTTAAGTAGTTTAGGAGTCCATCGCGGACAAATAACGCGACACGTGATTTATATATATTAAGAATTCTGGTGGATTTTTTTTATCATTTAATATTTTAAATAATATAATAAATAAATCGTAAAATTTTCCTTTTTTTTAATATGTTACTTTATCATTTTATTAAGACGTTCATAATTAAAAGTATTTGGTGGTTTTTACTAATACATACAATGAAAGTTAAACTCAAAACATTTAAATTTTAAAAGATTTTTTTTTTAATAAATACAATTTTTATACAACTCGGCAGAATTCGTTCTGTCAAATAGATTTGGAATGTGGCAGTTTATATTTCGACCTTTAGACGTTTTTACTCTGCTGATCCTCACACATCGCCCTATCATCATGGTGACGGTTCTGTTCAGGAGAATTAAAGAAAAAGGTCAGCTCGGGTGACTTAAGTATCTTAGCTTCCACGAACTTTGGTCACCCTTTTGAGACCCACTAAAAACCCCGATTGGGATGTCTGCCAGAGGGCTTCAAACCAAGAGGGAAACTTAAGGTTTAAACCTGATTGAAAAATAATCTAAAGGGATAGTGGGAACCTAAAGGTGACAAATATTTATAAAGTGGGTGCTTCAATTACAAAGTATAGAGATAATTAATTATTTATTACTATTATTATTAACATAGGGTTCATAACCGATGAAATAAAAAATAATGAAATAAAACGTACATAAGTATTTTCAGTAATCGCGTTATTGTAAATCCAGTGAATCATAATTATTAACAAAAATCTGTTTTATTTTTATTTTAGTGCTTTATGATTCACAATGTTTTTTGTTTGATTACCTGGTGAATATATAAATAAATCTGATGGTTTTCCAACACGGGAACAGGCAACATACAATTGACCATGTGAGAAACATGGGTTTTCTAGATTAATACCACAAACACCTAATGATTGCCCCTGGGACTTATTTATGGTCATAGCAAAAGCAAGCCGCACTGGAAATTGTAGTCGTTTAAATTCAAATGGTACATCAGTCGGAATCATTGGGATGCGTGGTATCAAAACGTCTTCTCCTTTATACTTTCCTTTCAGTATAGTTGCTTCTATCACGTTGTTCAATAATTTTTTTATCGCTAACCGTGTGCCGTTGCAAAGACGCGGTTGGTTGATATTTCTCAACATTATTACTACCGAACCAACCTTTAATTGAAGATTGTGAGGTGGCAATCCTGGTAAATCCAGCGAGTTTAAAAATTCAGGCGGATAGTTAACGACATCATCTTGGTTAGTAGCCGAATCAACTGATTTATATATCCTCAATTCGCCTGTAATTTGTTCTTGAATTTTGAAATTTAATTCACTTACATCTATGTTTTTTGCAGCCAATATAGCCCGTTCGCTCAACCAATCATGGTTTCTATAATTTTGAGCAACATCTGGAAACACCTTTTGAATAAGTTCATCTTTTGATCTAGTTAACTGACAAAAACCTTGAGGAAAGTTAATGCAACCAGTCAAGGTGTCTATAGGAAATTTGCCATTACCAATGTCAATGAGTTGTTTAGACAATATGTCTCCAGATTTGTCATTTTGCAACTTGATACGCATATTCTTGCTTAAGTGTAATACCTTCACATGTTTCCACAAATTGGAGGACTTTAAACAGGCATTAAGTTCATCAGCTGGCGTTGATCGTGGAATCACTGGCAATGTTTGACGAAAATCTCCTGCTAATAAAATCATTGCACCACCAAATGGGTTATTATTGCTCCGGAGATCTTGTAAGGTTCTATCTAAAGCCTCCAAAGATTTTTTATGTGCCATCGTGCATTCATCCCAAACAATCAATCCACATTGTTGCAAAACCTTTGCCATTGCAGAGTTCTTCGAAATGTTGCAGGTTGGAGTTTCGTTGCTTTGCATGTTTAATGGTAATTTTAGTGCTGAATGAGCTGTTCTACCACCTTCAAGCAAAGTTGCTGCGATTCCCGACGAAGCGAGTGCAAGTGCAATTTTATTTTGTGAGCGAATTGTTGCTAATATCAATGAAATCAAAAAAGTTTTTCCTGTACCACCAGGTGCATCTAAGAAGTAAATCCCTCCTCTTTTATCATTTATTACTTTCAAAAGTGTATCAAATACATACTTCTGTTGTTCATTCAATAGTGGAAGATTCGTTTGAATTAATTCTTTCAAAGTGTTGAGATCATACAGTTTTTCTCGGTGCAACTCTTGGTTAAAAGCATCATGCATTGGACGATTGGGTGCGGCCAGGCCTAATTGAAATAATAGTTTGTTTGACATCATCAAGCACATGTCCTCAATTGAAATCAATACTTCATTGTAAATTTCTTCGCTTATTTGTATATTTGGATTTCCCCTTCTAATCCGTATTTGATACAAAATATCATCACACATATTATCTTTGTACTTGATCCACAAATCCTTTGGGTTTGATGGGAAGCAGGTAGATATGATTATAGAAAACAATGTTCGTATTTGATGAGCTTGTGATGATATTACAGCATCATTGAGAGTTTGATCCCAATGAGCATCATTGTCTAGCAATCGCAAACGTTGGCAAGCTTCTCTATATGATCCACACAAATCACCATTAACAGTTCGTACATGTTGGAACGATGTTGGGCCACGTACATTGACTAATAGCAGTCGTAAATAAAAACATTCATCATTGCTTGGATGTACTGAATAAATTCGACCAATCGCATCGGTAGAAAATATATCAGGGTATCCTGTAACTGGTTTTCCTTGTTTTCGTCGTATAAATCTTCTTGAGGATTGATTCCAAGTATAATATTTTGGCATTTCAGAATATAACAATGTTTGAGCAAAATCATCGTTTTGACATATCTCAAAAAATCTGGTTAATGTAGTAGATGGTGGCTGTAAAGCTCTTTCTACTGCGTTCTGTGCTGTAAAATATACTCTTTGTCCATTTTCTAAATGCACAGCTAAATGAACAACAGTAGGGTGTCTTTCATGAATAGGAAAAGAAAATATTCGCCAAACTGCTTCATTACTACTAACATAGCGACCCATTTGGTATTGGGTAACTTCATCATTGGAATTCTCTGCATTAATACCAATCACAGCCATATCACTCCCTTTGGTTACATATTTGCAAATGTATTTAATAGATTTTACTGAATGGCAAGATTCAACGTTGATGTGCGCTTTGAAGGTCTTTGATAAAATGGGTGAATATGGAACAATCCAGCGATTATCTATTTCAATATCTTGTTGATTTAATTTGACAATTGTTGATCTTCCATTGTCTGCTGTCGATCGGCGACGATACAAAGGATAACCGTCATTACCAGTGATTGTTTCAGATATTAATGTCCGTGGATATCGCTTTGAACATTTACCATCCACCATACACGGTGAATTTTGATTAAGAGTTCCACAGGGACCATGTATCATGTTTTTAATAACTACCTCATGCAATCCAGGATCTACTTCTACATTAGGAATTTCAGCTGATATTACTGCATCAACTTCATTTGGCCTTATCTTTTCAACTAACCAAATCAAAATGTGTGCATGTGGCAATCCCCGTTTCTGCCACTCCACAGAATACATCCAGCAGCGTGTCTCTCCAAACACATAATGTTTCACAATGAAATCCATCAAAGATTTCAACTTTTGTCTAAAGACTCTGGCTGTAATATCATGACGATCAATAGGTGATTGCCCAGGGAATAACTCCTGCTTGATTTCTATCCAGTGTGGATTGCATGTAAATGTGATGAACAAATCTGCTGTACCATAATGACGAACATATGACATGGCATCTTGAGCATATTCATGCATATGTCGAGGGCTTCCGATGTATGTTGCTGTAAGAATAGTCATCCGACCAACATTCTGTGCATTTCCATCAGTATTAATCGCATCTCGAAGGTGAATATACTCTTCAGATCTGAGTTTGGTCTGATTCAACCTGATGAATGTTAATCTCTCCGTTTCAATTTTAACATACATGTCTACAACATACTTGTGATATAATCGCCGACATTTGAGTATGTGATTGTCTTCATTTTCACGAATCATTAGGCGGTAGGAATAATAGTTCATTGAACTGACTTTTTTGTTGGTTTCGGAACCTGAAAATAGATTTTTGTTTTCATAATATTGAAAATTAAAAAAATAATAATATAGTGACTGATAATATAGCTCCATAGCTAAACTAATATTTTTTATTACCTGTAATGGGATTTATCATCTTGTTTGAAAAATCATAGCCATCTTCACCTTGCCAAAATATAATGGGATATTGCAGTGCGTCATATGAGCGGTGTGTTTCCTTTATACGTTGTAATTGATCATTCCGACGATGTAAAACAATATCACGGGATTCCAAGTTTTCTCCAACTACAACGATGGCAACTTCATCAATAGTTGGTGCATTAAAACGTCTTGCATGTTGGCCAACAGGTGTTTTATCAGCTCTGATTACAATTTTGTGATTATCAGATGGCATCCGATCCAGTGCAGTTTTAAACAACATAACCAATTGATTGTACTCATGAAATAAAGTTTGTAATTGTTCTACAATAGACCTTTTTAGTGAATTGTTATGTGAACAACGCATATCAATTTCTCGTGGTGAATTGCCCATGAAATAAATTTGCAGAAATTTGTAATTGCTATCTGACACTGGTAACAGTGAACCTGCTCTATGATATATTTGGCCTTGTATCTGTAAATTAAAAAAAATGATTTTTGCCAAATAGAAATAATATTTGTTCCTAAAAAGTATATCTGTCTCTTAATTTGAATCACCAAATAATAATTGATATGCTTAGGTATGTCAATATGTAATAATTAGTTGTAACTAATATCCATCGTCAAATAATTATATTGTGTTTCAAAATAATAAAAGTGTTGCTAATACTGAATCACCAAATAATATAATGACTAAGTAATATATGTTTTGAGGTTTAGGAAACTGAAGGTTAATGACACATATTTACTTAGTTAACAGGAAATTTTGTTCATTAAAATAATAATGATTAACTGCTATAATACATACCTTAAAAGTTGGCATGAAATTTTCCCGAACTACGTTTGTTGCCCCAAATGATGTCATTTGAAAGCAATTGTTATATTGTTGAATATTTGACAAAAAGTGTATGGAATCTGGTTCTATTCCTGAAACCAATGAGTACAATGGCTCTGGTGGTGGATCCAATGGTATCAATTTCACTTTCCCATTTGCGCAACACAATCCATTTGCTTCATTTTTGTATTTCAATGCCTTACAATAAGAGCAAACCAAGTTCATAGATCCAATAGCAACACATTGGTGGTTACTGTAGTCAATTGACAAATCGTAATTGAAAGCAGCTCGATTCAAACTTTCGCGATTATTAGTTGAATCTCTCGCTCTCGCTTCCCGCGTTCGTGATATGAATTCTTTCGCGTTCATTTCGGTCGTCACGTTCATGTGCAGTATGATAAGATCGGTAATTCATTTGGTTTGTAGCATTTCGGGTTCTTCTACTTAAATTACTTCGTCTTATAGGAGGCATATCGTATATAATTACCTAAATTTATTCACATGAAATAATTATTAATCACAGGTATTTATACAATCAAAATTAATTATTAAATATTATAAACGCTTTTTAACGCAGTTTGTTTGACAGATGAAATGACGTGAAAACTGATGACAATTTATGTCGCATTCCGAAACTAAAACAAAAGAAAGAATATTCCAAGGCCAATCAAATCTTACATTTACTTTTTTTGACTTTTCAATTTGGTCGGGTGTACACATTCATTTGATTAAATTTGAACGTTGTGCAGCGACAATAAAGCGCGAATTGACTCTTTGACGTTAGCAAGACACCTACATTGTTTAGACAACAATGAGTGCTTGTAATTTAATATCAACTTTATTGAATAGCAATACAGTTCAAATTGACTCTACATTTAGTTATTTATTCTACATTTAAAATATTTGTATAGGAAAAAGAAAAGGGCTTTTTTAGGGTTTCCCTGGAAATTATTCAAATTTTTCTCGCCGTTAGAGCCATCCTTGGACTTCAAGGAACATTTAAAAAAAAGAATTGTTAAGATTGGTCCATGCGTTGTTGAGTTATGCGCTTACCAACACATTTTGCGATTCATTTTTATATAATAGATGATACAATATGTTATGTGTTTTTCAGGTTATTAGTATTGGAATCTGCTGAGGGCGTCAATGAGAGCTGATTTGATGACACGACTGTGGCACTTGGATTGTCTTCAGCGGGTACAACTGTCATGAACTGAAAAGAAAATTTGGTAATTAGAATTAACATCCGATTTATTGTCTTAAAAATGATCGAAATGAATCAGTTTAGGTAAAATGTTTATATTTGCATGATAGTATAGAAGCACTTTTTTAATAAAAAAATCCTGCACTAAAGATTTTTCAGTGAGTTTAAATTATATAAATTATGTACTCACAATAACTTTTTAAAATGGAAATCACAAGCCTACCAGGTACCTGAGCGAGAGGTCAAATGGCCTTTTGAGCTGTCTGTGATATATGTCGTGTGAGTGAGTGAGTAGTGTGGTGATGGTGATATTATTTCTACCGACGTTGAAGGCGTGGTACGTAGCAGTAGAATAACCTTCATTGTAAAGTGTGGGTAGTAATAAACAATTAAATTCTCACTTAACGTTTGTTATTAATATTCGTGAAATATCTACAATCGGCAAATCTTTTGAATGAACGAACGGTTAAAGGAATTTTAATAAAGATAAGAGTACAAAAAAAAAATATTTTATTACCATTTATTACCATATATAATTACACTATAATTTTGTTTTCACATATGCAAAATAAAGATAAAGAAATTGGGAAGTATTACTTTTTAATAATTTAATTTTACAAATGAAGAGTCTATTAAAAGTAAAAAAAAATATTTGGAATATTGTAATATTGTTGAAAGATTTGTTTATCTAGAAAAATTATGTAACTAAATGTAAGTAATAAATGTAATGAAAAAAATACAATATCAATAATCAAGTTTTATTTCTAATCAAGAGGTTAACTTATTCAATCCACGTTTAATATATTATATAATATGGTATATGTTATAATAATAACCGTCCTCACCTTTCACCCGCACGCGATATTATTAATTCGTTAAGTTTTAATGACTAACTTCGTTAATGAGCTCGTTAAACTTTAGTACTTTAAAACTAATCCTGTAAATGTAATAAATAACATATCACGATAGATCCAAAACATTTTTATCTGTTATTAGTAAATCATTTATGTATATAATATATTACTGTGTCAGTAAAGTATAAATATGAAAACCCATCTCTTACATAATATTGTTATATACATAATATTGTATTGTTACGTAATACTGTGTCAGTAAGGTATAAATATTAAAACTCATCTCTTACATTAAATTGTATTTAATTTTACAGTGAGCTCTTCAATTTATAAAATTAAAAATTTCATAAGTACCTTAATTGCTTTTAACAATAAACGATGTAAAAATATAAATGTTATAGTCCTTTAGCAATTCTTAATATAAAAGTACTATTCTTATAAAAATGTAATTAAAATAAATAAAAATAAAGTGTTATGTTAAATTAGTAGTTCATTTCATAATTGTACAGGATTAAACAAATTGTCTTGGGAAGAGAGATTTACAATTTTCATTTCCTCAATACTCCTCAATCGTTCCTAGTAAGATAAGTCAGACTAAGTACTAAGACTAGATTGAAGCGGGACCTCAAGTTTGCAACTTATTATTCATACTGAATATTCATACTTATTAATGAAAGCAGTCCATTTTAATACAGTTTTAATGATTTTATTATTTAAAACGTTGTTTTGTCACATAAAATATTTCTGATGTTTAATATAAAAAAAAGGAAACGATAGAGAAATTTTGTATTAATGTTATTAGTTTTTAAGAAATCGATACTATTAAAAATATATATATAAAACTGTATTGCTATTCAGTTTGTTTAAATATGTTTCCTATATACCCAAGGCAAAAGTTATTCAACCGAATTTTGCTGGAAAACTACTATTATATTTTTTCTAACCACTAATGTTTAACTGTCTGCATATTTTTAACTCGTGTACTAGAAATAAAAAACAGAAAATGTGTGTAATGTCGCATTGCGTTCAGAATTCAGTTTGGAAGCATTTAGTGATGCTGAATACTACACGCTTAGACTGTTTGTTAGTGTATGTACATTCTAATGTCAAACATTACCAAATAAGCAGCTAATTATTTGACAATGTTTGTTATCATTGTACAAAACGAAAAATTAATATTATACGGTAAAGTAAGCATTATTACTAATATTATATTTGTTACTGCAATAATCTAATATTATTCATTCTTGTTTATTTGTAATGTTAAATATTTTACAGTGCTTTGTTATAACATATTTGTTATTCTCAGAGCGCTAATATTGCTTACTTAATCAACTCACTTCTAATCACGTAGTATTGTCGTAATAACTAATGATTGTTTACTTAACGAGCTGTTTTGAACTTTATTTGTGTGAACGTTAGAATATTATCTCATTTGGAATAGATACATAAGCTCTCCTCCGAACCGCGATAGTCAGTCAGTCAGTCCTCATTGAGTCCCGTCTTGAGAATTGTCACTCTGACATAGTCTATACGTGAATAGTGTATAATAAATGTTACTTGAATATATTTCAATAAAAACAAAGAACTGTCTCTTTATTGAATACTCCTTCATCGACGCGACGACCCCAAACATTACATATTTATATATATTTATTTCTTTCTTCTTTCATATATTTATTTTGGGTCCAATTGTACTCCAGGCATTCAAACTGAACAACAGATTCGCAATCAATTAAGTTGCTTTTAAGTAATTGAATAACAATTTCTGTTACATTTTATATACATATATTCTTTTAACAACTTTTTACTATATATTTATTTAAAAAAAGAATTTACACACTATAACAATCAAATAAGTAACAAATACGTGTTAAAAGAATGAAAATTCAGGTATACTCTTAGAATTCATTTAAATATTTATTGTTTCAGGATCTTTCCGCTTGTCGGTTAATGTTTTTGTTCTCTTATTCTCTTATTTTTATTTATGTTGACAAATTTCCTATAATGAAAACAATAAATTCAAAAATAATACATAATTTTTATATTATATTTAAATGAAGATTTAATTTAATTATATTCTATTTACTTAAGACTAGAACAGAAGCTCTTGCGACTTTGGGTATATTTTGTGTTATTAATAATATTTGTGGAACCTCCAGCGACATAGATTATTGTACAAGAATTGTTATTGAAATCAAACAAACATAAAATTAACTCAAGTCGGTATAATCAAAACTAATTATTTTAGCAGGTATTTTTTATTCATCATTTGTTATTAAATAATTTAAAATAAGCAGCCCTGAAATTATAACTCATTAACTAAGACGCATTACTTAAATGAAAAGAATCCTCAAGAAATATTACCGTCTAAAATTTCAAAAGGTTTTGATCTAGCCACAAGCTGCTGACTGTCGCTTTATCCTGAGAGTTTTGAGATCAAGTGTCGCGAGTCTCGAGAGGTGTTATGAAGTGTCCCGTACAGACCTTTAAGCGATGTTTAAAAAAAATATACATCTATTTTATTTTAATACTTTTTGTAAATATGAAAATATTACTGGGTGTAAGTACAACGATCTACAAAATTCATAGTGAAGTTTTTTCCATATCTAAAGACAAAGCACGTAATATAAGAAATAATCAGGTTGCTCTGCAAACAAAACATATATCATAGTATATAGTCAGCCTCATCTCCAGCTGTTACTCGTAACATCGTATTTTACATTTTTGTAAATGAAGCGCTATGGAATTGCGTTCGTTATATTTTATTTGGAGTAAAACACCTGTATTTTGTACAATGGGGATTTAAAATCGAGCTAACGTCCGTGACACGCATTGCATTTTTTTTTATGATGTATTGACGATTTTTCAGTAATTGAACGTTTAATAAATCTTTTATTTACTATACGATACGATATGATGTGACGCGACACGACGAATGTTTCAAATGTATTAAAATAATCCGTTAATGTCCATTATAAGAAGATAAGCCAAGATTTATAAATTATTGTATTCATCAATCTCGTATGTAGCCTAATATTTATACAATCTCATTTGCTTATTATATAGTTTTATCTACATCAGTCAAACGGTTATGAGTTATGAAATACACAGACAGGCAGATAGACAGATAGAAAAAATAAACAAATTTAGAATTCTAATTGTTTTAACATAAACCTTACAGTTCTAGGACAACGTCATTTGCGAAAATTTACAATTTACAATTTCAATATTTACAAAATAATAAACATGTTTTGAAAGTTATTTTTTAGTTAAATTTAAACAAAATATTCGTATAAAAAATTAAACTTTCAAATATTTCCTATTATTTATATATTCCTATAAATTTGATTTAATTTATAACATAGGGGACGTTTTGCCCATGATAAGCCAGATATTTATTACTGCGATAAGTACCTGCAGTTTTTATGTTTTCTATACTATGAATTATTATTATCAATTGTCACTTCCATTGGATACTATTACTTGTATTGAAAATACAGAAACACAATTCATGATTAATTTTCTAAATATTTTTTTAATTTTATTAATTATTAATACACCTGAAATGCTATGTAATAAGAATCCTACAGAGATTATTGTTTTTCTTTTTGATATTATATAAAGGTTAAAAATAATTCTTTGTAGTTTATTTACTTAAGGCCAATGCAGGTTTTTACACTTATGGTACGATTCTGTATGAATTGTAGATTGTTGTTACAACTTTGGGTGTAGTTTTTGTTCGTTATATACATTAGCAAAACCTCCCGCTACAAAGACTGTAATAGAATAGTGTTTTTCTATTTCAAGCCGTTATACTGAAATTCTATTAATTTCATGAGGCAATTTTCCTTTCACATTGATTATTATTTCATTTATGTCATAATATTTTATTTCAGAAGCAGTCTTGTAATTATATCTCGCCAACTAAAACGCATTACTGGAATGAAAAGAATCCTTAAGAAATATTACCGTGTCACGTTTACAAATGTTTAGATTTTCCCATAAGCTGCTGACGGTCGCTTTATGCTGAAAGCGTTGAGATCAAGTGTCGCGAGTGTCGAGTGCTCTTACAAAAGTGTCCTTTGTGTCCGTTGTATATTAAACAATATTCAAAATATAATTTAAGTAGGATCTATGGTGCCTTTAATATTTATTTTTTAAATTAATGATATTGATTACACAGAACTCATCGTTCTCTTCTAACAATTAAAAACATCAAATTTTGATCACGTGGTACTTTAGTTTGTTTGAGGATTGTTTAGAAACTTTTATAGGTTGTTTGCTTTCACTTATATTATTTCTTAAAATTATAATGTTATAAATAACCAATATTCACTTATATATGTAACTATTGAATTCCAAGTACGTAAAAAGTAGATAATCTTTTTATTGAAGCAATTAAAATTGACAATGAAAACGAATTAATTTATGAAAACTAATATAACAATGCAATTACAACAGGAAATGATACATAATACGTACTTATTAAAATTTAAATGCTTTGTAATCTTACAAAAAAAAATGTAAATTTATGATTTAGAAATGACATTGTATGTAATATATGTATATATTTTTATCATTCAATCAAAACCAGGGATCACTAAGAGCAGTTTGTGGTATCAAAATATTTTGATGCCATTCTTGTCAATATTCTCCAACTTAAAATTAATTATTTCGAGGGTTCAAACGTGCTCTGGTCTGAGAAAAACTGCCAAACAAAGACAGTCGGGAATTTTTTAATGTAATCACTGTTTCAATTAATATAAGTTAATCTTATAGAACTTTGTAATATATTTAAAAGAAACAAGTTTTTTAGATAAGTCTCGAGATCCTTTCATCTCCCAAGACATGTGATTGAAATTCACATTTTGCTGTAAGCATTATAACTAGACGTTGTTATAGCTTCAGTACATCTACTGAGAATAAAGAAAAGATGATACAAATGATTCTTATAAGTTTAGGGCGGGATATATGTAAATTCCGTTCGAAATAGTGTTGAATATGGAGGTTTGTAGAGAAATCCGTGGTTATATATAGAATATAGAAGTCATTTATTGTTTTATAAATATCAACAACTATTACGCATATAATTTGACATTTGGTTGGATTTGCATAATTTTTAAAACATTTTCTTTTTATTTATTTCGAATTATGTAAATCAATTAACTTTGAGATAACACGGCTGTTTTATATTTAAATATTTACAAAATCTGTGGAAATAAGTTCAGTACTTTATGAATACTTAAATAAATAAAGTCTTAGCTAAGTCTCAGAAAATTTGTAGGTAAATAAAACTATTAAGTCCATACAGCTAACTATTACTTTGAGAGTTAAGAAAACCATTATGTATCAAGGTCAATTTAATTATAAATAATGACCTACTTGCACCCTCGGATAATTTAAAGTACTTTCAGTTAATGTAAAAATAATTGCTTTTAGGAAGAAGAGACTACAGGAGATCCTATAGTAAAACAACAATCTGTTTCTTAATATCGATTTACCTTAAATAGTTTGTGTAAAACTCAATGTTGTATGAATAACATCATATATATTGATATTTTGTGTTCATTCTATAATTTGATAAGTTCAATAGGTCTTCATATTATTTTATTTATTAGTATTACTTATTTAAAAGTAACAGTAAGAATGGGGATAATATTATAACTTGAGTATTTACATCTTCATAAACCTCTAGCAAATTATAGTTACCTAACTCTGAATGAAATATAAGGAAAGGAATTTTTTGATGTAATTTCTATAGTGTAATTTATACGGCGAGTTTTTTAAGCGAAGCGAGCGGAGCGCTCTACCGGACTCTTTTTCACATTCTTTGTCACGAATAGGCTCGAAAACTACTTGACGGAAAATTATGAAATATTGCAATCAAAAAGACAAACATTAGGTAATGGTTTTAAAAAATTGGGAAAATGTTTTGTCGTTGAAGAATAATCGTCAGAAAACTGTTAGCCCATTCAATCAAGAAGTCAATGGGAAACGATGAGTGATTACACCAGGTTCGCTATGCTCAATATGCAAACGGCACCCGAGTTTCGCGAGCGCAGCGAGTCGAAAATTAGGGTCTGTTGGCGCCTCTAGTTATTTTATATTCTAAGATCTCCAAACCTCAAAGTGTCTTTAATGAAGAGATTACTGAGAAATAATATTAAAATTTCTGGTTATTTTTTTTTTTTCATATTTTAAGTGCTTTGGTAAATTTTACACCTAGACTTTTGTACTTGTCTTGTAAGATTGTTAAATTTATTTTTAAATTTGTATATCATATAACATGAATTTAGAGAGAATTATCGAGATATCTTTTAAAACTGTAATTTCAAAAGTATAGGTTCTCATTTTTTCTTATTAATTGGATACCAGAAACCATTCAATTCCACTGTTAGAAATAAGATTGCGGTTGTTTTAAAAAACAACTTGTTTCGCACCTAATTACTCAATGCTTAAGTTTAATTAATATATATATATATATAATTATCAGAGCCTAGGGCTACTAAAATCCAAGGTTTACCCTTTTCGCCGCAGACACCTGTTCTCACTCACCGTGACACGGTTCTGAGTGCCAGTTAATTTAATTTCTAATTGATATCTATCCAGTAAATTTAAGTAAATAATTGTTATTACCTCCTTGTCACATTTTATACTAAATTTATTCCTTAAATCTGTCTGTTCATCTTCTAATAAATTTCATAGAATCAATTTTGCAGAATTATTACTATTTCGACAAAGCGAATAACTGCTACTTAAATAGCTCTGTTTTGTCCAGTTAAATATTTTTACTGGTAATTGATAAATATATAAGTATTGGTTAATAAAGGAAATATACATTAATATTCACTCAACAAACTCCCATTTTTATTAAATATAAACCTTTTGATATCCAGACTTTGTTTAGAGAACGTCACTAGTACCAACATAATAAAAATCTAAGAAAAAATGCTGTAGTTTAAATAGAGTTTTATCTCAGGATTCTAAAAAGAGGATATAGTTGGAATTGAATTTATGTACTTACTTTTGGATAACTATGATAAAGAACATATAAGAACACACATAAAAATATATAACCCAGAACAATACAACATAATTAATTAATTCTAACAAAAATAAATTAAATATTACTAAATATGATTAAGTAAAATATATATATATAAATAAAAAACGTAACCTTTTTTATTTAACACTTTAAAAGATAAATATGATTCAATCGTTAGATGAACAATACAGTAGCAGATGGAAAAATGTAAAAATGATGGAAATAAGAACAGAGAACAAGAGGACTGCAAATGTATGCAAGTAGTTGTTTTAGAATAAGCAACCACACTGTATGTTGTGTTTGTTTTATATTATTCCTCACCTTTCTGTCTGAAATTGCTATCTCTCCTGCTACTTTAGGTAAATCCGCAAAAATTCCTAAATTTTGACTGTTAAAATTCACGTAGACAGTCTGCTACTACCATTATATTTATAGTTAACAACCTGTGTACCTCTCTTAATATCTAAAAGAATTGTATTATATTTAGCAAGTGACCTCCTTCCCAAAATGAAGTGATACCTCAGACCTACCATAACTACGTTGTTTATTATAGTTTAGAAGCCAAAATAAGAAATTTCGTTTTCGTTGACGTCGGTTCCTTCGACTCAAAAGGTCGTATGGACAGTTTTGAGAATTCTTGTCATAGAATATGGTTTTAAATAAATATATATATTTATTCTGATTTATAAAGAATGTTAAAATACAATTTGTAATCATTACAATTTTTTTTATTTATTATTTCTGATTTTTTTCGAATGAATTTATTTAACATAAGAAATTAATTACCAAATGCCTAAGAAGTTTTCATATTATTAATTTTCTCAATCTTACTACTAATTTCTAGAAATAAGTCAAAAATGGATGTTATGAGGGTTAAGTTTTTACTATCATTTCTGAAGTTATGGATATTGGTTTAGTCGCCCTCGCCTTCTTCGCCTACCTCTGCCCTAATGATTATGTTTATAGCATCTCAACCCCACCAACCCTCCGGTTATAAAGGTTGAGCCGCTATACATGTGGTCCAGGTTTACCCCGGTCACATGGATCCTTGTTACGGCAGATCTGACCCCCGAAGTCATCCGACAACGGCACTATTAAGCCTAGTAAGCTCGCAAGGCTATCGGTCATAGACAAGTCCAATCGCGACCACCCTGCTGCCTTTTCTCCATGAAAGGTTCCGGAGCTGTACGGCTCGCTCACTTCCCGTGTGATTTCTCACACTAGCAATAATACTATCTACTGAGATACCCGGCGGTAGATAGTTTGCAGCTGAACTACGGGTCAGCTGCTAAGATCAGGGTACTACGGGACCCCGGTACCTAAGCCCTCCGGCAGCGACGCATGCGCTCGCGCGTGTAAACTGCCGGGTTACCGGTTTTGGTGTTGGATTCGTAGTGGTAATGTGGTTAGCTGCAGAGGTTCGGCGCTGTTCGTCTGGGTTCCCACAGTTGTCGGGGGTTCGTCGGATCTCGTGCGCAGCGAGAGGTAATTGACCAGCCTAAGGCGAAGGGCTGCTGCGGTCTTTTACTTCGGGGCTTGGAACGGTCCATAAGCAGAGATCCCTTCGGGGGTCCCTGCAGTTCGGGTAGCCTCCTGCTTAGAGGTTAGATGGATGAGCTAGCATCTATCCGGTCACCCGACTGTAGTATAGGGTAGACTTGCGGCCCGATCGCTTGTCGGGAAGTGAGCGTGCCCTACAGCTCCGGCACCAGCAAGGAAACTGGTAGTTAGCCTCTCTGACGATCTCAGCAAGTTATTGCTAGTGTGAGAAATCACACGGGAAGTGAGCGAGCCGTACAGCTCCGGCACCAGCTAGGAAACTGGTAGTTGGCCTCTCTAACGATCTCAGCAAGTTATTGCTAGTGTGAGAAATCACACGGGAAGTGAGCGAGCCGTACAGCTCCGGAACCTTTCATGGAGAAAAGGCAGCAGGGTGGTCGCGATTGGACTTGTCTATGACCGATAGCCTTGCGAGCTTACTAGGCTTAATAGTGCCGTTGTCGGATGACTTCGGGGGTCAGATCTGCCGTAACAAGGATCCATGTGACCGGGGTAAACCTGGACCACATGTATAGCGGCTCAACCTTTATAACCGGAGGGTTGGTGGGGTTGAGATGCTATAAACATAATCATTAGGGCAGAGGTAGTCGAAGAAGGCGAGGGCGACTATGGATATTGGTTTGTAAATATTTAATTAAATAAGTAACTAGAACTGTTTATTTGCATAATAAAAAACATTGTCCTAACATAAACATTGCAATTATAAGGCCATGTCCTGTACGAAAAGTCGGCTACAAAAAATATTCAAAAAATGATAAAGATTACTTGAAAGTAATAATAACATAGATTATTAAACCACACAATTAATTAGAAGGAAATCATATTATAAAAAAATACTTATGGAACAAATATATTCTTTTTTTTTAACAAATCCATAAATTTGTCGATAGTTAAAACGCTGACATATATGACATATATATATATAACTGATGGCAATAGCCAATAAGTTATTATTACTCTATAATGAAATTATGATGATTTTAATTCGGCTTACACAGCTTTTTCGGCATATATTTAAAATTCCGTGTATGAAGCGCTCAAACAGCGAGCCAGGCTACTAAGTGCAAAATTGTTTTGATTTATTTTACGTGTGTTTTTAAAACTCCGTCGCGCCCCTTCACTCGTTTTTTGATGTAAATTTCACTCCGCACTGTACTGCACTGTGATGTACAAACAGACTACAAAATATTCACTATAGCATTTTTACGTGTTCATTAGTATTCTGTTAATTATTATTACGTGTTCATTAGTATTCTGTTACTTATTAGTCTTCAATAATTAATATCAAACATTTCTTCTCTTTTTTGTGTAGTAATTATTTTAATACAATTAAAATGACAAACAAATTAATGAACGTTCAAGATTCGTTTATAATTAATATATATATTTTTTAATTCAATATATTTTTTCACTACGGTATGCTACGGTAATAATCGGTATTTATTGCCTTTTCCGAAATATATTTGATACAATATTATGTTCACATCAAGATTCAATATTGATATTAGACTATTAATTAAATGAAACAATAAATATAATGTTTAATTTATAATAAAACAGAGCAATGCTCTTTGTCATACGTCACTTAAATCCATTATTGTATAACAGCTTCAAAACAACCTCATGAAATAAATGGTTTTAAATTCATGGTTCAGGAAAAAATAAAACATGAATATGTAAGTGTAATATTGCACTGCTCTCAACTACGTTTCAAAAATACATGTTCAGTCTATTCAAATCAAATTAATAATTTGGTGGTTTTAACTAATTTTAATTATAAAATTTTTCTTATTTTAATTCAATTCCAATTTCAAATATTGTCATAGAAACACAAATACTATTAATGTATATGAAATTTAAAATCATCTTCTATTTTAGATGTTGTTACAAAAAAAATATTAATATGAGAATGGCTGTTGTAAATACAGTTATACGCAAAATACAATTTCAGTGGCACCAAAAACAAAATCATGTCACAAGACAATGCATAAAAAATCTGAAATAATCAGGTCGGTCTGAAGACAAAACATATCACAATGTAGTGTATAGCCAGCCTCGTCTCCATTTGTACTCGTAACATTTTATTTTACATTTTTGTTACTGTAACAATAAAAATAAACGAGCACACATCTGATCGTGACTGTACATTTGGGTTATGAGTAGAGTCTTACTTGTTCTCATATCATATTAAGATTAAGTATTGAATATAAACCGTTATTATTGCCCTGCTGGTAAGTATTACCTGACAGTAGAACATCTGCAAACACAAAGTTTCTATGCGTTTTAACTTTAGGGAAGAAGGAAATATCGAGATAATAATCAAGTGAAAATAAAGTATATTTTTGATTTGCTTTTAATATAATAATTACTAACCTAATTCAAACATAAAATCCATATTGACTGTTATAAATTTCATTAAACCTTTATATTTTTTTTTAATAAGATACAACACGACACGACATGACACGACACGACACGACACGAGACCGTAAAATCTATTATGAAACAATAGATTTATATAGTATAGATAAAACTTTTGGTACAAATATAAAAGATTATTTTTTTATTGAGGTGAGGAGAAGTTAAAGTCGTTGCCAATAACTATAAACATCATTATCGGATACTAACACTGTAGACATGCAGCAGATAAAAAATAAGATCCAATAAAATAAAATAAAAATATGAAAGGAGGACTTTACATACACTTTATTTAGATCAGTCCAATCTTCAGAGGAGATGTTATTATATGTAACACAATATATGTGGGATATTGCTGCTATTAATTGTACTTTTTGAAATAAAATATTACATTATCACCTTTAAACATGTAACAAATAAAGATAAATAATATTTCTATTACTACAAAAAATCACAGATCGGCTAAAATCTTCCATTTATTTATTACTTGTAATAAATGTATTGTAAACAATTTGAAACCGATCAACCCTTTAATCTACTCGAAACTCAATAAAAATAACTTACAAACAATGTTGAGTTTATAAAAGATCGCTTTGTATCTTTTTAACTTTAATTATTTCTTCCCGGAATTTCTCGTCTTTTGATGTTGCTGTATAAAACTGCTCCTCTGTTCCTTTAACTAATTTTCTCAAGTTCGAAACTGACCTTAACAGGATTAAACCTCAAGAAGTGCGTAATTTTACCGTGTACAGTTTAAACTTAATATTTTAATTAAATTTTATTTGTTGGTTGAGCGTCTTTGCGATTTCAATTTTTTCATCTTTTTTTATATAAAAATATCTTTAATAACTCTCTTAGCTAAAATCCTCAATATTAACATAACCTTTTCATATTTCCAAAAATCCCTAGACGATGGCATCATTTTGCAAGACCGTATTTATGAAATGGCTACTCGAATAATTTATATTACCATATATACTGAGCATTTCACAGAGTTAGGGTTGTTGACAAGTCGGACGATGGTTTCGATGACGCGTCGATGAACGCCGAGCAAAGTGCAGTTTTCTAAAGAATTATGACAATGTATCAAAAGCATATGAACTGTTATATAGGTAAATAAAATTAAATATAATCAAATAAAATAATACTACTACGTAAACATTTTTTTTTTTATATTATCATTTTTCATCTTATTTTTCTGTCTCCATCTAAGTTTCAGTCATTCTATTTATTGAAAATAAATAATTATTTACCTTATGTTCTTTTTTTGTTTGCCTTATTACATTTATTCAATTTTCCTTATCTTTAAAAACATTTCTATAACTTAAAAAAAAATTAAGAACAAGACTAAATAATAAAATGAATTAATGAATGAAACATAGATTCAGAGAAACTGAATATTTATTAATGATACTTATTTCTAATGAAACACTGGTCAAAGAATTCACACTAGAAACATTTTGTTTTGAACTGTTCATAAAACAGTAAAAAAATTTAATCAACAGATGAAATTAACAGATGTTAAACCACACACACATTATGACAATGATGATCCAGAACTCATAGTTCGGGAATAGTGCTCTTTGTTGAAGTATTCTGTTGCTGTATTTTTTTTAACAATTAAAATTGTTCACACCTCGGTCACGAGGTAGTTCAGTGTTGTTGCATATTTATCTGCATTTATAGGTTGTTCATCAAGCAGCTGAGGACGAGAATTTAAACTAGGATAATGGCCAGGATTAAGTTTATAGCAGTTAATTAAAACAATCATTGAATTATTGTTATATGCTTCTTTGTAATCTCTGATATATGTGAAAGTAATACACAAAAAATACTAATATATGTTAATTATTTAGAAACGACACTGTGATAAGCAACTAGTCGTTATTGTATTAGATATTTTTTTAATTATAAAATAATTAAAATGTAGGGTCGAAGTAATTCCTTCTCCTTAGATATGCAATTTTAAGATGTTTTGGGTAATTCTCAAAGACAATAAAATCACTTGAAAAGCATGAAGTTACACGATACCTTTTCACAACATATTTTTTTTTTCATTTAGATAATAGTTAAGGTTCATAAATTAATTGAAGCAACGCTTCAATTGTAGGTCATAGAACAATAAAATATAAAGATTATAGTATGTAGAGATCACCAATAGTTTAATGTTAATATTAGTTGAGACTGTTATACATTTACAAGTCTCGAGATTTTTTCATGTCTCAAAACATGTCATTGAATTATTATTAGCACATGATGTATATAATAGATTTCAGTATATCTACTGGGAATTTTAAAAAGATAATACGAATGATTGTTTAATAATAGTTTATTTTATAACATTCGTCAACGCACTTCTGAAATCGTTATAATAGAAATCATAAACTGATTTATCTCTAAGTTGTTTTTATTATTTGGGACAGAAATTAATGTAAATTCCATCCCAAATAGTGTTAAGTATGAGATGGACGTTGTAGAGAGATACTTTTTTTTAAATAGAAAAAGACGAATACTTTTTTTGTTTTATGTTGTTAGATTTGCATAATTTTAAATCAAATTATATTTTTAATGAGTCCGTTTTTAGAATTATGTAAATCATTTAACTTACACAGACGGCACGACTGTTTTATATTTAAATATTTAATAAAGCTGTCTAAATATGTTAAGTACTTTATAAATACTTAAAAGAATTGCTCTGCTCGATTCCATTACCTCGGTAATTTAAGTTAATTCAAAACGGATAGTGACAAAAAATCTGTTTCTAATATATTTTTTTCTGAAATAATTTTGTTTCCAACTCATTGTCTTACATATTATATACAATTTATTTTGTGTGTTTAACAATTATATTTACAAAACAGAGTAGGAATAAGGATGTAATTATAATCCGACTTTTAATATAATAATTTCAAAAGACCAACTAGAATATACCAAAAGTCTATTAACTTTTATAATATATGTAAATAAAATTATATGTAATCAAATAAAAAGAAAACACCAGTACACAAACATTTATTTATTGTTCATTATAGCGTCAAAACAAATGTCTGATACTTTTGATTTTTTTGAAAAAGTATATTTACTTTACGTTATCTTATTTAAATCATTTAATATTAACTATATATTTTTGTTTATCCATAAAATGATACAGAAAGGTATATGAAACGGGCTCCTTCATCCTAAAAAATTTGAAAGGTCAAGTCTATAACAAACTTAATTAATTAATGAATCAAAGATTTTCTGGTGAAACAACGATTAAAGGGTGCGAATTTTTTTTTGAACTGACCATTAAATAGTTAAATAATTAAAATTTTTGTCTTCATAAATATTTAAAAACGGCATAGATGACAATGATAATCAAGAATTCTTAGTTCAGGAATAGTTAGTTCCCTTTGTTGAACTATTCTGTTGTTATCATTTGCTTCTAACAATTAAAATAGTTCACACCTCGGTCACATGGTAGTATAATGTATTTGAGGAATTTTTACCATTTTATTAGATGAGTACGAGGATTACAACATGGATCAGGGTGAGGATTACGTTTATTGCAATGCAATTAAAACACTACTTGAGTTAATTATACGTTTTTCTTCAAATTTAAATACTTTACAACCTCTGATATTTGTGTAAGTAATATAAGAAAAATACTTATATAAATTTATAATTTAGTAAAGACATGGTTCATATAACAAGTAGTTGTAATTAGGTAATTTTTTATTACAAATAAATCGAAGTAATCTCTTCTCCTTACATACCATATACATTTTAAAATGTTATTTTAAAATGCCCACAGATATAAAGATTTTAATATCTTTGCGGACCAAAAACACGACAGGTGACGTGAATAATAATTTAATTCAATAAAATAATAGATTAGTTAATAACAGTTCTGCCAACTCAAATCTGAAACAACTTTTAAAGAAATACGAAAACTGACCTATCTCGAAGTTATTTTTATAAATTTATGTAAATTCCTTTCTAAATAGTGCTAAGTGGGGAATAGACGTTTGTAGAGTGGTCTGTGTTTTATTTTAAATATAAATTAAGCATTTTTACGGCTTTATAAATATTAACAATTTCTACAAACAAAAAAAAATATATTTTTTCGGATTTACATAATTATAAAATGAATTATTAATTTTAAATGGAATCCGCATTTGGAATTATGTAAATCAACTTTACTTGTAAGTATATAAAAATATTCAGTTCATACTGTTAACTTACTTTATTTTTTTGTAAATTTAATGACAAATACCCTGTAATAATTTGAAGTAATTTGAGTTAATTCAAAATGGATAGCTTGATGCATAGAGAGACTCGAGTAGATCGTACGGTAACAAAAAAACAGTTTCTAGTTTTATGTAAAATTAAATATTATAATGCAATATATTACATGTTAGTATTACAATTAAATAAGCTAAATAGGTTTTAATATACATTTGTAAGTAATAAGATGAAAGAGGGTATAATTATTATCCGAGTATTTATATGTTCCCAAACCTCAAGTAGATTACAGTTATGTAACTTTAAATAAATTCTAAGGACAGGAATTCTGTGACCTGAAACTGTTATTTAAAGTAATATATACACATATACCAAGGAGATTTCAATTCCTTCTTTAACTTATCTATATAAAATTGACATTTCGAGATATTTTACGCTCAAAGCGTCTTTAATGATACTATTACTGAGAAGAAGTATTTTAACTTGTGTTAATTGAAAATCTATTTTAAATGCTTTGATAAATAGACATTTAACCTTCTAAGGAGGTTATTTCTTAACTACCTTTTTATTCATGTATTGATTATATATTTAATTAGATATTTTCTGGATATTCATTGTTTGTATAAAAAAAGAGGAGGCCTTTGTCCAGCATTGGGATAGTATAAGCAAAACTATAATAAGAACATTGTTCCAAGTAAATAATGATATTAGAAACGCTAAGAAAAATTATATTGGGTAACAATAAATACCTACCCTCTCGATGAACATATATTCTCATCTTTAGAGCCAATTTCTAACGAAGCAATCTCTTATTAATATTAAATAGTCTTAATTACATGAACATTTAAATTCGTGATTAATTTGTTTTTGAAATTTAATTGATTAACTTTTAAATGACCTATCTTTATACTCATTTCCTTGATGTATCTCTGCTTTATATTGTTATAATTAATCTGAACACTTTGTTACGTATTTAATAAATAATAAAAGTATATTTAACATAGTATAAAGTTATAATTTAAAATAAGTTTTGAATATTAATTGATCATAAATCTTATTAGGCTTTTATTGACCTGTGACTATGGCAATTATTTGACCTTTTTACAAAATTAGAATTTCAATAAATTTTCACAGAGGCGAGTTTTTTAACAAATAAAAAACATATTACTGTTTCTCACTCAAAAACAGTACCCATCGACATTCGATTAGAACCATATTATCATTTTATTTAGTATTATTAATATACTAGCTGATTCTCACAAGCTTCGCTGGGAACATTATTAATTTGGATGTGAACTTAGACTTCTTGTATTGAAAAAATGTTTAATTTCTATTAATTTTATGTTCTTTTTATTAATTTTGAATTGGTAAATATAATGCCAGTCAGTGAATACACATATTTCCTTACCACCTATGAGGTACTGTGTATTGGGATGCGTTCCCGTTATGTAATGTGGCGGGATCCCCAGTAGATTGCGTGACACATGACACCGAGCGAGCGATACTCGATCTCAAAGCCCAAAGATATTTTGTATTCTGTACAAAGCAGTTATATTTATAAATATTAAGGTTAATAATATAAATAAATAGTTTATACATACAGATTTTCAATTTCTTAGTATTTTATTATATATAAATTGCTATTAATTTGATTATTTTATTATATAGTCATTATGAGCTACAATGAAAGTTTGTAGCTTCAATGTAAGTCCACACCATTCGTATTTTCATATCGAATTAGTTTCAAAACTTCGAATAAATACAACAAAAAATACCACGATCAGAACACCTTTCTTACAAGATGTCAACAGTTTGTCCCTTGTCAGATCCGGATTTATTTTCTTACAAATTTAACTTAAAGAGGAAAAACATTTATAAAATACAAGGTTTTTATGTATAAGACTACCAAGTTTGTAAAGAAATTGAATAAGTAAGGAAAGCGTATTATTAAAAATTATTCTCATTAAGTAAAATTAAATGTTTTAATTCTAAATGAGTGTATTACTTGCAAATGAGCTTTGTCTGACTCTTCTTTTTAAAATAATTTTCATTTTATTATTAAACATTAATATTTATTTATTTTAATAAGTAAATATACGTAGATAATGTCATAATATGAATGTGTTATTTATATTATGACATTATCTTATTATTATAAACTAAGTAAATAACTTACACTAATTATTTATTCCTTACAGTTCGTTTTTTTTCAATTTACTTTTTGTCTAGTTACATGACTTTCTACAGCGTCTTTGAGTTGTGATATATCTGGATGTTAGAACCAAGGGCAGATATCAACTACTTAGTATGTTTGGAAGAAGCCTTTTTAATGTTTTTATAAACACGATACAGTCTTTTAATGTAGGCATAAAGTTACTTTTGCAGTAAAACAAACACCAGAAAGACAAAAAAAATCTGGCTTAAAGTTATCCTGAAGTCTCTTTGTATAAAGGTATAAAACATATAACAAAGGATAAATTAAGAGCCTGACGAATTTTAAGTCTTTGATAAAAAAATGAAACTCTGTGTCCTGCTTTCTTTGAGTTCCTCACATAACATTGAATGAACAGAGAATTACATAATGTCTTAAACTGTAACTGTAATTTCAAAGGTATAGATTACAGTGTTTTTCTTATCATTTGGATACCAGAATTATATTAATATAAATATTTAAAATTTAATAGCTTTTGGACTTCATAAGAAAAGGTTTAATTCAATTACACTGCAATTTTCGTATGAATTAGTTTGCGGTTGATTCGAAAAGCAACTTATATAATCTCTAACATATTTTGTTAGAGATTATAATAATAATTATAATGAAAATATTTAAAATCGAACTTCTTTTATAGGTTTATAAAATTAAAAAAATACATTTATTAAAGAAAGGTAAAGAGTGTGACGAAATTCATAATGCACTACTTAACAAAATATATAATAATTGTTAATCAAACTATACTACTACTACTACGTGCTTATTATTAAACAATGTATCTCTATAATATTTTACAAAACATGGTTCAGGAGTAGTCTAATAAATGTCTTACCAAACAAGTGAAGCAATAAATCTCGATGCAAAGATATAGACCGTTAAGCCACAATAGAAAAATAATCCTGAATAAAAAAAACAATAATTTTCAAATAAATTTTTCAAGGATACCTTTTCTGTTTTCCAATAAAAACGTACTTATTATTTTTTACCGTTTATTTATTAATTTTTCAAAATTATGTGTTTATTGTAGATAATATTATTCTTATATTAATGTCATAAGGAAACCCCATTTGTCGTATCACCGCTCTTCGAGAGCACTCCTCTCAATAAATGTCAAGTATTGGAATATTGAGCCTAGACATTTCAAGCAAGTGTCAGTTTCTTGGCCATCTAGAGAGTATGGCCAAGTTCAATGAAATTGGGAATGATCAATAGACACAGGAAGTTTTTCAAGCCTTGACTAAGCATTACGTAGAGACTTGGTCTCTTTGTGCGTCCTCTTTCTGTATTTACAACAGGGTGTGTTTTGGCTATCTGATCTTATGTCTGTTGTAGAATTTCTTCACGCACAGCACGTCATCATGTGACGATCTTCTACTGTGCGGAGCGATACCACGAAGAACGAGCTTCTTTCTTCAGTATTTCCGCATCAATACGAAATGGGTATACTCTTATTTCCAAAGCCGGCAATGCTCTTGCGATTTTTCAGATGTTGCAAGATTTCGTGGGATAAACTCTCTGACTCACTTACTGACACATCAACTCTTATAACTAGCTCATCAACTCCTTAAGAAAAACTCATTAAGGACATTGGAAAGGTAAAAAACTATTTCAATATTATGAACAAGGTATTGTTTAAGATATTTCTATATATTTTTTTTATCCTCGGTGGGATTAAATTATTCATCAAATTTTATAAAAATAGTTTATCTGTACTATTATCATATTGTAATATTTAAATTTTTATTAATTTCTATAGTAAATTTACAAATACTGCAAAAAATCAAAATTGCAAAAAGAATAACAAATCTACACCAAAATTTTGTTCCAGTTCCAACGATACAATGTATTGTCTGAACGTGTTGTATCACTGTTAATTATCACTAAACGTTGCCAAATTGTTTGTGTGCGACATTATACTAACTCTTAGTTGTTAGCTCTTGACTACGAGTTCAAAATATGGGTGTAATCGCTAATGCCTTATATATATATATATATATTTTAGTAAACTACCAGACAAGATTCCTGTTAATTTAGGATGGCTAACTTATGTTATGTTGGATATCAACTACTTAAGATTACAATTCAGATAAACCAAAGACAAAAGTTTTTGTAATACCTTTTATAAGTATGATATTATTAAAAATAAAATACAAAACATGAATGAAAAAAATTGCTGACTGCTCAAGTCTGCGCTTATTGACTACAATTTAAAGTATTTTATCTTATTTTCACCGTTAATAGAAGAAAATTTAAATAACCTTGCAGTTGTGCATGTCTGTTTATCTATGTGAAAGTCCGTCAACTCTTTCTACTAAGCATTACCTGAATGGCAAACATAATATATGAATCTCTAAATAAACAATTTATAACTTGACAAAAAAATCTAAATTAATGCTATTCCTGTTTTACACGACTTTTTGTTTTACTTTTATCAAAATAATTTCAAGTCTGTTTTATCCATAAATAAAGAGAACAGACAAAAAGTTTTAATCTTCTAAAATGTATTAATCCACTTCTTGTTGAGATTAAAAAAGAAAAAGATTTTTCCTTTTCTATTATTTCTCGACGAGTAGCCGCAACCAACAATTTTTGCTGGTTATATTAAAAAATTGAAACAATTATAAGAAATAAATAGAAAGAAGGCCCTTATGTATTAAGTGATATATATAACATAATCACATAAACCAGGTTAGAAGTAAAATTTGTAATTAGGTCGCTCAGAATTAGACTTGAAATCATCTTGGCGGAGTTTATAATTTAATTGACTTTCCAATTATACCTTGCAATGTTGTTAAATGAATATTCGAATTAAAATTTTTCATCATTGAAGCAAATATCTTAAGCGTTTATATAAATATGATAATTTTTATTTCTTCCTGCGTTTTCTTGAGACGACCATCCATGTATATAAAAATGTAATGACTAAATTTTAACAAATTTTATCTTCAAGGTCTTTTTGAACATTAAAGATTCCATAATTTAATTTAGTATAATTAGATACAACGGTAGAGATAAAAAATCACCTGAATATATAAATTATTTTACACGACACGCTCATCCTTTTTTGGGAAAATCCTTAAACTTGTGTTACTTTACTGCCTTTTTATTATATTATGTATCTTGTGTCTCTCTCTCTTGTCACTCCTACTTGTTCAAGAGCGACTAACTTAGTCCGCTACTATCAATATAAAAGAGTACATTTTATACTATTTGTTAACTGAATATTAATATTTATCTCTTTTATCTCTCAATATCAAAAAGAAAAATGTGTTGTACAATACCATAGAATCTGATCTATTAACGTATATTTAATATTATTAATTTTCTCAATCTTACTTTGCTGTACTTAGGTACGCTACATCCGCCTGTCCTAGTTTGTAGAAAGAACTCAACATTAAGGTTTCAAACTATGTATACCATCGTATCCGGCTTATATATTAAATTTGGAAGGTTGTATTTTATAACTAAGACTGAGTGATATAATAGATAAATTATTTAATTTTTAGATCTGTTGAGGTAAAATTAAATGTTTTCACAAGGAATTTTTCATAATTAAGATGATGAAATTGACTAGAACTAGAAATGGCTTAATTATTGTATGAAGATCCTTAATTTTAGAGGATATGGCCTTGGTATTTTCCATTGCTATGAGTAATTAGGTATGATATATTTTAGGTCCCTGAAGAGTTGTAATTAAGGATAAAACTTAATATATAAATCAATCATTCCTGAAAATAATAACTCAATATTCCATTTTTTAACTAAGTAAGTACTTAAGAACGTTTGTTTGTAAAACAAGAAAAACATTATTTTAACAAAAACATTACAGTTATAGGGCGATGTACTTTAGGATCATTGGCGAGAAAATATTCACGAAAAGATTGATTGTAAGTTATGATACATTAAGAAAAATAAGAAACACGATCCATTTATTTGAATGAAATACAACTCTAACTTTTTAACAATCCTATAAATTTGTCTATAGTTATAGCGTCGAAGTTTCGACCATGAAAATACAGTAATTTATTATAAAGAGGTAAATGCAGTTTTGATGATTTTTGTACTACCAATTATTATTATGTTACAGCTTTTCAGGCTATATTTAAAATTCTGTGTATGAAGCGTTTAAACAGTGAGCAAGGCTACTTACTAAGTGTAAAATTGTTTTTATTTTTTTGCGCGTGTTTTTAAAACTCCGTCGCGCCCGTTCTCTTGCTCTTTGATGTAAATTTCACTCCACACTGTACTGCGCTATGATGTACAAACAGACTACAAAATATTAACTACAACATTTTTGAGGTGTTGTTTACATTCTTTTTTTACTCTATTATTTGAATAGTTATATAAAAATTATAATTTAAAGAGAATATTGTTATCTTAGAAACATTTAATTGTAGAATTGTAATTTATTAAAAGACTTGGTTTTTGTTGTTATATTCCTCAATGATGGGATAGTTATACACAATTTAAAATGTCACTCAGTAAAAAGTCACAAAATTAATATAAAAAATACATAGTTAACGTTTTTAACAGAGTGAGGTGGGCATGTTAAAGATCTTAAATAATTAAATAATAATAATTCTGTTAAATTATTTCCAATACTTAAACATATCTATTTTTAAAAAGGTAATAACCTATAGGATGTTGAGGTTTTATTAAAACTCTCTACTTCGTCAGGTTATAAATATTAACAATAAATAGTATTAAAAACGAAGCAGAGCCTTAATTGTCTGAGAGTGTAACAAAGACTAACCAGTCTTTGATTTTTAAAATAACCTTACTGTCTCCTTAATGTAAAATGATAGTTTTATTTAATGTATGAAAAGTTAAAGGCTAGATAAAAAAAATATTTTTTTATTACAAGCCACAATGTATATACACCTTTGCGTAAATTATTATTCTTAAATAATACTTTTTGATTAGTTTGTCTTCTTATCATCACATTGATTTTGTATTAACAACGTTACAAAATTCAGACACTGAGAAGTTTCTTTAAAGATTTATTAGGTATGAAGACCTTTGTGAAAATAACTCAAGCTTGCCTCGAGATAACGAGCAACTTACAGATCCTATATTTACCCTCAAAGTAGTTTAAACTTTACAATTAATTACATAATATCGTGTAATTTCGGTAATGGATATTCACTTTACAAATTTTAATATATCTTGAACCTTAGAAAGGTTCGTTGAAAATAGATTATAAATTATCTTATTTATTTATATTCAAATTCAGTATCATATATATTATGTCTAAGAGTCGCTTTGCCCAATAAATATGAAACTTCAATGCTAAATATGAATTTTGAATTGTATTCAAATTCTTTGAGTGAAGTTTTTAGGAAATTTAAAATAAAAATTACTACCCATATGATATGGTATTATTAACAAATGTAATATAAGTACAGTTTCTAAACAAAATATAATATAGAAATACGAAATACAATAGATTCCATATCTCAAAACAATGCACACAAATAATATAAGAAATAATCAGACAGGTCTGAAGGTAATTAGTATATACTACTTATATCACAGTGTAGTGTGTAGCCTTATCTCCACTCATAACATCGTATTTTTAATTTCTGTAACTGTAACCATAAAATAATAGAGCACATTTCTGATCGTGATTGTACATTTAATTTATGGGAGGAGCTTAATTTGTTCTCTTATCATGTTAAGGTTAATAAAAAGAAAATTAAACAATTGATAGTATATTCCTGAAGTTTCTTGAGAGTTCTTCACAAATTTCTCCTGCTACAGTAGATGTTATTATCGAGAACGATTTTTTCTATTTACAGATACAGACGAAAAGACGATTACCTTTGTGGTAAATATCAGTTAACAGTAGGACATGCAAATACAGGAATTTCGGTTTAGTTTTATACAAAATATCGAAAGAAGCAAAAACGGAAAGTAATATTTTTATTCTTGTCTTTTAATGTATTAATTGGTAAATTAATATATAAAATCTTAAAAGATATAATCCGGATTAAAGGGTGCAGGGTGTAGGGTACTTTTAAATAGAGGTAAATACTTGCGTCGTCACGCTAAAGTATTAGAAATCGTACGAGAAGCGGTTAGTCTTCCTGTAGCAAGAGCGCAGAAGGCTATAACAACCACCAAAATATCAGTAGAGTTCGTAAAGGCAGGTTCGTCCAAAAAATCTAAACTTAAGCTTTATTCCATCTTGAACGCATCTCCTGATTGGACTCTCATGATGGTCACGTATGAAAGGCAATACAAAATCCCCGGGAATGTTTGTATTTCGTCATCTAGGCCGGACTTATTCCTGTACTCAAAACAACTAAGGCACCTTATGCTTGTGGAGCTTACTGTACCCTGGGAAGCAAACATACCCAAAGATCATACATTTAAGCTCAACAAGTATTACTAACTATCTAACGAACTGATCAGGAATAAATTTATAGCTAATTTGTACGCTGTAGAAGTAGGAGCGAGAGGTATAACAGCAAAATCTCTTTACAACTTATTTAAGGATCTCGGCCTTTCTCAAAGGCGGCTTTACTAAATTCTTACGATATTTGGTTAGGTAAGGAGAGCAGCGTGAACAGTGAAGGTGAGCGTGTATGCGCATAGTAAAGGGGCCCCTTAAACCTACACCTGGGTCGCAAGTCCCAGGCTTTCTTTGCACTCCTCTTCTTGCAACGCGATGAGCCCGTCACCTGCACGGTGAATCCATGGAATGCTAAGAAGCTTCGTCTCTCAACTTATATTGTCATTCAATTTATAAATTCTTAAGATAATTTATAAATTGAATATGAATAAACATAATATAGTTATGTTTTTATTAGAATTTATCTTGATTGTATAAAATCAGTTATCAGTCACTAACATTGAAATTATGTAGATGAAATGAAACACTCCTTCATTTCTCTTCCTTTGGTTCTAAACTGTATGATTGATCTCTTCATCGAAAAAGTTAAGTGCTCTTAGTGCAAAGTGAATTGGGCAAAGGGCGATCTTTTACTAAGTCATTTTAAACTGACTCGAGCGTTTTTAAACCAGTTAGAAGGACATAAAATTGGGTCAGCTTAGCTAATTTTAAACTTTCTTATATATATAAAGTATAAAAAAACTTTAAATTTATTAAAACAACTGCTTTTATACAACAAATTTAAATTTACAATAAAATTTACATTTTCTATCAAACCCAGTTGGATGACATAAAAATAAAATATAATAAATATAGATTACTTTCTAAATTTCTATGTAATTTAGTTTTCTACAGATTTTAAACAAGCTAACATTTTTTCTATGTTTTAAATTTAAATAATCTAAGAAAAGTCTTTGTCTTAACACAGTCCCAATTTGAGGGTAAATTGAAAACTTTTTACTTACAGAAACGCTAATAAAAGTAATGTTAGTAGATGCTATTATAAAAGCTTTTTAGATCCTCTTAGTATTTATCCGTCAGATATCCTGTTAACCTTTTAATGAACTTTGCTTTATCTTAAATTATTCAAGAACATTGAAGTTTATTAAACAAAAATGAATTATTTGCCTTTTACATCTAGTAAATTCTAGCTATTTACTGAAAATAATCTGAATATTAAAACATGCACTGCATTAATAGAAAGTTATATAATTATAAACTAATAATTTATCTGCACGGAGATACTTTTGGGCTTTGGGGTATGCTACAATGACAATAAATTTATTTATGTACAGATTTGGTACAAATGTAATATGTACCAAATCTTTGTCGATGTATTGTACAAATGTGTGATTAATGTGGTAAGCTATAGACGAAATATAAATATATATATATAAACATATATATGTATAATACAACATATGTGTGATAATGCAGCTTAATATTAATGGCTTAAAATTTTTGTTTCAAATAATGGTATTGATTTTTAATAAACTCAATAAAAACAAATTCGCTTTCTATCGAACTTTAATTATTTCTACTCGGAATTTCTCGTTTTGTTATTATGCTATTATATAAAACTGCTCTTCTGTTTAACTATCCTCTCCTTTAACTAGTTCCAAACTGATCAAAACATAATTAAAAAACGACAAAGCATGTAATTTTGCCGTGCACAGTTAATGGTGGATTGTTTAAATTTAATGTTTAAGTTTTAATCGTTGTTCAAGCGACTTAACGTTAGTTAATTAGGTTATCCATATGTAATTTTAATATAATTAACTAATGCACCAAACTAATAAAAAAAAGTATAAGAAATAAAACCCCTTTTTTAAAAATAACTGGTCAGGTCTTCAATAAGTGTTAAATCAGTTGTATCCTAAATTACCCTAAATAAAAAGCGAGGTTGTTGTTTAGAACTTATAACTCCAAAGCTCAATAGCAGGTTATATATATTCAATACATGGATATGATTCCGCTTTGTATTTTTGTATTTTATATTAATATATATGATACAATAGGTTATGTGTTTTTAAGGTTATTGAGCTGAGCGTAAGCGAAGCTCTTAACCGTTTGGGAGACCTTTTTTTGTGTTTATTTGCCTCCAGAATGCGACTAGACAATTAGCTAAAAATTTTCTCATGTATGTTTGAGCCGAATGCTAATGTTATAGCGAAAACAGATTGAAAAAATGTTTAGTCATTCAAAAGTTATCAAGAAAAGAAGAAAGGAGAGCGGCTCAGCTTCACACCCGCACGGTAGTCGGATCCTAGTTAGAATTGAAATCTGTTGAGGGCATCAATGAGCGATGAATTGATGATACGACTTGAATTGTCTTCAGCGGGTACAACTCTCATGAACTGAAAAGAAAATTTAGTAATTAGAATTAATTAATTAACATCCGATTTATTGTCTTAAAAATGATCGAAATGAATCAGTTTAGGTAAAATCTTTGTATTTGTATGATAGTATAGAATCACTTTTTTAATAAAAAAAATCCTGCACTAGAGATTTTTCAGTGAATTTCAATTATATAAATTATGTACTCATAATAACTTTTTGAAATGGAAATCACAAGCCTGAGAGACGTGGTGATGGTGATATTGTTTCTACGGATGTTGAAGGCGTAGTACGTAGCAATAGAATAACCTTCATTGTAAAGTCTAGGTAGTAATAAAATTAAAGGATTAAATTCTCCCTTAAAGTTTGTTATTAATAATATGGAATATTGTAATATTGTTGAAAGGTTTGTTTATCTAGGAAAATTATATAACTAAATGTAAGTAAAACAATGTAATGAAAAAAATACAATATCAATAATCAAGTTTAATTTCTAATCAAGAGGTTAACTTGTTCAATCCACGTTTAATATATTATATTATATAATATGGTATATGTTATATTAATAACCGTTCTCACCTTTCACCCGCCCGCGATATTATTAATTCGTTAAGTTTTAATGACTAACTTCGTTAATGAGCTCGTTAAACTTTAGTACTTTAAAACTAACCCTGTAAATGTAATAAATAACATATCACGATAATTTAGATCCAAAACATTTTTATCTGTTATTAGTAAATCATTTATGTATATAATATATTATTGTGTCAGTAAAGTATAAAACTAATATATTAAAACTCATCTCTTACATAATATCCTGTTAAACTTTATATGTGGATGTGTGCGTGTGTGTGTATTTTAAATACGTAAAAAAATGTTTACTCACGTGTACGTATTTTTAAATTCTTTAATATATATTGATAACATATCAATCATATTCCATTGATTTGTTACGATCGTTTAATAGTAGAGAGTTTAAGGTTTCACTCACCTAATAGAAAAACCTTCGTATTTTATAAAGAAGTAGAAAAATGCTTTTTTTATCAATATAATATTAACTAATTAACATTTCAAATTGTTTCCTAACTCACATTTAATATAAAAAATAAATTAGAGATTTCTTTAACAATAGGTAAACTTTATTACACACTTAGACTTAGAGTAACTTAGTGTCGATATAAGGGAAATATACAAACTATTTGTATTTAATTTTACAGTGAGCTCTTAAATTTATAAAGATAAAAATTTCATAAATACCTTAATTGCTTTTAACAATAAACTATGTAAAAATGTAAATGTTACAGTCCTTTAGCAATTTTTAATATAAAAGTACTTGATTCTTATAAAAATGTAATTAAAATAAATAAAAATAAAATGTTATGTTAAATCATTAGTTCATTTCATAATTGTACAGAATTATGCAAATAGTCTTGGGAAGAGAGATTTACAATTTTCATTTCCTCAAAACTCCTCAATCGTTCCTAGTAAGATAAGTCAGACTAAGTACTAAGACTTGACTGAAGCGGGACCTCAAGTTTGCAACTTATTATTCATACTGAATATTCATACTTATTAATGAAAGCAGTCCATTTTAATAAAGTTTCAATGAATTTATTTGTTACACTGTCTATTTAAAACGTTGTTTTGTCACATAAAATATTTCTCATGTTTAAGATGAAAAAAGAAAACGATAGAGAAATTTTTGAATAATTTTATTCGTTTTTAAGAAATAGTACAATTTTTTTTTTAATGGAACATTACAAAAATTATAAAACTGTATTGCTATTCAACTTGCTTTAAAATGTTTCCTATGACTCAAGGCAAAAGTTATTCAACCGAATTTTGTTGGAAAACTACTATTATATTTTTTCTAACCACTAATGTTTAACTGTCTGCATATTTTTAACTCGTGTACTAGAAATAAAAAACAGAAAATGTGTGTAATGTCGCATTGCGTTCAGAATTCAGTTTGGAAGCGTTTAGTGATGCTGAATACTACACGCTTAGACTGTTTGTTAGTGTAGGTACATTCTAATGTCAAACCTTGCCAAATATGCAGCTAATTATTTAACTATGTTTGTTATCATTGTACAAAACGAGAAAATTAATTTCTATAATAATATAATATTAAATTATACGGTAAAGTAAGCATTATTACTAATATTATATTTGTTACTGCAATAATCTAATATAAATATATATATATGTATATATATATATATATATATATATATATATATATATATATATTTCAATTATTCATTCTTGTTTATTTTTAATGTTAAATATTTTACAGTGCTTTGTTATGACATATTTGTTATTCTCAGAGCGCTAATATTGCTTACTTAGTCAACTCATTTCTAATCACGTAATATTGTCGTAATAACTAATGATTGTTTACTTAACGAGCTGTTTTGAACTTTATTCGTGTTAACATTAGAATATTATCTCTTTTGGAATAGATACATAAGCTCTCCTCTGAACCGCGATAGTCAGTCCTCATTGAGTCCCGTCATGAGATTTGTCACTCTGACATAGTCTACATGTGAATAGTGTATATATGAATAATGTTACTTCAATATATTTCAATAAGAAACAAAAAAGAACTGTCTCTTTATTGAAGACTCCTTCATCGACGCGACAAACACCAAACATTACATATTTATATATATTTCTTTCTTTCTTCTCTCATATATTTATTTTGGGTCCAATTGTACTCCATTCAAACTGAACAACAGATTCGCGATCAATAAAATTGTTTTTAAGTAATTGAATAACAATTTCTGTTACATTTTATATACATATATTCTTTTAACAACTTTATACTATATATTTATTAAAAAAAAGAATTTACACACTATAACAATCAAATAAATAACAAATACGTGTTAAAATAAACAAAAATTCAGATATACTCTTAGAATTCATTTAAATATTTATTGTTTTAGGATCTTTCCGCTTGTCGGTTAATGTTTTTGTTCTCTTATTCTCTTATTCTCATTTATGTTGACAAATTTCCTATAATGAAAACAATAAATTCAAAAATAATACATAATTTTTATATTATATTTAAATGAAGGTTTAATTTATTTAATTTATTATATTCTATTTACTTAAGACTAGTACAGAAGCTCTTGCGACTTTGGGTATATTTTGTATTATTAATAATATTTGTGGAACCTCCAGCGATATAGATTATTGTACAAGAGTTGTTATTGAAATCAAACAAACATAAAATTAACTCAAGTCGGTATAATCAAAACTAATTATTTTAGCAGGTATTTTTTATTCATCATTTGTTATTAAATAATTTGAAATAAGCAGCCCTGAAATTATAACTCATTAACTAAGACGCATTACTTAAATGAACAGAATCCTCAAGAAATATTACCGTCTAAAATTTCAAAAGGTTTTGATCTAGCCATAAGTTGCTGACTGTCGCTTTATCCTGAGAGTTTTGAGATGAAGTGTCGCGAGTCTCCAGAGGTGTTATGAAGTGTCCCGTACAGACCTTTAAGCGATGTTTAAAAAAAATATACATCTATTTTATTTTAATACTTTTTGTAAATATGAAAATATTACTGGGTGTAAGTACAACGATCTACAAAATTCATAGTGAAGTTTTTTCCATATCTAAAGACAAAGCACGTAATATAAGAAATAATCAGGTCGGTGTGCAAACAAAACATATATCATAGTGTATAGTCAGCCTCATCTGCAGCTGTTATTCATAACATTGTATTTTACATTTTTGTAAATGAAACGCTATGGAATTGCGTTCGTTATATTTTATTTGGAGTAAAACACCTGTATTTTGTACAATGGGGATTTAAAATCGAGCTAACGTCCGTGACACGCATTGCTTTTTTTTATGATGTATTGACGATTTTTCAGTAATTGAACGTTTAATAAATCTTTTATTTACTATACAATATGATATGATGTGATGCGACACGACGAATGTTTCAAATGTATTAAAATAATCCGTTAATATAAGAAAATAAGCCAAGATTTATAAATTATTGTATACACCAATCTCGTATGTAGCCTAATATTTATACAATCTCATTTGCTTATTACATAGTTTTATCTATATCAGTCAAACGATTATGAGTTATGAAATACACGGACCGATAGACAGATAGAAAAAATAAACAAATTTGGAATTCTAATTGTTTTAACATAAACCTTACAGTTCAAGAGCGACGTCATTTACGAAAATTTGCAAGGTAATATTTATAAAATAATAAAGATGTTTTAAAAATTTTTTTTAGTTGGCTTATAAAAAAATAATGGTATAAAAAATTTTATTTTCAAATATTTTAACATTCCTATAAAATAGGTACCTGCAGTTTTGATGTTTTGTATACTACGAATTATTATTATCAATTGTGACTTCCATTGGATACTTTTACTTGTATTGAAAATACAGAAACACAATTCATGATTATTTTTCTAAATATTTTAAAAATGTTATTAATAATACACCTGACATGCTATGTAATAAGAATCTTACAGAGAATATTGTTTTTCTTTTTGATATTACATAAATGTTAAAAATAATTCTTTGTAGTTTATTTACTTAAGGCCAGTGCAGGTTTCTGTATGAATTTTAGATTCTTGTTACAACTTTGCGTATAGTTTTTGTTCGTTATATATATTAACAAAACCTCCCGCGACAAAGATTGCAACAGAAGAGTGTTTTTTTAACTCAAGCCGTGATACTGAAATTCTAATCATTTCACTAGGCAATTTTTCTTTTACAAATTATTTAATTTATGTAATAATATTTTATTTCATAAACAGTCCTGTAATTATATCTCGCTAACTAAGACGCATTAGTAAAATGAAAAGAATCCTAAAGAAATCTTACCGTTTAACGTTTATAAATGTTTATATCTAGCCATAAGCTGCTGTAGGTCACTTTATGCTGAGAGTGTTGAGATCAAGTGTCGCGAGTGTCGAGTGCTCTTACAAAAGGGTCCGTTGTAGATTGAACAATATTCAAAGTATAATTTAAGTAGGATCTAAGGTGCCTTTAATATTTAATTTTTTAATTAATGATATTGATTATACAGAGCTTATTGTACTCTTCTAACAATTAAAAAACATCAAACTTTGATCACGCGGTACTTTAGTTTGTATGAGGATTGTTTAGAAACTTTTATAGGTTGTTTGATTTTACTTATATTATTTCTTAAAATTATAATGTTATAAATAACCAATATTCTCTTATAAATGTAACTATTGAATTCCAAGTACGTATAAAAAAGATTACCTTTTTATTGAAGCAATTAAAATCGAAAATGAAAACGAATTAATTTATGAAACCGTTACGTATGAAAACGTAAACGTAAACGAATTAATTTTATAACAATGCAGTTACAACAGGAAATGAGTTCATAATACGTACTTATTTAAATTGAAATGCTTTGTAATCTTACAAAAAAAAATAACTTTATGATTTAAAAATGACATTGTGTGCAATATATGTATATATTTTTATATTTCAATCAAAACCAGCGATCACTTGTTGACGTCAAATGGGTACTCCTATTTTACGTAAATAAGAGCAGTTTGTGATATCAAAATATTTTGATGTCATACTTGTCAATACTCTCCCACTAAAAATTAAGGGTGCGAGGGTTTAAACGTGCACTGGTCTGAGAAAAACTGCCAAACAAAGTCAGCCGGGAAATTTTTAATGTAATCACTGTTTCAATTAATGTAAGTTAATGTTATAGAACTTTTTAATATATTGAAAAGTATCGGGCTTTTTAGATAAGTCTCGAGATCCTTTCATCTCCCACGACATGTGATTGAAATTCACATTTTGCTGTAAGCATTATAACTATACGTTGTTATAGCTTCAGTACATCTACTGAGAATAAAGAAAAGATGATACAAATGGTTTTTAAATAATTGTTTAGTTTATAAAAGATCTGTCAATGTACATCTAAAACTCATTTTATTGAACTTGAGAATCGCTTTATTTTTAAGTTATTCTTATAAGTTAGGGCGGGATATATGTAAATTCCGTTCGAAATAGTGTTGAATGTGGAGGTTTGTAGAGAAATCCGTGGTAATATATAGAATATAGAAGGCTTTATATTGTTTTATAAATGTCAACAATTATTACGCATATAATTTGACAATTGGTTGGATTTGCATAATATTTAAAACGGTTTTTTAAAATATTTATTTTGAATTATGTAAATCAATTAACTTTGAGATAACACGGCTGTTTTATATTTAAATATTTACAAAATCTGTGAAAATAAGTAGAGTACTTTATGAATACTTAAATAAATAAAGTCTTAGCTAAGTCTCAGAAAATTATGCAAGTAGGTAAACAAAACTATTAAGTTCATACAGCTAACTATTATTTTCAAAGGTAAGGAAACTTTTATGTGAATTATGTATCAAGGTCAATTTAATTATAAATAATGACCTACTTGTACCCCCGGATAATTTGAAGTACTTTAAGTTAATATAAAACGGATTGCTTCTAGGAAGGAGAGACTAGAGGAGATCCTATAGTAAAACAACAATCTGTTTCTTAATATCTTACCTTAAATAGTTTGTGTAAAAGTCAATGTTAGGATTGCATAACATTATATATATTGATATGTTGGGTTTATTCTATAATTCGATAAGTTAAATAGGTTTTCATATATATTTAAAAGTAACAGTAAGAATGGGGATAAAATTATAACACGAGTATTTGCATGTTCACAAACCTCTAGCAAATTATAGTTACCTAACACTGAATGAAATATAAGGAAATGATTTTTTTTATGTAATTTCTATCGTGTAACTGTTGGCACCCCTAGTTATTTTATATTCTAAGAACTCCATACCTCAAAGTGTCTTTAATGAAAAGATTACTGAGAAGTAATATTTTAATTTGTGGTTATTTTTTTTTTCATATTTTGAGTGCTTTGGTAAATTTCAAACCTAGACTGTTAAATTTATTTTTAAATTTGTATATCATATAACATGAATTTAGAGAGAATTTTATAAATATATTTTAAAATTTAATTTCAAAAGTATAGGTTCTCTGTTTTTCTTAATAATTGGATACCAGAAACCTTTCAATTACACTGTAATTCTTGTAGAAATTAGATTGCGGTTGTTTTAAAAAACTACTTGTTTCGCACCTAATTACTCAATGCTTAAGTTTAATTAATATTAATATATATATATATATATATATATATATATATATATATATATATATATATATATATATATATATATATATATATATATATATATATATATATATACATAATTATCAGAGCCTCGGGCTACTAAAACCCAAGGTTTACCCTTTTCGCCACAGACACCTGTTCACACTCACCGTGACACGGTTCTGAGTGCCTGTTAATTTGATTTGTAATTGATTTCTATCCAGTAAACTTAACTTAAGTAAATAATTATTATTACATCCTTTTCACATTTTCTACTTAATTTATTCCTTAAATCTGTCAGTTCACCTTCTAATAAACTTCATAGAATCAATTTTGCAGAATTATTACTACTTCGACAAAGCGAATAACTGCTACTTAAATAGCTCTGTTTTGTCCAGTTAAATATTTACTAGTAATTGATAAATATATAAGTATTGGTTAAAAAAGGAAATATACATTAATATTCATTTAACAAACTCCCATTTTTATTAAATATCAACTTCTTGATATCCAGACTTTGTTTAAAGAACGGCACTAGTACCAACATAATAAAAATCTAAGAAAAAATGCTGTAGTTTAAATAGAGTTTTATCTCAGGATTCTAAAAAGAGGATATAGTTGGACTTGAATTTATGTACTTACTTTTGGATAACTATGATAAAGAACATATAAGAACACACATAAGAATATATAACCCAGAACAATACACACATAATGAATAAATTCAAACAAAAATAAATTAAATAATACTAAATATGATTAAGTAATATATATATTTATTTGTGATCAAATTATATAAACTTTAAACGATAAATATAATTCAATCGTTAGATGAATAATACAGTAGCAGATGGAAAAATGTAAAAATGATGGAAATAAGAACAGAGAACAAGAGGACTGCAAATGTATGCAAGTAGTTGTTTTAGAATAAGCAACCACACTGTATGTTTGCTAAAAAAATGTTTGCAAATAACGAGTTTAACTTATCTGGTTGGAGTTTAAAAATGTTAAATTTATAAATCAATCAATTCGTTTCAAAGAGTTAAGATTACATATTTTAAAATAATTTAATTTCCAGACAGAAAATAAGAAGTAGCTAACAATCATTAATATGAGGCGCACGTGTCTCTTTGTCTGCTGTATGTCCGTCATAAAAGAAAATGGCGTATTTAACGGCCTTTTTAATAATTTTAAATAATTTGAACGGAAAGAATCCGTTACTTAAAAAAGACACAACGGTTTGATCTTCTAAATTATAATAATCCAGTGTTATCGAAGAAAAAATTAAAAATATTCTTTCTTTTCTATTATTTCTGGAAATTAAACTGTGAAACAAACATTTCTGGCCGGTTTATTGAAATAATAATAATAATAATAGAAAAAAAAAATGGTCTTACATTTAAAATTAATATAGAAGAGGCATATTTTCGTTCTTTACGTAATCACATAAAACCGACTAGAAGTTAAACTAATTATAAGTCGCTCAGAATCGAACTTTAAAAATTTTAACGGGGTTTTTAATCGACTATTCAATTCTAATTATATTATCAAATGAATGTTTATTATAAATAAAGCAAATATCTTAAGCGTTTATATAAATATGAGAAGTATAGAATTTATTTTAATGTAATCTAATTCAACGAGATAAAAATCTCCTGAATATATGAATTACAATTGACGACACCTTTTCAGAACGCTATAGAATTCGTTCTCTATATTTTATTCAGAGTTAAGTAACTGTAATCCGCTCGAGATTTCAGAAAATCCTTCAATTTGGTCGATAATTCTGATGCCATTTTATCTTGGTGTGTTTGTTTAATACTATCCCTCACCTTTCTGTCTTAAATTGCTGTCTCTCCTGCTACTTTAGGTAAATCCGCAATATTTTCTAATTATTGACTGTAAAAATTCACGTAGACAGTCTGCTACTACCATTATATTTATAGTTAACAACCTGTGTACCTCTCTTAATATCTAAAATAATTGTATTTCATTTAGCAAGTGACCTCCTTCCCAAAATAAATTGATACCTCAGACCTACCATACCTAAGTTGTTTATTATAGTTTAGAAGCCAAAATAAGAAATTCCGTTTTCGTTGACGTCGGTTCCTTCGACTCAAAAGGTCGTACTCGTATACAGGTCGTAGGACAGTTTTGAGAATTCTTGTCATAGAATATATTTATTCTGCTTAATAAAGAATGTAAAATACAATTTGTAATCATTACAATATTTCTTATTTAGTACTTCTTTATTGTGTTATCTGATATTTATCGAAAGAATTTATTTAACATAAGAAATTAATAACCAAATGCCTGAGAAGTCTTCATATTATTAATTTTCATAATCTTACTACTTATTCCTAGGATGGAAAAAAATATTAAGTTTTCAGCTATCGCATTATAGCAGCACGCTACTTATGTCATAAATAGGAAAACTTGTATCTATCTTTGTCTGTCTGTCATGAAATAGAAATAAGTCAAAAATTGATGTTATGAGGGTTAAATTTTGTATATGTGATTTTAGAAGATATTACAATAGAAATTGGAGTATTAAATATATAAATAAATCTATTGGAGTATTATCAAAGTATGATATATTTTAAGAAGCGGAGAGATCCCTAAGGGTGTCTAATGATAGGTGAAAGATTTTACTACCATTTCTGAAGTTATGAATCTTGGTTTGTAAATAGTTAATTAAATAAGTAACTAGGAACGTTTATTTGCCTAACAAAAAAACATTGTTTTAACATAAACACTGCGATTATAAGGCCATGTCCTGTACGAAAAATTTACTACAAAAAATATTCAAAAAATGATAAAGATTAGTTGAAAGTAATAATAACATAGATTAATAAATTACACGATCAATTTGTAGGAAATGAAATTTTTTTTAAATACTTATGGAACAAATATATTCTATTTTTTTTAACAAATCCATAAATTTGTCGATAGTTAAAACGCTGACATATATATGTAACTGATGGCAATAGCCAATAAGTTATTATTACTCTACCTCTATAATGAAATTATGATGAATTTAATTCAGCTTACACAGCTTTCTCGGCATATATTTAAAATTCCGTGTATGAAGCGCTCAAACAGCGAACCAGGCTACTAAGTGCAAAATTGTTTCGATTTATTTTACGTATATTTTTAAAACTCCGTCGCGCCTCTTCACTTGCTCTTTGATGTTAATTTCACTCCGCACTATACTACACTGTGATGTACAAACAGACTACAAAATATTCACTACAGCATTTTTACGTGTTCATTAGTAACCTATTCTGTTCTTCAATAATTAATATCAAACATTTCTTCTTTTTTTTATGTAGTAATTATTTTAATACAATTAAAATGACAAACAAATTAATGAACGTTCAAGATTTGTTTATAATTATTTTTTACATTAGTCACTCCACATTTACATTGAATATACATTTATTATAATGGATATTTATAAGACTTTATTTAGCTCGAAAATAATTATAAATTTAAATGCTCTCACGTATTATTTTTCTGGCTACTTGCATTGATCGCTGTTAGCATTATTCGAAGCTTATAATTGAATATATTTTTTCACTATACATCAAATTACTTCAGTAATTGACGGTAAAAATCGGTATTTATTGCCTTTTCCGAAATATATTTGATACAATATTAATGTTCTCATCAAGATTCAATATTGAGATTAGACTATTAATAAATGAAACAATAAATATAATGTTTAATTTATAATAAAACAGACCTATGCTCTTTGTCATACGTCTCTTAAATCCCAGATTGTATAACAGCTTTAAAACAACCTCAGGAAATAAATGGTTTTAAATTCATGGTTCAGGAAAAAATAAAATATGGATTGTAATATGTAAGTGTATTGCACTGCTTTGTCTCGTCATTTACTTTTGACGAGATAAGTCACTGCGACATAACACTAAATATAATACATATGTAGTTTGGGTTTAACAATTGTTTCAGTTCAACTACGTTTCAAAAATACTTGTTCAGTCTATGCAAATCAAATTAATAATTTGGTGGTTTGAACCAATTTTAATTATAAATTTTATCTAATTTTAATTTAATTCCAATTTCAAATATTGTCAATATTCGTCATAGAAACACAAATGTTATTAATATATATATATTTTTTATATCATCTCCTATTTTAGACGTTGTTACAAAAAAATTATAAATATGACACGTAAATTTTTGCCCATTGTAAATACAGTTATACGCAAAATACAATTTCAGTGGCACCAAAAAGAGAAACATATCACAAGACAATGCACAAAAAATCAGAAATAATCAGGTCGGTCTGAAGACAAAACATATCACAATGTAGTGTATAGCCAGCCTCGTCTCCATTTGTACTCGTAACATTTTATTTTACATTTTTGTTACTGAAACAATAAAAATAAACGAGTACACATCTGATCGTGACTGTACATTTGGGTTATGAGTAGAGTCTTACTTGTTCTCATATCATATTAAGATTAAGTATTGAATATAAACCGTTATTATTGCCCTGTTGGTAAGTATCACCCGATAATAGAACATCTGCAAACACAAAGTTTCTATGCGTTTTAACTTTAGGGAAGAAGGAAATATCGATATAATAATCAAGTGAAAATAAAGTATATTTTTGATTTGCTTTTAATATAATAATTACTAACATAATTCAAACATAAAATCCATATCGACTGTTATACATTTCATTAAACCTTTATAATTTTACGTGCATACCCATTTTATTTGAATAAGATACAACACGATACGACACGATACGATACGATACGACACGACACGACACGACACGACACGACACGACACGACACGACACGACACGACACGACACGACACGACACGACACGACACGACACGACACGACACGACACGACACGACACGACACGACACGACACGACACGACACGACACGACACGACACGACACGACACGACACCGTAAAATCTATCATGAAACAATAGATTTATATAGTATAGATAAAACTTTTGGTACAAATATGAAAGATTATTTTTTAATTGAGATAAGGAGAAGTTAAAGTCGTTGCGAATAACTATAAATATCAAACATTGTAGACATTCAGCAGATAAAAATTAATATCCAATAAAACAAAATAAAAATATGAAAGGAGGACTTTACATACACTTTATTTAGAGAAGTCCAATCTTCAGAGCAGATGTTATTATATATAACACAATGTATGTGGGATATTGCTGCTATTAATTATACTTTATAAAATAAAACATTACATTATCACCTTTAAGCGAGTCTGCATTTATTTTGTGTCTCTACGTTTACAAAACATGTAACAAATAATGATAGAATTCTAAATAATATTTCTATTATTACAAAAAATCAAAGGTCGACTAAAATCTTCCATTTATTTATTACTTGTAATAAATGTATTGTAAACAATTTGAAACCGATCAACCCTTTAATCTACTCGAAACTCAATAAAAATAACTTACAAACAATGTTGAGTTTATAAAAGATCGCTTTGTATCTAACTTTAATTATTTCTTCCCGGAATTTCTCGTCTTTTGATGTTGCTGTTTAAAACTGCTCCTCTGTTCCTTTAACTAATTTCCTCAAGTTCGAAACTGACCTTAACAGGATTAAACCTCACGAAGTGTGTAATTTTACCGTGTACAGTTTAAACTTAAAATTTTAATTAAATTTTATTTGTTGGTTACGCGTCTTTGTGATTTCTAATTTTTCATATTTTTATATAAAAATATTTTTAATAACTCTCTTAGCTAAATTCCTCAATACAACATAACCTTTTCATATTTCCAATAATCCCTGGATGATTACATCATTTTGCAATACCGTATTTATGAAAAGGCTACTCGAATAATTTATATTACCATATATACTGAGCATTGCACAGAGTTAGGATGTTGACAAGTCGGACGATGGTTTAGATGATGCGTCGATGAACGCCGAGCAAAGTGCAGTTTTCTAAAGATTTAATGATAATGTATCAAAAGCATATGAACTGTTATATAGGTTAATAAAATTATATGTAATCAAATAAAATAATACTTCTACGTAAACATTTATTTATTTTTATATTATCATTTTTCACCTTATTTTTCTGTCTCCATCTAAGTTTCAGTCATTCTGTTTATTGAAAATAAATAATTATTTATTTTATGTTACTTTTTTGTTTGTCTTATTATATTTATTTAATTTTCCTATCTTCATAGAAAATATTTTTCCGTTTATTTTATGAATTTATGCAGAAAGGCATATGAAAAATGTTTCTACAAATTAAAAAAAAATTAAGAACAAGACTATAAAATAAAATGAATTAATGAATGAAACATAGATTTAGAGAAACTGAATATTTATTAATGATATTTATTTCTTATGAAACACTGGTTAAAGAATTCATGCTAAAAACAGTTTGCTTTGAATTGGTCATAAAACAGTAAAAAAATATTATCTTAACAGAGTTAAACCAGACACACATTATGACAATGATGATCCAGAACTTATAATTCGGGAATAGTGCTCTTTGTTAAAGTATTCTGGTGCTGTATTTTTTTTAACAATTAAAATTGTTCACACCTCGGTCACGGTCACAGGTAGTTCAGTGTTGTTGCATATTTATCTGCATTTATAGGTTGTTCATCAAACAGCTGAGGACGAGAATTTAAACAAGAATAAGGGTCAGGATTAAGTTTATAGCAGTGCATTAAAACAATCATTGAATTATTGTTATATACTTCTTTGTAATCTCTGATATATGTGAAAGCAATATACAAAAAATACTAATATAAATTAACTATTCAGAAACGACACTGTGATAAGCAACTAGTCGTTATTGTATTAGATATTTTTTTAATTATATAATAATTTAAATGTAGGGTCGAAGTAATTCCTTCTTAGATGCAATTTTTTGATGTTTTGGGTAATTCTTATTCTTAGTAATTCAAAGACGTTAAAATCACTTGAAAATCAAGAAGTTACACGATACCTTTTCACAACATGTTTTTTTTTTCATTTAGATATTAAGTAAGTTTTATAAAATAATTCAAGCAACGCTTCAATTGTAGGTCATAGAATTAAAAAAATAGAGATTATAGTATGTAGAGATCACCACTAGTTTAATGTTAATAATAGTTGAGACTGTTATACATTTACAAGTCTCGAGATTTTCATGTCTCAAAACATGTAATTGTATTGATTATTAGCACATGATGTAATAGATTTCAGTATATCTACTGGGAATTTTAAAAAGATAATACAAATGATTGTTTAATAATAGTTTATTTTATAACATTCGTCAACGCACTTCTGAAACTGTTATAATAGAAATTGATAAACTGCTTTATCTCTAAGTTGTTTTTATTATTTGGGACAGAAATTAATGTAAATTCCATCCCAAATAGTTTTAAGTAGGAGATCGATGTTGTGGAGAGATCCTTGTTTTTTAATAGAAAAATATGAATCCTTTTTATTGTTTTATGTTGTTAGATCTGCATAATTTTAAATCAAATTATATTTTTAATGGAGTCCGTTTTTAGAATTATGTAAATCATTTAACTTACACAGACGGTACGACTGTTTTATATTCTTAATTATACTGTTTTATATTCTTGTTATATATAATAAATCTGACTAAATATGTTAAGTACTTTATAAATACTTAAAAGAATAAAGTCTCAACTAAAAGCCTAGGAAAATTATGCTTGGAAATAAACAACAATATATATTTTTTATACAGATAACCCAGTGTACTGTAAACGTTATTTTTTTAATGAAATTTATGTACCAAGGTCAACTTAATTATAAATTCTGCCCCTACCTCTGCTCGATTTGAGGTAATTTAAGTTAATTTAAAACGGATAGTTTGAAGGATAGACTGGAGTCTACTCCAGTAGTATCTATCCTATGACAAAAAATCTGTTTGTAATATATTTCTTTCTGAAATAATTTTGTTTCAAACTCATTGTCTTAATACAATTTATTTTGTGTATTTTACAATTATATTTACAAAACAGTGTAGGAATAAGGATGTAATTATAATCCGACTATTTACATGTTCACAAACTTGACGCAAATTACAGTAACTCTGAATAAAATATAAATAAAGGAATTATGGACTGTATTTTAATATGGAGGAGATTTTTATTTTCTTCGCTCTAAGTTACTCACATTAAATATCATTCTAAGATGTTTGACGTTCAAAGCATCTTTAATGATGAGATTATTTAGAAGTATTTTAATTTATGATTAATTTTATTTATACTGATTGAGAGTTAAGGCATTAACCTTTTAAGGTATTTAATTTCTAAATTACGTTTTTTAATTAAATACATTCTTATTGAGCTCTGGTTCTATAAAAAGAAATGAAATAAATTGCAGAAAACAGAGAATGTGGTTCAATATTTGATCCAATAAAATATCACATTATTTTCTCTCGCGCAAAAATTATTGCTCAAATGAAGTGTCGATTCACACTCGATTTGAGTCATTTCTATTTTACAATATTGTTAATATAAAATTATTATATGTAATTGTTAGTAAGTAGTAAGTAGTTCCTTATTTATATGGTTATGTATAACAAGTCTAAGATTCGTTAAGAGTAAATGGTAAACTCTGATCGCGTGGCACAGTACAACGAGCCACATGCGATACTCGATCTCAAAGCTCTTAGGGAGAAATGTATGCTTGTACATAATATTATATATTAGCTGACACTAGCGTTCTTAATGTTTACCAACACTTAAAATTAATACTAATCCAGACATTTTTGGGTAATAATATCCCAAATATTTTTGTATTTACTGGAAACCATATTGAAAAAATAATTAAAAACAATATAGCTGAAGATGTAAAAAAAATAGTGTGATGATATTATAGAAGAAGAAAATTAAATTGTATTTGCAAAACTATTGTTTTGACATCTATGCGTTCAACATAGCAAACATATTTATAAATTTTTAATAATATTAAACATACTTATATACATTACATATTATTACATTAAATATATTATACAGATTCTTAATTTTTTATATTTTATCAAATATATCGATTTGCCTGTTTATATGACAATTTATAATATTATTGTATTTTATAATTATAAAGATAAAATAAAATTGTCTACCTCTTCAATGTAAGTCCACATATAAATTAGTTTCAAATCACCGAATAAAATACAACGATCAAAACACCTTCTTACAAGATGTCTTACAATTTGTCCCTCGTCATGGCTGGTTTATTTTCTTAGAAATTTAACTAAATATGAAAAATATTTTTAACATTCAGGGCTCTTATATACAGGATTAACAACTTTGTAAAGAAATTGTATATTAATGCATAACTAAGCAAAGCATGTCATTCAAAATAATTCTGAATAAATAGAACAGAAAAAAATATATATCAATATAAAAAAGTCTTCTAAACTTAATTTAAGTTATTTTTTTCACATTGTTTTCTATCTTGTTTGAAGGCTTTATGCAGCGTTTTAGACTTATGATATATCTCGTTAGAAATATTTTAAACAAAGGACAGGACATCAACTGCTTAGGAGGTTTGTAAAGAGTCTTTATAATGGCTTCTGTAAACATGAGCTTCAGTATTTTAATGTAGGAGTAAAGTTACCATGAAGTTGCACATAGTTGTTTTAGTAATATACACGTATACATAAATATATGTAACAATTAGTCAAGTATACTGCATAAATAAACGATACCTAAAGGAGATTACAATGGATCAAATGATAAGGCTTTCTTAAATACTTTGGATTAGTGGACACTGTAATGGTAAAAGTGTTTGACTACTATAAGTAATTCGAAAAATCTGTTAACATATAATTGGTGTTGTGTTTAAAGTGCCGGATTGAATTCACTAGTTAAGCCGGTCGACGCAAGTTCGATCCCCAACGAGTCTCCGTATTATTATCTTTTTAATTTAATTTTAAGTTTATTTAAAAATAGTTAGCAAGTAGTATTATATTGTTATATTAAGTTATTAGAATAATTTTAAGAGTAATTTCAATGTGAGTGGTCGTGTACCAGTAACGAGTTGAAAATATCAATTTACCGACATTTAGATAATTATAATATTCCGCTATTGTACATGGCTTTGAGATATTGTTAATGCGATTGAGACGTGTATTATAATCGTACTTTTGTGTTAGTTTATTGTTTAGTCCAGGGGTGAGTTTTTGCACAACATTAATTAGTAGATTAAGTAAGTAATATAGTTAAGTTTAGTGTTAAATTTGTTTTTATTTTGTTTATATAGCCTATCGAAACGCCTTTTCTTGAAGAGGTCTTGAGGCAACCCATGAGATATCTAAGTTCGAATCAATGAACCGATGACTAGCTATTCTGGATGTGGAAGGGCATCAGCCACCTTATACCTTGTGCACAACCCTCCTGGCGCTCAATTGTACAGATAATAGATTTAAGTATCTCATAAGTATTATGGATTAAATTATGTGTCCTGTAATCTTAGTGTGACTTTGATTTCTTAATACTTATTCAAAGTGTATATAAGCACATAACATGGCGCCCAACGGAAAATAAATAATTGTTCTTTGGTGGTGACTTGAGTGACTTAACAAAGAAACGCAGTTTTATATGTAACTGATTACGCTTAGTTAGTATGCATCGCGACTTACACTTACCTGTCAGAGAAATAATTTTAGATTTTAAATACTGTTACCGTTACTGGTTTTGATTCTTGTTTTTACTAAGTTTTATTTTGATATAAATATTGTTCTGTATATTGATTATGTAGTTATTGTTTTTAAAGTCTTTATAAGGGTTTAAAAGATAAAAATGTACTTTTACACATAAAATAAGGGATATACTAGAATATTTATAGAATTTTGTTTGAATGTCATTCGATAGGTGTATGATTGAGTGTAATAAGTATTAATTTTCTGTATTATTATTATATTCTTACTACTTGGCATAATGGATGTAAATTTCTTGCTTAAAGATGAGTTGGAATTCGAACTTGCTTGTCGTGGGGTATACATTAAAAGTTTTGTACCAGTCATGAAAAAATTATTAAAAGAATTAATGGCGTCCGAGCAAGCTGGGGAATGTTCGTACCAATTAAAAGCACCAAAGGACACTTCGGAAAATTTTAGAAATGAACTACAACTTTGTTCTTCGAAAATTAATATATTAGCCAATTATATTTCGGAAATTGAAGGTAAACCAGATAAAACTTTATTTCGGCGTTTAGTATCACGGTTGTATCACGTAAGGGGTAGATTGAATTTTATCATTCCAACCGAAGAACAAGATATTAACTCTTGTAATAATTTAAAGAAGATAGTTGAGGAGTTATTATTAAAGCTGGAAAAAGAAGAGGATAAAACGCTTGATGAACAAAATCTAACTGCTAGCGACAAACGGATATTACAAAAAAGTTTAGGGATTCTAGGGGAACAAATTTTAAAGAAACTAGAGGACGATGACCAAGTAGCACAGCACACCCAGGAGACAATACATAACAGGGTGGATCTGAATAATGATCTGGAAGAGTTTAAAGTAAATGAGAAATGTAAATTATTACCATTAATGCGTACCTCAACAATCAATGAAGATATTTCTAGAAGAAAGCTTGTACCAATAAGTCAGTGGGGATTAAAGTTTTCTGGAAATAGTAGTATAAGTATCAACGCTTTTATCGAAAGGATTAATGAACTCAAAGATGCAAGAAATGCTACTGATAGAGATCTGTGGCGATATGCAATCGATTTTTTTGAGGGAGACGCGCTAATTTGGTATAGAGCCAATAGAGAATATGTTTCCAGTTGGAAGGAACTAGAATTTTTACTTAAAAGAACGTTTCAACCGCATGGTTACCAGGAGAAACTTTTAGAGGAGATAATGGCTAGAACACAGGGTAAAAATGAATCTGTTATAATTTATTTATCTGTTATGCAGAATATGTTTAATAGATTGCCAGAAAGGCTTCCGGAAGAAAGAAAAATAAGGATTATTTTAAGAAATCTGCAACCTTACTTTCAAAGAGCAGTATGTCGGGATGAATTTTTGTCGATTACGGATTTAGTAAATGTGTTACGCGTAATTGAAAGAACTAAAAACAACTGCGATAACTTTCAGGAACCAAAATTTTATGGAAACAAATTAGAACCTGATCTAGCCTATAAAATTAATGAAGTCTCTAAAACAGTTAACGAAATTGGCGAAATTAAAAAGGATATAGAGTTAAATAAAAGGCGCTGCTGGAATTGTCGGGAAACGGGGCATTTATTTAGATCATGCCGTTTACCGAGACAGCGTTTGTTGTGTTATAGATGTGGTAGATTTGGACTCACATCCAAAGATTGTTCTTGTAAGGGAAACGAAATAGGGGAAAGCAACAACCCTGCCAAGTAGGCTTTCCCCTAAAAAGAAACAGTAAGGAATGGCAGTCGTGGTTACAGACAATTGAAAGTTTTTTTTGTTCACATGAACTTAATCCGATCATTATAAATAAAATAGATGATAATAGATCTTACGTACTAGTAGATATACTAGGTTATAAAACTGGTGGATTATTAGATTCTGGTGCAAATCGTACGGTAATCAATAGAGATTTAGCAAGGGTTATTAGACATTTAGGGTTAAAATCGTATTCCAGTAATATACCAGGAGTATCCACGGCTGATGGTACGAGTCATACGATCAAGGAGGTATTTGATGTTCCACTGTCATTTGATGGTCAATGTCATGTTATTTCAGTATTGGTCATGCCAGACCTGGTACAACGATTAGTATTGGGGAAGGACTTCTTTGATCAATATGGGATAACTTTTCAGTTTAAGGGAGAGATTACACTCAATGAACTGGATACAAATACAGCAAATAATCAATTGTTATTTTCGAGAAATGATTTGAGCGAGACTCAACAGAGTGAACTACTTAACGTTATGGATGAAATGTCAAATACTATCGGCTTTGGTTTAGGTAGAACCAGTATTCTTAGTCATGAGATTAATACTGCAGAAAACAAGCCAATTTATCAAAAACCGTATAATTTTTCTCCAATTATTAAAAAAGAAATTGAAAAGGAACTAGATGACATGCTAGATAAAGGTGTGGTTGAAACGTCATACAGTTCCTGGTGTTCGCCGGTAGTAATAGTGAAGAAAGCTAATGGAACCAATAGACTTTGTTTAGACAGTAGACAACTAAATAAAATTACAAAAAGAGACACTTACCCTCTACCCAGAGTTTCTGCTATATTAGACAATTTACGTAATGCCAGGTATCTAAGTACAATCGATTTAAAATCAGCTTTTTGGCAAGTACCCTTGGGAGAATCCAGTAAAGAAAAAACTGCTTTCGCGGTTCCGGGAAGAGGATTATTTCAATTTAAAACGATGCCTTTTGGTTTGGTAAATGCTTCTCAAACATTGCAGAGATTAATGGATATGTTATTTCATTCAGAAGAGGAGAAAGTGTGGGCTTACTTGGACGATATCGTGGTATGTTCATCCAGCTGGGAAGAGCATATACAGTTGCTAAAGTGGGTTACATCAGTGCTTAAAAAAGCGAACTTGACTATCAACTTGGACAAATGCCAATTTGCGAGAGCATCGTTGCGATATTTGGGATATATTATTGATAAGAATGGTTTGCGTACCGATCCGGATAAGGTATCTGCTATACTTAACTATTCAAAACCTAAAACCCTAAGAGAACTTCAGAGATTTATTGGTCTGGCAAGTTGGTACCGTAGATTTATTAAAAACTTTTCTGAGGTTGCTGGTCCATTACATGATTTAACAAAAAAAAAAGGGGTAAGAGTAATTTTGAATGGACAGACGCAGCAGATAAATCGTTCTTGAAATTGAAATCTTTATTAACATCAACACCTGTGATGTCATGTCCGGATTATAATAAGCCATTTTATATACAATGTGATGCTTCAAAAAATGGCATCGGAGCAGTTCTTGCTCAGAAATCAAACAATTCTGATCAAGCAGTGGCTTTTTTAAGTCGCAAATTAAATGATCGCGAAAGAAATTACTCTACATCAGAACGTGAATTGTTAAGTGTTGTCTATGCAATTGAAAAGTTTAGACCTTATATCGATGGAGTTAAGTTTACAGTTATTACAGATCATAGTGCGTTGCAATGGCTACATAAAATGAAGGATCCTCATGGTAGACTAGCACGTTGGGCAATGAAACTACAACAGTTTAATTTTGATATAGTTCACCGTCCGGGGTCTGGTAACATTGTTCCAGATTCATTATCCCGTTCGGTAGAAGTAGAAGCTATAACTATCTTAGAAAAACATAAAAATTCTTGGTACAAGAATAAGATAAAAAATTTAGAGTCCGGTTATTGTAAAGATCCAAGTTGGGCAGTTTCTAAAGGTTTGTTATTAAAACGGGTACAATTGAAACAGTTTCCTAATTATAATAAATGGAAATTATTTGTTCCTGAATCGTTAAGGGCAAAAGTATTGGAAGACTGCCACAAAGAGGCTATCTCAGGACATTTTGGCATTCGTAAGACTTTGTACAGAATAAAGCAAAATTATTATTGGCCTAATATATTGGAAGATGTGAAACAATATGTTAATAAGTGTGAAACATGTGGTCAGACAAAAGTTTCTCAAAAATTAAAATGTGGTAAAATGGGACAGCACAGGGACGTCACAGGTCCATGGCAAATAATATCGCTGGACTTAATGGGTCCGTTTCCTAAGAGTAAAAGATGTAACACTATGTTACTCGTTATTAGCTGCTGGTTTAGTAAATTCACTTTGTTGTTTCCATTACGCACCGGAAAAGCAGATAAAATATGCGAAATAGTGGAAAATCAACTGCTGATTTATGGTTCGCCCAAAGCGATCATATGTGATAATGGTAGACAATTTGTTTCACAACAATTTAAGGATATGGCTCTAAAGTTTAATACGAAACTGTGGTATACTCCTAATTATCATCCTCAGAGCAACCCAACAGAACGTGTGAATAGAGTTGTGGGTACGATGATTTCGTCATACATTAAACCTGGAAAACACAACGAGTGGGATTTGAATTTAAATCAAATAAGGCATGCTATTAGAACAGCAGTACATGAGAGTACAGGTTTTACGCCATCATATTTATTTTTCGGAAGAGAAACGAACACGCGACCTATAAACAATGTCGAGAATTCATTGACCACCTTAAACAGAGTTAAGCAGGTATATATTGATCAATTGAAAGATCGTGATCTGGTACATCAGGAGGTAAAGGTGAGATTAAGAAAATCGCACAGTTGTAGTAAAAGGCGGTATGATTCGAGTCGAAGAATTGCTATCTTTAATGAAGGTGACTTAGTCTGGAAGAAGACTAAATATTTATCTAAGGCTACACACAAATTTATGTCTAAGCTAGCTCCTAAATTTGAAAAAGCTATTGTAATTGAAAAAATATCAGACAGTGTTTATAGATTAAACAACCTTTTTGGAAAAGACTTAGGAATATGGCATGTATCATTCTTAAAACCAAGTAAATAAAAAAAAAAAATAATAATAATAACAGTAATAAAAAAAAAAAAAAATTAAAAAAAAAATTAAAAAAAAAAAAAAACATGCTGTTTTTTTTGTGTTGTATAGGGGACTGTGTAATGGTAAAAGTGTTTGACTACTATAAGCAATTCGAAAAATCTGTTAACATATAATTGGTGTTGTGTTTAAAGTGCCGGATTGAATTCACTAGTTAAGCCGGTCGACGCAAGTTCGATCCCCAACGAGTCTCCGTATTATTATCTTTTTAATTTAATTTTAAGTTTATTTAAAAATAGTTAGCAAGTAGTATTATATTGTTATATTAAGTTATTAGAATAATTTTAAGAGTAATTTCAATGTGAGTGGTCGTGTACCAGTAACGAGTTGAAAATATCAATTTACCGACATTTAGATAATTATAATATTCCGCTATTGTACATGGCTTTGAGATATTGTTAATGCGATTGAGACGTGTATTATAATCGTACTTTTGTGTTAGTTTATTGTTTAGTCCAGGGGTGAGTTTTTGCACAACATTAATTAGTAGATTAAGTAAGTAATATAGTTAAGTTTAGTGTTAAATTTGTTTTTATTTTGTTTATATAGCCTATCGAAACGCCTTTTCTTGAAGAGGTCTTGAGGCAACCCATGAGATATCTAAGTTCGAATCAATGAACCGATGACTAGCTATTCTGGATGTGGAAGGGCATCAGCCACCTTATACCTTGTGCACAACCCTCCTGACGCTCAATTGTACAGATAATAGATTTAAGTATCTCATAAGTATTATGGATTAAATTATGTGTCCTGTAATCTCAGTGTGACTTTGATTTCTTAATACTTATTCAAAGTGTATATAAGCACATAACATGGCGCCCAACGGAAAATAAATAATTGTTCTTTGGTGGTGACTTGAGTGACTTAACAAAGAAACGCAGTTTTATATGTAACTGATTACGCTTAGTTAGTATGCATCGCGACTTACACTTACCTGTCAGAGAAATAATTTTAGATTTTAAATACTGTTACCGTTACTGGTTTTGATTCTTGTTTTTACTAAGTTTTATTTTGATATAAATATTGTTCTGTATATTGATTATGTAGTTATTGTTTTTAAAGTCTTTATAAGGGTTTAAAAGATAAAAATGTACTTTTACACATAAAATAAGGGATATACTAGAATATTTATAGAATTTTGTTTGAATGTCATTCGATAGGTGTATGATTGAGTGTAATAAGTATTAATTTTCTGTATTATTATTATATTCTTACTACTTGGCATAATAGATGTAAATTTCTTGCTTAAAGATGAGTTGGAATTCGAACTTGCTTGTCGTGGGGTATACATTAAAAGTTTTGTACCAGTCATGAAAAAATTATTAAAAGAATTAATGGCGTCCGAGCAAGCTGGGGAATGTTCGTACCAATTAAAAGCGCCAAAGGACACTTCGGAAAATTTTAGAAATGAACTACAACTTTGTTCTTCGAAAATTAATATATTAGCCAATTATATTTCGGAAATTGAAGGTAAACCAGATAAAACTTTATTTCGGCGTTTAGTATCACGGTTGTATCACGTAAGGGGTAGATTGAATTTTATCATTCCAACCGAAGAACAAGATATTAACTCTTGTAATAATTTAAAGAAGATAGTTGAGGAGTTATTATTAAAGCTGGAAAAAGAAGAGGATAAAACGCTTGATGAACAAAATCTAACTGCTAGCGACAAACGGATATTACAAAAAAGTTTAGGGATTCTAGGGGAACAAATTTTAAAGAAACTAGAGGACGATGACCAAGTAGCACAGCACACCCAGGAGACAATACATAACAGGGTGGATCTGAATAATGATCTAGAAGAGTTTAAAGTAAATGAGAAATGTAAATTATTACCATTAATGCGTACCTCAACAATCAATGAAGATATTTCTAGAAGAAAGCTTGTACCAATAAGTCAGTGGGGATTAAAGTTTTCTGGAAATAGTAGTATAAGTATCAACGCTTTTATCGAAAGGATTAATGAACTCAAAGATGCAAGAAATGCTACTGATAGAGATCTGTGGCGATATGCAATCGATTTTTTTGAGGGAGACGCGCTAATTTGGTATAGAGCCAATAGAGAATATGTTTCCAGTTGGAAGGAACTAGAATTTTTACTTAAAAGAACGTTTCAACCGCATGGTTACCAGGAGAAACTTTTAGAGGAGATAATGGCTAGAACACAGGGTAAAAATGAATCTGTTATAATTTATTTATCTGTTATGCAGAATATGTTTAATAGATTGCCAGAAAGGCTTCCGGAAGAAAGAAAAATAAGGATTATTTTAAGAAATCTGCAACCTTACTTTCAAAGAGCAGTATGTCGGGATGAATTTTTGTCGATTACGGATTTAGTAAATGTGTTACGCGTAATTGAAAGAACTAAAAACAACTGCGATAACTTTCAGGAACCAAAATTTTATGGAAACAAATTAGAACCTGATCTAGCCTATAAAATTAATGAAGTCTCTAAAACAGTTAACGAAATTGGCGAAATTAAAAAGGATATAGAGTTAAATAAAAGGCGCTGCTGGAATTGTCGGGAAACGGGGCATTTATTTAGATCATGCCGTTTACCGAGACAGCGTTTGTTGTGTTATAGATGTGGTAGATTTGGACTCACATCCAAAGATTGTTCTTGTAAGGGAAACGAAATAGGGGAAAGCAACAACCCTGCCAAGTAGGCTTTCCCCTAAAAAGAAACAGTAAGGAATGGCAGTCGTGGTTACAGACAATTGAAAGTTTTTTTTGTTCACATGAACTTAATCCGATCATTATAAATAAAATAGATGATAATAGATCTTACGTACTAGTAGATATACTAGGTTATAAAACTGGTGGATTATTAGATTCTGGTGCAAATCGTACGGTAATCAATAGAGATTTAGCAAGGGTTATTAGACATTTAGGGTTAAAATCGTATTCCAGTAATATACCAGGAGTATCCACGGCTGATGGTACGAGTCATACGATCAAGGAGGTATTTGATGTTCCACTGTCATTTGATGGTCAATGTCATGTTATTTCAGTATTGGTCATGCCAGACCTGGTACAACGATTAGTATTGGGGAAGGACTTCTTTGATCAATATGGGATAACTTTTCAGTTTAAGGGAGAGATTACACTCAATGAACTGGATACAAATACAGCAAATAATCAATTGTTATTTTCGAGAAATGATTTGAGCGAGACTCAACAGAGTGAACTACTTAACGTTATGGATGAAATGTCAAATACTATCGGCTTTGGTTTAGGTAGAACCAGTATTCTTAGTCATGAGATTAATACTGCAGAAAACAAGCCAATTTATCAAAAACCGTATAATTTTTCTCCAATTATTAAAAAAGAAATTGAAAAGGAACTAGATGACATGCTAGATAAAGGTGTGGTTGAAACGTCATACAGTTCCTGGTGTTCGCCGGTAGTAATAGTGAAGAAAGCTAATGGAACCAATAGACTTTGTTTAGACAGTAGACAACTAAATAAAATTACAAAAAGAGACACTTACCCTCTACCCAGAGTTTCTGCTATATTAGACAATTTACGTAATGCCAGGTATCTAAGTACAATCGATTTAAAATCAGCTTTTTGGCAAGTACCCTTGGGAGAATCCAGTAAAGAAAAAACTGCTTTCGCGGTTCCGGGAAGAGGATTATTTCAATTTAAAACGATGCCTTTTGGTTTGGTAAATGCTTCTCAAACATTGCAGAGATTAATGGATATGTTATTTCATTCAGAAGAGGAGAAAGTGTGGGCTTACTTGGACGATATCGTGGTATGTTCATCCAGCTGGGAAGAGCATATACAGTTGCTAAAGTGGGTTACATCAGTGCTTAAAAAAGCGAACTTGACTATCAACTTGGACAAATGCCAATTTGCGAGAGCATCGTTGCGATATTTGGGATATATTATTGATAAGAATGGTTTGCGTACCGATCCGGATAAGGTATCTGCTATACTTAACTATTCAAAACCTAAAACCCTAAGAGAACTTCAGAGATTTATTAGTCTGGCAAGTTGGTACCGTAGATTTATTAAAAACTTTTCTGAGGTTGCTGGTCCATTACATGATTTAACAAAAAAAAAAGGGGTAAGAGTAATTTTGAATGGACAGACGCAGCAGATAAATCGTTCTTGAAATTGAAATCTTTATTAACATCAACACCTGTGATGTCATGTCCGGATTATAATAAGCCATTTTATATACAATGTGATGCTTCAAAAAATGGCATCGGAGCAGTTCTTGCTCAGAAATCAAACAATTCTGATCAAGCAGTGGCTTTTTTAAGTCGCAAATTAAATGATCGCGAAAGAAATTACTCTACATCAGAACGTGAATTGTTAAGTGTTGTCTATGCAATTGAAAAGTTTAGACCTTATATCGATGGAGTTAAGTTTACAGTTATTACAGATCATAGTGCGTTGCAATGGCTACATAAAATGAAGGATCCTCATGGTAGACTAGCACGTTGGGCAATGAAACTACAACAGTTTAATTTTGATATAGTTCACCGTCCGGGGTCTGGTAACATTGTTCCAGATTCATTATCCCGTTCGGTAGAAGTAGAAGCTATAACTATCTTAGAAAAACATAAAAATTCTTGGTACAAGAATAAGATAAAAAATTTAGAGTCCGGTTATTGTAAAGATCCAAGTTGGGCAGTTTCTAAAGGTTTGTTATTAAAACGGGTACAATTGAAACAGTTTCCTAATTATAATAAATGGAAATTATTTGTTCCTGAATCGTTAAGGGCAAAAGTATTGGAAGACTGCCACAAAGAGGCTATCTCAGGACATTTTGGCATTCGTAAGACTTTGTACAGAATAAAGCAAAATTATTATTGGCCTAATATATTGGAAGATGTGAAACAATATGTTAATAAGTGTGAAACATGTGGTCAGACAAAAGTTTCTCAAAAATTAAAATGTGGTAAAATGGGACAGCACAGGGACGTCACAGGTCCATGGCAAATAATATCGCTGGACTTAATGGGTCCGTTTCCTAAGAGTAAAAGATGTAACACTATGTTACTCGTTATTAGCTGCTGGTTTAGTAAATTCACTTTGTTGTTTCCATTACGCACCGGAAAAGCAGATAAAATATGCGAAATAGTGGAAAATCAACTGCTGATTTATGGTTCGCCCAAAGCGATCATATGTGATAATGGTAGACAATTTGTTTCACAACAATTTAAGGATATGGCTCTAAAGTTTAATACGAAACTGTGGTATACTCCTAATTATCATCCTCAGAGCAACCCAACAGAACGTGTGAATAGAGTTGTGGGTACGATGATTTCGTCATACATTAAACCTGGAAAACACAACGAGTGGGATTTGAATTTAAATCAAATAGGGCATGCTATTAGAACAGCAGTACATGAGAGTACAGGTTTTACGCCATCATATTTATTTTTCGGAAGAGAAACGAACACGCGACCTATAAACAATGTCGAGAATTCATTGACCACCTTAAACAGAGTTAAGCAGGTATATATTGATCAATTGAAAGATCGTGATCTGGTACATCAGGAGGTAAAGGTGAGATTAAGAAAATCGCACAGTTGTAGTAAAAGGCGGTATGATTCGAGTCGAAGAATTGCTATCTTTAATGAAGGTGACTTAGTCTGGAAGAAGACTAAATATTTATCTAAGGCTACACACAAATTTATGTCTAAGCTAGCTCCTAAATTTGAAAAAGCTATTGTAATTGAAAAAATATCAGACAGTGTTTATAGATTAAACAACCTTTTTGGAAAAGACTTAGGAATATGGCATGTATCATTCTTAAAACCAAGTAAATAAAAAAAAAAAAATAATAATAATAATAACAGTAATAAAAAAAAAAAAATTTAAAAAAAAAAAAAAACATGCTGTTTTTTTTGTGTTGTATAGGGGACTGTGTAATGGTAAAAGTGTTTGACTACTATAAGCAATTCGAAAAATCTGTTAACATATAATTGGTGTTGTGTTTAAAGTGCCGGATTGAATTCACTAGTTAAGCCGGTCGACGCAAGTTCCGATCCCCAACGAGTCTCCGTATTATTATCTTTTTAATTTAATTTTAAGTTTATTTAAAAATAGTTAGCAAGTAGTATTATATTGTTATATTAAGTTATTAGAATAATTTTAAGAGTAATTTCAATGTGAGTGGTCGTGTACCAGTAACGAGTTGAAAATATCAATTTACCGACATTTAGATAATTATAATATTCCGCTATTGTACATGGCTTTGAGATATTGTTAATGCGATTGAGACGTGTATTATAATCGTACTTTTGTGTTAGTTTATTGTTTAGTCCAGGGGTGAGTTTTTGCACAACATTAATTAGTAGATTAAGTAAGTAATATAGTTAAGTTTAGTGTTAAATTTGTTTTTATTTTGTTTATATAGCCTATCGAAACGCCTTTTCTTGAAGAGGTCTTGAGGCAACCCATGAGATATCTAAGTTCGAATCAATGAACCGATGACTAGCTATTCTGGATGTGGAAGGGCATCAGCCACCTTATACCTTGTGCACAACCCTCCTGGCGCTCAATTGTACAGATAATAGATTTAAGTATCTCATAAGTATTATGGATTAAATTATGTGTCCTGTAATCTTAGTGTGACTTTGATTTCTTAATACTTATTCAAAGTGTATATAAGCACATAACAACACCTTTTATGAAACACCGAGTCAATATGATATTTTATGAATTAATTGATACAAAAATGAACAAAAGAATGCATCGACGGGCCGAACACTCGACTAGATTTTAAAGAATATCGTCTTTCTTTACAAATATTTATATCTTTTAAATAAGTTTTTTAAACAACTTTCAGCCTTACTTTTATAAATTTAAAATATTCAAAACAATCGTTAATATCTTTTTTATAGATTAATATTTTCTTATTTTATTTATTAATGGGGGTAAAAGATAAAAGACAAACACACATACATTTATTCTATAATATGGCATGATCAATACAGTTAAGAATCTGTGGTACTACGAGTAAAAGATGTAAAAAAGATTAATTTTCTTATTTTTATTTTGACTACAATGCTAACCATATTTTCGCCTTGTCAATGTCATCTTTATTAATAAAACAGTCATTCCGGATGTTCTTTGAAACATTATTGAATTTATTATTTACAAGGTCTTTAGTAAAAGATTTCTAGGCATCTTATGTAGTTCCTAATTTTATATCCTGCCTTTGATATCCTAATACTAGCGATTTTTATTTGACTTTAATTTTAAGACTACATTGTTAAATGAATATTTCATTTGAATATTTTATATCATTGAGTACATATATCTTAATGGTTAATTTATTTACTTGTATGTTTTCCAGTTTGAATCAATACCAGTGATCATTTGTGTATCTGAAATGGTAGTGGCAGGAGGGCCTCTTTTGACAGCATACTTATCGAAATAAGCCCTTTTGTACAGATACTCTCGAATTTAAAATAACGCTAGCTCTCCAGCTTAAAATAAAGAGTTTCAAACGCGCCTTGGTCTGAGCAAAAATAGCAATAAACTCAGCCGGATTTTTTCGTTTTTTTTTATTATGTTCACTATTTCCCAAACGTCAATATATTTAGTAAGCGATGTACAAACAACTGGAACCATCGCAATCACTTGAATGTATAAGTTACTTTACACGACACCTTTTCGCAACGCCATAGAATTCCGTTCCTAATATTTTATTCAGAGTTAACTTTAATCCGCTCGCAGAGCTTTGAGAAAATCCTTTAACTTCTTTATTAATTCTACCAACATTTTATTATATAGTGTAGGTTTTGTATTTTAAACCATTTCTTTCTTTGCTTCAGTGTCTTACCTACTTACTACTTTTTCTACTTCCTCAAGTGACGTATCTAAAACTCCTCAAATTACATTATTTTTTACTCTAACAATTTTATGGAAGACGGACAGTTTGTTTTATAAAATACATCCTATAGAATCTGTATACCGTATATTAATATTCAATAACAATCTGTTCCTCCTAAATATCGAAAAAAATACTGTATTGTGGAATACCACAAAACTAAGACTAACAAAATCATTTCGGAAAGACACCTAAATAATTAAATTAAAATAGGCAAATGAATTATTATTGCAAAGATGGTAAAGTCAAAAAATTACTTTCGTTTACGTCGGCCCCTTCGACTATAAAAGGTCGTATAGACCACTTTGGAAATTCTTGTCATAGAATATTAATTCAAAATACCTTAATAAATAATTGATAAATATTTTATGAGCAAAATATATTCATACTGATCAATAAAGAATGTTAAAACATAATATGTAACAAGAATAATATTATTCATTATTTGTTACGTCATACATTTTTATCTGAAATTCTAAAATTAAGAAGGTATAAATCAATTTATATAAATTACAAATTGATAACACTATGTCTAAAGAAGGCTTCTTATTATTAAATTTCTCAAACTTACTTAGCTGTACTTAGGAACGCTACGTCTGACTTAGTATTAGTTTAGAGAGAACTAAACATTAAGTTTACAACTTTGATATACCATCAAATTCCCATTAAATCCAATTTATATCATAAATATGTTAGGTTGTATGTTTGATATTAATTTCAAAATCTAATAATGTAAAAGTAAAATCTTTGATTTTTCATAAAGCTATCTTTTATAATGAAGTTTATGAAATAGAAATAACACATAAAAAATTAAACCTTAAGTTGATAGGGAAGTTTTATATGGAAATCCTTAATTTTAGAAGATTTTGTATGGAAATTGGTATATTTCATAACTACTAGCTACAATGAATGATATATTTTAGAATGTTTAGAGGTATGTGTAATGGGGGCAAGTTTGTATATAAATCAATAACTCCTGAAGTTATAAACTTAACGTGGTAAGTATTTAAATCAGGAAGTTAATTACTACTTTGTTAACTGCTTTTAACATAAACATTACAGTTATTGGGCGATGTCACAATCACATGATTACAGTAACGAACGATCGTGGAGAAAATATTCACAAAATAATAAAAGAATTGTTGATAATGATAGTAGATTAACAAAAATAAGTTTCACAGTCAATTTGAATGAAACCCATATTATCAGAAATATATATATAAAAAATACATTTACATTTTTTTTCGATTCTATTATTTTGCCTAAAGTTAATTTAACGCGAGCGAATAGACAATAAAATATTATTACTGATAACTCTACAATGCAATTTTGATGATTTTAATACTACGAATATTTAACAGTACACAGTTTTTCAAGAAATATTTAAAATTCCCTGTATGAAGCGCTCAAACAGCGAGCAAGGCTACTAAGTGCGAGATTGTTTTTCGTTATTTTACGCGGGATTTCAAAACTCCATCGCGTCCCTTGACTCGCTCTTTTATGTAAATTTCACTCCGCACTGTAGTGATCTACAAATGGATTATAGAAAATATTCACTCCAGAATTTTGATGTGTTCGTTAGTTATCTATTATGTTATTCGATAATTAACATTATCCATGTTTTGTTTTCACTTTATGTGACAATATTTAAAAAAAAATTAAAATGTATATAATTTGTTAATATCTATTAACAAGACATTTTTAACGTAATTATTAATTTTGAAATAATCTGTTATGAATATTGCCTTTATCTTTTTACAAATTATAACATATTATCTATTTCGCAACTAACATTTATAAAAAACCGTGTTTTATTCAATAACACCCTTAAAATAACCCAATTGGTGGTAAATAGTAACTGCAATGATTTAGCACAAGGCTGGCCGCTAGTGCCACTTGTCAGTAAAGTTCTATTTAACATATGGGGCTTCATTTTTCAATTTGCATAGGTCTATCTGGAAACCTTAAGTAGATAAAGTATTTGTGAAGTGTCTTAAGTGCCAATAGCAGGTAAATCGTTCTGGATCAATACTACCTTTATGAAAGAAACGAAAGCAACTTAATAATTTGACAGCATTTTAGCAATAATTATGATATTATTTTAAGTAGTAATGAGGTTTGCATTTACTTTTTACTCAAAAATGTATTTTTAATAAATTTAAGCGTAATGGAAACACAATTATCAATAATTAAAACGATATGTAATTATACCTATCATATTTATAATATATCATTTTTACACAAATTAAATACAAGAATACATTTAAAACCTTACAGTTAATTATAAATATTAATTGAAAGCGCTAACGATATTGAATAAAACCAATCGAGTGCTGATAAAAGCTCTTTAATATTCTGATGACATTGCCACAGGACACATTATTACTTAACAGCATATACAACAATTGTAACAGGATACATCATAATAAATAAAAATCTAACTAATAATCGTATTATCGTTAGTACTTGTCACTACAAAGCATTCGTAGTTTAGGAGATTTCTTAATTAAAAATTAAATTCAATTCGCGTAAAACCAGCAAAGGTTTTAAAAACAGCAAGACTTTATTTTTACAGTTTCTACGCTCCAGTGTTTTTTGCAATCCGACAGTATAACAGGCACTGTCCAGTTCTTGTTGTCCATTTTATTCTGTTGGACACTTGTAAAAAAAATGAAGAACAAATCCTTTCATAAATTATTTAATTACATAATTTGAAATCCTTAACAAATATTTTAAATAGTTCAGAAACAAAATATAATAAGTTTATAGAATAGCCCTGAAGTTTTTTGACAGTTCTTTACAAATAAATTTTGCTGTAGCTGATTTAGTTTTATATAGTTTTTATAAATAACGATTTGAAATTGTGTAGATACTATTTAAAACTCATTCATAACTCCCCATTTTCTTTAAAGCTGTACGATTAGTCTCTTCACCAAAAAGTTAAGTGCTCTTAGTGCAAAGTGGATTGGGCAAAGGGCAATCTTCTATAAAGACACTTAAACTGACTCGAGGTGGTTGAAACCGGTTAGTAGGGCATGAAATTGTGTCATGTTATATAAATATATAATCGATTATAAAATATTAAAATATGTTATAGTAATCTATACCACGAGGATTTGACAACGACCTAAAATAGGTGACGTCTTTATATCGCCATATAAGTTCGGCTTTTAAAATCCTACATCCAGATGCTGTTATAAAAGCTTTCTAGGTCCCCTGAGTATTTATCCGTTAGACATTCTATTAAACTTTCAGATAACTTTGCTTTATCTTGGATTATTCAAGGTTATATTGGAATTTATAAAATTATAGTCAATTTTTTCATTTTATATCAAGTTAATACTATTTATTAACTCAAAAATAATTTTAGTACTTTATTATGTAATGCATTTGTAGAAAACTAAATATAATTATAAATTTATGGTTCATCTCCAGGGAAAAACTAGTTCTGCTACAATGATAACAAATCTATATAAGTACAGATTTGGTACAAGTTTTTGACATGTACCATAACTTCACACATGTACGTGTAATGAGAAGACCGGATCCAACCACTAGACGAAATATAAATATACCTACATAATACTTATTTACATATTTGTAATACTAAAAATTATTGCTTCAAAAAATAATATTGCTTTTTAATGGCAACCATAAGTTATAAATTGGATTGGATTTTAAATTAAGATAATATATTTTTTACATCAGTAATACATGTATCAAATGATGATAGACTTGTTTTGCAAATTATTTTGTATTACAAAACATTAATTCGATATTCTATAAAAAAAACTCTCAAACAATATTGGGTATTTACATGGTCGTTTTGTATCGAACATTAAATATTTCTACTGTGATGCAACTACAAGTATAAAAAACTGATCTTCTGTTTACTAAAGTTCCAAACTGGTCTTGATATACTGGTTACATTTTTATGAAGTTTTAAATTAGAGGTATCCAAAAAAGCCAGTTCGTTGTTAAGAAATTATATTTACATAATAATAAATACCTATATCCGCAGATCAATAAACGGTAATATCTATTCAATATATAAAGATTGAAATCGGTGGATGAGTGGTTTTGAGAATATTTTTCCAACTTTTCTCGAATGGGTAGGACCTGTCTTCTCATACAGTTACCTCACGGAGCAGTTTAAGAATGCAAAAAAGTCTATTATTCTTTATACATTTATTATTGATTCAAGTAAATTACGCTAAATTTTAAAGAAGAATAAAATAATTATTGATTTTCTATTTCTATTCACTATTAGTATGAAGATAGTATCATCAATATCAATAATAGTTGAATCGATGTTCAGTTAGACTGCTCTATTCTATGATTAATGGGAAGCCATGATCGGTGCTACAGAACACAATGGATATTGGAGTGTTTAATTTGTAATGATGAATGAGGGTTATTGCTTAAAAATACTAACAATTGTAAATTGTAAATTTGCAAAATCGAGGTTTTATACCCATCTCTTCATCGATAAACTTTTGGCAATCTACATATTAGAAAGTGTTCCAAATATACTTGAAATATCTATAGAGAATGCAATTTACGGAAATTGAAGTATTTAGTTTGTAATTAGGGATAAGCATTATGAATAAAAGAAGTAACAATTTTAAATTTAGCATCTCTAAAATCTAAATTTTATACATATTTGAAAGTGTTCCAAATATACTTAAAATATTTTGCGTGTGTCAGAGTAATTGTAGTCATTGATGGGTGAGCTGGAGGAGCTATTATAGCGAAATTCTGTGCAGTGATTACAATTTTGATTGCCAAAACTATCTTTCTTCAGTTAGCTTTTTCGAACTCGACTGCTGTCTATCTGTGAAGCGGATTAAAAAACAGAAGACGTTTTTATCTAAAATTTAGATTAGAATGTGGACCAGAACTTCGTTTATTAGAAATAAAAACTATCCATTTAAGTCATTTAATAATCACTTCTGATATTTCCGATATATGATATTTATTAATTATATAATATGTAACTTGATTTTAGCATTGTTTATATTATTGTTAACGACTATTTTAATAAATCCAAAAACAAGAGGCTTAATTTAAGTTAAATTCAGCCCTTAGCTTGTTAATTATTTATGTAATTAATTTTATTGAGAAATCGAAACTGAAATATATAATTAATTATTTTACTCCCCTATTTTAAACCCTTTACTATTTAATTTATTTCTGAAATCTGTCTTACCTTCTAAACGGTTTTATAAAATAATTTCAAATACGATTATTACCATAGTTAGACAAAGCTGACTGGTTCTATTAATAGTTACTTCTCGAAGTTTGTGAAATAAATAATTAATAATTTAAAACGAAATGGAATTTTAGAAATATATTTTATTAAACAAACTTTACAAGCCATTTTTATTTAAATTTAATTCTTATTATCAAATATTTCCTTTAATGCCATTATTGATAGAAAATGTATAATAAGTCAAAAGGGAAAAGTTAAAAAAATAGGTACAAAAAACGACGAAAAGATAATTGGTTAGATGTAGTCTGAAATTGATAATAGAACTAATATAATGACTAAACCCTGAACTAATTAACCATGAAGTAGTATGCTTTGTTGAATCCACCACAAATGAATACTGAATACTGGAAGTGAAGTGGATCGATTTCTATTAATTCAAATTGTTGTACAATTCTACATTATTGTTTCAGTTTACCTTCATAATATATTTAGGTTGTTAAAAATTTTAGAGTCAATAGAAGTTAATGAATTGATAATGTATTTATACTAATAATATTAATATATGTTTACAAAGTGAGTTCGTGTTTAAGGTGCGTCGAATCTATTCACTAGGGCCAAAAAGCTTTTTGGCTAATCCAAAAGCTGGACGCGTTCTAATACTGTATTTACAAAGCTTTCAAGTAACGAATTGCAGCGTGTTACAAGTTTAGGACTTCTAGAAGACTTGACTGCAAATCATCCCAAGTATCTTAACAAATTCTCATTCCAACCTCAACGCAAATTAGTCCAAGATAAACATAACTACACCGCAGCAGCGTAAGGTGAACCTTTTTTTTTTTTAACATCTGGAACCCATCATGGGTACACACCGCATTCCAGGTGAGGAAGACGGTGGTTATGTGAGACTCCTACTCACTAAACTAGACGGTTGTCGTCGCCGTCATAATGGGACACCGCGGGAACGCTTGCGCATACAACCGCGGCGCCCCGACGGACACCACGTAGAGGGCACCCCGCAACGAGAGGCCCCCTCCATAGTCGGTAGACTTGTTAGATCGCGGGAGGGTCCCCGCCCCCCTACCCAAGCCCACCTTAAGAAGAGGGCCGAAGCCCTCTTCTAGCCAAGCCCGGTCCGGAACCCAAACGACCGGGGGAGTCTAGGCTCAATCCCAAAACGCCTTAGAACCTCGTCCAGGCCTAGCGCCTTCGGCGGTGATCTTCACGAAGGAAGACCACCTTTCGGACCCCACATAAGCGGACAGCCAAGCACGACTCGGCTGGCTGGTAGGGAAGACTAACAACGCACCGCTGCCGCGCAAGACCACCACTCAAATAGGGAGCCCGACCTCGAACCCGACAGGCCTCTACCGCCGAACACGGTGGTCAAACGAGTCCAGCAAGAAGGCGGCATAAGTCGGGAACCTACCAAGCCGGGACTAACGACCTCCGAGCAAGACCGTGGTGTAACGCTCCAAGAAGGTTAATCCGAGCACCGTCTGTTGCTTGGAGAAACCATTTCCCGAACCGCTCCTCAGAGAGCGACTTGACAGGAAGAACCCCAAACCTTAATCGCCTCCAACCGACCGACCGACCGAATTACCCCGACCCACTTTCCAACGGCTGAGGCCGAAAGAGACCGAGCACGCCGCCGCAGACGGGCCCTTAAGGTCAGACCGCCGCGTACACCCTCCCTGTCAGACATGAGCCAGACTCGGGCACCTCATGGCTGACAGCCCCGTGCTTGACATTAGGCTAACGCGATCCCGAAAGACCGAATTAATCGTCCCCCAGGGAGCACCGGCCCGTACCGCTTACAATTCCACCGGGCAAGTCCGAGTGACATTGATAACGAACGGGCACACGGGGAGGTTTCCAGCATGGCCCCTCCAGCGTAAGGTGACCCTGGCAGCCTCATCGAAGCTCATCATTTGGCCAGTCACTTGTAAATAGGTCTTGAAAAAACCTAAAATATGTTTTTTCTTTTTCAAAGAATATTTATTGTTTTTCACTTTAGAAATTTTATGTAACCATTTATAAGTATATTCCTAGTGTTTCTAAAATTTTAAATACCAATATAATTTATAAACAATTGTTATTATTATTATTATAATGTATTAACTTTTTTGAAACAAAACTTATATAGGATTTAACCTTATTTTTCGTTCAATATCTGAAAATTGTACAGTTTGATAAGTATGTTAAGATTATATTCACTGCTACACAGCTTCAGTTATGTTTTAAACTTGCTTTGCTTTAATTGGTATTAATATAATTTTAGTGGTAGTTTTAAATTATTTGGTAAATGATTTTAATATTAACTAGTTTTATATTAATTGTACACTACGTTTGACACCGCATTTTAAATCTTTGTAATAATTGTGTGGATTATTTTTTCTTCTGATGTGTTATTTTACTTTTTTTATTTTTTTATAGTATACAATATTTATATATTTTTATTTTGTGAGTGATTGTTTTATATATATATATATATATATATATATATATAGATATATATATATATATATATATTGCTGGATGTGAATTACGCGCACTATTATGATTGTAACTTTAGATTAGTGGCATGTAAATTTTAATCGTTTTTATTTATAGAAATTTCAACTTTTTTTTACTTTCAATATACAGCTATTGGAAGACTTAATTTAATTTGTATTAAATATATTTAATAGTATTTAATTTATTGATAAATTTTTGTATAACTTTATTATTTGAGTATGCAATCTAGCTCTGATTACTATCACACAGCTGATGAATATAGTTATTTTGACCGTCTTGATAATGATTTCATACTTGTTCTAAATATTATTGGACATGACTTGAAAGAGTTACACAATAACTTTAACATCTTTAATACAAACCCTTCTCATCATTTAGATCTCCTCAATTCTTTTAGCTTTAATTCAGTTAATGCAGTACTAGTTTCTGAGTCGTGGTAAAGCCATCGCTTTCTTCTAATTATTTTTCACTTCTCTATCAGAAACGTCCATATTAGTAAAGCCGGTTGTGAGGTTTGCATCTATCTTTGTAATCTTCGTAGTAGCAACATAACCTACTTCTCTATACTCGAGGACATTCTTCAATATTTGCTTTCGAAAAACACACATCTCATTGTCATGGGTGATTTTAACATTTGTTCAAGATTCAAAATCTAATCAACTACGACAACTAACTGACCTTATTACCGGCTCGGATACACAGTGTCAGTAAGTTTCTTCAGATATCAGCTCCTGCTTATTCACACCACAACTTGATATTTCTTTCATATCGAGATAAAGTAGTTAAAAATAATCCTCAATATATTCTTCTTTACAATTATACTAGTATTAATAAATATGCCACTACATTGGATTCCTCCAATTTAAATTGGGCCATGATAGATAAACTAGAAACAAGCGAAGAGATGTTTCAACTCTTAAATACATTCATTTTAGATCTCTACGACATGCTTCTCTTCGTAAAATAAAAGTAAAACACCGTTTCGCCTCGTGGTTCACTGATGTCCAACATCTCGGCTTCTGCTAACAGATGGTTCTCCTTATATCTGCGAGGATGCCAGCTGGCCGTTTGCACTGATAAGAGCCTCTCTGTTTGGTGCTACATAGTTGCTGGGGTCCCCCAAGGCGCTATTTTGTGTCCTCTATTATTTTCTCTTTTTCTTAACTCCATTACCTCCCATTTAAATTATCATTATCACCTTTATGAAGATGACTTGCCGCTATATATACACACAGAAGTTAATTTAATTAAGCATATAATTCACTCAATGAACGCGGCACTTGAGGGATTGTTGTATTGAACCAATGATTTCGGTATAAAAGTTAACCCATGTAAGTACCAAGCTATCATTGTTAGTAGTTATCGCCAGTTAACTCTTTCTTGCATAACAAATTAATTTCTTCTTCCAGAAATTTACCGCTGTCCTCTCCCATTCATCGGACTGGTTTCTTAACCAACTCATTTGCTCTTTATTTCAATAATGTATATATGCAGCGTATAATATATTTGTATGTATATCTTATATATATTTTATCACATGTTAAATATCTTATATATACTATGTTACATTTGAATATATTATATTTATTATTATGTTATATGATTATATATCTGGTTTTAATTATTTTTTAGCTTTTTTTTTGCACGGCTACGACGTGCTCTCGTTTACAGCCTAAGGTTAGCTGGTAGAGAGGTATCTTTGTGGCATTAATCCCGCCTTTTACGCATTGTTTTGTGTATTGTGCAATGAAAAAATAAATAAATAAAAGTGTAATTTCCAGATTTTATATTAGTTGCAGTCAGACCCTTCTTCCAGAGAACTTTGAGAGCGACAGTCGTATATTCCTGGAACTCTCTTGTGTATCAGTATGTGTTTATAATAGATTTTATAATAGTAGTTTAAATAGAGTATTTCTTCATATACATCCTTAGTTGTAAACATTTTTTTAAAAGAACAAGACTACAATGAATGCATCGCAGCAAGACATTGTAATTTATGTGAGAAGTTTTGCTACAATTTGGCCATGTTTAGCGAACTAAAGAAAATACTAAACATTTTCAATAATAATATATCTTTATAAGCTCTTAGTATAACGTGGATTTGGCAAAGAAACTTTTTACTGAACCATTTATGTACGGTTTGAAGCAGTAACAATACGGTTAGAGGCAGTATCACATAATACTTTTAGCTTCGGCGATTGGTACTTTATTTTCCTTTCGATTCGATGCTGCACGCACACATACAAATCACGTAGCTTCCAGCATAAATACATTCATAAACTTTTAAAACTTCGACTAAACAATTAAAAACGTCATCAAAACGTTATATAACATGCAGTTAAACTATCAATTGCTCATAGTGAACATGTCCAGTGAGTTTTTCACTAAAATACTAATAATAGTTAATTATAATTATAGGCTATTGACACTCTCATTAAAAATAATTATGTTTAAAGTACATTTTTTCGCATGTTGAATAAAAGAATGACGTTTATGAAGAATGACGTTATAAATAATAGGACATATAGTTTTAGATGTTATATAAGTATAAATAAGGTCTAATATAAATAATACTACAAAACCATTAAAATTCATTCTGTAAAATTCATCAACATTTATTTAAGTCGATTGCTAAAACTAACTGCATATTAAAACGCTTATCTCTTTTCAAACCGTCAGTTATGTCATCTTCAAAGACTCTTTGAGCGCTGAAGATTCTACAATTTAATTTAATGTAACTTAATTAAAGCGAAGGAAATAAAAATCACCTCAATTTATAAATTACTTTATAGGACATTTTTAGGTCACAGAATTTCTTTCCTTATATTTTATTCCGTGTTAGGTTTAAGAACATGTTAACATTTCTCTGATTATTACACTGCCATTCATACCGTTAGTTTTATATTTATATTAAGATCTAGGTAAAAAGTGTAATGGGTTCATTTAATTTTAAGCGTAATGTTTGACCATAAAAACGAATTAAAGGTATTCATTAATCACAAGTGCGCCAACAACTTACTAACACCTCTTTCACCATGCGACGCGAGGTTATAATGCTTGTTTCCGATATTATTTTGCTTGGTTGGTTGAAAAATGAAATTTCTGCATTACTATAAAACAAGTCTACATCAGAGGACGAGGGTGTCAATTCCAATAAAAATTGTTAGCTAGTTTTGATATAAAAAAGTGCTGAAGAGCTGTATTTAGGAATAGAAACCAGTTATTCCAAAATTTTTCGAATAATATTAAAAGACCTTAATCTGTTCCATATATCTATATCTCTTATGATAAATATTAATATTAGGGGAATACCAGTTATTATATATGGGTTTCAAACAGGAACTGCTTTGTAATGAACGCGAATATTTACAGCTTATTTTATTCTGACATAACTGGGTCAAATTGTATGTAAATTTAATTGAAAAGTTGGAAGTCAACACTTTTAACACTAACAACTATTTCCGTGAGTTTTTTAACTGTTACGAAGTCCCAAGTTCCTCTGTGAGAGATGGATATTATGTTATGTTACAAACTTTTAAACGTTACAGGAATATTTTATATCTGTATCTTCTTTATATTTTGAAATTAATCCATAAATAGTATAACAACACACAAGAATTTTATTTGTTTTTACTTAGTAATCCTTGTCTCAATAGGGATTTTAAAAACTTAATTATAATTATGTTTAAGATGATTTATAATTAGCACTTTTTTTATATAATCTATATTTTTAATTTCTCTTTATTATTATGGGACAGAGTACATATTCTTTTCAGGTTACATAAAAAAGTCCGTGTATTAAGCACTCAAAAAGAGCGCGAAGCAACTGAGTGGAACAATGTTTTTCTTTATTTTACGCGGAGTTTTAAACTCAGTCACGTCCTTTGATGTTAATTTCACATCGTAGATCACTAGAGATTGGTTTTAGGTAAAGTTCTACGCAAGCATCTACGATTTAAAGTTTAATACTAAACAGTCTTGTAAAGGAACTAAAATAATGTTATTATTAAAATATTGCAGAATACTTTTCAAGTAATCTCAATGCATCTATATATATATATCAATAGAAATGTCAAGTCTGATTTCAAATTTAACATTTCTATTTATATATATGTAGATAGATTCTATATTTGTCACTTGTATCTATATATTATACTCGTATTTAAGATTACTTCATATTAAACTTACTCAAATATAAAATTAACAATCAAGTATGTCACGTGCTATCGTCACAGATATCTCTGTTTGTGCTACCGATTGGAAAAAAATATATATTATGAATTCTGATATATACAGGAATTGTATAACGATATGATAAAAATGTTTTATTTCATTTTCATTAAAAGCTGAAATTCATGTTAATAATAATTATTTGTCATCGATGTTAGTAAACATTAATCCAATATATTAATTATATAGATTCAATAATAAACTCCTTTATTACACTCCATTTGCTTCAAAGCTGTTCGATTAGTCTTTTCGCCAAAAAAGTTAAGTGCTCTCTGAGTGCAAAATGGCAATCTACTTAGTCACATTAAACTGATTTCAGTTCGTTTAAATGGGTTATTAGCCGATAAAATCAGTATCAAGTTACTTAAATATAGATTATTAAATACCGAAGTATGTTATAGTAATCAGTACCACTGGGGTGGTTTAAAAACAAGCTAACGTAGATGACATTTTCGTAGCGCTATTTGTTTTTATGGACAATTATTTAGTAAGGTAATGTTTAATTATTTATTATTATTTTAAAATATAAATCATAGATATATTTTTTTAAATATTTTTAATCCCTTATTAGCCAACCTAAAAAACGGTTTTGCAGTTAAAAACTTCATTTTTAACTGTAAAACCCATTCGGATAAAAATTTAAAAGAAATGTGAGGTCGGGGGACCCCCGTCATGAACGGAGTTCCCTATGTTTGTTCTTCAACTTCGAATGTTATTCAAAATGTAATCTGTATATTTTAATCTTTATTTTATATAGTTTTGTCAAGGCAAACGGTTTAAAGGAACGAATTACACATACAACACACTAACATACAAACTAGTGTTTGCATACAGCCCCATTTAGATGCTCAATACTTTTACTGATTATGTTATATAATAATATAGACACTTATCTAAAACGTAATCAAAACGTGATGTAACGTTAATAGAGCATAACGATCATTCGCTGATACTAAATATATTGAGTGAGTTGTGACACTAAAAGACTAATTATAATTAATTATGATTACAGGCTATTAACACTATAACTCACTTAACCTCGTTTAAGCAAGATAAGTGTATGTAAGGCATAAACTGAAACTTGTCTGTCTTAAGATAGCCGTAGTAATTAAATATTTGCAACTAAGATACTTTAACTATTTTTTTTTTTATTTAGATTTTCATATTTTTTTTGTTGAAAGTAACAAGAGAAACATATTTTATTGTAAATAGACGAGATATATAATTTGTTTTTTGTTTTCTGGTTTAATCTAAATATATATGCTTCAAATGTGGTACTTAAAACTAATCGAGCACTGAGCAATGCATATTAATGTTGTGATGAAATCGCATATTATATGTCCTGTTCAGAAAGGACCCATCATTACTGAACAAGACATAAGATATAATAATTGTTATATGACACATGATTTATAATAACTAACCAATACTTATATTAAGGTCAGCAACTTGTCCCTAAAAAGCATTTATAGTTAATGAAGTCTCTTAATTAATGACTACTTTAAAAAATTTAACTCATGTAACTTTTTTTCAATTTTTACGCTTCAGAGCTTATTTCAGTCTGAAAGTGTAACAAGCACTGACCCAGTCTTTGTTTTTTAGTTTAACTTTACTATTTCATTAATTTAAAATAATAATTTTATTTATTGTTTAGTACCAGTAAGATACTTGTTATTTATGAATAAATTACACATTGAAAAATAAAACGATGTGATTTTCTTGACTTTATAACACAACATTGTTTTTGTGTTAGCAGTGCATAAAATCGTCAAGTACTTGAGTAGTGTCTCATTAGATTTAATAGGTATCCAACCTTTTGTGAAAATTACTTAAGTTTGTTTCGAAATAACGAGATACGGATCCTATATTTACTCTCAAAGAGGGTTAAACTTTACCATTAATTACAAAATATCGTATAATTTAGGTAATGAAACTGGCCTTCACAAATTGTTATACCTATAAATTGAATATAAATTGAACCTTAGAAACGTTTGCTTAACAAAGATTTTAACTAACACCAATACCAAATATAAAACGCTAAATTGTATTAATTTATAGTATATTTTTGAAGTTTTTTGACAGTTCCTCACAAATGGTTTATACACAAATAATAATACAAAAAAATAATTACATACATATTCTCTGTAATTAAATAAGTATACATATTCTATTTAATTAAACTTACATGTCATATATAACACAAACATTTCAATAAAATGTGTATTATGATATTCTAGGAAGTGCTTGCAAACAAGACTTTTAAAAAACTTTTTGGAAGGTGCTCTCTTAATCTTTACAGGTAGGGTGTTCCTAGAGTATAGAATCAAATTATAGCGAAACATTTAAGAGTAAGAAATAATCGTAAAATAGAGAGAAATGATCGTACTTAGGTAAACCAAAGAGCTACTGGAAACCAATTTGCCCTTCTGTCATCTATCATCAATACTGTGTATTCATTATTAGACATAATGTGTATTAAGTAAAAAAACAATAAAATAGTAACATAAATAAACAATAAAATAAGAATCAATATAAATAATATGACTCAAAAGTGAATTACAATTGTGCTATAAAGAAACAAAATTAAATTGAACACCCTCTTTACCAACAACCCATCAAAAGCTTACTTTGCAGTATCGGATATAATTATGGAGAATTTTTTTTTTAACCATAACAACAGATGAGAAGTACCATTTAACATTAACACAGTTGGGAGAAAATATTGAAAGAACAAAGTGGTATTTTTATTCTTGTCTTTTAAAGCATCAATTATTAAATTAATTGAAAAAAGCTGAAAAGATACAATCCATACTAAATATTATTAATTGTCATTTAACTTATAAAAATTAATTGGTTATTAATTTTATTTAGAATTCAAAGTTATTATATGAAATCCTTAATTTAATATTGAAATGATGTAGATAACATTTAAAAAATCCCTCATAACTTCATTTTGTTCAAAGCTGTACGATTAGTCTCTTCACCAAAAAGTTAAGTGCTCTTAGTGCAAAGTGGATTGGGCAAAGGGCAATTTTCCATTAAGATACTTTAAAGACTCGAGCCGGTTCAAACCGGTTAGTGGGACACAAAATTGTGTCGATTAACTTTGATGTATTATAAATTATTAAAATATGTTATAAGTACATAAAATATACCACGGGGATTTGAAAATGACCTAAACTAGGTGACGTCTTTGTTTCGCCTTTTTTTCTATGATTTATGGACAATTATTTAGTTAGTTAAGATTATATACTCGTAATCGTTTACCATTCCTATTAAAAAGTCATCTATTACGTAAAGTAAATTATTTTTTAGATTGGTATAATATTATGTTCTTTTTTATATATTATAATTTACTATGATTGTTGGACGATTCTATGATTCTTTCATTTATTATTTATATCAAAATGTAAATAAGATTCTTATGTTTAAAAATGTTCTTAATTTTTGCCACTTTCCAACGTATAGTTATGTACATGAATGTATGTTTTTTTTAAATTCAAATAAATATATAATTGTAATATTTATAACATAGTAATGTTATATAAAAGATTTCTCACTGAAACTGTATCAAAACAATAATCGAAACCGCTTTTAGAAACTTAAAATTATGACTGTAAGTCAGTTATAGGGTACACAAGGTTAAAAAATTATAAAGAAGTCGATATATAGTATTCAAGACACTGACAAAATCTAGTACTCCAAATAAATAAGGTAATATAATAATAACTTTGGCTTTTAAAATACTTCCAGCTGTTATAGAAGGTTTCTAGATCCCCAAAGTATTTATCCATTAGACATTCTGATCCATTATACTTTCAATGAACTTTGCTTTGTCTTGATTTATTAGATGAATAGCATTTCTATTGAAATTGATAAAATAATCGTGATTTTTTCTTTTTATATCAAGTTATGTTCTGTGATATAATCTCAATATTAAAATAACCTTTGCGTTTATAGATGGCTTGCTCTAAAATCTCTACAAATAATCACAATAAATGCGATCATTTTCTCACTGTCTGTATTCTCGGTGTTTTTAATTTTTCAAAATTTAATCATATTTCTCAATACGGTTTGAAACTATATTAGCTACCTATACTGGAGCGAAGATCCTCAAGATATTTATGTAAACTATCGCTATTCTTAACGACCCCCTTTCTACTCGGTATTTAAAGTATAAATTTCAATTATTTAATTATTAGGAAATACTCATGACTTGCATCTTCGCTCCTCTTCTAGTCTCAAACTATTCGTTCCTTCACACCATTCTGGGTTTCTCGCAAGTTCCTCGACAGTACACACAACTAAATTCTGGAACGACTTGCCCGAAAATATTACACGCTGTCTGAGTAAAATGAGTTATATAAAACCGGTCACAAGTTCCTTAACAAAAATCTTACCATACTGCTTAATTTTCTATTTCATGCATAATAATAATAGTTTAATAAGCATAGTATGTATATATTTCTTTTATTTAGTTATCATTTATACCATATTTAATTACTACATAACGTATATATTCGCATGTATCTTTATTTATTTTATATATTATAATTTTACATTTTATTTATACCGCCTTTTGTAATTCTTTTTACTACGTATTGTTTTTTTCCATGGTTCACTGTTTGAGAGTGCTCTGTAGCATTAAGTCCGCCCTTTGTTCCATTGTGCCATTAGCTTGGTAAAGATTTAATAAATAAAAGCTAAATATAATTATAAACTATTAATTATTACCCACGGAAATACTATTCTACGAATTCTGCTACAATGATAATATTATAATAATTAATATATGTACACATTTGGTACAAATGTGTGACACGTACTAAAACTTTGCACATGTATGTGTAATTAGAACACGATCCAACGACGATCCATCAGACGAAATATAAGCATATATTATACAACTTATGTGTTATGCTATGTAATTCATACCTTAAAATTATTGTTTTTTTAATAAAAGACTGACTAGAAATACGTAAAGACACATCATATTTATAAATTGTATTTGATTTTAAATGAGATGCCATATTTTTTGCATCTTTAATAAATGTATCAAAATTGATGATGATTGACTTGTTTTTAATATTATTTATATACAAAAACATGAAATCTCTACCAAATTCTTCATTTTATTAGATGTAGTTAAAATATTGTAAACAATTTGAAACTTATCAATCCTATGAATCTACTTGAAACACAATAAAATAACTCGCAAACATTATTAAGTTTATGCAAGATCGCTTTGTATCGAACTTTAATTATTTCTTCTCGGAATTTCTCGTTTTATGATGCTACTGTATAAAATAGTTTCGTTTCCTATAACAAGTTTCCTCAAGTTCTAAACTGATCTTAACAGAATTAAAAACCGATGAAGCGTGTAATCTTACCATATACAGTTAATAGAGGATAGTTTAAACTGAATGTTTTAGTTAAGTTTTAATCGTCGTTCAAGTATCTTCACGTTAGTTAATTAGATTATCTGTCGTATTATATGTCATTATTTTTAATAGTACTAGAGAACATTTTAAAAAGTATAAAAATAGATAACCTTTTCGAGTTATTGATAAAAATGTACTTTACTAAGTTTTAAATCATTAGTACCCAAATAAAAAACCCAGGTCTTTGTTTGGGACTTATGTTTACATAATAATAAATATCTATATCAGAAGCTCAATAGCAGGTTATTTCCTTTTCACAACACGATGGATTTTCTTTTATTTATACTTTATTGAAGGTTTATGAACCAAATCAAGCAGTGATTCCGTTGTCAAACAACAAGTCGTGTTTTAATTTTAAGTTAGTAACAGTAATCTAAATTCATTTTAAAATGTTGAACGTTTAAAAAGTGTTTAAAGAATAAATTTCTGAGAATTGGCAGTTAAATTTGTAATTTATATTATTTTTGTTAATAAAAAGGATGTTTTAAGAACTTTTGTATTTACGCCTTCAAGCTGGTTAGCATCTTAAATACACTTTCTAATATATATTTTAAAAATTGTTAGGGTTTTTTAGAAAATCTAATGCAAAACAGAGGGACCCCAAAAGCACTGTTTGGCAAAACTTAATAAATGCTTGAAAACTTCATAAATAAACTAACATTATTTTTCTCATTCAAAATCGTTCTTAAGATCAATAATTATTAGTAATTAATCGTGAGTTCCTTATTTAAAGTTGTATATAACAAGTCTAATAGTCGTTTAGAGTAAATGGCAAACTCTGATCGAGTGACACATGACATCGAGCGAGACACACGCGATACTCGATTTCAAAGCTTTCGGGGAAAACGGAATCACTGTATTTATAAAATATTTTAAACTATCTGTTTCTCGTTTCCTAACCTTCTTAGCCCCAGTTCAAATAATCCATAATAACTTTAAATTTGTAGAAAACCTATTTTTCTGTTGTCAGCATATCAATATAAAAGGACGTACAGTATTAGAACAGAACAAAAAACTACTCTTTTGACGTCCGTGTTAACACAGCAAATATATTTAATACTTTATGTACAAATTTCTGCTTATTATTTTTATTGTATAAATTTACAAATATAAATTAATATCCATTTTTAAGCAAAGTGTAAGTAGCTGAATATTTTTGTGAGGTTATACCAGAAGCTATTTCAGGAGATTTGCAAAATATTGAATATTTGTGGTGTATATAAAGACAGTATTAATACAATATATAATAATTATGAACTGGAATGAAATTGTCTACAGTTGAGATGTAATACTATCCAATTCGCAATCTCATAAAAAAAATAGTTTTATAACATCATATAAAAAATAATGAACAGAACATCTTCTTACAAGATGTCTTGCCATTTGTTGCTTCTCAGCTGCTCGTATATTTTCTTAAAAAATTTACTGAAAGAGAAAAAATATTTTTAACCCTTTATGCACAATGTGACGAAATTAGTAGATAAATTGCATATTAAGTCCAGCGAATCATTAAAATAATTATTCTTATACTAAATAAAATAAAATATTAGTTATTTATTTTAAAACAGAGTATTATTACTTACATGTTGATAATAAATGATTGTAAATAAGAACTAACTTGAAGTGTAACATAAAAAGGAGGTTCAAGTTTCTTGCATTTTCCTTTTCATCCAGTTACAAGGCTTTATGCAACGTCTTTGACGTGATATATCTCGACGCTAGAAAGGTTTCTGAACAAAGGACAGATATCAACTACTTAGGATGTTTGTAAAGAGCCTTCATAATGGCTTTTATAAACACGAGCTACATTTGAATACCAAAATAGCAGTCACATAAACATGTAACATCTTATATTTTACAACTTTTCGAATTAATCGAAAACATTCAATTGCATTGCAATTCTTGTTGTCATTAGTTTGCGGTTGATTCAAAGAGCACTTTATTTCTCGTTTACTTTGTTATGTGAAGTCTTTAAGTTTTTATTTAAGATACAAATTTAATTAACATCAAAACTATATTCAATTTGAAAGCCTTGAGCTACTAAGACCCGACGGTTACCCTTTGTGAGTTGTCTCATTAGTCAGACACCTCGTAATCCTTGTTCACACTCACCGTGATACAGTTGTGAGCGCCTTACAATTAGATTTGTAATTTATTTCTATCCAGTAATCTTCACATAAATTTATAATTAGTTATTTTACATCTATGTACCATTTACTATTTAATGTATTAACCAAATGATTGTGTTAATTTTGTAGCGCAATTTGCAGAACTATTACGTACTCTTATCTCGTTGAAGTGACTGCTGCCGCTCTAGTAGCTCTGTTGGGTCTATTCATATTAATTATTTGTCGGGAATTGAAGAATAAATAAGTGTTATTTAAAAAAGGAAATGCTCATTTTCTATAAATTATTAATGTTATTTTATTGAATATATTTTTTTTGTAAAGGTATTACTTTTTATTCTGGCAAATGTTTTTAAAATTAATAGTCTAACTGTACAATGTATTGTCTGAGCGTGTTTTGTTTAGTATCGCTAAACGTTGCCAAACTGTATCAGATGTGGAAATATGGAAATTCAGGACACAATACGACATTACACTAACTCTTAGTTGTTATGTCCTTACTACGAGTTAAAAACATTCCGGTAACTTTACCATTAATGGCTCGTTAACTCTTAATAGCTCATATATATGTATACATAGAAATATATTAAAATTGTGATATGTACTTGGTTTTTCTGGACAATATGTTTTCTCAATAATGTTTTAGGAAATAGGAATTTAGTTATAAATAGGAGTAAATAAATAGTATCTAGATTTTGTGTTACCTATCCACACTCTCCTTGTAAATGTAACCTTTATTGAGCAGACTGTCATTTTAGATCTACTCTGAGGTGTTAATACGTGTTTTATCTACAAGGGCTATTGTATACTCTTTATAATAATTCCTCAATTGATATCCTGCTTTTGTTCAAAGACCGGCACAAGCTCCGAGATAATACAAAAATAATCTTTTTAAATCAACATTCTTTTAAGAGTCTAAAAATATTATCAACGCTTAGACTCGCAATAATGTACATCATTTTGAATTATAATGATTTAGATCAAACACTTATTGTGACACCAGGTAAAGATTTATAACAAATAAAAAATAAGCAAAGCTAAATAATTACTAATGATAATAAGAATAATACATATGTTGTCGGTTGTTACAACACATTACGATATTAATTTGAATAACGTATGTCTGTCCATCGTATTCTTTCCATTCAAAACCTATATTCCATTTCCAAGCAAAACCTGAGCAACGAACAGATGTCTTGAAACTTTAAATAACATATATTCTTAAATGTTTTAATTTTGCAATCCTAAGTATTTTATTTTTTTCCGGGAAAAATAAAGAAAAGACAAAAAGTTTAATCTTCTTAGATACATTGATCCACGTCTTATCCAGGAAAAACTGAAAACGCTTTTTCATTTTCTTTTTTATTATTTCTCAACAATTAATCATCAATTCTGGAAGGTTAGATAAAAAATATGATACTACTATTATCATACGTATATTTTTGTGTTCATTAGTATTAATTTATTTTTTAACTATTCGATATTTTTATTGATATAAAAAAGCATATATTTTACATAATCATATATTAGAAGTAGAACCTGTTATAGGTCGCTCGAAATCAGATTTTAATTCAAATTGCCGAGGTTTATTAACTACCATTTCCATATACTCGTAAATTGCCAAATGAATATTCTTTATATCTAACTTAGAGAATATCTTATATATTTAGAATATTTATCTCTTATGATTAAGTTTAATTGTACCTATAACATATATAAAGATAACTTTAGAATATAGTTGTTGAAATAACCATTAATTTTAGTTAATTGCTGAAATAAACTAAATATTTCATGTAATTTCTTAACAAAACATCACTATTTCTAATTTCTATCTTCAAAGACTTTGAATGTTTTAGAATTTAATTTATGTAATAAAATTCAACGGTAGAGATAAAATCACCTGAATATATAAATTACTTTACACGACACCTTTTCAACGCATAGAATTATTCCATTCCTTATATTTTATTCAGAGTTAAGTAACTGTAATCCGCCCGCCGAAATTTGAGAAAATTCTTAAACTTGGTCGTTAATTCTACTGCCATTTTATCATATTTCATATTTGCATATATTTTAAACCAATCCTCCCTTTGTTTTAGTATCTTACTTTACTCCTAATTCCTTAATAGACACACATCTGTAACTTCTCAAAGTAAGTGATTCTTGACTGTAACAATTTTAAGTCAGGTGGATAGTCTGCTACTTCTAATTCGAAAAAGCACATCCTATTAAATTTCTAGACAGATTATTAATATTTAATAACCAACCTTTCCCTTCCTCAATATCGAAAATAATACTGTGTTATAGAATAAAACAAACATTCAGGTGTGTAATAATGAGAACAGGTTGTGTAATAATGAGCCAAAGTTTGTATATAAATCAATAATTCCTGAAGTTATTAATACAACATCATGGTTTGTAAGTAAGTACTTAAGTAAGTTATTAGAGAACGTGTATTTGCAAATTAAGAAAAAGTATATTTTACCATAAACATTATAGTTATAGGGTAAAGTGCTTTACGAACAATTAGCGAGAGAAAAAAAACACAAAAAAAGATTTGGTGAAAGTAATTATAATTTAAAAAGATACAATTGAATATAATCAAAATACAAAATAAAATTAAGACATTTTATAAAATTTAGCAATCATATTAAATTGCCTATAGTTACAGCGATGAGGAAGTTTTGCCAACAAAAATTCAGAAATTTATTATTGATATCATCAAAAGTAGAGATACTACGAATAATTAATCGTACAGAGCTTTTCAGTATATATATATATATATATATATATATATATATATATATATATATATATATATATATATGTATATATATATATATAAATTTTTTTTTGTATGAAACACTCAACAGCGAAAAGGCTACTAAGTGCAAGATTGTTTTTTTATTATTTTACCCGTGTTTTTAAAACTCTGTCGCGACCCTTTACTCGCTCTTTGATGTAATTTCACTCTGACCGGTAGTTATGTATAAACATTCTCTACAGTATTTATAAGGTAAAGTGCTATTCTTTAATAACTAATATTGACCATTCTTTTTTTATGTCGCTATTAATTTAAGTAAGTTTAAAATAAGAAAAAATATTACAAAAATTCAATTTTGTTTATGAATATTTATAAACTTTTTTCGTTCTTCAGCAGTCACTCTACACTTATATCGAATAACAATTTAGCTGCCCAGCTATCCGTTTACATATAAATGCTTATATAAAGGCGTAATATATTTGTTATAATCTTAATATTTATTTTAAGATTGACAGTGATATTAATAAAGAAACGATTAATATAATATTTTATTTATATTGAAGCAGAGCATCTCTCTTTGAGTTGTGTGTCATGTACCTTATTTACCTTAAATTATTATTAGTAAATTAGTATTTCATGGATTCTCTCAAAGTCAATTATAAACATTTAAGCCAGATATACAACTGTCAATCACGTTTCGTAATTCAACCCCTACAGACATGTTAAAGTTTGATTGAAACTCCGTAGTTTGTCAGGTTATAAGTATTAACAATAAATAGTATTAGTAACGAACGAGAAGAAAATGTTTTAAATTGAAAAACTTAATTCATAGGCTCGCTTAGGCAAGGTAAGTGTATGTAAGCCTTAAGTTGAAGATTGTCTTAAGATAGTTGTAATAGGATTTCTTAAATTTCTGCAATTAAGATATTTTAAACAATAATTTTTTTTATTCAGAATATCTAAATATAATTTTTTTTTTCGTAGAAAGTAACAAGATCATTAAATTTAGACATTTTATTAAACGTAGACGAGGTATATATTTCTGTTGTTTTCGCCTTTTTTTCCTTCTTTAATCTCTTTGATTTTGACTTTGATCGTTCATTAAAGTGTTCAGGATATTTCATAAAAGTAATCGAGTGCTAATCAAAACCTTTCAACGTTGTGATGAAGTTGCCACGGGATACAAAATTACTGCACAAGACATATAATAATTGTTATAAAAGATATCGTACTTTGTAATATCTATCTAATATTTGTACAAACGCCCGCAACTTGTTGCTAAAAAGCATTCATAGTGTATGAAACCCCTTAATTAAAAACTACTTTAACAGATTTAACTCGCGTAACAACAACAAATATTTAAAAGTAACTTCAGTAAGACTTTCTATTTTTTATAGTTTCTACGCTTCAAAGCATATTTCAGTCAGAAAGTGTAACAAGCGTTGAACAGTCTTTGTTCTCGAGTTTTACCTCACTGTTTCATTAATTTAAAATAATTGTTTTATTTCATGTTTGTTGTTTTACTAGTACGGTAAGATATTTGCTATTTATGAATAATTTGTACCAAGAAATATAAATATATGTATATAATAAACTAATTTATATTTCTTTACAGCCAAAATCTTTGCTTTGGATTTAAACTATTTATTAATTATAAGAAATAATATTTTATGAAATTGTTTTATGAAAAAACTGTTGACTTCCTATTACCACATTCATTTTGTGTTAACAATTTTATAAAATTCTCATAGATTGAATAGTTTCTTATAATATTTATTAGTTATCTAGCCCTTTGTGAATATAACTTAAGCTTGCCTCGAAATAACTTCCGGATCCTATATTCAGTATCAAACTGTATTAAACCTTTCTATTAATTACAAAATGTTGTATAATTTAGGTAAAGAAAATTCACTATGACAATTCTGATAGATATAAATTTAATATATCTTGAACCTCAGAAACGTCTAAGATAGATTATAAATTATGTTATTTATTTATAGTCAACTTCAATCCCAAATATATATTGTGATTGAGTCGCTTTGGTCAACAAATAAACGTACAATGTTAATTTTGGGTAGACCTCGAAGAATTCGGTCTGTCCATTCATTTGTCCCCTACTTTCGAATTTTGGAAAATTTTCTTCACAAGAGGTCTTCTTATGACCCCCTGAGTCCGAAATGACCATTGGTCAAAAAGTTTATATATATATATGCGTGCGTGCGTCCAGATTCGACTTTTGTCAGCACGATAGCGGCCGCAGTTTCGCTCGGATCGCTTTCAAACTTTGCACAAAAATCAACCATCCAAAAATGAAGGTCAAGTTCGTTAACCAGAGAAATCCGGCCACAGGGGGCGCTAGGGTCTCACTTTTTCTGATTTCAGTTTTTCGACCATATTTTTTTCCCTATACAAAGAAGATCAATCGCGTTTATACTATATGATGTCTTTGATGAATACCTATAACTAATGTAGATAAACCGAAAACCTAACCTTCAATAACTTAGGGGTGGGGGTAAAAAAAACGAAAATTTTTGGAAAAAAATTCATAACTTTTTTCTGGTAAACATTCTTGCATCATAAGTATTTTTAATAGAAAGGTTATTTTTTACTCTAAATTTAGGTACCAAAAGTTTTTCCGTAAAAGGTACCGTTTCCGAGAAAAAAAATAAAAACCACTTTTAGCTTGTAAATTTTAGGTAGGTAAAACCACTGTTCAATGTAAACTAGTCGCCAACAGATGGCGACACTAGTATATTAAATCACGCAGGCAACATGTCAGACTAGAAATATAAGGCATTATCAAACTATTAATAAAAACAATAATTTTGAACCATACACCTGTGTTTTCATCAACCTTCTCAAGTACTTAGAGAACAAAGGTTTGTTCATTTGGTCCTTCGAGCCGGATACGTTTCTTCGTCCATTTTTGACGTCATTACTTGTGGACGGTGGATCGCCGTTGCAAACGCAAGTACAGGAGTGGGTCGACGCGGGTGAAGCATCGACCAGCTTCAGAGGGTGCCTTCAGTGGAAGGCGCATTCAAGAATCACGGTGGGCGGAGGAGCCGCCCAAGGAAGCAGTTCATCATCAGCAGTGCTTGAGAAGTCGGCGCAGTGACATCGTATAGTGCAGTGAGTGAGTGAATTATCTATCTGTGAGTACTTTCATACAATTTTCAACCTTATTTTAATCAAGATTAAAGTGTAAAAATATTACTTGAAGAATTTAAACGTTTGCAACATAGAAAAATTTGAATGATTTGGGACTTTAAAAATTAATTTAAGTGCATGTTAGTTAAGACTTAGAATAATTTCAATAAAAACGAAGGTACGGGGAACCTATGCCCAATTTTACTTTTTAAAGAATTGTAAAACACTTAGAAAACTTTCACTAAAAATAACTTGTAAATTCTTTTTGTCTGTCACTTGGAAACTTGTATGTTTAATTGTAATTACTTATAATGGAATCTTTAATTAATTTTCAAGGAGATATAACTTCACGCATTAGTAAAGCCAGAACTAATTTTAAAAAGTCGCCTAAAGAGCGCATTATTAAAGAATATGTCGACAATCGAATTGAGTCATTAGACCAATTATGGTTTGAATTTTTATCTGGACATAAAGAACTTATGCGTAGCTCCAATCCTAAAGAATTAAACAGTTCTAATTACATTTCAAATGATGTTTACGATAGAACCGAAGATATTTATATCTCATACAAAACGGAATTAAAGTTGGCACTAAAGAATTTTAACGAAGGCACTTCTAATGCCAACCATCATTGTGAAAAACCTATGAGTAATGTAAAGTACCCCAAAATCAATATTCCTAATTTCTCTGGTAATTATGCTGAATGGACAACGTTCAAGCAAATGTTTACATCATTAATAATAAACAACTCTTCTTTTGATGATATACAAAAACTACATTATTTAAAAAGTTATCTTGTAGGTGATGCTGAACAATTGCTTAGACACGTTCCCATAGATAATGGTAATTTTAGTCGTTCTTGGCAACTATTACAGGAACGTTATAATAATAAGAAATATATTTGTCATCAAACTTTAAAGAGGCTTTTGAGCCAGAAAAACCTTCAAGTTGAATCGGCCGATGGTTTGAGAGACCTCGTCGATACTACCAATACATGTTTAGCTACACTTCAAAGTTTGGGAATTAGTACAGAGTCGTGGGATGTATTGTTGATTCACATCCTCACGTTGAAATTGGATCCAGAAACTAGACGCCAGTGGGAGTTTCATGTAACCAAAACTATCTCTTCTGAAGAACTTACAAACAATTTACTGAATTTTTATCCGAAACTTTCCGCGCTGTAGAGTGTCTCGATCCAAAATCAACGAGAACCCAAGCTAATAGTAGCAAGATAAAAGCACTACATGTAACAAATACTAACGTATCTTGTCCATTATGTTGTGATGATCACAAGTTGTATAATTGTAAACAATTTCACAAATTGAAAGTAAACGATCGTCGTAAGTTTGTTTACGACAAAAACATCTGTTTTAACTGCATAGGAGGTAATCATTCTGCCAAAGAGTGCCATAGCAATTCACGGTGTCGCATTTGTAAACAAAAACATCATTCACTTCTTCATCCTGGGGATAAAAACACTGCCAATAATGATGGAGACAACAAGCCAAACAAGAGTGTTGTTGCATCTTCAAACGATCCTACTACTTCAAACAATTCAGCATCATTGGTGTCCTGTTTCTCGACAGGTAAAATATTTCAGCAGGTCTTGCTAGCCACTGCGGTAGTCAAGGTCACATCGAGAAATGGAGAAGATTACAAACTAAGAGCGTTAATTGATCAGGGCTCGCAGTCGTCTTTCATAACAGAATCGGCAGTCCAATATCTAGGTTTAAAGAAAAAACCTACCACTAATCTCATTGCAGGTTTGGGTGGAGAAAAGGATGTTGTATCAAGAGCCGCAGTCGATTTAACGTTAAAATCTACATATGATCCCACTGTAAAAATTTCAGTGAGCGCACACGTTATCAAATGCATAACGTCTCCATTACCGGCCGAGAAGGTCAAACCGATGGAGTGGTTAGAACTTAAAAAATTATCGCTAGCAGATCCCGAATATCACACACCCAACAGAATTGACATTCTCTTGGGAGCTGAAGTATATACAAAAATACTTCGTGCAGGAATAAAACGAGGACCGCTTGGTACTCCACTGGCTCAAGCAACATGTTTGGGTTGGATTCTCTCTGGAGCAATCGAATCAAATACCAAGCCCGCTTGTAACATAAATGTAATGCATTGTTGTTGCACATCTGATTTAAAAAGATTCTGGGAACTTGAATCAGATATTCAACTACCCAAGGAAAAACTATTCACAGATGAAGAGAAATTCTGTGAACAACACTTTAAAACCAATACCTGTAGAGAGAGCGACGGTAGATATATTGTTCGCCTTCCACTTAAAGTTGAAGTTCCTCAAGTCACTTCTTCTCGAGATATCGCAGTAAATCGTCTGAAATCACTTGAACGTAAGTTAGACAAGGATAAAACACTAAGAATAAAATATCAAGAAGTAATTGATGAGTACATAAAATTAAATCATATGGAACTTATACCTACAGAAGAAATAAATAATCCTAAAGCCATATACTTACCTCACCACGCTGTGGTTCGTGATGACAAAGAAACCACTAAAGTAAGAATAGTCTACGATGCGTCCTGCAAGGGCAATAACAATATGTCTTTAAATGATCAACTAGCAATAGGACCTACCTTGCAGCCGGAACTACGGCACATCATAATGCGTTGGAGATCGGCCCCAATTTGTATGTCAGCCGATATTGTTAAGATGTACCGCCAGGTGAAGACCGACAATCGTGACAATGATTTCCAAAGAATTCTGTGGAGAGAAAATCCTAAATCAGAAATAAACCATTACAAACTTACCCGTGTTACTTTCGGCACAGCTTCTGCTCCATATCTTGCAGTCAAGGCACTACAACAGGTAGCTCACGAAGATGGTGCTGATTATCCAATGGCGGCTGAAAGAACACTGAAAGATTTTTATGTTGATGACTTCCTGAGTGGTTGTGAAAATGTCAAACAAGGATATGAAATATTTACACAAATGAATGAACTACTAGGAAAGGCACAATTCAAACTTCAAAAATGGAATAGTAATAACAATGAACTCTTAAAATTAATGAAAGGGAAGGAGAAGGATAGCGAAGCAGGAAAAGAATTAGGAACTCAAGAAGAAATAAGAATCAAGGAAGACGAATTAATAAAAATAATGGGACTTACCTGGAACCGACGCGACGACACCTTTCGTTATTCAGTTAACCTCCCGACATTACAGCAACCAGTAACCAAAAGAATGATTATTTCAGATATATCTCGCCTCTACGACCCATTAGGATGGGTTGGCCCTAGTTTAATAATAGCAAAAGTTATGATCCAAAGGCTTTGGTTAGCAGGATTAAACTGGGACGAAATCGTTCCAAATAATCTTTTGAATGACTGGTTAACGTACCGCGAAGAACAATTAAAGTTACGTGAAATCCGCATACCAAGATGGATCGGTACTCACACAGACGATCGCGAAGTTGAAATTCACGGTTTCTGTGATGCATCGAAGTCAGCATACGCCGCAGTTGTGTATGTACGAGTAATTAATTTTGAAAAAAATATAAACGTGTCTTTAATCACCGCAAAGACAAAGGTAGCTCCAGTGAAACAAGTGTCCATTCCGAGGTTAGAGTTATGCGGAGCTGTACTATTAAGCAAATTATTAATAGAAGTAGCAATGGTTTTTAACATCGAAAAATGCAATATACACGCATGGACTGACTCAACTGTCGTCCTTGCATGGTTAAACAACCATCCAAGTAAATGGAGTGTATTTGTAGCCAACCGTGTATCAGAAATTCATACAAACCTCGATCCACAAAACTGGTCACACGTTACATCTAAACAAAACCCCGCAGACTGTGCGTCGCGAGGATTACATCCATCGGAACTACTAAACTCCAAACTTTGGTTCAATGGACCAGAATTTCTCTATCATAAAGATATCACGTACAATAAACCTAAAACTACAGTAACAGATTTAGAAGCCTTAAAAATCAAAACAAATTGTGCTATAGTGGAACATAAAGCAGACATATGGGATAAATATTCATCTCTCACGAAAGTGACTAGAATAATTGCATACTGTATGAGATTTATAAATAATTGTAAAAAGGAAAATAATAATAATGTAAAATATATCACAGCTAAAGAGTTGAAGAAAGCACTTAATTTTTGTATAAATAAAGATCAGAAAAATCATTTTGCAGAAGAACTTAAACTAATATCACAAAAAAGAGATTTACCTAAAGGCAATAATCTTCGCGCATTAAATCCGTTCATTGATGCCGATAATGTCTTGAGAGTAGGAGGCAGATTAGGTCTTTCGACCCTTTCTTACAACAGAAAGCATCCAATTTTAATGCCGAAACAGTCACACTTAACCCAACTTATAATAGCTGATGCCCACAACCAAACACTTCATGGTGGACCGCAACTTACGCTAAACTTTATACAATCTAAGTATTATATTATCGGAGTGAAAGAGTTAGTCAAAGCACACTACCGCAAATGTGTGACTTGTGTTAAGAACGCAGCAGTCACAAAGGCTCCTCTCATGGGACAGGTACCTACTGTCAGAACAACCCCTACACGCGCATTTAAACACAGTGGTGTTGATTACGCGGGACCAATCCAACTGAGAACAACTAAAGGCCGAGGTCACAAGTCCTACAAAGGATACATCGCTTTATTTATCTGTATGGCCACTAGAGCCATACACTTAGAAGTTGTAAGTGATTTGACTACGGAAGGTTTCTTACAAGCCTTTAAACGTTTTGTGGCCAGACGAGGTCATTGTTCGCATCTCTGGAGTGACAACGGCACCAACTTCATTGGAGCTTCAGGAGAACTTATGAAATGCGCTATCTCAGAACGCAAACAGATGCTCGCTGAGGTCGCTGCATCGCTAGCTACAAATAATTGCGAATGGCACTTTATACCTGCCCATTCGCCCAATTTCGGCGGATTATGGGAAGCAGGAGTCAAATCCGTGAAACATCACCTGAAGAGGACAATCGGCTATTCAACATTGACGTATGAAGAAATGGCAACAGTTCTCAGCCAGATAGAGGCTTGCCTCAATTCTCGCCCCTTGTCGGTGATTGCAAGCCAATCGGAGATTGGCACTATCTTAACTCCCGGACACTTTCTTATTGGTGAGCCGTTACTAACTGCGCCAGATCGTGATCTTGAGTCTTTGAACGTGAGTTCTTTGAGGAGGTGGCAATACACTCAACGTATGCTTCAATCATTTTGGCAGCAGTGGTCAACCGAGTATCTCAATAAATTCCTGCTGAGATACAAATGGAACAAAAATAATCCACAGGTAAAACTTAATGACGTTGTAGTAGTCAAGGAGGACGGCCTACCTCCATCGCGTTGGCTCTTTGGCAGAGTAATCGCCACTTACCCAGGTGTAGACAATATTGTTCGAGTGGTAGAATTAAAAACTAAAGGTGGTGTTATAAAACGGTCAACTCAAAAGTTGTGCATACTGCCTGTTGCCGAATAAACTTAAATAAATGTAATGTAATAAATGTAAGGTTTAATGTTAAGACAACATAGTAAACGAAATCTAATTTGAAGAACAAGGCTTAACCTAGTTCTTGGTGGGCGGTATGTTCAATGTAAACTAGTCGCCAACAGATGGCGACACTAGTATATTAAATCACGCAGGCAACATGTCAGACTAGAAATATAAGGCATTATCAAACTATTAATAAAAACAATAATTTTGAACCATACACCTGTGTTTTCATCAACCTTCTCAAGTACTTAGAGAACAAAGGTTTGTTCAACCACGGCAACTTTTTTCTGGTAAACATTCCCTCCTCGCAAATATTTTTAATAGAAAGGTTATTTTTTACTCTAAATTTAAGTACCAAAAGTATTTTCAAAAAAGATACTTTTTCCGAGAAAAAAAAATTAAAACCGCTTTTTGCTTGAAAATGTTTGATGTAAACAACGGCATCATGTATTATTCTTAGGTAGTGAGTTATATTTTAAACGAGTTACACACGAGGTCTACCCACGCGTGTCCCCCTGCGGGCACGGATTTTTTTTTTCCAAAATCTTTTTTTTTATTCCTTTAACCTGAGTTTTACGTAATTTTAAATAAAATCCATGTTAATTTCATTTTCATGTTACATGTCAGTTCGTATTTTTTTTTACAGGAATATTGGTTTCACTTTATAGGAAAATATCATTAGGAGCAGGAAGGAGAGAAGTGGTATTTTTATTTTATCTTCAATCTCCTTAAAGATAAAATTATAAATTAATTTTACTTGTTATCTGGAATGTAACGTGATAATATGACATTATTAATCTAATATTATAATGATATATATTCAATTTAGAACTCCTCCATTCCTCTCCTTTCAATTCAAGGCTGTATGATTAGTTTCTTCACCAAAAAGTTAAGTGCTCTTAGTGGAAAGTGGATTGGGTAAAGGGCAATCTTCAATAAAGTCACTTCAAACTTATTCCAGCCATTCCTGGTTTAAATGGGTTAGTAGGATATAAAATTGTGACGAGTTATTTAAATTTATTATAGATTATAAAATACTAAGATATGTTATAACAATCTGTACCACTACATTATTTGAAAACAAGAAAATATGGTATAATATTTTTATAACAAAAAGCTAACTTGGAGTAAAAAATATAAAAATTATGCAACAGAAACATCATAGTTATAAATTAGATTAGATTTTAAATTATAATATTATATTTTATTTTCATTTGTAATACATGTATCAAAAGACGATAGAACTGTTTGTAATATTATTTATATAACACACTACTACAAAAACATCAAATCTTTACCAAAATCTTCATCGTAGTAAATATATTATAAACAACTTGAATCGATCAACCATATAAAACTTCTTGTAACTCGATAAAAATACTTCTTATACATTGTTAAGTTTATATAAGATCGCTTTGCATCGAACACTAATTATTTCTACTCGGAGTTTCTCGTTTTATGGTGCTACTGCATAAAACTGCTCTCCTCTTTCTATAACTATTTTCTTCAATTTCCAAACTAGTCTTAACAGAATTAAAAACCTATGAAGCGTGTAATTTTACCGTGTACAGTTAAGGGTGGATAGTTTAAACTTCATGTTGTAGTTAATTATTAATCGTAGTTCGAGCAACTGCATATTAGGTAATAAGATTATCTATATCTAATGATTTTTGAAATCAGAATTAATTTCTTAAACTTTAAGTTTGAAATCACTGATGCACAAAATTAAGCACCAGGTCGTTGTTTAGAACTTAAAAGGCAGAAGTGAAACTTTTTAAAAGTATTCTTCGAGAGATTAAGATGGATATTAGGAGAAGTCTTCAGTGATCCCGACGTTAAGGTGTCGAGACCGGTGAAGTGTGTGGACATGCGAATATCCGGTCTGGACGAGACCGTCACGTCGGAGGACATCGTCGCAGCTGTTACTCGCAGCGGCGGCTGTTCTCCCACGAATATAAAGGTGGGAGAGGTACGACGCACTCAAAGAGGATTGGGTACAGTTGTGGTCAGTTGCCCCGTGGCGGCCGCCAAAATGGTTACTTCTGGGCGACTACTTGTTGGCTAGGTCTCGGCTCAAGTAAAATTGCTGGACTTGAGGCCCATTAGGTGCTTCCGTTGCCTGATGGACGGATACGTCCGGGCAAACTGCACCTCACAAGTTGACCGCAGTGATGTCTGTTATCGCTGTGGGCGGCCTGGCCACAAAGCGAAGGATTGTATGGCCGAAGCCCACTGCTCAGTTTGCACGGCGGCGGGTAAGCCGGCAGATTACTGCCTGGGTGGTAATGCCTGCAAAGGGACCAAGTCCAAAAATGGCAAGGCGGCCGGAAGAACCCTAGCCGCTCCGGTCCCTAGACAGCATGTGTTATTCGCTAGCGGACGTCGGGAAAGGGATAGAGACCTAATAATGGCTATTCAACGCTACCTCCAGGCGAACGTCAACCACTCCGCTCGATCGCAAGACCTCCTACTGGTAAGCATGGCGGAGTGGTCGATAGACGTCCTGGTGGTCTCCACACCGAGTACCCCGAATAGAATACCCCGGACCGGATGGCCACCAGCAAAGGTCGGCCATGTCGTACGGTACCCCATAGGGTTCAGTCCTCGAACCTCTCCTGTGGAACATCGGATACGACTGGGTACTCAGAGAAGCTCTCCTCCCGGGTGCTAAGGTGAGCTGCTATGCGGACGACACGCTGTCACGGCTCGAGGGAAGACCTACAGAGACGTTACCGTACTTGCCACTGCGTCTTTGGCTCAAGTTGTGCGGCGTATGAGGATGTTGGGACTGGAGGTGGCGCTGAACAAGTCCGAAGCCTTGTGTTTTTACGGGCCTCAGCGCGCCACCCGCAGGGTCCTACATCGTAGTGAGTAGCACGCGGATCGAGGTAAAATCTGAGATGAGATATCTCGGACTCATTCTTGATCCCCGCTGGTGCTGGCGCGCAAAGTGCTGGCGGAAGCCAACACTTTGCCCGTCTCGCCCCCCGTCTGCTGGGCACCGCCGCCTCTGGCTTATGACCAACTTGGGGGGACCTAAGTCGAGCAGCCGCCTCCTATACCAGGGTGTGGTGCGATCGATGGCCCTTTATGGGTCCCCCATATGGCCGGATGCCTTGACGACACCGAACATAGCCCTTCTGAGAAGATCTGAAAGGGCGATGGCCGTCAAGGCTATACGGAGGTATCGCACTATCTCCTTTGGGGCGGCTTGCGTACTGGCGCGCACCCCTCCTTGGGCACTGGAGGTCGGAGTTCTCGCGTCACTGTACTAGTGACGTGATCGGTTCTGGCGCCGGGGTGACTACCCGGCACTCATGGAAGTGGAAGGGCAGAGGCTCCATTTCCGACAATCCATGCTCCTGGAATGGGAGCAGCTTCGGGCCACACCATCGGCCTGCATTCGGACTGTCGAGGCGGTCCGTCCAGTCCTAAAGGACTGGATGCAAGGAAGGTGTGTGTCGCTTACCTTCCTGCTGACGCAGATGCTCTCGGGACATGGTTATTTTATTTATTTATTTATTTTTTTTTTTTTTATATATGTTAGGTTATAGAACCAACTCCCGCCATAATCGAGGCTGGGTGATGGGTGCGGGGGAACTCATCACCCTGTAGACGGCCTCGTAGCGGAAGGTGGCCAAGTGTTCCGGTATGCCTTCTTGCGAATGGAAGGGCAGAAGGACTCCTCTCCTACCCTTCACCCCGGGGAGGGCCCGCCGCCAAAGAGTGGCGGGTGATGTACGGCGGGACAGTGAATGAGTCATACGTTCTCACTGCCTCGCTAAAAAGTGGACGAGTTGGAACATCATGGGGTTTTAGTGGGTATACTGCCATTCTAGCGGAGAGTCCCACATAACCATCACCCCTTGTGGCTAATGGTATGCGTAACGCAATTCCCGATGAAAAAAAAAAGAAATAAATAAAAAAAAAGACAACGCTCCATTCTATGATTAATGGAAAAGTCGTGATCGGTTTATTGGCGATGATTGATGAGAGTTATGACTTAAAAATACTAACAATTGTAAATTTTCATTTCTAAAATCAAAATTTTATACCCATACAATCTTTATTGACAAATTTCAACATAACAAATCATCATCGACAAACTTTTGACTTTCATCTAATTTAAAAATGTCTCCATATGAGAGAAAGCTCCAAATATACTTGAAATATTTTGTATGTGGTAGAGTAGACATTAATGAGTCTGCTGGACGACTGCTGTAGCACAGTTAGGTGCAGTGATTATAATTTTGAATATCTGAATCTTATGCTTGCTTCAGTCCGCTTTGTCGAAGTCCACGGCTGTCATTTGCTTCTAACATTTCAATAGTTTAAGCTTCGGATTCCCGTTATTTAGTGTTTCTGAGAAATTTTTCGGTCGTTAATAGTAAGTTTTTTTTTTACTTGTATAGTTCTTAAATCTATAACATTACTTTTTACATTGATTCACATTCCTGAATTAAAAAACAGAAGACATTTTTATCTGACATCGATATATGATATATATTACTATATAATTTTAATTAAGTATATAACTTTATTTAATAAACACTAATTAAGAAACGATTATTATTATAAGTCTAATAACAAGAGGCTTAATTCCCTTCAAACACAGTCCTAAGCTTGGTAATGATTAGTTAATTTCATTCAGAAATCGATACATAAATATATAAATAGTTATTTCATACCCTTGTCCTATTTATTAATTAATTTCTTCCTCAAATCTGACTTACCGTCTAACTCATTTCATAAAATCATTTTGTAATACCATGATTACTACAGTTAGTCAAAGCTGACTTGTTCTATTAATAATTACTTATCGAAAATAAGAAATAAATAAGTAATATTTTAAAACGAAAAGGTATTTCACAACCTTATTTTATTCAACAATCTTCACAAGCCATTTTCATTTAAATGTATGTTAATTCTAATTATATAATTTTTTTATTAACGTCATTAATTGTAGAAAATTTACAATAATAAGGGTAAAGTTACAATAATAGCTAAAATAAACGACCAAGAATAATTGGTTAGATTTATAGTTTCGAATCGACAATAGAACTAATATAACGAATAAACCCTGAACTAATTAACCGTAAAGTAGTACGCTTTATTGAATCCACCGCAATTGGTCGTACTGAGTGCTGGAAGTGAATCGATTTATATTAATTCAAATTGTTGTACAACTTTACATTATTGTGTTTTAGTTAACCTTCATAATATATTTAGGTTGTTGCTGGAATGCTGTAAGATTATCTTCTTTACATTTAGGTTAGTTATATGCCCCACATTAAGACTTTAATTCAAGATATTATATGGAGAATAAGAGTTTGTAAAGAAGTTCATCATTTTCAATTAATAATCAAGATGGAGCATCGACATAATCCAGGTATCTAAAAGAATAAAGAAAAGTATTTTGAATATACTTTTTTCCTTACAGAAACGCTAATACGAGTAATACTTCCAGATGCAATTATAAAAGCTTTCTAGATCCCCCAAGCATTTATCCGTCAGATATCCTATTATACTTTCAATAAGCTTTGCTTTATTTAAAAAGAAAAGAATATCTATTGAAATTGAAATTGATAAAATAATAGCGAATTATTTTAATGAAAAATAATCGCAATATCAAAATACCTACTGCATTAATAGGAAACTGAATATAAATGTAAAATAAACATCTTCACGGAAATACTATATTGGTTTGCCAATTATGCTACAGTATTATGATTTGGTACAAACGTGACATGTACCAAAACTTTGTATATGAATTTAAAAAATTGCGTCCACCCTTCAGACAGAATATAAATAGATACAACGCACCGTATGTGTGATGCTAAAAATTCATGGCTTAAGATTATATTTTAAAAAATATATTATTAATGAAAAGCTGACTTTGACGAAATATGTTAAGAAACATTATAATTATTAATTGGATGAGCTTCTAAATCATGATAACGTATTTGTTTTGCATCTATAATACATGTATGAAATGACGATAGACCTGTTTTTAATATTGTTTAAATTACTACAAAAATATCAAATCTCTACCAAAATCTTATTTTTATTAGTAAACATATTGTAAACAACTTGAAACCCTATAAAAATAACACTCAAACAATGTTGAGTTTATACAAGATTCCTTTTTTTCGAACTTTAATTATTTCTACACGGAATTTTTCGTTTTATAATGCTACGGTATAAAACTGCTCTACTGCTGCTATAACTAGTTTCCTCAAGTTCTAAACTGATCTTAACAGAATTAAAACCACCGAAATGTAAGTGTAATTTTACCTTGTATAGTTAATGTTTAAAATTAATATGTTAGTTAAGTTTCAATCCTTATTCAAGCGACATTTATGTTAGTTTATTTGATTGTCTACATGTAATAAGTATAACCTCAAAAACCCTTTTTAAATTGTTTACCAGTCAAGCTTTTATTAACTTTAAAAAGTGGTCCCGAAATTACAAGGATAGGTCTTTGTATAGAACTAATATGAATATAATAATATATACGTATATTCGAAGCTCAATAGTAGGTAATGTATATCCAATATGATATGATCCCGTTCTGTATTTTTGTATATTTATATAAATATAGTATGTGATATGATATTTTATGTATTTTAAGAGGTTATTAATTGAACGCTGCAGAGAGCGTTGGTAAGTACTGACTTGACGCTTACAGCTGCCGCGCTTGGGTTGCAACCAGCAGATAGAATTTTCAAGAATTGTAAAGATTAATATGTTGAATAGTATTACTGACTAAAAGCCCACCTGACTCGCTTTGAGAGACTGATTGAGTCAAATAACAAACACTTTGTATTGATGATATCAAAGAAGTACTTTTTTATGTACCCTAAATAGCTTATAGAAATCGAAATCACAAACTTCATTCAATAGCAGGTAACCGACCAATAGACTACCTTAGCTCTTACCTGAGTGATAGATCTAATGGCCTTTTGAGCCACTAAAAACACGTGTCGTGTGAGAGACACGATTATTTTAGCGCTGCAGTTTTTACTGCGGATGTTGAAGGTCTAAACCTGTCATCATTTAGTGTTTGGTTCCCTATAATTGTTAAACGAATATAAATATTTATTAAACACTTTATATTTCCATTATACTATATGTACTTTAATTTTACCCCCAACTCACCCAATTTGATATGGATTTTCAGTGTTGTTGATGTCGTCCAGAGCTTCCTCAAATTTTTAGAATATCCTTCCACCGCTTTAGTTGCCTTGTGGGTACGTCTAAGAGTACAATAAAGTTTGTTATATGTAATCATTTACAATTAATCAGATTTTTTAAATTATTTTTGTTTTAAATGCAGAAATAAAAATAAAAAAGTAGTTTAGAATAATATACAAATAATTGTTTTTCTACTTCTATTCACTATTAGGATGAAGATAGTGTCATCATTATTAATAATAGTTGAATCGATCTTCAGTTAGACTGCTCTGTTCTATGATTAATGGGTAAGCAAGCAAATAATAAGTAAGTAACATTGGAGTGTTTAATTTGTAATGATGAATGAGGGTGGGTTATGGCTAAAAATACTAACAATTGTAAATTTGCATTACTAATATCAAAATTTTATACACATAAAATCTTTATTCACAAATTTCAAACTAACAAATCATCATCGACAACCTTTTGACTTTCACCTAATTTAAAAATGTCTCCATATGAGAGAAAGCTCCAAATATACTTTAAATATTTTGTATGTGGTAGAGTAGACATTAGTGAGTCAGCTGGACGACTGCTGTACTGCTGCTATAACGGAGTAAGGTGCAGTGATTGTAATTTTGAATATCTGAATCTTCTGTTTGCTTCAATCCGCTTTGTCCAACTCCACGGCTGTCATTTGCTTCTAACATTTCAATAGTTTAAGCTTCGGTTTCCCGTTATTTAGTGTTTATGAAAATTTTATTTTTATCCTCAATAGGAAGTTTATTTTATACTTGTATAATTCTTAAATCTATAACATTACTTTTTACATTGTTTCACATTCTTGAATTAAAAACAGAAGACATTTTTATCTGACATCGTTATTTGGTATAAATTAGTATATAACTTTATTTAAGAAACACTAACTAATAAACAATTATTATTATAAGTCTGATAACAAGAGGCTTAATCCCTTCAAACACAGTTCTAAACTTGGTAATGATTAGTTAATTTCATTCAGAAATCGATACTTAAATATACAATTAGTTATTTTATACCCTTGTCATACTTATCATTTAATTTCTTCCTCAAATCTGTCTTACCTTCTAACCGATTTCACAAAATCATTTTGAAATACCGTTATTACCATAGTTCGTTAAAGCTGACTTGTTCTATTATTAATTGCTTCTCGAAATTGAGAATAAAAATAAAATTAAAATTAAAACGAAATAGTATTTTACAATCTTATTTTATTCAACAATCTTCACGATCTATTTTCATTGAAATTTATATTAATTCTTATTATATAATTGTAAAAAATGTATAATAATAAAGGTAAAGTTGCAAAAATAGGTAAAATAATCGATCTAAAATAGTTGGTTAGATTCATAGTCTCGAAACGACAATAGAACTAATACAACGAATAAACCCTGAACTAATTATCCGTGAAGTAGTACGCTTTATTGAATCCACCACAATTGGTCGTACTGAGTGCTGGAAGTCAATCAATTTCTATTAATTCAAATTGGTGTACAATTTTACAGTATTATGTTAACCTTCAAAATATATTTATGTTGTTATTTTGTATAATTGTACAGTCCACAAGTGTCGCTAGAATTTAATGAATTAATAACTACTATATACAAACTTTATTTAAATATGTTAAAATACTAGTAGGGAAAATGGAGTATATGGAGTATAGTTTCTCTACTAATTGCAGCCAGACACTTATTCCAGACAACTATGCGACCTAGAGTTGTATATTCTTCAATCTCTCTAGTGTCATACATTATTTGTGTACACCTTTTTAACTCGTATATTTACAACAAATGTAATTATAATATTTTAACTGGAGTGTTTCTTCAATTAAATCCTTTGTTGTATACATTTATATTATTACTTTAAAGAATACAATGAGTGCATCGTCGCATGACATCGTAACATAATTTATGTGAGAACTCTTGCTATAATTTGGCAACGTTTAGTTTACGTGTATTCGGCGATACTAAAGAAAACACAAAAAATTTACAACTATAATATATCTATATATGCTCTTAGTGTAACGTGGATTTGGCAAAGGAACTTTTTACTGGACCATTTAAGCATGGTTAGAAGCAGAAGCAATAAGGATAATTTCACAAAATATTCTTAGCTTCGGCGATTGGTATTGGATTTTTCTTTCGATTCGATGTCAAACGCCCACATACAAACTCGTCGCCTCCAGCATAAAGTCACGTTAAAACTTTCAATCTGATTATGTAATATTTATAGTACAATTAAAAATGTCATCAAAATGTGATGTAATATCTATACAGAACAACTGTCAATCACTGGCACTACCTAAATATATCGAGTGAGTTTTGCAATTTTTTATAACTGTTCTACAGATTTTGACAATTATCAATTTATAAGACCCAAGGTTTTTGCTGAGAGGGTAATTTTTTGTTACGATAATAACTTTGCTGAAGAGTATTTTATGTTGAAACGGACTTATAATTTAAAATTAGTAGTTGTTACGTACCTTGTTTTTTAATGTATATTTTTCATGATTGTATGATTAAAATTTTGCTATTTCTCTTTGTTGTTAAGGAAGTTAGAGTACCTGGTCTTTTGATGATATGATAAAAATGAGTGTATAGTCAAAACGAGCGCTAGGCATCTATGTAAGTGGAAAACTGTACTTCTTTACTTTACGCGGTATTTTAAACTCAGTCACGTCCTTTGATTTAAATTTTACATCGTAGCTCACTAGAGAATAGTTTTATCTGAAGTCTTACACAAACATTCTAATGTTTAAAGTTTAATAAAAAATATATGTTGAAGTAATTAAAATAATTTTATTATTAAAAATGCATTTATTCTGATTTCAAATTTCACGTTATATATATATATATATATATATATATATATATATATATATACCGCTTGGCAGTAAATAATATATTGTATTGTGAAGTCTGAGATATACAACAATTATATTACGATAAAAGGGATCTATCATTTTCTTTTAATATAATAATTAATAAATTAACGGATTAAAACTTAAAAGCTTAAACCCATGGTAACAACAATTATTTGTCATCTAACTTATAATTTTAATTATATAGATTCAATAATAAACTCCTTCATTACACTCCATTTGCTTCAAATCTGTTCGATTAGTCTTTTCGCCAAAAAAGTTAAGTGCTCTCTAAGTGCAAAATGGCAATCTACTTAGTCACATTAAACTGATTCCAGTCCGTTTAAATGGGTTATTAGCAGATAAAATCAGCGTCAAGTTACTTAAATGTATTGTAGATTATAAAATACTAAGTATGTTGTAGTGATCTCTACGAAGGTGCTGTTTTCGTATCACCATTTTTTACTATGTTTTAGCGACAATTATTTAGTAAGTTAAGCCAAATTCTTGTATTTAAGAACATTCTTATTTGTTACCTTTAAATTATTTTCTTAATACAAACCCGTTTGGATTAATTAAAAATGATATAAGAAAAATAAATAACTTTCCGGAAAATTAACGTCTTTAAATTTAGCTTAGTTATATGGCCCACATTAAGGCTTTAATTCTAGATATTATATGGAAATTAATAGTGTATTAAGAAGTTCATCATTTTCAATAAATAATCAAGATGGAGCATCGACATAATCTAGGTATCTGAAAGAATAAAGAAAAGTATTTTAAATATACTTTTTTCCTTACAGAAACGCTAATACAAGTTATATTTCCAGATGCAATTATAAAAGCTTTCTAGATCCCCCAAGCATTTATCCGTCAGATATCCTATTATACTTTCAATAAGCTTTGCTTTATTTAAAAAGAAAAGAATTTCTATTGAAATTGATAAAATAATAGAGAATTATTTTTCATTTATATCTGTTTACTGAAAAATTATCTCAATAACAAAATATCTACTTCATTAATAGAAAACTGAATATAATTGTAAAATAAACATCTTCGCTTAAATAGTATTTTGGTTTGCCAATTATGCTACATTATTATGAATTGGTATAAACGTGATATGTACTAAAACTATGTACAAATGCGAATTCAAAACATTGCGTCCACCCTTCAAACAGAATATAAATATGTATATACAACACACCGTACGTGTGATGCTTAAAATTCATGGTCTTGAAATTATAGTTTCAAAAATATTATTATTAATGAAAAGCTGACTTTGATGAAATATGTAAAGAAACTTTACTTTACATTAGCTTCACGCCATATCCCTTGCGGGGTAGCCAGAGACGACGGAGCGCCAAACGCTACGGTCCCTGCATACCTCTTTCGCCTCGGCCACAGACATCAACCTCTTCATACATGACCTCCGGAGGGTCCTCCTGCTTTTTAAGTGACCTTCCTCTAGTATCTTAGATACTGTGTTTTCGAAGGTCACTCGAGGCCTCCCCCTATCTCTCTTATGGCTCACTTTTCCTGTATAAATCTTTTTAACCATTCTTTCATCACTCATTCGTTCGACGTGCCCAAACCACTTGAGTACGTTCTTCTTCATTCTCACTGTAACATCTTCACTAGTACCTGCCATTCTGTGGATTTCTTCATTGCGGATTCGGTCAGCTAGGCTGACTCCGCATATTCTGCGAAGAGATCGCATCTCCACAGCATTCATCTTTCTTACATTCTTCTTCTGTGTTACCCACGTTTGGCTGCCGTATAACAGCGTCGGTAGCAAAACCGCATTGTGTACAGCCAAACGTGCAGCTATGCTGACGTTTCGCCGTCTCAACAATGCAGCCAGAGCACCGTTGACTCTGTTTCCGGCAGCAATATGCCTTTTCACATCCATTTCGTATCTTCCGTCTCTGCTAAACATACTTCCCAAATATACCGCTTCATTCACTTGTTCTAAGATCTTACATTCTGTTCTTTCTTCATTTTTTTCAAATACCAGAACCTTCGTCTTATCTGCATTCAGGTTTAGACCATTATTTTCATACCCATCTTTCAGAGTGGTGACCAATGCCAGCAAATCACATTCTGATGATGCAATGACCACTGTATCATCTGCGTATAGCAAGCAATTGCCTTTACGGTCACCTACTATCACTCCCATGTCACTGTCTTTCACGCCTTGGAGAAGCATTATTGTTATAAATTGGGTGGGGTTTTTAATTATGATAATGTATTTGTTTTGCGTCTATAACACATGTATCAAATAATGATAGTCCTCTTTTTATTATTGTTTATATTACTACAAAAATATCAAAAAAAAATCCAACATCTTTTATTAGTGGTAGTATAAATATTGTAAACAACTTGAAACCCTATAAAAATAACACTAAAACAATGTTGTGTTTATACAAGATCGCTTTTTTTCGAACTTTAATTATTTCTTCACGGAATTTCTCGTTTTATGATGCTACTGTATATAACTGTTATTCTGCTGCTATAACTCAAGTTCTAAACTGATCTTAATAGAATTTAGACCGCCAAAGTGTCTTTATATATAATGAATGTTTAAAATTAATGTGTTAGTTAAGTTTTAATCCTCGTTCAAGTGTCATTTATGTTAGTCAATTTGATTATCCACATGTAATAAATATAACAACATAACACCTTTTTAAATTATTGCTCATGACTTTTTTAAGTTTAAAAAGTGGTTCCCAAAATACAAAGGTAGATCTTATAGCCCTTCTGATAACTGTAAAACCATTGTATTGTTGTGATATCCTAGAACCACTTTATTATGTACTCAGAATAGTTTATAGAAATCGAAATCACAATCTTAATTCAATACCAGGTCATCGACCACTAAGTTGACCTAGCCCTTATCTGAGTAATAGATCTAATGTTCTTTTAAGCCACTTGTGACACGTGTCGTTTATGATACGCGGTGACGATAGCGCTAAAATTGTTGCTGCGGATGTTGGAGGCGTGGATCTTCTATGTAGTTAAATTTTACTCCAACTCGCCCAATTTGGTTTTGATTGGCAGTGTTAAAGATGTCGTCCCAAGCTTCCTCAAATTTTTTTAATCTGACTACACCAATTCCAATTCAAATACGTCTAAGAGTACAACAAAGTTGTTACATTTAATTCATTCTCAATCAATCAGTATTTTTTTTCACTTTAAACACAAAACTTAAAATACAAACAAAGGTAGTTTAGAATAATATACAAATATTTGTGTTTCTATTTCTATTCACTATTAGGATGAAGATAGTATCATCAATATCAATAATAGTTGAATCGATGTTCAATTCGACCATATTCTATTCTATGATTAATGGGTAAGCCATGATCGGTTCTACAGAACACAATGGATATTGGAGTGTTTAATTTGTAATGATGAATGGGGCTATGGCTTAAAAATACTAACAATTGTAAATTTCTAAAATCGAGATTTTATACCCACGACATTTCTTCATCGATAAACTTTTGACAATTTACATATTAGAGAAAGTTCAAAATGTACTTGAAAAATTTATATGTGGTAAAGTAATTGTAGTCATTGATGGTTGAGCTGGAGGAGTTACTATATCGGAATTCCGTGCAGTGATTATAATTTTGTATGCTCTAATTCTCTTTCTTCAGTCTGCTTTGTCAAACTCCACTGCTGTCTTTGGCTTCTAACATACAATACAATAGTTCACGTCTCGGTCTCCCGTTATTTAGTGTTTTTAGGAATTATTTGGTCCTTAATAGGATGTTTTTTTTTACTTGTGTATTTTTTAAATCTTATATATTTTTAACTAAAATTTAACTTGTATATTTTATTAATTACTTTTGCCATTGTTTCATAGTCAAGTGATCAAAAACAGGAGACATTTTTATCTGAGATCGTTATTATAATGTGGAGCAGAACTTCGATTATTGTAAATAAAAACTATTAATTAAAATCACCGAGTAATCGTTTCTGATATATCATATATATACATATTACGATATTATGTTAATTATGTATATAACCTTTAACTAATGATCGATCATTATTATAAGTCCAATCAGGAGGCTTAATTCACATCAAATACAGTTCTAAGCTTATCAATTATTTATGTAAATAATTTAATTCAGACATGAAACTGAAATATATATTTGGTTATTTTACATCCTTGCACTATTTACTATTTATTTATTCCTCAAATCTGTCCGCTTACTGTCTAACCGAGTTCGTGGAATAATTTTACAATATTATTACCATAGTTGAACAAAGCAGACTGGTCCTAATAATTATTAATTGTCAAAATAAACGAATAAATAACTATTATTTAAGAAACGATGGTGTTTAATAATCTTATATTCTTGAACATAGTTTAAGAAAAAAATTCATTTAAATTAATATTAGTTCTTAATATTAAATATTTCCATTAAAGCCATTATTTGTAGAAAATGTATAACTTTTTATGAAAAATTATCATAAGTTTTTTTTCGTAAGATCAATGTGGAGTGGTTGTAAAGATAATAAAGAAAATTGTTTTGGATTTTGGATCTTTACAGATATAATTTAATACAATAATATCAAAAAAATATTTTAAGTTAATTAAAAAGAAATTCTAATTAAAACAGGGTTGTTAATCAAACTAGATTTATTGACAAATTTTGTAAAAACCAATACATTATAAAAAAGTAGAAAAATTAAAACATTCGCCGAAGTTATTAAAGCATTAAATTTGACAAAATTAAAATATATTTTATGTTCATAAAAGTAATCTGACTTATTTATTAGAAGAAGTAAAGCATCTCTCTTTATCTTATACGAGGGTCAAACTGAAAGTTCTTAGAAAATCAAAAACTAAGCATTCTAGCAAGTTATTAGTTTTATTGTAACTTTTCAAAGTAGCGTCCATTTACATCAATACATCGCTGCATTCGATGGAATCATTGAGAAAAGCACCTTGCCCACTCGGCCGACACAGTCGACTTCGACGGCGTTTTGAAACGCAGCCACTGCTTCTTCGGCGTCTATAAAACGTTTTCCTCGAAGTTTTTCTTTTATTTTCGGAAATAAATAAAAATCGCAGGGTGCGAGGTCGGGGCTATACGGCGGATGACCCAGTAATTCCACGTCTGAGGTCACCAAATAGTCGATCGTTTGCCTGGCGGTGTGCGACGAGGCATTGTCGTGATGAAGGAGGATCCTGCTGCGAGGTCGTTTCTCTCGAACTTTTTCCAAGACAAGTGGCAAACAATTTTTAGTATACCACTCTGCATTAACCGTTTTCTGATCCTCTAAGACTACTGTCGCGTAATGACATGTCTTTCCGAAGAACGAGGCCACCATCTTTTTTCCAACACTTCGACCTCTCTTCACTTTAGTTGGCAACTCTTCGGAAGGAAACACCTACTGAGCAGACTGTTTTTTGGTTTCCGGATCATAACAGTAAATCCAACTTTCATCACCCGTTAGTACCTATGTCGAATACAGCATTTGAGTCACCTCCGTTAAATTTTTGGATCATTTCTCGGCACTAATCAACACGGCGGAGTTTTTGAGCCTCGGTCAAATTATGCGGTATCCAGCGAGCACAAAGCTTCCTGACCGCTAAATGTTCATGGAGGATTTTGTGCACTTGACTCATACCTATGCCTAGATTTGTCCGAATCTGCTGATAGGTCACTCTTTTGTCAGTCTCTATCATACGCCGCACAACACTGATGTTATCTTCAGTCGTCGCTGTAGAAGGCCGTCCCTCACGCAAATCATCGGTGAGATTAGTTCGACCACGTTTGAATTCATTAAACCAGTTGTAAACTGTGGCACGAGATGGGGCTTCATCGTGAAAAGCCAATCGAAGTCTATCATAACTTTCTTGTTGACTTAAATGACATCGAAAGTCATAAAAAATCATTGCACGAAAATTTTCTGGGCTTAAATTCATTGTGACGTGTACAGACAATTTTCAATTTGCCGCCAAATCGTAAAACAAAATGACAAATGAATGAAATGTACACTCAATAATATTGGTAAAGAGTTCTATTTTCAAAATTTAAACTATTTTTTTTAATATAATGCTTTTAAGTGGCCAGTTCTAAAAACTTTCAGTTTGGCCCTCGTATGGAACTACAACCTAATATATCTCTTACGAAGCAAGTAAGGCAATAAATATAGATGCAAGGATATTAACTGGCAACAACAAGATTCAACAATTAATCTTCAAATGATTCTTCAATTACTTTTTAACTCTTACTTGTGCATATAAATTAATCGTTTTTTAACAATGCTTAATATCCTACATTCTTTATTTAACACACACTGTAAGTGTCGAGATAATTAAACTTCAGTTACCCAGGAATAACTACGTCTTGGTAGAGATAAGTATAACTGCAAAAATTACCTCATATATTCAATTTACTAAACATTCAATTAATAATGTCATCTTTATTGCCTGTCATCTTCATATGCTATATTTCGGATTATATATTGTAAAATATGAACTGACGTATTACCTGAACGCAATAAATTGATGCCTTTGCTATTTTTTTTAATTAATGGTAATTTATAAATTTTAAAAATGTCTTCGCTATGTCTGTAATAAAATAAATGTATATTCTATTTAGCAGTGTAAATAAAACTTAAGAAGCAACTCTGCACTCGGTTGCTTAATTTACACGAACTTCAGTTACTTATCTCGACGTCTTTAATTTAGTAGGTCAAGAAAAGAAGTGGTATATCTTTCCGGAACAAGTTAATGTTAAGTGTTGTTTTTTAACCACAGTTAATAAAATAATATTGTTAATAAAGATTTGTTACAAATATTGTTGTTATAAATCAGAGTTAAGTTTAACAAGTTATAACTGCGGTTCTCAAACGCTTGTACTCGTACCAACAATGCAATATCAAGTCTTAAAAGAAATTGCTCATATTTTTTTGTTAACTTCCTAATTAAGGTTTGATGTAACATCTTTAATAAATGCACTATTTTAGTCAAAGCTCTTATAGTATTATAGTATAAGAGATACAATTATAGTGTTACTGTTTTAAAGATTGATAGAACAAAAACATTTAATGGTAATATTAGAAGCCATTGGATTGATTTGCGGTTAAAATTAATATGCTATCCGGATTCAATTTTCGTTTTTAAATATTTGATTGACTTTGACGTGAAATATTTTCGAACAGAAATTTTTCGAAACAAATAATAGGTTTAGTTGCCATCTCGGATTGTAGATCAATTAATGATTTTGGCTGTTAAAACTCTACCTTTATTATATGAAAAGTTAAATACTAAGAAACAAAAAAAATTGTCCTTAAATGTTACAACACTGTGTTTTAGTTAACCTTCATAATATATTTAAATTTTAAAGTCCACTCGTGTCAATAGATCTTAATAAATTGATAAGGTCTAAATATTAACGGTAATTATATATGTTAAGAGTTTATTCTCTAATTTCTCTACTAGATGCAGCCAGACGCTTATTCCAGAGAACTTTGTGAACGAAAGTCGTATATTCCTGGAACTCTCTCGTATGTCTGTGTTTATAACATATGTTATAATATTTTTTAAATAAAGTTATTCTTCGAATAAATCTTTAAAATACAATGAGTGCATCACCACATGACGTTGTAATTTATGATAATATATATTTATCTGATATTAGTATAATGTTGATTTGGTTAGAAATAGCAATAAGGGCAATATCACATGATACTATTAGTTTGAGGGTTGGTACTTCATTCCCCTTTCGATACCACGTCAAAAATAAAAATTAATTTATAAAATATTTTACATGACATTTTTAGGTCACAGAATTCATTTTCTTATATTTTATTCAGAATTAGGCGACTGTAAGCTGCTCTAAGTTTGCGAACATGTTAATACTCTAGTAATAATTACACCCCTTTTAAAATCGTTGTAAATTTATATTAAGACTATGTAAACAGTGTTCCCATAACACTGTAAATATCCTATTTTAAGCGAACTATTTGACCCTAAAAATGAGGAGATAAAGGTATTTAATAACAAGCTCGCAAACAGCTTACGAACAGCTTTTCCACCATGCGATATTAGTGTGCTAGTTGACCTAGTGCTTGATAGATTGGATAGTGAATTACGATAAAACAAGACACTTTCCTCCAAGTCTACATCAGAAAACGAGGGAGTCTATTCTAATCACAAGATTTTAACTAGTTTTGATGATATATAAAGGTACAGAAGACTTATGTGTAGAAATAGGAACTAGTTATTCTAAAATGTACTAAATAACATCACTAGACATTGTTCTGTTTTAGATTTATTATAAATATTGATATTTGGCGAATACCAGTTATATTGGTTAAAAACTTAAATTACTTTAGTTATTTAAATAAATATGAATTTATTATAAATGTGAATATTTAATATTTAGTTTGTTATGTCTTAATTGGACCAAATTGTGTGTAAACGTCAATAATTAAATTTAAAGGTCGGATGTGAACGTTTGTAACAACATTAAATATTCTACAGATTTTTTTGTTGAGAGAGTGATATTTTATTACGTTAATAACTTTATCAGGAATATTTTGTGTATCTTCATTATTTTATTTAATAAATAATAACATGGATATATGATTTGAATTAATTTTATAATTTATATTTTGCTATTTCTCTTTATTGTTATGGGAACAGTACATAATCTTTTAAGGTTATATATAAAATTCTCTGTATGAAGCGCTCAAACAGACCAACTAACTCGAGGCAACTAAGTGGAAGATTGTATTTCTTTACTTTGCGCGATATTTTAAACTAAGTCACGTCCTTTGATGTAAATATCACATCGTGGATCACTGGAGAATAGTTCAGGTACTGTCTTGTAATAATATTAAATATTCTTATAAAGTAATTTAGTATTGCAGAACACGCTTGAAATGAAATGAAGTGTTTTACGAATGACTTCATGAAGTGGTTTAATTATGAATATATTTTGATTTTAAATTTAATGGTTCTTACTAGATATAGATAGATTTTCATATTAAACTTATTCGAAGGTAAAGTTAACAAGTAAGTTTGTCACGTGCGTCCCTGAATGCTAACTTTGCATGTTTGTCAGTTAATAATATATTGCATTGTAAAGTCTCATACAATTATTACACTATTAAATGAAGCTACTAGTGTAGGTATCTAATAATATAAAACGTGTTTGTAAACCCCAGTTTAATTAACCTGAAAACATTGCACATAATAAATGTTCTTAATTCGTAGTCGAGGTGTAAAATAAAACTAAGATTGTAACGTGTAAGAGGAATGTCGCATTGCGTTGTGTTCTCGTTAGTACATTTAGTTTATGTTTAATTGTTACAAAGGATACCACTAATGATATAACACAGTACACGTTCATAAAAAAAATACAATACAAATAATAGTATAATAAATGTTATAATAAATACTTTAATTTTAAAGTTCCCTTATTTAATTACAATTAGCTAATATTTCAATTTGTAAAATACAATAAGTATTTTACAAATTAAATTTGTAAGGTTCCATATATTATCACCACAACAAAATATATAAGTTTATAGAAGATTAAGTAAGTTTAAATTTTACCAACTTACTTTAAACTATGACTATGATAAAGTTAAATTTGTTATATTAACTACTAAGTATATTATTATTTACGATTTGATATCATGCACTAGGTTATCGAATTCATTGTTATTGAAAGCGAATATGAAAAGATTTGTGAACGCCTTTTAAATAAAGATGTTCTAATGCTATTTTATTAAACGCTTACTTTTATTACGTATAGTATAAATGTTATTGTACATACTTTTTAAAGTATTTATAAAAAATATTAGCCTTGAATTATATTTTTATATTGTATAAAACCTTTATAGCAATGTTACGCTTGTATTTTTTTTATTATTATAAAAAAATATCGATATTAAAATGTTACAATACCTTTCACTACCTGCTACAGGTTATCTTAATTTAAAGGCTTTGAAGTGTCTTGTGTTTATTAATTATTTAATTGTCACTATTTGATGAGAAATAATAATTACAATAATAAAATAAAATATTATTTTAAAATAATCTTAATTTATAAATCTAAATTTCAAGTTACATATTTATATGTATAATGTAAAAGAAATACTTTTTTAAATTCCGCGACCTTTCCATTTTAATTGACCCTTCTGAAATATTAAACATTTGATTACACAAAGAAAGATTATTTCATCTCTTGATCGATTTGCATAATTTTGTATTATATTTCTAAATAGATTCCGTTTGTGTTCAGTATTATGTAAATACTCCGAGTCGTCCTCTGTAAAGTCGGCTTTGGGTATTTTGTTTTTATTAAACAGAAAACTTATGTAAAAGATTTTAGGATTTTGTATAAAAAATATATAGCATGTATTTAAAATAAATACACGTTAAAAATATTAAGTTTTAAAAAAAAAAATTTTGATCCTAAAAATGCGACTAACACATAGCGAAGAAAAACAGTTTTCTAACAGCCTTTTCACTGCGATGTTAGTGTTCTAGGTGACCTAGCGTGCTAGATCGTATAATGAAATGTCTTCATAAGATAATGGCTATTCAACCTTCATTTTCTTCAAGGACAAGCGCTATTCAACCTTCATTATCTTCAAGGGCGAGTACTAAGCCCTATAGCAGCTGAATTCAATAATAACTATTTACACAGCAAAGGAGCAGAGCAGACAGAAGCAGCAAATGTTTCATTCAAAAATATTAAATATATTAAGTAAAAGCTCATAAAACGGCGGAAATTCGTTTTTTATTCTGATTATTTTTACGGATCGTTTCAAAAATTGAAACAGTTCACACAGACTGTTAACACGGCTGTGTCTGTTCATAAAGACTTATTTTTAAATCTAGGTTATTCTTATTATATAAAATGTATCGTATTGTAATGTATTATATGTATTGTATTCTATAAAAAATAAAAAAATATATATATTAAACAGTTTTATCCAAATTGTATTTTTATTGAACCTAAACTTGTGAAGTTGCAATTTTATATTAAAATAACATTTAAGAGAAATTAGAAAAAAAAATCAAGACAAATTGTGAAAGAAATAAAAAATTATCTAATCTTAACTAAAGATAAATTATTATAAAATATCAGATTATTCATAATATAAATCCTAGTTATGTGTTGTTTAAACTAATATAAATCTCAAACGCTGAACTAATTAAGCGAGAAGCAGCCCGCTCTGTCGAACCGACCGCTAACTGATTGGTGCGAGTATTGCAATTGAATCGTTTTCTATTAATTCAAACAGTTGTTAAATGTTACACGGAAGACTATTACACCGAACTGTATAAATATATATTTTTAACGAAAATTTGTGTAAAGTTTTTTGGATATAGAAAGAAAACGCAAACATATATAATATGTATTCGCTGTTGCGATATTATAAAATATTAAGGAATATATTTTTATGATAAGCTAATCAAAATCGATACAGCGTAGCATACTATAATGAACTAAACATTTAATGAAGTTTTTTTATTACATTTACACTTTGTCCTCGTGTGAATGGAATCTGACGCTTCAAGTGTAACTTATAACTGAAAATAAAAAAAATTGGCTCTAACTATATATTGGATGATAATAATTCTAAATGCCGTTTTATTCACTATCCATGCAGGGCCGGATTTAGGGGATATTTTTCTCCAAATCATTTCTTCGTACATTTACTACGAATACTTGCACAAACATAATAATATCAGAAAACCCTGAATATTTCTATTTACTTTCAATTTTTGATTTGATTTGATAGAAAATTTCAGTGGTTATTGCTTTTTTGATATGTAATTTGTGTGAGTTAAAAAGAAATAAAAGAAGTAAAAAAATAACGGTTCTTTTACTTGGAGATAAATCAACAATTAGAGGCTTCCTCGTTGCATCCTCCAGACTTCCAAATCCGGCCCTGCGTGTGTAAAGTTCAAATAGTTAGCCATTTGCTATAATGCGATACTTTTTGGAAGCTGTCCAAGGACTGCAGTGCTTTAAAAGAATCTTGTACGTTCCAGTTAAGTGATATTTATTATATGTGTTTTATTTTATACTACAATTAAATTTTCTACGCCATTGCGGTGCGGTTAATAAATAATTGTTGCGCAGAGTTCAAATTTATAACTATTGCATGATACTTAATGGTACGTGTTTTATGTTATAACTCTTTGATATTATTTATTTGTATATGTAAATTCTTATACACTATTAACACTAAACCTACCGACAATTCTTGTATACCTGTTCCTACCGCACGCCGTCAAATTGACCGGTAATTAAAAGTTATGTCATTATATAACGCAGGTAATAATGGAAATAACTAAAAGTAAAGAGCGAAGAAAATATTCTATCCATATTCTAAGAATTGTCATGTAGTTTGATAACGATATTATAACGCTTAAAAATGTGTAAGTCTTACAAAAGTTTAAGAACGGTCAATTTGACCGGTACTAGGTTTAGTGTTAAATAGATTTTTTATTAATCGCGAACGCCTGATTAAATTTAATAGCAGTGATATAAAAGTCTTAAAGTAATATTATTATTTATTTTGTAAAAAATATATTTTGTAATTACAAATAATGTATAGATCATATACCGATGTAAATGTATATATATGTAATCTCTGTAGATTATATAGTTTATAAGAAAGGTCAAAATTTGTTACAATTGCATAGTATTTTTTATTATAGATACTTCTTCCAATAATATAATAATATATGATATAATATAATATTTATTTATTTATATATTTTCCACTTTGTATCCATACCAGTAATCACTTTTGTACGTCAAGTGACAGGATACTTTGATATCGTATGTATCAAAATAAGCCCTTCTGTAAAGACATTCCAACTTAAAATAAGGCTACGAGGGTTTCAAAGGCGATCTGCTCTGAGAAACACAACAAATTCAGCCAGGTGTTTTTAATTGTGATCACTGTTTCACAAACATCAATATATCTAGTGAGCAATGTACGAACAAGAACCATTGCAATCAATTGAATAAGCCTTCCTAATGATAATTAATATAATTCATAAAAAACACGAAATATAAATTCCCTAACAAAGTTATTTAATCAATTGATAGATGTTACTCGTCGGTGTGAGAAGCGTCCACTTAGGCGGTAATCAATTTTGTCAGAGTTAGAAACTAAAGTTCTATGTACTGCATCCCGTGTTAGCGAAGTTACTATTTTAGATCGTTCTGTTATATATATAATTAAATGTATATTATAAATATGAAAGTTCAACTTAGACTGGTACATTTTTCCGGCTTCACTTTTAATATTACGTAGTAAAATATATTTACTAACCCATATTACTGGAATAAAACAGAGTTAAGCAATTTTTAGATTAGCCGGGATAAACAAGTTGAAGTAGTTTTTTATTAATTACTTGAAGTTTCAGTTAATTTTGCATAAAATATTATGCATAAAAAATAATATACCTTATTACCTTGAAATTAGTTTCAGATCGCGTTGGCAATTTTGTTAGTCCATCCCATCGACCAATATCATAAAACGTGAGATAGAATTATATGTGTGAAAGAGATAAACTACAGATCATGCGTACTAAGAGCCTAAATAGAAAACGTACGAAAATTTAACACATGGAGATAACGGTCCCATGGTGTAATGGTTAGCACTTTGGACTCTGAATCCAACGATCCGAGTTCAAATCTCGGTGGGACCTAGATGGTTTTATTGTTTTTTGACTTATTTTTTGTGCTTTTTATTTTATAAGCACATTCTTGCTAACTGTTAAAGTTACTAACAAGTTGAAATAGAAAACAATAATCAATAAAATATTGTTTTTGAAGACTTTTAGTAATATTACAATCAGAATATGAATAAAATTTAATATTAAAAAATATAGATATTCTTAATTACTTTTTAATTTCGCAAATAAAAGGTTCTTACTTTTATTATAGGAAAGAGGGATTTTATTGCAGGTAATAGCTAAGACGGTCGTGATCAGAGATGGAATCAGAAAGTGGATTTAAAAAATAGTAAGCACTCCAGCTAAGGGTACAGTCAAGTAAACAGCGAGAAATGTATCATTTATTTGCATTGTTGTACAATGTCATATTTTTGATATAATTATATTATATATATATATATATATGTATAATCGATTGTTTGTTTATTCTCTATATTTTGTTAGGTTTCAATCTTTCTATAATGTAATTTATATTATATATTTTTATGACAAAAAATTTGTCAGAATAGTACTAAAAGATAAAATACATATGTAGCCATACAATACTGTCTTTAGTGACAATTTTATTTATTTATTTATCTTCACGCCATATCCCTTGCGGGATAGCCAGAGACGACGGAGCGCCAAACGCTACGGCCCCTGCATACCTCTTTCGACTCGGCCACAGACCGACCTCTTCACACATGCCCTCCGCGGGGTCCTCATGCTTTTATATTTATTTATTAAATATAAATATATTAAATAATATGACGTCTTAAAAATGTGTGTCCAAAAACAGACAAAGCTGTAAATAACTAAGGGTAATATAGAAAAAATTGTTCTAAATGTTTTATTTGGATAAAGAAAACGCCTTCAATGACACCAAACCCTTAACAGCGATTTAGTTAGCTCCAGCTAAAGAATACGTATTTTGTTCCTCGCATTTTTATTAGAGATTTTATCGTTGCATTGAAATCTGAAGATTTGAATAAATCTCTATTCTTAATCTACTTCAATATTACTGGTCTGTTTATTTTTCATAAGGTTGATATTATTTTAAAATCTTTCTAGATTATAATGCTTCAAATTATAAACTATCATAATCTTTTAGAGTGGAATAAAATCCAATGAAAGTAACCTTAACCCAACTAACAAATTTTTAAGCCATATATATATATATATATATACATTTACTTTTACCATTATGCCCTCCCCCAAACCCCGTATAGTTTTGTATCTTAAAATGCAATTTAAACTAATTAAGACTAAGAAAAGATAAGATAAAGATAATTAAATCAATTAATAAAGTCAGATAAGATATTCATCTGGAACTTTAATCATGGGTTGAAGTTGAAGATTGACTTTTTTGAGGACTTTAATTTATGGACCCTTGGGTTATATTGAAAAAGCTTTTACTTTTAGGTGTGAATGACCCCACGATTGCGTCGATTTTAAGATTTATTTAAGGATTTGGAATCTTTTAAACATTTCTTTTGGAATATATTTTCTTTAATTACTTTTTAAGCAAACCATATTCATTGTTACATTGTAATGTATGGTAAGTATGACATTGACAATTATTTAATACTAGTTGTGATTTCTGACTTCGTCCGCTTATTCCCTGCTCAAATAATAAGTATAATATGTTTTACTGATACCATTATATAGATAGTTTTCTCGAATGAAAAGTATTATATATCAAGCAAGGCTTAAATTTTCGTAACTAAAAAATTTACTAAATAGATATGATTCTGAATGAAATAACTATGAGGGGTGCTGCTTATGGTGACTGATTTCATTTTTATTATTAACACATTCGCAACCGTTGACGTGGATTCACGTCATTTTAAATTCTATACCTGGTTGCCACAAACAAATTTTATACTCTTTATTTCATTATATTAGTCGGCACTTAGAATTAAAAACGTAGAAAATTTGCCGGATTCAAATGATTTAAGTAATCATCAGTTCAGCTTATTGAGTTGATTGTGATGGTTCTAGTTAGTACATTGCTCACTACATATTGAATTATGAAACAGTGATCACAATAATGAGATACCCGGCTGAATTTGTGTGGTTCTTCTCTTCGCGTTTGAACATTACTTATTTTAAGTTGGAGTGTCTTTAAGGGCTTATTTAGATAAGTATGGTATCATAGTCCATGGGAATTTGATACAAATTATCAGTATTGATTCATTGAAAATATATAAATAATTAAACAAATTATTAAAATGTTTCATCACATCAAAATCTATGTAAAAATAATATTAATATAATTATAATATTAATATAAGAGACAAAATATTTATCTAATAAAGCGTCATGAATATTATAAGAATATTTAGAAGAAATTAATAAATTTGTATATTTATAAAACACTTAAGTGCGGTAAAGAAAACCGTTTATAAAAGGCATTTGATAAAAACGCCAGCGATGTGTTTTGATAAAAACACGAGCAGTGTGTTTTGATAAAAACGCAAACGGTGTGTATTGATAAAAACGCTCGAGATATTTACAAAGAACTTATAAAGCATCGGGTTGCAATAATGAGTCTGTGGACATTTGAAAGTTACCTTTTTAAAAGTTTGTCTTTCTATTTTAAACTCTTTCAAAGTACGTACAATTTATAATATCATTTAAGTTTTCGTTTCTTTTATCTTGAATTTTTATTTGTAAAGATAAAAACGTAGCGGAAAAATGTTAAATATTTTTATATAGTTAAAATACTGTTAATGATGTTAAGTATTTCTATATATATATATATATATAAAATTTGACACGATGTTCGTTTGAGCTAATTTTTTTATAGCGAATTTGAGGTTTTTTATACATAAAGGGTTTAATTCTATAAGTTTCCCATAGATGGCGCTGTTATTATACATTTTTAAGTGACGTTAATTTATTAAGCAACAGAAGTCGGCGGCAACAGCTAGTATGTTTTTATTTTTCAGTAACGTTTCAAAGATGTGAGTATTAAGGTATACAAATAGTGGTTAGAAATCATGAAAATGAATTTACTGTAACTATATTTCAAGCAAATCAATCATATTATTGTTTCAGATATAAAGCGGTACAGATAGACAAATAAACAGATATATTATAAAATTGTAACCCACATAAACTTTGAACTTTAATATATACTTGATAAATGATTAAAAATAAGAAATAATTATAATGACCCGTCCTCGCTGCACGACTTCCAGCCGTCAAATGAAGTTTTCAACGCAATTTATCTTTTTATATAAAATTTACCCATTACATGGATCGTGAGAATTTATACCCTTTCATTTGCATTTTGATATCTATTCACTTGATATAAAGTATATATTCGCTTGATGTGGTTTGAGATCTTTTGTTCGCACAGGGTCTCACTTTCACGCTCTTTGACCGTGGGATCTTGATGCGTGGGAAAATATAAAGTGTGTGTTCATTTTATAAATTTAATACGAATATATTTTTTTAATAAAAATTATTTATGTTATATAAACCTATTCTAGATTAGATTAGATTAACAAAACGTTAGATATAGATACAAGTTATACTATTAGTGAAGTCACAAGTTCTTTTAAACAATGATATAAAATTTGTTTAATTTTTATTGATATTAATACAAAAGATAAATTTACATGTAATAATAAATAAATAAAAATATATTATTTTAACCACAGCCTGTATTTTTTAAATACAAGTCATCGGTCAAGGTCACGAGGACGAGGCGAGTTTATTTTTATAGCTTAAAATAACACTTAAATTTAATAATAACAATGTTTTTGTAACAAAAATATTATAAAAATAAGTATATATTAAGTAAAATATAAAATAAAGTTGGTATACAAAAATGTAATCTTGTTTACACAATAAAAATATGTTAACAAATCCACAACAAAGTCAACCTTGTGCAAAAAATTACAAATATATAAATGTTCCATTATTATTCCTATTTATTTAGATATAAGGTTGAAATTCGCTTGCATTATAACACAGTATAATGTATTCCCACAGTAAAATATTTCTTGTGGGAATGAAATTTGATGAGAATTCGTTGCAATAATAAATATGTCAGATTTGGGGTGATAATGGCCGACTTAACTTGAATTTCGAACACGAGTTTTTTTTGTCGGTCTCATGCATCTAGCGATAATTTTTTATCTGTTACGTAAGTGTGATCCTTTGTCATTATCGGGTCATCCAAGGACGTATTCTCATCCTGTTTCCGTGAAACAGAAATGTTTTTTTTTTTTTTAATGTAACGTAAGTACATATAATGTTTAAAAGTTTTCTATTTATGATTTTTTGTAACGTCTTTTGATGTTCTTATTTCAAACATTATTTAAATATCAGTTTTATACGTTAAGTGACACATATAATGTTTAAATCTTTTCTTTTTGGGATTTTTTAACGTCTTTTGCTGTTCTTATTTCAAAATTATTTAAATGTCATTTTTGTATTTTTAATTTTTTTTTGTCATAGATTATTATTATTTTGTAGTGATCCTCTTTTTTGTCTTTATGTGTTTTTATTTCAAAATTATTTAAATGTCATTTTTATACATTATTTTTTGGCTAATAACTCGATATGTAAAATGTTTAGCACAATTTATACGACCGGGGATTGAACCTGTTACATATCGATTAAAAAGTGAGTGTTATAACCACTAGGCTAGGGAGTATGCTATCATAAGATGTCAATTGTATAACAGTGATTTTTTTTTCTAACCAATACTCGATCGGGAAACAAAAGAAATGAATATTTCTTATAAATATAAGTCAAATGCTTAAACATTAATACTTTATTAATTAATTCATGTATTTCACTGCAATAAAAAAACCACTTATCATTTAAACTAACCCTAAAATTTAATAATAACATAATAATATGATTACCATGATTTCCCATAACCCTTCACTTATGACCACTTAATCTGGCACGCGCTGAACCATTGGGGTCATTTATATCCCACGGTAACTTCAAAAATACCACGGGAACCGACACACACACACACACACACACATATACAACAATTATCCACCACTAACTTTACTCACTTATTCACTAATAGTTACATCAAAATAAGCTCATCCTAAACCGTTAATGGGGATCTCGTTTCACACGGGACGTGCCTCGCAGGACGGTTTTGTGGGAATCAAATTATTCCGTGAGAAATTTTTTTTGGTATTTCATAATAATGGTGTTTTTATAGGGTGGGATGTGGTTTTTAATTGGATTTGTATTAATGTGTGATAATTTTTGTCTGTTATATTAATAATTATTGTTTAGTGGTTGTAGAAATTATTACTTTGTTTATATATTTTTTATGTTTAATATTTATGAGAACTAAACATTAGAATAATAATTATATAAAATTAAATTAGAACTATTTGTTTATTTATTCTATGTAAATAATTAGAATTAATTAATTATATGCAACCTACCTACCTAACCTACCTACTATCTACCTACCTGTATACATCAAATTTATTCTGATAATAAGAATTGCTGATATTATAAATAACTCATATTACACAAGAATACAAGTAAGTATTCGAAAATCCTACAAATTCAGTATTCGATGATGTATGTATGCTTTATTCTCAAATAATATAACTACAAAACTATCACGTTGACTTTGATAGAAATTAATATTATATTCATATTTGAATATCGCTTTTAGAAATGCGTTTATTACAATATTCCTTACAATACTATTATATAAGTGTAAAATACTCTTACAATAAAATAAGTATCAGTATATATGTATATATATACATATATATATATATAAGTATATTTATAGTATAGCACGATATTTTTATATGTATTTTACCCTCAAAGAATGTCTATAAGATTCCCACGCACAGACAATCGGTCCCACGGGTATCAGACTAAAAGCCATGGGAAAATATAAAATTTTATAAATTTTTGTATAATATTAAATGTGTATAATAATTTTATTTTTATTTGTTTTAATATATATTTAAGAAATAATAGTGTTTTCGTTTCCTCTGTTATTACAAGATACTTTTTTTATTACTTTATTTTAATTAATTTATATTCTCTATTTATATAGACTAGCTGTGCCCACGACTTCGTTCGTTTGGATTTTTTTTTTAATAAAAGTAGCTTAAGTTATTCTTCATAACATCGGCTATCCGCCGGTGAATGTCCTGTTAAAATCAGTTCATCCGTTTCAGAGATTAGACGAAACAAACAGACAGACAGACAGAAAAAATATTTCTTTATAAATATCATATATACTTTCGTATGTATGTAGTGAAAAACTGTTAATTTGGAATGACAAACAGACGCTTGATTTTATTTATATGTATAAATAATTATTAGTATTGCATTTAGAAACGTTATAAAGAAATACCAAATAAAAAAATATGAATCGTTTCCCACAAGTTAATTTAATAAGGCCAATTTTACCACATAGTAACATAAAATTCTCAGACCCCATAATTCCCACAGGAACTCAGTCCCGTGTGAATGTTAAACACGACACAGGGGTCAAATTGAAACGGAAATACAACAATTGTCACCTTATTTGATTTCTTGGTATATCAATAAACGGGGTCTTTAGTACCCCCAAGCACGTGCCAGTGTTAGAGGGTTGATTCTTTATTATGTTAATTTACTTAAATAATAAAAAAAATACACATATTTATTACATTTTTTACATTAAAAAATAATTCAATTAGAAAATAATAATAAAGAATAATTGAAATAAATTACTATCAATTCAATTAATTAAATACAACAAAACGATTATCATTAAAATATATAATTATAAAATGTGTTATTATGAGCCGCATTCAAGATAGGGTCTTACCATGTGTGTTTTCTCACGAGGGAATGTTCACACGAGATGTGTGATCTATGGCACGCGACAGGGGTGTAATAAAGGATTTTGTATTCTTATTTTTGTAGAATGTCAATAAAACACACGCTTATCTTATCTGTATCATGTAAATGATTGTTCAAATAATATTAAATCTACTCTTTAATTATATATATATATATATATATATATATATATATATATATATATATATATATGTATATTATTGTATGTATTTTTAATAATTTATCGACTGTTATTTATACAAGTAAATAAAATTTAAGCGTTTATGACTTCAATTTAACACTATTTCATTGAAGTCAATAAAAAAAATATTTGAAAATGTTTCTTATTTTTTGTTTGTGTTAATCTCTGAAACGGCTGAATCCATTTTAACAGGACTTTGATTTCGAGATAGCTGATAATATTAGCAGTAACTTAGGCTTATGAATAATAATTTATTATTGATGTTATTTTTATTTATAGATATTTGTCTGTTATAAATAAATATTATTTGAGCTATGTTTATTTTAATGCAGCAATGTTTCATAACTATGCTATAACGTAGTTAACATTTAATTTACAAATAATGTTAAAGAATGGAAAAGATCTATTTGTTTAGGTATTAATATTTATCTTTAAATCTAGTATTATATAAAAAATAATTATTAGGTACTTATATTCTTAATTAGTGATCCGCATCGTTGTTGTGACTGATGCGGCGCACACAACGTATATGTAAATACAGTTGTATATAAACGTTGTTGCTATGTATAAAGGAAGGTACACAATAAAAGATAAGTGAGGAGTACATAGTTGATCCTATTAACTATTTACCCTCCATTTAGAGATCCTTCCATTCACACGCGGTCTCTTGAGGACTCCCCGGAAATGGGTTCCGTTAGAGACGTTTGGCCATTAAATCGGCGGATTAGGATTTATTATTTTATTTCATAAATAAAATATATTAATATGTATATAATAATAAGTATAAGTAGTTTATATTTAAGTAGTAGTAAGTACTGAAATAAAACAAAGAAATTTCAACATTTACAAACATAAGATATCTTAAATAAAATTGAGGATTTTAAACGACTTTTTATGTAAAAAAAAATATAAATATCATATTTTTTATATAATTTTCAATCCTTCACAACAAAGTATACATTTTACAATGAATCGGCTCTCCAATCCACTTACACGCTCTGAAGCTGCGTTCAATGAAGTGCTCTGATACAAAATATAAACATGTCAATTTTCTTTTTTATGTTTTAATATTCACCAAACAATTGTTTGTTTATAAATGATACTTATATTTATGAAATGTATTTTTTGTCTTTGTATTTATAATAACTTTATAAATTGAGGCTATAAAATGTTAATCGGTCTATCAATACATTTCATTCATTCATTCTTTCATTCATTCATTCATTCATTCATTCATTCATTCATTCATTCATTCATTCATTCATTCATTCATTCATTCATTCATTCATTCATTCATTCATTTATTCATGCATGCATTCATTCATTCTTATTACTTTAATCAGCTTTAGCTATTATAGAATTTATAAAAGTTATCTGTGTAGTTTCAGGCTTTATATTTGTTATTCTTTAATAACTAGGATCCGCCGTCGTGCGCTGCGGGAGTTGAGCTGAGCGTCCTCCTCTTCTTTAATGCTAACAAACTTAGCATATAATATTGCTATATAACATGCTCAGCAACTATTGGTTAGTTAACAAAATTATAGCCATATATCAGTCTTTTAAATGAATGTCAACATTTTTTTACTTTTTTTTCTAGACTGAATTTTTTTGCTCTGTTTTTGCAGAACCATCTTCAGTAAACGATCTAGCCATGTGCCAAATTCTAAAAAAATACATCTATAGGTTTTAAAATTACCGATGTCGTAAAACAGCAAAATGAACGTTTAAGAGAATAATTTTGTATAAACATTTTAAATTAATAAATTATTCTTTAAAAAAAAAAATCTTATCCACGCCAGTTTCATGGCCCTACATTTAAGTGCATTTCACATTAGGGCTCTAAGTGAGGTGCTATCTCGGCAATTATAAGGACTACGCATTGTCGATAAAGTACGTTGTAACTTAATGTCAGTTTATATGATTAAAGCATAACATTAATTTAGCTCAAGGGCTGCTATTTACTGACTGACTGACTGACTTAATTACATCTAATGTAAATATAATGACGTACTTTAATATACATTCTGTAAACAAATTATTAATACTTGATATTACTAAGGAGTTAATTAAATGTTAAATATATTTTTATATCTTTTATATCAATAAAAATCACTTGATAGTTAAAATCCTAAGTTTAGGAAAGTTTATTTCATACGTAACATATTTTCCATAGCAATATTAAAACAACTTAAGGTTCAAAATTCAGTATTATTTATTTATTACCTGGCAAATTTTCGTATACTACATTTTGTGGACCAATTTACACCCAAATATATTACGTAACTTTTATATTATTATTGAATTATCAATCCTATTCCATTGAAATACGTCTTAAAATTAAATGTACCTTTATTCTTGGAAATAAGAAATTTTATCCGAGAAGTATTCCCATCCCTTGGGATAGGATTGATTTATCCTTAAGGTATTCTTTTTGCTTTATATATTCAAACTGTTTGTATAATCTTCATACTTAGGCAATAAATACACATTTCATACAAGTTGTATTAATATTTATATCTTTGTAAATGTGTGGTATATAATTTTATTTATAGCGTGTTTTAGATTTATATAATATATTAAGATATATAATATATTTATTTAAATAATTCAAGGAATATATAAAATATAAAGTATACATATAGTTTTCTACATAATAAATAATTATATAAAACCTACCTTGATTCTCCATTACTGGTTTGCGGGTTACAATACAATAAATTGTCACAGTCGGGCATCAAACCTGGAGCCTGTCAACTCAAAACCAAGCATTCATACCGATTTTATCTCTGAATATCGACAATTAAGTTGAAGTGGGACAGAAAATACTCTTTCCCGCTCAGATATTTCGTAGAGCAAAGAACAATGGCAATTTTTTACCTGAACCTTTTATGAAGCGTCTAAAAACAAGACCAAAGCGAAACTTAATTGTATCATTTAGTCGTTTTTTACACGGTCTTAGATTTACGTGGGAAAGCCACGAAAAAAACTTTTATTTAATAAGCTTTTAATTTCGGTTTTTTGTGCATTTCCGGTTTAATACAATTAAAAAATAAAAAACTATTTAAAATGATAAATAGCAATATTAATTTTTCTTTGTTGTTATTACTACATAATAAAGAAACTATATAATTGCGTTTGTTGTATGTATTTAACTATAAGATTAATCAAATATATTATTACAGGTCAATTTAAATGACTGATAACTGACTAATAGTTTGACTGACTTTGACAGTACTGGAAGCCATTTTAACTAGCTTTGCGTGGTTTATTTACTTTTACGCTGTCATCGCGACTTCTGTGCAACTATTCATTCTCGGACGCCTTAACGGATTTCGATTGTCTTTCTGTTCTGAGTGTTCTTTTATCATGGATAGCAAGCGCAAGCACATATTGTGCGTGAATTGTAATATTTGGGTGAATACTCTTCGCCGATATCGGATTTTAGAACAAAACACAAGTGTGTACGATGCTCTGCAACTCGATTTATCCACAAATCGTAAGTTCTTAAAAATGCTATTGCCCGTGTTTATCCCTAAATTATATTAAATTAACTCGTTATTTATACTTTCAAACATAATTTGTTATAATGCGTTAACACTTATTACAAATTACTTTCAGATAACTGATGAGGATTATGTTTGCGACACATGTTAGAAACTTTTAATAGATGCAGTAAATCGGAATCTTCAACAGAATACTGGTAATGAACCACAAGCTGGACCGACACCAAGTCAGCGTGGTCATACCAATGTTTGTATTTTATGCGGATGTTCCCTCATACAAAGGCAAAATGAGAAAATATTAAGAGATAATCCCTCTGAACTACAACGACAGATGATAGAAATAGTTAAATGCAGTAAGGAACCACATCAGGTGTGTACATCTTAGTTTAAGTTCTGTTTTATGCTATTATTTTTATGTATTCTATACACATTGAACTTTAGGTTTTATTCTTTCAAAATGTTTGTTTGATTTTATTTATTTTAATATCTAATCTTCTTACAATTATTTAGATTGTGAAAGTTACATAAATACATTTATATTATAAGTTTAATTTACCCTGAATAACATTAATCCTAGATATATGTTTTATATGCTAAAATCAGAAAGATTTCTTATATTTCTGCCAGGTAACAACTTCAGACAATGTATGCTATTCCTGTAGGTTGCGAACCAAAAGAGAGGTCCTATTCCTATATATGAATCGCCTTAATGAATTAAGAGTTGAAGAAGCCATTCGACATGGGGATGATGATGGCTCGCATACTGAGCCACCTAATGAGCCTACTGTTGTGGAGTATATCTCAATGCCAATGTTGGCATATCTTTGAAGGACAAATAATCTCATGAAGATCCACATGAGCAAGATATTGTCAGGCCATCAGGCATTCGGAATACAGAGAATGGAACTATAGCATTACCAGATTACAGGAGAGCCGCTAATACTTGTAACCATTGCCTCTTTCCTGGCTGCAATAATAATGATATGCAGTGTTTAATATATTATGTAATTAAAATACCATCTTGTTTTATTTTTACTATAAATACCTATATTAATTTTTTTTTCTTTGTTTATAGACTTACATATGTCTGTCCTATATTATCCTTATCTAAATAAATGTATAACTACATTTTTCTAAACAAAATATATATTTTTTCACCTGTATACTATACTATATGATCGCTATAGAATAGCGGTGGTCTTGTCGATTGGCGCTGCCTATACGATGGTGTTCGCGGGTTCGATAGTAGGCAATTTGCTAGCACGCATTGGACCATCGGCTATTAAGCTGCGATTCTTTTCCTATCTGGTGAAAGATATGCCCAGTATTGGAATGTTAGAGGTTGAAGCTGAGTAAATAGAAATAGCTATCTGACATATTTGCAAAGAAGAAAGATCGGTTTTCTTATATTTAGACAAATATTATTCATTGCAAATATATATTCGCGTTAATAAACGCGATAAAATCCGTTCAAGACATATTCTAACCCTTTACTAAACTAATAACTAATATTAAAAACATCATTTAGGAAATCTCTTACGTATTTTTTTATGTTTGTATAGACTATAATTACAATCAGTGACAACTAGTATTGACAGGTAACCTCAAATTATTGTTAAACAAAAACTGAAATATCTTTTTTTTGTGGCTTTCTAAAAAAATATTTGTTTCTGATTAAGCTTATGTAATGTTACCCCTATCGTTTAAATATTTTTTTATATTTAGACGCTTCCAAAAAATGTCAGGTAAAATGATGTATGGAAAGCTGCCATTGTTCTTTAATACCTCATGTGGATCTTTCAGTTTCGGTGAAATCCCTAAACAGTTTTATAAGGGATAAAGTTAATTAGAAACAAAAATGTTCGACCTATTAAAAAGTTTATATTTTTTGTCTGAAAAGAAATTTACATTCTAAAAGATTACATGAGTTTTATATAATCATTGACTGACATTGATTGATTGATTGATAGTGACATTGACACTGACGAATAACATTGACATTGACAGTTGAAATTAAAACTAAAACATTAAACATAATATATAGATACCTTAAAATTATATAACTTTGGAGTTTCATGAATAATGGTACAATAAATATTATTTGTTACCTGTAAGAAATTGCAGCGCTCGACCCTACTAACCAATAACTCAGACGGCGTTAGAGGCTTATGTTAGTATAACAATGCACCATTATACATTACAATGTAAGTTTACATTCAATATTCGATAATAAGCACCCTATTTATTACGTTATAAGGCCGATTTTTGCATAGCATTCTATATAATGTTTATTTTGTCTGGTCAAAGTATGGCACTCGTGAGGGCACTGAACAATATGGCCGGCTCGATAGTTTTTGTTTTACAACAGACTTTATCGTGTTACTGAATCTCCGGGATTTATGGTTTCATTATAATGTATCATTGGATATATAGTTAAAAGTTATTTATATTCTGTTACAATGATAATTATTATTAAATTAGATTTTATAACTGGTCCAGATATTAAACTACAATTATAACTGAATAGTATAAAATATTTCAAATTAAGAACATTGCAAATGGATGTATATTTTTAATAATTTTGAAATTCTAAATTTGACTTTGTTGTAAAAAATGTGTATTCTTAATTTGAAAACAACAGTTTATGGTAAAAAGAAAGTATGAAAGTTAGAAATAAATAACAAATGTACATCACTTCACTTTGATATATTCACTTATCGTGAATTATATTTAGTACAAAATACGCCCGAAATATTCTAAAACGCCTGTATGGTATATTCACACAAGTAAGTGCTCGCTTTTGAAATTTGCCAAATATGATTTTCGCCTTCCCGAGAGACGTTCGTTGATTTGACTACGGTAGTCTAGAAATGTTAAGGATTTTGTATATGAGCTTTATTATAAGGGAATAGAGTTCAAATCAAGTAGAGCTCAATCTGTTTGATTACCTCTGAGCAGACAAGGGACTAGGGTTTTTTTATATCAAATATTTGATCTTATTTAGCGAGATGAGAACAAACAGTATACTTTCCTGATCTTTATGATATATAAAAAACCTTTTTAAACATTATAATCTATATGTCTTTGAATCAACCGTCACATGTAATTTAAATTATCCTTCAGCAATTTTGTTATTAATATCTTTAAAATGCGTCATTGCTATACAAAAAATTACAGGCGCTAAGCAAAATAATACTCGAATATTTTTTGGAACATTTTATTTAAGGGCACACTGAAAGAGAATAAAGAGATACATTTAAAAACAATTTTCCTTCAATAAAATAATGTTACAAGCCTTTCCCTCAGTATCTTAGAAGCTTTATAACGTTCGCGAACGATGGTAATGGAAAAGACTACAAAGAATATATTTCGTATAAATCAAAGGGTTTTCTTGAAAAGTAAGAGATTTGTCTGAAGAAAATATTCGCTTTATTTTATATGAAATAATTTATAAGGATTGTATTACGAATGATTTTGATTATTTGTAAATTATATATTGAAGTTAGGTAACGTTTTGATATCTAATTTAAAGATTTATTATTTAACATAAAACAAATATTATTCAGTATATTTGTTTGTTATATATATACATATTAGTGAGAAAATTATAAAATGGTAAGTACGATAAGATATATGTATGTATGTATGTATGTATAAATTTATGTGCTAATTATTTGATAATCTGCAGATTCGTCCAAACGTTGCTTTGAATCTGAAACAAACAAACACATTTAACAATATTATTATTAAATACCAGGAAAATGTATTTTAATTAAAGTTATAATTTCATTACAAATATGTAATAAGAAAATATGAATAATGAAAATATTTTAGCTTGGATATGTACTTGTAGTACTTAAAGACAGTTTTAACTAAACAACTATATGAGTTTTTAACACATTTTGTAATCTTCGATCGTATGTTTGTATGTAGCGGAAAATTTAACACGAGTTTGACGTTCAAGATGGCGGATAATTTTGAAACTGCACTTATCAAGGATGATAATTCAATAATATGAAAAATAATAGTTTAAAAAAACACGCTTTAATAAAATCTGAACTAAAAAAAAAAAATAAAAAAAATATTGCAATGTAAAAAAGAGTTTGATACTTTTTTGACACCATGATTTTTAAAAATTACTCATTCATTTTTAGTTTGGTTTCTACGAAACCATATTAGTTGAATAACTAAAGTAACTAAACTATGAATTATAACAAACCATAGTTAAGGCAGCCCATCTTAGTACAGTATGAAACTCCGTCGGCTCCGCATATACACTTATTACAACTCTCCCAAAACGCTGAAAATGGCTTACACGATCCCGCGTTAGCTGAAATACAAATTGAATTATACGAGTAAGCGAAAAATTTATACACTGTGTGTAATAAGAAATTATATACAGTGCAACCTCAATATACTGAATAGAATTTTTTTTTATATATATGTATAATTAGTTACAAAATTTAAGTTGGTCTACGATACGTTTTAACAAGGAAAAAATATTTAATTAATTTCATCTTTACTGCATTCTGTTTACTCTGCTATAGCGAAAAACTATATTCAATAAATGAAACTCGTTGATAAAAACATTGTTTCTATTTAAATATTTAATACAGTTGTTTGTAAAACTTAATTATAACCTGTAATTATTATATTGATAATATACATGTAAAGGTTATAATTTTAAAAAAAATCATTAATTATAAGTAAATATTAGTATTAAATGTATTTGTAATGTAAAATTGTTTTGTATTCTTGTTGGCAGTTCTTTGGATGTAGAAAATGTTGTTATATTGAGGTTTGTTATATTAAGGTTATATTGTATGCGTAATTTGATGCTGGGAAATATATATATATTATTACTAGTATTATTAACAAAATAACTTACCTCTCCTCCAAAACAAAAACATATCATCCTCTACATACTTCGAATTTACAGCAGATATTAACTGTAAAAAATTTTTGTTATTAAAAGCCTATTTTTTTTTAATTATCATTATATTTCCTTACCAATATTATTATTAAGACATTGAATTGAATAGTAAATATTGAATTAAAATACATGTGGTGACCCATTCTAGTGCATTGTAAAACTGCTACTAGTAATCGATTACACAACCTTGGCCGAATGATTGTTTTGATAAGAAACACAGAGAGACTTTACACACTTTTTAATTGGTATAAGTTGTTTTTTTTTATCAAGTTCTTAAATTTTAAACGTTTATTTGCTAACGTTATAGACTTTTTGATTTATTTTAATTTAGTATAAATATTTTCTAGCTTACTCACTGATTACACCTAATGATGATTCAAAAGTGCGTGTAAACGTCTAATTGAATACAGATATTTTGAATCTATCAGAATCTTATTAAACTTTAGAGATATTTGAATAACTAATAGATGTAGATAAATTTCGTGAGTCAAAATTATATTTTTTTATACTTTTTAAGTCAGTTACAGTCATTTGTCTCTATTTAAGAGTAGCTCAATTCAATTAAATTACGTATAAGTTAGTAAGTCCTTAAACTTGTAAGATAAGCTCAAATCGACTTCTAAAATTCCCGATAACGCCTGAGACTCCAGACTTGGGACTAACTTAATTATTAGTTTAGGATAGTTTCTAAGATATATATATTTTCTTGTTAATTACGAACATCACTATTTATTAATAAATATTATTTATTAGAGCTTGTATTTCTAATTGTTTTGAGATAGGCATTTGTAGTCAAAGTTTTTTATTACAATTAGTCCTACTTCAGACTCTTGTTGCACAGTTTCAAGGATTTGTAAAGAAGGAACGTCTAGAAATATCATAAATAAAACCATGGAGGAATAACCTCATATCATACAAACATTTTATGAATACTAAAATATACAAATATTTTAAACTATACCTTACATAGGATTCCACTCAAAAAATTACCGACCAAATCTTATTTCAAAAGTTCGTCTTCGAATAAAGTCTCCCTTAACGAGGCAACTTGGTTTACGAATCAAAGACTCAGTTGTGGAGCGACAAAGAACAGCTCAAGTGATCCGTATTCCGGACCTGTCAGAGACTACTTTGTACCAGCATCCGTTCCTTTACTCTGTGTTCATAACATGTTTAATATAAGTTTTATTAAATAAATATCTAATATATTTATCAAGTATTCAATTCAAGCGATTACTTTCAATGAAAGAATTACTGATTAAGGCGTTTGATATTTGAAGATGCGAAGACCTATACATATAACCCTGGTATAGTAGTATAGTACGATACAATTATTTAATTTACAGGTAGTTAAATAGTATTCGCACTATTTGTAATAATACATACATGACCATTTCTAACTCTTTATTCCTTTTTTACACTATAAGTCTATTTATTAATCTTTTACTTATATGGAGGTATATTGTGTTACCGTAATTAAATATACATGTATGTGTGTATATGTATAGTGGTAAATTGTTTTGGCACACACGGAGTTTCGTAATAAAAAGACTATCCATGCATTTTCGAACTATGCCTTAGTAGGATATAAATTTGATTGGATTGTGCAAAATCTAGTACACAGAAAACATATGACTATTCTAATCAAATCTTTAGCCTTATTTTAACTAATATTAGTCTTGTGAAATTGAGTGTTTTATAAATTTTTTCGCCTTAAAATGGGACTCACACGTTGTCAAACAAATTGTTTCCTTTCTTCAAAGCACGAACAAAGCTGCTGGCGAAACCTAGTATAACATTTTTTTATATATCATACATATAATAAGTTTTATTAAATCTATCAAGTGAGGTATATAAAGCAATTTTTATCTGAAACTTATGATCTTTATTCGGATGGAACTATTTGATGGATGACCTGATGTTATCTGGATACTAACTGGTTGTATCCTGAAATATTATATATGCATTTTACTTTAGAAATATTTAAATTAGTCACATTTAAATATTGTATTTACATTTAAATAAGTAAATAAAATAATAACCGAGAGCCAGCCATATTTTTATTTTAATTGCATAAATATATTTAAAAGATATGAAGTACACAATCGTTTCCGTTCAACAATTCATTTATCCTCATTAATATTCTCTCGTGATGTCAACAATTCAATTATTCTTTCTTTCAAATTTAAATATTGAATGGAATATAATAAAATGTTGATAATATAATATATTTTTATATATAAAACATTTTAGAGTGTTAATAAAATTTAAACTGTGATGAAATATCGAGGTATAGATAAATAAAGTCCAGAAGTAATCAAAATTTTATATTATTAATTAAGTATAAAATAGTTGTTGAAAATGTTTATTGTTCATATTTATTGAAATTGTTTGTTGTTGTTTCCGCGAAGCCTGTCAAGTCATTCAAACAAAAGAATAAACTTTACAAACAACATCAAATTATCTTAACATTTTAACAAAGAATAGACAAATTATACATGAAATAATAGTGTTGTACTCATTGTCTTATGAAATGGATGATATCCACTTGAAAGTTTATAATTTATTCGAGGAACAGCTTAAGAGAGCGACTTTGGTCTGACTTCAAAACTTATGAACTTAATCTACTTACAATTTATTATGGATGTTTCGAATTATACAATTTGAATACTAAATTAAGAATAACAATTTTTTGGAACGTATTTTTGTATTTGCTAATTGTATTCTACTTCTATTGTACTTACTTGTACTCACTCCGCTTCTGGTTTGAAGGTACCCGATCTAACTCTTAGTAATTATATTCGGATTGATTGAATCAGATGGAAGATGTAAATTAACCACATACTTTATTAAGTTGCCAAACTTTTCATATGTTAAAGCTCATTATTTTAATGCCTATCGAAAAATTACAAGATTAAATCACCATTCTCTCTTATCCCAATCATTTGTATACGCAGCGAGTCTTCAATACATAGTAGGAATAAATTATTCTAATTAATATATGAATACTACTACTACCAAACTGTACTACAGATATTCATAACCAAGCAAATAATATTTTTTGGTGAATGTGTAACTACTATTTTATTGTATCAATGATTTAAAACATGAAAATAAATGTTTCTTATTGACTTATATTTTATTTGGTTCTTTATTGTTTCGTTGCTTTTTATGTTCCCTCGCTTAATTTCTAGTCCTAGTTAACAAATCAATACTAAGTTCAATTTGATGGTTGACTATCGGTTATCATCCAAATATTCAATTTTCTTACAACACGTCTTATGTTATATAATTAATGGTGTTTATTCTATCCCCAAAAAACTCTAAAGCACTTACTTACTAGTAGTCTTTCTGGAGGTTAGAAATTTAACCGGAAACTACTTTCGACTTAAGTTTTAAGTCTGGAAACTTTTAATGATAACTCAGTATTAATCTAATTTCAAACATTTGCAAAGGTTTATGGGTGTACAATATTTTGTAATCATCTGTGAAGCCATCTATAAGTAATATTATAAATAAATAATACAACAAACAATCAAGTATTAGTTCATTTATACAATAATTAATGTTAATTTCCAGGATCATATGAAAATAAATATAACAGGCTCTTTTTATATAATTAAAAAGTTATTTTTCTATTCCATTCATTAATTTGTTTACAACCATGAGTAATCATATCATAATAATAGTAATATGTAAATGTAATAATAGTAGTATGTGTAGTATATTATACATTAATGTATATATATATAATGTATATGTAAGTAAATGATATAATAATTACATTTAAGTTTAGTTAATAAAATTACTGAGAATTGAAGTATTATTACTTTATTAAACAATTGATCTCAAAACATTTTATTTAAAAACTTCAATGACCGTTTTTATTATTGCCATCGATACAATTGAAAGTTTTCTTTGTTATTAAAATTTTTGAAGTTTTTTTCAATAGAATAGAATGAACAGTGCTTTGTGAAGAAACTTTATACTTATTAGAATGTATGATTGTTTCTTTTTAGGTTTTGCAGATTGGAGAATATTGATTAAGTTAAGATATGTGTTAAATTTATTACGATCGAGTACAACCATCTGTTTATTTCATTGAGATTTGATTTTCAATGGTATTTCAGTACATTTAGTAAATTTAATATTATTATAATTTTCTGTTGATGAAAGTAGTGTACTTTAAAAGATTTTTACATTTCGCAAGTCTAGCGAAGTACTTCGTTCAGTTTTTCTGAACATTTCTGAAACATTATATATGCATTTTACTTTAGCAATATTTAAAATAGTCTCATTGAAATATAGTATTTATATTTAAATGACTATTCCATAAATAAAAAAATAACAGTAAATAAAATAATAACCGAGAGCCAGCCATATTTTTATTTTAATTGCATAAATATATTTAAAAGATATGAAGTACACAATCGTTTCCATTCAACAATTCATTTATCCTCATTAACCCTTTACCAGGCCTCGTACAAATACTGCAGTAATAGTGATCTTTTTGTAGATTTATATGAGTAGTAACCTGTAGTATGCGATTTTATCGATTATATTTAGAAATTTAGCTGAAAATTGAAAAAAACGCATGTGGGAATACATAATCCCATTGCCTGTCTAAACGTAACTTTTATATTTATATATATAAACAAGTATGTTTGTCATTTTCATGTTCTTATATAAAGTCGTTTACAATGCGGTCTAATAAATAAAAAAATAAACAATATGCTGTGGATTTTCCCATTCCAAATTATCGCCTAAAATGTTGAACATCATGTTTTAGAACTTAGGAAAGAAAAATACAATGTACAAATAAAATATGACATCTAGACACTTATTCTTTATTTCAGTAATAAAAAAATATTGAGAATTGATAAAAAAGGTTTTATTCGTCTGCTACATTTTGACTTTGGTGGTACAGTTTCATGCAGGGGGTAACACACAATGTTACTTTACAAATTTCGCATTCGTATTATGACCGCTTATCCTGTTTTCTGGTGCTACAAAACCTGCATCAAAACAGACAGTGCAAAACAAGGTGAAACTTCCTCGTTAGGTGATTCTTCGTAAGACTGACGTGCATCGCCGTCTAATAGTAATAACTGTCGATTAGACATACCTTGAATATCGTTTAACCTTGCGTTCAGTGATTTTGGGACATAATCAGTATAATCATTGTCATGTTCGTCACTTTCGTCCTCCGACGAAAACATCTCATGAAGCGCATTTTCAATTTGATGTCTTTTTAATACCTGTATAACAAAAATACACTAAAGTAGGTAAATGCTGACTGACAAATCGATGATGACAAATCACGTTTATCACTACCCACAAGTTATATTTCGATAAAACAAAACCTAATTTCCTCATAATTTGTAGAGTGAATAAATAAAAAAGAAAACCCGCGGCAAAAAGTTAGCACAAAATAAAGATTATAATTCACCAGGCAATGGGCATATAATTCCCACAATGTGCACCTCCTTCACAGGCTAAGGTTATATGGTTCCCCACATTTTTCATTTCGTTATATCATGATATTTTTCAAGTGCTTACGTTTAATTTATGCACATATCACTAGAAAAACTCAAATTCTACAGCATATAAAAAAATTGTACGACTTACCTTTCTCCGATCCGCCATTACGATTAAAATTCACCGCACTTTCCACAGAAACAACAGTTGAGCGGACGACCAAAGAAAAAAATGGCCGTAAAAGTGACATTTGCGTTTCGATTCAAGCAAATTTTGTTATGTGACCATAGATAATTTTTGCGTTTTTGACAGATTGCGGTAAATAATTTACCAAAACCTGGGAAAAACATACTAAAATCGATGTGGGGGGACCTCAACCCATAGCCTGGTTAAGGGTTAATATTCTCTCGTGATGTTAATAATTCAATTATTCTTTCTTTCAAATTTAAAAATATCGAATGGAATATAATAAAATGTTGATAATATAATATATTTTTATATATAAAACATTTTAGAGTGTTAATAAAATTTAAACTGTTATGATATATTGAAATATCGAGGTATTGATGAATAAAAGCCAGAAATAATCAAAATTTTATGTTATTAATTAAGTATAAAAAAGTTGTTCAAAATGTTTATTGTTCATATTTATTGAAATTGTTTCTTGTTGTTTCCGCGAAGCCTGTCAAGTCATTCAAACAAAACAATGAACTTAACAAAAAATATCAAATTATCTTAACATTATAACAAAGAATAAATAAATTTGACATGAAATAATAGTGTTGTACTCATTGTCTTGTGAAATGGATGATATCCGCTTGAAAGTTTGTAATTTATTCGAGGAACAGCTTGAGAGAGCGACTTTGGTCTGACTTCAAAACTTATGAACTTAATCTACTTACAATTTAATATAAATCTTTCAAATTATACAATTTGAATACTAAATTACGAATAACAATTTTGTGGAACGTACTTTTGTATTTGCTAATTGTATTTTACTTCTATTGTACTTGTACTCATTCCGCTTCTATTTTAAATATAGCCGATCTCTCTCGACTCTTAGTAATTATATTTGAATTGATTGAATCAGGTAGAAGATGTAAATTAACCACATACTTTATTAAGTTGCTAAACTTTTTATATGTTAAAGTTCATTATTTTAATGCCTATCGAAAAATTAAAAACAAAAGATTAAATCATCATTCTCTCTTACCCCAATCATTTGTATACGCAGCGTGTCTTCAATACGTGTCATACATAGTATTAATGAATTATTTTAATTAATATATAAATACTACCACTACCAAAATGTACTACAGATATTCATAACCAAGCAAATAATACTTTCTGGTGAATTCTGGTGATTAATAGTATTTATTTCTGCAACAAATAAACTCTAAATCACTTACTTACTAGTATTCTTTCTGGAGTTTAGAAGTTTATCCGAAAACTACTTTTGACTTAAGTTTTAAGTTTGGAGACTTTTAATGATAAACCAGTATTGATCCAATTTCAAACATTTGCAAAGGTTTATGGGAGTATACTATAAATACAATTATTTGTTATCCTCTGAAGCCATCAATATGTCGACTGTCGATGAATTTATTAAATAAATAATACAACAAACAATCAAGTTTTAGATCATTTTTAGAATACTTAACGTTAATTTCAAGGATCATATAAAAATAATAATAACAGGGTGTTTTTATATAATTTAAATTTATTTGTCTATTCTAATTATTAATTTGTTTACAACCATAAGTAATAATATTATAATAATATAATAATAACAGTAATTTGTGTAGTATATTATAAAGGTACCTTAATGTATATGTAAGTAAATGATATAATAATTACATTTAAGTTTAGTTAATAACATTAATTAGAATTGAAATATTATAACTTTATTAAACAATTGATCTCAAAACATTTTATTTAAAAACTTCAATGAACGTTTTTATTATTGCCGACGATACAATTGAAAGTTTCTTTTGTTATTAAAATTGAAGTTAAAGTATTTCTTTTCCAATAGAATAGAAAGAACAGTGCTTTGTGAAGAAACTTTATACTTATTAGAATGTATGATTGTTTCTTTTTAGGTTTTGCAGATTGGAGAATATTGAGTAAGTTAAGATATGTGTTAAATTTATTACGATCGAGTAAAACCATCTGTTTATTTGATTGAGATTTAATTTTCAATGGTATTTCAGTACATTTAGTAAATTTAATATTATTATAATTTTCTGTTGATGAAAGTAGTGTACCTTAAAACATTTTTACATTTCGCAAGACGAGCTTTATACTCCATTCAGTTTTAACTTTCGGTTTTGCTTAGAATTATTAGAGATGTCTGCCGATAGACAGAAATTTTATTTTTAATATATATTTTAATTAACAATTAATGTCTTTTTGTATTGCATAATCTATTCATAAGCAAAATTTCAAAGCGAGTTTGTTTGTTACGGGATTGGACCTACCATGATGAAATTGTGACACGTTGTCAAAGGCACAGAAAACTCTTCCTGACTGTAATCCCTCAAAAAGTTATTTTCCCGAGAGATAAAAACAGTTAAGTTAACCAAATTGTTTCTTTTACCTCAAAGCGGAAGCAAAGCCGCTGGCAATACCTAGTAAATATTTTTTTTTATATTGCATACATATATTAAATTTTATTAAATCTATCAAGTGAGGTATATAAACCAATTTTCATCTGGAACTTATGACCTTTATCCGGATGGAACTATTTGATGGATGACCTGATGTTATCTGGATACTAACTGGTTGTATCCTGAAACATTATATATGCATTTTACTTTAGCAATATTTAAAATAGTCACATTGAAATATTGTATTTATATTTAAATAAGTAAATAAAATAATAACTGAGAGCCTGCCATATTTTTATTTTAATTGCATAAATATATTTAAAAGATATGAAGTACGCAATGGTTTCCATTCAACAATTCATTTATCCTCATTAATATTCTCTCGTGATGTCAATAATTCAATGATTCTTTCTTTCAAATTTATAAATATTTAATGGAATATAATAAAATGTTGATAATATAATATATTTTTATATATTAAACATTGAAGTGTTAATAAAATTTAAATTGTTATAATCTATTGAATTGTTGAGGTATAGATAAATAAAGTCCAAAAGTAATCAAAATTTTATATTATTAAGTAAAACAAATATTAGTCAGTATTTGTATATATATATATATATATATATATATATATATATATATATATATATATATATATATTGAGAAAATTATAAAATGGTAAGTATGATAAGATGTATGTATGTATGTATGTACAAATTTATGTACTAATTATTTGATAATTTGCAGATTCGTCCAAATGTTGCTTTGAATCTGAAACAAACGAACACATTTAACAACATTATTATTAAATATCAGGAAAATGTATTTTAATTAATGTTATAATTTCATTACAAATATGTACTGAGAAAGTGTGAATAATGAAAATATTTTAGCTTGGAAATGGCAATACGTACTTGTAGTACTTAAAGACAATTTTAACTAAACAACTATATAACTTTTTAACACATTTTGTAATCTTCGTTCGTATGTTTGTATGTAGCGGAAAAATTAACACGAGTTTGACGTTCAAGATGGCGGATAATTTTGAAACCGCACTTATCAAGGATGATAATTCAATAATATGAAAAATAATAGTTTAAAAAAAACACGCTTTAATAAAATCTGATCTAAAAGAAATAAATTAAATTAAAAAATATTGCAATGTAAAAAAGAGTTTGATACTTTTTTGACACCATGCTTTTTTTAAATTACTCATTCATTTTTAGTTTGGTTTCTACGAAACCTTGTTTATTAGTTCCGTAACTAAAGTAACTAAACTATTAATTATAACAAACCATAGTTAAGGCAGCCCATCCTAGTACAGTATGAAATTCCGTCGGCTCCGCATATACACTTATTACAACTCTCCCAAAACGCCGAAAATGGCTTACACGATCCCGCGTTAGCTGAAATACAAATTAAATTATACGAGTAAGTGAAAAATTTATACACTGTGTGTAATAAGAAATTATATACAGTGCAACCTCAATGTACTGAATAGAAAAATATTGTTATATATATATATATATATATATATATATATATATATATATATATATATATATATATATATATATATATATATATATATATATATATATATATATATATATATATATATATATATATAATTAGTTACAGAATTTAAGTTGATCTACGATACGTTTTAACAAGGAAATAATTAATTTCATCTTTACTGCATTCTGCTTACTCTGCTATAGCGAAAAACTATATTCAATAATTGAAACACGTTGATAACATTGTTTCTGTTTTAATATTTAGTACAGTTGTTTGTAAAACTTAATTTTAACCTGTAATTATTATTGTGATAATATACATGTAAAGGTTATAATTAAAAAAAATCATTAATTTCAAGTGAATGAATGGTTATTAAATGTATTTTTAATGTTAATATATTTTGTATTCTTGTTGGCAGTACTTTGGGATTTAGAAAAGATTGTTATATTGAGGTTTGTTATATTAAGGTTATATTGTATGCGTAATCTGAAGCTGGGAAATAGTGGTATATATGAATATCTTTAAACAATATTATCAACAAAATCACTCACCTCTCCTCCAAAACAAAAACATATCATCCTCTACATACTTCGAATTGACAGCAGATATTAACTGTAAAAAATTTTTGTTATTAAAAGCCTATTTTTTATTATTATTATTATATTTCCTTACCAATGTTATTATTAAGACATTGAATTGAAGAGTAAATATTGAATTAAAATACATGTAGTGACCCATTCTAGTGCATTGTAAAACTGCTACTAGTAGTCGATTACACAACCTTGGCCGAATGATTGTTTTGATAAGAAACACAGAGAGACTTTACACACTTTTTAATTGGTAAAAGTTGTTTTTTTTATCAAGTTCTCAAATTTTAAACGTATATTTGCTAACGTTATAGATTTTTTGATTTATTTTAATTTAGTATAAACATTTTCTAGATTACTCACTGATTACACCTAATGATGATTTAAAAGTGCTTGTAAATGTCTACTTGAATATAGATATTTTGAATCTATCAGAATCTTATTAAAGTTCAGAGAAATCGGAATATCTAATAGGTGTAGATAAATTTCGTACGTCTAAATATTATTTTTTTATACTTTTTAAATCAGTTACAGACATTTGTCTCCATTTAAGAGTAGCTCAATTCAATTAAATTACATATTAGTTAGTAAGTCCTTAAACTTGTAAGATAAGCTCAAATCGACTTCTAAAATTCCCGATAACGCCTGAGACTCCAGACTTGGGACTAACTTAATTATTAGTTTAGGATAGTTTCTAAGATATATATATTTTCTTGTTAATTACGAACATCACTATTTATTAATAAATATTATTTATTAGAGATTGTATTTCTAATTGTTTTGAGATAGGAATTTGTAGTTAAAGTTTTTTTATTTCGATTGGGCCTACTTCAGACTCTTGTTTCACAGTTCCAAGAAATTGTAAAGAATTTCTTCTTTCGTCTAGAAATACCATGAATAAAACCATGGAGGAATAAGTAAGTAAGTAAAATAAATAACGTCATTAACATTTTTTGAATACTAAAAAATTTAAATATTTTTAACTATACCTTACATAGGATTCAACTCAAAAAATTATCAAGGAAATCTTATTTCAGAAGTTCGTCTTTAAATAAAGTCTCCCTTAACGAGGCAACTTGGTTTACGAATCAAAGACTCAGTTGTGGAGCGACAAAGAACAGCTCAAGTGATCCGGACGTTGGACCTGTCAGAGACTGCTTTGTACCAGCATCCGTTCCTTTACTCTGTGTTCATAACATGTTTAATATAAGTGTTATAAATAAATATCTAATATTTTTATCAAGTATTCAATTCAAGCGATTACTTTCAATGAAAGAATTACTGATTAAGGCGTTTGATATTTGAAGAGGCGAAGATCTGTACAGGTAAACCGGGTATAGTAGTATAGTACGATATAATTATCTATTTACGAGTAGTTATATAGTATTCGCACTATTTGTAATAATACATACATGACCATTTCTAACTTTTTATTCCTTTTTAACACGTCCACTTTAAATGAATTTTGGATGACCTTGGGATTAACTGTATCATATTCATTGAATAATGAAATGATAACTTTAAGATAATCTTTGATAGTTTTAAGGGTAGTGAAGACTTTACAAGGCAAAACCCGTCAAATGGCTCATGCAAATGAGTTCATGCTTTGGTTTCAGTTTGTGATTGATATACTTTCGTTCGTCACCCTTATTCATGGACGACACTTGCTACTTACCACTAGGTGGGTGAAGTCACACGCCATGTCTTTCGATTGTTCGATTGTAGGTATTGGACGTGCCCCACTATTTTATTTTAGTTTAATCAATGCAATGTTTAAAATTTGTATATTTCAAAAATGACGTCTTTTGTCATAGGTGTTTACATAAAAGTATATTGCATTTTTAGGAATTTATGTGACCATATATATGTCCAGAAAGTAAGTAGGTTACGAGTTACTTTATTTAGAAATTCTAACAATGTATACATATTGGTACCCATGACTGTATCCATGAAAAAATTTTTTAGCTTTTAGTACATTTATCTTCAATATAAAACCGTTTAACTTAAATTTTTTTTTTTAACTTTTTTATGTGGAGGTACAGGGTGGGCCATGAATTAGTTAACATTTGAAAAAATCGTATAAAAAAAACCATTTAACATATTTTAGAAATAGCTTATTTACTAGAAAGCTAATTAGTTGTAATTTATTTTTTAAAAATTATTTCGTCTAAATGACCACCGTTTCGGTTTTTGCACTCATCTAAGCGAGTCCTGAAATTTTCGAATACTCTTCTGCAAAGAGACCGCGAGATCGCCGACATCTCTTCGATGATTTTTTCTTTAAGTTGACGGAGTGTATTCGGTTTATCAATGTAGACACGACTCTTTAAATAACCCCATAAAAAGAAGTCTGCTGGGGAGAGATCTGGACTTCTGGGCGGCCATGGGATGTCACCTCGTCTGGAAATCAGCTTTTCCGGAAACATTTCTTTGACCACCGGCAAGGACTCGTTCGATGTGTGACACGTGGCTCCATCTTGTTGAAACCATGTGTTACGATTATAGCCAGCAAATTCCAGTAGCATCGGTGCTAAAAACTCCCGTAACATTTTCACATACTCGGCAGAATTAACAGTAACTGAACGGCCTCGAGAATTTTCTAAAAAGTAAGGTCCGATGATTCCTTTTGCTGAAATTGCAGCCCATACAGTTACCTTAGGAGAGTGATGTGGCCTTTCATGTTTAGCTTTGGGATTTTCGCTACTCCAATACCTGCAATTCTGTTTGTTTACATGTCCATTTAGGTGGAAATGGGCTTCGTCAGAGAATAAGATGTTGTCAAAATTACTGAATCGAGTTAACATTGTTTCGGCATATGACTTACGCAAATTTAAATCATTAGGGTTTAGTTCTTGCACTATCTGGATCTTATATGGATGTAATTTCAAATCTAATTTCAAAATACGGCGTAATGATGTGCGGGATAATCCTAATTCAGACGAACGTTTGCGCGTCAATAAATCTGGATCACGTCGAACAGAAGCGGAAACTTGCTGCACGTTCTCTTCGCTTCGAGAAGTCCGCGGGCCGCCGGTTTGTTTCACATTTAGTGTAGATCCCGTCTCTTCGAACTTCTTCACCCATTTCTTTATTAAAGGAGCACTTGGACACTGACTTAAGTCGTGTGAACCATATTCAACGCGAAATAAGCGTCTCACAGTAATGAGCGAAAAGTTGTTTAAATAAAACTGTTTCACACAGTAAGCGCGTTGTGGCCCCGTGAAGCGATCCATTGCGACTAAATTTCCAAGAAGCGAGCTATTGCCCCCGCCCGCGCCCGCGCCCCGCGCGGCAATAGTTTGCGTGGTAAGTTACATTTAAATGTTAACGAATTCTTGGCCCACCCGATATAATGCGTTACCGAAATTAAATATGCATGTATGTGTGTGTGTATATGTATAGCGATAAAATCGTTTTGGCACACACGGAGTTTCGTAATAAAAAGACTATCCATGCATTTTCGAACTACGCCCTAATAGGATATAAATTTAATTGGATTGTGCAAAATCTAGTACACAGAAAACATTTGACTATTCTAATCAAATCTTTAGCCTTATTATAACTAATATTAGTATAATGAAATTGAGTTGGTTTGTTTGTTACACTTTTCCGCCTTAAAACGGAACTCACACGTTGTCAAACAAATTGTTTCCTTTCTCCAAAGCACGAGCAAAGTTGCTGGCGAAACCTAGTATAACATTTTTCTATATTGCATACATATAATAAATTTTATTAAATCTATCAAACGTGGTGTATAAAGCAATTTTTATCTGGAACTTATGACCGTTATCCGGATGGAACTATTTGATGGATGACCTGATGTTATCTGGATACTAACTGGTTGTATCCTGAAACATAACATATGCATTTTACTTTAGCAATATTTAAAATAGTCACATTGAAATATTGTATTTATATTTAAATAACTATTCTATAAATAAAAAAATAACAGTCAATAAAATAATAACTGAGAGCCAGCCATATTTTTATTTTAATTGCATAAATATATTTAAAAGATATGAAGTACACAATCGTTTCCATTCAACAATTCATTTATCCTCATTAATATTCTCTCGTGATGTAAATAATTCAATTATTCTTTCTTTCAAATTTCAATATGGAATGGAATATAATAAAGTGTTGATAATATAATATATTTTTATATATAAAACATTTTAGAGTGTTAATAAAATTTAAACTGTTATGATATATTGAAGTATAGATAAATAAAGTCCATAAATAATCAAAATTATATATTATTAATTAAGCATCGAATAGTTATTGAAAATGTTTATTTGTTCATGTCGGTTGAAATTTAATTTCCTACAATCTGAACATTTGTTTTAGCGAAGTCTGACACGTCATTCAAACAAAACAATGAAGTTAACAAACAATATCAAATTATCTCAACATTTTAACAAAGAATGAATAAATTTTACATAAAATAATAGTGTTGTACTCATTGTCTTGTGAAATGGATGATATTCGCTTGAAAGTTTGTAATTTATTCGAGGAACAGCTTTAGATCGAGCGACTTTGAACTGACTTCGAAACTTATGAACTTAATCTACTCACAATTTATTATGAATATTTTAAATTATACAATGTGATTATTAAATAGCAATTATGCAACGTATTTATGATACTGTCTTTTAAAGATAGTATTGGTAATTGTATTCGTACTTGCACTCGTTTCGCTTCTGGTTTGAAGGTACTCGATCTAACTTTAAGTATATATATTTAGCTTGTTTGGTTTGGATGGAACTTGTAGATTAATTATACTTTATTAAATCGCTAAACTCATTATATATGTGTTGGAAAATGGAATAGAAATTTCATATTTTCGATACCGCAACGAAACAAGATCTTAAGAAACTAAACAATATGTGTACATGTGTTATGTATTTGTGTTATATATATTATAATACCTATCGAATAATTATAAGGTTATACGATAACCATCCTCTCTTATCACAATTATTTGTATGCTACGTCTCTTCAATACATGTATCGCATTTACTTGATATAAGAAAATATTTTTATTTATTCAAAATCATTATTGCTATACGCCGAAATTCTCTATTGTTTGTGGATACATAAATAGTTGAAATACTAGTGATTAGCCTTGGTTAAGAATAACTGACAATCATTAGAAAGTGACTGATCTTCAAGGATACATAATCCTTAAGATCTCATTATACTAGGGGCGCCAACAGTCTTCCAATTTCGACTCGCTGCGCTCGCGAAATCTCGGGTACCGTTTGCTCAATATGAGTGAAGCGAGCCCAGTGTAATGACTCATCGTTTCCCATTGACTTCAATGGGATATCGGTTTTTTGACGATTATTCCTCAAAGACATGACTGACATTTTTCAAAAATTTTATTAAAACCATCAACTATTATCTGTCAATTTGATTGCATAATTTCATAATTTTCCGTCCTGTAGTTTTTGAACCTCTTCGTGATAAAGAATGAGAAAAAAGTCTCCAGTAGAGCGCTCCGCTCGCCAAGCTCGCTTCGCTCAATAAAAGATACATTCGATACTACTTTTGTATTTATTACTAGCTAATACGAAGTAAAATAACAAAAATATTGCTAAAAGCTATACTACAGATATTCATCCGTACTACAAGTACAGCTGTCTGGTAAATGTGTATTTTATAATATCTTATCTTTTGTGTAATTACTTCAATATAAGAAGGATTTTTATTATTTACTTTGGTCTGGTGTTGTATTTGGCAACTTGTTGCTTATTTGTATGTTCCTACGTTTGATTTCAATTACTTAATTTTATTATGATGTACGAGTATCTTAAAAGATTGAAGATGTTAATTTCAGCGCCGAAAATATATATTTTATACTATTAAAATTTAAGAAGTTTTAATGATAGTTAAGTATCAGTCTTATGAGCTTATAACAATGAATATATATTTTCATAGTTTTACTTTTTCACTTTAAAGAATTAATAGTTTACTTTTGAATTGATAGTTTTAATTTTTTATATTGTTTTTATACTAACAATTAATTAATAATTAAACTAATATTTAGTATTTTGACACATTAATGAGAACTGAATTATTACTTCATTGAACAATTGATCTTTTATTCAATAACTGTAATGAACGTTTTTATTGTTGTCAACGATACAATTAAAAGTTTCTTTTGTTCAGAGAATTATTGAAGTTAAAGTATTTCTTTCTTTAATAGAATGAAACAGTGCTTTATGAAAGAAAAAAAATGTATTATTATAAAAGAAATGTATGAATGTACTCTTTAGGTTTTGGAGATTGGAGAATATTGAGTTAGTTCAGAGTAAGTTAAAAAGACGATTTCCCTAGATGGTCTAGACTCTAGAGCAACCCATGTGTTAAACCTATTACAATCGAACATAACTGTCTGTTTATTTTATTGAAATATGAATTTTAATGTTATTTTAGTATATTCAGTATCTTTTATATCAATATAATCTTTGGTTGAATTATGAAATTAGTGTATATTAAAATAATTTGGATTTTGATAGTCGAGTCACACTTCTCTCAGTTTTAACTCTCGGTTTTGCTTACAGACTATTAGAGATGTCTGAGGATAGAGATAAATTTTATATTTTAATATATAATATTTCTAAATTAGCCATATAATGAATATGCATATGTACCACAGTTGCAGCATATTATATCAATAATTCTATATTCGATTCAATATTCGAAATATTAAAATAGAAACCAATACTCGGAAAACAAATATTTTCAATATTTAATTTTTAATTTTTCAATTAACGCTCGAAAGATGTCTCGAATCTCGAACCTTCATTTTAACTACGAATAATAGCTTGGAGCTTCGTTTCAAGTTGTAATTAGTTTGAATTCTTAAAAAATTATCCACAAACATAGCGACCACGTGTTGTGTAATTACAAAGAGTGGTTATATATTAATAGATTGATAACAAGCTGTGCATTGAGTTTAAATATTTATATCATATGTATCTTATATAATAAATATTAAATTATGTATTGATCAACACATATAATTTTTTCATTTCTTCAAACATCACAGTCTAGATTTTTTAATGACAATCGTAAATGAGGAAACTTTTATTGCGGCTAATAATATTTAAATATTTTGCATAGAATTTAAATATTACTTTTAAAATTATCTATTTTATTGTTTTGATAGCGTTTTGGGGGAATTAAGGTAGAGGACGAGTGATAAATATTGCAGTGCATATTAAATATATATTTAATATATACTTTTTAATTTGTTACAACTTATAATAAACCTCATTATCATTTTTTTAGTATAAACAGTATATAACCAGTAAATAACTGAAGCATTGCAATAATCATGAAATGTATATTCCTAATAATTAGGTAAACTAAATAATACGAGGATAAAATAAGTAAAAACTTATTTTAATAGATAATGTATGGAATCCCAATTTCTAATAAAATTTAAAGTAATGTAACAATCATTACTTTTAAAATAATTTTAAGGTACTTAAAGACATTTTTAAAAATATTTTTTCATTTAAAGGTCATGATTGAAACTAATTGTAGACCCTGTCTTCGTCTACGTGTACTACAGAAGAGATACATTAGTTCCAAACTAATGATCCGAACCGATTAAGAAACAATATGCAATTCTGTCATTTATGTAGGAGACTTTTTCAATACTTGGATTTATTTTAAATAAGTTGTATGTTATTCTGGATATAGAGCCTAATTCTATAAACATTTTCAGTAAATGTGTAAAATTAATTAATTGTGGATGGAAATTGGTATTTTCTGTATAAAAATCTACTGGTACTCTTAACTCTGACTTGATAGTTGATAACGTAATAATAAAATTATTAAATGAGTACGTTTAAATATATCTAAAATCACGACACACCAAAATAATTATAAAAACTCTTAAAGCAAATTTGGTGAAAAAGTTACGTAACATATAACAAAAATAAGCTTTAAAAATTAACAATATGAAACAAACTGAAATATATTGATAAAAAATTTAATAAAAAGAATTAATTTTAAACGTGTATTTTTTCATCTTAACCAAAGTTTTTGGAAAACGTATATATAGAGACCTGAACATTTTGATTTTACTGAAGTAGGTAATTACTACAACCTCTAAATAGCGAGTGAAATGCAATTAAATTACATATAATTTAATATCCTATAAAGTTGTGAGATAAGCTCTCACCAGTATCAATATATTCCGATAAGACGACGACGAGACTTGAGTAACTTAATGATTAGTTTCTGATAGTTCTTGAAATGTAAGTTTCAATGTTCATAGCGAGACTTAATATTAATAATCATTAATTTCAATATAGTAAACTAAAGGAAAGAATGAAATTGAACAAAACTTTTGTACTGTATCTTTTACTTAAATTGTGATATTATTTACATATTGGTTGTTGATTATACACAAGATTATCACAACATGTTACACTTCAAATTTTTATATGAAGTCATAAAGTTAAGGTTAAAACACATTTCACGTCACGCCTCAGTACATCTTGAACAAAATTAGGAACATTGTCTCGTTGCCACTTTGTTCACCTTAAATATAACAGAATAAAACGTAGGAGAAATTTCTGAAACAAGAAAAAATGTATTTCGAATTAAGACAGCCTTAAGCTTTACACAACTAAACTTTATAACATAAACATTGCTATTTTAAGTTCACCGTGTTTTACCTTTATCAAGAATCAATTAGTCTATTTGCAAGGTTTCTAGGAAAAAACTAAAAGCAGATAGCACGCTATACGATGCTAAATATAGACACACTTTCACTTAGAGTTGATGCTCCATTTGTGTGCTTTTTGTTGAATGTTTATTTTCACTTCTGCATTCGGTGTGTTTTGATTATTTCTTATCGTTAGAAATAAAATGATTTAAGTAAGCAGTTCTTGTTTGATTAAAGTTTCTCTATTGAACTGGTTCAATATTGTTTATTTTAATAATGTGTTTTTAAGTTATAGTTAATATATAACGTTGTTAACGTTGTTAATATATAACGACAAATTCGTTGATACGAGCAGAATTCAAATCTGCGACCTCTGGCTAACCGTGTGGTCGCTCTATCCATTAACCTTCCGTGTAGACCCTAGATTTATTAAGCGGTCTACTTATATATAACAGGACGTATATGACATCTAATAGGTTTGTTTCTGTTTCATGTTTCTATAGAAGTACGTTAAAAAATGCCGTAACCGAAATAATTGTTGAAAAATGTTTATACAGTTTTAGCTATGTCAAGCTTCTATAATTTTTCCAGATGTCAGAGGTTCGAATACTGCCTGTGTTTTTGTATTTTTACTTAAGACAAATTAACATATCTTCTTGTATTCCATGATCTATTTTAGAGCTAATTCCAGATGTCAGAGGTTCGAATCCTGCCTATGTTTTTGTATTTTTACTTGAGAAAAATTAACATGTATTCCATGATCTATTTGTGAACTAAATTCCAAATAAATACATTTAATGCTTACATGATTCACAGAATAACGTCTAAACAAAACATTTCATGATTTCTAAATTTGTTACTCTCTATCATTGCTTACTCTGTGAAGGATATGTACATTTCATATATGTATAGAGAACCTCTACCGAATATAATATGAAACTCACTAAATAATTTCTTAACAAAAAAGCCAAGAACAAATAAAAAATATATTTCAGAGAAGTTTCTTTTTTCATAATTAAACATTTTCTCTATGTATTGCAATGACACCTTGTGTGTAATATTCCACAATGATCGATGGATAGGAAGAATGAATCATGTGAAAACATAAAAAACAAACTTGCATTTGCATATATAATAATAATTATAATATAGAAGATTTGTTTTAAGTATAAAACAAATTGAACATGGAAATCATTTTTAACATTTTGTAATTTTTAAATTGTTTTGTTTTAAGCAATGTATTTATTCATTTTATAAGTAAGAAAACATAACAGTAAGTATACACTTATATTATATTAAAAGTGTAATTATTGCAATGTCTGCTACTTTTCATTTTGTATTTGTGTAATTAAGATCTAAAAATCTTTAAAAAAAGTTCATCTGCAGATGTCATTATGATATAAATTATATTTGTGTTTTATTCTATAACAAAATTTACGTAAGAAGCATGAGGACCCCCCGGAGGGCATGTATGAAGAGGTCGATGTCTGTGGTCGAGGCGAAAGAGGTATGCAGGGACTGTAGCGTTTGGCGCTCCGTCGTCTCTGGCTACCCCACAAGGGATATGGCGTGAAGCTATATAAATAAATAAATAAGAATGTATACATGATATATTGGAAAATATGATATATGTACATATATACATATACCATATTTTCCAAATACATCATACAAATAAAATATAAAATTGGTTAAAGCAATGTTTTGGTCATCAATATAATATATAAAATATTATTCTAAGGCATCTCCGTGGCAATAAATTTTTCAATAACGCAAAGCTCCTTTTTTCTCTTTAATAAAGTTCAATGAAGTTATATTATCTTATTTAATGTTTTTGTTATAGCTTTAATCCTTTTCTAAAAACTCCTGAAGTATTGAAGTATACAAGGATTGTTACTTAAAGTTCTAATATTTTAAGACCTTAATTCAAAGTAACTTAGTACCAAAGTAAAAGTTCAATTTGTAATTTAAAAAGTCTAAAAAGCTTTCAACGATATCAAAATTAGTTCGTAAAAGTTTTGAAATAATATATCATTGTTAAATTCTATGGTTCATATGGCTCTTAAATTTCAACATTATTTCTTGGAAAAAGCATTTTTTTAATCATTATTTATTAAGAGAGCAACAAAAATACCAGTAAATTAAAAAAAAAGTTTGAATTGTGTAAAATAAAAATACTTTTAAATTTTTATCTTTTTTCAAAACAATATATATTTAAAACGCCATTTCTACGAGAATTGTGACAGCTCGAATTTCTTTCTTACTTTAATGATAACATTTCTAAATGGCGTTGTAGTTTTTTAAAATACTATAAAATACTAAGTAAATCAACTCTACGGTACTGTGAGGTCTTTTGACATTCGTTTGTGGAATCGAACCAAAGGAGTGTTTAAACAACTGAAAGCATTGAAATAATCATGAAATATTTATGTGGCTTCTCGTTTACTGTAAATGGCATGTTTGAATAATGTTTTAATGGCGACAATATTCTTTTATTTTAAAATCTTTCTATTAGTACTAAATTTAAGAGAACACAAAATTAAAAGATATGTACTATATGTAGTATTTGTCTTTTATGACTTTATTGATGTTGAATTTGAAGGCTGTGATATCAGTTCCGATATATTAATAATTAGTTTGAAATAATATATATATATATATATATATATGATCTATGTAATAATTGATAATTCATTGCTTATAAAGTTAAGATTAAAATGTTAAAACGATTAAAATGTTAAAATGTCAACTTGAAAGTTTCAGTAAATATTGATGTTTAAAGAACTACATTTAATAGTAAGCTGAGAAGAGTTTACTTGATGAGTCCGTTATTTTGTTAAAAATCTATCTTGGATGCTGGTAAGTGATATATGTCACGAGTTATATAGCTCTAACTATGTTTTTTTAAATATTACTAATAGTTAGTCAACTCTGGTCGAAATTCGACCAAAATTTTGAAGTTAATAAACATTCAAACATATTATATATATTGTTATTCATTATTTTTTTTATTTTTTTTTGTTTTGAAAAAGATTCATTTTATTTATCTTTTTTTAATATTATTTTATTATGTCGTCCGACATAGGTTGTCGTGTAAAGTTACATATTTGACATTGACAGTATTATAATAAAGAATTAATCATTAAATTGATTTGTGTGTGTGTGCGAAACGTATGGCAGTGTGTGTACTGTATATTATCGTCTCGGGCTACCCCGCAAGGGTTATGGCGTGAAGCTAAATAAATAAATAATACATAAAAAAAACCTTTCTGTACTCTTGCGTGTAAATTTTAAATAACTTCAAATTTTATACTCCTCTATTATTTTCGTTAAAAAGGGGTACAAAGTTTTTTTACACGTATTAATATAATGGTGTTATAGAAGTATACTCGTACAATATAAACATATCAAAAACAAAGTAAGAATAGAGTACTGGTTACGTCACCATATGTTGTGTCATGTGTACCAACATAACAAAAAAAATACAAAATCGAATTTAATATATTGAGGACAATATAACCACCGGCTCCAGGACATTTGTTAATTGTGAATAGAGCTCTAAAGAGTTTGTACTTTTTGGAATATTGAAAACAATTTTGAAATATGACTAGCTGTACCCTGCCATGCTTCGCAGTGGCGTATTCTGGTTGCATATGTGAGAAATAGTTGTTGTTGTTGCGTTTATTTTTAAAAATAAAATAAATATTTAAAACGTTCCAATTTCAAAATTGTTGTCCCATTGCAAATACGTTACATTTGAATGAAGTTTAAATCTTCATTTGAACGTATTTCGAATCGACTACAGCTATAGATAAGATAAAACAAGATAAGATAACAACCATCTCTGAAACGAGTTGGTATCGGCGAAACAAACAAACCAACGGAACATATATATATATATATATATATATATATATATATATATATATATATATATATATATATATATATATATATTATTTACAAAATAATAATTATTTTAAAGTAAGTAATCTTAGAAATTTACGTAACTATTTTCTATGTATTACATATGAAATAATCATAAAAATATTTTTGTAATTTTGTCTATTTGTGAATAACGCGAAAATTTCATGGATTATTATGACAATTACAGTTAAATTTCCAAAATGTTTATAGCAATTTTTTTTATAAAAACTTAACAAAAGCTGTACTTTTGTTAAGTTAGTTAGCTTTTTTTTATATAAAAAAAAGTCTAAGGTTACTTTTAGGTCTAGTGCTATGCTAAATTTCATGGAAACTTATTGCGATATAGATAAAATTACAAACAAACTTACATATTTATCTAAGACTAGCTCTGAATTATCAGCTATTACATCTGCTCTCTCCCTCTCACTCATTAACAATCATATACAAATTATACACGACTGGTGCAGTTAAAATAATGTTCCGTGCGGAACAAGCAGAACTACGGGTAAAAGTAGTAATATAAATTTTAATAAAATTACTTTCCATAAGAAATCATGTTAGAGTATTTTATTATATCATTGTCTTGATTAAAATAATTATTTTATTGTTAACCCTTTTCAAAAAATGTAAAAATAATATCATTATTATAATAAATTTTATTAAGATTTAAATATACAACTACAACAATTATTTCTATATTATGTATGTTAAGTGTACTGAATAACAAAACTGAATTGTAAAAATCCAGAAATATAGCGTAACCCTTTCAACGTTCAATTTTTATTTCTTTTTTCGTTTCAATTAACACTGAGGTTTATTAATGAGAGCAATCTCGAAACTCGACCCATGATTAAAACTAAAAATAATAGAGTTAAAAATCTAATTAGTTTAGATTCTTGAAAAATTGTACACAGCACCAACACAACGACCATGAGTTTTGGAATTACAAAGAGTTATAAATAGGTCGTTAAAATACCGTTCAATTATAGTTCCATAAAAGTGTATTTTGTATATTTGAATTGAATTTGGTGACAATTATAGAAAAATAATCATCTGCAAATACTAAATTGCATCTCGAATAACACGATCACGTATGACACTTGAAATTACAATTCTATATTAACTAATTGTAATAGTAGTAAATTTACCATACCGAGGAAGCACGAAGATGTAACGGAGAGCGGCAGTGACGGCGCGACACACGCGTCAACCTCCAAGTCGCTACAATAGATGTTTGATATAAAAATAATCTTTATGGAGAAGATAATTTATCTACTTTAATAAAACTAGGGGCGCCAACAAACCCTCAATTTCGACTCGCTGCGCTCGCGAAATCTCAGATGTGCCGTTTGCGTATTGAGCGAAGCGAGCCCAGTGTATTGACTCATCGTTTCCTTTGAGAAGTCATTGGACTTCAATGGGATATCAGTTATTTGACATAATGATAAAAAAAAATTTTTTTTTTTTTGACATTTCTCAATTTTTTTTTAAAAAAACATCACCTAATGTGTGTCTTTTTGATTGCAAAGTTTCATAATTTGCCGTTAAGTAGTTTTCGAACCAATTCGTGACAAAGAATGTAAAAAGTCTCCAGTAAAACGCTCCGCTCACTTCGTTCGCTTCGCTCAATAAATGTTATTATAAATACTCTAAAACTCTACAAACTCTCTTCAAGGCGAGTAGCACGAACATGCTAAGAATATCTAGATTTATGTCTGAGTTTTTCCTTCCCACGAGACACATCGTTCCGCTGAAACACATTTAATGCGATGGCTGAAAACTCTTCAACTAAATAAAATACAGTTTTTTAGATTTTGGGATTATTTAATAGTAAAGATCTATTACTGTTTGTTTTTGGAACTAAGTTCCTTAACGGGGCTTACGGGTAGTGTGAATTAGTAGAAATTGTAATGTAACAAAATGCCGTATGCTGTGTGTGTATGTATGAGTGAATCTCTCTATCTTTCCTTTTGTTTCCTTCCCTGTCTCTTTTCTGTCTCTTGACATAAAACGTACTCTTAACTCAAGCCAGTCATATATATATATATATATATATATACGAGTATATACGAGTATATTAATGAGTTTAAGTAGAAACGTCTATTTAAACAGTATCTAATAAGTTACCCACTATGTTATAGGAATAACAAGATTTGTGTGAAAAATATTATTATTATTGTTAATAATTATAATAATATTTGTATTCCTTGGTTTTAGGTTTATACAATAAAGTATATAAATAAATAAAATAAATAAATAATTTAAAAAATCTATGTTATCGAAAATTTTTGTTGTTTATTTTATAATCTATTCCCAAAATTATTTATAGCTGACCTTTGAAGGTTTTCAGACCAAATATGGAGACGAATTCAAAATATATTCATAATAGATGGATTTTGAATCAGTGTCGAATATGATGACATATTTTGACTATTAAGTTAGATATTATTAACTCTCGTCATATGAGATCTATCATAAAAATGCTTCTTGATAATAAATAAATTATAACACGACATTATGATAAGGTTCTAATCGTTATTATAGGAATATTTTTTAAAATATCAATTAGTCTAATGGTTTCAGGTAAACACTAAAAGCAGACAGCGCTAGGCCACACGATACTAAATATAGACACACTTTCACTTCTTGTTGTTTTATTTCTGTGTTTATTAACTCCACTTTTATATTCAGTGTGAGTCTGGGATATTCTAGTTAGATAAAGATAAAAATAGTACGTAAAATTCTCTTTTTTATATAAATATAATTTTTAAAGTTATATATTTAAATTCTTAGATTAATAATAATTCCCGCGTCTTCGCTGACTGACTTCTGACTTTTAAGGGGCATAATAATTAAAAACAGATATAACCCCTTTTGTGTTCAATGGTGACTGACTCCTGCAATGCAGGTACGGGATTCACTTAAATAATTCAGAAACAAACAATTCTAAGAACAAGTGAAGAAAATATAGTTCGACTGTATGTGTGTTGTATTGTAGTAGCTTTGCCAGAAGCTTCGGCCAATTTGTACAGGTAAATACAGACATGTTATGACAGACAGACATGTTAAAGGGTCGTTTCTGCCTTTTTCGTTATTTGGAAGCTATTACGTGTAATATTTAGCGATGATCGGTTGAGCAATTTTATTTATTTATTTAAATTCTTTATTGCACAACAAGGTACAAAGGGTGGGCTTAACGCTAAAGCATTTTCTACCAGCCAACCCAAAACGTGCAAGAAAATACGTACAAAGGCGGAATACAAAAAAAAAAAAGAAAACTATACAAACTAGATATCAATATATATATATATATATATATATATATATATATATATATATAATATATATAAACTGTATACATACATAAACGTACATAAATACCAACATACATACATACAAAGCTACAAATATATAAATTAATAAGTTTTATACATATACTTAGATATACTGAGATGGGAAAATAAAAGATTATAAGCCGTTGAGGTAGAACCTGTCTTTTGAAAGAGTTTCGTGAAGGTGCCTTACGAATATTTTCAGGCAATTGGTTCCAGAGTGGGACAGCAACAACAGAGAAGGAGTCAGACTTGAAACCAGTGTGATGAGTGGGAAAAGTGAGGAGTTGGTTTTCACTCGAGCGCAGAGGCCTTTCGTGGGCATGCGTACGAAGTAGGAATTTATTTTGAAGATTCATCTGTGAAAGCGTATGAAGCATACTCACATTTGTAAATTTAAAGATATAGAAGATTTTTGATAAATAGCGTATACATTACTTCTTCTTTTGTAAATGATATCGCAGATTAAATCAATATAACTACCGAGTATTTACGTTGTTCATTGCTAAAAAAATTGATTTATTAAGTTCATAGTATCTTACCTTTCTTTTTAAATTTATTTATAATTTTTATATTGATTTTTCATGAGAATATACAATTCTAATTTGGATGGTGGGATGGAAATCTCTATGTAAAAAGCAAAGTAAATGTAATAGTTCTTATATCATTAACGTTTATCAAAAAAGGATCTAAAATGTCTTACAATGTATTCTATATCCTATATAATAAAAGAAGAACATTTGTAAGTTTATATTCTACATGTAAAAAAAAAACTTGAATTATTGGTTTAATATATTAGTATATGAGTACCAATAATACTGATGATTAAAATCAATACAATCATCTCATATTCTGCCCTTAAGTTTAGATTAAATAAAAACATATTTACATTTTTATAAATTAATAAAAACGTTATAGTTCTGTTACACATAACTCTGTAGAGCTCAGAAGGGAAAGTTGGTAGGTATTGGTTATTTTGTTAAAAATGTAACTTGTATGCCTAAACTGATGCATTTTACGAGAGATATACCTTTGACATTTGCCTTTTAAATATTATATTATGTACATATACCAAGTACAACAGTCAAAAACCAACTGAAAATGTAAAATGGCTGACTGTGACACCATATGTTGTAAGATGTGCACCATCATAACAAAATAAATACAAAATAAATGTACGTAGCTCAAAAAAAAAGTCACCGTTTTTAATGCATACTTATGTAACATATTGAGGGCTTCACAGTCACCGGCTGGCTCCAAGCTATTTGTTAACTTTGTAAAGAGTTCTAAAGTGTTTTGCTGTACTTTTTGGAATATTGACGAATTGAAAGCAATGTTATTTTTAATGAGAAGTTCACATCTGGATTCTGATTGGATATATTTATATAAAATAGGATATGTATATATAAAAATATCTAATAATCTCAATAATGTTAGAGAATTCTTTTATACTATGATTAATCTCTGTTCAAAATAAAATAAAAACAAATATAATAATTATAATCAACTTTATTAAGACAAATATATAGAACTATTATTAACAGTCTCACTTTATGTTTCTTAATTGAACTGAAAAAATAAATTGAAACAAAATAAAAATTGTACTCTGGAAAACGACTGATTCAGTAAATATAATAACCCTTTTCAACGTTTATTTTTTTATTTAATTTTTTATTTCAATTAAGGCTCGGAAGAGTCTGCGAGTGAGAGCTATCTCGAATCTCGACCCTTGATTTAAACTATGAATAATAGAGCTTCGTTTTAATTAGTTTCAATTCTTAAAAATATCAGCACCAACACAGCGACCGCGTGCTGTGGAATTACAAAAAGTTGTTTTTAATAGTTCTTTATAATGCAAAATAGAACACGTTTTAATTATAGTACCGTAAAAGTGTTGGTGTGAAATAGCGATAATAATGTAATAAAGGTTCCAAGTTATAATTTTTTAGTTTAGTTTAACATTTTTAGCATCAATATTTAAATAATAGATTAGATTTTCATATAAAAGGAAAAGTATTTAAGTATGAGAATAACCATATTTATTATTTATTATGTAAAAGGAGGGCAAACGAGCTGGCGGGTCACAGATGATACGTGATCACCGCCGCCCATGAACTCTTGGAACATCCGAGGATTCGCAAGAGCACTGCCGGTCTTGGAGGTTGTGGTAAAAATAGGACACGTTTTAATTAGAGTGCCGTAAATGTGCATAATTTTTAACACCTATATTTAAATAATAGAATTTTCATGTAAAAAGGATTTTTTTTAACGATTAGCAATTTAATTATGAGGATAACCATATTATTATAATACTTAAGCTGAAAATTACAATAACTTACTTTCTTACATTCGTTGTATGTATTATATTTAGTGAAATTAGTATCCTTAACCTTAACTTTAGCAAAGCCAAATAATAAACTGCAGATGAACATTAACACGATCACGTATAACACTTGAAAACACAATTCTAGATTAACTAATTCTAAGTAGAAATTAACAACATACAGTAAGCACCGAGCTGGCAAGGATAGCGTAACTACGTCCACGTCACTTCAATAGATGTTTGATATCAAAATAATATTTATGGAGAAGAAAGTTGAGTTGCTTTAGTAAGATAAATATTATTACTCTAAAACTTAACAAACTCACTTCAAGACGAGTAGTACTCACATGCTGAGATAATCTAGATTTATGTCTGAGTTATTCCTTCCCACGAGACACATCAGTCCCGGTGAAACACATTTAACATAATGGGTGGGAACTTCTTCAACTAAATGAACTAAATTTTTCTATTTTATCGTCTCATCTAAAATTTCAGGTGTTTTATTCGATAACGCAACCTTCGATAAATTGTCTATTTTAAAATATACTTCATTTATATTCAGACACAAGTAAAGTATTTCAATAAATTTCTACCAATATAATAAATGTGAAATTTGTTTGTCGGACGCTTTTAGATGAAAGCTATCTCTGGACCCGTCCATCGGATTTGAACGCTTAAAAAAATAAAGCGATTTACTGGTGCGGCGTTCTATAAAATAATATTAATTTCTTTTAAAGTTTCGATCTTAAGTTATGAAGTAATGTTAGAAACGAGTAACGTACTTCCGTAGTCCTCGCGGTTCGAATCACGGACATATATTTATACATGTTATATCTTCTAGCTGTCTTCTCATATAAATATCAGAAATTTAGACGAGGATGTTTTTGGCATTTTAGTCACGTATATTCTTGGCTTGAGTTAAAAGTAGAAACGTTTATTTAAGCAGTGTGTAATAACTTATCTACTTAAATATATTTTAAAATATATATTATAAGAATAATATAATTTCTATGACATAAATGACGGAGCGCCAAACGCTACCGTCCCTGCATACCTCTTTCGCCTCGACATATACATTAACCTCTTCATACATGCCCTCCGGGGGATCCTCCTGCTTTTTACGTGACCGTCCTCCAGTATAGTAGCTACTGAGTTTTTGAAGGTCACTCGAGGCCTCCCACTGTTTCTCTAACCGCTTACTTTCCCTTTATAAATCTTTTTACCATTCTATCATCACTCATTCATTCGACGTGCCCAAACCACCTGAGCACGTTCTTCTTCATTCTCACCGTGACATCTTCGCTAGTACCTGCAATTCTGTGGATTTCTTCATTGCGGATTCGGTCAGCTAAACTGACTCCGCATATTCGGCGAAGAGATGGCATCTCCACAGCATTCATCTTTCTTACATTCTTCTTCTGTGTAACCCACGTTTGGCTGCCGTATAACAGCGTCGGTAGCAATACTGCATTGTGTACAGCCAAACTTGCAGCTATGCTGACGTTTCGACGTCTCCACAATGCAGCCAAAGCACCGTTGACTCTGTTACCGGCAGCAATAAGCCTTTCCACATCCATTTCGTATCTTCCGTCTCTGCTAAACATACTTTCCAAAATACTGCTTCATTCACTTGTTCTATTACCTTACCAATAACGTTGATCTTACATTCAGTTCTTTCTTCATTTCTTTTAAATATTAGAACATTCGTCTTATCTGCATTCAGGTTTAGACCATTATTTTCACACCCATCTTTCAGAGTAGTGACCAATGCCTGCAAATCGCATTCTGAGGATGCAATGAGCACTGCATCATCTGCAATAAACTTTACTGCCCAAGCTGATCAAACTGATAGCCCTATAGCTTGCACAGTCTATCTGTGAACTTTTGCCCTTATACAAAGATACGATGACTGCACCTCGCCAATCGTCTGGGACCTCCCCTGATTTCCAGCATAAATTGCACAAAAACCAGAACAAGTCTAAGACGCGTGGCCCACCATATTTGATCATCTCGGCAGTAGCTTCGTCTGCTCCCGCAGCCTGACCACATTTCAGGCTTCAAATCGCGCTCTCCACTTCTTCCAAACTGATTTCACCATCGGCTACATCGGGACTCAGCATTTTGCTGGTACTCGAGGCCGAGACGTCCTCACATTTTTACGTCTCCTTGTAGAATTCCGCCCACCGCTGCAAAACGTGTGCTTGCTCTGTTAAGATTTCATCGTTCTTCAAAAGCACCCCTTTCATTCTACAGGTTACCGAACAACCCCGGGAATCACTAACTTCTCGCCAGAAAAGCTTCGTGTTTTCTCGGAGGTTGTTCGTCAATCTTTCATCCCTTTCTCTCTCAGAATTTTCACGCTTCATCTTTATAAGTGCTTTTGTTTTGTGCTTTTGCAACTTGTACTTTCTTTTTCTTATCTCTCTTATACTTTTATCCTTACCCGAGGCTTTATAATCCAGCCATGTTATCTTCTTTAACTCCACAGCGTCTTTCAATTCATTATCCCACCATTCATCGCGCTTTTTACTAAAACCTCTTTTCCTTTTATCACATACCTCTGTCGCTACTTTCACCATACTATTCCTAAGGTTCTGCCAGCATACTTCAGCACTTTCATTTTCAGAATCACAGCTTTCAAACTTCTTGGAAACCCTTTCTTGATATTCCTCTCTGATCGGTGGATCTTGAAGCTTCGCCAACCTGCAAACAGACCTCTTATTCTAGCAACGACTAGATAATGGTCCGTTCCCAGATCAGCACCCCTAAACACTCGCGTGTCCATAACTTGGTTTCGAATATGCTGATCCACTAAGAATAAATCAATCATACTTCTTTCGTCCTTAAAAATTAGAGATATGAATGACTTTTTTGTCAATTTCTATAAATTTATTAATTAAATCCTGTATAATTGTATTGGTTAAATTTTATGTTCTTTTTAACATTAATTTAATTTATTTTTTTGTTTTTAACATGATTAATTGTTACTTTTAAAGTTAATGTTATGTTACTTTAAATAACTTTATCGATTGTATGTAATATACGAGTATCTTATTTTTATTTCAAAGTTGTTCATATTGTTTGTTTCAGAAAAAAAGAAGATAAAAATTCATAACAAATAAATACAAAATAAATGTAAGTAGCTCAAAAAAAAGTCACCGTTTTTAATGCATTCTTACGCCTATTATGTATATTGAGGGCGTCACAGTCACCGGCTGGCTCCAAGCTATTTGTTAACTTTGTAAAGAGTCCTAAAGTGTTTTGCTGTACTTCTCGGAATATTGACGACAATTTTGAAATATGACTTCAAAGGAGCAATTTTAGTTTTATTTATAATTATGTATTAATTTTGTTACGTATTCATACTTTAACTAGTGAGGTCCGATTTGTAGATTGAATATTTTTGTATAATTTACAGATTACTATGTTATTAACATGTTAAATACCCCTAAAGTTTTTTATACTAATTAATTTATTTTACTAATAAATAAATGTCTAAGTTTTATCCGTCTACCACTTTAAAAATTAAATGAAATACAGAACTACACCTCAAAGTAGTTGTTTGTGTCGACAATATACACCGCTGATTTGTTTATATATAACATACATGCAAAACTGCGTGTGAAAGTAGTAATATAAATGTAAATAAAACGACGGTCAATAAAATAACATATATTATTGAGGTCTATCAAGTGTAACGCATACTCGAGATCAAGTCATTTTTATTGTCTCGTAACTTGTATACCTTGTATGGATTATATTCATATGGAAGTTCTCATATGCGGTGTTAACCTAAACATATTTATACGCCAGATACTATAATATTTTATATTGATTAATAATACAAAAAAAAAGATTGTTCTATCGACATATAAATATCTTCGTATTACCCATTACTGTATTTCAAACTAGGACTGAAACAGTTTTAATCACTCTGCATTTAGTTATTAGAACTTGATAGAGAAACGTTTACCAGATGCTTCTAATTAATATATTACAAATGCAATTTCAATTAGTTGAAAAAGAAATATTCTCAATAATGTTAGAGAGTTTTATTATAATATTATGAAACATCATCATTATAATCAACTTTATTCCTACAAAAATATACAACTATTGTTAACAGTCTCACTTTATGTTTCTTAATTGAACTGAAAAAATGAATTGTGACAAAATAAAAATTGTATCCCGGAAAACGACTGACTTCTGTTAATATAATAACCCTTTTCAACCTAATATTTTTATTCATTTTTTATTTCAATTAACGCTCGGAAGAGTCTGCGAGTGAGAGCTATCTCGAATCTCGACCCTTGATTTAAACTATGAATAATAGAGCTTCAGTTTAATTAGTTTCAATTCTAAAAAATATCAGCACCAACACACCGACCGCGTGTTTTTAATAGTTCTTTATAACAAAATAAAAACGCTTTAATTATAGTACCGTAAAAGTGTTGGTGTGAAATAGCGATAATAATGTGATAAAGTTTCCAAGTTATAATTTTTCTGTTTAGTTTAACATTTTTAGCATCAATGTTTAGATATTAGATTAGATTTTCATATAAAAGGAAAAGCTTTTAAACATCACCAATTTAAGTATGAGAATAACCATATTTATTTTTTTATTATGTAAAAGAGGGCAAACGAGCTGGCGGGTCACAGATCATACGTGATCACCGCCGCCCATGAACTCTTGGAACATCCGAGAATTCGCAACAGCGCTGCCGGCCTTGGAGGTGGTAGTAAAAATAGAACAACTTTTAATTATAGGGCCGTAAAAGTAAATAACAGAATTTTCATGAAAAAGGAAAGTTTGTAACGATTACCAATTATGGATGATATTATAATAATAATAAAGCCGAAAATGACAATAACTGACTTTGTTATAATATGTATGCGTTGTTCAATAAATATAATATTTATTGAAATTTGTGAAAAAAATATGAGTTTTCTAACAAGTAGGTACTCCTTAACTTTAACTTTAGCAAAGCCAAATAATAAACTGTAGATGAATATTAACACGATCACGTATACCTAATACTTGAAAACACAATTCTAGATTAACTAATTCTATTTTCTAGTAAATAAACAACATGAAGTAAACACCGAGCTGGCACAGAGAGTGTCACTACTGCCAAATCCCTTCAATGTTTGACATCAAAATAATCTTTATAGAGAAGAAAGTTGAGCTGCTTTAATAAGATAAATATTATTACTCTAAAACTTAACAAACTCACTTCAAGACGAGTAGTACTCACATGCTAGGATAGTCTAGATTTATGTCTGAGTTATTCCTTCCCACGAGATACATCAGTCCCAGTGAAACACATTTAACACGATGGGTGAGAACTTCTTCAAATAAATGAACGGCGACTCTCATCTAAAATTTCAGGTTTTTTTCTTTGATAATGAAACATTCGATAAATTGTCTATTTTAAAATATACTCCATTTATATTCAGGCACAAGTAAAGTATTTCAATAAATTTGTGTCAATATAATAAATCTGAAATTTGGTTTTTCGAATGTATACTTTTTAATAATATTAATTTCTTTTAAAGTTTTGATCTTAAGTTATGAAGTAATGTTAGAAACGAGTAACGTTCTTCGTGATATCTTCTTGCGGTCTTCTCATCTAAATATCAAATATTTAGATGAGAAGATTTTTGGCATTTCAGTCACGTATATTCTTGGTTTGAGTTAAAAGTAGAAACATCTACCATATTAAAGCAGTGTGTAATAACTTACCTAACTTAAATATATTTTATACTATATATTTTAAGAATAACAATCTGTATGATAAAAAATATTATAATTATCAATAAAATAAAAAAAACGACATAATTACAACATTTTTGTTTTTAGTTTTATTCTTCCAAATGTTTTCCGAATTAATTATGGAGAAAATCAAGACTTAATAATCACTGATTAATTCAATAAAAAAAAAGAAAAGACTTTCACTAATTCATCATAGCCGTTTTAAATTCACCGCGTTAGTCTAATTGTAAGGTTACCAGGTTAACACTACATTGAAAGAAATCGCGGTGCTAAACGATGCTAAATATAGCAACACTTTCACTTGGTAAGTATTCTATTTTTATGCCTGTGTGAATTTTCGTTACTTTTTTAAGACAAAAATATATGTTTGAAATAAGTTTGCACTTTTTCTAGTTCTATATTAAAATTTTTAGATTAATAATAACTCTCGCGTCTTCACTTGCATGTGAGCGAGCACGATGACTACTTAGAAAGCCTGACAATTAAAATAAGAGATATTAGCCTTGTATACATTTAAAATAATTATTATAATAAGCTACTGTTTCTCTGGGTAGGATGTAAAATACGTTTACATATACATGTAGAGGGAACCACTACTGATTCCTGCACTACAGGTACGAAATTCACTTAAATAATTCAGTGACAAACAATTCCAAGAACAAATAAAGATAGATATAGTTCGGATGTTCTATTGTTTATTTTAACAGCTTTTTCCAGCTGTTTCGGCTGCTTTGTATAGAAAAAAAGCACTCTTGTTATTGCAGACGGCCGTAATAAAGAAATATTTCGGATAACTTTTCTTATATGTAACTTGTCAGTTTTTACGATGATTGGTTGAGCAATTGAGTTATATAATCGTACATAACAAACTTACATTCCCATATATAATATTTTATATAAGACATATTCATAACAATTTTTCAAATATAAATCAAGAAACGTGAATACTTAATTAACTTTGTTTTATTATTTAAAGTATATATATTTTTTACTCTTATTACTTATTGGAAGTAACAAAATATCTCTTTTTTTATATATGATATTTCATATGAAATCAAAATATACGAGTATTTTACTTACAGAGTAATTACACTGTTCTTCGCTGCCAAAGAAATTGATTGTATTTTGTTAAATTTTTGTCTAAGATTCGCTACATTTTTTTATCTTTAGTTGGGCGACCGTCAGAAATTGATTTGCCCAAAGAATATAAAACTGAATTATAAACAGCAATATAATAATAATTTTACCAAAATGTTAAAGTATATGTTTAAGTAACATTTCTTGAAATGTATGTAATCTGAAAAGTGTAAGTAAAACATTGATATTTAAAGATGCATTCAGCAATACACAGTAGAGGTAGAAAGGAAGACTCGGTTTAAGTTCTCTATGCATACGTGACTCGGACTTGTTTGTACAGAGTAGCTTAGAAGAGACCTCATACGCTATTGCTTTTTCGCTGTGTTCATTAGTATTTTGTAACCTAGGTAATATAAAAAGAAGAGCGTATAAAACCATATAGAGATGGAATAATGTGTGTGTTTTAAATAACTTGCAATTTATCAAAATTAAATCGAAATACATTAAAACGGAAATAAAAAAAAACAATGTTTTTTTAAACAGCTTTCATAAGTTTATAATTACTTTGTAAAAAGATGTAAAAAAATATTAGTTTTATGAAATAATATCACAGTACTTATATTTATATCAGTATATGATACTAATGAAAGTAAAAATAATAATCATATACATTTTTAAATACATAAAAATGTTATGGTTCTATGAGATATCACTCTTTGAAAGCTCCGAATAGCGTACTTAGTAGGTGTTGGTAGTTTTGTTAAAAATGTAACTTGTATGGCCGTAACTGACGTACTCGTACAAGAAGGTAATATAGGTAAAAAACAAACGGAAAATGCGAAATGGCTGACTAGGTCACCACACGTTTTTACGTTTACCAACATAACAAAATAAATACAAAATTAAATGTACGTCGCTCGGAAAAAAAATTAACACCTTTTTTAATTCATCCGTACGTCTATTGTGTAATTTATCGATGACGTTACAAACACCGGCTCCCAGCTATTTGTTAATTTTGGAAAAAGCTCTAAAGTGTTTTGTTTATTTTTTTTTAAATATTGACAACCATTTTGAAATATTACTTCAAGAGGAGCATTTATATATTTTATCTTAATTGTTTACACTTTTTTAAAAAAGATTATAAGAATAAAGATGGAAATAAACTGCTTTCTATTCTATAAAGACAAATTTAATTCTTTTAAGCATAATGCATAACTTTTCTTTGTATATTCAAGTGAAAATAAGGAGTTACAGTGAACGATGAATGCACGTTATATATTATAACGAAGGGTGAAAGCTACCTTGTCGTCAGGATGGTCTGTTAGTATTCAAAATAATGCGCTGATCGTACAGACAAACTTTTGCATTGTGTAAATATTGAAACACTTTACAAAATCATTATTCATTAATAAGATGTACACGGATTATAATTATAACAAAACTGGAAACGTGGAGATTTCGCTCCACAAGGCACGACCAAAATAATAAGAATCTAAATTATCACAATATGACCAACTCGTTAATTATCAATGTCCGTTTTCATTCGGCTGACTCCTAAGTATACTGCTTGGCGTTTATATCTAAAACTAGTTTTTTAAACTAGTCTGTATATGGCTTACACTTAAGTGTAAGTAAAGTTCAAGGATCTATTATTATCAACGTTTGATTGGTTTTAAGGTAAAGGTTAACAGCTGAGGTACGATGTAAGATGTATGTACAATTTTACAAGTTTTATGTATAGTTCATATAAGGTGAGGTACATTAGGAGGGTACATAAAGGAACTATATAAGGTAAGTATATAAGGCGAGTACATAAGGTGAGTATATAAGGGGAGTACTTAAGAGAAGTATATAAGGTGACAACAAAAGGTGAATATATAATAAATCTCAAACGATCTTCTAAGTTTCACAGCTGGATTTAATGTATGTAATCTGCCGAGAAATATAAAGCATAATTGTCGGTCTCATCGTGGGAATTTGAATTAAGCCGAAAATTTTTTGAAGGCCCGATAATTTATAACTTTGTTCAGGTTGAGGTGCTTATATAAGCTAGTGTATATATATTCTAAGCTGCCCAACAGTCGCACAGTTCCGATGATACATAGCTTATGTCACGCTTCTTAACATCTTTAAATAAAATAAGGAACAAAGCTCATCTGAACACTGAATATATGACGTGTAGTCTGAACTAATTGACTTAAAAAAGTTAACTCGATAACACATGAACGTGTTATATTATGTGTGTCACTGCCTATATATTGAACTTTCATGATATAATATTTTGTAATGTGGGTAATTCAATATTCATTGTTGTATACGTTGTATAATGTTGTGTATATAATTATATTGTTAGTATTAAGCTTATTGAAATGTTGAAAGCTATGATAATGGCAAAATGCCACAAATGAGTGCTGGCGCCTCTGCAGCTGTTAAATTCTTAAAAATACGGCTACGAGCCCCCATTTGATTTATAAGAACATCTCAACTGGATATCTGATAAGTTAAGTATTTTTATACTTATACTGTTTATTAGTGTTATAATTTTGTGTTTATTTAAATCAATTGTGTAATTAGTAATTGAGTAAAGAATGTAAAATATTATTTTATTATGAGTATATTTGAATCTTATTAAATATGCTATTTGGTATTGATTTATTTTCTTTTAAACAAGTTCCAAGTAATGTACTTTAGTATATTTTCTATTTATTAGACGATATTATACAGCTTGATTAATAGATTTTCTTAATTCTTTAGCCATTTGTAGAGTCTTAAATATTCTAACATACGTAAACATTACCATTTTCAGGACACCGTTATTTCCTCTTGATAAGGAACAATTAATTTAATTGACAGATTTCTAAGTGACACGAAAAGCAGATCGCACAATGCTAAATATAAACTCACTTTCACATAGACAGTTTATTTTCACTTGTATATTATCAATCTCTATAGTTTGGGTTATTGTTGTTGGATAAAGATACAAATAGATTCATGTAAGTAACATTCTTTTCGTTAAGATAAAATTCAAAATCCATAAAATATTCTTGGTTAAGTACTTTTCATGTGTGTAAAGAGAAGCTCTACCGATTGCTACTCTGTATAGAACTCATTTAAATTATTCAGTAATATTCGAAAGTTCTAATGGTTCCGATACTAGCTAACATAATATAGTATAGGTAATAATTAATAGAATAATTCCGAAAGTAATGTAAAGTTACGTTACTAGCATTGCTATCAGCACTTTATATGTGGACAGTCTTGTGGTGTAGGCCGTCCCAAAGCTAGTATTCAGTCATCTTGAACGTTTTCGGAGTACAGATGTCCCTAGGTTGTTTTCTTTACCCTCACAACGTAATCGCATCTAAAATATAACCACATTAGTTGTAAATATGAAACTAAAATATAAATATTAAAATATTAAATATAAAAAAAAATTAAACTGTTAGTAATCTAGAAAATATATGTTTTAGTTTCTTGACTTCTAGTGCTTTAGAGTTTACACCAAAGTGTTTACGATCGGAAATTGCGATTCGAATCAAAGTAACGTATAAAATAAGCTTTCACAGCTAGCTGGTCTTCGTAGCTCAAGTAATGGGTTATTTCTTATTAGTAAAAAATGTCATAAACTTGCATATTAAAGATATATTACATATTAAAGAAATAAATTATAATCAGAGTTAATAGTCTCGAAATTAACTTTAGAACATATATTTCAAGAACTATCAGAAACTAATCATTAAGTTCCTCAAGTCTCGTCGTCGTCTTATCGGAATATATTGATACTGGTGAGAGCTTATCGCACAACTTTATAGGATATTAAATTATATGTAATTTAATTGCATTTCACTCGCTATTAAAATCTAATAATAATTACCAACCTTAGTGTTATCTAAATATTCTAATCTCTATATATCATGACCTGTACAATTGGGCTATGTGTTTCTTTTTCAAGGGTTATTTAATATTTTTAGGAAGTTTTAATAACAAATGGTGAACATTTGTATAATTTCACTTATTTATCAATTTATTGAGGCTTATAGAATGGAGTATAACGAATATTATATTCAACGACTTTTTAAAATATTAAAGTACTGGGTGTCCGATACACGAGTAACACACATGTATTTCTTGACCGGTGCGGATCAGTAGTTTGGAAGTAATGTATCTCTTCTGTAGTCCGCACGTTTTGTTTTCTACGCAATATCTTTATATTTATTGCTATGAATAAATCCAGAATTTCTAATCTCACTTGAAGTAAAATATATATTTATAGATATTCCAAAAATAATTAAGAAATTATCTTTATTTTGAAAAAACGAAAGTTACAATGAAGTGACTTTTAAAGAAAATAGAACAATTAATTCTCAATAAGCTTCATTTCAAAACTTTTATAAATTAGCTTCGTGAAGGAAAGAATTAGAAAAATTATGAGTTTTATGAAAAGTCGTAATAACTCCAAAAACAATGTTATTCAAAAAAGTTGTTATATAATTTAATATTCTATAAATTTTGCAATGTTTTTATTTGTGTTTTTTATCCATGGCCAAGTCTTTAGCAATTATTTCTTTATATTAAATTTACCTGCATCTGTTTACTGTAGACTGTCATAACACAAGCTATGTTTTCAAAGTACTTTTTAAATTTTGGTTTATAATATTTAAAAATAAGAATATACAGGGTGGGCCAAAAATTTTTGCAAATAGCAACACTTGATTTCTCCAAAACCGTGAGAGCAATGTGCGCGCGGCTGGCGGGGAATTGTGCGTCGTTTAATGCAATTTTAGTCACGATGGAATGCTTTTTGCAACAGCGTGCTTTTTGCGTAAAACAATTTTACAAAAACAACGATTCCTACGTTACTGTACGACGCCTCTTTAGAGTTGAATACGGATTACAACGTGTAAGTGAGTGTCCAAGTGTTAATTTAATTAAAGCTTGGGTTAAAAAGTTTGAGCAAACGGGATTGACAACGAATATTAAACAAACTGGGCGACCACGTTCAAGAAGAAGCGAAGAGAACATTCGGGAGGTTGAAATTTCTGTAAGGGACGATCCAGAATCATCTACGCGTAAGCGGTCGGCGGCTCTTGCTATACCAAGAACTAGTCTGCGGCGAATCTTGCATTTGGACCTTAAACTGCACCCATATAAGCTTCAAATTGTACAGGAGATGAAACCAAACGATTACATTCAACGCAAGTTATTTGCTGACACTATACTGGAGCGATTCTCTAGCCTTGAGAATGTATTGTTTACGGACGAGGCCCATTTTCACATTAATGACACGTAAATAAACATAATTGTCGATATTGGAGCATGAAAAACCCTCACTATAAACACCAAAAGCCTCTTCATTCACCAAAAACGATAGTGTGGGCTGCCATATCCGCAAAGGGCATAATCGGTTCATACTTCTTTGAAAATCAAGGAAATAACGTAACTGTGAACTCAGTGGAATACGTGAAAATGTTGCGATAGTTTTTGACACCACAGTTGCATGAATTTGAAGGATACAATAGCCGGACTTGAATGCAACAAGATGGAGCGACATGCCATACATCAAACGTGACTTTACCGGTGGTCAAATAAATGTTTCCTAACAAATTGATTTCTCGCAGAGGTGATAACCCATGGCCTCCCAGAAGCCCGGACCTTACACCTAGCGATTTTTTCTTGTGGGGATATCTGAAGAGTCGAGTATGCCTTAATAAACCGACGACCATATCCCAATTAAAAGAAAACATCCACGAGGAGATAGCCGCGATTCCTCGCAGCATGTGTCAACGAGTTTTCCAAAGTTTACGTAGTCGATTGCAGGAGTGCCAACGACGAGACGGAGCACATCTCGACGATGTCATTTTTAAAAAATAAATTTTAATAAATGATAATTACGTTAAATAAATCATAAACAAAATAACATTTGTACTTTTATTTCTAGACATGTTTCAAAAGTGCAAAAATTTTTAGCCCACCATTTACTATACGAGAATAGAGAGAGATAATCTTTTTAATCGTATGGTTGACTTTAAAATTATCAATATGATTGAAAACAATATTCCCTGAACTATTCTTGTTAAAACTGTATTTGTATCTGATAACAAAAATAATTATAGTTAAATATCATATTAGACAAAAATGATAAAATAATTTAACCTTCATATATAATTAAGATTTCCTTTACACCTTGTTACAAATGTTATCCTCTCTTTGTAATTCCTGAATTCCTGTTGCTGTATTGGTGCTGTGTATACTTTTTTCAAGAATCCAAACTAATTACAACTTGAAACGGAGCTCCAAGTTATTATTCTTAGTTTAAATCATGGGTTGCAATTCGTGATAGCTTTCATTCGCAGACTCCACCTAGCGGTAATTGGAACGAATAATAAAATGAAAATTAAACTTTGAAAATTGTTATGTTTTCCGGGTATTGGTTTCTATTTTAAGGTTGAAAAGGGTATTATTATTGACATAATCAATACTAAAACTATATATATAATTATATTATACCTACATATCTATTTTTGAATTGTTAATGTAGAAACTTGTTTGCAGACATTTCTAATAAATTATAACAATGAATAACAGACAGCTATGACAAAAATGACGATTTTAAAGTCATTACAGATTCTTATAATATGAATAAAACTTCTTAGTTCATCAATAATATATTGATATAAAATAAGATTTAAATATACTGATGTAACATTAAACACCAATGAATTAAATAGATGAGAGTGTTCGATCGTAATAGATGTAACAGATCGGTTACTCTAGGCTCTATCGAGGTAAAGCGATCCCACTAATTACTCTATAAGTAGTCAATGGTCTCCAATCACCCGTACATGTACATATTGTATTCTAATATAAGAATCTATTCATATCACTGTTTCATTATATTGTATTGGATGAAAAAATACTTTGACTTCAATAATTTAAATAACAAAGGAAACTCTTAATTGTATCGTCAGCAAAAAACAAAAATGTGTTAATTAAGGTTTTTGGATGGAAATTGTAGAGAATAATTGTTCTTCATTATTTCAGGTCTTATTAATGATTTGAAATAGAATAGTAAACTTAAATGTTATTGTGATTTTATTTAATAAATTAAAAAAAAAATAATAAAACTACATAAGACTTAAGGTACATATAATATATTTGACTTATAAAAATAATATGTTAATTGTAAAATTATATATGATGTAAGCAATAAACTTATTGAATTTCATTTTTCTTAATACATCTTGTTGTAACTAATTTCAGATACGTCTGCAAAACAATATTAAACTTTCCATAATTGAATCAAAAACCCAAGATCAAAGTATTTATACTTTAACCTCGATTAGATACGCTGATGGCTCGGATTATTAAATTTGGATATAATGAGAGAGGATACAAAAAAAACTTTAACTTAAATACCTGAAATACCAAAATACACAAACATATATCAATACCATATATAATAAGAGGCGATTAAGAAAATTAAATATTTGAATGATCGCCGAAAGGCAATACCAAATAAAACTTGATATTTTTCTTGATAACAACTTGACACCAGATAAGACAGATGTCGGAACGTGCAAAGAGCAAGTAATCAAACATATAATCTATATTGAAATCATTGAAAATGAATGACAACATTCAAATATGAAAATCTTAATATGGACACACTTTCATCAGAACGTTATATTTGTGTTCTTTTCACCATTTATGTGTTCATTTTCTTCGTATTATTTTTACTAGAAGATACTAGTACTCTTAATAACAAGATTGTTTTTCATTATTTAATACACAAAATTGTCTAAAATAATAATTTCATAAATTGTAAGTAGTTTAAGATCGTAAATAACTTTCGAAGTCTGCTGTAGTCGACGACTCTAAAATTTATGTGTTCATTTACTAAAAGATACTAATACTCTAAATAACAAAATTGTTATTCATTAATATACAAAATTGTGTGGTTTAAAATATTAATTTAACAAATTATAAGTAGATTAAGTTAAAAAATAACTTTTGAAGTATGCTGTAGTCGAGTAAATTATAAACTTTCAAGTGACTATCATCCATTTTACAACACAATGAGTACAACACTATTATTTCATATAAAATTTGTCTATTCTTTGTTAAAATATTAAGATAATTTGATATTGTTTGTAAGCTTTATTGTTTTGTTTGAATGACTTGATTCACTTCGCGGAAACAAATATTCAATGAACAATAAACATCTTCTGTAAACATTTGATGTTAAATAAATAATACAAAATTTAGATTATCTCTGGCTTTTATTCGTCTATACCGTGATATTTCAATATGTTAAAGAAGCTAACAACAGACAATGTCATATATTCATTAAACATTAGTTTCTAAAATTTAAAGTATAATAATATACTTTATATTATCAGTGTTTTACAATTATATTTATTATTATAAGACAATCTTTGTTATATTAAATAAGTTTTAATCAAAATGTTCTCTCTGTAGATAAAACAGTTTTTTTGAGTCGATTTGGATTTGTTTATAAAAATAATCGAAAGATTTTCAGAAATCAGTGTATTATTTACAATACCATGAAAATGTTAACTATTAATAAATTAAAAGCGTAATCATTGAGTTTCTTGCCCATTCTTTTCTTGGAACCATCACCCTTTGGAACCGTGCAATAAGAATCTGAATTTCCATTAGAGCAATGTATGTTTAATTAAATTAAAAGTTACTCTGATTTGTGATGGTAATTAGTTTATGACTGGTGTCAAAATGTAAATGATCATCTCATAGTTATTTAAAGTATTACACTATTAGTACTTATTGTTAAGTCTAATGTATATACTTTTCAATCTAATTCAAAATTTATAATTATATGTTTTTTTAAATAAAGAAACTTAGAAGCAAGGCAATATAATCTCTAATTATTAAATTAGAGATGAAAATAACAAGAGTTAATTGTTTCTCATTGGAAATTCTAACATAATATTATGTATATTTATATACATAATAAAATATAAAATATTTATATATATAATGAAATATAAAATATTTATAAACAATTTCAAACATGAAAAGGTAAAGGATATTAATTATCTTATTTATTAGAAAATGAATATGTTTGTGATTTTATCTTTTTTAAATATTGGTAAAATAAAATACATACAGAATGAGTTTCAGGAAATACAGTTAGTGTCTAGATAACATCAGGACATTCATCAAATATTTCCATTCGAATGGAATACTCACAAGGTATGAAAAGTAACGGGATAAAAAAAACAATTTTAGTATTTATTTAATAATATTAGTGGTCGTCAAGTAACCGTTATTCCACCATAAGACGACCAAAGTTTGAATGTTTATGAAGTTTTGAAAAAAGACACATTGTATTGATTATTGTATGTATTTTTTTTAAATTTGTGTTATGTTAATCCCGGGACAACTTACTTAATTCTTTTGTTATCATAACATCAGAATTAAATTAAGTTTTACCAGTGCCAAATACTCGTACTTTATGAAACAGTAATCTCTCTACGTCCAATATTTTTTAAACTGATTAACCAAAATTCAACATATATGTTATAATTAGGAATAGAGAAAAGTACATAAAGACTGTTATATCCTGATAAACTATTCTTTGAAGATGTACTAAGGAACTATACAGTAGTACGTAGGAGCTAGTAGTATAGACCAAAGATATATATATTCGAAAAATATATTTTATATTTGTTCTTGAAAGTGTTTGTTACTGAATTATTAAAGCGAATTTCGTACCTGAAGTTTATGATTCGAGTTCTCTTTATATACGAGTACATGCAACGTACTTTGCATCCTTCACAGTGTAACTTACACATGAGTAGAGGTTAACTTTTAACACTTTATAATATCTTACTAAACTATTAATAAGTAAATTATAAATGTTTATGTCTGGATGTTTGTCTGTGAATCACAGACAATTAGAACATATAATTATACAATTGCACATAAAATATTTGTCAAACAAAAATAACCCAAAGCAGACACACAATACAAAAGTGAAAATAAACAGTTAACAACAGGCACACAAATAGAACACTGACTAACTGCAAGACATACTATTTAGCATCGTATAGCGCGCTATCTACTTTTAGTGTTTTCCTGGAAACCTTTCAATTAGACTAATTGAGTCTTGTTAAAAGAAAACCGCGTTGTACTTAACACTAAACCTACCAAGTACCGGTTAAATTGACCGTTCTTAAACTTTTGCAAAAAACTTACACATTTTCAAACGTTATAATATCGTTATCAAACTACATGACAATTCTTAGAATATGCATATAATATTTTCTACACTCTTTACTTTTAGTTATTTCCATTATTAACTGCGTTATATAATAAAATAACTTTTAATTACCGGTCAATTTGACGGCGTGCGATAGGGACAGGTATACAAGAATTGTCAGTAGATTTAGTGTTAAAATTACTTAGTTCAAGTTATAGATATTTTTCTAATGCATTCATTCAATTTTGAAAAGTTATCATAGATGTCTTTTTATCAACAATATAATGTTATTTTTGTAGTTTCTGTTGCGTATTACTCTTTTATATCCAAGAACAACGGGAGTGAGTTTGATAAAATGTCCCTTGTTCGAGATGTACCGAGGCGTGACATGAACTGTGCTTTAACGGAACTGATGTATCTGGTAAGAAGCTCAGAATATATACACTAGAATTTACCACCGGATTCGTCTACGCTGTACATAGTAATCATATTGTTTTTGCAAACCGTTAAACATTTTTGGATTTGTGAAAAGCTCCATTAAAATTCATCTAGATTTTCAAACATATTTGCTTTTAAAAAGTATCATATTTATTTTTTATTCCTTACTTATTATTTAGAAATTCAATATTTTTGATAAGATAAGAAATTTAATACAATTGTAATATAAAGTCAAGTAACATTTTGTTGTCTTTATAAAACAAATCTCCTTCACATGAGAAAGATGAATATCTCACGTAATGGATATTTAATACTTAATATTTTTATTTTATGAATATTAATATATTAAAAACTAGTAAGTAATTTAAATATGCTCTCTTGATTGTCAGCTAATATTATTTATAGTTTCAAAGTAAAAAAATACTACAATTTTATTATTTTTTTTTTTTCCTCAACTGACTACAATCTTAAGATTATGTGTGTTATATGTCTGCATATATATATGTGTAGTTATATACAAACATATATCTCAACACGTATGGATGACGTGATCCACACTGAGTCAGAGTCACTGTGTCTTCTCCTATCGTTTGTAACAGTTTTTTGTTGTTACTGGACACATTTATCAAATGAAAATATATTGTACTTAAAAACATTAAAAAGATAAAACCTTTGTGAAAACCTTTCTTTTATCTTTAAATCAACTAAATTTTGATTATATTTTAATTCACACTTGCTGCAATACTAATTTACTTGAATATATTATAAATAGAAGAATGTAACTAACTTTAAACAGAGACAGTATCTAAAATCTGTGTAGTCAATATAGTGCTGAAACATTTAATAAATAAAGATTATGTCTAATATACAGATAGCACAAACCTTTGGATTTGAATCTATATTTTGAACTATACTTCTCTTTATAATATATTGAATTAATAAGTGATAATTGAATCTGTACTGTCGTCATATTTACTTGCTAAATCTTCAGAAGATCCGCAGTTTACTTCATTCGTTTTGATATGTTTTGTACTTCCTTCGTTTTGATATTTGACGACAGCGCGATCATTTCAAGTACCTCTTAGTGGTAATTCTTTCAATAGCGGGAACTCTGCCCGTTGGATCAATCAAATATCTACATTCTGATAATATAGTAAAAGTTCGAATTATATTGAATTATTATTGTTAAAGATTAGTTTTGTTTTTCTTTCTTTTGTAAGTCTAATGTACAACAAAATAATAATACAGTACTATAGAATTGATTAATATAATTATTTCGTTCTATTTTCACCTCCGGTTTCTTAGAATAAATTAATAATATTTAATGGAACCTGAAAATGGACCTGATTGAAGTTGTTTAATATTTGTTAATTTTAATTTAAAGTTTTTAATGCTGTTTCCCAAATAAATGATAAGTATATAAAATATGTCCTCTATATTATTACTTCCAATCAATGTAATAAAGTTTAGGGGGTATAAAAATCTTTAGTATTCAGATAACACCTCAGGTGAGACCTTCCACATGAATAAAATGCATACAAAGTATGAAAAGTTACGAGACAATAAAAACGAATTGATCTTGATGTATGCGTTATGTTTAAAAGAACAATATATCTGGATTCGATAAAGAAGGAAGACGTCACTACATAAAAAAAATATTATTGAGCTGAGCGTAAGCAAAGCTCTTAACCGTTTGGGAATCAATTTTATGTCGCCACATCACATAAAAACTGCTCAGTCGATCTTCATCAAAATTGGCACTGCTGTAGCTCTTGTTGACGGGCTTCTACAGAAAAAAATAATTAATAAAATCTTGATTTTGGTGGGTGGGTGGATCCTAGTGACTTTTGCTCGCGGCACCGCTTGCTCCATATAATTTTCAGAGATAATTGAAATCTATGTATAGATCTGACCTCTTCCCAAATTTTTTATATAGTTGTATAGATAATTAATGAATATTATTTTGTAAATAAATTGAAACTTAAATATAAATACTACTTTCATTGCTCTTGTAGAAATATATCAAAACTGTTCTCAATGTTTAATAAATTAAAAAATACTCTGATATGCGATGGTCATTTATTTTTTTGACTAGTGTCAAAAATGATCATCTCATAGTTATTTAGAGTATTACACTATTAATAGTAATTGTAAGTCTAATGTAAATCTGTTTTAATTTAATTTAAAACTTATAACTTATAAAGAAACTTAAAATTAAGGCAAAATAATAATTAGAGGTTTTATTTTATGAAAAATACCAAGAATTGATCGTTTCTCATTGGAAATTCTAACATAAATTTATTTATAGAATAATATTAAGTAAATATTAAAATAAATTAATATATATGATAAGGCTAAACATGTTTATAAACAATTTTAAACAATAATAAGGTAACTGACATCCATTACTTTATTTATTAGAAAACGTAGATTTATTCACAAAAATCTTACATCAAATACAAATAACAAATATGTTTGTGATTTTATCTGTTTTAAATATTGCTAAAATAAAATACACACAGAATGGGTTTCAGGAATTACAACCGGTATCTGAATAATATCAGGACATTCATCAAATGTTTCCATTCGAATGAAATACACACAAGGAATGAAAAGTTACGGGATTAAAAAATCTATTTTAGTATTTATTTAATAATTTTAGTGGTCGCTAAGTGACCGAAATTGACCATAACTTAACAAAAGTTAGAATGTTTATAAAGTTTTGAAAAAAAGAGACATATTTATAATTTAAATTATTGTATTATGTTAAGTCCCGAGACAACTTTTCTTAAATTCTTTTGTTATGATTTTCACCAGTGCCAAATACTCGTACATCAGGAATCAATAATCTCTTTATGTCGAATATATTTTTTTACTAATCAACTGAAACTCAGCATACACGTTATTAGGGATACAGAAAAGTACGTAAGGATTTTTAGGACGTACGTAAGACGTAGTACGTAAGGATATATCCTGAAAAAAGGAACTGTTATATAAAATAGTACTAAGGAAGTATACAGTGACGCAATACAGTTCTTGGAAGTGTTTGTTACTTAATTATTTAAGGGAATTTCGTACCTGCAGAGTATGGTTCGGATTCTCTTTATAGAAGAGTACATGTTACGTATTTTGCATCCTACACAGGGTAACTTACACAAGAGTAGAGGTTAACTTTTTAAAACTTTGTAACATCTTACTAAATTATAAATTTGTAAGTTATAAATGTTTATATCCTAATGTTTGTCTGTGAATCACAGGTAATTGGATCACATCACTTAATTACACAATCAGACATAAAAATTATAAGTATCTTTATTCAACAAAAATAACCACAACTGACGCACAATACAAAAGTGGAAATAAACAGTTAAAAAAAGGCATACAAAAGGAACATCGGGTCTTTGTGAAAGTGTGTCTATTTAGCATCTATAGCAGCGCGCCATCTTGTTTTAGTGTTAGCCTGGAAACCTTTCAATTAGACTAATTGATTCTTGTTAAAAGGAAACTGCGGAAAACTATATTTTTAAACCGTTACTTCAATTTATTAAAAGTTATCATAGATGTTGTTTTACCTACAAATTAATGCTACTTTAGAAGTTTCTGTTGTGTATTACTATGGTATATCTAAGGACAACGAGAGTGAGTTTGAGAAAATGTTCCTTATTCAAGATGTACCGAGGCGTAATATGAACTGTGTTTCAGCGGAACTGATGTATCTGGTAAGAAGCTTAGAATGTATGAATGTACTAGAATTTACCACCGGATTCGTCTACGCTGTACATAGTAATCATATTGTTTTTGCAAAACATTAAACGTTTTAGGATTTGTGAAAAGCTCCATTAAAGTTTATTTAGATTTTCAAACATAATTTGTTTTTAATAAGTAACATATTTAGTTTTTAATCTTTACTTATTATTAAGAAATAAAATATTTTTTGATAAGATAAGAAACTTTATACAATTGTAATATAAAGTAAAGTCATGTTTTGTTGGCATTCTAAAACAAATCTTCCACATGAGAAAGATGAATATTTCACGTAATGGATATTTAATATTTTATGTTTTTTTTAATGATTTTTTTTAAATTAAAAGTAGCAAGTATTTTAAATTTGTTCAGCATATCTCTGATTGTCAGTTAATATTATTTATAATTTCAAACATAACATTTTTAAATAAATTATAACAAATATAAATACATTGCTTTTGTAGTAATAGCTCAAAAATTTTCTCAATATTTGAAGATGTACAACAAAACCCTTTAGAGATTATTATAAAATTAACAAATAGTTTGGATCTGGTGGTTGTAACGTCCACAATAGATAATATGTATGCAATAAAAAAGGTGACTAATTTTCCTATGCTTCGTGCATTCGATTTTGTGTTTATTGAGTTGTTTTTATATATCTGTTTCTGTACAACTAAATATGATTGTCATTTAACTAACTACATTTTTCAAAGTTTCATGTTTACATTACAGCGTATGTTTATTTAATGTAATCCAAAAATCGGCGAACAAGGTGCCTAGCGTCAATACAAAACAGTTAAAGAAATATAAACAATTAACATATTTTATTTAAATTCAGTTAATACATTATGTTATAATTCATTTGATATACTCCTTCAAAACGTTTAAACTTTCCATCATTTAATCAAAAACAGATGTTAAAGTATTTTACTCTTTTATTTTAAGCTCAAAAACATTAGATACATTGTTTGCTACTGGGATATATAAATAGCATATAATGAGTGATGACTCACGGGATCTTACATATTAAAGTGATTGAAAATAAGGGATAGTATTTAAATATGGACATATATATCTCAATATAGACATACTTTGACCAGAATGTTCTATTAGTTGTCTTTTCTCTATTTATGTGTCCATTTTATTCGAATTCCATTTAACTTATACTGAACTATTTAAAGTATTGTTTGTAAAATATTTTTATTATTTTAAATATTACCTACTAATTAAAAGAGAATGTAACGAAATAAATAACGATAATACTAAAAAATCCTATATTTGCCAAAAATTTGAGTAGTAGTACTCTAAAATACCAAATTATTATTTAAAATTCAAATTGTGTAAGTAGATTAAGTTCATACATAACTTTCGAAGTCAGCACAAAGTTGCTCACTCTAAAGCTGTCCTATCATCCATTTTACAAGAAAATTAGTAGAACACTATTATTTCATATAAAATGTGTCTATTGTTTATTAAAATATTAAGATTATTTTGATATTGTTTGTGAAGTTTATGGCTTTGTTTCAATGAATGACTTTGCGAATACAAATCTTTAGTTAGTTAGATATTAAATTTCAACAAACATTTTCAGTTACTATTTTACGCTTAATTAATAATTTAAAATTCAGATCGTTTCTGGTTTTCATTCCTCTATACCATTTCATTTTAATATACTACAAAAGTATATAACAGACATGGCGTCTGTTTATTAAATATAATTAGAAAGTGATATAGTTAGAAATAAAAGTATTGTGTTTTACATAATTATTGTTATATAATTTGTTATATATTTAATCGATTTGATTTTGTTTTATTTGCAAACAATTTATATCACACCAAATACATTTTTAACAATTTTTTCTCTATAAATAATAAACAAGGAAATTATTTTTCAGTCCCCAATTCAAAGTAATCGGAAAAACCCTCTCAATTAACAAGTCAAGGATTTGTAAATTAATACTAGAATACTTTCCATAATCACGTATACTTTTGAGTGTGATACTATAAAATTTGTTAATTATCAATATTCTAAAAGAGTATTCATGAAACCATGCAACAAGAGTCGGTGTTTTTGTGTTTACTGATAAATAAATGTATATTCTTCATGCTATTTAATATAATACTATATAAATATATTCTTATAATATAAAATGTGAAGTAAATATTAAATTTATTAAATATTACATTTTTATATTTAAATGTTAATTATAAAATAGTATGAAATAAGCTTCACAAGGCTTAACATTTATAGACAAATTCAAACATTAATAAAGTAACTGGCATCCCTTATCTTATTCATTAGAAACCATATGTATAAATGAAACCATATGAATAAACATTCATAAGATTCTTACATAAAACACAAATACCAAATTTACATACATATAGAATGATTTTGAGGATACATCCTTTAGTAGGTAGTTAACATCAGGTTGTTCATCAAATATTAATGATATGCTCATAATGTATGTAAAGTAAGGAAGTAAAAAATAAATTTTAGTATTGCTTTATTTACCGTGACTTGATAAATTTAACGGATACAAAGAGGGATGAAAGGACACCTTCTATCTTTGTATTTGAAGAAAGTAATTGTTCCATAAAGTAGTACTAAAGAAGGAAGGAGGGAGCTAGTAACATAGACAATATAACATTCGAAATGTATAATAATATATTCTTTATTTGTTCTTAAAAGTGTTTGTTAATGACTTACTATACCTAAGAGTAGAGTTTAACTTTTTAATACTTGATAACATCTTACTAAATTGAAGAACCCTTAACAGCAAAAATCAAAATATAGAGCAATGTCATATGCAATAGGACGCGATATTACAAACTTAAGCATTTGTATAATCACGGAAAGTTAACAACTAAATAGTACTAGGTTTTATTTATGATATCTAGAAATCGACACCAGATGAGACAGATGAAACAACTAACCAAAAAATTTTAAATATCAGACATGGGAAAATGAAAAAAATAAATCTATATTATATATTGAAGTCATTAAAAATTAAGGATAGCATTTAAATATAGGAAATATTCATTTACTATCTTATCTTAATATGAAGATACTACTAAATAATTAAAATATAAAAGAATGTAACGAAATCTATAACAATAGTACTCTGAACTCAGAAAAGTTATCCATAATTTAAAATTAAAATTGTGATTTAAAATATTAATTTAATAAATTATAAGTAGATTAAGTTCATACATAATGTTCGAAGTCAGCAAAAAAAAGTTCTAAAGCTGTTCCTCGAATAAATTATGAACTTTCAAGCGGATATCATCCATTTCACAAGACAATGAGTACAACACTATTATTTCAAGTAAATTTTGTCTATCCTTTGTAAAAATATTAAGATAATTTAATATTATTTGTAAACTTTATTGTTTGGTGATGACTTGACAGGCATTGTGAAAACAATCCTTTAGTTAATTAGAAATTAAATTTCAACAAACATGAATAACAAACATTTTAAGTTACTATTTGACGTTTTATTTTAAATTCATATTATTTATGGTTTTCATTCCTCTATACCTCAATATTTCAATATATTTGACAAATTCATAACAGTCTTAGCGTATATCCATTAAATATAGTTAGAATAATAATAAAAGTATTGTCTTCAACATAACAATTATTATAATATATAATTAGCAATTATATTGACAATAGTTGAACAAACCTTTTTTTTATTTGCTAGCAATTTATGTCATACTAAATAAGGTTTTAACAAAAATTTACTCTAAATAAAAAAATAGGAAATTATATTTCAGTCCCATTATAAAGTAAACTAAAAATCCTCTCAATTAACAAGTTGAGGATTTTATTTTTTTATGTAAGAGGAGAGCAGACGAGCTTTCGGGTCACAGAGGGTTAGTAATCACCGCCGCCCATGAACTCCTGCAGCATAAGAAAATTCACTGGAGCGTTGACGGCCTCGGAGGTGAGAGTAAACGCCTTTTTTGAAGGTACCTATATCGTACCGATCTGGAAATATTGCCGAAGGGAGTTCGTTCCACATTCGAGTGGTACGTGGAAAAAAGGTCCTTGAGAAGCGCACTGTGGAGGATCGCAACATATCCAGATGGTAGGGATGGTATTCGAGGCGATGGCGTGCTGTTCGGTGATGAAATTCTTTATTTTTTTTATGGGAGAGGAGGGCAAAGAAAGAGCTGGCGGGTCACAGATAACTTGTGATCACTGCCGCCCATGAACTCTTGCAACATCCGAGGATTTACAAGAGTGTTGTTGATGATCCCGAAACTGACAATCGCTTGACATATCGAAGCTCAGTATTGAAAGGAGTGCTCTCGTAGAGCAGTGATACGACCAATAAAGTTTTCTTAGTAGTAAATGCGCAAAATTGTGCTTTTTGGGGATTAAGCTGAACAAGTTTCAGCTCACCCCATTTTGAAACTATCCCCTGGAAGATCTTTATAGAAGACACAAGTTTCTTTCGGCATTCGTCGTCGTTTTTCCGAGAAAGTCCTGCACAGCCGCAATATACTGCATCTCCAGTGCTGGCAATCGCATAATAATATATGTTGAAACTACCCAAAATATTATTGATGAGCTGGGAAAACAGAGTTAGAGATACACCAGCATTCAAGGACTTGGGATCCGAGCAAAAACTGTCAAGATCAACCTGTATGCTCCGTCCAGTGAGAGAACTAGTGATGTACTTACTAGTACGTAGCCTTCCAACTAGTGATGTACTTACTTGTACATAAGTTGTACATAATACAATGTGTGAAAGCAGATTATTATCAATCTTTGCTTGGACGTAGCCCAAACGTTGATACGTTTCTGCATTTCCTCTATAAGACCTGTAAAGATACGCGTTGACTTTAACATGATCGTCGCGAAATTCAAAATTTATGTTTTTACAGATTCAGAAAGGATGTAAAAACTTCTTTTATCTTGAAAAAAGGAACCGTTCTATAAAGAAATACTAAGCAACTATACAGTGATGCAATAGTAGATAACATAGATAACAGAATACTAGGACCATATATTCTATATTTGTTCTTGGAAGTGTTTGTCACTGCATTAGTTAAGTGAATTTTGTACCTGCACTATATCGTTCAGGTTCTCTGTATATACGAGTACATGCAATGTACGTTGTGTTCTTCAGAGGGTAGCTAAGGGTAGAGGTTAACTTTTCAAAGCTGTATAACATATTATTGAATTATTAATTAATAAATTATAAATGTTTACACACAATTAAATTATAAGAATCTATCACATTTAAATTATAAGTATCTATATCCAGCAAAAATAATCCAAAACTGAAATATAATACAATTGTAGAAATAAACAGCCCACAAAAGGTACATTGACTTTAAGTAAAAGTGTGTCTACATTTAGCATCTTGTAGCGCGCTACTTGCTTTTAATGTTTAGCTGGAAACATTTCAATTAGACTAAATATTTCTTGGTAAAAGAGAAAAAGTTATAGAGTTTGCTGTTTTAAGTTCGTTAGTTAAATTTATTAAAAGTTTTAATAGTTGTCTTCTCTTGAAATATACATAAAATTATGTTATTTTAGAAGTTTCTGTTACGTATTACTCTGTTATATCCAAGGACAACGAGAGTGGGTTTGAGAAAACGTCCCTTATTCAAGATGCACCGAGGCGTGCCATGAACTGGGTTTCAGCGGAACTGATGTATCTGGTAAGCAGCTCAGAGTATATACACTAGAATTTGCCAGCGGATTCGTCTACGCTGTACATAGATAATTTTTTTTTTTGCTTATCATTGAATATTTATTTATGTGTAAAAACACCTACAATTTAGGGTTACAAATATAAAGAGAATTTGATTCTAGAAAATAACAGATTTCCATAGATCCTGTTATTCTCTTGTCTTATAATAAGGTAAACATTTGGAAATTAAAAAAGATAACAATAAAAACGTAATATAATTCTGAAATAACATCAAGTAACATTTTATTTCTCCTATAAAAAAATCTCTTTTTCTCGACGAGGAGTAATGTCTACCGTAATGGATATTTAATATTTTATGATTTCCTTTTATGAATCTTAATATATTAGAAAATATTATGTATTTGAAATACGTTCAACGTTTCTTTAGAATTATTGTTATATATTGTTTCAAAGTCAAGAATAATAATTTTATTACTTTACTTTTCTTCCTTAACCGACTACCAGCTGAGGATTCTATATTGATATTTAGTATATTTAGACACTAATACATATATCAACACGTATGGCTGTCAGACTGATTCAAATGTACTGTACATCCTACGGCATGCAATACTTTTTGTCATTAGTAGAGAAAAATATTAAATAATAACATATGGAAAAAAGGTGAAAAAAATATGAGACCTGTTTAGAAACTCTTTAAAATGAATGAAAATGCAATTTTACATAAATTATTATCACAATATTTGGTTACTTGAAGAGAGGAATGTAGTATTAACTTTAAATATAGTAATAAAGAGTGCATCTAAACTAAATTTAAAATATTAGCTGGACTTTAAAGAAAGACCTAGATTAAATTATAAAGATAATGTATATGATACGGGCTTATAGAATGTAGATTGTTTTCATATTGACTCGCAAAACATTCAGAAGCCAATTAAACATAATTCTAGGACTATTATAATACTATCAATTAAAATCTAATTTGTGCACACAAATAAATTGCATTTGTATACAGAAATACTACGTTTAAAATATATTGCTTAATATATTTTACTGAGGAAGTTATTATATACTGAAAGACCTTTCCATTTTTAACTCAAGCCAAGAACTTACGTGACTGAAATATAAAATACGTTTGTTTAATTCCGTTGAAAAGACATTGAGATATTTATATGTTTATACGAACTTGCGACTCCGACTACGGATTTCAAGCAACGAATTTAATACATATTTTTTCATAGAAATGCACTTACAATAAACCGCTATAATTTTAAAAGGCACTTAAATCAGACTGGTACTACCAGAGATCAAAGAAAACAGTTATAAAACTAAATTTAAGTGATTATTAATTGATATAAATATATTTATATAATTCTATAAAAGCATATAATCTTAGGCAAGCCATCAACCTAAAACAACTTCATTTAATTCAAGAAGTGTCCAGGTACAAAATTTTAGGTTTCCATGAAACTGACTGAATCTAGATTGTCTGAGAATGTTCTATTTTAATATTATTAATATCTATGTTCTTAATAATGCAAAATTGTATTCACTATAAAGAATATTTTATTTTGAAACCTCTATTGTAGTGATTTGGGAGTAGCGATTTACATATTTGGGCAAGCAAAATGACGCTCTTTCATGACGTCACGCCTTTCCTCCACCGTTAACTTCCTTCGATTTGTTAATTCACTAGAAATTAGTATTAATTAATCTGAAATTCCATTATTAAATATAAATCGTGATCATGTTAATAACTGTGATGGTATTTTGTGTCTTCTATTGTTATACTACACTTAGTACTTCACAGCTATATCATTGTTATTCCAGAAACGTCACTAAATACAATTCTAGTACATATATCGTCATTATTTATTTATTAATTTACCTTCACGCCATATCCCTTGCGGGGTAGCCAGAGACGACGGAGCGCCAAACGCTACGATCTCTGCATACCTCTTTCGCCTCGGCCACAGACATCAACCTCTTCATACATGCCCTCCGGGGGGTCCTCATGCTTTTTACGTGACCTTCCTCCAGTATCGTAGCTACTGTGTTTTCGAAGGTCACTCGAGGCCTCCCCCTGTCTCTCTTACCACTCACTTTTCCCATATAAATCTTTTTTACCATTCTTTCATCACTCATTCGTTCGACGTGCCCAAACCACCTGAGCACGTTCTTCTTCATTCTCACCGTGACATCTTCGCTAGTACCTGCCATTCTGTAGAGCTCTTCATTGGGGATTGGATCAGCTAGACTGACTCCGCATATTCTGCGATATTATTATATATCGTCATTATAATCATTATAATCGTAATCGAAATCAAATTATAATTTTAAGAATGATATCTTAATGTTTATAATTATATAAATATTGTACTTATTACAATATATTAATATTGTATTATTAATATAATATATTGGAATTCCATTTCAAAGATACTAATAATAATCACCGTTAACAAAGTATTCCTATTTCATACATATGATAAAATTATATATTGTAGTTAAAAGATGAGACTTAAAGAGCGGTGGTGGGCAATGTCCTTATAAACGACCGCGCGATCATTGAAAGCACCTTTAAGTATCAAATTCGCTGTATCAGTCCAATTGCCTACATTTTGATAATAGATTAAGAGGTCACAAATTACGTAATTAAATGATTGTTCTAGATTAGTTTGGTTTTCTTTGTTTTGTAATTTTATTGTGGGATTAATGCAGTAGTGTACAATTGGTTATTATTATTACCATTTCATTCTGTTTCCAGCTCTGGTATCTAAAATTATAATGATATTATATAAACTTAAATTTATTTAATATAGTAACATGTTATATTTGTTTAAGCAGCATTTACAGTTAACAATGGATTTCTGATTGATGTTGTTTAGTATTTGTTAATTTTAATTTAAAGTTTGAAATGTTGTTTCCTAAATAAATGATAAATACGAGTATATACAATGTTCCCTCCATGTTATTACTTCCAATCAATGTTATGAAGTTTATGAGGTATAAAAAATCTTTAGTATTCAGATAACACCTCACGTGAGACCTTCTACATGAATAAATTGCATGAAAAGTTACGAGACAATAAAAATGACTTCATCTTGAATATATTTGGATTCGATAAACAAAGAAAGAGGAAACACTCCCTACTCCGACTACATAAAAACAGTTTTTGTTAAGAACCCTGTAATTTTACGATAATAAATATCTTAATACTACTAGACGTAGTTATTGTGTCAAACTACATGTACTTTTTGTGTGGTTGACGGACAAAAATTATGACATACAAACAAATAAATTTATTAGTAAGTGTAGTCATTGCAACCGATTACAATTACTCTTGGTTGCTCCCCCACCCCTCTAACGCCCAAAATAATAAACCTTCTATCATTATTTTTATAAAATTCATATAAAAATATTAGAATTATAGCAACTAGTTTTAATATTTTAGCATTAAAATCACATTGTTCCCTAGAAAAACCTTGTCACTAATATATTATATGTAAGAAATACATATAGTTTAAGTTAAGTTTAATTAATAAAGTAAATTTTTGTACAAAATTTACAACAATTATAAATTATAATTATAACATTACTCTTCTTGAAGTAATGTTTCAAAACTTGTCAATATTCCAAAAAGTACAGAAAAACATTTTAGAGCTCTTTACAAAATTAACAAATGGCTCGAAGCCGGTGGCTGTAACGTCCTCAATATTTTACACAATAGACATACGTTTGCATTAAAAAGGTGATTTAAATTGTCCCAACTACGTACATTCGATTTTGTATTTATTTGTTTGTGTTGGCATAACATATGGTGACATAATCGGGCATTCGCCATTTTTGTTTTTGATTGGTATATATGGTATAAGTGCATATTATAACCAGCTATAAACTGCCACGCTTTGAAATGGGACATTCTGGTTGCATGACTGAAAAATAGTTGTCACTAGTATCGACTGTTTCAAAAACAAAACAAAAGAAATCAAAATCGACAAAAGTATTCAAAACATTCGAAATACGTTCCATTTTTAAATTTCTTCTCTGAAACGAGGCGTTCAGAGAGAGCGTTGGAGAGAATAGAGGACAATGTGCATATTCAATGTACTATACAAAAATTAGATAAGATAAAATAAACTATATAGATAGATAATAATACTATCTTTGAAATGGGTTGTATATCGTGTTAAAATTTGAGTTCAATCTGTTCAGTAATTTTTGAACTTTTGAGGCCTACACAAAACAGAACATTTTTATATATAGAGATATTTCATAACAAAAAAACAACCCGTAACCAGTACGCACTTCAAATCAAAGCTAGAAAGATAAAATAATTTCGTTACAGTATTCTACAGTAAATAGTACAGTACACCGGGAGCCACATAAATATTTCATGTATTTAATTCTTTTAGTTGTTTAAATAGTTGATTGAAGTCGATTTCACAAACGAAAGTCAAAAAGAGAATATACATTACAAACTATTTATTACAGAGTCATGGTAAAGTAATATTGATTTACGCAATGTTTTATTAAACGAGGATATTATTTGATAAAAAAGAAATATAAGCTACCATTAATATTCTCATAGAAATAAAGTTTTAGTTTTATATAATTTTAAAGAAAAAATATTTTTGAAAACCAAGCTTATTTATTCCACAGTTATTTAGTAGTATGCTAGTAGATGGATTAAGAAAATTTAATTAAAAAAACGTTATTTCTTTTAAGAATTTCACGATGAAGTAGACAATGTAAAATAGTCTGCTGAAATATTATTTAAAAATTATAATGAAACTAAATTAATTTTGATACTTTTTAATAAAGAACAATTAAATTTAAAAGCCTTACATGGTTTTTTTTAATCATTAATAATGGATTTATTTTTAGAACTTCTAGAAAAATGAGGCCGACGGCTTTTTAGGTTCTTTTTGTTATAAAAAATCTAAGTTTTATTTTAGCCTTACTGCTTGCGCAAGGCTCTTAAAACAAAATTCTGCTATATAGTATAGAGAATTGCGTTGTGTGAAATTAGAATTTGAGTATTCTTTGTTAACATTAATCATATTATTATGTTTTATTACATAATAGTATAAAATTATATTATATAATATAAAATTGGTACTTCTGAAGCTTGCAATTTTCTTGTACGAGTAAATCTTTTGATGTTATAAGAGACCCTAGATGTCGGCTATCACTTAACAATAAATCGACATGCATAAATACAGTTTTAATACCCACCGTATAAAAAAAAACAAACATAATTGTTAGATTTTAATAAAGGTTATAATAATAATGTTTCTATAATTTAAATAATAACAATTTTAACCGGGACTCAAGTTTTTAATTTTATTATCGAGCGCCGAGATACAAAGATAGATATAAAAATAGATATATAGATAGTGTACACAAACAGAGACGAAATAAAATTTAAAAATAATATTGAAAAGTTGTTATTCCTTAATTTTTAATGAAATATTATTGTATACCTTATCTGCTTTATTGTAAACTATCTTAAACTGTTATTTAACATTACACACTAACATTTTAAAGTTATAATTACAGTCACAATTATAATTAAACAACAAAACACAAGTTTGAAAATTAATATTTTGCTATTATTTTAATTAAACTTGATGATTTAAGAACACAAATTATACAGTTACATAATAGGAAGTAGCAGATGTCGCAACGGTCACATTTTTACGACAAAGTAAAATTTTCTAATAAAAAAGATTACGTTTAGAGCAGCGACCCGTGGGAACCTAGTCTGTTCGTCATCTTTGAAATAAATAAAACATTAACGATGTCAATATTCAAAGTTATTTCGATTATAATTAGAAACCATTTACAAATTATACATTCTACCTATCTTAAGTAAAATTATATTTACAAATGTTAAGTATATAAACTTGAGTAAATTAAAGTATTGAACACACATTTTCAGTGTTTTATAAAATGACTGGGATTCTTTTATCTCTACAAAACTTTAATACAGCCCTCTTCCATAATAACACTGTCTGTTCACCAACACAGCGCGGCCGAAGATGTTGGCGAAAGATAGTTAAGAAAGAATGGAACACCCGAAACGTACTTTTTACTTCACAGATTATTTAAGAATAGACGTTACTTTAGTTATAGACCAGGCCTTAGTCAGCTAAGCGTAGATAAAAGCAAATTATTTTAATAAACATTATTATTAAAAAAATAACCAATATTGAAAAGGTGAAAAGTTGAAATTTTATTTTGATCAAGAGAATGATAGTTACATATCCCACAAAAAATAACCTGAACGGACACAATACAAGCGTGGAAGTAAACGGTCAACAAAAACACAATTAGTAGTAAAAGTGTGTCCATATTTATCATCATATATCATTGCACTATCTGCTACTTCTAATGTTAACCTGGAAACCTTACAATTAAACTAATTGATTCATTTTAAAAGAGAAACGTATGTGCCGAAAATGGTAACTTTCGTAGTATGAAGTCCTCTTAAATTAATTTTATTTCTTTTGTTTAGAAAATTCTGTTGTATTTTAGTCTGTTATATTTAAAGTGAACAAAGTGGCAACGACAAAATGTTCCTTCTTTTGTTCAAGATGTACTGAGGCGTGACATGAACTGTGTTTCATCGGAACAAGTGTATCTGGTGAGCAGCTTTGAATTTATACACTAGACTTTTCAAGCGAATTAAATCTATACTTATAATAAATCTGTAGAGAGGTCAAATCTGTACATGAAATATATTTACAAAATAAGTAGCAGGGGGTGATTAGTGTTCGATACTGATGCCAAAAATGCAGTTAAAAAAATTTTTGTCTGTCTGTCTGTCTGTCTGTCTGTTTGTATGTTATTTATAGAAAAAAAAACTACTCGACGGATTTTAACGAAACTTAGTACAATTATTCTTTATACTCCTGGGCAGGTAATAGTATACTTTTCATCACACTACAATGAATAGGAGCAGAGCAGTGAAAGGAAATGTTGAGAAAATGGGAGAAGTTGCTTGATTTTTTAAGCTTCCGTCGCGTGTGCAGCCTTAATGGGTAGAGCTACATAGAAACTATGTATAACGGAAATATTCTACATAAAAATACACGAAAAATATTCCAAGACAGCATATATCTACCTTTTATAGTTAACTCACAATAACACGCATAACTCTCGATAGCTTAGCAGTTCGGAGATTTCTTATTATATTTGTTTACTTTTACGTTTATAAAACCAATAATGCTCACCATCATTCCTAATTAAAAAAAAAATAAACATTAGCACCAATTCAATAAAAAAAGAATCATTGAAATCGGTATAGAAACACCAAACTTATACTTACTTACATGAAATACGCCAACAAGACATCGCGCGTGAATAGTGAATCAAGCTATAAGGATTATTTTTGCGTAACGGTTGCCGCGCTCGACGGGGCTCGCGGCGGCAGAGTATAAAAGGGGCGGGAGGCGAGCGCAAGCGTCATTCAATATTTGGCTGTTGATGCGTTCAGAGTGTTGAACTTTATTGACAGACAATAATTGTTATTTTATAAACCGTGCTTATCAGCGCGACTTTTTGTCTTTAAATAGTTTATTTTAATTTCTTTTGTTGTTATTTTCTAAATTAGTTTTAGTTTTGTTTAAATTCTTAACTATTAATAGTTCCTATTTTATTTCTTTTTAAGTAGATTTAGATTCGATTTTTAGATTAGATAATAGATAGATAGATTAGATTATTGTTAGATTTTTAGTTACTGATAGGTTAGTTTTGGGCATTTTATGTTTAGTTTTTTTTGTATTGAGTAGATAAAAGCGTAGGTAGGTACTTTTATTAATTATAGTATTCATAGGTATTTTTTATTTATTTTTAAGTGAAGTAGGTATAGGTAGATATTGCCTACTATCTACCTATACTGCACACGTGTTTTAGCTTTATTTTCATTTCTTTTTTTTTTGTACCTAAGTTGTAGGTAGGTAGGTACATATTTCTTAGTTTAATTCTATTAGAATATTAGGTATTTAAGTTTAAATAGGCACTTAGATTTATATTTTTTTATTATATAGCAGCTGTACTTAGAACATCTAAGGTTTTTTTTGTATTAGCATAGGTACTTTGATTAATTACAGTAGTTGTAGGTATTTCTTATTATTCATTTTTAAGTGAAGTAGGTAAGTGTAGATAGTATTGCACACGCATTAAGTATAGCTTTATTTTCATTTTTTATTCTTTTGTAATTTGTAGGTACCTACGTACATATTTATAATTCGATTAGAATATTATTTTAGTTTTAATAGGCACTTAGATTTATATTCTATTTATTATATACTTAGCTATAGTTAGGACCTCTGACGTAAGTTTTTTGTTGGGTAACTAAATAGAATTTAAGTTACCGTCGATTAAAAATAAAATAAACGATGCCACCTAAAAAACGACCATCTTTATCTCGAACTTCGAGTCAAGCTAGGAGAATGAGAATGACGCGTTCTCAAGAATCGGAAGAGGAAAGAGCACATCGGTTAAACTCTATGAGAGTTAGTGCCTCAACATCTCGAGCTAATGAAAGCTCTCCAGAAAGAGAGATGCGATTAGCAGCTGAAAGAGCGAGACGAGCTACAACACGGGCTTCTCAAAGCTCTTCTCAACGAGAGCTAAGGCGTTCCATTGACCGGGAACAACATGCTTTATCCCGAGAAGCTGAAACTGCTTTACAACGAGAATTGCGACTCACAGCTGACCGCGAACGGCATACATTATCTCGCGAGTCTGAAACCTTCACTGAGAGGGAATTACGGCTTACAGCTGACCGCGAACGTCATATTTTATCTCGCGAGTCCGAAACCTTCACTGAGAGGGAATTACGGCTTACAGCTGACCACGAACGTCATATTTTATCTCGCGAGTCCGAAACCTTCACTGAGAGGGAATTACGGCTTACAGCTGATCGCGAACGTCATATTTTGTCTCGAGAATCTGAAACTTTTACTCAATATCAAGACCGTTTGACAAATGATAGGGCGCACCATAACATGATTCGATCTCTTGAAGATGAACATGAGCATGAACAACGACTAGAGTCGGGACGCGATTATTACAATTCTTTGAGACAAGAACAATTGATTACTTTATCTAATGAAAGATTAAGAATTGAAAATATTCGGTCGCTTGAAACAGAAGAACAGCGAGAGGCCCGTCTTACTGCAGATAGATTTCGACATGGTCTTAATGACTTAGATATACACGTGGTAGATCAATCTACAAATTCGGTGGCGTGGTCCGATAAATATAAAAGTGGGTTTGCTTATAACCTCACAATTGATTACAGATCATCTTCTGAAATAGGCGATATGAACGTAGTATGTTCCTTTTGTAATGCTTCGAAGTGGAGGAAGGAGTCTGCTGGTTTCTGTTGTTCTGGAGGTAAAATAAATTTGCCTTCGTTCGAAGACCCACCGGAACCTTTAAAATCACTACTTTTAGGGGAACATTTGCAATCCAAACAGTTTTTAGATAATATTCGCACTTATAATAGTGCATTCCAAATGACATCCTTTGGTGCTAAACAAATCTCAGAAGGCCCTTTCATGCCTACTTTTAAGGTACAAGGTCAGGTTTACCATTTGATAGGGTCCCTTTTGCCTGAAGAACAACCTAAATTTCTTCAAATATATTTTGTATCCGATTACAACGAACAGTCGAATATAAGAAATCAATATTTTCCGAATTTAAATACTGAACTCATTTCACAACTTCAGAACATGTTACATCAGGTTAATTCGTACGTATGCAGTTTTAAATCGGCATTAGAAGCCCTTTCTCAAGATGGTAATAACAATTATAAAATTGTTATAAATGCCGATAAGCGTCCAACTCAGGAACACCCTGGGCGTCATAACGTTCCATCCACGAATGAAGTTGCTGTAGTACTGGTCGACCAGGAATGTGATAGGCGTGATATCGTTATACGTTCCAGAGACAATCGTTTGCAACGTATTTTCGAAACCCACAGGGCTTACGACAGTTTGCAATATCCTATGATATACTGTCGAGGGGAAGATGGTTATAATTTCGCTGTATACCAAACCGATCCGCGCACAGGCGCACCTAATTATAATAAAAAGGTGTCATGCCTTCAATTTTATTGTTACCACCTGCAAGTGAGACGGAATAGATTGGTATACTTTCAACGTTTTCGTGGCTTATTTAATCAGTTTATTGTTGACATGTACGCAAAAATTGAAACCGAAAGATTATTTTATATACGATCTAATCAAAGGCAGCTGCGCGCTGAAGAATACGTGCACCTTCGCGATGCCATGCAGCAAGATAACGATACTGTGAATATGGGTCGTTTAGTTATTTTACCCTCTTCTTTTACTGGTGGTCCACGCTACATGCATGAACGTACTCAAGACGCTTTTTGTTACGTAAGAAAATATGGACGTCCCGACTTATTTGTTACTGTAACTACCAATCCCAAGTGGGATGAAATCACTCGGGAGCTTCTTGAGGGTCAGGCACCGCATGACCGCCATGATATTATTGCAAGAGTGTTTCATTTAAAATTAAAATCAATGATAGATCTTCTTACCAAAGATAACATTTTTGGAGAAGTATTGTGTTATATGTATAGTGTTGAGTGGCAAAAACGCGGCTTACCTCACGCACATATCTTGCTTTGGTTAAAAGATAAGGTTCGACCTAATGATGTAGACAGATTAATCAGTGCTGAAATTCCAGATCCGACTGCAGATCCCCTGTTATACGACATTGTTAAAACTCATATGATACATGGTCCATGTGGTGCATTTAACGCAAATGCTCCTTGCATGCAAGACGGTCGTTGCACTAAAAGGTATCCAAAAGCATTAGTGGATGAAACTGTAACAGGACATGATGGATACCCATTATATCGTCGCCGTTCAAGAGACAATGGTGGTTTTACTGTTGAAAAGCGAATGTCTGGACAACAGGTTACTTTAGATAATAGGTGGGTCGTTCCGTATTCGCCTGTATTGTCCAGAGCATTTCAAGCTCACATAAATGTAGAAATGTGTAATAGTGTAGAGTCAATTAAATATATTTGTAAGTACATTAACAAGGGCAGTGACCAAGCTACGTTTGCGTTAAGAAATGAACATGATGAAGTTACTAGATTTCAGTCAGGCGGATGTATCAGCTCTTCAGAAGCTGTGTGGCGGATCTTAAGTTTTAATATTCACGAAAGATATCCACCTGTGACCCATCTGGATGTTCATCTGGAAGGCGGTCAACGTATATATTTTAACGCCGAAAATGTTACAGAACGATTAGAGAACCCTAGACAAACAACTTTATTGGCATTCTTTCGACTTTGCCAAACTGATAATTTCGCAAAGTCTCTTTTGTATGAAGAAGTTCCATCGTATTATACCTACGATAAACAACGAGGTGTCTTTAACCGTAGACGCCGAGGCAGGCCTGTAGATGGCGAGACAGGTATTTTCAAAGAACATGTTCTTGGTAGAGTGTATACTGTTCATCCTAACAACGCAGAGTGTTTTTATTTGAGATTATTATTACATACAGTGCGAGGACCAACATCATTTATAGATTTGAGAAAAGTAGACGATGTTGTTTATCCAACTTATCATGCAGCTTGCCAAGCGCGTCATTTGCTTGAAAATGATCAACATTGGGATGACGCTTTAGCAGAATCCTGTGTTAGTGATAATCCACGACGGTTACGCCATTTATTTGTAACATTACTCACATTTTGTAATTTATCTGATCCTGTCCAATTATGGGAAAAATATAAAGAAAAATTTGCAGAAGACTTTCTTCGGAATTTATCTCACAATAATGAAGGCGCAACTAATGATAATTTTCGAGATCTGGCTATAAATCAGTGCTTATTAGCTCTTCAGGAAGACTTAACAGCAGTAGGCGGTAAATCACTTTGTGAATATGGTTTGCCAACGCCAACCTCAGTCGGAGAGGTTACCAATAGGGAATATTCCGCAGAGATTGGTTACAACCCAATGGAACTGCTGGTAACATTAGAAAACGGTGTCCCAATGATGACTGCAGAACAACGCTTAGTCTATGATCGCGTGTGCGAGAGTGTGCAGAATAATTTAGGAACAATATGGTTTTTAGATGCACCTGGAGGAACTGGGAAAACTTTTTTGACTAAATTAATATTAGCTTATGTTCGAAATCAGCGTAAAATCGCTCTTGCCGTGGCTTCATCAGGTATAGCTGCAACATTGCTACCAGGAGGTAAGACTGCTCACACTATGTTTAAAATACCAATTAATTTAGATCGCACGGAAAGTCCAACCTGTAGTATTTCAAGAAATAGCGACAAAGCTAAGGTATTGCGTGAGTGTAATTTAATCGTATGGGATGAATGTACGATGGCCCATCGAAAAGGAGTAGAAGCAGTAGACAGAACTCTAAGGGACATAAGACAAAATGATCGACCAATGGGCGGTATTACGGTTTTATTTTGTGGTGATTTCCGACAAACCTTACCGGTAATACCACGGGGAACCCGAGCTGATGAGATTAGGGCTTGCCTGAAAAGCTCTTATTTGTGGCGTGATATACAATAGGTGCATTTGACTATAAATATGCGAGTGAGAACTGGAGACAACGCAGATAATCGTGAATTTTCTGATACATTATTGAAGATTGGTGAAGGTACCTATCCACAACTACACCAAGGAAAACTTATTCTGACACCTGAGTTATGTTGTATAGTGCAATCCCAACAACATCTTATATCTTCGGTTTACGGTGACATAACAATTATATTAAATAGGGACAATTCTTGGCTTTGCGAAAGGTCCATTTTGACTCCTCGCAATGACCAGGCATCTGAAATTAATAATAAAATACTGTCTAATATACAGGGAGAAAGCAAAGTTTATAGTTCAATAAATAGAATGGTTGATGAACAAGAAGCCACTAATTACCCGATAGAATTTTTAAATTCTTTAAGTATGCCTGGACTACCTTCTCATATAATTTGTTTAAAAATTGGCATACCGATAATTCTGCTCCGAAATTTAAGACCACCTCAACTTTGCAATAGAACTCGGCTAAAAGTAACCCAGTTGCAACAAAATGTAATCGAGGCTCAAATTTTAACAGGTTGCGGTGCAGGAGAAACTGTCTTTATTCCCAGAATTCCCATAATACCAAATAATTTTCCATTCCAATTTAAAAGAACGCAATTCCCAGTATCGGTGTGCTATGCCATGACTATCAATAAAGCTCAAGGGCAGACTTTTCGTGTTGCTGGAGTAGATCTCGGTGTTAGCTGTTTCTCGCATGGTCAATTATACGCCGCTCTTTCCCGGGTTAGCAATTCTAGGAATCTTTACGTTCACGTGCCGGACGGGTCGACTCTTAACATAGTCTACCCAGAAGCTTTGCGCTGAAACATTTTAATTTGATCTAAAAATATTAGCAATATATTATCTTAATAAAAAACAAGGAGTTACACGCTGACCGAGTCGTGGGTATAGCGTGGGTATATTATAATATTCTGCGGTTACTTATATTTTTCAACAGTTTTGTGGATTGGCATATTATATTACTATTGCCCTTCTAAAATACGAAAGTGAATCTGCCTGTTACGTCAAAACTATGAGGGAGGACATCTGCTAATTTTTTTTCGAAAAACGACGGAAACGCGGACGAAGTCGCGGGCAAAAGCTAGTGCTAAATAAAGTAATAACTTTTTAGGACTTCTGACGGTCAGTTACAATCCTACAATATGAAATCATCTTCCATCGACGATATCAACATTTGGTTATAAAAATAATAAAACTCATCAGAATCCTTTATTTTTTTTTTTGTTTAACATAAATAGCGTTTTAACGTAAATATTAAGAAAAATATACAATATACAATAACTCCCTACAATTTATTTATTTAATTATTCGGAAATATGGCATTAGGAAAAAACATTGGAAACAAGATACATTATGTTGGTAACATCACGTTCAGGCAAACCACATTAATGTTGGTTTCAAATATAACTACTTTGAATGCACGTCATACATACTGTAGTATGTGGATCCTCGAAGATTTTTATGAAATAAATGTCGTTTACTAGATAAAATTTTGTATCTAGTAACGTAATATAAAATTAATATTTTATAAATCCTACAAAGTAATGGCATTGGAAAAAATATTTAAATATTTCAGGTCACTTTGTTTTTCGTCAATAAAAATTATGTGTTCTTTCGAAGTCAACAATTGCTATTTATTAAATATTGCTAATTATTTTTAAACGACTACAAATAAAAGATTACATTTGTTTTATATCTTCATAGTAATTTATATCGGGTTATGAATGGACACCAGGCTGATTCAGTGGCTGTTGTAACTTGCGGTTCTTTGCGCTTGTTTTCAATAAGCACAGATATTTTAAAAATAATAATACGAAAAAAGTAACTTAAATCATATATTACTTGCAAGAAATGGAATTATGTTTCCAGAAATGTCACAAAATATAAATCACCGCGTTCATATGATAATCATTTAATATTATAATCCTAATTATATTAATTAAATTAATATGATAATCCTAATCACTATAATGGAATTGTTGATCTTTAGAATCATTTATATATATATTAATATACATTTATTACATATATATTAATACTAAAAAAATCACAGTTAACCGAGTCTATTAAAAATAAAGTGTGTTTAATAGAAACGAACTATTAATATCAACTCTTAGTACTTCCACAACACTTGACTGCTGTGTTGGTGTTGTGGATAATTTTTCAAGAATCAGAACTAATTACAACTTAAAACGAAGCTCTATTATTCATAGTTTAAATCGAGGGTCGAGATTCGAGATACCTCTCACTCGCAGACTCTTCCGAGCGTTAATTGAAACGAGAAATTAAATAAAGAATAAATATTGAAAAGAGTTGTTATATTTCCTGGAATTCACTTTGTTTTTCTTTATGCGGTTATTATTGTTACTTCATAACGTTATGATATATATATAGGTATACATCTATTTTACATAGTTTTATACATTTTTAGAATCATACTATTTTCTTTATTTTAACAAGGAACATCGAAATATATTATTTTGTTCATTTCTAAAAATACATAACCAACCAACCGATCAACCAACCGATCAGTATCATTAATAAAACGAATTGTCATCTAATGCGGACACTGGAATAGATTTAAAAAATATTTATTTTAATTTGTCATAGATGTAGTAATTGTAATTTACTTTATTTGAGTTACTTTTTTCTTGAAATTTAACTCTTTTATTAATTAGAGACAAATTAAATAAATAAATGGCGTGTCTGTAACGCAATAGATATGCGTATGCATAAAAAGATGTCTTTTTTCCTGACTTCCATTTTGTATTTATTGATGTGTGCTAACATAACAATCACCAGATATTATTGGTTTGCTTCTGATCGTTTTACATTACATACGTACATAATACATTATTAAAAAGAATAATGTTTGAACTATATCACTTTCTCGTAAGGCCCTTACAGGCTTCTGTTACATTTTTAACAAAATAACCGACACATACAGCCGACAAGTACACTTCTCTTTGCATCCACAGAGTAATATATAACAGGACCATTATTATTTTCCTATAATTAGATAAATGTGGGTTGTTAAATACTATATAATTAAACTGGGAATCTGAGGTTATTGTTTTATTTACGTATCATTTGTTAGCAGATACTAATAAAAATAAATTAAACTAATAATTTCCCATATCGAAAATATAGTTAAAAAATTTATGTTTTTGTCAACGAGTCGTAGAGTAGCACAAATGTAATTTAGCAAAGCAAATGAAACAAGGTTGTATGTTAATATAAATAAATATATAAATAAGATTAATTTAATTTGTTTATGGTTTGTTTTTATACTTCTGTTTTAATTTTAAAAACATATATTACAAATTGTGCCTATGTGTGTGCTTTTTCTGGATTATATATCATACAAACACCTATGACTAAAGAGAAATAACGTTCTCTTGTAAGCTACTCTGTGCAAGTACGAAGTCCGATTCATGTATCCAAAGAGAACGTAAACCGAGTGTTCACTGTACTTCGACGGAGTACTGTGGAATGTTTTTCTTTAAATATCAACGTTTTACTCAAACTGTTCAGGTTTTATATCAAGTGAGATATTTTGTAAGTACATATTTTTTTTGTCATATTTGTAGTTTCATGTATTAATATTATTATTATCACATTGACAAGAAATTAAAAACATAAGAACCATATATACACCTTTCATATATTTCCTTAAGTAATCATTTTTTTCCTTGTACTTATTATGAAAGAGTATTTGATACAATTTCATTTAAAAATATACTTTGAGCAAATTATCTGGAACTAAAAACATAGTTATTCATTTGTATCCTTAATTTTATTTACTGTCTTTAGTCGAATGACAAAAATTTAATAATAATATTGATAGCATTAATGTATTAAAATTATTCCATGTGCCATTTACAGTAAACGGGAAGCCACATAAATGTTTCATAATTATTCCAATGCTTCAGTTGTTTAAACACTGGTTCGAATACGATACCACAGACCAAAGTCAAAACGAGACCGCACATTGCAAACTGTTTATTACCGAGTCAAGTCGCGTAAAGTAAAATTTATTTATGCAGTATTTTATAAAAAATAGGGCCGTAATGTGAAATGCTATTATAAAATACGAAGTTCATCAAATTCAAGCTGCCTTTTGCCTTCCTTGTAAAAAAAAGTTTTCTGTTTATATTATTTCGGTGAAAGAAAATGTAACTGAAAAATAGTGTTTTTTTTTAAATTTAAAAAGAAGCTTAGTCATTCAGTAGTAAATGAGAATAATAAGGATAAATCGTTTAGAAAAGGTTTTTTACATTAATGATGTTTTTATTAATTAAATAATAAAAAAAATAACGAAAAGTGAAAAAAAAAGTAAACAAACAATTTTAAGCAATGATTTTTAAAAAGATATACTTTTTTTACCCAAAACTTTTTGTCGTAAAAGCTTCTTAAACATGTTTTTCATTACAATTTTTTTTGTAGTCTTTACTATAAATTGTTAAAAATCAATCTCTCAACATAACACTAGAACTTACAAGCAATGGTAAACAAAAAAGGCTTTTTTTCAATTGTTTGTTTGTTTAGATTGTTATTTTTAGAATTGTTATGAAATTCTATTGTGTAATTGAACTGCGTTGTTCTAGTTTAATATTTCTAATTATATTTTATCAACAATTGTGTAAAGTAAGAAGAGTTTCATTTATATCTTTAGTTATAATAAAAACACATTCTATTAACTGTTCAAAAAACTTCGAAGATGTAACATATTAAAAAAAGCAAGCTTTTTAAAAATACATCCTTTTATATACAACCGATGACAGGATGCGATTACAAAGTAGGGTATAACAGATCGTTACCGTTAATATTATAATATCTCAACATTCTGTAACACATATTATATATAGACACCGTAATATCATAGTATTAAAAACGTTTAAAGTTATTGGCAACAGCTAGCCAAACAAAAAATTCGAACTATACTTTCTTTATTTGTTTTTGGATCGGATTGTTACTAAATTATTAAAGTGAGTTCCGTAACTGTAATGTAGCATTAGGTAAAGGTTCTCTTTACCTACATGAAAAGTAGATAACTTTTTAACGTATTACTTTATGCTATAAATACAAGGTTATCTTTGTAGCTTGCTTCCTGTCCTTACTATCTATGAACTTAGCTGTAGGAAATGTAATTATGTTAATAAGCACTTAAAATTTAAAAATAACGATATAAAACAATAACAATCAGTATAAAGTTGTTATATTATTTAGAAGAATGCTGCCTTACTGAACCAAAGTCCAGCTTTATCTGACATAAATAAACCAAAGTAAGATACGAGTAGAAACGTTGAAATAACCCGCCAACAGCACTCAAATATAACATTGAGTCTTAGTGAAAGTGTGCCTTCATTTAGCATTGTATATTACCGGGCTATCTGCTTTTAGTATTCCTTTTCAGTTAGACTAAATGACATTGATAATTAAAAAGAATTGTAAACTTAAAATGGTTACGTCTGATACCCCTATCCTCTTATATATTTTTTATATTTTACGAGTATCTGTTGCTTTTAAGTTTGTTATACCTAAGGAGTGATAATTGTCCTTATTTCATTTAAGATGTATAAAACTTGACATGCGCTGTATTTTATCGCAACTGATGTTATGGTAAAAAATTAAGATATAAACAACAGCTTTTACTTCCACGCCTAACATAATACCAGAATCAACTTATATTTTGCTATGATTTTTAATTATGAAACTGGAGTTATACATTCTAGATATCTTACAAAATCCATCGAATCAATCACGCGTAATTTAAATTATTAATTAAATAAAAAGTTTGATGTTCCTTTGATTTTATTTAGACAATTGTAGAAATTTCAGTCATAAATATAACAAATCGTATATTAAAAATATATGTTTAAAATGTGGTTTACTGGGTAAGTTTATATACTATTCAAACAGAGGCATTAACTAAAGCCAAGAACGTACGTGACTGAAACGTGAAATAGGGGAAGGTTATTGTAAGTTTATTATATTCTAACTAATATCGGGTGGACTACGGACAGGTTACACATATTACTTCATAACTACGGATTGGAAATGAAAATTAAATTCTTTAACAAGTATGGTTTTAAAGAACGGAGTTGTAATAATGTGTTATATTTTTTTAACATAACCACAATTCCAGTGAAAACTTTCATCTGAAAGAAAAAGAAACAATTTCTGGTTTATTATGTTGGTATAAATTTATTAAAATACTTTATTTACGGCTAGACATATGTGAAATATATTTTAAGGTAGTAGAATGTCTTGAATGTTATGTAATATATAAATGGACTTTATGTCATGTATGTAAAATGTAAGTGCTTGCCGCCTTTAAGTAGGTATGCTAAGTTTCATGGTTTAATTTTCTACTCTATACAGACTAATTTGATTATTTACATTTATTGTAGTTCAGGATAGTAACATTTATTGGAGGTAATGACTATGGTATCCCATGACAGTAAACAGGATGACACTCTCCTATACCATCCGCTGACTCTCTTTTGTTTTCTTCACATTCCAGTAAAATTATTTAGTTACTTATATCTATATAGTATTGAAATTTGAAAGTTTTATTCGTTATCTTTGACAAACTATTAACATTAATATCGTTAAACATTCTTATTTAACTAAAACTACTATTTTGTATTAAAACAAAGTATTTATAACAATTCTTTGCAACTCCACAATACTCGGTCGCTGTGTTGGTGTTGTGGATAGTTTTTAAAGAATCTGAACTAATTACAACTTGAAACGAAGCTCTATTATTCTTAGTTTAAATCAAGAGCCGACAATTGAGATAGATCGCACACGCAGACTCGTCAAGGCGTAATTAAATTAAATTGAAATAAAAATTTAACATTAAAACAGGTTGTTATATTTATCAGATTTAGTTATTTTACCGTATATTTTATACGTCTTACCAAATCTTTACCAATTAGCTTTCTTCTTACAATACTTTTTTTTTCCTGTTGCTTTTATGTATGTATAAACATATATTATATTTTTGAATCAAACCAACAGTTCGACATTTTGAATAAAAATTATGATAATTTTCTAATTATACAATGACTTTTTCTTACTGATTCGGTGAAAATTGTATGAGTGAATAAGATATAGCGTCATTTATTGTGAGATACAAAAATGCTTGCTGAGATAATAAGTATATTCTTACTTCCATGTTTAATAGTGTGCTAAATTTACCTTTTAGTACTTTTCGGTAGATGGATAAACATTTACTAATTGATTCAACAAATTTCTTAGGTATAAGTTTAGATAAAAAGCTCCAGTGGACCCACCATGTCTCAACACTCTCAGCAAACTCAGTTCTAAGGTCTTTGCAATTATAAAATGTAGGCAATTAACGAACTTCAATACTGCTCGACTTGTTTATTTTAATTATTTTCATAGTAGTTTATCTTACGGTATTTTATTATGGGTGGTTGATATTATGCTGCTGATTATGCTGCTGATTAATTTTATATACCTATATTTTACAAAAAAAAAGAGCTGTGCGGACTATTGAAAGATGTTTTTAAAGAAATAGGTATTCTTACAGTCGTATCCACAAGAAATCTTAGATCTTCTTTTCTTAGTTTTAAATCTAAATCAAATCAAAAGTGTATTATTAATTAAATCCTATTCGTTCGTATTAACGTTCAAGAGTTTTAGTGGATCGAAATATTTGGAACTCAAGTTGTTGACTCATAAGCAGGATTGATATTATGATGTATATCATCTAAGATTATTAAATATCTTTTAAAAAGATCAGCTGTTCAGTTTCTGGCCGTATCTTCTCAACAAAGCAGCATTCCGAGTCCGTGGTAGCTTACTCAAAGACTGACTACACTGACACCTTTTTTTTATTTTAATAATTGACAATTCAAAAGTGCGTGTTGAAATTGACGATTCAATACCTAATTTTAATATAGTTACTGAAATCCCGTTTTTGTAATTTACTATCAATGTTACTTTTTTTCTAAAAGATTGACTCTAATTGATAATCATGAAAATATTTTGAGTAATTTCTCGTTCCACGCAAACAGATAAATAATACAAAATTACAAAAATATAATCTTAGGGATATATAATGTGTAATGAACATACCAATTATTTGCTTTAAAATATGTTTCATGATTAGATCTGAATTTATTATTTTAATATAAATGTATTGAAAAGATAACTAAAGTATATAGAGATATAGAGGTATAAAGATAAGTAAAGTTGTGTAAATCATTTGAAATATGAATTGTATATATATATATATATATATATATATATATATATATATATATATACAATTTATATCCTCTTTAACTCATATTTCAAAATCTTTGTTAATATTTTAAATGGTGAAGCAAAACTTTATAAAATTAACAAATAGCCTGGTGCCGGTGGCTGTAACGTCCTCCATATATTATACTCGTACAATAGATTGGGCGTGCATAAAAAAAGTGAATTTATTTCGATTTAGTATTTATTTATACATACACATGTTACAATGTATACGGACATAATCATCTTTTTCCTAGTTTAAGTTTATTTGACAGGTGTATAGCAAACTTACATAATATAATATTGAAAAGTGTTAGAGCTACACAACTTTCTAGTACTAGATACATCCCTTACGGGCATCTGTATTACATTTTTAACAAAATAACTGACACATAGCAAGTACACTCTTCTTAGCATCCACAGAGTAGTATCTAACAGATCCATAACTATTTTATATATTCAGATTTATGTTAGTATTTACGTTAATATTAAACTTCTATTATGAGATTCATTTTTTTAATTTTTGTCAGTATCAGTATTCTAATAATAATACGTAAATATTTTTGAATTTTATTTTACATATTCATCATAAACTTCAAATGCTGTCTTTTTGACAAACAGTTAGAATAAAAGACATATATGGAAGATAATTCAACAGGGTACCGTCTTCAAAGACTTTCTAATGTATAAATTAAAATTTATATTTCTATAGTGTGCCATATGAGGTTTACAATTTTTTTATATATCCGCTTATTGTATCTGTATGCTCTTTTTAGATTATACGAGCTGCGAAAGAGCAATGACAGATGAGTTCTGTTTGAAACTACTCTGTGGAAGTACGAAGTCCGATTCATGTATGCATAGTGAACTTAAACCAAGCCTTCTGTTGTACCTCTACGGTGTACTACTGAATGCATTTCCTTAGATATCAATGTCTTACTGAAAGTTTTCAGATCGAATTTCCAGAAAGCTATTTTTGTGTGTACAAAATATATTTCAATTTTCTATCATTTACAATAAAATAAAAATAATATAACAGAAAAAATATATGCTAATATTAAATAAAAGCTTATTGTGAATCGGGCTTCTCTCAATGTAGAGTTCCAAATTTACCATGCTGAGCAGATAGACAGAGACTTGAAATCGCCGACTTTTTAGAGATCTTTTTAAGATATACTCGCATAGGGTTCCAAGTGGTTTACGGAACCCTAAAAATTATAATAAACTATCTGAAAGTTCTGCGATAGTTAAAAGTTTTATTTATTTGTAAAAGTATTGAACGTATCCAATCACTTAAAAGTATTTCATCAATTTTATTAAAGCCAGTGACCCTTGAAGAGAAAGATTAATTGACACTGCACAGTAGTAGAAGATGGACAAGGTTGATCTAAGCTAACGTCGTCTGGGAAGAAGCTAAAGTTATATGTACCTATATATATATATATATATATATATATATATATATATATATAGCTACATAATTGATCCGTCTGTTCTTAGTATTTAATTCATATTTAATATATACGTATGGATTTACGCAGTATATCTATCGTTGATTCTTTAACAAAGAAGTTTATTTGTCTCAAATTGGCAAAAAACAAATTGGCAACTCCCTATTCGATCAATAAAAGACACCAAATTAAGTTTTTATTTTGGTTGAAAGAAGTTATTTCTCGGAATGACTAGTAGTTCCTGGTGTTTCCGTCCGTAGCAATGAATCCGGTGGACAATCGTCTATTCATGCAACTTTTTTATTTTCCAAGACGTAATGTCTTTAATTATCATTTTTAATATTAATTAGTATTTATCTTTTGATAATAGTTGTGTTGACTTTGGATAGGATGCTTTTTAAAAATGGTTTAATATTTAAAAAAAAATGCTATTTATCATTAAGTCCGTCTATTTGTTACACTCTTTATACCTGAAGATAAAGTAGTAGATAAATAAAATGTCACAAAACTAATTTTATTGACCTTTCGAAAAATAAGTAATTATATCTAACCAAGTGATTTTGTTAAAGAATCAAAGACTCCCAATTGAGATTCTACAACAGAGAACCAATTAATCCTGACTTCGAACTTTTCAGAGCCTACTTTGTACCCGTATCCGGTTTTTTGCTTTGTTTTGTTTCACAGCATTTTTTTTTAAACCTTTTCGATCAAATAACCAAACAAAAGTTTATGGAATACTTTTCAATGTAATTACAATCTTTGCGTTCCGTAATAAATGTGAATAAACAATTGCTTAAACTTTGAAACATTGATGCTATTGTTGCTATGAACTATAAAGTGAAATTAAATTTAACTCAATATAAGTCTTAAGTATGTAACCAAAAAAAAAATGGAATTTATGTATGACTAGTTACAAATGGAATATATTTTAAGCCCATAATTTTAAAAACCGTTTATTTAGTTCAAGACGTTTCCTTTAAATTCACTTCACTTTCCATTCACTTTAAATGTGTTCCATGGGAATTTGTCTCTTGGGAAGGAATGACTTAGACATAAATGTAGACTATCTTTGATTGTTAGTACTAACTGCTTTCAAGTAAGTCTGTTAAGATTTACAGAGGTAATATTTATTTTTAAAGAAGTTATATTTTCTGACTATAAACATTATTTTGATTTGAAATAGCTCTTGGAGAGATTTTGGATTTTGCATATTTGTATACCATGACGTCAAATGATATACGTTCTCTCACCTCTTATGTCACTCTACGCAGGCGGTGTTTCATTCCATTGTGTTCAATTTATTGCCAATTACTATTAACTAATCTATAATTACGTATGATTATAATCTTTTTAATATTCAATGTAAAACTTATAGGCTTCTGTTGTTGATTATACGTCTGTAGTGGTTAAATAACTGTGAGAAACGTTATTATCATTCCAGTATGCAACTTTATGTAATTCATAGCAAAAATAGGAAAAAAACAATGTTATGTTTCTCTGATTTTTTTATTATTATGATAATTATTATAATCAATTTGATAATCAATACATTTGTTTCAGTATAACCAAAAATATATTGTATATATTCTATGAGGTTTCTATTACATATATTTAAAACAAAATCAGTCACCATTAAGGTAGTCTGTATACTCAGATACAAACAGCTATTAGATAATCAGATTATTATATAAGATAACTTAGTTATATCTTTCTACTATTGTAACTTTGATAACTTCGTTCGTAATCTTTGATCAATAATAAAAAATATTTAAGATATTTTGATATAAATAGATATGAAACTGAATGTAAAATGTGTTCTACTTTGTATAAAAATAATGGTTAAAAACCACTCTTTGTAATTCCACAACAAGCCTTTATTACTATTTTGTTTAAATCAAGGATCGAGATTCGAGATAGCTCTCACTCGCAGACCCCTCCGAGCGTAAATTGAAACTAGAAATTAAATAAATTTATACATTGAAAAGGGTTGTTATGTTTTACCGAGATGCAGTTATTTTTCCCGAATAAAATTGTAAATACAAATTCTCTTATGATTGTTTCTTCATATTGATGTAATTTTGATATAAATATATATTTTTCTGGGTAAATTTTATCAGCGAAAATCTTGATAACACCCAAAGTATTCTATCTATGATCACTTAAATTGCTAAGTAATTCTACATTTCTATTTTCTATTATATGTAGTTATAGCAAGTGTACTCTTCTTATCTTTCACAGAATAATATCTAACACAACCATTGCAGTACTGTCTATTAGATAACGAGGGTATGTTATAAACTACGTTAAAATTATCCGCGCGTTACAGAGGTTACAGTTTTTTTTATATATTGAGTTTCATGACTGTCATTTGTAATCAACAAAAAATTTTAATAATAATTTTTAACTTCATCTTTTTTTAATATTGGTAAACATAAAAACACTGTTTTTCTTGTTAAAAATTTAACAATGTAATGTTAGCGAATGAAATAAGGAAATGTTTTAATATTGGGAAAATATACAATTTATATTCACTATTATGTTCTATTGTTTTTTAAAACTCTCGTTTTAACTATTTCCGTGTTACTATTAAACAGTATTTAAAATATACATTATATATTATTACACCAGCATTCTTCCTTATGTGTATTGTTTGTAGATTAACCAGGAAGTAAATGAAGACGGCGAAACGAGCAATAGTATATGAGCTCCGTTCTAAGCTACTCTGTACAAGTACGAAGTCCGATACGTGTATGCAAAGAGAACCTAAACCGAGTCTTGCATTGTACCTCTAAGGAGTACTGCTGAATGCATTTATTTAAACATCAATATTGTACTGCAACTTTACAGGTTACATTTCCAGGAACCTATTTTTGTTATAAAACACTAATATATATCTTTTATTATGTTTATTATCATTAATTAATAATTACAAATATAAAATTTATTCCCTTCAGTTTTTTTTTTAATTATATCAAGTTTCTTTCTCTCCTTGTATGTAACAATAGAATACCAATTAGATGATCGAAAAATATATACTGATATTAAAAAGAGTTAATATGTATCGAGTAAACTAACTGAAACTAATTATTAAGTTCTTCTCAGAGTTGATTAAATACGCTTGAATTTTAATAATTTCTAACAATTATGAATATAAATTCTATTTTTAATTGATTGATTGTTATGTATAGAACTAAATTTCTTTTAATTTTTTCAGGAATAAATTAAAAAAAAAAAATAATATATATATATATATATATATATATATATATATATATATTATATATATGTATTGCGACATATGCGGTAAACGAGAAGCCACATAAATGTTTTACGATTATTTCAATGCTTTAGTTGATTCAAAATTTCGTTGGAGTCGGTTCTACAAACGACAGTCAAAAGGAAACCGTACATTGCCAACTACTTATTACATTATTACAGAGTCAAGTCACGGTAAAGTAAAGTTGATTTACGTAGCATGTTATAAAAATAGGACACCATTAAGAAATATTACGATTAAACACTAACAAAGACTTAAATTTAAACTGTCACTTATATTCTCATCAGGTTTGTATGTTATTTTGTTGAAAACTGTGTTTTTTACTGATAATGCCTCATTATTCAGAAATCAAAATGTTAGTAAAGTTAATTTACTTTAGGAAATATTAATTTACTAAAGGATATTATTTTAGTAATAATATTACTAAAATAATATCAAATACTCTGCCCAAAATTAATTTTAATATTTTAAAGATAACTGAAAAGCAATTAATTTTAATAACTGTAAATTAGTAACAAATAAATTTAAATCATTTAGACATAATTTTAAGCGAAGATTTCTTAAACTGGGTTTATAAACTTTCATAAATAATTCATCTGGTCGAAAAGATCGTTTAAGAAGTCTTTAAACTCGAAATTTTAAAATAACACTAGGACTTACTTATTTAGATATTAATTTTTTTTTATCAGGTACAGGTGCGGGCAGCGGTGAACAGGTAACCCTAAGTGACTTGCTTATTCGTTTGTCCTCCTTCTTATACAAAAAAACAAATAGCATTAAATAAACATTTGTTAACCATTATTCACGTTTTATGTCAGTAATAGATATCATTTTCAAATAATTAAATTGAAAATAATACAATCCGAGACTTATTATGTTATTCTTATTATAAATCTAGTCTCAAGATAGCGTTCATCGACAGAGTTTAATTAAACAAAAATTTCAACGGAAGAAAAGTTATTTCTGGAATTGTTATAGAATACTTTTGTGTAGTTTAAAAGTTTTGTCGTGATCTTTGATTGATCTTTTATCATTATTCTTGAAGAATAATGTATTATTTTATTTCCATTTGCTTTTCTGGCATTATTATAAATAAATATATTAATTATTTCAATTATATTGTTATAATAATTATGTAAAATAAGAATTATATTCCTATCTTTGCTATGTCAAAGCTATGTCAAAAATATATTCCACAAAGTTGCAAACGGATGTCATGTCAAAGCGTAACTGACAATTAAAAAATCATAACAATGTTTAACTGATAATTTTAAAACAATATACCGTTTAAGGCGGTTCAGGATTCTACTAGACATATAAAAGAAACAAATTACAATTATAAAAATAATAAAGATAGCGCCGTCAATTGCTGGTAACACCTAGTAACAGAAACAATAGAATATAGAAAATACATTTCCTTTATTTGTTCTTGGAATTGTTTGTTACTGAATTATTTAAGAGAGTACCGAACATGTAGTGCAGGACTCGATAGATGTTTACTTTACCTACACGAAACGTATTTTATCCTTTCACAGAGTTGCTAAGATTAAAAACTTTGAATGATCAATATTATTAATTTGAAATTATCTTTGGAATATTTGTCAATCATTTCAATCAATCAATCAAAAATACTTAACAGATTTGTATGGAAACTAGTGAATTAAGTCAACAAAAAGCACACAAATGGAACATCGAATCTATATGAGAGTGTGTGTGGTTATGTTTGTTTGTTGCTCTTAATGTTTAATAAGAAACGTTTCCATACGACTGAATTGATTATTTTAATAAGAACCCTTTCCATACGAAATAATTGATTATTTTAAAGAGTAACAGTGACCTTGGAATACTAATGACTATCATATTAAGCCTTATTAAATTGATTATATCTTAGAAGTGTCTGATGCGTCTTACTTTATGACGTCTAAAAAGAGAAAATGGAGGTTGTTAAAGATGTGCCAAGACGTGACATGAACTGTGTTATATCGTAACTGATGTGTCTGGTAAGCAACAACAATGTATAGACTGGCATTTAACGGCGGCGTCGTTCACATTGCACAACACAAAAGTTTTTTGCAGGAGTTTTAATATTTCTTGAGCTGAGAAGGTACCATAGAAAAATATTTTACGATACAATTTTCCACGACAAAACCAGCATATAGTTATTCAAAATTGAGGATATCCCTTGAATCCGTTTATTCGTTTATCTGTTTATATAATATGATATATACTCCAAATTATGAATAAGATGTTAATATTTTATCTTTTATCAATTTCGACAAATCTCATTCATAAGACATGGCTTAATATGTAACGTAATATGTATTTTATAAATCTTTGTTTCATGACATTAACAAACGTAAGGAATATCTTTTGGCGGTATTTCCAGATCGGTACGACATGGGTACCTTCAAAAATGTTGTCGTTTACTCCTACTTCCAAAGGCCGGCAGCGCTCTTGTGAATCCTCGGATGTTGCAAGAGTTCATGGGCGGCGGCGATCACGTATTATCTATGACCCGCCGGTTTGTTTGCCTTCCTTTTACATTAAAAAAAAACAAACACAAACTTATATAGCGTTTGCGATAGTTTTTTTATATTTTATATTGAAATAGCTATTTATAATGATTTTTTTATTTGTTACTATAGAAGCCTTAACATTGTTACCGAAAACAATAATTTATGTAATGCGTTTGAATGAAATTCTTAGTGAAGTCAACCCTTAATAGATAGCGAACACCGAAAAGTAGAGAGAAATTGAATAAAAATGCAGTCCTGAGGAGGGTTATTTCCGGTCTTGTTATGAAATACTGTTGTGTAATTTAATTGCGTTGGTGTGATAATTTACTATTTTTAGAATTATACAATATGTTGTTTTGAATAAAGAAAATTTTATTTGTATGTTTAATAAAAATATATTCATTAAAGTGTAGTGAAGGAAAGTCATCACAGCTTGACTGTTCTAAAAAGTTAAGACAATCTATTGTTTTTGAAAATAACAAAAACGTGAAGTAACCAATTTATAAAAATCAAGCGAATATAAAAATAATTCTCAATACAATACACAAAGTATTCTGTGATAGGTCGTTGACTTTGATCAGTTGACTGTTTGAATTGTTTCCAAATAACGGTAATATAATATATGGAAATTCTATTCGACAATGTACAAAGACACTTTCTTATATAAAATTAATATATATGTATGTATAAAATGTGCTACTGTAGCTAGTAACAACATCTAGTAATAGAAGAATAGGACATTCGAACTATATTTATTTATTTGTTATTGGGATTCTTTGTTACTGAATTATTAAAGAAATTCCGTACCTACAGTGCAGGACTCGGTTAAGGTTCTCTCTACATTCAAGAAACCTACTTTATATTGCACACAGAGTAAGTAATAATAGAGGTTGCCATTTTTAATGCTTTTAAGTACCTTATTAAAATTATAAAATTTGAAATTGTGTATCTGTGAAATATCCGTGAATCATATAAAATAATTGACTGAAAAGTTTTGTCAAGTAAAAATATTAAATTTCCATTTGTTATTTTAGTTATTAGTGAGTCATTTTAAGTAGTCATCTACTTACTGTCCTCATGGCATTCCAGTGAAGACGCGCGCGTCGAAAGTAGGTTAAAGCCAGATATCTTAAATATTATTATTCATCAAACATTCATCTAAAAACAAAAACATCGAACAAGAACTCGGAAGCTATTTTGTTTTAAACAAGAGAATATTACTTTCCTTTGCCTATTTGTAACTTAATGCAGCAATAATAACTGCAATTGATACAGATATACAAACGGAAATAAGCAGAAAACAACAGGCATATGAGTAGAACATCGAGTCTTAGTGAAAATGTATGTATATTTAGCACTGTATAGCATTCTGATTTGAATATTGATCTAGAAACCTTACAATTACATTAATCGATTCTTGTGTAATGAAAATCGCGCGGCATTAAAAGGGATAACACTTATGTTACGGACTGTATTTTTAAAATGTATTTTTGTTAAATTTTGGGATGGCTGTAGGTAACTTGTTTTAAAATATTCATAATTTATTTTATTTTAGAATTGTCTGTTACATATTACTCTGTTATATCCAAGGACAAGAGTGGCTTTAAGAAAATGCTTCTTATTCAAGATGTACCGAGGTGTGACATGAACAGTGTTTCAGCGGAACTGATGTATCTGGTACCTCAGAAAATATACAATGGAATATACTAGCGGATTCGTCTACACCGTACCTAGTCTTCATTGGTTTTAGCAAAACATTGAATATTTTTTGATCATTGAACGCTCCATAAAATCAATTTAGGTTATCAAATAGAATTTTATTTCTTTCTTCTTAAAATTAATAAAATTACGAAATAAAGTAAATTAACATTTTCATTTACACGAGAAGGATTATTATCAAACTGAATGGATATTTAATAATTTTTTATGGATTTTAATCAAGATATCCAAAACTTGTATGTAATTTCAATATGTTCAGCCTTTCTCTTGATAGTTAAATATTACTTGTATTTTCAAAATCATCACACTTAACGTTTTTGTATATTAACTACATTTTTAGTTCCTTAACTACAAACGGAAGATCATATTTATCTTATCTTACGATTGTTTTGACTATACCCGGTATATTTATTAAATAATTATAATCTGTCCTTACAAACGCTGAAGTGAGGAAGTTCTATGAAAACTTTTTAAATTGAATTAAATTTGAATTTAAAATATTTATAGTTACAGCAGTTACATTTCTTATTAAAAACTTGTGCAAAATTCTAAATCCACCTAACAATTGTAATATTTTATTTCATTAAAAATAAAAACTCCTTTTCTTTTTTTAAATATATCTTAAAATATGTTGGAATTAGTTATAAAAGCAAAAACTAATAAAGACCTTTCCACTTTGACCTCAAGTCAAAACTTATGTTACTGAATTTCCAAATATTTCTGTGACGAGACAGGTCAATGATCACCCTTACAATGAATATAATATAATATATATATATATATATATATATATATATATATATTAAGTCTGACGGGTAGTTCTAAAGACGAAAGCATTCGAAAAAATACAAACTTTTACAAATTGGTGTAAATTTATTCATATAGTTTATATGTTCCTAGTTATAAAATTAATTTATGAATAAATGAAAAATGTATGAAGTTTCATCAAATATTCCGATATTCAATAAAAGATCTTTAATATCAGATAAGACCATAACCATAAAAATCGTCGTTTATTTAGTTGAAGAAGTTTCCAACCAACACATTAAATGTTTTTACGGGAATTGATGTGTCTCGTGGGGAGGAATAAGTATAAATCTAGACTATCCTAGCATGTTAGCGCTATTCGTCTTGAAGTGAGTCTGTTAAGATTCACTGTAATACGAGGGTCAAACTGAAAGTTCTTAGAAAATAAAAAACTAAGCATTCTAGCCAGTTATTAGTTTTATTGTAACTTTTCAAAATAGCGTCCATTTACATCAATACATCGCTGCATTCGATGGAACCATTGAGAAAAGCACCTTGCCCACTCCGCCTTAGGGGTCTCTTCGACGGCGTTTTGAAACGCAGCCACTGCTTCTTCGGCGTCTATAAAACGTTTTCCTCGAAGTTTTTCTTTTATTTTCGGAAATAAATAAAAATCGCAGGGTGAGAGGTCGGGGCTATACGGCGGGTGACCCAGTAATTCCACGTCTGAGGTCACCAAATAGTCGATCGTTTGCCTGGCGGTGTGCGACGAGGCATTGTCGTGATGAAGGAGGATCCTGCTGCGAGGTCGTTTCTCTCGAACTTTTTCCAAGACAAGTGGCAAACAATTGTTAGTATACCACTCTGCATTAACCGTTTTCTGATCCTCTAAGACTACTGTCGCGTAATGACCTGTCAGTGTTGTTTTTTCCAACACTTCGACCTCTCTTCACTTTAGTTGGCAACTCTTCGGAAGGAAACACCCACTGAGCAGACTGTCTTTTGGTTTCCGGATCATAACAGTAAATCCAGCTTTCGTCACCCGTTAGTATGTCGAACACAGCATTTGAGTCACCTCCGTTAAATTTTTGGATCATTTCTCGGCACTAATCAACACGGCGGCGTTTTTGAGCCTCGGTCAAATTATGCGGTATCCAGCGGGCACAAAGCTTTCTGACCGCTAAATGTTCATGTAGGATTTTGTGCACTTGACTCATACCTATGCCTAGACTTGTCCGAATCTGCTGATAGGTCATTCTTTTGTCAGTCTCTATCATACGCCGCACAACACTGATGTTATCTTCAGTCGTCGCTGTAGAAGGCCGTCCCTCACTCAAATCATCGGTGAGATTAGTTCGAACACGTTTGAATTCATTAAATCAGTTGTAAACTGTGGCACGAGCTGGGGCTTAATCGTGAAAAGTCAATCGAAGTCTATCATAACTTTCTTGTTGACTTAAATGACATCGAAAGTCATAAAAAATCATTGCACGAAAATTTTCTCGGCTTAAATTCATTCTGACGTGCACAGACAATTTTCAATTTGCCGCCAAATCGTAAAACAAATGACAAATGAATGAAATGTACACTCAATAATATTGATAAAGAGTTCTATTTTCAAAATTTAAACTATTTTTTTTAATATAATGCTTTTAAGTGGCCAGTTCTAAAAACTTTCAGTTTGGCCCTCGTAATATATTTTTAAAGGTCAATAAAGATTATTTTTATTTGAGGCATTTGTTGACGTGATTTGTATATACCATGACGTCAAAATAACGCTATGACGCTCTCTCACGCCTCATGTCCACTCGTAAATATAGATTTAACTTTAATTAACATAAATTTGTTGCCCAAGACAGAATCAAGCAATTTAAAGACTAACTGCAAAGAAATAAATTTTAAAAATTGTTAACACTGATATTTCGAGCAATTTTCAGTTTCGTGGTCAACTAGAGAGCAAGGCCTTGTTGAAGTCGATGAAATTGGAAGTGATCAATAGAGCGAGGCAGTATTTCAAGCCTGGCCAAAGACTTGCCCTCTATAAAGTGCACACATGAAATACTGGCCACCAACTAAGAGCTATTGGAATTTTTCGGGAACCCGGTGCTCTGCGAACTGCTGGACTCTTTGGCATAGCGTAGAGACGTGCCTTCTCTATGCACATTAGCAGCAATACAAATTGTAGGATGGCTTTAAAACGTCAGTTCAAATCATTAACATAATATATAATCCTAATAATGTTAATTATTTTAATTCATACAATTATACTATGATTACTGTGTAAAAATATAGAAAATCTAAATAATAACAAACTTTATTAAGAAAAAAACTACCAATATTAGAGTTTTATTTTATTTTTGTTTTAATTCCACCTAAATCCTTAATTAAGGATAATTAATAATTACTTTATACCTTATTATCTTCGATAATTAATTACTTTATACTTGCATTATTAAGTATTATATTAGACCCTTTTAATATTCATAGTGCAATTCAGTCTTCTATTATTTGACACCTGTCTAAGAAATATTATTGTTATTCCGGAAATGTCAATTAATATAATAATCTTAATGTGATTATTTTCTTAAATTAGGTGTATATTGTATACGTACCATTATGTATGTATACAATATATTTATAATATTAAAATGTGAAATGGTTCAACATTGAGTTTTCCGTTGAAGTGTGTCAGTAACGGGCATCCAAGTTACATTTTTAACTATATGACCGACACATACCAAGTGCATTCTTCTTAGCTTCCACAGTATAATATCTACCAAAACCTTTAAACCGGCACTCTCTTATATCCATCGCAGGCGGATTTTTTGTTTTCTTCATACTTGCAATATGCTTATTAAAATAAAAGTAGCCTAATTTACTTCTTCTCTTCTTCTAAATCGGTCAAGAAGATTCAGAAATTAACCAGAAAAAACAGACAGACAAACAAGCAAAAATTTTTAAGTAAGTTCCGTATATATTTTCGTTTCCATTTAGTGAAAAGTTCTTAATTTGGAATTACAAGGAGACATTTTTATTTTATTTATTTGTCAAAATTTATCTAGAATTGTATAATTAATTAAAATATAATTGTATTCAGGTGTAACAGTATTCATGTTGAATTTAGTGTCTTCTATTTTCGAGTATCTGTCATGTTATGTTTAATATACTACAGGAAAAACATCTAAATATAATTTACCGCAAAAATATTTAGTTATATATATCCATATAATACTGTAGTTTTCAAAGGCTTATTAGTTATCTTTGAGAAATCATAGACATTATTATAATCATTTTAAATAAATTTTTTGCTCAATAATAATTAACTATTTGTAAAAACTCTTTGTAAGTCCCCAACACGATTGCTGTATTGGTGCTGTGAATAATTTTAAAAGAATCCAAATTAATTACTTCTTGAAACGAAGCTCTATTATTCTCATTTTAAATCAAGGCTCTCACTCGCAGACTCCTCCGAGCGTTAATTGAAATGAAAAAAGAAATAAAAATTAAACGTTAAAAGAATTGTTATGTTTACCGGATTGTTTATAGATACGGTTAGATTTTTTATATTTTAACACAGTTTAATTATAGTATCAGTCTAAGAATTTAAATAATTTTATAATAGAATACTCGTTTTAAAGGAATCCCATAATTGGTATTGTTATTACTATATTGTTATAATTATTGCGTACAGACAAACCACGTCTCTACGTAATGCCAAAGAGTCCAGCCGTTCGCAGACTACCGGGTCTCCGACGATCCGAATGGATCTCTGTTGTACGCGGTCTAATGGTAGAAGCTGATATTGGGGTGATCCGGACCAGAGATGAGAACAGTACTCCATGTGTGGCCGCACCTGCTCCTTATAGAGCGCAAGTCTTTGGCCAGGTCTTTGGCCATACTGCCGGTCATTGATCAACTGGTGATCCTCGAGGTACGTTAGAAGCTGTCGGTTGATATCGATTTGATTACCAATTGACCACAAAACTGACTACGGCTCAATGTCAGGGTTAACAGTTACAAAAATTTATTTCTTTTCAGTTACTCCTTATATTGCTCAATTTTATCTTGGGAAAACGCATTTTATGTTAATTAAAATCTATAATGTAATTAGACTTTTCTAAAGTAAATTAAGTATATTTTGTCACATTTCTTTCTAAATAATAAGGCATATTTTTTAATAACTGTGAAATAAATTTATTATATATAATAAATTTATATTATTCAAGTTTTTTTTTATTCTTATAATTAAAACTTCATTTCTATTAAGATATTAATGACTACTCGAAGTTCGCTCTTACTTCTTTTTTATAATAATATTTCTTTCTGCTGTTGTAGTTTTACATTACGGTAACGTGACTTGGATCTGTGAGGTCTCCTTTTGACATTCGTTTGTGAATGGAACCAAAAGAGTGTTTAAATAACTGAAAGCTTTAAAATAATCATGAAATATTTATGTAGCTTCACATTTACTGTAAAAGTCATTGGGAATAAAGTTTTAATAAAATTTAAAAAAGGGTCATATTTTTTTTATTTAACGCCACCTGACCTAGGCTACCTTGTTTCATTCGTTTACGTTACAATTATAATTATTTTTGTTGAATTGCTGTTGAGCAGTTGGAGCTGTTACACAGGTAACTATGTAATTTATTTTTATATGAACTAGCTTTTTAATTTGTCGGCTTTTCATTATGAAATTCATTTTCTTTATATATTAATTAGAAAACTAGTCTATTATTTAATAATTCAATTAATTATATATAAACCTACACTCATTTGTTTCGTGTGAACGAATACTAGCGGAACCTTGAAACATTGATGATATTGTGGTATTGGCGTGAAAATAAAATAAAATTTCATAAAAATAATAAAGCCTTAATTTCATTTCCTCAAATATGTATCTTATTCACTTAAAACATTTTTTCAATGAAACTAAGATTTATACACTTAGTTTCATTAAAAATTGTTACAGTAATATTACATTTTAACATAGCTAATTGTGCAATCCTTTGAAGTTTTTTCATAATTCTTAATGTAACCATAAATGTACATTTACATTGAAATTAACATGAGTAAATTAATTTAAAAATAATTTAAACCGATACTTAACATGTTATTCTTAGCTTAAGTACTGGAATTGAGAGAATTAAATTAAATAAAAATTTTGGCCTGAAAAAGGTGATATTTGGCATAGTTACGTTATACTATTGTGTAATTTATTTGTATTGGTGTACCAATGAATGTTTTTAGAGTTATACTGTATATTCCTTTGTTAATAATAAGATAAAAAATGTTTGTATTTCTAGCTAAACATATTCATTAAAGTTTAGCGAAGGCAAATTATGTCAAGGCTTAACTCTTATAAAATATGCTTTTGTTGTTTCACAAATATGTCTGTGAAACAACAAAAGCATGAGGTAACAAATTCATAAAAAATCAAGCAAAAAATCAAGGGACCGGGGAAGGACCACCCTCTCACAGAAGACCGACGTGTTGTAACCAAATTCATTTGGTTTTGTTCCGTCGGTGAGTGACAGAATCCGGAACCCCAACCCCTCCCAAACATAATAGCGATACCTCCAAAAAGTGTACCCCAGGAACGTACCGGCTTTGATGAAGTCGGGGACCTCCTCCCCGTCTTCATCAAAGCCGGTCGCCCGTCGTATCTGGGGCGAGCAAAGTATCGCCTTTTGTTATTTTTTGAGGGCAAACGACGAGTCAACGCAGCGGCACCCCGACCCACTCTTAATGTGGACTTTTGCAACATCCGAGGACTTCATTCCAACTTGAACGCCTCCACTATCATCTAGAGACAGCGCAGCCGGCCTAGTTGTTTCCGACGAAGACGCAGATATCTCAACCTAGCGACACATCATACCTGTTATTCCCGGTTATAAACTAGAACACCATTTTATATCATATTCCGGGGTATTTGTGTTCATAAGGGAGGAATCTGCTACCGTCGCCTTCAGGTTTTTGAAGGTCGGGACCTGTCTGTACTCTGGCTGCGCATCGACATGGACGACCATGTCAGAGTCTACGCGTGCTTCTACAGGTCCCATAGTGGTAATGCAGAAACGGATCAACTCTTGGGCCATGTTCAAGCAAAGATTGACGATCTGCTTTCACAGACTCTCTCCGCCGAAGTCGTAGTCCTTAGGGACTTCAATACGCAAAATGCCGATTGGCTAGGATCACGTACCACCGACTACGCGGGAGATTTGTGTTTGACTTTACTCTGGCAATTGGTCTGCCCCAATTGGTCAAGACGCATACTCGTCTACCGGACGTGGATAGCCATATGCCCTCTTTGTTGGATCTTCTGCTGACTACACATCTCGGAAAGTACCAGGTCACTATCGAGGCTCCCTTAGGGTCCTCTGATCATTGCTTGGTACGGAGTGCAGTGCCCATTGAACGCCCAGCTCGCACAAAACCTACGACTCGACGCGTTTGGCACTACAAGTCAGCGGATTGGGATAGAATGCGGTCCTTTTTTGCATCCTACCCATGGGGGCCGATTTGTTTCCCTTCCAATGATCCTAGTGACTGTGTTGCGGCTGTAGCTGATGTAATTTTTCAGGGCATGGAACTATTTGTACCAAGCTCTGTGGTACCACTTGGTGGCAGATCGCGGCCTTGGTTTGATGCGTCTGTCAGGGCTGCAGGAGCTGGCAAACGGCAGGCTTATCAAGCTTGGGCTAATGCGTTGGTCACTAAGGATCCGAACTCTAGAGTTCTGAAGAGGAAATATAATCGAGCCTCCAGACTCTTCAAACGGAAAATTGCTAGAGCAAAGTTCAAGCATGTCGTCAAAATTGGGGATCAGCTGGCGAAGTACCCGCCTGGCACGCGCAAGTTCTGGGCGCTTTCCAAAGCCAATCTGGGAAACTTTTGCCAGCCATTCCTACCGCCATTGCACACTGGGAACGATTCTCTGACCCATACGGCAAAAGCCGATCACTTGGGCACTCTTTTTGCCTCCAACTCGACTTTGGACGACCAGGGGAAGGCACCACCTATCATCCCGTGTTGTCCAAGCTTAATGCCGGAAATAGTTTTTCGGCAAAAACTCATCCGAAAAGCCCTCCTTTCCTTGGAAGTTCATAAGTCGAGTGGGCCAGATGGTATCTCTCCAGTTGTGCTACAAACATGTGCCCCTGCGTTGACACCAGTGCTAACGCGTGTATTTCGGTACTTCTACCTTAAAGGCGTAATCCCGGTCTCATTGAAGCCCTTGTCCATCCGACCCCTAAAAAGGTGATTGTTCGGACCCAGCTAACTACAGACCTATCGCCATTACCTCTCTTCTCTCCAAAGTAATGGAGAGCATTATCAATAAACAGCTCCTAACCTACCTCGAGGATCACCAGTTGGTCGATGACCGGCAATATGGCTTTCGCCATGGTCGATCGGCTGGTGATCTTCTGCTATATCTTACGCACCGTTGGGCAGCGGTTATTGAAAGCAAGGGAGAGGGTCTAGCAGTTAGTCTGGATATGGCGAAAGCCTTCGATCGTGTGTGGCACAAGGGGCTTCTTTCAAAGCTACCTTCCTATAGGCTTCCCGAGAGTTTATGCAAATGGATCGCCAGCTTCCTCACTGGGCGGAGCAAACAGGTCGTTCTCGACGGTTTTTGCTCGGAACCCAAGCCCGTGAACGCTGGTGTACCCCAAGGCTGCGTGCTATCCCCAACTCTGTTCCATGAATGATATGTTGGATATCTCCGACATACATTCTTATGCGGATTGACAGCACTGGGGATGCGGTATATTCCGGCCGTGCAGGTCTATCTCGGAAAAGAAACTTGTGTCAATCGAGACTTCCTTGGAGGTGGTCTCTAAGTGGGGTGAACTGAACCACGTTCAATTCAAACCCGAGAAGACACAAGTTTGCGCGTTTACCACTAAGAAAACCCCATTTGTCATATTACCGCTCTTTGATGAGATTGAGTGATGGCCTCGCCAAGTGATGGCCTCGTCAAGTATCAGAATACTGGGTCTCGAAATTTCGAGCGATTGTCAGTTTCGTGGTCATCTGGAGAGCAAGGCCAAGATCGCCTCGAAGAAATTGGGAGTGATCAATAGAGCGAGACAGTATTTCAAACCTGGCCAAAGATTTGCGCTCTATAAGGCGCATGTCACACAAGGAGTACTATTCTCATCTCTGGCCCGTATCACCCCAATATCAGCTTCTACCATTTGACTGCGTATAACGGAGAGCCGTTAGGATTGTCGGGGACCCGGTGCTCTGCAAACGACTGGACTCTTTAGCATTGCTTAGAGACGAAACTAGAATTATAAATTCTAGAATTCACTAACACAACTATTCAAGAATTCAGGGAGTCAATTATGTAATTACACATAATTGGATAATCATAAAATAAAATAAAAAGTTTGATGTAGTTTCGATTTTATTCAGACAATTTTAGAAATTTCATAAATAACATATAACAAATCTTATATTAAAAATATGTTTTACTGGGTAAGTTTACATAATATTCAAACAGAGGTATTAACTAAGGCCAAGAACGTACGTGACTGAAACACGAAATAGGGAAGGTTATAACAAGTTTATATTCCAAGTACTGTTAGGTGGACTACGAATAAGTTTCAAATATTATAACTACTTAATAACCACTGATTGAAAAAGAGAATTCTTTAACAAATATTGTTCTAAGAGACGCAGTTGCAATAATGAATTATATTTTTTAAAAAGTCACTCAATTCCGATGGATACTTCCAGCTATTCTAAACATATGTGAAATATATTCTAAGTTAGAAAAAATATATAAATGGGATTGAATGTCATGTATAATATAAATCTAGAGTATTTTAAAATCTTAGTGTTTGCCGCCTTTAAATAGGCATGCAAAGTTTCACATTATTAATATGTATATTATTAAAGATAAATTTTCTTCTATACAAATATAAATTTCATTAGTAACTTCTATAGTAGTTCTATGGAGGTAGAGAATCGTATCCCAGTAAGCGTCGTGACACTCTCTTATACCATCCGCTGGTGCTCTTTTGTTTCACATTCCTTTATTTACTAGAATCTTATCTATTTATCTAGAATGGTGTAATTAAATGTTACAAGTACGTCTTCAAGTGTAACATATTCATTTTGAAATTAAGAACCTTTTATTAACAGAAACAAAACAAAAGACACTAAATTTCTGTCGTAGTGTAACGGATCTTTGAAATGTCATTATTTTTGGCAATAATTATTCTTCAAGAAAGTCGTTAAATATAATTTACTTCATAAATATTTAGTTACTTGGATCTATAAAGTATTGTAACTTTGAAATATTCTTTCGTTATCTTTGTTAAACTATAAATATTAATTTCGTTATTTCAAGTAACCACTTTTATGGATCTGAAATAAAAATGATTACTTTGTATTAAAATAAACTATTTATAACAGTTCTTTGTAATTCCACAACACTCGGTCGCTATATTGATGCTGTGGATAGTTTTTAAAGACTCTGAACTAATTACAACTTGAAACGAAGCTCTATTATTCTTAGTTTAAATCAAGGGCCGAAGATCTCACTCGCAAACTCTTTTAAGCATTAGTTGAAAGGAAAATTAAATAAAAAATTAACATTAAAAAGGGTTGTTTTATTTACCGGATTCAATATTTTACCGGTATACAAATATTTATACGTCTTACCAACTCTTTAACAAATAGCATTCTTTTATAATATTTTAGTAGTTTTTTTCATATTATTATTATGTATCTATACACATATATTATATTTTGAACAATCAAACCAACAGGTCGACATTTTGAATAAAAAATTATGATGATTTTCAAATTATGGAATGTCTTTTGCTATGAAAAATACTAAGTGTTTAAGTCATATTTAAGTTATTTACTTCGTTACTAGTTTTTTTTAAATAAAATTTATTACAATCGAAATTACATTTTTATATTCCGTACTTAAACATATATTAAAAAAAAAACAGAAATGTGTTCCTTTTATTTGGGTTATTTGATAAATATATTTTATTTACTTTTAGTTTGTTTTAATGTATTTATTCAGTATTTTTTATGTAATAGATTTCTAAAGTTTTTGGGATTATGTTTAATTTTTGTTAACGGATTGTAGTGGCACCTTAACAATTTCTTTAATACGTTATCCTGTCAATTTATAATAATTACATAGTTAGTAGGTAAAAAATTTATTTGTGACTAAGATTTTGTGTGATTAAAATGGATAATCCTAAAATATTTATCGTTCGGTGACAAAATGTTTTCTTAGTATTATAATTATAAATCGATATAAAATAGTTGTATGGCGTATAAAGAACTTTAGTATAACACGTCACGTAACCATCTACTTGAATAGATTGCATACAAAGTATGAAAAGTTACGAGATAATAAAAATTACTTGATCTCTAGAGACGCGTTATGCTGATAGAGGTTAAAATACCTGTTATAGGTCATTATATGAAATTTGATTTTACATATTATTTTTGAACCTGGTTTTCTATGTTTCGTTTAAATAAACAGCTTTCCACAAGATGTACCTTACTGTATTAATAAGTATACTGTTACTTCTATGTCTATTAGTACTAAATTGACCTTTTCACGCGGTAAATGAATAAATATTTAAAAAACTTACAGAATTATTTATAAGTAAGACTAGGTGTTGTCATTTATTATTGCTTTTTTCTTAATCAATTTAAAAATATATATTTTTTCCAAAAACATTGTCTGAAGGTAACACTGATAACTTATCTAAACTTATTCAATAATTTTGCATTATACGCAAACTGATAAACAGTACAAAATTACAAAAAATGTCTTGGAGGTAATTAAAGTATAACTAACATAGCACTCAATTGCTTTAAAAATTCTTAATGGTTAGTTAGATCTAACGTTACTCTTTTCTTATAAATATACCATGTAGATATATATGTAACTAATATATTGAAATTGTGTAAATAATTTGAAACATACATATATATACAATTTATAACCTCTTTAACTCATATTTCAAAATCGTTGTTAATATTTTAAAAAGTGAAGCAAAACACCTCGGAGCTCTTTATAAAATTAACAAATAGCCTGGTGCCGGTGGCTGTAACGTCCTCCATATATTATACTCGTACAATAGACATGGGCGTGCATAAAAAAGTGAATTAATTGCGATTTTGTATATATTTTATTGTATTGAGACACATGCTAGAATATATAGAGACATAATCATCGTTTTCCTCTTTTAAGTTTGTTTGACAAACTTGCTATACAGCAAACGTACATAATATTATATTTAAAAGAAAAGTGTTAGAGCTACATAACTTTCTCGTGTGATACATCCCTTACGGGCATCTAAGTTACATTTTTAACAAAATAACCGACACATAGCAAGTACACTCTTCTTAGCATCCACAGAGTAGTATCTAACAGATCCATAACTATTTTATATAATCAGGTTTATGTAAGTATGTTAGTATTTACTTTATGTGTGTTCTATTTGAAGGTTGCTTATTTTTATAGATTGGTTTTAATCTTTTTTCGTTTGTCTCTGAAAATTTAAAAGGTATTTAAAAATATACATAAAAATGATGCCTGCTTTTTGTGCTGTGTGCTCTTTTTATATAACATAGCAAGGAAGCGATGCCGACGGTGAAAGAGCAATGGCGTACGAGCAAGTACTACTCTGTGCAAGTACGAAGTCTTATTCATATATGCAAAGAGAACTTTACCATGTTTACCATTGCACCTCTACGGTGTACTGCTGAAACTTTTCAGACTACGTTTACAGAAAGCTGTTTTATGTAAAATAAGTCAATTTTATTATTATATTTTTATCATAGATTAATATAAAACATAATATCGAGTAAACTATATATTATTATGTCATCTCAGGGTTGATCCCATAGGCATACAAATATAGCTGCTTTATTGTTTATTATGTGTAGAAATAAATTCAATATATTCCTTTTTTATACTATCATAAAATAAAAAAAAATAACTTAAAACATATTAAAAATAAGTTCAGGCAAGGATTGTACTTAAAGAGAAGCCATAAAAATATTTTAATATTATATAAATGTTTTTAGTTTTAAAACACTCGTTTTTAGCCAATGCCACAGAATGTCATAAAAAAAAGTATATTCCAAAAAAATATTACTATTACTATATTACCAAGCCAAGTCACGGTAAAATAGAGTTTATAATATTTACTTCATAAAAATAGGATATTATTAAAAATATAACCATTCACTAAAAACAACAGTAAATAGTATTACATATAACATATAAACTCATGCTACATATACATTTCATGATAGAATAGTAGAATTGCATAACAAATTAGAAATCATTTTGTTATCTACATAAACAAAAAAAAAAATTAAAAAATTTGCTTCTGTCTTCTCAAACACATCTTCCGACTTTATGACTCAGTAAACCATCCCTTTGCCTTGTTAAATTACGGTAGTATAGATGATATAACAATAATCTAGATATTTAAGACAAAAAGAATTATCTTGTTCATCAAGTTTAAATAATTTGCCACTGTTGTCTCCTATTATACAGAAAACTTTTAAATTTTCTTCCAATGTGTGTGAAACACATGGCCATGATTTTCTGTTTAGACTAGAATGAATTCGCCCTTGATAAATATTTTCTTGAATATCGACTTTACTATACTTTTAGCGTAATGATCTATTCGATGTCAAATGGTTTTTGTTTTTCACTTTCTAAATGCGGACTGTGAACTTCCTTCATTTCAATGTTCATTTTGATTTTCTCAATGTTTTTTTTTTTAAAGTTTAGACTTAGACTAGTTAGATTAGACTAATGCAGTAAATGAAAAATAAATGAAGTTAATATATAAAGTTCTACGATAATTAAAAGTATTATTTATTTGTAAAAGTATTGAACGTATCCAATCACTTAAAAGTTTTTTATCAATTTTATTGTACAAAGCAAGTGACCTTTGAAGAGAAAGATTAATTGACACTAAAGTACAGTAGAAGATGGACAAGGTTGATCTTCGCTAACGTCGTCTGGGAAAGAGCTAGATTAATCAGAAATTTAATAAATGTACATATATTACATAATTGATCCGTCTGTCCTTACTATTTGATCAATATTAATTAAACCTATAGCTTATCGAAGTATATTCTTCGCTGATTCTTCAATAAAGAAATTCATATTTATTAAAAGAAATCGACAATACTCTCGTTTTAATTAATAAAAACGAATTTTAGTTTTCATTTTGGTTTAAAGAAGCTATTTCTTGAACTGAATATGTTAATGATGTTTTTCTCCGGTGGAATGGGATCGATGGAGAGTCATATCTAGTCTAACTTACTTTTTAGACATAACATTATAATATAAATAAGAATTCATCTATTGATAATAGTTGTAATGACTTTGGATAGTTGGATGGTTTAAAATTGTTTACTACTTTATCATAAAAATGCTTTTTAATCAAATCCATCTATCTGGTTATACTGTTTATTATATATTAAATAAGTAAATAAATTGTTACAAAACTAATTATATCAATTAAAAAGAAAGTAATTATATCTAATCAAACAACTTTGGTGAAGAATCACTTCCAAATGAGATTCTACAACAAAGAACCAAGCAGTCCAGACTTCGGAATTTTAACACTACTACTATGTACCCGTATCCGGTTTTTTGCTTTGTGTTATTTCACAATCTCATTTTTTTTCTACTTTCTTTGTCTGAACAATCTTTGCAAAACTTTATGGAATACTTTTCAATGTAACTACAATGTTTAAAATAAAATAATGAATTTCGAATATTAGTAAAATAATCTTCTATGTTTTAAATACAATTATTCTGTAAAGTTTTTAATGAAAAATCTCTTCTATTATTAATAAATCTCACAGTTACAAACAAATATTATTTTCCTTCATACTAATAAAAACCACCTAGACAACAACTCATATAATTTATACAGTAATTTTTCATAACTCCAGAATTAACAACCCTTTTCAATAGAATTTTTTTATTTCATTTCACGCTCTTTGTGACTGCTATCTCGAGCCTTCATTTAAACTAAGGGTAGTCGAATCTCGGTTAGAATTGTTAAAAATATAGAAAAGGTCTAATTATTAGCATTATAAAAAAACAAACAACTGTAAGCATTTTATGTTTTATGTTTAGTGTTTTCTTTTACAATGAAACATCTGTTTCACTTAGTGGTAAGTGACAACAGCCGCTCTCAGACTCTTGCGATATCAGAGGATGTACAATAACGATGAGAACTTTTGCTAATCTGATAAATAAAAGTAGTTTCTTCTCCTATAGTGATATCAGTCGATAAGATTGATATTATCGGAATATTCTCAAATCGAAAGTTTTAGTGCTATGATGATAAGGAATATTGTTTTGAGAAGTTAATGCATAGGACTAGCAAAGTAATTTCAATTGTACTTTAAATATACTTAAAAAATATTTTTAAACCTGAAAATTTATTAATAATAGTTTGGACATGAAATGAATGGAAATAAAATGAAATCTATAATGAAAAAAGCATTTTCTAAAATAAAAAAAGTTTATTTTGTCATATTTCATAATAAATAATAAGAGCTCCTTTTTTATTACTGTGAAATAAATTTAGTTTTCAATAGTTTTTTTTTGCTGATAAATTATTTTTTCTAAATAGTGTGGTAGAGTTTTATTAAATACTACATTAATCATCTTTACGGTACTGTGACTTGACTCCGTGAGGTCTCCTTTTGACTTTCGTTTGTAGAATCGAAGCAAAGGAGTGTTTAAACAACTGAAAGCATTGAAATAATCATGAAATATTTATTTAGCTTCAAGTTTACTGTAAAAGTCACCGGGAATAAAGTTTTAATAAAATAATAATGAAGTTTCATTTCCTTACATTACAATTATACTTATTTTTTAAGCTGACAGAAAGAACTTAGCGTTTTATAATTTATAATCAGTATGTAAAAAAGATGATATCAAAAATTATTAATTTAAAATAGAAATACAAATGATACAGACAATAGAAATCGAAACAATAACCTAATGTTCGAGGTTTTATTTCAACATATACCCATTTATCTTAATACAATTTTCAAATACTCGCTTCTAAAGGTTAATGATCGTGCTTAGAATTTCGGAAGCTAAAGGGTTAAATCGGATTCATGTTAGATAATCCGATGGGAATCAGACATCCAAAATACAGGACTGATCTATAGTCACTGTATTCTCCTGTCCTTCTGTCCGGTTCATTACTCAGTTAAGTTTGAATTCAGTTATATCTAAGGAACTCATATCTACAGATACAATATAGATACAGAGTTTTGTTTTGTTTGAATGATCTAATCATAGTAACTATCAGTCGGATTAGAGAAGAGTTTTTATTGAGGTAATCTGTTGGCTATATTATTCAACATATAAAACCAACGATGACCTACATTTTCCTGATTACGATTATTACATTTATTGCTTTTTGACTACATTTTTGGACAGAATCTACCATTTACCAATTTTGGGTTGTTTTACTGGTGTATATTGTATATGTTCATAATATAATATTAAAAAGCAAAATGTATGAGCTACATTACCTTCCTATGGGATACATCACTTACGCGCATCCAAGATGCATTTTTAACAAAATAACCGACAAGTGCACTTTTCTCAGTTTTTACAGAGTAATATTTAATAGAACCATTACATTGTTGTACATAAAACAAATGTGGTTATATTTTTATTTACGTTAAAATTAAACCCGGAGCATGCAGTTGTTGTTTTGATTTTCATTTGTACTTAGATACTAATAATTGCCATAAATGTAATGTCGCTTACATTACATTTATGGCAATAAGTCTTAATATTAAGAAAATATATAAATAACATTTACTACAATATTTTATTGTTTTTTTTATACTTTTAATTATTCTGATGTTATTATTAAAATGTATTTAAAGTATACATTAAACATTATTACACCAGAATTCTTCCACCTCACTGTTATTAGATTACAAAAAAAAGGAAGTAAATGTTAACGGTGAAACAAGCAAAAGCGTTAAAGGTCTGTTCTAAGTTACTCTGTACAAGTACAAAGTCCGGTTCATATATGCAAAGAGAACTTAAACCACACCTTCCATTGTACCTTTACGAAGTACTGCTGAATTTCTTTGAATATCAATGTTATACTGAAACTTTACAGGTTATATTTTCAGGTCACTGTTTTTGTTAATGTATATTTTTATTATATTTATTTGCATTGTTTAAAAATTAAAAATATATAATTTTATCCCTTCCATTTTTTCCTGAATTTGTATCAAGTATATTTTACTTACAATAGAATACCAATATATATACTGAATTTAAAAATGATAATATGTATCGGCTAAATTATCTGAAACTAATCTCAGAGTTGATCAAATTCGCTTGAAGTTTTAATAATTTTTAAGCAATTTCAAATACAAATATTATACTTTAATTTTTATTATGTTTAAAAATCATTTATATATATATTTTTATTTTTATAGGAAAATAAATACAATTATTTAAATTATATTATATTTACATATTAATATGGACACAAGCGACATATAAGTTGAACGAGAAGCCACATAAATGTTTCATGATTATTTCAATCCTTTTAGTTCAGTAGTTAGTAGTGTAGTAGTTTAGTTTCAACACTTGGTTGGAGTTGATTCTACAAACGGAAGTCGAATGGAAACCGTACATTTCCAACTATTTATTACATTATTACAGAGTCATGTCACGGTAAAGTAAAGTTGATTCACGTGGCATGTTATAAAAATAGGACATCATTAAGAAATATTACGCTTAAATAGAAACGAACAGATGAATTTGAGCTGTCACTTATATTCTCATCAGCTTTATATAGCTAGATAAAACATGAAATGAAAACTATGTTTTGTACACAAGAATTTAAAATTCATGTTACATTTAAAAAAAATTAAATGTCGATAAAGTAAATTTATTTTAGCAAAGATTATTAGTAAAATAATATAAATTACTCTGCTCAGAAATAATTTTGATATTCCAGAGATAACAGAAAAGTAATTTATTTTAATAACTTTTAATTAGTGATAAACAAATTTAAATTATTTAGACAGAATTTTAAGCGAAGATTGCTTAACTTTCATTTACAAAATTTTCATGTCGAAAAGATGATTTTAATCTTTTAACTATTTGAACTAACTAAATTGATTTAAATTTGTTATTCCTTTACAAATTTCTTAAAATGCCATTGCCTTGATCATAACACCCTGACTTTTTTAGTTATTAGTTACTCAGTTATTAGTTACTCAGTACGATATATTCTTGTATGTCCCTGGACTGACACAGCGGTGTATAGTTATCAATACGTGACTTGCTTGTTCTATTGTCCTTCTTATAAAAAAGCGTTAAATAAACTTGTTCATCTTTTTCCCGCTTATTTGTTAGTGATAAATAACGAAAACTTTAACGGAAAAAAAGTTGTTTCTGGTATTGTTATAGAATAGTTTTGTGTAATTTAAATGTGTTGTCGTGATCTTTGATTAATCTTTTATAATTATTCTTGAATTTTGTAAGAATAAGAATAAGAATAATCAAATATTTTATTTCCATTCTCTTATTTAGCACTATTTTAAATAAATGCAGAAAATATTTTTATTTACTTTGGTATAATAAACGCGGATCAGAAGTCTACTAGACATTTTAAAAACAAACTAATCCGAATTATAGGAATAACCACAATATACAAAATGCCGTTAATTGCTGGTAAAAACTAGTGACAGAAACAATAGAACATTGAAAATACATTTCCTTTATTTGTTCTTGTTTGTTACTGAAATATTTAAGTAAGTTTCGTACATGTAGTTAAGGACTCGGTACATTACTCTACCTACATGAAACGTATTTTATCAATTCAGAGTGTTGCTAAGATTAAAAAACTTTGGATGCTTTACTTATCAATATTATTAATTTGAAAATATTTGTTGTGTTTGTTTGTTTTAAGTGCATCTTTGAAATATTTGTCAATTATGTCAAATATACGTGACGGAATTTGTTTCGAAACTAGAGTATAAAGTGACAAATAACGATACACGAATGCTCTGCTTCCTATCAGTATTACAGACGCAGGGTAACATTAATTATTATTATTAACACAATTAAAATTTAAGAATAACAATATTGAACAGTATTGCCCAGTAAATAGTTGCAATATCTATTTTTTTTCGACTAAAATAACCCAAACTTGCACAGAATAGAAACGTAGGAGTAACAGTCAACAAAGAAAAATAAATAGAATGTCGAGTTTTAGTGAAAGTAAGTCTTTATTTAGCATCGTACAGCTATCTGCTTTTAGTGTACACTTGGAAATCTTTCAGTTAGAGCGAATGATTTAACTTAAAATGGTAACGTCTATGATATTGATACACTCTTATCAAATTAATTATATTTTAGAGATTTCTTCTCCGTCTTGTTCTATAATAGATAAGGAGAGAAAGTTTCTTTATTTTATTCAAGATACTCGTATATAGAGAAATGCGCTGTTTCATCGGAAGTCATGTAAATTCAACTCTAAATACTTCTCGGTCTCAGGAAAAAAACTTTCAAAGACTTATTAATATGTAACTTAAAAGATATTTTATAAGATTAATAAAATATCCTTCCATTATAATATAGAAGACGATGGGAAGACTATAATATATTTTTAAATATTAACTTTTGTTAGCGATTCAAATCACGTGATCTGCGGAACGACCTTACAGATTTCAAACATTACTTCATAACCACTTATTGGAAGAATTCAATAATTATTATTACATAGAACGCCATTCCTATTTACTGCTTTATTTATTAAAAGGCACTTAATTTCGAAGAATAGTGCTAGAGATGAAAGGGTTCTGAAAAAAATAAATTCTAGTGTAATTGGTCTTTTAATTTTAATTTATTGAAATAGTTTATTTATGGATAAATAAAAGGAATATATTTCTAATTACTATTTTTTACTAGAATGTTATGTAATTCAATTATAGATGTTTAATATTAGATAAATCCGTAATATAAAACTTTGTATTTTATCTGGTTGAAGAACTTTACAGTCAACATTAAATGTGTTTCACTGGATCTGATGTATCATGTGGGAGTATTTCAGACCTAAGTCTAGACTGTCCAAGGACATTAGTGCTACTTGCTTTTAAGAGAGTCTGTTAAATTTTACAGCATTTTGTTTAGGCACAAGAGTTAATTTTTTTTATCTGAAAGAGTATTCTGATTTAAAAAAATGTATTGCTGCGACTTGGCAGTAAAGTACTCGTATAGTCCGCCGTTCTTATTAGATTAATATTAATTAATAACAATTGCATAATTAAGTGTTAAATGTAACGGTGTTAATATTCACGATGCGGTTTGGAGTCTTTGATAATTGATCTGTCTACACTACGATTAATATAAATACTTGCAAGAAATTCATAGCATAAATATAAGAGAGCCAGTTATTATAATATAAAAAAAATCATTATTCTAATCATAATCAACACAATTAAATTGCTTATCGTTCAAATGACTTCCGAATAATGGATAATATAATATATAAGAATTCTATTACAAATATATAAATATTAAGATCTCATTGTTTACCAAGTCAATTTATATATATTAATTTTTATTATTTGTAACTTTTTGTTTTTAATCCATCCATCATCTTAAAATTAAGGCAACTAGGGTTTTAAACGCAACCTGCCCCGGGAAGAACCACACAACAAACTCTACCGGGTATTTCTTTTTATGATCATTGTTTCACAAATATCAATTATTATGTTGATTCGTTGTATCTATTTAATATTATAACATTGAAAACTTGGTTCATTCCATTTTATCACTTATAAAATTCTTTGTAATTTCAAGCTCCCGATTTGTCGGTGCTGTGTATAATTTTATGAATTCAAACTAATTACAACTTGAAACCAAGCTCTATTATTCTTAGTTTAACTCAAGGGTTGAGATTTTAGATAGCTCTCACTAACAGACTCTTCCGAGCGTTAATTGAGACGAAAAACGAAATAAAAATTTAACGTTGAAAAGGATGGTTACTTTTGTCAAGATTGAGTTGTTTTTTCGGGAGACAATAGTTAATAGAAATCTTGTTATCAGCTCCTTGCACTAACAATAAAATTGTTATATTATTATTAATCTTTCATTTTAAGCTGTTATAGTTGTTACTTCACATCAGTAATTTATATCTTTATATATATAAACTAATCTTTGAAGCCAGTAAACCAATATCAATGAAATTTTCTAGATATTTATTATTTGGCTTGACTTGAAAGGTAGGATTTTTTTTATCTCGATTAATAATTAAGTTTGAGGTATTTTATACATATATAAACACACATATATAAACTAATCTTTGAAGCCAGTAAACCAATATCAATGAAATTTTGTAGATATTTATTATTTAACTTGACTTGAAAGGTGGGATTATTTTTATCTCGATTAATAATTACTGCAAGTTTGAGGTATTTTATACGTAAAGATTTTAATTCACTTCTAAATTCTATAGACTTTCAAAAGATGACACTGTTAAATAGTTGACGAAGCGGCATATAAGACGAGTAAAAAATATATAACTATTATTATGATAATCATATTTTCTTATAGATCTCATTAAGTTATCTTAAGTAAAACCTGTTATTTTGCGCCAGCATATTTCAATAACCCAATTACACCCCTTATTATACTTTTTAAAAGTAAGTTAGTTAATTACTATTATAAATATATCAACCTTTTTTACGCAGAAGTTTAAATAATAAAGACACATTAAATTTCTTTCAAAACAAAATTAATAAATAAAAAACTTAACCAATCAGTTAAAAGATTTTATTTTATTTTACAGTACAAAACAAGTAGTGACCTTTAGAGAAAGATTAATTGACACTAAACTGCAGCAGAAGATGAACAAGGTTGATCTCAGCTAACGTCGTCTGGGGACTAGCTAGATTTATCTAGATAAATCCCAGATTATTCGAGATTAATCAGACATTCTATATAGCTCTATATACACTGCAGTACTAATGTGTCTGTCCTTACCACTTGATTAATATTTAATTAACTTATTTCGAATGTTTCTTAAAAGTAATCAATTAAAATTACGTGTTCATAAATATATGAAAATAATTTTAGCCATGTTTAGTATTCGTTTAGAGAAGCTATTTTCGGGATGAAAACAAGTTCCTAGTGTCTCCATCTTGTAAAATAATTCGAGTGAAGCGACGTATGTAAATGCTTACTTTGTTAGATTAAAAAACTCATATTATAATATTAATTAGAATGAAATAAATTAATTAAGTATTTGTTATTGCTAATATTGGTAATACAGGTGAATTGGTTAAAGAATCAAATATCCTGGTTAAGAACCCACTATAAAGATTCTCCTTTATACCAGCATCCGTTACTTAACGTTACTTTGGTCCACATTAATCCATATGTCATTTTGAGTTTTTTCATGAAGAATGGAATTTATTACTCCGTTCAGTTGTTGATAATAAAAAACTTATTTTGTTTTGACCCTTACGATCAATAAAAATTCGACAACCTTTACCAAGATAATATTAATAACATGTTTGTTGATAAGTTTAAAATTAAAAATAATAATTGAAAAACAATTAACACTCACATAAATTACACAATAGTATTTCATAACAATTCCAGGAATAACAACTCTTTTCAATAATTAATTCCTATTTCATTTCTCTCTGTAAGTGACAGCTATCTCGAGGCTTGATTTAAACTAAGAATAATAAGTTGAGCCTCGGTTCGGGTTCTCATTAATTTTAATTATAGGAAAATTTTAATCACCATTATGTAATAGAACAATCGTGACCAAAAGATTTATGGGTTATTTTTGTTTTAATTTCGTATAAAAGTACCACAACCTAACATCGTCATATTCAAAACCAACCTGGTGTCAGGTGATGGTTCCGACTATGAATTCTTGTGATATCGGAGGATATTCTGAAATAAAACATCAATTATTTTAATATCTTTGATAGTATTAATGATAATAAAATAAGTAATATACTACAGTATTACATTTCAATAATAATTTTTAGTTCTGTGTAGACTACGAAGAAAAAACATCAATTTAACGCTTTTTTAGATCAATCAAGAAATTATTACTTAAAACATTATAAAAGTCCTTAAAACTTTATAGTTACTAATTAAAATGGTAATTAAATTTCTTTTCAGTATCCCTTAAACTTCAACGTTAAGAAATAATTGAAATCATTTTAATAATTAATTAATCACGAAGTTATTAATGTGAAATACGAAATACTTTTCTGAAATAAATTTACTTTATACGTACTAAGTGATAAAGAAATTTTTTTGAACATCTGTGAGATATTTACATATTAAAAAACTACTTAAGTCCATTTTACTCTACCGCGATTCGACTTGATAATAAATAGTTTTGCAACGTAAAGTCTCCTTTCGACTCTCGTCTTTACTGGGAGTTAACTCCAAACAAGTGTTTAAACACCTGAAAGCATTGATATAATCATTAAACATATATGTGGCTTCTTCTTTGTTAATTATATTTTTAAATACTCAAGGCCTGTCAATTCTATATATTATTCTAAATTTAAGTGTTTATTAAGTGATGTTCTGTAATAAGCACAAGCAAAATTAGATAAGTTAGCAAATAAGTGAAGATTAAAGCTATTATAGTTTTAAATATTTTATCAACATTTAATTATAAATTGGTTATTCTAGAAAAAATACTAAATGTCTTACCATATATCATCTACCCACATTATTACGTTCTGGAAATGTTACCTGAACAGTTTTAGTAAAATGAAGAAATACATTTAGCAGTACACTGTAGAGGTACAATGATAGATTCAGTCGTTCTCTTTGCATAAATAAACCGGACTTTGTATTTATACAGAGTGGCTTACAGAACTTATTTAAGTTGAACGGATATATATTAAATCAGAAATATAAAAAAAAACAAATCACAAAAGGATAATCTTTAAAAAACGGTACCTTACAACATTCATTTCGATATATTTTACATGTATACTATTTTCATTTTATTTATATAAAACACTAGTGTTGAACTCATTTTATTGGTGAATTAATAATAATCACTTGAAAGTTATAAATTAAACGAGAAATGGCTTCGAAACGAGCGGCCTTCTGCTTTTTTAAATTTATGTATGAGCTTAATTTACATACAGTTTTTACTTTACTCAGAAATGTCTTGAATAAAAAATGTACTACAATAACAAATACTTGTAACTATCCTTACTAAATAATGTAATTACTAATATCTAGATAAGTGAATTAAAGTAAACACTTTTTGACTGCACCCTAAAGCTCCAATCCGATAAGAAAGCGCTAAACTATTGGAAATAATAAAAAAATTTACTTCAATTAAATAAACATTGCACTTCTGAATAGTCAGACTGTAGTTGCGCGGTTCCAAAGCGTACATGGAGAAGAATCTGCAAAAACTCCACAGTTAATATTATATTATGCATAAAGAAGGACATACAAATTTCAAGGTTTAACGATATTTCGTTCAACGGAACGTCTTTCCTCATTAGAACATTAGGAGACTTGGAGCAATTCCAAATCTATATTGGTTGTCTTGAAAGCCATTGAACGCAATAAACCTTACATAAAATAAAATTTATATGACTATAAGTAAATAACTGTAACTGTGTTTGTAGTTAACGTATTTGTCTCTGTAATAGTGTTTGGTGTCACATTATAAAAGTCACACTGACATTGTTCTCTTTAGTAAATTAGTTAGTAGTTAGTTTTTTTCCATTTTATACATAATTAATCTTTCTGTACTACAACTAAGTAATTGAAAATCGTTATACAAAAATATCATAAATGTATGGTATAAATTAAATGTGGTAAATGTTTTATTTTCGAGTTATTTTAGGGGTGGGGGGGGCACCGATGAATGCCTTTCTTTTTTGATTCTTAACATTCTTTCAACGTTCATAGTATTAGACTCTCTCATTCATAGTATTACACATACGTACATACACACACACATACATACATACGTATTACAAAAACTGTTAAATATTATTTTATAAGTGTTTGTTCTTAGGCGACGAGTCTTCTCTTCAGTCAGAGTTTTGTAACTTATTAGTTAATGTATTTAACTTGAAATTTAGATCTGAAAATTAAAAAATATTTTATGTTATCCGGAACAATAATCCAGTAATTCAATTTCTATCAATTTAACTTAAAAACAATATTTTAACATACTGTATAACTAAAAGATTGAATTACTTCTAAAAATATTAAATAAACTTAATTATTTACAAGGTTTTCACTAATGTATTAATGTAAAAAACAGTGATCTTTATTAGATAGCTTAATTGAAAACAAACTCAAGCACACGATGTACAAAATTGATCTTAGCTAATGTCGTTAGGGGAGAAGCTAGATTAATCTAGATAAACTCCAGACTATTTGACATTAAGCAAACATTATATAAATCTGCAACTGATCTATCTGTCCGTACTGTCTGTCTAATATTTAATATTTCTATAGATCTACGTGAAGAATCAACGACGTATTTAGAATCTTCAATAAAGAAAATCATATATCTTGTAACCTTTATAATTTACTGTAAGTGAGTCGCTTTAAATAAAATATCCAAATTAAGATTCTATTTATTGACACTTAAATTCAAATGATTACTTAATTTTATTTTAATACAATAAATAATTTTCCAGCTACATTCAGAGATCGGTCACATGAGGTGAACAAACAATAATTTGAATACGTATATTGAGTAATATCCTTAATATTCATCTTTTAAATTTAATTCCTAGGTGCCACTGACAATGGAACAGTGAAGACTTATATCTTCACTTGTCCATTGTCAGTGGCTATGTATATACATAGTCCCCTTGTTTGTCAGTACAAGAAGACTGCAGTCAAACATTTGTTCTTTAATTTTTTATTTATAGTGTAGATTAATTATATGTATAGTAAAGTACATCACCAGATAGCTTCTTTAATATTTAACGAGGAACAGGCATTTATAGGCAGAGCTCACATACAGCTACAGTTACAGAAACAGTTCAGAAGCAGGACGTGCAGGTCGACGACCCGAAGTTACACGTATGCACGTTTTTAAGATTTATTGTAAGAATAAAAAAAAACCTCCTGTAATAAACAATATACAGGTTAAACTACGAAATAGCACTAATCACGTCGTTATCTATTAAAATAATATCAAATTATGGTACCTTATGGAGGAAAAAAGGCCTAACAGCAATACTATAGCCTATGTCGACTCCAAATGTCGAAAGAGGACAAATAATGAAAATATACGATACGTAAAGCATAAAAGAAAGTTATGGAATCTAGAGAACACCTCCTAATTTATAGTGTAAAGTTAAATAATTTCTTATTCACCATATGTCTCCCGAATGAACTTTTATACTAATATGCCGGCAATATAAAATATAGTTAATCCATAATATTTTATCAACCCTGCAAAAATACAATTGTATAACAAAAAGGAGCAACGCCTTATAAGCGTTACTAAGAACAGTCATTTTAACCACACTCACCGGAGGCGAATTAAAACAAGAAATATCGGAAGTGCTTTCGATAGAAAGGTTGTGACGTTGAATTCTACACAACAAATACGCGAATAAGTCAAATTAAATTTAGGTAAATTCTTAATTATTAGAAATAAAAATAGTTAGTTTAGTAATATTAAACTAAAGAACTGAATGTCTTTGGAAACCAATACGCATTATTAATTGACAACATATTAATATTATCTCAATATATCAATATGACAGCGTAGGCAGCATCTAAACATCTGAAATGAATGACAGCTAATTTTAAATAGCGTACAGCAAAATGCTACAAATTTTACAAAATTTATAGCATAGGAATAACAATGAATCTAAATAATAAACTAGTATGATATTTCGAGAAACCAAGCATCCTTAAGTTGTCAACATCTAATTTCTAAAATAATACGAAATGTTAAAGTCTTGTGAATCACAGACAAACATCATAAAAATTTGAATGTGTGACTAAGTATTTAAATTGTTACAGAAATTAAATTTAAACATACAAGTTTTAGCCGAAGCTCCAATATCGTTAAGAGAAGATAATTCTGGGAATGAAAACTAGTTACCGGTGTGTCCATCCGGTGGAATGTTTCCGGTGGAGAGTCGTATGTCCATTTTAACGTAAGAGTCTTTGATGTCGAAAGAACTTGCCTTGAATGTCAAAAGGTAAGTCCTTTTGGCATCAAAGAGGACCTTATATCGTTAGACGACATTAATCAGAATTTGTTAAATAATTATTGATAATAGCTGCGATAAAATAAGTACCATTTATCTAAATTTATGATACAACAAAAAATACCGTAGGGAGTTTCTTTAGTAGTTAAGCTTTTAGGAGGTAAAGTTATTATATTTAACTAGGTGACATTGTTCAAGAATTAAAGATTTCCAATTGCGGACAGAACCACAATTCTAGAACATGTTTAAAACATCTTTGTTGATAAATATCTAATTAGCAAACAAAAGTCTTATATAATATTTTACGTAATAATAATCATAAATCTTAAATAAGACAATAACTCAGTTAAATTACACATCAGTAATTCAAACCAACTCCAGCAATAACAACCCTTTTCAATATTAAATTTTTATTTCATTTCACTTTGTTAGTGACAGCTATCTCGAGGCTTTAATTAAACTAAGAATAATTACTCCAATCTTGGATAGAGTTGTTATTAATTTAAATTTTAGGAAAATTATATTTACCACTGTCATAAAAAGCGAATAATAAAAATGAACAAATTTTTATAATCCGTTATTTTTTTTTTTCTAAAAAGAAGGAAATGATAAATAGATAGGATGGATAAAAAACATTTTTTTATCTATATATATATATATATATGTTAGGCCCGAAGACCGAAAACGCTCAGTGGACGGAAAAAACGACCACAACGCGTTCTGGCTGCCTTCAAATGCACAGAACGCGTTCTGGCTACTTTTAAACGCTCGCAACGCGTTTTGGTAATTGTCGAACGGCCAGAACGCGTTTTGTCATTTGTCAAGCGCTCAGAACGCATTCTTGATATTTTACTCGTGTTACTTATCACTCTCTACCTGCGTTCAATAAAATTCAATTTTGTACCAATAAAACAAATGAATTTTTATTGATATTCAACAAGTCTTAAATTTATTATCTGTTCACTTTTACACTTTTATTGCTCATAAAATTTGAATGAATGAAATAATATAGGAAAAATTATTGCTCGACCGTCTTTTTAGTTAGTATAAATCAATTTATTGCTCAGTATTTTTCAACTTTCGATTACATAAGTCAGTACATTACTTATTTTTACAAGAACTGCTTGAATGACATTTCGAATTACATTTTACATTCAAATTTCGACATTTGCATTTCTTATCAGTACAGAATCGTTTGCAATTACAAAAAACAAAGCCTTGTTTGCTTCCCGAAGATAAAGCCGAAGCTGATCGTAAGGAAATAGTTTTTTCTGCAGATACCTCAGTTTGGTCAACGAAATTACTGTCGGCGATTGTAAATTCATTGCGAGCATATAGACGTTCGAGAGTACCATTTTTCGTACCAAGTTTGTAAAGACCGGAAGATTCGACCTGAGTGACAACTGCTAGCACGTTTCTGGGAGCTAATCGTCCGCGATCAACATCGGGGACTCTTACTACGACACTAGTTCCGATTTCAGCTGGGGGAAATTTCGAATTGGACAATGCTAACATTTTATCCGCTTGTTTTCGCAAATTCTTTTTCGCATTGCCTTGTCCATTTTGAACAGAACTTTTTCTAACACAAATGTTGCAAATAACTGCTTTTCCGAACCCTTCACTTGTTGTCTTCCCACAAATCGCATGGACAAAGTTGTGACATTCCGAACATTTGTGCGCTCTTGAAGATTCTTTCTCGCAGATTATACAGTTCACTTTATTTGAGTCTTCGACGTTTTCCTTGTCCTCACTGCAATCCTCAATGTCGTCTAATGGCTGAAGTTCTACAATGATAATAATAATAATAATAATAATAATAATACTAATAAGAATAATAACAATCATCATTTTCGTTATGTTGTTTTTGTTTTGTTGTCAGCCATCCAAGATACCAGCATGTCACGTACATCTTGATTCGACCTTTCCACGGATCCTTGACTTTGGGAATGTCGTGGTTTTCCATGGACGAGTTTCATTCCAGGCCATAATTCAGTCAAGTTTTGTATGATCTTGTTCGAAAATTCTCGGCCATTGTCACTTTGAAGTATAAATGGCGCCCCAAACATGCAAAAAATGTCAACGAGGTGATAAGCTACTTCCTCAGCCGTTTTGGTTTTGAGTGGACGTAGAAGTGTAAATTTAGTCAGGTGGTCTTGGTAATTCATGATGAAGCGGAAAGGGCCATCTTGTTCCGACTGCATATCTATAAGATCAACTTGGCAACGGCAATTCATGTAATTTGAAAGAATCGGGCGAACAACTAATCCTTTTTTCGGCATCTTTTTTTTCAATTGGCATTGTTCACAGGTTGACAAGAAAACATCGATAACTTCTCTGGTAATGTTGCAATACTTCTTTCTGAGTTCAGCTTCCATAACTACAACAAATAGAATTTTTCATTCAATTATGCGTGCTTTACATTTCAATTTTATTACTGTTTTTGCTTTATTTTTTTACCTCTAGTCCTTTTGTGACCAGTGTCGACATGAGCTTTTTTTAATGCGTCATACAACTCGTTTGAACTGCAATAGTAAATAATCGGTGCACTGTCAACGGATCGCTTCTTGATTAATTTTTCCGTCTCGCTTATCTTCATGATATCGAAACGTTTAAGCCGTCTATAGTCTTTCGAAGTCAAAGACTCCTGATTTTTGCGCGCCATTTGGGCATGTTGAACTTCTTTTAAAAGTGATTTGTACTTTTCCTGAGATAGCAATATTGATCTATCGTCACAATTTTCAATAATTGTTTTTACTTTCTCCTCGAAAATTTCTTTCGCTGATTTATCAGACATTTTAACGGAAGGGTAACGTTTAAAACGACTTTGATAAGTTGCTTAGTCAACGACTAAATGATCTTGTCACTTTACTGACAAAAACTGTACTGATTTTTCATTAACTCAAGATTGTTGTTATGTACCCAAAGGACTACCCTTTCCCCCCTCCCTCTTCTAGGTTTTATAACATGCAATTCTATGGAAATATTCTCGAAACGTTAATCCCTAGACAAAAGTGTCATATTGATAGTAAATGGAGAAAAAGTTCAAAATCTGTACTTCTTTAAAATCATTTAATTTATAATCGTATATAGTCATCGGTACGTGCATTGTTCTAAATTCACCGAAAATACCATAAAAATTACAAAGAATCAATAAAGTTCTCAATGAATGAATCCTTATTGGCAGGTGCGTCAAGCCAGCGAGCGACCAATAAAATTTATTACTGCAGTCAGTAACAAAAGGCCTATTGTTAAGCATATGTTGACAGAATCTCACATCAGAAAATGTTAATAAAACTTTTCTTTTTAAATTTATTCATTCACATTTTATGAGCTTTACAATAAAAGTGTAAAAGTGGCAAGAATTTCTTCCGAGAATTGAAAAACAATAATTTAATAATATAATTGGTAATTTACCCAACAGATAATAAATTTAAGACTTGTTGAATATCAATAAAAATTCATTTGTTTTATTGGTACAAAATTGAATTTTATTGAACGCAGGTAGAGAGTGATAAGTAACACGAGTAAAATATCAAGAATGCGTTCTGAGCGCTTGACAAATGACAAAACGCGTTCTGGCCGTTCGACAATTACCAAAACGCGTTGCGAGCGTTTAAAAGTAGCCAGAACGCGTTCTGTGCATTTGAAGGCAGCCAGAACGCGATGTGGTCGTTTTTTCCGTCCACTGAGCGTTTTCGGTCTTCGGGCCTAACATATATATATATATAATATTATTTTCAGATGAAAGAAAATGATATACGGAGAACTTAGTGCAAATCAATGCCAAGTTAAAAATTAAAATTTATAATTTAAAGACTTTTTTCGATAAAAGCTTTTTTCGACCTGAATATTTTTTCATAAAAGTTTGTAAATTATATCTATTGAGAAATATTTGCTTTAAATACTTTGTGAGCCTTTAAAAGGTTATCATAATTAAATAAGAGCTCTGAAAGTTAATATCTTTTCACCTTGAAAATTATTTCTTACTTATAGCCTTATCTAAAATTAATTTACTATATTTTGTATTAGTTAGTAGTAGTTAGTCTTAATTAGTACTGAAGGATAAGGTATTTGTTTTTAAATCGGTAAAATAAACTTATCACCTTTTTTTTCATCGAAATAATTTTAATACTTTCTTTCTACGGGGATATTAGGGGTAGCTACAATTTCGTTTTTAACTTTTCTTTTAATAATTTTCTAGCTTTATTAAATAACACGTAATTTAAACTTATTTTGCCGTGTTTTGACTCCGTAAGTATTGGTTTGCAATGTACTCTTCCTTTTCATTTTTTACTTTGATTTGTGCAATGGACTCCAATGAGTGCGCAAATCATTATTATAAAACATTGATATTTCTTCTCTTAACAGAGTATATGAAGAAATTTTCAATAATTTGGCTAAAATACAATACATAAATTATATTTTACATTAAGAGAATTGTCAATGGAATCTTATTTCAAAAGTTAACAAAGTGAAAAGACTTTTGACGAGGCAATTTGGTTCAGCAATCAAAGACTCAGTTGTGGAGACACAAAGAACAGCTCAAGTGATCCGTATTCCGGACCTGTCACAGCCTAATTCATATAGCATCCGTTCCTTTATATTCATGATATAATAGTTGTAAATAATGTTACAATAAGATTATTATTATTATTTCTCCGGCTAACAAATAGTAGTCTTATTTAGGTATATGTTACAATAAGATATAAGACTACTTTTTGCTAGTTGAGGAAAGGATGATGGGCAAAAATGTATGGGATGTGTACCCACGATCAATAACGACCAGACGTATGTCGTTAGAAAGCTCTTTTCATGACTATCATTTGTTATTATGGGGGCTAGTCTCAATTCGTTGTGGGAAAAATGTTATAGTTACTTAAATGATATCTATTAAAATAAAAGTAGTTAGTTCCAGATATTTTATCTTTGTTATTATTTTATCTTTGCTAGTCTCATATCGTTGTGGGGTCTTCCAGATATAAAAAAAAATGTGTTTAAAAGTTAAAAATCCCTACGTAAACCCTTAATGCAAGGTGTAATTTCCGAAATGCTCATTGCGTACGCGTCACCCGCCGGCCGCCCGTCGCGCCCCCGATCGCCGCCTTTAGTTGTACGGAACGGCGTATTTAGTAACGTATTTTTTATTTTTTTATTTTTTAACTTCAATTATATTGTATATTGGTTACTCAAGGCATGAGGTATTCAATCCTCCAGCAGTATTTTTAAATGATGTAATTGTAGACAACATAGATGACTAGTTTTTAAATAATAAGAATTCTGTTTGTAAATCAGTAATAAACGATTTTTTTTTATTTTAGGTTTCTTTTTCACAATTTGACTGTCCTAATATTTTATTCATGTTAAGTTAACGCTGAAAGTACATGGAGTCTACACAAAAACTGTTTTTTTATATATATCTAGAATTAACAACTTTTATTTTAATAGATATCATTTAAGTAACTATAACATTTTTCCCACAACGAATTGAGACTAGCCCCGATAATAACAAATGATAGTCATGAAAAAAGCTATTTAACGACATACGTCTGGTCGTTATTGGTCGGTGGGTACATTTTGCCCGTTATCCTTTACCGGACATGGTCTGACTTAAAATTTTATAATATAATAGTTTATTCTCAGATTAAAATTGAATTTTTATCGATAATTTTATTCTTATATCTAAGTTATATTTTCTCATTAAATCTTTTCTCCTTAATTAAAGATTATGCAATAGACATATAAAAGCCAAAAGTTTTTTCTTACTGTCATTATTGTTTGAAAATTAAAATAGGTCATTATCGTTATTTTGAATATACAAGAAATTGTTTTATAGTGTATTGATTGACATGAAAACATAATAAAATGTAGAAATAAATGACAATAATAAATATTAAACAATTTTTTTTCTAAAAAGATCTTGTAAATATAAATAACATAAAATGAGAAGACAAGTATCATTATATAATTATCATTTAGTAGTAAATAAAACTATTTACAATAATAATTTTAGGATAAATTAAATATTATTAAATGCTTTTATTTTTTTTAGAATTTTTAAATTAGACTTTGTTTTAACTTGGTGTTTCCTTGCACTAAGTTCTTAAAATATTATTCTCCATCATATGAGCACTAGGAATAAAATCAATCCGATCAATAGCACTAAAAATGTGTTTTATTAGATATTTACAACGACATTAGCCAAAGGCAAATAACGCTCTTGTACAACCTCCAATTTTATTAGAATCCCTGTGTGGAAGTGATCACATATCATGAAGTTATTCTTATATGTTCTATTGTCCACATTCTTATATAAAAAAGCAAAGTATTAAAATAAAATATGTTCATGATTATTAGCTTTTCTGACAGTAGTAAATATAATTTAATAACAATTATAACCGAGACTGGTGTAATTATTTTAACTTAATTAAAGTCTCGAGATAGCTGTCTCTAACAAAGTGAAATGAAATAAAGATTTAATATTGAAAAGGGTTGCTATCGATGGAGTTGGTTTGAATTACTGATGTGTAATTTAACTAAGTTATTGTCTTGATTATGATTTATGATTATTATTACGTAAAACATTATAAAGGACTTTTGTTTGCTAACATGATATTTATCAACAGAGATGTTTATAAATGTTCTAGAATTGTAGCTCTATCTTCAATCGGGAATCTTTGATTCTTGAACAAAGTCACCAAATTCAATATAATAACGTTTTTATATCTTCGATGTCATATGGTTAGTCCTTTTGACATGGAGGACTCCTACGTTAAAATGGACATACAACTCTCCGCCGGAAACATTCCACCGGATGGACTAAGTAACTAGTTTTCATTCCGAGAATTATCTTCTCTAAACGCAAACTAAACTTCAAATAACTTGTATATTTATTATTATATTGTTTTCTCCGATTTCGTTTAAGATATATGATTTTCTTTATTGAAGAGCCTATGTTGATTATTCACATAAATCTATAAGAACATCAAATATTAATCCAACAGTAAGGTCAGATAAATCACGTCTTCAATATAAATATAGCTACACATAACAATGTACATCTATACAAATTGGATGTATCTAGATTAATGTAGCTCCGCCCTAACGACATTAGCTAAGATCAACCTTGTACATCGAGTACTGCAATTTGGTGTCAATTAATCTATCTGTTCAAGGTTCACTTCTTACTTTTTACTATTACATTGGTCAACAATTTTTAAGTAATTAAGTACATATAATACTTTTAGAAATAAGAAAGATTTTAAATAAAAATAATAAAACAGAAATATAAAAAAATGTTCTGGATTTTGATTTCACGTTAAATTAATTATTAAATCTCAAAACCCATTGCTTTTACCTTAGAACAAACAGTCAAAAATCATATTTTGTTTATTGGTGGTTATAATGGCTACAGATACTGTAAGGTTTTATCTTCATTTTTTATTGTTCATAGTTTCTATTAAGAAACTATGAACAATAAAAAATGAAGATAAAACCAAAATTTGTAACTGCATTCCGTTAATGTTTTGATTAATTCAGAACTACTAAATAAACAAAAACTTAGTAATCAAAATTATTCATTTAAAATATTTTCGTAGAACAATTTTCTTTCACTTTGCAATAGTTGTAAGAGTTCTAGTGCTATGTCAAATAATAAATACAGTTTTTCTATAATAGATCTAATAATTATAATAATAATGTTTTAGTGTATTCAAAGATAACAAACTCTTCAGGTCTTCTTGTCTTAGTATACAATTATTACTTATTTATAAAACAGGAAAAAATAGTCGTAAATAATACTAAAAAAGAATTATATCAGTGTAAGATTATATAACACCAAACACTGCTGCAGAGTCAGACATAAACATTACGTTAAAATACATAGACATCTATAGAGCATCTACAAACACAGGACAACTATAGACTTTTAGTTTTCACAGTGTAATATTTTATATAATATAATATAATATAATATAATATATTAATATTATATACTAGTTAACAAACAATATACCTGTTTTCTTGTTATCGAAGTTGTGTTTTAAATGAAGTAGCACTATATTTCCAAGGTTTAAAATATGGAAACGCGTCCACTAAAATGTTATATTTGTACTTTCTTGAAGTTTATTTTTAATTTATTATTTTAAGCTTTGATAGCTAAATTGGTTCTCTTCATACCTTCGGGAACGCCAGCAGGCTGTTTGCATTGACAATACTTTGTCTGACTGGTGCAACTTGGCAGCTGGGGTCCCGCAAGGTGCCCACGTGCCGACACTAGGGACACCGACTATGCGGGGAGATCTGTGTTTAACTTTGCTATGGAAAATGGTCTGTCCCAGTTGGTACAGACGTACACTCGTCCAAGGAACGTGGACAGCCATATGCCCTCTTTGTTGGATCTTCTGCTGACTATACATCCCGGAAAGTACCAGGTCACTGTCGGGGCTCCCTTAGGGTCCTCTGATCATTGCTTGGTACGGAGTGTAGTGCTCTTTCAACGTCCGGTTCGCATAAGACCTGCGACTCGACGCGTTTGGCACTACAAGTCAGCGGATTAGGATGGGATGCGGTCGTTTTTTGCATCCTACTCATGGGGGCCGATTTGTTTCCCTTCCAATGATCCCAGTGACTTAGCTGCAGCTGTAGCTGATGTGATACTACAGGGCATGGTCCACGGCAAGGTCCATTTTAATTTACATAATATATATTGTATCGATAGAAATGTACAATGTTATAGGTTTATCAAAGAGAAGTTATTTGAATATATTAAAAAAACTAAACCAAACGCGCTTCACTTTTATTTCAAAATTACAATCGTATTGAAGTTATTGCTACAAATTTTTATTTTATAAGTAACATTTTGTACAACTATTGCCAATTTATGTCTTAAACAAAATATCTAAGTTCATAACCAAACGAAGCGACATCACTTTGCTTTGGTATTTACAATGTTTAAGAAATTGTGAATACTTATTTATTTATTGAATATATCTTCAGGTCTGGTTTGAAGAATAATAATGTGATATTATAATTTTCTTATACATAGTTATTAATTATTATGTTTTCTTATATTTAATAATGTGAACACCTGTGTAAACAATAAGTAAGCTTAGAATTGAACTTTCCCAGAATCCTTTATCAGCCCGTCTCACTCCACAGAGTCTGTTGCATTTTCATTTCTTACAAGAATACTGCACTATTAAACTCAATGAAAACCACCAATTATGATATTTATTAGAAACTTATGGAAAACGGCGACATAAATATTATTTAATTATTTAGAAACTATTGAATTGTATAATATTTACAAGATGTCGATGAACGTGAATTAAAAATAATAAAGATTATATTTTATTATATTCAAAAGTAGGATTCTATAACAAATTTTGTCTTTTCTATGTATTTTTTTTAAGCTATCCTTCTTTTACCTGTTTATACCAAGCTCTGTAGTACCACTTGGTGGCAGATCGCGGCCTTGGTTCGATGCGTCTGTCAGGGCTGCAGCAGCTGGCAAACGGCAGGCTTATCAAGCTTGGACTAATGCGTTAGTCACTAAGGATCCGAACTCTAGAGTTCTGAAGAGGAAATATAATCGTGCCTCCAGATTCTTCAAACGGAAAATTGCTAGAGCAAAGTTTAAGCATGTCGTCAAAATTGGGAATCAGCTGGCAAAGAACCCGCCTGGCACGTGCAAATTTCGGGCGCTGGCCACTGTACGGTTCTCAAGGAACTTTTTTCCACGTACCAATTGAATGTGAACTCCCTTCGGAAGTATTAAGTAGAGTTCTAAATTTTTCTAAAAATCAATAATAAATATTAAACAATTTTTATTATATTTCTTCTAAAAAGCTTTTTTAGTAAATCTAAATAATAAAGATACATACTACACTTTAATAACTATCAGAGATGACATCCGAAACAAAAGATTACCTTTAAAGAATTGTTCTAAAACAAGTATAAAAATCGTGAATAAAGTAATATAAGAAATATATAAACTATTATTAATTTGAAAACAAATAATAATTTTCTTTTACACGTATGTACGAAATAATAATCTTATTAAAATCTGTACCAAATACAATCTTAATCTAGTTTGACACAAAACAATAGGACGGTCGCCACAGACCAACTTAAATCTTCTTAAGATATTAACAAAGAAGAGATAAAATTAACATAAAGCAATAGTGTTGTACTCATTGTCTTGGGAATGGATGATAACTCTTTGAAAGTTATAATTTATTCGAGAAATAGCTTCAAAGAGCGCGGCTTTTTGCTAACTTTTTAAAATTTATGTATGAACTTAATTTATATACAGTTTACGATTTTTGCATCAAAATTTAAGGAAAAATATCTTGAATAAACGCTATAAAACTTATAACTATCAGTACTAAGATAATATAATATGTAAGATTCAAAGTTTAAAAATATTTCTTTCAACGAAACATCTATACTCATTAGAACATTACAAGACTTGAAGCAATCCATTGAACACAATAAACCTCTTATTTTTACAAAGAATAGCTAAGTGTAATGGTTATTTTGTTAGCCAACATGCGTTATATGCTTCAATTTACTATAATTTTTCTACAGCTTTACTACAAATCAAGTCTTACTACAGAACTGTAGATATATATTTTTTTTTTATTTAAAAACTTTATTGTACAACAAAATTATACAAATGGCGGACTTAATGCTACAGCATTCTCTACCAGTCAACCGAAATATAAAATACAGAAAAAACAAATGAGGGGTACAATAAAAAACAAACAGACAAATACACACAACTTATGTAAATAACAATCAATACATATATGGATACATATATATATATATATATATATATATATATATATATATATATACTTGCACTACATATAAATATATATTTATTTGAATACGTATAAACATATTAAATATATAAAAAGATACATACATATACATACATACATTCATAGGGCGATAGTGAGACGATGATGTATATATAAAAATAAGAATAATGTTATGCCAATATTGGTATAAATATCACTGCGCAATAATAATTATAAAAAAAAGTTACAAGAATGGTTATGTTATTTTCTGGTGTAGATATCTACGGATACGCTTTTTAAATACAAGTTTATTCGGGGCACGTCGAAGCACATCAGGGAGGCCGTTCCAGAGTTTAATAGCGTGTACTGTGAAAGAGTTAGAAAGAAAGCCAGTATGGTGCGAAGGTACAAATAAGCTAAGATTAGAATCTGATCGAAGATGTAAATCGTGAGTTGACCTCAGTAGCTGAAATTTACATTTCAAGTATCGAGGAGAAGCTGGATCATTCACGATAGAGAATAGCTGATATAAAGTTCTGGATCGTCTTCTTTCGCGGATAGGTAGCCATTTAAGCTGAGAGCGGTACTGAGAGATGTGGTCAAATTTTCGGAGATTAAATATGAAACGACTGCAACTGTTAAGAAGACGGTCCAATTTATCTAAATTAGATTCTGAAATATTAGAGCAGCATACATCAGCGTAGTCAATGAGCGGAAGGATTAGGGTCTGCACTAACAGAGTTTTGGTCCGAATGGGTAAAAAGTGTTTATGCTGATAAAGAGATCGTAGAGAAAAAGTTACTTTTCGGCATAATTCGACTATGTGGACGTTCCAACTAAGCGTGTTGTCAATATACAGACCCAGGTTCTTTACTGAAGGCGTGAAAGGTATTATAATATTGTTATACATAACTGGTGGCGTATTACAACTATCAAACTTAGAGAGCCCATGTTTGCTACCAATAACAATTGCCTGACATTTATTTGGATTTACTTTAATGCCAAATTTTGAACACCAATCGAGAATGTGCTGCAGGTCATTGTTAATGGCAGTGATAGCTGAATCAATGCATTCCAGTTTTGCATGAGAATATATTTGCAGATCGCCAGCATACAGATGGTAAGAGGAAGAAAGATTAATAGTGATGAAATTAAAGAATAACGAAAACAGAAGTGGGGAGAGAATACCACCTTGCGGGACCCCAGCTGCCAAGTTGCACCAGTCAGACAAAGTATTGTCAATGCAAACAGACTGCTGGCGTTCCCGAAGGTATGAAGAGAACCAATTTAGCTATCAAAGCTTAAAATAATAAATTAAAAATAAACTTCAAGAAAGTACAAATATAACATTTTAGTGGACGCGTTTCCATATTTTAAACCTTGGAAATATAGTGCTACTTCATTTAAAACACAACTTCGATAACAAGAAAACAGGTATATTGTTTGTTAACTAGTATATAATATTAATATATTATATTATATTATATTATATTATATAAAATATTACACTGTGAAAACTAAAAGTCTATAGTTGTCCTGTGTTTGTAGATGCTCTATAGATGTCTATGTATTTTAACGTAATGTTTATGTCTGACTCTGCAGCAGTGTTTGGTGTTATATAATCTTACACTGATATAATTCTTTTTTAGTATTATTTACGACTATTTTTTCCTGTTTTATAAATAAGTAATAATTGTATACTAAGACAAGAAGACCTGAAGAGTTTGTTATCTTTGAATACACTAAAACATTATTATTATAATTATTAGATCTATTATAGAAAAACTGTATTTATTATTTGACATAGCACTAGAACTCTTACAACTATTGCAAAGTGAAAGAAAATTGTTCTACGAAAATATTTTAAATGAATAATTTTGATTACTAAGTTTTTGTTTATTTAGTAGTTCTGAATTAATCAAAACATTAACGGAATGCAGTTACAAATTTTGGTTTTATCTTCATTTTTTATTGTTCATAGTTTCTTAATAGAAATTTTTTATATTTTTTAATTTAAAAAATTTTTTATTGTTCATAGTTTCTTAATAGAAACTATGAACAATAAAAAATGAAGATAAAACCAAAATTTGTAACTGCATTCCGTTAATGTTTTGATTAATTCAGAACTACTAAATAAACAAAAACTTAGTAATCAAAATTATTCATTTAAAATATTTTCGTAGAACAATTTTCTTTCACTTTGCAATAGTTGTAAGAGTTCTAGTGCTATGTCAAATAATAAATACAGTTTTTCTATAATAGATCTAATAATTATAATAATAATGTTTTAGTGTATTCAAAGATAACAAACTCTTCAGGTCTTCTTGTCTTAGTATACAATTATTACTTATTTATAAAACAGGAAAAAATAGTCGTAAATAATACTAAAAAAGAATTATATCAGTGTAAGATTATATAACACCAAACACTGCTGCAGAGTCAGACATAAACATTACGTTAAAATACATAGACATCTATAGAGCATCTACAAACACAGGACAACTATAGACTTTTAGTTTTCACAGTGTAATATTTTATATAATATAATATAATATAATATAATATATTAATATTATATACTAGTTAACAAACAATATACCTGTTTTCTTGTTATCGAAGTTGTGTTTTAAATGAAGTAGCACTATATTTCCAAGGTTTAAAATATGGAAACGCGTCCACTAAAATGTTATATTTGTACTTTCTTGAAGTTTATTTTTAATTTATTATTTTAAGCTTTGATAGCTAAATTGGTTCTCTTCATACCTTCGGGAACGCCAGCAGGCTGTTTGCATTGACAATACTTTGTCTGACTGGTGCAACTTGGCAGCTGGGGTCCCGCAAGGTGGTATTCTCTCCCCACTTCTGTTTTCGTTATTCTTTAATTTCATCACTATTAATCTTTCTTCCTCTTACCATCTGTATGCTGACGATCTGCAAATATATTCTCATGCAAAACTGGAATGCATTGATTCAGCTATCACTGCCATTAACAATGACCTGCAGCACATTCTCGATTGGTGTTCAAAATTTGGCATTAAAGTAAATCCAAATAAATGTCAGGCAATTGTTATTGGTAGCAAACATGGGCTCTCTAAGTTTGATAGTTGTAATACGCCACCAGTTATGTATAACAATATTATAATACCTTTCACGCCTTCAGTAAAGAACCTGGGTCTGTATATTGACAACACGCTTAGTTGGAACGTCCACATAGTCGAATTATGCCGAAAAGTAACTTTTTCTCTACGATCTCTTTATCAGCATAAACACTTTTTACCCATTCGGACCAAAACTCTGTTAGTGCAGACCCTAATCCTTCCGCTCATTGACTACGCTGATGTATGCTGCTCTAATATTTCAGAATCTAATTTAGATAAATTGGACCGTCTTCTTAACAGTTGCAGTCGTTTCATATTTAATCTCCGAAAATTTGACCACATCTCTCAGTACCGCTCTCAGCTTAAATGGCTACCTATCCGCGAAAGAAGACGATCCAGAACTTTATATCAGCTATTCTCTATCGTGAATGATCCAGCTTCTCCTCGATACTTGAAATGTAAATTTCAGCTACTGAGGTCAACTCACGATTTACATCTTCGATCAGATTCTAATCTTAGCTTATTTGTACCTTCGCACCATACTGGCTTTCTTTCTAACTCTTTCACAGTACACGCTATTAAACTCTGGAACGGCCTCCCTGATGTGCTTCGACGTGCCCCGAATAAACTTGTATTTAAAAAGCGTATCCGTAGATATCTACACCAGAAAATAACATAACCATTCTTGTAACTTTTTTTTATAATTATTATTGCGCAGTGATATTTATACCAATATTGGCATAACATTATTCTTATTTTTATATATACATCATCGTCTCACTATCGCCCTATGAATGTATGTATGTATATGTATGTATCTTTTTATATATTTAATATGTTTATACGTATTCAAATAAATATATATTTATATTTAGTGCAAGTATATATATATATATATATATATATATATATATATATATGTATCCATATATGTATTGATTGTTATTTACATAAGTTGTGTGTATTTGTCTGTTTGTTTTTTATTGTACCCCTCATTTGTTTTTTCTGTATTTTATATTTCGGTTGACTGGTAGAGAATGCTGTAGCATTAAGTCCGCCATTTGTATAATTTTGTTGTACAATAAAGTTTTTAAATAAAAAAAAAATATATATCTACAGTTCTGTAGTAAGACTTGATTTGTAGTAAAGCTGTAGAAAAATTATAGTAAATTGAAGCATATAACGCATGTTGGCTAACAAAATAACCATTACACTTAGCTATTCTTTGTAAAAATAAGAGGTTTATTGTGTTCAATGGATTGCTTCAAGTCTTGTAATGTTCTAATGAGTATAGATGTTTCGTTGAAAGAAATATTTTTAAACTTTGAATCTTACATATTATATTATCTTAGTACTGATAGTTATAAGTTTTATAGCGTTTATTCAAGATATTTTTCCTTAAATTTTGATGCAAAAATCGTAAACTGTATATAAATTAAGTTCATACATAAATTTTAAAAAGTTAGCAAAAAGCCGCGCTCTTTGAAGCTATTTCTCGAATAAATTATAACTTTCAAAGAGTTATCATCCATTCCCAAGACAATGAGTACAACACTATTGCTTTATGTTAATTTTATCTCTTCTTTGTTAATATCTTAAGAAGATTTAAGTTGGTCTGTGGCGACCGTCCTATTGTTTTGTGTCAAACTAGATTAAGATTGTATTTGGTACAGATTTTAATAAGATTATTATTTCGTACATACGTGTAAAAGAAAATTATTATTTGTTTTCAAATTAATAATAGTTTATATATTTCTTATATTACTTTATTCACGATTTTTATACTTGTTTTAGAACAATTCTTTAAAGGTAATCTTTTGTTTCGGATGTCATCTCTGATAGTTATTAAAGTGTAGTATGTATCTTTATTATTTAGATTTACTAAAAAAGCTTTTTAGAAGAAATATAATAAAAATTGTTTAATATTTATTATTGATTTTTAGAAAAATTTAGAACTCTACTTAATACTTCCGAAGGGAGTTCACATTCAATTGGTACGTGGAAAAAAGTTCCTTGAGAACCGTACAGTGGCCAGCGCCCGAAATTTGCACGTGCCAGGCGGGTTCTTTGCCAGCTGATTCCCAATTTTGACGACATGCTTAAACTTTGCTCTAGCAATTTTCCGTTTGAAGAATCTGGAGGCACGATTATATTTCCTCTTCAGAACTCTAGAGTTCGGATCCTTAGTGACTAACGCATTAGTCCAAGCTTGATAAGCCTGCCGTTTGCCAGCTGCTGCAGCCCTGACAGACGCATCGAACCAAGGCCGCGATCTGCCACCAAGTGGTACTACAGAGCTTGGTATAAACAGGTAAAAGAAGGATAGCTTAAAAAAAATACATAGAAAAGACAAAATTTGTTATAGAATCCTACTTTTGAATATAATAAAATATAATCTTTATTATTTTTAATTCACGTTCATCGACATCTTGTAAATATTATACAATTCAATAGTTTCTAAATAATTAAATAATATTTATGTCGCCGTTTTCCATAAGTTTCTAATAAATATCATAATTGGTGGTTTTCATTGAGTTTAATAGTGCAGTATTCTTGTAAGAAATGAAAATGCAACAGACTCTGTGGAGTGAGACGGGCTGATAAAGGATTCTGGGAAAGTTCAATTCTAAGCTTACTTATTGTTTACACAGGTGTTCACATTATTAAATATAAGAAAACATAATAATTAATAACTATGTATAAGAAAATTATAATATCACATTATTATTCTTCAAACCAGACCTGAAGATATATTCAATAAATAAATAAGTATTCACAATTTCTTAAACATTGTAAATACCAAAGCAAAGTGATGTCGCTTCGTTTGGTTATGAACTTAGATATTTTGTTTAAGACATAAATTGGCAATAGTTGTACAAAATGTTACTTATAAAATAAAAATTTGTAGCAATAACTTCAATACGATTGTAATTTTGAAATAAAAGTGAAGCGCGTTTGGTTTAGTTTTTTTAATATATTCAAATAACTTCTCTTTGATAAACCTATAACATTGTACATTTCTATCGATACAATATATATTATGTAAATTAAAATGGACCTTGCCGTGGACCATGCCCTGTAGTATCACATCAGCTACAGCTGCAGCTAAGTCACTGGGATCATTGGAAGGGAAACAAATCGGCCCCCATGAGTAGGATGCAAAAAACGACCGCATCCCATCCTAATCCGCTGACTTGTAGTGCCAAACGCGTCGAGTCGCAGGTCTTATGCGAACCGGACGTTGAAAGAGCACTACACTCCGTACCAAGCAATGATCAGAGGACCCTAAGGGAGCCCCGACAGTGACCTGGTACTTTCCGGGATGTATAGTCAGCAGAAGATCCAACAAAGAGGGCATATGGCTGTCCACGTTCCTTGGACGAGTGTACGTCTGTACCAACTGGGACAGACCATTTTCCATAGCAAAGTTAAACACAGATCTCCCCGCATAGTCGGTGTCCCTAGTGTCGGCACGTGACCCTAGCCAATCGGTATTGTGCGCATTGAAGACAATGGGAACTGCGACGTCGACGAAGGAGGTCTGTGAGAGATCGTCAATCTTCCCCTGGACATGGCCCAAGACTTGATCTTTCATTTTTCTAAGAATAATTATAAGTCAAAAATTATGGAATTTATTTATATGCCTGTTGTTTAATTTGTACCTACTGGGATAATATTAAATGAGATAATATTATTTAAATATTTTTCCATAGAAATTTAAAAGTTATTCAGTAGTTAAAAATTATCTGATTTTTTTTTAATTAAATTATATCAATAAAATAACAACTAGAATATAAAATTTAGGGTTTGTCCGGTAAATTTCTCTAAAAGTAGTCTTAATATTATATCTTATTATAAATGTGATATGTTTTGAACACAGGGGAAGGGAACGGATGCTGATGCAAAGTAGAGTCTGAGACGCCCGGCTTCCGGATCACTTGAGCTGTTCTTTGTCGCTCCGCAACTGAATCTTCGATTCCTGAACCAAGTTCGTTAAAAGTCTATTTACTTTTGAAATAAGATTTGCTTGATAATTCTCTAAATGTTGAATATTATTTATAAATTGTATTGTAGCTAATTTATTGGCGAATTCTTCTTATAATATGATAATATAATTTTAATTTTATATATATTATTTTTAAATATCTCATGAACTATCTTAAACGAATTATTAAGTCTGTCTCAAGTCTAACGTCATTGGGTAATGTTGAAATTGATAAAGATTATTTATTGATTAATTTATTATTATTTAAGTTTATTGATTACTGTATGTGTACTTTAGTTATACATATGTTATTGTTCTTCATAGTATTATTTGTAATAACCAATATCAGTATCAATTCTATTTTAAAAATTGGTTTTGCTTATTTCAGAAAATTTTAGGTAATCTTTGTTTACATAAAAGAAACTGCTTTCTTATTGCAATAGCAAAACAATTTTTGTTTTTGACAGGTGTATATTGTATACGTACATAATATAATATTGAAACAAAAATGTATGTAACCTGTCACTAGAAAGTGAAATACATCGGTTAAAGGGATTCAAATTACATTTTTAACAAAATAACCGACACATACGAAGTACACTCACAGAGTAATGAATTCACCAGAACCGTAAGATCGTATACATAAATATACTATAAAATTATGTATCGAAATAAATAAAATAGGGTAACCATCAAAGATTTACTACAATAATCCATCTGAAGCTTGTTAATTTTATATTTTTGTTTTAATCTATTTCCAATTTATTTGTGTCGTATTGTGCCCCCTTATATGTACTCATTTTTAATTACATTCCGAGAAAATACACATGACGGCAAAAGAGCAATGACTTATGAGCTCTGTTCTAAGCTACTCTGTACAAGTACGAAGTCCGATTCATGTATTGAAAGAGAACTTAAACCCAGTCTTCTGTTGTACCTCTACGAAGTATTGCTGAATGCATTTCTTTGAATATCAATGTTATACTGAAACTTTACAGGATACATTTCCAGGTCACTGTGTTTGTTAATGTTTGTGCAGTGTTTAAAAATTAAAAATATATAATTTTATCCCTTCCATTTTTTCCTGAATTTATATCAAGTTTATTTTACTTACAGTAGAATACCAATATATATAGTAAATTTAAAAATAATACTATGTATCGAGTAAATTATCTGAAACTAATCTCAGAGTTGATCAAATACTCTTGAAGTTTTAATAATTTTTAAGCAATTTCAAATACAAATATTATACTTTAATGTTTATTATGTATAGAAATCATTTATATATTTTTTATTTTTAAAGGAATAAAATAAAAAATACGAAATATAAATAAAATAATTTAAATTGTATTATATTTACACATAATTATGGACACAAGTGACATATAAGTTGAACGAGAAGCCACATAAATGTTTCATGATTATTTCAATCCTTTTAGTTCAGTAGTTAGTAGTTTAGTAGTAAAGTTTCAACACTTGGTTGAAGTTGATTCCACAAACGAAAGTCTAAAGGAAATGGTACATTGCCAACAATTTATTACATTATTACAGAGTCAAGTGACGGTAAAGTAAAGTTGATTCACGTGGCATGTTATAAAAATAAGACATTAAGAAATATTACGATTAAATAGAAACGAACAGATAAATTTGAGCTGTCACTTATATTTTCATCAGCTTTACATATTAATTTGATAAAACATGAAATGAAAACTATGTTTTGTACACAAGAATTTAAAAATCATGTTACATTTTTTAAATTATATGACGGTAACGTAAATTTATTTTAGCAAAGATTATTAGTAAAATAATATAAATTACTCTGCTCAGAAATTAATTTTAATATTTTAGAGATAACAGAAAAGTAATTTATTTTAATAACTGTTAATTAGTAATAAACAAATTTAAATTATTTATACAGAATTTTAAGCGAAGATTTCTTAATTTTCATTTACAAACTTTTCACGTCGAAAAGATGTTTTTAATCTTTTAACTATTTGAACTAACTAAACTGACTTAATTTGTTATTCCTTTAAGAAGTGCTTAAAACGCTATTTCCTTCATCATAACACTAGGACTTTTTTATCAGTTTCTCAGTACGGTATACTCTTGTATACCAGTCCGTGGATGGCGGTACATAATTATCAATATGTGACTTGCTTGTTCTATTGTCCTTCTTATATAAAAGCATTAAATAAACTTTTTCATCTTTTTCCCGCTTTTTTGTTAGTGATAAATAACGAAAACTTTAACGGAAGAATTTCTGGTATTGTTATAGAATAGTTTTGTGTAATTGAAATAAGTCGTCGTAATCTTTGATTAATCTTTTGTAAGAATAATCAAATATTTTATTTCCATTCCCTTTTATGGCATTATTTTGAATCAATGCATGAAATATTTTTATTATATTGCTATAATCAATATGTAAAATATCTTTGCTGCGAAGCTATGACAAAAACATATTCCTTAAAGTGTTGTAAAGCGTAACTGATAATTTTAAAACAAAATTATAGTTTATTGCGGTTCAGAATTTTATAAGTATATAAATAAACACAGTATACAAGGTGCTATCAATTACTGGTAAAAACTAAGAACAGGAACAATAGAACATTGAAAATACATTTCCTTTATTTGTACTTGGAATTGTTTGTTACTGTATTATTTAAGTGAGTTCCGTGCATGTAGTGCAGGACTGTAAGTTTTCAATATTATTAATTTTAAAGTAGTTGTTGTATTGTTTGTTTTAAGTGTATCTTTGAAACATTTGTCGATCATGTCAAAAATACGTGACGGAATTTGTATGGAAACTAGAGTATGAATTGACAAATAAGGATTCATGAATACTCAGCAGAGTATTCATGAATCCTTATATGTATTTTTAGGGAGCACCCTATTAGTACTATGTATTACCGACGCAGGATTAAGTTAATTATTATTATTAACACAATTTAAATAAAAAATGTCAACCTTTATTCGACTAAAATAACCCAAACTTGCACAGAATACAAACATAGAAATAAGAGTCAACAAAGGAACACAAATAGAATCTCGAGTTTTAGTGAAAGTATGTCTTTATTTAGCATCGTACTGTTTTTAGTGTTTACGTGGCAATCTTTCAGTTAGAATGAATGATTGAGCTTGAAATGGTAACGTCTATCATATAGATACACTCTTATCAAATTAATTATTCCAGAAGGTTCTTTTCCGTCTTTTTATATTATACCTAAGAAGAGAAAATTTCATTATTTTAATCAAGATATACAGAGAAATGAGCTGTGTTTCATAGGAAATCATCTGAACTCAACTCTAAATACTTCTCGGTCTCAGAAAAACAAACTTTCAACAATGTATTAATAGATAACCTAAAAGATATTTTATAAGATTCATAAAATATCCTTCCGTCCTTAAGTTTCCTTAACATATATTTTAAAGTCTGTTTTACTAAATTAGTTATTATTATACTATTCAAACAGGAGCTCATAACAAATAGTTTCAGATTTTTTTTGAGAAGACGGTTGGAAGATAATAAAATATTTATTAAATAATAACTTTTTTTAGCGTTTTCTACCACGTGATCTGCGGAAGGACCTTACACATTTCAAACATTACTTTATAACTATTTATTGGAAGAACTCAATTATTATTATTACATATAACGCCGTTCCCATTTACTGCTATATTTTTTTAAAAAGCGCTTAAATTAAAGTAAATTAAGATAAAAGGGTTCTGAAAAAAAAATCTAGTGTAATTGGCCTAGATTTGTTGGAATAGTTTATTTATGGCTAAATATAAATGCAATATATTTTTAATTACTATTTTTTACTAGAATGTTATGTAATTCAATAAAAGATGTTTAATATTAGATAAATCCGTAACATAAAACTTTGTATTTTATCTGGTTGAAGAACTTTACAGTCCACATTAAATGTGTTTCACTGGAACTGATGTATCATGTGGGAGTATCTCAGACCTAAGTCTAGACTGTCCAAGTACATTAGTGCTACTTGCTTTTAAGAGAGTCTGTTAAATTTTACAGCATTACTATTTAGGCCCAGGAGCTACATTTTTTTATCTGAAAGAGTATTCTGATTAAAAAAAATGTATTGCAGCGACTTGGCAGTAATGTACTCGTATGTTCTGCCGTTCTTATTAGATTAATATAATTTAATAAAAATTGCATTATTAAGTGTTAAATGTAATGGTGTTAATATTCAAGATGCGGTTTAGAGTCTTCGATTATTGATCTGTCGATACTACGATTAATATAGCTGCAAGAAATTCATAGCATAAATATAATAAAAAAAATGTATTATTATAATCAACACTATTAAATTGCTTATCGCTCAAATGACTTCCGAATAATTGATAATATAATATATAAGAATTCTATTACAAATATATAAATATTAGATCTCATTACTTACCAAGTCAATTTACTCCACATATATTAAATATTATTATTTGTAACTTTTCTGTTTTTAATCCATCCATCATCTTAAAATTAAGGCCACTAAGGTTCTAAACGCAACCTGCCCCGGGAAGAACCACACAACAAACTCTACCGGGTATTTCTTTTTATGATCATTGTTTCACAAATATCAATTATTATGTTGATTCGTTGTATCTATTTAATATTATAACATTGAAAACTTGGTTCATTCCATTTTATCACTTATAAAACCCTTTGTAATTTCAAGCTCCCGATTTGTCGGTGCTGTGTATAATTTTATGAATTCAAACTAATTACAACTTGAAACCAAGCTCTATTATTCTTAGTTTAACTCAAGGGTTGAGATTCGAGATAGCTCTCACTAACAGACTCTTCCGAGCGTTAATTGAGACGAAAAACGAAATAAAAATTAAACGTTGAAAAGGATGGTTACTTTTGTCAAGATTGAGTTGTTTTTTGGGAGACAATTGTTAATAGAAATCTTCTTATCAGCTCCTTACACTAACAATAATACTGTTTTATTATTATTAATCTTTCATTTTAAGCTGTTATACTTGTTACTTCACATCAGTAATTTATACCTTTATATATATAAACTAATCTTTGAAGCCAGTAAACCAATATCAATGAAATTTTGTAGATATTTATTATTTGGCTTGACTTGAAAGGTAGGATTTTTTTTATCTCGATTAATAATTACTGCAAGCTTGAGGTATTTTATACGTTAAGGTTTTAATTCACTTCTAAATTCTATAGACTTTCAAAAGATGGCGCTGTTAAATAGTTGATGAGTAAAAAATACATAATTATTATTATATAGCGCCAATATATTTCAATAACTCAATTACACCCCTTATTATACTTTTTAAAAGGAAGTTAGTTAATTACTTTTATAAATATATCAACCTTTTTTACGCAGAAGTTTAAATAATAAAGACACATTAAAACAAAAACTTTCTTTTAAAACAAAATTAATAAATAAAAAACTTAACCAATCAGTTAAAAGATTTTATTTTATTTTACAGTACAAAACAAGTAGTGACCTTTAGAGAAAGATTAATTGACACTAAACTGCAGCAGAAGATGAACAAGGTTGATCTCAGCTAACGTCGTCTGGGGACATGCTAGATTTATCTAGATAATCCCCAGATTATTCGAGATTAATCAGACTTTCTATATAGCTCTATATACACTGCAGCACTAATGTGTCTATCCTTACCGTTTGATTGATATTTAATGAACTTATTTCGATTGTTTCTTACAAGTAATCAATTAAAATTACGTGTTCATAAATATATGAAAATAATTTTAGCCATGTTTAGTATTCGTTTAGAGAAGCTATTTTCGGGATGAAAACAAGTTCCTAGTGTCTCCATCTTGTAAAATAATTCGAGTGAAGCGACGTATGTAAATGCTTACTTTGTTAGATTAAAAACTCATATTATAATATTAATTAGAATGAAATAAATTAAATAAGTATTTATTATTGCTTATATTGGTAAGATTTATCAAAATTACTTTTGTCGATAACTTTCAAAGATTAAACAAAAGATACAAGTAAAATACAAAAAAAAAATTTTCACGATTTAAAATAATTATACTGAATCAGGTGAATTGGTTAAAGAATCAAATATCCTGGTTAAGAACTCTCTATAAAGATCCTTCTTTATACCAGCATCCGTTACTTTACGTTACTTTTTCATGAACTATGAAAATTATTACTCCGTTCAGTTGTTGATTAAAAAAAACATATTTTGTTTTGACCTTTACGATTAATAAAACTTCGACAACCTCTACCTAGAACATATTAATAACATCTTTGTTGATAAGTTTCAAAATAAAAATAATAATTGAAAAACAATTAACACTCACATAAATTACACAATAGTATTTCATAACAATTCCAGGAATAACAACTCTTTTCAATAATTAATTCCTATTTCATTTCTCTCTGTAAGTGACAGCTATCTCGAGGCTTGATTTAAACTAAGAATAATAAGTGGAGCCTCGGTTCGGGTTCTCATTAATTTTAATTATAGGAAAATTTTAATTACCATCATGTAATAGAACAATCGTGACCAAAAGATTTATTATATCTTTTTGTTTTATTTTCGTGTAAAAGGTACCACAATCTAACATGGTCATAGTCAAAACCAACCTGGTGGCAGGTGATCGCTTCCGACTATGAATTCTTGTGATATCAGAGGATAAAATGAAATAAAATACAGTTATTTTAATATCTTTGATAGTATTAATGTTATTAAAATAACTACAGTATTATATTTCTATAATAATTGTTAGTTCTGTTAAGACTACGAAGAAAAACCTTCAATTTAACGCTTTTTTAGATCTCAAAATATATCAAGAAATTATTACTTAAAATATTATAAAAGTCCTAAAAACTTTATAGTTACTAATTAAAATGGTAATTAAATTTCTTTTCAGTATCCCTTAAACTTCAGCGTTAAGAAATAATTGAAATCATTTTAATAATTAATTAATCACGAAGTTATTAATAGGAATAGCCTTTTCTGTAATAAATTTACTTTATACTTACTGAATGATAAAGATTTTATTTTAAACATCTGTGAAATATTTACATATTAAAAACTACGTAAGTCCATTTTACTCTACCGCGACTCGACTTGGTTATAAATAGTTTTGCAACGTAAAGTCTCCTTTCGACTCTCCTCTTTACTGGGAGTTAACTCCAAACAAGTGTTTAAACACCTGAAAACATTGATATAATCATTAAACATATATGTGACTTCTTCTTTGTTAATTATATTTTTAAATACCCATGCTCTGCCAATTCTATATGTTATTCTAAATTTAAGTGTTTATTAAGTGATGTTCTGTAATAAGCACACGCAAAATTAGATAAGTTAGCAAATAAGTGAAAATTAAAGCTGTTATTGTCTAAAATATTTTATCAATATTTAAATATAAATTTGTTATTCTAGAAAAAATACCAAATGTCTTACCTTATATCATCTACCCACAAAATTACGTTCTGGAAATGTTACCTGAACAGTTTTAGTAAAATATTGACATATGAAATATACAATGGTATATTCAGTTGTTCTCTTTGCATACATGAACCGGACTTTGTATTTATACAGAGTAGCTTACAACAGAACTTAATTAAGTTGAACGGAAATAGATTAAATCAGAAACATAAAAAAAACTAATCGCAAAAGAAAAATATGTTAAAGATATTTATATACTTTAAAGTCTTTGAAAGCGTTACCTTACTACATTCACTTCGATATATTATATTTATACTATTTTCATTTTATTTATATAAAACACTAGTGTTGCACTCATCATACTGGTGAATTAATAATAATCACTTGAAAGTTATAAATTAAACGAGAAATAGCTTCGAAACGAGCGGCCTTCTGCTTTTTTAAATTTATGTATGAGCTTAATTTACATACAGTTTTTACTTTACAGAATGTCTTGAATAATAAATTTACAACAATAAGAAATACTTGTAACTATCATTACTAAATCATGTAATTACTAATATCTAGAAAGTGATTTAAAGTAAAAACTATTTGACTAAAGCACCATTCCGATAAGAAAGCGCTAAACTATCGAAAATATTAAAACGGGACTGTGCAAAGTCAAAGTAAAATATTTTATTTCAATTATATAAACATTGCACTTCTGAATAGTCAGACTATAGTTGAGCGGTTCCAAAGCGTACATGGAGAAGAATCTGCAAAAACTCCATAGTTAATATTATTTTACGCGTAAAGAAGGACATACAAATTTCAAGGTTTAACAATATTTTGTTCAACGGAACGTCTTTCCTCGTTAGAACATTAGGAGACTTGGAACAATTCCAAATCTATATTGGTTGTCTTGAAAGCCATTCAATGCAATAAACCTTACATAAAATAAAATCTATATAATTATTAGTAAATAGCTGTAACTGTGTTTGTACGTAACGTACCTGTCTCTGTAGTAGTGTTGGGTGTCACATTATAAAAGTCACACCGACATTGTTCTTTTTAGTAAGAACGCATTTTTATCAGTTCTATACATAATTAATTTTTCTGTACTACAACTATCTAATATATATATGTAAATCGTTATACAAAAATATCATAAATATAGTATAAAATAGATATGGTACATGTTTTATTTTCGAGTTACTATAGGAGGGCCCCGGTGAATGCCTTTCTTTTTTTATTATAACATTCTTTCAACGTTCATGGTGTTAGACTCTCTCATTCATAGTATTACACATACGTATTACAAAAACAGTTAAATTTTATTTTATAAGTGTTTGTTCTTAGGCGATGAATCTTCTCTTCAATCAGAGTTTTGTAACTTATTACTTAGTGTATTTAACTTGAAATTTAATTCTGAAAATTTAAAAATATTTTATGTAATCCGGAACAATAATCCAGTAATTCAATTTCTTTCAATTTAACTTAAAAACAATATTTTAACATACTGTATAACTAAAGATTGAATTACTTCTAAAAATATTAAATATATTCAATTACGTACAAAGTGTTCACTAATGTATTAATGTAAAAAACAGTGATCTTTATTAAATAGATTAATTGAAAACAAACTGCAGTACACGATGTACAAAATTGATCTTAGCTAATGTCGTTAGAGGAGGAGCTAGATTAATCTAGATAAACTCCAGACTATTTGACATTAAGCAAACGTTATTTATATCTGCAACTGGTCTATGTTTCCGTACTATCTGGCTAATATTTAATATTATTATAAATCTACATGAAGAATCAACGACGTATTTAAAATCTTCAATAAAAAAAATCATATATCTTGTAACCTTTGTAATTTACTGTTAGTGGGTCGCTTTAAATAAAATATCGAATTTAATTTAAGACTCAATTTATTAACAATTAAATTCAAATGATTACTTAATTTTTAATATTTGAATACAATGAATAATTTTCCAGCTACACTCAGAGGTCGGTCACATGAGGTGAACAAATAATAATTTGAATACTTATATTGAATAATATCCTTAATATTCCACTTTTAAATTTAATTCCTAGGCGCCACTGACAATGGAACAGTGAAGACATATATCTTCACTTGTCCATTGTCAGTGGCTATGTATATAAATAGTCCTCTTGTTTGTCAGTTTGTTTACAAGAAGACTGCAGTCAAACATTTGTTCTTCAAATGTTTATTTATAGTATAAATTCATTATTCATATAGTAAAGTACATCACCAGATAGCTTATTTAATATTTAACGAGGAGCAGGTATTTAAAGGCAGAGCTCACATGCAGCTACAGTTACAGCAACAGTTCAGATGCAGGACATGCAGGTCAACGACCCGAAGTTACACGTATACACGTGATTAAGATTTTTTGTAAGAATAAAAAAAATCCTCCTGTAATAAACAATATACAGGTTAACCTACGAAATAGCATTAATCACGCCGTTATCTATTCAAATAATATCAAATTATGGTACCTTATGGAGGAAAAAAGGCCTAACAGCAATACTACAGCCTATGTCGACTCCAATTGTCGAAAGAGGACAAATAATGAAAATATGCTATGTAAAGCATTAAAGAAAGTTATGGTAACTAACACCTCCTAATTTATAGTGTAAAGTAAAATACTTACTTACTACTTACCATGTCTCCATACCATGAAGGAACGCCTTATAAGCGTTATTAAGAACACTCAATTTAACCACATTCACCGGAGGCAAATTAAAAAAAAATATATCGGAAATGCTTTCGATAGAAAGGTCGTGATGTTGAATTTTACACAACAAATAGGCGAATAAGTCAAATTAAATGTAGGTATATTCTTAATTATTAAAAATAAAAATAGTTAGTTTAGTAATATTAAACTAAAGAACTGAATGTCTTTGGAAACCAATACGCATTATTAATTGACAACATATTAATATTATCTCAATATATCAATATGACAGCGTAGGCAGCATCTAAACATCTGAAACGAATGACAGCTAATTTTAAATAGCACAGAGCAATAGGCTAAAAATTTTACAAAATTTATGACATAGGACTAACAATGAATCTAAATAATAAAATAGTATGATATTTCGAGAAATACAAAGCAAGTTGACAACATCTAATTTCTGAAATAATACGAAATGTCATAGACTATTAAACTCTTGCGAATCAAACAAGAACAACAAGAAACAAACATCATAAAAATTTGAATGTGTGACTAAGTATTTAAATTGTTACAGAAATTAAATTTAAACATACAAGTTTTAGCCGAAGCTTCGTTTTCGTTAAGAGAAGATAATTCTGGGAATGAAAACTAGTTACCGGTGTGTCCATCCGGTGGAATGTTTCCGGTGGAGAGTCGTATGTCCATTTTAACGTAAGAGTCTTTGATGTCGAAAGAACTTGCCTTGGATGTCAAAAGGTAAGTCCTTTTGACATCAAAGACGACCTTATATCGTTAGACGACATTAATCAGAATTTATTAAATAGTTATTGATAATAGCTGCGATGAAATAAGTACCATTTATCTAAATTTATGATACAACAAAAAATACGGTAGGGAGTTTCCTTAGCAGTTAAGCTTTTAGGATATAAAGTTATTATATTTAACTAGGTGACATTATTCAAGAATTAGAGATTCTCAATTGATGAAAGAACCACAATGCTAGAACATTTTTAAAACATAGAGATGTTGATAAATATCTCATTAGCAAACAAAAGTCTTATATATAATTTTACGTAATAATAATCATAAATGTTACTTAAGATAATAACTCAGTTAAATTACACATCAGTAATTCAAACCAACTCCAGCAATAACAATCCTTTTCAATATTAAATTTTTATTTCATTTCACTCTGTTAGTGACAGCTATCTCGAGGCTTTAATTAAACTAAGAATAATTACTCCAATCTTGGATAGAGTTGTTATTAATTTTAATTTTAGGAAAATTATATTTACCACTGTCATAAAAAGCGAATAATCATGAACAACTTTTTATAATCCTTTAATATTTTTTTCTAAAAAGTTGGAAATGATAAATAGATAGAATAGATAAAAAACATTTTTTTTCCTATATATATATATATATATATATACATAATATTATTTTCAGATGAAAGATATATACGGATAACTTTGTGCAAATCAATGCCAAGTTAAAAATTAAAATTTATAATTTGAAGACTTCATTCGATAAAAGCTTTTTTCGACCTCAATATTTGTTCATAAAAGTTTGGAAATTATATCTATTGAGAAATATTTGCTTAAAATACTTTGTGAGCCTTTAAAATGTTATTATAATTAACTAAGAGCTCTGAAAGTTAATATCTTTTCACCTTGAAAATTATTTCTTACTTATAGCCTTTTCTAAAATTAATTTACTATATTTATTTGTCTAAATTGGTACTGAAGGATAATGTATTTTTTTGAATATCGGTAAAATAAACTTATCACCTTTTTTTTCATCGAAATAATTTTAATACTTTCTTTCTGCAGGGATATTAGGGGTAGCTAAAATTTCGTTTTTAACTTTTCTTTTAATAATTTTCTAGCTTTATTAAATAACACGTAATTCAAACTTATTTTGCCGTGTTTTGACTCCGTAAGTATTGGTTTGCAATGTACTCTTCCTTTTCATTTTTTACTTTGATTTGTGCAATTGACTCCAGTGAGTGCGTAAATAATTATTATAAAACATTCATATTTCTTCTCTTAACATAGTATAAGAAGAAAATTTTAATAATTTTGCTACAATACAATACAAAAATTATATTTTACATTAAGAGAATTGTCAATCAAATCTTATTTTAAAAGTAAACAAAGCGAAAAGACTTTTAACGAGGCAATTTGTTTCAGCAATCAAAGACTCAGTTGTGGAGACACAAAGAACAGCTCAAGTGATCCGTATTCCGGACCTGTCACAGCCTAATTCATATAGCACCCGTTCTTCTATATTCATGATATAACAGTTGTAAATAGTGTTACAATAAGATTATTATTATTATTTCTTCGGCTAACAAATAGTAGACTTATTTAGGTATATATTACAATAAGATATAAGACTACTTTTTGTTACGTGAAGAAATTTACCGGACATGGTCTGACTTAAAATTTTATACTGTAATAATTTATTCTCAGATTATAATTATATTTTTTATGGATAATTTTTTTTTATATCCAAGTAATATTCTCTCATTAAATTTTTTCTCGTTAATTAAAGATTAAGCAATAGGCATATAAAAGCCAAAGTTTTTTCTTACTGTCATTATTGTTTGAAAATTAAAATAGGACATTATCGTTATTTTGAATATACAAGAAATTGTTTTATAGTATATTGACATGAAAACATAATAAAATGAAGATTTTTTTTTTTCTAAAAAGATCTTGTAAATATAAATAACATAAAATGAGAAGACAAGTAAATATAATTATCATTCAGTTGTAAATAAAACTATTTACATTAATGATTATATGATTAATTAAATATTATTAAATGCTTTTCCCACGAAATTTTGAAGTTTAAGGGATAACTTAAAAGAAATAAATTAATTAACTGTAAATTAGTAACAATAAAATTCTAAACAATAATATAGATCTCATTTCTAATTTTTTTTTTTTTGAAGTTTTAAATTAGAAATTGTTTTAACTTAGTTTTTCCTTGCACTAAGTTCTCAAAATATTATTCTCCATCATATAAGCACTAGGAATAAAATCAATCCGATCAATAGCACTAAAAATATGTTTTATTAGATATTTACAACGACATTAGCCAAAGGCAAATAACGCTCTTGTACAACCTCCAATTTTGTTATAATCCCTGTGTGGAAGTAATCACATATCATGAAGTTATTCATATGTTCTATTGTCCACATTCTTATATAAAAAACCAGAGTATTAAAATAAAATATGTTCATGATTATTAGCTTTTCTGATAGTAGTAAATATAATTTAATAACAATTATAACCGAGACTGGTGTAATTATTTTAACATAATTAAAGCCTCGAGATAGCTGTCACTAACAAAGTGAAATGAAATAAAGATTTAATATTGAAAAGGGTTGCTATTGCTGGAGTTGGTTTGAATTACTGATGTGTAATTTAACTAAGTTATTGTCTTGATTATGATTTATGATTATTATTACGTAAAATATTATAAAGGACTTTTGTTTGCTAATGTGATATTTATCAACAGAGATGTTTTAAAAATGTTCTAGAATTGAAGCTCTGTCTTCAATCGGGAATCTTTGATTCTTGAACAAAGTCACCAAGTTCAATATAATAACGTTTTTATATCTTCGATGTCAAATGGTTAGTCCTTTTGACATGGACTCTTACGTTAAAATGGAAATACAACTCTCCGCCGGAAACATTCCACCGGATGGACTAAGTAACTAGTTTTCCGAGAATTATCTTTTCTAAACGCAAACGAAACTTCAAATAACTTGTATATTTATTATTATATTGTATTCTTCGATTTCGTTTAAGATATATGATTTTCTTTATTGAAGAACCTATGTTAATTGTTCACATAAATCTATAAGAACATTAAATATTAATCCAACAATAAGGACAGATAAATCACGTCCGCAATATAAATATAGCTACACATGACAATGTTCATCTATACAAATTGGATGTATCTAGATTAATGTAGCTCCGCCCTAACGACATTAGCTAAGATCAACCTTGTACATCAGGTACAGCAATTTCGTGTCAATTAATCTATCTGTTCAAGGTTCACTTCTTACTTTTTACTATTACATTGGTCAACAATTTTTAAGTAATTAAGTACATATAATACTTTTAGAAATAAGTCAAGCTTTAAAACAGAAATATAAAAAAATGTTCTGGATTTTAGTTTCACATAAAATTAATTATTACATCTCAAAACCCATTGCTTTTACCTTAGAACAAACAGTCACAAATCATTGTTTATTGGTAGTTATAATGGCTACAGACACTGTAAGGTAATAGACACTATGAACAATAAAAAATGAAGATAAAACCAATATTTGTAACTGCATTCCGTTAATGTTTTGATTAATTTAGAACTACTAAATAAACAAACTTAGTAATCAAAATTATTCATTTAAAATATTTTCGTAGAACAACTTTCTTTCACTTTGCAATAGTTGTAAGAGTTCTAGTGCTATGTCAAATAATAAATACATTTTTTCTATAATAGATATAATAATTATAATAATAATGTTTTAGTGTATTCAAAGATAACAAGGTCTTCAGTTCTTCTTGTCTTAGTATACAATTATTACTTATTTATAAAACAGGACATAATAGTCGTAAATAATACTGAAAAAGAATTATATCGGTGTGAGATTATATAACACCAAACACTACTACAGAGTCAGACATAAACATTACATTAAAATACAGACATCTATAGAACATCATCATCAGAACAAACACAAGACAACTACAGCCTTTTAGTTTTCACAGTGTAATATTTGATATAATATAATATATTAATATTATATACCAGTTAACAAACAATATACCTAATTCCTCGTTATCGAAGTTGTGCTTTAAATGAGATAGCACTATATTTCCAAGGTCTAAATATTGAAACGCGTCCACTATAATGTTCTATTTATACTTTCTTGAAGTTTATTTTTAATTTATTATTTTAAGCTTTGATATCTACAGTTCTGTAGTAAGACTTGATTTGTAGTAAAGCTGTAGAAAAATAATACTAAATTGAAACATATAACACATGTTGGCAAACAAAATAACCCCTACACTTAGCTATTCTTTGTAAAAATAAGAGGTTTATTATGTTTAATGGATTGCTTCAAGTCTTGTAATGTTCTAATGAGTATAGATGTTTCGTTGAAAGAAATATTTTTAAACTTTGAATCTTACATATTATATTATCTTAGTACCGATAGTAATAAGTTTTATAGCGTTTATTCAAGATATTTTTCCTTAAATTTTGATGCAAAAATCGTAAACTGTATATAAATTAAGTTCATACATAAATTTTAAAAAGTTAGCAAAAAGCCGCGCTCTTTGAAGCTATTTCTCGAATAAATTATAACTTTCAAAGAGTTATCATCCATTCCCAAGACAATGAGTACAACACTATTGCTTTATGTTAATTTTATCTCTTCTTTGTTAATATCTTAAGAAGATTTAAGTTGGTCTGTGGCGACCGTCCTATTGTTTTGTGTCAAACTAGATTAAGATTGTATTTGGTACAGATTTTAATAAGATTATTATTTCGTACATACGTGTAAAAGAAAATTATTATTTGTTTTCAAATTAATAATAGTTTATATATTTCTTATATTACTTTATTCACGATTTTTATACTTGTTTTAGAACAATTCTTTAAAGGTAATCTTTTGTTTCGGATGTCATCTCTGATAGTTATTAAAGTGTAGTATGTATCTTTATTATTTAGATTTACTAAAAAAGCTTTTTAGAAGAAATATAATAAAAATTGTTTAATATTTATTATTGATTTTTAGAAAAATTTAGAACTCTACTTAATACTTCCGAAGGGAGTTCACATTCAATTGGTACGTGGAAAAAAGTTCCTTGAGAACCGTACAGTGGCCAGCGCCCGAAATTTGCACGTGCCAGGCGGGTTCTTTGCCAGCTGATTCCCAATTTTGACGACATGCTTAAACTTTGCTCTAGCAATTTTCCGTTTGAAGAATCTGGAGGCACGATTATATTTCCTCTTCAGAACTCTAGAGTTCGGATCCTTAGTGACTAACGCATTAGTCCAAGCTTGATAAGCCTGCCGTTTGCCAGCTGCTGCAGCCCTGACAGACGCATCGAACCAAGGCCGCGATCTGCCACCAAGTGGTACTACAGAGCTTGGTATAAACAGGTAAAAGAAGGATAGCTTAAAAAAAATACATAGAAAAGACAAAATTTGTTATAGAATCCTACTTTTGAATATAATAAAATATAATCTTTATTATTTTTAATTCACGTTCATCGACATCTTGTAAATATTATACAATTCAATAGTTTCTAAATAATTAAATAATATTTATGTCGCCGTTTTCCATAAGTTTCTAATAAATATCATAATTGGTGGTTTTCATTGAGTTTAATAGTGCAGTATTCTTGTAAGAAATGAAAATGCAACAGACTCTGTGGAGTGAGACGGGCTGATAAAGGATTCTGGGAAAGTTCAATTCTAAGCTTACTTATTGTTTACACAGGTGTTCACATTATTAAATATAAGAAAACATAATAATTAATAACTATGTATAAGAAAATTATAATATCACATTATTATTCTTCAAACCAGACCTGAAGATATATTCAATAAATAAATAAGTATTCACAATTTCTTAAACATTGTAAATACCAAAGCAAAGTGATGTCGCTTCGTTTGGTTATGAACTTAGATATTTTGTTTAAGACATAAATTGGCAATAGTTGTACAAAATGTTACTTATAAAATGAAAATTTGTAGCAATAACTTCAATACGATCGTAATTTTTAAATAAAAGTGAAGCTCGTTTGGTTTAGTTTTTTTTAAATATATTCAAATAACTTCTCTTTGATAAACCTATAACATTGTACATTTCTATCGATACAATATAATATGTAAATTAAAATGGACCTTGCCATGGACCATGCCCTGTAGTATCACATCAGCTACAGCTGCAGCTAAGTCACTGGGATCATTGGAAGGGAAACAAATCGGCCCCCATGAGTAGGATGCAAAAAACGACCGCATCCCATCCTAATCCGCTGACTTGTAGTGCCAAACGCGTCGAGTCGCAGGTCTTATGCGAACCGGACGTTGAAAGAGCACTACACTCCGTACCAAGCAATGATCAGAGGACCCTAAGGGAGCCCCGACAGTGACCTGGTACTTTCCGGGATGTATAGTCAGCAGAAGATCCAACAAAGAGGGCATATGGCTGTCCACGTTCCTTAGACGAGTGTACGTCTGTACCAACTGGGACAGACCATTTTCCATAGCAAAGTTAAACACAGATCTCCCCGCATAGTCGGTGTCCTTAGTGTCGGCACGTGACCCTAGCCAATCGGTATTGTGCGCATTGAAGACAATGGGAACTGCGACGTCGACGAAGGAGGTCTGTGAGAGATCGTCAATCTTCCCCTGGACATGGCCCAAGACTTGATCTTTCATTTTTCTAAGAATAATTATAAGTCAAAAATTATGGAATTTATTTATATGCCTGTTGTTTAATTTGTACCTACTGGGATAATATTAAATGAGATAATATTATTTAAATATTTTTCCATAGAAATTTAAAAGTTATTCAGTAGTTAAAAATTATCTGATTTTTTTTTAATTAAATTATATCAATAAAATAACAACTAGAATATAAAATTTAGGGTTTGTCCGGTAAATTTCTCTAAAAGTAGTCTTAATATTATATCTTATTATAAATGTGATATGTTTTGAACACAGGGGAAGGGAACGGATGCTGATGCAAAGTAGAGTCTGAGACGCCCGGCTTCCGGATCACTTGAGCTGTTCTTTGTCGCTCCGCAACTGAATCTTCGATTCCTGAACCAAGTTCGTTAAAAGTCTATTTACTTTTGAAATAAGATTTGCTTGATAATTCTCTAAATGTTGAATATTATTTATAAATTGTATTGTAGCTAATTTATTGGCGAATTCTTCTTATAATATGATAATATAATTTTAATTTTATATATATTATTTTTAAATATCTCATGAACTATCTTAAACGAATTATTAAGTCTGTCTCAAGTCTAACGTCATTGGGTAATGTTGAAATTGATAAAGATTATTTATTGATTAATTTATTATTATTTAAGTTTATTGATTACTGTATGTGTACTTTAGTTATACACATGTTATTGTTCTTCATAGTATTATTTGTAATAACCAATATCAGTATCAATTCTATTTTAAAAATTGGTTTTGCTTATTTCAGAAAATTTTAGGTAATCTTTGTTTACATAAAAGAAACTGCTTTCTTATTGCAATAGCAAAACAATTTTTGTTTTTGACAGGTGTATATTGTATACGTACATAATATAATATTGAAATGTATGTAACCTTCTAGTGAGATACATCGGTTAAAGGGATTCAAATTACATTTTTAACAAAATAACCGACACATACGAAGTACACTCACAGAGTAATGAATTCACCAGAACCGTAAGATCGTATACATAAATATACTATAAAATTATGTATCGAAATAAATAAAATAGGGTAACCATCAAAGATTTACTACAATAATCCATCTGAAGCTTGTTAATTTTATATTTTTGTTTTAATCTATTTCCAATTTATTTGTGTCGTATTGTGCCCCCTTATATGTACTCATTTTTAATTACATTCCGAGAAAATACACATGACGGCAAAAGAGCAATGACTTATGAGCTCTGTTCTAAGCTACTCTGTACAAGTACGAAGTCCGATTCATGTATTGAAAGAGAACTTAAACCCAGTCTTCTGTTGTACCTCTACGAAGTATTGCTGAATGCATTTCTTTGAATATCAATGTTATACTGAAACTTTACAGGATACATTTCCAGGTCACTGTGTTTGTTAATGTTTGTGCAGTGTTTAAAAATTAAAAATATATAATTTTATCCCTTCCATTTTTTCCTGAATTTATATCAAGTTTATTTTACTTACAGTAGAATACCAATATATATAGTAAATTTAAAAATAATACTATGTATCGAGTAAATTATCTGAAACTAATCTCAGAGTTGATCAAATACTCTTGAAGTTTTAATAATTTTTAAGCAATTTCAAATACAAATATTATACTTTAATGTTTATTATGTATAAAAATCATTTATATATTTTTTATTTTTAAAGGAATAAAATAAAAAATACGAAATATAAATAAAATAATTTAAATTGTATTATATTTACACATAATTATGGACACAAGTGACATATAAGTTGAACGAGAAGCCACATAAATGTTTCATGATTATTTCAATCCTTTTAGTTCAGTAGTTAGTAGTTTAGTAGTTAAGTTTCAACACTTGGTTGAAGTTGATTCCACAAACGAAAGTCTAAAGGAAATGGTACATTGCCAACAATTTATTACATTATTACAGAGTCAAGTGACGGTAAAGTAAAGTTGATTCACGTGGCATGTTATAAAAATAAGACATTAAGAAATATTACGATTAAATAGAAACGAACAGATAAATTTGAGCTGTTACTTATATTCTCATCAGCTTTACATATTAGTTTGATAAAACATGAAATGAAAACTATGTTTTGTACACAAGAATTTAAAAATCATGTAACATTTAAAAAAATTATATGTCGATAAAGTAAATTTATTTTACCAAAGATTATTAGTAAAATAATATAAATTCTTCTGCTCAGAAATAATTTTGATATTCCAGAGATAACAGAAAAGTAATTTATTTTAATAACTGTTAATTAGTAATAAACAAATTTAAATTATTTAGACAATTTTAAGCGAAGATTGCTTAACTTTCATTTACAAAATTTTCATGTCGAAAAGATGATTTTAATCTTTTAACTATTTGAACTAACTAAATTGATTAAAATTTGTTATTCCTTTACGAATTTCTTAAAATTACATTGCCCTCATCATAGCACTCTGACTTTTTTAGTTATTAGTTACTCAGTTATTAGTTACTCAGTACGATATACTCTTGTATGTCCCTGGACTGACACAGCGGTGTATAGTTATCAATACGTGACTTGCTTGTTCTATTGTCCTTCTTATAAAAAAGCGTTAAATAAACTTGTTCATCTTTCTCCCGCTTTTATGTTAGTGATAAATAACGAAAACTTTAACGGAAGAAAAGTTATTTCTAGATTTTTATAGAATAGTTTTGTGTAATTTAAATGTCTCGTCGTGATCTTTGATTAATCTTTTATAATTATTCTTGAATTTTGTAAGAATAAACAAATATTTTATTTCCATTCTCTTATTTAGCACTATTTTAAATAAATGAAGAAAATATTTTTATTTATTTTGGTATAATAAACGCGGATCAGAAGTCTACTAGACATTTTAAAAACAAACTAATCCCCATTATAGGAATAACTACAGTATACAAAGTGCCGTCAAGTGCTGGTAAAAAGTAGTGACAAAAACAATAGAACATTGAAAATACATTTCCTTTATTTATTCTTGTTTGTTACTGAATTATTTAAGTAAGTTTCGTACATGTAGTTAAAGACTCGGTACATTACTCTACCTACATGAAACATATTTTATCAATTCAGAGTGTTGCTAAGATTAAAAAACTTTGGATGCTTTACAGTAACTTATCAATATTATTAATTTGAAAATATTTGTTGTGTTTGTTTGTTTTAAGTGCATCTTTGAAATATTTATCAATCATGTCAAATATACGTGACGGAATTTGTTTCGAAAATAGAGTATAAAGTGACAAATAAGGATACATGAATGCTCTGCTCCCTATCAGTATTACAGACGCAGGGTAACATTGATTATTATTTATAACACAATTAAAATTTAAGAACAACAATATTGAACAGTATTACCCAGTAAATAGTTGCAATATCTATTTTTTTATCTGATCTGCGGAAGGACCTTACTGATTTCAAATATTACTTCATAACCACTTATTGGAAGAATTCAATAATTATTATTACATAGAACGCCATTCCTATTTACTGCTTTATTTATTAAAAGGCACTTAATTTCGAGGAATAGTGCTAGAGATGAAAGGTTCTGAAAAAAATAAATTCTAGTATAATTGGCCTAGATTTATTGAAATAGTTTATTTATGGATAAATAAATGGAATATATTTCTAATTACTATTTTTTACTAGAATGTTATGTAATTCAATTAAATATGTTTAATATTAGATAAATCCGTAATATAAAACTCTGTATTTTATCTGGTTGAAGAACTTTACAGTCAACATTAAATGTGTTTCACTGGAACTGATGTATCATGTGGGAGTATCTCAGACCTAAGTCTAGACTGTCTAAGTACATTAGTGCTACTTGCTTTTAAGGGAGTCTGTTAAATTTTACAGCATTACTATTTAGGCGCAGGAGCTACATTTTTTATCTGAAAGAGTATTCTGATTTGAAAAAATGTATGTTCTGCCGTTATTATTAAATTAATATTAATTAATAACAATTGCATTATTAAGTGTTAAATGTAACGATGTTAATATTCACGATGTGGTTTGGAGTCTTTGATTATTGATCTGTCTACACTACGATTATTATAGCTACCTGCAAGAAATTCATAGCATAAATATAAGAAAGCCAGTTATTATAATAAAAAAAAAATATATTATTATAATCATAATCAACACAAATTGCTTATCGTTCAAATGACTTCCGAATAATGAATAATATAATATATAAGAATTCTATTACAAATATATAAATATTAGATCTCATTATTTACCAAGTCAATTTACTCCACATATATTAAATATTATTATTTGTAACTTTTCTGTTTTTAATCCATCCATCATCTTAAGATTAAGGCAACTAGTGTTCTAAACGCAACCTGCTCCGAGAAGAACCACACAACAAACTCTACCGGGTATTTCTTTTTATGATCATTGTTTCAAAAATATCAATTATTATGTTGATTCGTTGTATCTATTTAATATTATAACTTTGAAAACTTGGTTCGTCACATTTTATCACTTATAAAACTCTTTGTAATTCCAAGCCCGCGATTTGTCGGTGCTGTGTATAATTTTATGAATTCAAACTAATTACAACTTGAAACTAAGCTCTATTATTCTTAGTTTAACTCAAGGGTTGAGATTCGAGATAGCTCTCACTAACAGACTCTTCCGAGCGTTAATTGAGACGAAAAACGAAATAAAAATTTAACGTTGAAAAGGATGGTTACTTTTGTCAAGATTGAGTTGTTTTTTTGAAGACAATTGTTAATAGAAATCTTCTTATCAGCTCCTTACACTAACAATAATACTGTTTTATTATTATTAATCTTTCATTTTAAGCTGTTATGTTACTTCACATCAGTAATTTAATATCTTTATATATATAAACTTATCTTTGAAGCCAGTAAACCAATATCAATGAAATTTTGTAGAAATTTATTATTTGCCTGACTTGAAAGGTAGGATTATTTTTATCTTGATTAATAATTACTGCAAGTTATACATAAAGATTTTAATTCACTTCTAAATTCTATAGACTTTCCAAAGATGGCGCTTTTAAATAGTTGACAAAGCAGCAAATAAGACGAGTAAAAAATATATAACTATTATTATGATAATCATATTTTCTTTTAGATCTCATTAAGTTATCTAAAGTAAAACATGTTATTTTGCGCCAATATATTTCAATAACCCAATGACCACCCCTATTATACTTTTTAAAAGAAAGTTAGTTAATTACTTTTATAAATATATCAATCTTTTTGACGTAGAAGTTTAAATAATAAAGACACATTAAATTTCTTTTAAAACAAAATTAATAAATAAAAAACTTCACTAATCAGTTAAAAGATTTTAATTTATTTTATAGTACAAAACAAGTAGTGACCTTTAGAGAAAGATTAATTGACACTAAACTGCAGCAGAAGATGAACAAGGTTGATCTCAGCTAACGTCGTCTGGGGACAAGCTAGATTTATCTAGATAAATCCCAGATTATTCGAGATTAATCAGACAGTCTATATAGCTCTATATACACTGCAGCACTAATGTGTCTGTCCTTACCGTTTGATTAATATTTAATGAACTTATTTCGATTGTTTCTTAAAAGTAATCAATTAAAATTACGTGTTCATAAATATATGAAAATAATTTTAGCCATGTTTAGTATTCGTTTAGAGTTCAACAAGTTCCTAGTGTCTCCATCTTGTAAAATAGTTCCAGTGAAAAGACATATGTAAATGCTTACTTTTATAGATTAAAAACTCATATTATAGTATTAATTAGAATGAAATAAATTAAATAAGTATTTGTTATTGCTATTATTGGTAAGATTTTTCAAAACTACTTATGTCGATAACTTTCAAAGATTAAACAAAAGATACAAGTAAAATACTGAAAAAAATTTTTCACGATTTAAAATAATTATACTGAATCAGGTGAATTGGTTAAAGAATCAAATATTTTGGTTAAGAACCCACTATAAAGATTCTCCTTTATACCACCATCCGTTACTTTACGTTACTTTGGTCAATATTAATCCATATGTCATTTTGAGTTTTTTCATGAACTATGAAAATTATTACTCCGTTCAGTTGTTGATTAAAAAAAAACATATTTTGTTTTGACCCTTACGATCAATAAAAATTCGACAACCTTTCCCAAGATAACATTAATAACATCTTTGTTGATAAGTTTCAAAATAAAACAACAACTCTTTTCAATAATTAATTCCTATTTCATTTCTCTCTGGAAGTGACAGCTATCTCGAGGCTTGATTTAAACTAAGAATAATAAGTGGAGCCTCGGTTCGGGTTCTCATTAATTTTAATTACAGGAAAATTTTAATTACCATCATGTAATAGAACAATCGTGACCAAAAGATTTATGGATTCTTTTTGTTGTAGTTTCGTACAAAAGTACCACAATCTAACATCGTCATATTCAAAACCAACCTGGCGGTGATCGCTTCCGACTATGAATTCTTGTGATATCAGAGGATATTCTGAAATAAAAAATTAATTATTTTAATATCTTTGATAGTATTAATGATAATAAAATAAGTGATATACTACAGTATTATATTTCAATAATAACTGTTAGTTCTGTGTAGACTACGAAGAAAAAACATCAATTTAACGCTTTTTTAGATCTCAAAATATATCAAGAAATTATTACTTAAAATATTATAAAAGTCCTTAAAACTTTATAGTTACTAATTAAAATGGTAATTAAATTTCTTTTCAGTATCCCTTAAACTTCAACGTTAAGAAATAATTGAAATCATTTTAATAATTAATTAATCACGAAATTATTAATGTAAATAGCCTTTTATGAAATAAATTTACTTTATACTTACTGAGTGATAAAGAATTTTTTTTAAACGTGTGTTAAATATTTACATATTAAAAAACTACGTAAGTCCATTTTACTCTACCGTGACTCGACTTGGTAATAAATAGTTTTGCAACGTAAAGTCTCCTTTCGACTCTCGTCTTTACTGGGAGTTAACTTCAAACAAGTTTTAAAACATCTAAAAGCATTGATATAATCATTAAACATATATGTGGCTTCTTCTTTGTTAATTATATTTTTAAATACCCATGTTCTGCCAATTCTATACATTATTCTAAATTTAAGTGTTTATTAAGTGATGTTCTGTAATAAGCGCAAGCAAAATTAGATAAGTTAGCAAATAAGTGAAGCTATTATTGTCTAAAATATTTTATCAACATTTAAATATAAATTTGTTATTCTAGAAAAAATATTAAATATCTTACCTTATATCATCTACCCACAAAATTACGTTCTGGTAATATTACCTGAACAGTTTTAGTAAAATGTTGATATATGAAGAAATACATTTAGCAGTACACTGTAGAGGTTCTATGATAGATTCAGTTGTTTCTTTGCATACATGAACCGGACTTTATGTTTATACAGCGTAGCTTACAACAGAGCTTATTAAAGTTGAACGGATATACATTAAATCAGAAATATAAAAAAAATCAAATCGCAAAAGAATAATCTTTAAAAGCGTTACCTTACAACATTCATTTCGATATATTTTATTTTATTTATATAAAACAATAATGTTGAACTCATTTTATTGGTGAATTAATAATAATCACTTGAAAGTTATAAATTAAACGCCTTCTGCTTTTTTAACATTACATACAGTTTATACTTTACTCAGAAATGTCTTGAATAAAAAAATTACTACATTAAGAAATACTTGTAACTATCATTACTAAATAATGTAATTACTAAAATCTAGATAAGTGAATTAAAGTAAAAACTATTTGACTGCACCCTAAAGCACCAATCCGATAAGAAAGCGCTAAACTATCGAAAATATTAACACGGGGCTGTGCAAAGTCAAAGTGAAATTGCACTTCTGAATAGTCAGACCGTAGTTGCGCGGTTCCAAAGCGTATATGGAGAAGAATCTGCAAAAACTCCATAGTTAACATAGTTAAATTTCAAGGTTTAACAATGTTTCGTTCAACGGAACGTCTTTCCGCATTAGAACATTAAGAGACTTGGAGCAATTCCAAATCTATATTGGTTGTCTTAAAAGCCATTGAACGCAATAAACCTCACACAAAATAAAATCTATATAACTAACTATTAGTAAATAGCTGTAACTGTGTTTGTACGTAACGTATCCTTCTCTGTTTGGTGTCACATTATAAAAGTCACACCGACATTGTTCTTTCTAGTAAGAAGGCTTTTTTTTAGTTAATCATAATTAATCTTTCTGTACTACAACTATGTAATTGAAAGTCGTTATACAAAAATGTTATAAATGTATAGTATAAAATAAATATGGTAAATGTTTTATTTTCGTATTACTTAAGGGGGGGCACCGGCGAATGCTTTTTTTTTATTCTTAACATTCTTTCAACGTTCATGGTGTTAGACTCTCTCATTCATAGTATTACACATACGTATACATACATAGGGACGTATTACAAAAACTGTTAAGTATTGTTTTATAAGTGTTTGTTCTTAGACGAAGAGTCTTTTCTTCAGTCAGAGTTTTGTAACTTATTAGTTAGTGTATTTAACTTGAAATTTGGACCTGAAAATAAAAAAAATATTTTACGTAATCCGGAACAATAATCCAGTAATTCAATTTCTTTCAATTTAATTTAAAAACAATATTTTAACATTCTGTATAATTAAAAGATTGAATTACTTCTAAAAATATTAAATATACTCAATGACGTACAAGGTTTTCACTAATGTATTAATGTAAAAAACAGTGATCTTTATTAGATAGCTTAATTGACAACAAACTGCAGCACACGATGTACAAAATTTATCTAAGCTAATGTCGTTAGGGGAGAAGCTAGATTAATCTAGATAAACTCCAGACTATTTGACATTCAGCAAACATTATATATACCTGCAACTGATCTATCTCTCCGTACTGTCTCGCTAATATTTAATAATCTTATAAATCTACGTACGTATACCTACTACGACGTATTTAAAATCTTCAAAAAAGAATTTCATATATCTTGTAACCTTTGTAATTTACTGTTAGTGAGTAGCTTTTAATAAAAAATCCAAATTAATATTTAAGATTAAATTTATTAACACTTAAATTCAAATGATTACTTAATTTTATTTGAATACAATAAATAATTTTCCAACTACACTCAGAGGTCAGTCACATGAGGTGAACAAACAATAAATTGAATACTTATATTGAATAATATCCTTAATATTCATATTTTAAATTTAATTCCTAGGCGCCACTGACAATGGAACAGTGAAGACATATATCTTCACTTGTCCATTGCCAGTGGCTATGTATATACATAGTCTCCTTGTTTCTCAGTACAAGAAGACTGCAGTAAAAAAATTGTTCTTGAATTTTTTATTTATAGTGTAGATTAATTATATATATAGTTAAGTACATCACCAGATAGCTTCTTTAATATTTAACGAGGAACAGGTATTTAAACGTAGAGCTCACATGCAGCTACAGTTACAGTAACAGTTCTGAAGCAGGACATGCAGGTCGACGACCCGAAGTTACACGTATGCACTTGTTTAAGATTTTTTGTAAGAATAAAAGTAACCTCCTGTAATAAACAATATACAGGTTAAACTACGAAATAGCACTAATCCCGCCGTTATCTATTCAAATAATATCAAATTATGGTACCTTATGGAGGAAAATATAGCCTATGTCGACTCCAAATGTCGAAAGAAGACAAATAACGAAAATATACGATACGTAAAGCATAAAAGAAAGTTATGGAATCTAGAGAACACCTCCTAATTTATAGTGTAAAGTTAAATACTTACTTATTTACCATATGTCTCCCGAATGAACTTTTATACTAAAATGCCGGCAATATAAAATATAGTTAATCCATAATATTTTAACAGCCCGGCAAAAATGCAACTGTATAACAAAAAGGAGCAACGCCTAATAAGCGTTATTAGGAACACTCATTTTAACCACACTCACCGGAGGCTAAAAGAAATATCGGAAGTGCTTCCGATAGAAAGGTCGTGACGTTGAATTCTACACAACAAATACGCGAATAAGTCAAATTAAATGTAGGTAAATTCTTAATTATTAGAAATAAAAATAGTTAGTTTAGTAATATTAAACTAAAGAACTGAATGTCTTTGGAAACCAATACGCATTATTAATTGACAACACATTAATATTATCTATATATATCAATATGACAGCGTAGGCAGAATCTAAACATTTGAAACGAATGACAGCTAATTTTAAATAGTGTAGAGCAATATGCTAAAAATTTTACAAAATTTATGGCATAGGAATAACAATGAATCTAAATAATAAAATAGTATGATATTTCGAGAAACACAAAACATCCTGAAGCTGTCAACATCTAGTTTCTAAAATAATACAAAATGTCATAGACTATTAAAGTCTTGTGAATTTCCTGTCAACAGATAATAAATGAACCTAATCACAGACAAACATCATAATCATTTGAATGTGTGACTAAGTATTTAAATTATTACAGAAATTAAATTTAAACATACAAGTTTTAGCCGAAGCTTCGTTTTCGTTAAGAGAAGATAATTCTGGGAACGAAAACTAGTTACCGGTGTGTCCAACCGGTGGAATGTTTCCGGTGGAGAGTCGTTTGTCCATTTTAACGTAAGAGTCTTTGATGTCGAAAGAACTTGCCTTGAATGTCAAAAGGTAAGTCCTTTTGACATCAAAGAGGACCTTATATCGTTAGACGACATTAATCAGAATTTATTAAATAGTTATTGATTAGAGCTGCGCTGAAATAAGTACCATTTATCTAAATTTATGATACAATAAAAAATACGGTAGGGAATTTCCTTAGCAGTTAAGCTTTTAGGATATAGAGTTATTATATTTAACTAGGTGACATTATTCAAGAATTAAAGATTCCCAATTGACGACAAAGCCACAATTCTAAAACATTTTTAAAACATCTCTGTTGATAAATGTCACAGTAGCAAACAAAAGTCTTATATAATATTTTACGTAATAATAATCTAAAATCCTAATTAAGACAATAACTCAGTTAAATTACACATCAGTAATTCAAACCAACTCCAGCAATAACAATCCTTTTCAATATTAAATTTTTATTTCATTTCACTCTGTTAGTGACAGCTATCTCGAGGCTTTAATTAAACTAAGAATAATTAATAATTACTCCAATCTTGGATAGAATTGTTATTAATTTTAGTTTTAATTTTAGGAAAATTATATTTACCACTGTCATAAAATGCGAATAATCATGAACAGATTTTTATAATCCTTTAATATGCTTTTCTAAAAAGAAAGAAATGATAATTAGATAGAATAGATATTTTTTTTGTATTAAATACATACTCGTATAATATTATTTTCAGATAAAAGAAAATGATATACGAAGAACTAAGTGCAAATCAATGCCAAGTTAAAAATTAAAATTTATAATTTAAAGACTTTTTTCCATAAAAGCTTTTTTTAAAACCTCAATATTTATTCATAAAAATTTGGAAATTATATCTATTGAGAAATAATTGCTTAAAATACTCTGTGAGTCTTTAAAATTTTATTATAATTAACTAAGAGCTCTGAAATTTAATATCTTTTCACCTTGAAAATTATTTCTTACTTATAGCCTTTTCTAAAATTAATTTACTATATAACTACTAGTACTGAAGGATATAGTTTTATTTTAACATATACCCATTTATCTTAATATAATTTTCAAATTCTCAATACTAAAGGTTAATTACCGTGCTTAGAACTTCGTAAGTTAAAGGGTTAAATTGGTTTCATCTTAGATAGTCCGATGGAAATCACACATCCGAAATAAAGGAGTGATCTATAGTCACTTACTTTATTACTCAGTTAAGTTTGAAATCAGTTAGAACTAAGGAAATCATATCCACAGATCTAGATACAACATAGATACAGAGTTTTGTTTTGTTTGAACGATCTAATCTACAGTTGGATTAAGGCAGAGTATTTATTGAGGTAGCCTGTTGTCTATAATGTTCAGATTAATAAACGACGATGACCTAAATTTTCCTGACTGCGATTATTAACTTTATTCCTTGTTGACAACACATTTTGACAGAATCTACCATTTTCCAATTTTGTTTTTTTTTTACTGGTGTATATTGTATATGTTCATAATACAATAGTTAAAAGCAAAATGTTTGAGCTACATTACCTTCCTATGGGATACATCACTTACGTGCATCTAAGATGCATTTTTAACAAAATAACTGACAAGTGCACTTTTCTTAGTTTTTACAGAGTAATATCCAACAGAACCATTACATTGTTGTATATAAAACAAATGTGGTTATATTTTTATTTACGTTAAAATTAAACCCGGAGCATGAGGTTGTTGTTTTGATTTTCATTTGTACTTAGATACTAATATAGTGAAAGTGAAAATCAACAATTATGATTTCGTCTTTTTTAGAAATTATAAAAATAAAAGTGCTGTTTCTATTGTCAGCGAATAATTACCATAGATGTAATGTAAGCGAATGAAATAAATCTTAATATTAAGAAAATATATAAATAACATTTACGACAATATTCTATATTTTTTTATACTTTTAATTATTTTGATTTTATTATTAAAATGTATTAAACATTATTACACCAGCATTCTTCCTCCTCACTGTTATTAGATTATAAAACAAGAAAGTAAATGTTAACGGTGAAATGAGCAACAGCGTAGAAGCTCTGTTCTAAGCTACACTGTACAAGTACGAAGTCCGGTTCATGTATGCAAAGAGAACTTAAACCACACCTTCCATTGTACTTCTACAAAGTACTGCTGAATGCATTTCTTTGAATATCAATGTTATGCTGAAACTTTACAGGATACATTTCCAGGTCACTGTTTTTGTTAATGTATATTTTTATTATATTTATTAGCAGTGTTTATAAATTAAAAAAAAATAATTTTATCCTTTCCAATTTTTCCTAAATTTTTATCAAGTTTATTTTACTTACAATAGAATACCAATATATATATAGTAAATTTAAAAATGATAATATGTAGCGAGTAAATTATCGGAAACTAATCTCAGAGTTGATTAAATACGCTTGGAGTTTTTAAGCAATTTCAAATCCAAATATTATACTTTAACATTTATTATGTATAGAAATCAGTTATATATTTTTTTATTTTTATAGAAATAAAGTAAAAATTACTAAAAATAAATAAAATAATTTAAATTTTATTATATTAACACATTATTATGGCCACAAACGACATATAAGTTGAACGAGAAGCCACATAAATGTTTCATGATTATTTCAATCCTTTTAGTTCAGTAGTTAGTAGTGTAGTAGTTTAGTTTCAACACTTGGTTAAAGTTGATTGTACAAACAAAAGTCAAAAGGAAATCGTACATTGCCAACTATTTATTACATTATTACAGAGTCAAGTCACGGTAAAGTAAAGTTGATTCACGTGGCATTTTATAAAAATAGGACATCATTAAGAAATATTACGATTAAATAGAAAGGAAGAAATAAGTTTAAGCTGTCACTTATATTCTCATCAGCTTTACATATTAGTTTGATAAAACATGAAATGAAAACTATGTTTTGTACACAAGAATTTAAAAATCATGTAACATTTAAAAAAATTATATGTCGATAAAGTAAATTTATTTAAGATTATTAGTAAAATAATATAAATTACTCTGCTCAGAAATAATTTTGATATTCCAAAGATAACAGAAAAGTAATTTATTTTAATAACTGTTAATTAGTGATAAACAAATTTAAATTATTTAGACAGAATTTTAAGCGAAGATTTCGTTATTTTCATTTACAAACTTTACACGACGAAAAGATGTTTTTAGTCTTTAAACTATTTGAACTAACTAAACTTAGTTATTATTAATATAATTAGTTATTCCTTTACGAAGTTCTTTAAACTCTATTCCTCTCATCATAACACTCTGACTTTTTTTATTACTTACTCAGAACGATATACTCTTGTATGTCCCCTGGACCGGACTGGCTGACTGGACTGGACACAGCGGTGTTTAGTTATCAATACGTGACTTGCTTGTTCTATTATCCTTCTTATAAAAAAGCGTTAAATAAACTTGTTCATCTTTTTCCCGCTTATTTGTTAGTGATAAATAACGTAAACTTTAACGGAAAAAAAGTTATTTCTGGTATTGTTATAGAATAGTTTTGTGTAATTTAAATGTGTCGTCGTGATCTTTGATTAATCTTTTATAATTATTCTTGAATTTTGTAAGAATAATCAAATATTTTATTTCCATTCTCTTATTTAGCACTATTTTAAATAAATGCATAAAATATTTTTATTTACTTTGGTATAATAAACGCGGATCAGAAGTCTACTAGACATTTTAAAAACAAACTAATCCCCATTATAGGAATAATTACAGTATACAAAGTGGCGTCAATTGCTGTTAAAAACTAGTGACAGAAACAATAGAACATTGAAAACACATTTCCTTTATTTGTTCTTGGAATTGTTTGTTACTGAATTATTTAAGTGAGTTCCGGACATATTGTGCAGGACTGTATATTACCTTACCTGCATGAAACGTATTTCATCAATTCAGAAGTTTGAAAGTTGCTAAGATTGAAAAACTTTGGATGCTTTACAGTAACTTACCAATATTACTAATTTGAAAGTATTTGTTTGTTTTAAGTGCATCTTTGAAATATTTGCCAATCATGTCAAATATACGTAACGGAATTTGTTTCGAAACTAAAGTATAAATTGACAAATAAGAATACATAAATGATCTGCGCTCTATCAGTATTACAGACGCAGGGTAACATTAATTATTATTATTAACACAATTAAAATTTAAGAACAACAATATTGAACAGTATTACCCAGTAGATAGTTGCAATATCTAATTTTTTTCGACTAAAATAACCCAAACTTGCACAGAATAGAAACGTAGAAATAACAGTCAACAAAGAAACATCAATAGAATGTCGAGTTTTAGTGAAAGTAAGTCTTTATTTAGCATCGTACAGGTATCTGCTTTTAGTGTTCACTTGGAAATCTTTCAGTTAGAGCGAATGATTTAACTTAAAATGGTAACGTCTATGATATTGATACACTCTTATCAAATTAATTATATTTGAGAGATTTCTTCTCCGTCTTGTTCTATTATACATAAGGAGAAAAAGTTTCTTTATTTTATTCAAGATACTCGTATATAGAGAAATGCGCTGTTTCATCGGAAGTCATGTGAATTCAACTCTTAATACTTCTCGGTCTGAGGAAAAAAACTTTCAAAGACTTATTAATATGTAACTTAAAAGATATTTTATAAGAATAATAAGATATCCTTCCATAATAATATAGAAGACGATGGGAAGACTATAATATATTTTTAAGTACTAACTTTTGTTAGCGATTCAAATCAACGATCTGCGGAAGGGCCTTACTGATTTCAAACTTTATTTCATAACCACTTATTGGAAGAATTCAATAATTATTATTACATAGAACGCTATTCTTATTTACTGCTTTATTTATTAAAAGGCACTTAATTTCGAGGAATAGTGCTAGAGATGAAAGGGTTCTGAAAAAAATACATTCTAGTGTAATTGGCCTAGATTTATTGAAATAGTTTATTTATGGATAAATAAATGGAATATATTTCTAATTACTTTTTTTTACTAGAATGTTATGTAATTCGATAAAAGATGCTTAATATTAGATAAAACCGTAACATGAAAACTTTGTAATTTATCTCGTTGTAGAACTTCACAGTCGACATTAAATGTGTTTCACTGGAACTGATGTATCATGTGGGAGTATCTCAGACCTAAGTCTAGACTGTCTCAGTACATTAGTGCTACTTGCTTTTAAGGGAGTCTGTTAAATTTTACAGCATTACTATTTAGGCGCAGGAGCTACATTTTTTTATCTGAAAGAGTATTCTGATTTCAAAAAATGTATTTTACTGACTTGGCAGTAAAGTACTCGTATGTTCTGCCGTTCTTATTAGATTAATATTAATTAATAACAATTGCATTATTAAGTGTTAAATGTAACGGTGTTAATATTCACGATGCGGTTTGGAGTCTTCGATTATTGATCTGTCTACACTACGATTATTATTGCTACCTGCAAGAAATTCATAGCATAAACATAAGAAAGCCAGTTATTATAATTTAAAAAAATATATTATTATAATCATAATCAACACAAATTGCTTATCGTTCAAATGACTTCCGAATAATGAATAATATAATATATAAGAATTCTATTACAAATATATAAATATTAGATCTCATTATTTACCAAGTCAATTTACTCCACATATATTAAATATTATTATTTGTAACTTTTTTGTTTTTAATCCATCCATCATCTTAAAATTAAGGCAACTGGGGTTCTAAACGCAACCTGGTCCAAGAAGAACCACACAACAAACTCTACCGGGTATTTTTTTTATGATCATTGTTTCACAAATGTCAATTATTATGTTGATTCGTTGTATCTATTTAATATTATAACTTTGAAAACTTTGGTTCATCACATTTTATAACTTATAAATTACTCTTTGTAATTCTAAACCCCCGGTCGATTTGTCGGTGCTGTGTATAATTTTATGAATTCAAACTAATTACAACTTGAAACCAAGCTCTATTATTCTTAGTTTAACTCAAGGGTTGAGATTTTAGATAGCTCTCACTAACAGACTCTTCCGAGCGTTAATTGAGACGAAAAACGAAATAAAAATTTAACGTTGAAAAGGATGGTTACTTTTGTCAAGATTGAGTTGTTTTTTGGGAGACCATTGTTAATAGAAATCTTCTTATCAGCTCCTTACTCTAACAATAATATTGTTATATTATTATTAATCTTTCATTTTAAGCTGTTATAGTTGTTACTTCACATCAGTAATTTATATCTTTATATATATAAACTAATCTTTGAAGCCAGTAAACCAATATCAATGAAATTTTGTAGAAATTTATTATTTGCCTCAACTTGAAAGGTAGGATTATTTTTATCTAAATTAATTATTACTGCAAGCTTGAGGTATCTTATACGTAAAGATTTTAATTCACTTCTAAATTCCATAGATTTTCAAAAGATAGCGCTGTTCAATAGTAGACGAAGCAGCATATAAGACGAGTAAAAAATATATAATTATTATTATGATAATCATATTTTCTTATAAATCTCATTAAGTTATCTAAATCAAAACATGCTATTTTGAGCCAGCATATTTCATTAAACCAATAACACCCCTTATTGTACTTTTTAAAAGTAAGTTATTTAATTACTTTTATAAATATATCAACCTTTTTTACGCAGAAGTTTAGATAATAAAGACACATTAAATTTCTTTTAAAACAAAAATAATAAATAAAAAACTTAACCAATCAGTTAAAAGATTTTAATTTATTTTACAGTACAAAACAAGTAGTGACCTTTAGAGAAAGATTAATTGACACTAAACTGCAGCAGAAGATGAACAAGGTTGATCTCAGCTAACGTCGTCTGGAGACAAGCTAGATTTATCTAGATAAATCCCAGATTATTCGAGATTAATCAGACATTCTATATAGCTCTATATACACTGCAGCACTAATGTGTCTGTCCTTACCGTTTGTTTAATATTTAATGAACTTATTTCGAATGTTTCTTAAAAGTAATCAATTAAAATTACGTGTTCATAAATATATAAAAATTATTTTAGCCATGTTTAGTATTCGTTTAGAGAAGCTATTTTCGGAATGAAAACAAGTTCCTAGTGTCTCCATCTTGTAAAATAATTCAAGTGAAGCGACGTATGTAAATGCTTACTTTATTAGATTAAAAAGTCATATCATAATATTAATTAGAATTAAATAAATTAAATAAGTATTTGTTATTGCTAATATTGGTAAGATTTATCAAGATTACTTATGTCGATAACTTTTAAAGATTAAACAAAAGATAGAAGTAAAGTAATAAAAAAAAAATTTAAGATATCAAATAATTATACTGAATCAGGTGAATTGGTTAAAGAATCAAATATCCTGGTTAAGAACCCACTATAAAGATCCTTCTTTATACGAGCATCCATTACTTTACGTTACTTTTTCATGAACTATGAAAATTATTACTCCGTTCAGTTGTTGATAAAAAAAAACATATTTTGTTTTGACCCTTACGACCAATAAAAATTCGACAACCTTTACCAAGATAATATTAATAACATCTATGTTGATAAGTTTAAAATTAAACATATTAATTGAAAAACACTCACATAAATTACACAATAGTATTTCATAACAATTCCAGGAATAACAACTCTTTTCAATAATTAATTCCTATTTCATTTCTCTCTGGAAGTGACAGCTATCACGAGGCTTGATTTAAACTAAGAATAATAAGTCGAGCCTCGGTTCGGGTTCTCATTAATTTTAATTATAGGAAAATTTTAATTACCATCATGTAATAGAACAATCGTGACCAAAAAATTAATTAATTTTTTTTGTTCTTTTTTCGTGTAAAGGTACCACAATCTAACATGGTCACATTCAAAACCAACCTGGTGGCAGGTGATCGCTTCCGACTATGGATTCTTATGATATCAGAGGATATTCTGAAATAAAAAATCAATTATTTTAATATCTTTGATAGTATTAATGATAATAAAATAAGTGATATACTACAGTTTTACATTTCAATAATAATTTTTAGTTCTGTGTAGACTACGAAAAAAAAACATCAATTTAACGCTTTTTTAGATCAATCAAGAAATTATTACTTAAAACATTATAAAAGTCCTTAAAACTTTATAGTTACTAATTAAAATGGTAATTAAATTTCTTTTCAGTGTCTTAAACTTCAACTTTAAGAAATAATTGAAATCATTTTAATAATTAATTATTCACGAAATTATTAATGTGTATAGCCTTTTCTGAAATAAATTTACTTTATACGTACTAAGTTGTAAAGAATTTTTTTTGAACATCTGTGAAATATTTACATATTAAAAAACTACGTAAGTCCATTTTACTCTACCGCGACTCGACTTGGTAATAAATAGTTTTGCAATGTAAAGTCTCCTTTCGACTCTCGTTTGTACTCGGAGTCAACTCCAAACGAGTGTTTAAACACCTGAAGGCATTGATATAATCATTAAACATATATGTGGCTTCTTCTTTGTTAATTATATTTTGATATACTCAATTTGCCAATTCTATATATTATTTTAAATTTAAGTGTTTATTAAGTGATGTTCTGTAATAAGCGCAAGCAAAATTAGATTAGTTAAGCAAATATGTGAAGATTAAAGTTATAATTATCTAAAATATTTTATGAACATTTAAATATAAATTTGTTATTCTAGAAAAAATTCTAAATGTCTTACCTTATATGATAAATTACGTTCTGGTAATGTTACCTGAACAGTTTTAGTAAAATATTGATATATGAAGAAATACATCTAGCAGTACACTGTAGAGGTACTATAATACATTCAGTTGTTCTCTTTGCATACATGAAGCGGACTTTGTATTTATACAGAGTAGCTTACAACAGAACTTAATTAAGTTGAACGGAAATAGATTAAATGAGAAATATAAAAAAAACTAATCGCAAAAGAATAATATGTTAAAGTTATTTATATACTTTAAAGTCTTTGAAAGCGTTACCTTACTACATTCACTTCGATATATTATATTTATACTATTTTCATTTTATTTATATAAAACACTAGTGTTGTACTCATTTTATTGGTGAATTAATAATAATCACTAGAAAGTTAAAAATTAAACGAGAAATAGCTTCGAAACAAGCGGCCTTCTGCGTTTTTCAATTTATGTATGAGCTTAATTTACATACAGTTTATACTTTATTCAGAAATGTATTGAATAAAAAATGTACTACAATAAGAAATACTTGTAACTATCCTTACTAAATAATGTTATTACTAATATCTAGATAAGTGAATTAAAGTAAAAACTTTTTGACTGCATCCTAAAGCTCCAATCCGATAAGAAAGCGCTAAACTATCAAAAATATTAAAATATTTTATTTCAATTAAATTAAAACTTCTGAATAGTCAGACTGTAGTTGAGCGATTCCAAAGCGTACATGGAGAAGAATCTGCAAAACTCCATAGTTAATATTATGCATAAAGAAGGACATAAAAATTTCAAGGTTTAACAATATTTCGTTCAACGGAACGTCTTTCCTCATTAGAACATTAGGAGACTTGGAGCAATTCCAAATCTATATTGGTTGTCTTGAAAGCCATTGAACGCAATAAACCTTACATAAAATAAAATTAATATAACTATAAGTAAATAGCTGTAACTGTGTTTGTACGTAACGTATTTGTCTCTGTAGTAGTGTTTGGTGTCACATTATAAAAGTCACACCGACATTGTTCTTTTTAGTAAGTTAGTTCGTAGTTCGTTTTTTTTCATTTTATACATAATTAATCTTTCTGTACTACAACTAAGTAATTGAAAATCGTTATACAAAAATATCATAAATGTATAATATAAATTAAATATGGTAAATGTTTTATTTTCGAGTTATTTTAGGGGGGGGGGCACCGATGAATGCCTTTCTTTTTTGATTCTTAACATTCTTTCTCATTCATAGTATTACACATACGTATACATACATACGTATTACAAAAACTGTTAAGTATTATTTTATAAGTGTTTGTTCTTAGACGACGAGTCTTCTCTTCAGTCAGAATTAAAAAATAGTTTATCTTTATTAGATAGCTTAATTGAAAACAAACTGCAGTACACGATGTACAAAATTGATCTTAGCTAATGTCGTTAGGGGAGAAGCTAGATTAATCTAGATAAACTCCAGACTATTTGACATTAAGCAAACATTATATAAATCTGCAACTGATCTATCTATCCGTATTTTCTGGCTAATATTTAATATTTCTATAGATCTACGTGAAGAATCAACAACGTATTTAGAATCTTCAATAAAGATAATCATATATCTTGTAACCTTTGTAATTTACTGTTAGTGAGTCGCTTTAAATAAAATATCCAATTTAATATTTAAGATTCAATTTATTAACACTTAAATTCAAATGGTTACTTAATTTTATTTTAATACAATAAATAATTTTCCAGCTACATTCAGAGATCGGTCACATGAGGTGAACAAACAATAATTTGAATACGTATATTGAGTAATATCCTTAATATTCATCTTTTAAATTTAATTCCTAGGTGCCACTGACAATGGAACAGTGAAGACTTATATCTTCACTTGTCCATTGTCAGTGGCTATGTATATACATAGTCCCCTTGTTTGTCAGTACAAGAAGACTGCAGTCAAACATTTGTTTTTTAATTTTTTATTTATAGTGTAGATTAATTATATGTATAGTAAAGTACATCACCAGATAGCTTCTTTAATATTTAACGAGGAACAGGCATTTAAAGGCAGAGCTCACATACAGCTACAGTTACAGCAACAGTTCAGAAGCAGGACGTGCAGGTCGACGACCCGAAGTTACACGTATGCACGTTTTTAAGATTTATTGTAAGAATAAAAAAAAACCTCCTGTAATAAACAATATACAGGTTAAACTACGAAATAGCACTAATCACGTCGTTATCTATTAAAATAATATCAAATTATGGTACCTTATGGAGGAAAAAAGGCCTAACAGCAATACTATAGCCTATGTCGACTCCAAATGTCGAAAGAGGACAAATAATGAAAATATGCTACGTAAAGCATTAAATAAAGTTATGGTAACTAACACCTCCTAATTTACAGTCTAAAGTTAAATACTTACTTTCTACTTACCATATGTCTTCCAAATGAACTTTTGAACTGAAATGCCGGCAATACAAATTATGGTTAATCCATAATATTTTAACAGCCCTGCAAAAATGCTATTGTATAACAAAAAGCAGCAACGTCTTATAAGCGTTATTAAGAACACTCATTTTAACCACACTCACCGGAGGTTAATAAAAACAAGAAATATCGGAAGTGCTTCCGATAGAAAGGTCGTGACGTTGAATTCTACACAACAAATACGCGAATAAATCAAATTAAATGTGGGTAAATTCTTAATTATTAGAAATAAAAATACACCTAAGTCTGTTTTTACATGGAAATTGGTTCAAGAAAAAACAGTGTAAAAAAAGACATTGATCGTATGCAAAAATGATTGGTGGTTGGTTCCTGATATCTAAAACCTATTGAAATTAGTTAAAAACAAGGATTTTTTAAGAACAAGTATTCATGTTTATTTAATTAAATCACATATACAATGTTTATTTTTACAAGCATAGTTATTGAAGATTATTCACAAAATATTAACACATTTCAATTGCTCTGACCAGTAAATTTGCTTGCATGCACAAAAAGGGAATTCCCCGAAATTTGTAATATGAACATATTTCGCAGAAATTAAATTTGACAAAAAAAATTAAGCCCAAAAAATTTTTTATCGTGCTAAATGGAATAAAATTGTGTAAAAAAAAATTGGAAACCAATACGCATTATTAATTGACAACATTTTAATATTAGGAGTATCTAAATATATCAATATGACAGCGTAGGCAGCATCTAAACATCTGAAACGAATGACAGCTAATTTTAAATAGCAATATGCTAAAAATTTAAAAAAAAATTATGGCATAGAAATAACAATGAATCTAAATAATAAACTAGTATGATATTTCGAGGAACACAAAGCATCCCTAAGTTGTCAACATCTCATTTCTAAAATAATACGAAATGTCATAAACTATTAAAGTCTTGTGAATTTCCTGTCAACAGATAATAAATGAATCTAATCACAGACAAACATCATAAAGATTTGAATGTGTGACTAAGTATTTAAATTATTACAGAAATTAAATTTAAACTTACAAGTTTTAGCCGAAGCTTCGTTTTCGTTAAGAGAAGATAATTCTGGGAATGAAAACTAGTTACCGGTGTGTCCATCCGGTGGAATGTTTCCGGTGGAGAGTCGTATGTCCATTTTAACGTAAGAGTCTTTGATGTCAAAAGAACTTGCCTTGGATGTCAAAAGGTAAGTCCTTTTAACATCAAAGAGGACCTTATATCGTTAGACGACATTAATCAGAATTTATTAAATAGTTATTGATAATAGCTGCGATGAAATAAGTACCATTTATCTAAATTTATGATACAACAAAAAATACGATAGGGAATTTCTTTAGCAGTTAAGCTTTTAGGATGTAAAGTTATTATATTTAACTAGGTGACATTGTTCAAGAATTAAAGATTCCCAATTGACGACAAAGCCACAATTCTAGAACATTTTTAAAACATCTCTGTTGATAAATGTCTCATTAGCAAACAAAAGTCTTATATAATATTTTACGTAATAATAATCAAAAATCTTAATTAAGACAATAACTCAGTTAAACTACACACCAGTAATTCAAACCAACTCCAGCAATAACAACCCTTTTCAATATTAGATTTTTATTTCAATTCACTCTGTTAGTGACAGCTATCTCGAGGCTTTAATTAAACTAAGAATAATTAATAATTACTCCAATCTTGGATAGAGTTGTTATTAATTTTAGTTTTAGGAAAATTATATTTACCACTGTCATAAAAAGCGAATAATCATGAACAAATTTTTATAATCCTTTAATATTTTTTTCTAAAAAGAAGGAAATGATAAATAGATAGGATAGATAAAAAACATTTTTTTATCTATATATATATATATATATATATATATATATATATATATAATATTATTTACAGATGAAAGAAAACGATATACGGATAACTTTGTGCAAATCTGCAAAGTTAAAAATTAAAATGTATAATTTAAAGACTTTTTTCGATAAAAGCTTTTTTCGTCCTCAATGTTTGTTCATAAAAGTTTGGAAATTATATCTATTGAGAAATATTTGCTTAAAATACTTTGTGAGTCTTTAAAATGTTATTATAATTAACTAAGAGCTCTGAAAGTTAATATCTTTTCACCTTGAAAATCATTTCTTATTTATAGCCTTTTCTAAAATTAATTTACTATATTTATTTGTCTTAATTAGTACTGAAGGATAAGGTATTTTTTTGAATATCGGTAAAATAAACTTAGCTCACCATCACCCTTTTTTCATCGAAATAATTTTAATACTTTCTTTCTTCGGGGATATTAGGGGTAGCTAAAATTTCGATTTTAACTTTTCTTTTAATAATTTTCTAGCTTTATTAAATAATACGTAATCAAACTTATTTTACCGTGTTTTGACTCCGTAAGTACTGGTTTGCAATGTACTCTTCCTTTTCATTTTTTACTTTGATTTGTGCAATCGACTCCAATGAGTGCGTAAATAATTATTATAAAACATTGATATTTCTTCTCTTAACAAAGTATATGAAGAAATTTTCAATAATTTGGCTACAATACAATACATAAATTATATTTTACATGAAGAGAATTGTCAATCAAATCTTATTTCAAAAGTAAACAAAGCGAAAAGACTTTTGAAGAAAAGGCAATTTGGTTCAGAAATCAAAGACTCAGTTGTGGAGACACAAAGAACAGCTCAAGTGATCCGTATTCCGGACCTGTCACAGCCTAATTCATATAGCATCCGTTCCTTTATATTCATGACATAACAGATGTAAATAATGTTACAATAAGATTATTATTATTATTTTTTCGAATAACAAATAGTAGTCTTATTTAGGTATGTGTTACAATAAGTTATAAGACAACTTTTTGTTATTTGGAGAAATTTACCGGACATGGTCTGACTTAAAATTTTATACTATAATAATTTATTCTCAGATTATAATTATATTTTATACGGATCATGATATTTATATAACTAAGTAATATTCTCTCATTAAATCTTTTCTCCTTAATTAAAGATTATGCAATAGACATAAAAGCCAAAGTTTTTTCTTACTGTAATTATTGTTTGAAAATTAAAATACGAGTAGGTCATTATCGTTATTTTAAATATACAAGAAATTATTTTATAGTATATTGACATGAAAACATAATAAAATGAAGAAATAAATGACAATAATAAATATTAAACAATTTTTTTTCTAAAAAGATCTTGTAAATATAAATAACATAAAATGAGAAGACAAGTATAATTATATAATATAATTATCATTCAGTAGTAAATAAAACTATTTACATTATTAATTTTAGGATAAATTAATAATATATTATTAAATGCTTTTTTTTTAGAATTTTTAAATTAGCCATTGTTTTAGCTTGGTGTTTCCTTGCACTAAGTTCTCAAAATATTATTCTCCATCATATGAGCACTAGGAATAAAATCAATCCGATCAATAGCACTAAAAATGTGTTTTATTAGATATTTACAACGACACTAGCCAAAGGCAAATAACGCTCTTGTACAATCTCTAATTTTGTTAGAATCCCTGTGTGGAAGTGATCATATATCATGAAGTTATTCATATGTTTCATTGTCCACATTCTTATATAAAAAACCAGAGTATTAAAATAAAATATGTTCATGATTATTAGCTTTTCAGACAGTAGTAAATATAATTTAATAACAATTATAACCGAGACTGGTGTAATTATTTTAACATAATTAAAGCCTCGAGATAGCTGTCACTAACAAAGTGAAATGAAATAAAGATTTAATATTGAAAAGGGTTGTTATTGTTGGAGTTGGTTTGAATTACTGATGTGTAATTTAACTAAGTTATTGTCTTGATTGTGATTTATGATTATTATTACGTAAAACATTATTATACAGGAATTTTGTTTGCTAATGTGATATTTATCAACATAAATGTTTACAAGTGTTCTAGAATTGTAGCTCTGTCTTCAATCGGGAACCTTTGATTCTTGAACAAAGTCACCAAGTTCAATATAATAACGTTTTTATTTCTTCGATGTCAGATGGTTAATCCTTTTGACATGGAGGACTCTTACGTTAAAATGGACATACAACTCTCCGCCGGAAACATTCCACCGGATGGACTAAGTAACTAGTTTTCATTCCCAGAATTATCTTCTCTAAACGCAAACGAAACTTCAAATAACTTGTATATTTATTATAATATTGTTTTCTGCGATTTCGTTTAAGATATATGATTTTCTTTATTGAAGAACCTATGTTAATTATTCACATAAATCTATAAGAACATCAAATATTAATCCAACAATAAGGAGAGATAAATCACGTCTTCAATATAAATATAGCTACACATAACAAAGTACATCTATACAAATTGGATGTATCTAGATTAATGTAGCTCCGCCCTAACGACATTAGCTAAGATCAACCTTGTACATCGAGTACTGCAATTTGGTATCAATTAATCTATCTGTTCAAGGTTCACTTCTTACTTTTTACTATTACATTTGTCAACAATTTTTAAGTAATTAAGTACATATAATACTTTTAGAAATAAGTCAAGCTTTTAAATAAAAATGTTAAAACAGAAATATTAAAAACATTATCTGGATTTTAGTTTCACGTTAAATTAATTATTAAATCTCAAAACCCATTACTTTTACCCTAGAAGAAACAGTCACAAATCATTGTTTATTGGTGGTTATAATACAGATACTGTAAGGTAATAGACACTATGAACAATAAAAAATGAAGATAAAACCAAAATTTGTAACTGCATTCCTTTAATGTTTTGAACAATTCAGAACTACTAAATAAACAAACTTAGTAATCAAAATTATTCATTTAAAATATTTTCGTAGAACAACTTTCTTTCACTTTGCAATAGTTGTAAGAGTTCTAGTGCTATGTCAAATAATAAATACAGTTTTTCTATAATAGATCTAATAATTATAATAATAATGTTTTAGTGTATTCAAAGATAACAAACTCTTCAGGTCTTCTTGTCTTAGTATACAATTATTACTTATTTATAAAACAGGAAAAAATAGTCGTAAGTAATACTAAAAAAGAATTATATCAGTGTAAGATTATATAACACCAAACACTGCTGCAGAGTCAGACATAAACATTACGTTAAAATACATAGACATCTATAGAGCATCTACAAACACAGGACAACTATAGACTTTTAGTTTTCACAGTGTAATATTTTATATAATATAATATATTAATATTATATACTAGTTAACAAACAATATACCTGTTTTCTTGTTATCGAAGTTGTGTTTTAAATGAGGTAGCACTATATTTCCAAGGTTTAAAATATGGAAACGCGTCCACTAAAATGTTCTATTTGTACTTTCTTGAAGTTTATTTTTAATTTATTATTTTAAGCTTTGATAGCTAAATTGGTTCTCTTCATACCTTCGGGAACGCCAGCAGGCTGTTTGCATTGACAATACTTTGTCTGACTGGTGCAACTTGGCAGCTGGGGTCCCGCAAGGTGGTATTCTCTCCCCACTTCTGTTTTCGTTATTCTTTAATTTCATCACTATTAATCTTTCTTCCTCTTACCATCTGTATGCTGACGATCTGCAAATATATTCTCATGCAAAGCTGGAATGCATTGATTCAGCTATCACTGCCATTAACAATGACCTGCAGCACATTCTCGATTGGTGTTCAAAATTTGGCATTAAAGTAAATCCAAATAAATGTCAGGCAATTGTTATTGGTAGCAAACATGGGCTCTCTAAGTTTGATAGTTGTAATACGCCACCAGTTATGTATAACAATATTATAATACCTTTCACGCCTTCAGTAAAGAACCTGGGTCTGTATATTGACAACACGCTTAGTTGGAACGTCCACATAGTCGAATTATGCCGAAAAGTAACTTTTTCTCTACGATCTCTTTATCAGCATAAACACTTTTTACCCATTCGGACCAAAACTCTGTTAGTGCAGACCCTAATCCTTCCGCTCATTGACTACGCTGATGTATGCTGCTCTAATATTTCAGAATCTAATTTAGATAAATTGGACCGTCTTCTTAACAGTTGCATTCGTTTCATATTTAATCTCCGAAAATTTGACCACATCTCTCAGTACCGCTCTCAGCTTAAATGGCTACCTATCCGCGAAAGAAGACGATCCAGAACTTTATATCAGCTATTCTTTATCCTGAATGATCCAGCTTCTCCTCGATACTTGAAATGTAAATTTCAGCCACTGAGGTCAACTCACGATTTACATCTTCGATCAGATTCTAATCTAAGCTTATTTGTACCTTTGCACCATACTGGCTTTCTTTCTAACTCTTTCACAGTACACGCTATTAAACTCTGGAACGGCCTCCCTGATGTGCTTCGACGTGCCCCGAATAAACTTGTATTTAAAAAGCGTATCCGTAGATATCTACACCAGAAAATAACATAACCATTCTTGTAACTTTTTTTTATAATTATTATTGCGCAGTGATATTTATACCAATATTGGCATAACATTATTCTTATTTTTATATATACATCATCGTCTCACTATCGCCCTATGAATGTATGTATGTATATGTATGTATCTTTTTATATATTTAATATGTTTATACGTATTCAAATAAATATATATTTATATGTAGTGCAAGTATATATATATATATATATATATATATATATATATATGTATCCATATATGTATTGATTGTTATTTACATAAGTTGTGTGTATTTGTCTGTTTGTTTTTTATTGTACCCCTCATTTGTTTTTTCTGTATTTTATATTTCGGTTGACTGGTAGAGAATGCTGTAGCATTAAGTCCGCCATTTGTATAATTTTGTTGTACAATAAAGTTTTTAAATAAAAAAAAAAAAAAATCTACAGTTCTGTAGTAAGACTTGATTTGTAGTAAAGCTGTAGAAAAATTATAGTAAATTGAAGCATATAACGCATGTTGGCTAACAAAATAACCATTACACTTAGCTATTCTTTGTAAAAATAAGAGGTTTATTGTGTTCAATGGATTGTTTCAAGTCTTGTAATGTTCTAATGAGTATAGATGTTTCGTTGAAAGAAATATTTTTAAACTTTGAATCTTACATATTATATTATCTTAGTACCGATAGTAATAAGTTTTATAGCGTTTATTCAAGATATTTTTCCTTAAATTTTGATGCAAAAATCGTAAACTGTATATAAATTAAGTTCATACATAAATTTTAAAAAGTTAGCAAAAAGCCGCGCTCTTTGAAGCTATTTCTCGAATAAATTATAACTTTCAAAGAGTTATCATCCATTCCCAAGACAATGAGTACAACACTATTGCTTTATGTTAATTTTATCTCTTCTTTGTTAATATCTTAAGAAGATTTAAGTTGGTCTGTGACGACCGTCCTATTGTTTTGTGTCAAACTAGATTAAGATTGTATTTGGTACAGATTTTAATAAGATTATTATTTCGTACATACGTGTAAAAGAAAATTATTATTTGTTTTCAAATTAATAATAGTTTATATATTTCTTATATTACTTTATTCACGATTTTTATACTTGTTTTAGAACAATTCTTTAAAGGTAATCTTTTGTTTCGGATGTCATCTCTGATAGTTATTAAAGTGTAGTATGTATCTTTATTATTTAGATTTACTAAAAAAGCTTTTTAGAAGAAATATAATAAAAATTGTTTAATATTTATTATTGATTTTTAGAAAAATTTAGAACTCTACTTAATACTTCCGAAGGGAGTTCACATTCAATTGGTACGTGGAAAAAAGTTCCTTGAGAACCGTACAGTGGCCAGCGCCCGAAATTTGCACGTGCCAGGCGGGTTCTTTGCCAGCTGATTCCCAATTTTGACGACATGCTTAAACTTTGCTCTAGCAATTTTCCGTTTGAAGAATCTGGAGGCACGATTATATTTCCTCTTCAGAACTCTAGAGTTCGGATCCTTAGTGACTAACGCATTAGTCCAAGCTTGATAAGCCTGCCGTTTGCCAGCTGCTGCAGCCCTGACAGACATCGAACCAAGGCCGTGATCTGCCACCAAGTGGTACTACAGAGCTTGGTATAAACAGGTAAAAGAAGGATAGCTTAAAAAAAATACATAGAAAAGACAAAATTTGTTATAGAATCCTACTTTTGAATATAATAAAATATAATCTTTATTATTTTTAATTCACGTTCATCGACATCTTGTAAATATTATACAATTCAATAGTTTCTAAATAATTAAATAATATTTATGTCGCCGTTTTCCATAAGTTTCTAATAAATATCATAATTGGTGGTTTTCATTGAGTTTAATAGTGCAGTATTCTTGTAAGAAATGAAAATGCAACAGACTCTGTGGAGTGAGACGGGCTGATAAAGGATTCTGGGAAAGTTCAATTCTAAGCTTACTTATTGTTTACACAGGTGTTCACATTATTAAATATAAGAAAACATAATAATTAATAACTATGTATAAGAAAATTATAATATCACATTATTATTCTTCAAACCAGACCTGAAGATATATTCAATAAATAAATAAGTATTCACAATTTCTTAAACATTGTAAATACCAAAGCAAAGTGATGTCGCTTCGTTTGGTTATGAACTTAGATATTTTGTTTAAGACATAAATTGGCAATAGTTGTACAAAATGTTACTTATAAAATGAAAATTTGTAGCAATAACTTCAATACGATCGTAATTTTTAAATAAAAGTGAAGCTCGTTTGGTTTAGTTTTTTTTAAATATATTCAAATAACTTCTCTTTGATAAACCTATAACATTGTACATTTCTATCGATACAATATAATATGTAAATTAAAATGGACCTTGCCATGGACCATGCCCTGTAGTATCACATCAGCTACAGCTGCAGCTAAGTCACTGGGATCATTGGAAGGGAAACAAATCGGCCCCCATGAGTAGGATGCAAAAAACGACCGCATCCCATCCTAATCCGCTGACTTGTAGTGCCAAACGCGTCGAGTCGCAGGTCTTGTGCGAACCGGACGTTGAAAGAGCACTACACTCCGTACCAAGCAATGATCAGAGGACCCTAAGGGAGCCTCGACAGTGACCTGGTACTTTCCGGGATGTATAGTCAGCAGAAGATCCAACAAAGAGGGCATATGGCTGTCCACGTTCGGTAGACGAGTGTACGTCTGTACCAACTGGGACAGACCATTTTCCATAGCAAAGTTAAACACAGATCTCCCCGCATAGTCGGTGTCCCTAGTGTCGGCACGTGACCCTAGCCAATCGGTATTGTGCGCATTGAACACAATGGGAACTGCGACGTCGACGAAGGAGGTCTGTGAGAGATCGTCAATCTTCCCCTGGACATGGCCCAAGAGTTGATCTTTCATTTTTCTAAGAATAATTATAAGTCAAAAATTATGGAATTTATTTATATGCCTATTGTTTAATTTGTACCTACTGGGATAATATTAAATGAGATAATATTATTTAAATATTTTTCCATAGAAATTTAAAAGTTATTCAGTAGTTAAAAATTACCTGATTTTTTTTAAATTAAATTATATCAATAAAATAACAACTAGAATATAAAATTTAGGGTTTGTCCGGTAAATTTCTCTAAAAGTAGTCTTAATATTATATCTTATTATAAATGTGATATGTTTTGAACACAGGGGAAGGGAACGGATGCTGATGCAAAGTAGAGTCTGAGACGCCCGGCTTCCGGATCACTTGAGCTGTTCTTTGTCGCTCCGCAACTGAATCTTCGATTCCTGAACCAAGTTCGTTAAAAGTCTATTTACTTTTGAAATAAGATTTGCTTGATAATTCTCTAAATGTTGAATATTATTTATAAATTGTATTGTAGCTAATTTATTGGCGAATTCTTCTTATAATATGATAATATAATTTTAATTTTATATATATTATTTTTAAATATCTCATGAACTATCTTAAACGAATTATTAAGTCTGTCTCAAGTCTAACGTCATTGGGTAATGTTGAAATTGATAAAGATTATTTATTGATTAATTTATTATTATTTAAGTTTATTGATTACTGTATGTGTACTTTAGTTATACATATGTTATTGTTCTTCATAGTATTATTTGTAATAACCAATATCAGTATCAATTCTATTTTAAAAATTGGTTTTGCTTATTTCAGAAAATTTTAGGTAATCTTTGTTTACATAAAAGAAACTGCTTTCTTATTGCAATAGCAAAACAATTTTTGTTTTTGACAGGTGTATATTGTATACGTACATAATATAATATTGAAACAAAAATGTATGTAACCTGTCACTAGAAAGTGAAATACATCGGTTAAAGGGATTCAAATTACATTTTTAACAAAATAACCGACACATACGAAGTACACTCACAGAGTAATGAATTCACCAGAACCGTAAGATCGTATACATAAATATACTATAAAATTATGTATCGAAATAAATAAAATAGGGTAACCATCAAAGATTTACTACAATAATCCATCTGAAGCTTGTTAATTTTATATTTTTGTTTTAATCTATTTCCAATTTATTTGTGTCGTATTGTGCCCCCTTATATGTACTCATTTTTAATTACATTCCGAGAAAATACACATGACGGCAAAAGAGCAATGACTTATGAGCTCTGTTCTAAGCTACTCTGTACAAGTACGAAGTCCGATTCATGTATTGAAAGAGAACTTAAACCCAGTCTTCTGTTGTACCTCTACGAAGTATTGCTGAATGCATTTCTTTGAATATCAATGTTATACTGAAACTTTACAGGATACATTTCCAGGTCACTGTGTTTGTTAATGTTTGTGCAGTGTTTAAAAATTAAAAATATATAATTTTATCCCTTCCATTTTTTCCTGAATTTATATCAAGTTTATTTTACTTACAATAGAATACCAATATATATAGTAAATTTAAAAATAATACTATGTATCGAGTAAATTATCTGAAACTAATCTCAGAGTTGATCAAATACTCTTGAAGTTTTAATAATTTTTAAGCAATTTCAAATACAAATATTATACTTTAATGTTTATTATGTATAAAAATCATTTATATATTTTTTATTTTTAAAGGAATAAAATAAAAAATACGAAATATAAATAAAATAATTTAAATTGTATTATATTTACACATAATTATGGACACAAGCGACATATAAGTTGAACGAGAAGCCACATAAATGTTTCATGATTATTTCAATCCTTTTTAGTTCAGTAGTTAGTAGTGTAGTAGTTTAGTTTCCACACTTGGTTGGAGTTGGTTCTACGAACAAAAGTCAAAAGGAAATCGTACATTGCCAACTATTTATTACATTATTACAGAGTCAAGTCATGGTAAAGTAAAGTTGATTCACGTGGCATGTTATAAAAAGAGGACATCATTAAGAAATATTACGATTAAATAGAAACGAACAGATAAATTCGAACTGTCACTTATATTCTCATCAGCTTTACATATTAGTTTGATAAAACATGAAATGAAAACTATGTTTTGTACACAAGAATTTAAAAATCATTTTACATTTTAAAAATTATATGACGATAAAGTAAATTTATTTTAGCAAAGATTATTAGTAAAATAATATAAATTACTCTGCTCAGAAATTAATTTTGATATTCCAGAGATAACAGAAAATTAATTAATTTTAATAACTGTTAATTAGAAACAAATAAATTTAAATTATTTAGACAGAATTTCAAGCGAAGATTTCATAATTTTCATTTACAAACTTTTCACGTCGAAAAGATGTTTTTAGTCTTTAAACTATTTGAAGTAACTAAACCGATTTTAATTAGTTATTCCTTTACGAAGTTCTTAAAAAGTCATTCTCCTCATCATAACACGAGGACTTTTTTATCAGTTACTCAGTAAAATATTTTACTGAGTAACTGATAAAAAAGTTAAAGAGTATATACTCTTGTACTCGTATATCAGTCCGTGAACGGTTGTGTATAGTTAGTTATCAATACGTGACTTGCTTGTTCGATTGTCCTCCTCCTTATAAAAGTCATTAATTAAACTTGTTTATCTCTCTCCCGCTTTTTTGTTAGTGATAAATAACGAAAAATTTAACGGAAGAAAAGTTATTTCTAGTATTTTTATAGAATAGTTTTGTGTAATTTAAACTTTGATTAATCTTTTGTAAGACGCAGGGTAACATTAATTATTATTATTAACACAATTAATATTTAAGAATAACAATATTGAACAGTATTACCCAGTAAATAGTTGCAATATCTATTTTTTTTTCGACTAAAATAACCCAAACTTGCACAGAATATAAACATAGAAATAAGAGTCAACAAAGGAACACAAATAGAATCTCGAGTTTTAGTGAAAGATGTCTTTATTTAGCATCGTACAGCTATCTGCTTTCAGTGTTTACTTGGAAATCTTTCAGTTAGAGCGAATGGTTTAACTTAAAATGGTAACGTCTATGATATTGATACACTCTTATCAAAATAATTATTTGAGAGATTTCTCTTCCGTCTTATTCTAGTTTACATACGGAGAATTTATTATTTATTTTTTTATGCTTTATTTTATACATCTTGAATAAAATAAAGAAACTTTATATCTTTATTTTATTCAAGATATACAGAGAAATTAGCTGTTTCGTCGGAAGTCATGTGAATTCAACTCTAAATAGTCCTCGGTCTCGGGAAACAAACTTTCAACGACGCATTATTATGTAATTTAAAAGGTTTCTTATAAGATTCATACAATATCCTTCCGTCCTTAAGTTTCCTTAACATATATTTTAAAGTCTGTTTTACTAAATTAGTTATTATTATATTATTAAAACAGGAGCTTATGACAAATAGTTTCAGATTTTGGTGAGAAGACGGTGGGAAGATTATAAAATATTTATTAAGTAATAACTTTTTTTAGCGATTCCAACCACGTGATCTGCGGAAGGACCTCACACATTTCAAACATTACTTTATAACTATTTATTGGAAGAACTCAATAATTATTATTACATATAACGCCGTTCCTATTTACTGCTTTATTTATTAAAAGCTACTTAATTTCGAAGAATAGTGCTAGAGATGAAAGGGTTCTGAAAAAAATAAATTCTAGTGTAATTGGCCTTTTAATTTTAATTTATTGAAATAGTTTATTTATGGATAAATAAAAGGAATATATTTCTAATTACTATTTTTTACTAGAATGTTATGTAATTCAATAACATATGTTTAATATTAGATAAATCCGTAACATAAAACTCTGTATTTTATCTGGTTGAAGAACTTTACAGTCAACATTAAATGTGTTTCACTGGAACTGATGTATCATGTGGGAGTATCTCAGACCTAAGTCTAGACTGTCTAAGTACATTAGTGCTACTTGCTTTTAAGAGAATCTGTTAAATTTTACAGCATTATTATTTAGGCGCAGGAGCTACATTTTTTTATCTGAAAGAGTATTCTGATTAAAAAAAATGTATTGCAGCGACTTTGCAGCAGACATTGCAGCAGTAATGTACTCGTATATTCCGCCGTTCTTATTAAATTAATATTAATTAATAACAATTGCATTATTAAGTCTTAAATATAACGATGTTAATATTCACGATGCGGTTTGGAGTCTTTGATTATTGATCTGTCTACACTACGATTAATATAGCTACTTGCAAGAAATTCATAGCATAAATATAAGAAAGCCAGTTATTATAATATAAAAAAAATCATTATTGTAATCATAATCAACACAATTAAATTGCTTATCGTTCAAATGACTTCCGAATAATGGATAATATAATATATAAGAATTCTATTACAAATACATAAATATTAAGATCTCATTGTTTACCAAGTCAATTTATATATACTATTTTATATACTATTGTCAATTTATATTTTTATTATTTGTAACTTTTTGCTTTTAATCCATCCATCATAAAATTAAGGCAACTGGGGTTCTAAACGCAACCTGGTCCACACAACAAACTCTACCGGGTCTTTCTTTTTATGATCATTGTTTCACAAATATCAATTATTATGTTGATTCGTTGTATCTATTTAATATTATAACTTTGAAAACTTGGTTCATTCCATTTTATCACTTATAAAACTCTTTGTAATTCCAAGCCCCCGGTCGATTTGTCGGTGCTGTGTATAATTTTATGAATTCAAACTAATTACAACTTGAAACCAAGCTCTATTATTCTTAGTTTAACTCAAGGATTGAGATTTTAGATAGCTCTCACTAACAGACTCTTCCGAGCGTTAATTGAGACGAAAAACGAAATAAAAATTTAACGTTGAACAGGATGGTTACTTTTGTCAAGATTGAGTTGTTTTTTGGGAGACAATTGTTAATATAAATCTTCTTATCAGCTCCCTACACTAAAAATAATACTGTTTTATTATTAATTATCTTTCATTTTAAGCTGTTATAGTTGTTACTTCACATCAGTAATTTATATCTTTATATATATAAACTAATCTTTGAAGCCAGTAAACCAATATCAATGAAATTTTGTAGATATTTATTATTTGGCTTGACTTGAAAGATAGGATTTTTTTTATCTCGATTAATAATTACTGCAAGTTTGAGGTATTTTATACGTAAAGGTTTTAATTCACTTCTAAATTCTATAGACTTTCAAAAGATGGCGCTGTTAAATAGTTGACGAAGCAGTATATAAGACGAGTAAAAAATATATAACTTATTATACTTTTTAAAAGTAAGTTAGTTAATTACTTTTATAAATATATTAACCTTTTTTACGCAGAAGTTTAAATAATAAAGACACATTAAAACAAAAACTTTCTTTTAAAACAAAATTAATAATAATAATAATTTTAATTTATTTTATAGTACAAAACAAGTAGTGACCTTTAGAGAAAGATTAATTGACACTAAACTGCAGCAGAAGATGAACAAGGTTGATCTCAGCTAACGTCGTCTGGGGACAAGCTAGATTTATCTAGATAAATCCCAGATTATTCGAGATTAATCAGACATTCTATATAGCTCTATATACACTGCAGCACTAATGTATCTTACCGTTTGATTAATATTTAATGAACTTATTTCGATTGTTTCGTAAAAGTAATCAACTTAAATTACGTGTTCATAGATAGAGAAAATAATTTTAGCCATGTTTAGTTTTCGTTTAGAGAAGCTATTGCTCGGGATGAAAACAAGTTCCTAGTGTCTCCATCTTGTAAAATAGTTCCAGTGAAAAGACATATGTAAATGCTTACTTTTTTAGATTAAAAACTCATATTATAATATTAATTAGAATTAAATAAATTAAATAAATATTTGTTATTGCTAATATTGGTAAGATTTATTGAAATTACTTATGTCGATAACTTTCAAAGATTATACAAAAGATACAAGTAAAATACAAAAAAAAAAATTTTTCACGATTTAAAATAATTATACTGAATCAGGTGAATTGGTTAAAGAATCAAATATCCTGGTTAAGAACCCACTTTAAAGATTCTCCTTTATCCAACATCCGTTACTTAACGTTACTTTGGTCCATATTAATCCATATGTCATTTTGAGTTTTTTCATGAACTATGAAAATTATTACTCCGTTCAGTTGTTGATTAAAAAAAACATATTTTGTTTTGACCTTTACGATTAATAAAACTTCGACAACCTTTACCAAGAACATATTAATAATATCTTCGTTGATAAGTTTCAAAATAAAAATAATAATTGAAAAACAATTAACACTCACATAAATTACACAATAGTATTTCATAACAATTCCAGGAATAACAACTCTTTTCAATAATTAATTCCTATTTCATTTCTCTCTGTAAGTGACAGCTATCTCGAGGCTTGATTTAAACTAAGAATAATAAGTCGAGCCTCGGTTCGGGTTCTCATTAATTTTAATTATAGGAAAATTTTAATTACCATCATGTAATAGAACAATCGTGACTATAAGATTTATTAATTCTTTTTATTTTATTTTCGTGCAAAAGGTACCACAATCTAACATCGTCATAGTCAAAACCAACCTGGTGGCAGGTGATCGCTTCCGACTATGGAGTCTTGTGATATCAGAGGATATTCTGAAATAAAAAATCTGTGATTTATAAATCTTTGATAGTATTAATGATAATAAAATTGTTAGTTCTGTTAAGACTACGGAGTAAAAAACATCAATTTAACACTTTTTTAGATCTCAAAATATATCAAGAAATTATTACTTAAATTATTTTAAAAGTCTTTAAAACTTTATAGTTACTAATTAAAATGGTAATTAATTTTCTTTTCAGTATCCCTTAAACTTTAACGTTAAGAAATAATTGAAATCATTTTAATAATTAATTAATCACGAAATTATTAAGGTGAACAGCCTTTTCTGAAATAAATTTACTTTATACTTACTGAGTGATAAAGATTTTTTATTAAACATCTGTGAAATATTTATATATTAAAAAAAACTACGTAAGTCCACTTTACTCTACCGCGACTCGACTTGGTAATAAATAGTTTTGCAAAGTAAAGTCTTCTTTCGACTCTTGTTTGTACTCGGAGTCAACTCCAAACAAGTGTTTAAACACCTAAAAGCATTGATATAATCATTAAACATATATGCTTCTTCTTTGTTGTAAAACGCTGTTAAATATATATATTTTAATATTCATGGTCTGCAAGTTCTATACACTATTCTAAATTTAAGTGTTTATTAAGTAATGTTCTGTAATAAGCGCAAGCAAAATTAGATAAGTTAGCAAATAAGTGAAGATTAAAGCTATTATTATCTAAAATATTTTATCAACATTTAAATATAAATTTGTTATTCTAGAAAAAATGCTAAATAAGGTAAGACTTATATCATTTACCCACAAAATTACGTTCTGGAAATGTTACCTGAACAGTTTTAGTAAAATATTGATATATGAAGAAATACATCTAGCAGTACACTGTAGAGGTATAATGGTAGATTCAGTCGTTCTCTTTGTATACATGAACCGGACTTTGTATTTATACAGAGTAGCTTACAACAGAACTTAATTAAGTTGAACGGAAATAGATTAAATCAGAAATATAAAAAAAAAACAAATCGCAAAAGAATAATATGTTAAAGTTATTTATAGACTTTAAAGTCTTCAAAAGCGTTACCGTACTACATTCACTTCAATATATTTTACATTTATTCGATTTTAATGTAGTAAATATGGAAAAAAAAAGAATGCAATCCCGGACTGTCTAGATCTCAATTGACCTTGGAAAGCGTTGGCTACATAAAAAACAGACAAATATTCAGTGACGAGGAAGAGCATGCATCAGAAAATTGCCCATAAGGGAGCTGATGATGTTTATTATGGACGATTAACGCCTTACGAGTCCCGAAAATTTGCATATGTTTTATGTAATATATATAAAAATCTTTTCCTGAATCATGGGATAAAAAACAAATTGTTGATGAAGATTGGGTAGGGAGTTTGCTTAAAGGTCATTCTATTCTCTCTATTCGATCTCCTCAAGCTACTATTTCGAGCCACTTCTTTCAACAAAAACAACGTGCAGTTGTTCTTTGATTACCTAAGAACCGTTTACCTTCGTTTAAATGTAAGCCCTGGGTATATTTAGAATGTAGATGAAACAGGACTGACAACGGTTCACATTTCTGATAGAGTAATAGCTCATCTTGGCACCAAAAAATTGGGAAAAATGACGTCTGCTGACCGAGGTTTCGCTGGTGAGAGTCGTAGTTGCTATCTCGGCGTCGGCAATATGGTCCTTCCGTTCTTCGTTTTCCCACGTGTTCACTATAAATACTATTTTGACTATTTTAGACTAAAGGACTATCAAAGACTATTTTAGACTGGAGGTGGACCGATAGGTTCTTAACGGTGTTTAATGTTGTTGAAGATGTTCTTAAAAATGATGATTGCATTTACTTTAGTACTTAAATCTTGTTCCTTCGTAGTCTTGGTACTCATTACTTCTTAGGTCAACTTACCCCTAGTGACAAGTCAACCAGCCCCAGGCACGGGGTAGGTTGACTCGTTTTGCCCGTTCTATAAAATCGAGCCTATATACTATGTTTTAATAGGTATCGAGCTTATTGTAATTTCTTTCTAGAGCTGAATAGTGTCACTATCAATGGAATTGCTTTTCACAAAAATAATCATTAAAGCAATAAAAATATTAACTTTTAAACTGAAAATTGGTCAACCAGCCCCGGTCTCCCCTACTATATGGGCACTTTAGTTACGTCTGAATTAATGTAATATTTAGTTATACATATGTTATTGTTCTTCATAGTATTGTTTCTAATAACCAATATCAGTATCGATTCTATTTAAAAATTATTTATTTTAAAAAAATTTGGGTATTCCTCGTTTACGTAAAAGAAACTGCTTTCTTATTGTAATAGTGAAACAATTTTTGTTTTTGACAGGTGTATATTGTATACGTACATAATATAATATTGAAACGTATGTAACCTTCTAGTGAGATACATCGGTTAAAGGGATTCAAATTACATTTCTAACAAAATAACCGACACATACGAAGTACATTCACAGAGTAATGGATTCACCAGAAACGTAAGAATATATACATAATAAATGTGCTATAAAATTATGTATCGAAATAAATAAAACAGGGTAACCATCAATGATTTACTACAATATTCCATCTGAAGCTTGTTAATTTTATATTTTTGTTTTAATCTATTTCCAAATCATTTGTACCGTATTGTGCCCCTTTTATGTACTCATTTAATTACATTCTAAGAAAATACACATGACGCCAAAAGAGCAATGACTTATGAGCTCTGTTCTAAGCTACTCTGTGCAAGTACGAAGTCCGATTCATGTATGCAAAGAGAACTTAAACCCAGTCTTCTGTTGTACCTCTACGGTGTACTGCTGAATGTATTTCTTTAAACATTATTTTACTGGAACTTTTCAGGATATATTTCTAGCAAGCTATTTTGTGAGTAGAAAATATACAGTAAGACATTTTACTACTAATGTATTATATTTACTAATGTTGTTAAGTCAATAAAAATAAAAGAACTATTTTTTTATCTTTCACTTAATTTATTAAGTTAATTGCAGGATAGATTTAATTTACAGCAATTCACATTAATGGTTTTATAATTAATTGTAATAAGGTGCTTTCGCAAGAAATAATTGTAAAGTTTAGAGGTAACTAAAAAGTATATAATCAACAACATAACTTGAAGAATGTAATAGATATTATTATAATCATTAAATTATATTTTGTTATAAATAACTTTAAATTATCTAAAGTAAAACATGATATTTTATGAAGCACTACAAAATTTCAATCATCTATTTTTCCTCTATCTATAACTTTTTTACATATCTTCTACGTATCAAGGACTTAAATAATTTAAGCATAAAATAATTATTCGGTAATTATACATCTCACAAAGTATGACAAACTAATTATTAACTTTAAAACCACGTTATTGGATAACTCAAAAACCGGTAAGAGGTGCCACAGGCTTTGTGGCTTTGTAATATTAGGATATAGTTCACTTGAGAATACATAAAGTAGTATTAGATCGGGGTTATAGAAATGTAATTAAAAATCAACTACTTTCACTTACTTACTACTGACTGCAATTAATTTTTAGATTGTATTAATACACATTTTAATAAGATTATTATTTCGTATTTACTTATAAAATATTGTTTTTTTTTTTTTTTTTTAATTAATAACAATATATGTTAACTCAATCTATATTATTGGTTCGATTCTTTGAATCTTCCTTTTGCTTCTGATGACACCTCGGATAATTATTAAAGTGTATTTCATATCTTTTAAGTCTTATTATTTAATAATATTTTTATTTACAAGAAGCGCTTTTTTGGAAATTTTGGACTTGAGACATCTACAACAGAAAAGTAACACATGTATACATTTTTGTATTGATATTGTCAACATTCATATTTCTAAGAATCATTATTATAAGTCAAAAACATTTTGGATTTTATTTATATGCCTATTGGTTATTTTTTACCTATAATGTCTAATTATATATTCCATCGATTAACCCCTTAATGCACATTTTTTGATCAATTCCGAGAATGGCAATAATCTACCATCCAACGTGACAGATACGGACTTAAAATATAAAAAAATATTATTCTATATAAAAAAATATATATTTCTATATTAACCGTGACTCATACGGAACTGTAATATTTTGAGACATATAAAATTACAGTTACCGTGACTTTCATGGAGCTGCACAATTCTGCCATTAAACGTTGCCCGTATATGTCACGGAGGTGTGCATTAACGGGTTAATAAAAGTTATTGCATAGTTAAGAGTTATATGAAAAAACATCAATAAATAATGGAAATAAATTATTAACAACTAAAAATTTAAAAGTTAGCCTTTGTCAGGTCAATTTCTCCAAAAGTATTAATAATATATTTTATTATAAATACATCTAAAAGAGACATGTTATGAACGCAGAGCAAAGTAACGGATGCTGGTACAAAGTAGGCTCTGACTTGAGCTGTTCTTTGTCGCTCCGCAAGTAAGTCTTTGATTCCTGAACCAAGTTGCCTCGTTAAAAATTTATTCCGTTTATTTACTTTTGAAATAAGGTTTGCTGAAATTGTCTGTATGTTAAATATTATTTATCTATTGCATCATATCTAATTTATTAGCAAATTTCTCTCATAACATGATGGTATAATATTATTTTAAATATATTCTTTCATGTTTCCCCTTGTCTAATATAAAGTAGTTAAGTTCGTAATTAAATGGAATAAACTAATTATCAAGTTAGTCTCAAGTCCACCGTCATTTAGTAATGCTGAAATGGTTAAAGACTAATACAAGTTTATTGACTTATTTATGTGTATCTTACTTGAATGAAAATCAATACAATATTTATTTATTTATTTAATTTCACGCCATATCCCTTGCGGGATAGCCTGAGACAACGGAGCGCCAAACGCTACGGTCCCTGCATACCGCTTTCGCCTCGGCCCCAGACATCAACCTCTTCATACATGCCCACCGGGGGGTTCTCATGCTTTTTGCGTGACCTTCCTCCAATATTATAGCTACGCTTATAAAAATGATTTTGTTCCTTATAACATTTATAATAATCAACATGTGTAAGGCGACGATTCCTTGAAATAAGTCCAACTATCATGTCATTACACTTATTTATTTTTACACTATATTTATTTCATGAAACAAAGATAAAATAAAGATAAGATAACGATTTCTATTTATTCTATTTAAAAATTGTTTGCTTCAGTAAATTTAAGAATCTTCGTCTACGTAAAAAAACAGCATTCCATTTTTCTTACTCGTATTGTAGTAATAGCAAACCAATTTTTGTTTTTGAAAGCTGTATAATAAAATATTTCAAACAAAAGTGTTTTAATCTATATAACCTTCCAGTGAGATACGTCGGTTAAACGGATTCAATACATTTTTTACGGATTTTTAACAAAATAACCGACACATACGAAGTACACTTTTCACAGAGTAATATCTAACAGAACTATAACGTGTTATACATATTATAAAATTGATATATCGTAATATATTAAATAGGGTAATAACTTTCAAAAATATAATTTATATTAACTAGAATATTCGATTTGAAGTTTGTATATATTTATATTTCGTTTTAATCTTCTTTCGTTCAACTGTTAAAAAATATACACATTCAAACTCATGCATTACAAATGATTATATCACCATTTTGTCTCCTTATGTCTAGAGAGCTCTTTTTAGATAACTTAGAAAAGAAATACCAAAAATCAATAACCAATAAGATCTGTTCCAAGCTACTCTGTGGGAGTACGAAGTTCGATTCATATGTGCAAAGAGAACTTAAACCGATTTGTATTGTGTGTACCTTTATGCTGTACTGTTGGTTGTATTTCTTTTAACGTGAAGATGTTTTACTGAAACTTTTAGTTATAAACTTATATAACTTCTAAAAATTATATATATAACTTCTAAAAATGTAGTAATGTATATATTTTAATAAATACTATTGTGATACAACATTAACGATATAAGAACTATTACTCTATCCTTCACTTATGTGCTCAAGTTGTACTTTGTACTTATCATAGAATAATTAATAAACAGTTAGTTATATATTTTTATATAGAATTATCGAAAGAATTTTAAGGCATTTTAAATTATAAATTTTATTTTAAATTTATTATCATATGTACACTAGAATTTCAATAACATCAATCCCATCAAATGCATTTTATCAGTTATTTAGAACGATATCAGGCAAAAGCCCGCAACGCTCTTGTAGATCCTCTGATTTTATTAGGATCCCTGGATGAAAGAGATCACTTACCACAAGTTGATTCACATGTTCCATCCTCCTCCTTCTTATGAATAAAAAAAGCAGAGAATATTATAAAACCATTTGATCATAATTGTTAGCTTTTTACGACATTAATAAACATAATTCTAATTAATAACAATTAACAATAAAAGTCCTAATATTAAATTTAATAACAATTCAAACCAAGACTGGTGTAATTATTCTTAGTTAAATTAAAGCCTCGAGGTAGCTGTCATTAACCGAGTGAAATTATATAAAAATGTAATATTAAAAAGGGTTGTTAATGCTGGGGTTGGTTTGAATTACTATAGTATAATTTAACTGCGTTATTTTTATTTAGAATGTTATAAGCTTTTGTTTAGTAATGTGACATTAACAATGTTAAAAAATACCTAGAACTGTGATCCTGTCCATTGTTGATAATCTTTGCTTCTTGAACCAAGTCACCTGGTTAAGTCTAATAACTTTAAATCTTAAAAGACTAATTAAAATTTTGTTTAAGGAATTATTTATGTATTTGATCTAGAGACGCATATCATTAGCATTCCATGGATTCACCGTGTGGGTGCCGGGCCTATCGCGTTGCAAGAAGAGGAGTGCAAACAATGCCTAGGACTTGCAACCCAGATGTAGGTTTAAGGGGCCCCTTTACCATGCGCATACACGTTTACCTTCACTGTTCACACTCCTCTCCCTACCTAACCAAATATCGTAAGAACCTACTTAAGCCGCCTTTGAAATACGTTCCAGAAATGAATTGATGATCGTTCTAGAAAGGCCGAAATCCTTAAATAAGTTGTAGAGAAATTTTGCTATTATACCTCTCGCTCCTACTTCTAAAGCGTACAAATTAACTATAAATGTATTACTGATCAGTTCGTTGCATAGTTCGTAATACTTGTTAAGCTTAAATGTCTGATCTTTGGGTATGTTTGTTTCCCAGGGTACGGTAAGCTCAACAAGTATAACGCGCCTTAGTTGTTTTAAATACGGGAATAAGTCCGGCCTAGATGACGAAACACAGACATCCCCGGGGATTTTGTATTGCCTTTCATACGTTTCCATCATGAGAGTCCAATCAGGAGACGCATCCAAGATGGAATAAGGTTTTAGTTTAGATTTTTTGGACGAACCTGCCTTTACGAACTCTACTGATATTTTGGTGGATGTTATACCCTTCTTCGCTTTTACTACAGAAAGACTAACCGCTTTTTGTACGATTTCTAATACTTTATCGTGGTGACGCGAGCATTATAGAGTATACCTCTTTTTAAAAGTACCCTACACCCAACTAGCAAGTTTTTCCCGGTTCCTACTGCCTCCTCACAGATTTCTCGGTGGCTTTGCCCCATCTTACTAAGTTACTTTGATCTGGGAGAGTCATTTGGAATGCATTAAAATAAAATTTTAATAATCCTGGAGACCAATCATGAAGCAGGGTGCGCCATCTTTAAGCTAGTGGAATACAAAAATCTCCTATGGTCACCCATTCATTTTGCAATTCTAGGCTCATCGCGTGCAACCGGTAATTATCATTTTCATCTTGCCGAATAAAGGATTTTATTATTTCTACTTCTTGTTGTTTCCTACTTGATCCTACCCCTGCTTTATTTGTTTGAGCACCTATCATAAATTTTTTATAGAATTGAAGTCGTGACTCCAGCTCTGCAGCAATTTTATCTTTTGGGAGAGATGTTATAGTATCATCATTCGATTTTGAGATGATATGTCTTTTGGTCACTCTTAGGTGTTTATAGAGTTCCGATGGTTTCTTTAATTTTAACCCAAAATTGTGTCTGTCTCTAAATAAGGTAGAAAAGTCCGATGGATGCGCTAACCCGAGTCATGACTTCAATATCCTTGTGACGCTTGCATTTAACTTCAACAAAAGGGTCTTGTTTATATCATAAACGAGAAAAGGCCAATTTAGACGTGATGTTAAATAATTATCATATATCCAAGCCTTTTTGATGTTACTTATTGGTTGATTGTCTACCTTTTTAAGAACATTCAAAAAGCTATCGACTATTATATCTAACGATGGAGTGCGCCCTTGGTAATAGATTTTTTTACCTAAGAATTTGAACGAAGCTGCGTCGGTAATTGTAGTAACGTACTTACCGCCTATTATAAGACCCGGATCGTAAGAGGTATTTGGTGTTCCGCCTACCCAGACATAGACTGTAGCATTTATTTGGTTTTGTCCTCAATCCGTACGTCCAAGCACAGAAATCCTCCACAACATTTAAAAGTAGCTGACATTGTTTTGGATTACGTGTCAGTATCACGAGATCGTCTGCAAATGCTAGTATAGATTCTGTGGTATATAAGAGTGGTATTACCGAAAAGGCGAAAATATTTCTAAAAAAAACATCCTTTACCATTATATTTTTCGTATTATCAATTTTGACAAAATGTACCAATTTTATAACAAGTATTATCAATAGCTATTACAAAAATTCTTATTAATTTTATAACGTAAGATTCTTAAAAGTCAAGAAGCGAGCTTGGGCATACGACTCTCCACCGGAACTATTCCACCGGACGGAACCAGCGGTAACTAGTTTTCATTACGAGAATTATCTTTTCTAACCGACAACCAAGCCGCGGTTGTATTTTTATGTTCGTTATTACATAATTTTCGCAGATTTTTATAAAATATATGCTTTTTTATTGAAGAGTCAATATATATATCTATTAAAGGTTTTGTGTTTGTCAATTTTCTATTAAAGGTTTTGTGTGTGAAGCAATAAACTTTAAAGTGCAAAATATTTGTTAGAAGTGAAGTGAAGTGGATGATTTGGAAGGTAAAGATCACGAGAGTAATACATTAAAAAAAAACCAATATCAACTAAACAGGTTCCACAAGTTCATAAATAAAAGTTCATTATTTAAAAATATATTTTTATACCCTTATATTGTAAACGCTAGAAATTTGTATATATTATAAAGATCTACAAAAAGTCAATGAGTGTATATGTCTATCCTGCTATCTATGCATCATGGCCAAATATGAAACTCTACAATGCACATGGGCCGACGCGCACTTGGCCGATTTTTATTCCTTTAAAACTTAAAATACTATGAATCTATTTAAGTAACAATCGAGCTGATTCCTGTGTATCAAAATAGTATCTTAACTTTAGAACTATGTTCCCAACCTTTAAATATAGAAACGCTTTCACTACTCTGTTCTATTTCTGCTTAGTGCAAGTTTATTTTTTCTTTATATCTATATCTGTAGTAAAAATAAGAGTAGTGGTAGAATAGAATAAATCAACTTCAGTACTACATTCTCTATACTTAGCTACTCTATGTACAAATACAAAGTACAAAACATGTACCCAAGACAACCTTAACTGTACCTACTGCGTCAGTCCCTCCAGTATTACATATATGTACGAAAATAGATTTTATTTTACTCTATATAAGGTTTATTGTGCTCAATGGATTTAAAGACTATCAATATATAAGTATTTGGAACTGCTCCAAGTCTCGTAATGCTCTAATGAGTAAAGATGTTCCGTTCAAAGAAATATTGTTGAACTTTTAAACTTATGTACATTATTCCTTGTGCATTATAAAATGTTATTTTTAGACCAAATGATGCATGCCTTAGTAAAGTTAAATTGGAAGAATACACTAACATAATTTCCATCTTATAATTATATGTTGTTTAAATCTCATTCAGTTATCTGAAACAAAATTGTATTTTTATGTAACGCCAGATTATCTTATTTCAATCATCCAATTTATTTATAAATGAATACCATATAATAATATACAAGTGAAAACCGGGTAACGTGAAAACCATGAAGAACCGTGAAGAACCGTGAAAAACGGAAAAAACATCACAAGCGGGACTGAACGTGCTAACTTAAGAACATATTATGGAATTAAATTAATATAATTTATTTACAGACAATATAATATATATATCATAATAATCCGATAATTACACATCTCTCAAACTTTGGGTAAGTAATTATTAAGTTGGAAGATGCATTATTGGGTGGTTTTGATGACATGTTCCATAAGTTTTGAAACTTAATTACATTAAGAAATAATTAATTAATTAAGATATAACGGTGTTATAGCTGGTTCTAGAGGGTTTCACAAAAACTCATTTTCTTTTTATTCATTGTGTTTAACTTTTGTAAGTTAATAATAATTTAAAAAGTTATCCATGGAGTTTCTTGCCGGTTGTTCTCGATGTACATATCCTTTGGAACCCACAAAAATGGTGTCTGACGTTTTATTTTTGCATTTTATGGTTTGTTAAAATAAACTACTATAAAATACTTTGACTTAGGGTTTGCACAATCCCGTTTTAATTTTTCCCATAAGTAATCAGGCTTGTAATCAGCCAATCACGACTCTGGACCGTGCTGTTAAACTATTTTTACTTTAATTTACAATGCTATTTTACACGCCGTTAATAGAAGTTTATAGACATTCGAGAATTGAATTTATAAGCAAAAATCATTAATGAAATAACTTGTATGAAGATTAAGTTAATACATATCTTTTAAAAATCAACCGAGAGTCGCAAGTATTTCTCGAATAAACTATAACCTTCTAGTGGTTGTTACATCCATTCAACCATCCATCCATTTATCAAGATAAAGAGAACAACACTATTGCTTTACTTTATCTCTTTTTGTTAATATCTTCAGAAGATTCAAGTTTGTCTGTAATAACTGTCATTTTATATATGTTATTATGTGTATAATATATAAATGATATATGTTTTTGATCTGCAGAATTTTGTTTCAGGCCGATATAAATATTATTTCAAGTAATCCCTTGCTTCACCTCGGACATTTATATAAAAGTAATATAATTCTTAGATACCATTTTATTCTAGTCATTAATTATTAACTAATATAAGATTACCATTAATCGGGAATAAACTCTTTCATAAAAACGGGAGAATATTAATTGTTTTTAATTTAATGAAATATTCTAATATATTTTATTACACTTCCATATCATTATAACATAAGATGTATGTAAATATTTATATTAAAATTGAATAAAAAGGTATTATAACATTATAATTAAAAAGGATATTTATTATTTTTTACTTTCGGACATAAGATTTAAAAAGAGGATAATGTCGTAAAGCCCTTCTCTTGTTAATATTATTGTACAAATGTCATACCACAGTTAAAAGTTATTTGGATTAAATATATTTTCAATAAATATAATTTATTACCGGGTAAAACACAATACAAGTATCTTGTAGTAAATTTTATCAACTCCTATACTCAAAGTTGTAGTCAGATATAAGTATGTTATGAACACAAAATAAAGGAACGGATGCTAGTACAAAGTAGTCTCTGACAGGTCCGGAATACGGATCACTTGAGCTGTTCTTTGTCGCTCCGCAACTGAGTCTTTGATTGCTGAACCAAGTTGCCTCGTCAGAAGTCTATTCAGCTTATTTGCAGAGATGTAACTTATGAAATAAGATTTGCTTTGAGTTTCTCTATATGTTTAATATTTTAGATTATCTTTTTATATGATATAGCCAATTAAATATAACAAAAATTTACTTTGTTTTATCATTCTTTCACTTATATAATATTATATAAACATCAAACAACAACACACACTACACACAACATAAACTATCCGAAATTAATTGTTAAATTGGTCTCAATTCATTTGTTAATCTTGATATCGTGAAAGAATTGATAATAAAAATTTATTGACAAAAGTAATGTATACTGTAATTCTATACAGTATTTTTTTGTTCTTGGAATATATATAATTAGTGATACAACACTTGTTTACCAAATATTATATAATATAATTACCAATTTGCGTAATATATTGTATAATAATAATAATATTTGAATACATTGGCTCCAATATTTTTCGTATACAATGACACTGACTATATTCGCTTCACGAGACAATAAATAAGTTTTATTTCCTGTATGTTAAGAAATTAAATTCTCACTTGTAAACTCAACAGAGTATTGTTTTCTTGAAGCTTCATTTAAAAAACTTCACGGACAATAATAATATTTTAGATTTATATTATAGGTACCTCTAGATTCTTGAACCCTAGAATGATTACATACAAAATATCCCAATTAAATATCCGTTCTTCAATTATCAAACTTCATTAAATAGAGATTATTTAAATATTTGTTTATTACTTTTAAAAAAATAAGTTATCTATTATTTAATTTGTTCTTATACTGATATATGTATACAATACTACTACCGGCAGATATCTGAATTATAATATAAACGAGTACCGCAAAGGGAATGGACGCAGTGGAAAAACTACAAGTTTAATGTAGTTTTTATTATAATTTGTTTACTTAAATCTGGTTTCTGGGAGAATGATTATTGAACAATTATTATTAATTTACTTTTAAATTCATAATATTTTTATACAATTTTCACAATTAATCATCAAATTCAGACTTTGATAACTTTTAGAATTTTCACTTGAAAAACGGTAAATAACATGTGATTGATAAAAAATAATGACTTCCAGATGTCAATGAGTATAAAAAGAGCCGAAGGTTCATAATTATTAATTGAATTATTGTATAATATGTTAGTTTTAGAACAACAATGCGTTTTTTATGTAAAAAGTAATAGACGAAAAAAAAAGAAATAATATAATATGATATGATATAATATGAAACGACAAATATATCACGATATTCTCTATAAACTTCCTCAATAAATAATATATCAAATGTAAAAAGTTTTTTCAAATCCGACTGTTAGTTCCAATGATTAGGTAATTTAAACAAAACAAATCTATGTCTCTATGATATACCGATATATAAATATAGACCTGTAGATATAATTTCCTTAGATACAATTGAATTTAAATTTAACTGATTAATGAACCAGATAGACAAGTGATTTCAGTGACTATAGATTAAGCCCATAGATGTATGTTAGATGTCTGATTCACGTCGGATTATCTGAGATCTATCGAGATGAATCCGGCTTAACCCTTCCGACACTGCGAGAGCCGTGATTAACCTTCGAGTATTTGAAAATTTTAACTCTCAGGTATTCCTTTTGGCAGTATAAAAAGCTCCATGAAGCTATTGTAGTTATATATTATATTTGAAAACGGGTAGCGCCTTCTGAATTCACTTATTATTTCACTTCCATTTATTTCCTCTTTAGCTTCTGTTTCCTAAAGAATTAAGACACCGTTTGTTTGGTTGCCATTCCTTCTCACCTGGTATGAAATATATATATTTATATAAATTAGCTATAATTACGTATGTGACATATTTTGCCTCGCTTTTCATACAGTTTTGAATATGACATCTTTTTTTATATTCAAGTTAGGCGGTATATAATTTTCCATACATTTTTAAGTTAATTTTCACTGAGATATTTTTCTAAATAAAAAAAAAGAGTCAGTTTTTCAATGGGTTGAAGTTATTACTTAATAATTCAATAAATATTATATGAACTCTGAATCAGTGATGGACTTGTTGCTATAAACCTGAAAGTAAAATTAATTTTAACTCATTAACAGTTCAGTTACTTATGAATCCGTGACATCATGAGATAATTGTTTATAATAAAAATAACTTTTTTTTTATCGATTAAATGATGTTTAATCGTTGTTTAATGTTCCGTTTCTGAAAATTATCAAAGCCTGTTTACAATTAAAACTTAATTTTAAAATCCTGTTCTAAACTTTCTAGTTGGAATAATAATATTTTTTTTAATAACTATTCTTCTAGGAACGGGAATTTCGTAAACAAATTTTAATAAAAACTATATTAAACTTCTAGTGTTTGTACTGCGTCCATTTCCTTAGCGGTACTCGTTTATAACCTCCACTGTACAGTACCACCACCTCTGCCGGTAGTGGTACTGTACAATAGTCAATGCAAAAACTGTAACTCTAAAATTAATAATTTATTAAACAATACTTAATTTATTATCTGATTCCGTTCGGTAATTAGGAAGGATCCTTGGGATAATTAATTGGGGCATTTTATAATTAATAAGTTATTCCTATGTTCCTATAATATAAAATATAATAAAAATTATTGCCGTGGAGTCATTAAACGAAGTTACAAGAATACAATGCTTTAGAGTTTGTGCAAGCCAGACATTTAATGCTCTATACACTTAATGTAAAGAGATTTCTTTAAAGGAATCTTTATATTGCCCTCAAGCAATTTATCTAAAGCGAAAACATATATGATTATTGAATTTAAAAAGAATAAATATTTTCTTATTTATTTTTATTGAAAGTTGTACTCATTGTCTTAGTAAATGGATTGATAACGGGTTGGGGTGTTTTTTTATTGCGAAACAGTTTCTCAGCGAACAACTCTCAGCCGACCTTTTAAAAGCTAAGTATGAAGCTATTTTATATAAAATTTATTAAATTAATGTTTTTACATATAAATACAACATATATAACGTACGGTAAATGGTGCCATTGCCCAAGGATATCCGGCTCTCCCACTCAGCATAGTAGCTAATTTACGCCGACTTAGGGAAGGGTTATATACTAACCCAGTTGAGCCAGAACATATACAAGCTTGGGAGCTTGGTTGGTTGAAACGAAATTGGTGTCACAGCTAGTATGGATTTTGAGCTAATGTTTTAATAAGTTGTCGTTGATATACCTTCTTCTGTTTAGTATAATATATTGATTCGAATAATCGATATAAATACATTCAAATCAAACAAAACCATTATTTTTCTATGGATATACATAGTCAATAGTCAATAACCTTCAATGTTGTTTTACTAGTTCCCACCCCGACTTTGCATGGGTGCAATTAACTTACGAAGAATAAAATGAAAACTGACTGTCATATACATATATTGATATTCGTATAAAAATACTTTTCTCTCTTTCTCTCTCTCTCTCTCTCTCTTTTAATATTTTTGACTAAGATTTCATTTTCAGTTCAGTTTCATTTTTATTTATATATTTAAGGTAAGTTATAAATTTGACTTTGAATCATTATTGGTTTCAAGTAATAAATTGCACTAACAATCCTTTTATAATATTAACATTTTTTTTTTCGAATATTGTGATTAATTTGTCTGTTAGTCTCTAGATATATTAACTGCTTCATAATTCTATTTTAAACAACAGACTATTAAACGGTCCATATTAATTTTTCTAAAAAACTAAAACACATATTTTGCTAAGGTATTTGATATTTGTATGTAATCCACCTTATTTATTTAATAAATAACAAATTTTCATTGAATCAGAGTCAGTAAAGTATAAAAATTCATTTGATATATTAAAATATTTTGGCACGCTGGCTTGATATTTGGACAGACGTTATCCCTTAGCACCTCTAAAGTGTGCATTGAAACGAGTTAATCTTTGAAGAATGCATGTGAGGGGTTTTTATAAAACCACCGATATCTGTGGAATGTTCTCATAGAACACCCCATTGCGTAAATAGAGATATTGGAAGTTGGACCTTTCCTTTTCGTGTGAAAAATGAAAATTTGATTAAATATTATTTTGTAAATAGCAAAAGTTATATTGGAATGCAAGTTTTTTTCTGACTACGTTAATTTGTTAAAGCCGTTTCTGTCTTTAATTTCATAATAGCTGTTCTTTAGTTTTCTCATAGACATATCATTAGATTACAGAACTATGTTAATTCTAGACATTATTCATGACAGCGTCAAACACTCGAGCCTTGTCAATTTACTGTGTTTAGTTTACTTCTTCATAACGATTTTTGGCAATACAGTGCTATCTCAGAAGATTTGAATTTAAATTCCCCATCAGTCATACTGATGGAACAACTGACATTTTTTTATTTTATCATTTTGAAAATTTCATACGATCAAAGTGAAAATTACCTTTAAAGAATTCATTGACCTACTAACCTGTATGTCAATATTATGTTATATTCGAAGCATATGAAAAACGAGAGATTACATACCATATAAATATAATAACTCTAAGGAAATAAAAAATAAAGAAAAACCTAAAAGTTTAAATTTTCAAATACTCGATATTAAAGTAAATCATGGCTTCTACAGTTTCGGAAAGATTATTCCGGATTCATCTTGATACATCTCAGATAATCCGACGTGACTCAAACATCCAATATACATTGGGGGTCTAACATCTGGTCATTGAATTCACCTGTCAGTTCCATTAATTAAGCAAATAAGTTTGAATTCAGTTAAACCTAAGGAAATTATATCTACGGATCTATATCTATTAGTATATCAAAGAGTTTTATTTTATTTGAATTCCTAATCTTTGAACCTAACAGTCGAATTTGAAAAATCGTTTTACATTTGACAGAATTCACATTAAGATAGCTTTTCGACTATATTGTTATATGTGTCACGTTTCACATTACTCTATTTACACCACAATCAGAGAGTGAAATCGAAACATGAGGAGAATTTCTCCTTTTCCTGGTTCAAATAATTAGTTCTGAACTAAAGAGCTAAACGTGTAATAGCCTTCCTTAGTTCACCCAAACGGAGTTAAGGGCAACAGCTAGATATAGTATTTAAAACGTATTTAATTTTTAAATGAAGTAAATTATTGATAGTCTATTACTTTTGTATTTTTTAAACATATACTTGTTATAAAGCTGACATAATTTAATTAATAATATAAAAACCTTCGCTTCTTTATTTAGTATGAACAAACAGTAGCTTGAACTCTGCAACATTGATGCCATTGTTGCTATGGACCTAAAAGTAATACGAAGTTTAACTCATTAATGGTAACTCACTAACTAGTTACTTAATTATAAAGCCTTTACTTGTAGAGGTCGTTATATATTATAAAAATGTGTTTTTTTATCAATCACATGTTGTTTAAGTCTTTTGAAAATGCAGTTTCTAGAACATGTAAAAGTCTCATTAAAACAAATACTAATTTACTGTAAAAACATGATCTAAAATTATGAAATTTTTTTAATAATTATTTCCCAGAAATCGAATTGTGGTATATACGTTTTAATAATAACTGTATTAAACTTCTAGTTTTTGCACTGCGTCCATTCCCTTTGCGGTACTCGGGTATAAATCAGACCTGCGGTACTGTACACATATCGGTATAAAAACTGTAATATTAAAAATACTGAAAATAATAATTAATTAATTAATAGTTTACTTATTTTCTGAAAACTATAAAATAATGTTTATTTATTGAAGTTTGGTAATTGAAAAATGGATATTAAATTGGTGTATTTTAAATAAGAATTGTAAAATATTGGAACACTAGAATTAGAGATATTAATATAATAAAATTATTGCCCTGAAGTTACAGTAATGCAATACTCTATGGGATTTAGCGAGACTTAATATTGTTAACATATAAACAAATAAAACTTAATTTTCTAATAAAATCTATTCTTTCGTGTTATTGTCTCGTGAAGCGAATATAGTAAGTATTATAATGAAGTAGAAAGAATGAATGGAAAATGTAAGTTATTACTGCACCTAATTGGCTACATGGTATCAAAAGAATGGTCTAAAATATTTATCCCAAATGCAACAGATTTATAATATTATGCATATAGAGAATCTTGAAGCAAATCTTATTTCAAAAATTATGTCTCTGCAAATAAACTGAATAGACTTCTAACGAGGCAACTTGGTTCAGCAATCAAAGCGATCCGTATTCCGGACCTGTCAGAGACTACTTTGTACCGACATCCCTTCCTTTGCTTTGTGTTCATAACATGTCACTTTTGAATAATATTTTTCAATAAAAATTTAGGCTATTGCTATATTAAGTAAGATGAAGATACTTATACCACTATTTCCATTACATTCGAATACAACTACGGATATAAATAGGAGTGAGATGAACATTATTACAAAATGAGTGTATTAAGTTGTACACAGTAATAAATTATATTAATTAAATTTTCAATAACTTTTTTTAATAACTCTTAATCACGGAATAAATTTTATATAAGGATATTTCTACGGAAAAAGTGTCACAATATTATTATCTAATTAAAGGTTCTTACTTTTATTATGAAAAATTAAGCACAAATCATATATATTAAATATAAATATTTTTTTATTAGAATGTTCTAAGAACTCATTTTAAGTTACAATGATACGAAAGAGTAATAACATATATTAGAATATTTTATTAAATAAAAAATAATTCATATTCATTTAGAAATTTCGATGCTTTCCATTGTTGGTGTCACGAGTCTTTGTATTTAAAAAGAGTTTTCTGTATTCACGATTAATGGTAAACTTATATTAGCTAATACTTAATGATGAAAATAAAAATAGTTGCTAAGATTTATATTTCCTTTATATAAATAGCCGAGTTCAAGCAAGAGATTATCCTAAAATAATATTTTTATTGGCATGAAACAAACTCGATAAATCCAAAACATATATCATTACTTGCTGAACTCATCAAACGTTGTTTTGCCATAAATAAGTGGAAGAGTCATAGAGCGAACATCAGTAGATATTGGAGTACGTCATATTAACGGTGTGTTTCAGCAATGAACTGGAGATTATTATTTCTTCTACGGATCATGATTTCTCGTGAAGATGTATGATCGCCAATCATGATTCCAGCAACATCATCAACAACAGGTGCATTAAATCTGCGAATGTGTTCTCCAACAGGATTCTTTCATCAGGATTGATGATAATAGCGTACTTGCATGCGATTTGAATACTTACAACAATTCACTGTACTCATTAAACATAGCGACCAGCTCGCTGACGATGTTTCTTGCAAAAAGTGAATTAAGGTTATGGTAGCGACTATGTGCGCCCACGCGTGCATCCTCACCGACCAGCATAACAATCAATGAACCTGGTTTATGATAAATTTAACCTTTGATTTTAAATGTTGTTCAACATTTACAGCGCAATTTTTAACTATTTCTGTTGCTCCAAATGATGTCATTTGGAAACATGAATTTAATTTTCGAATTGACTTCAAGAAACGGATAAAATATGAATCCGGGCCGTTAAGTAAAACGTTCAATGGATCCGGTGGTGTTCCGATTGCTGGTAGTTGCACCTTTACTGACGCCCAACACATCCCGACTGTCTAATTTTTAAGTTTTAGAGCATTACGATGCAGGCATTCCTTATTCATTGCACCAATTACCATTTTTGAATGAGCATAATATAGAATATCGGACTCATACTCGAAGGTATAATTTGAAAATGATCGATGTACCTGTTGGCGTTGTTGATCGTTTGCTACGGATCTAGTTACTATAAAATGGCGTGATTATTTTTGGTCTTATCTTCTTTGTTTGTTTTCTTTAGCTCGTGCATCTCCTGATTCTGCTTGATGTAATGGCGCCATACTTTCAAGCGTATTCGCATTATTTTGCTGTTTCTGTTCTTCTGTTCTTTAAGCTCTTCTATTTTGCACGCTTGCATCGCTAGATCTTTTACGGTCCAAAGAAACCCCTTTGCATCTTTTTGACATTGTTCAATACACACATTATTTTATTAATTATTTTTATATATTTATTTTAGGTTTAATTAGTAAATATTAAATTTTATATATAAAAAAAAACAAATGAACAAATTTACTAATGTCTACTAAATAACAGTCATTTACTGATTAAATCACTTTTAATAGAGAATTTCAATTATTTACTCAGCTTACTTGTATATTTGAAAGAATTGTTGGAATTTTTAAAAAAACTTTTAAAATCGATGTTAAATTTAGTGTTATTCAGTATATCTCATGTATATATTTTTTATTACTTAAGGTACCTTTACACAACCTTAACCTTAGGAATGGTATGGTGAAAGTAGCGACAGAGGTATGTGGTAAAAGGAAAAGAGGTTATAGTAAAAAGCGCGATGAATGGTGGGATGATGAAGTGAAAGACGCTGTGGAGTTAAAGAAGAAAGCATAACTGGATTATAAAACCTCGGGTAAGGATAAAAGTATGAGAGAGATAAGAAAAAGAGAGTACAAGCTGCAAAAGCACAAAACGAAAGCATTTATAAAGATGAAGCGTGAAAATTCTGAGAGAGAAAGGGATGAAAGGTTGACAAACAACTTCCGGAAAAAAACGAAGCTTTTCTGGCGAGAAGTTAGTGATCCCTGGGGTTCTTCGGAAACCTGTAGAATGAAAGGGGTGCTTTCGAAGAACGGTGAAATTTTAACAGAGCAAGCACACGTTTTGCAGCGGTGGGCGGAATTCTACAAGGAGACGTATGAATGTGAGGACACCTCGGCCTCGAGTACCAGCAAAATGCTGAGTCGCGATGTTGCCGATGGTGAAATAAGTTTGGAAGAAGTAGAGAGCGCGATTCGAAGCCTGAAATGTGGTAAGGCTGCGGGAGCAGACGAAGTTACTGCCGAGATAATCAAATATGGTGGGCCACGCGTCTTGGACTTGTTCTGGTTTTTGTGCAATTTATGCTGGAAATCAGGGGAGGTCCCAGACGATTGGCGAGGTGCAGTCATCGTACCTTTGTATAAAGGCAAAGGTTCACAGATAGACTGTGCAAGCTATAGGGCCATCAGTTTGATTAGCTTGGGCGGTAAAGTTTATGCTAAAATTTTAGCGAGAAGAATGCAAGAGAGATCTGAAAGGCTGTTGTGGGAGGCACAAGGAGGTTTTAGACCTGGAAGAGGGTGTATAGATCAGATCTTTTCCCTCCGCATGATCACGGAAAAGTTTTTGGCCCTAAACCAAAAGGTTTTCTGTGCTTTTGTGGTTTTGGAAAAGGCGTTTGACAGGGTTGTGAGTAAGAAATTATGGGAGATACTGCCCCGATACAATGTAAGCGTACCCTTGCTACAGGCTGTAAAGTCTCTTTACAGAGATCACTCAGCCTGTGTGCGAGTAGGAGCTGACATGTCGCCCTGGTTTGACATCCAATCGGGTGTTAAGCAAGGTTGCGCTATGTCAGCTTGGTTGTTCAACTTGTATTTGGATAGTTGTCTCTAAGGCGTGAAAGTCAGTGACATGGGAGTGAAAGTAGGTGACCTTAAGGTCAATTGCTTGCTATATGCAGATGATGCAGTGCTCATTGCATAATCAGAATGCGATTTGCAGTCATTGGTCACCACTCTGAAAGATGGGTGTGAAAATAATGGTCTAAACCTGATAAGACGAAGGTTCTGATATTTGAAAGAAATGAAGAAAGAACAGAATGTAAGATCAACGTGAATGGTAAGATAATAGAACAAGTGAATGAAGCGGTATATTTAGGAAGTATGTTTAGCAGAGACGGAAGATACGAAATGGATGTGGAAAGGTGTATTGCTGCCGGTAACAGAGTCAACGGTGCTTTGGATGCATTGTTGAGACGAAGAAACGTCAGCATAGCTGCACGTTTGGCTGTACACAATGCAGTTTTGCTACCGACTTTGTTATACGGCAACCAAACGTGGGTAACACAGAAGAAGAATGTAAGAAAGATGAATGCTGTGGAGATGCGATCTCTTCGCCGAATATGCGGAGTCAGTTTAGCTGACCGAATCCGCAATGAAGAGATCCACAGAATGGCAGGTACTAGTGAAGATGTCACGGTGAGAATGAAGAAGAACGTGCTCAGGTGGTTTGGGCACGTCGAACGAATGAGTGATGAAAGAATGGTAAAAAAGATTTATACAGGAAAAGTGAGCGGTAAGAGAGACAGGGGGAGGCCTCGAGTGACCTTCGAAAACTCAGTCGCTACGATACTAGAGGAAGGTCACGTAAAAAGCATGAGGACCCCCCGAAGGGCATGTATGAAGAGGTTAATGTCTGTGGGCGAGGCGAAAGAGGTATGCAGGGACCGTAGCGGTTGGTGCTCCGTCGTCTCTGACTACCCCGCAAGGGATATGGCGTGAAATTAAATAAATATAAATACCTTTACACAATATCTCTCTTTTAAAAAGAATGCACAAAAATTTATACACACACTGACAATTAGAGTAATTTATACGTGTAACACAATAAAAATTACTGGTGTGAGAGCTCGTGACAGACGTGGAGTATTTATGAGATTATAAAAAAACACTGAGTTAACTGAACGTGAGAAATACAGTCAAAATGAATAATAATTATACCCAGCAAATTGATAATAAATTTATTTGAAAAAATTTTAATTGTAAACTCACAACGTCAACGTCACCAACAATAACTGCCGAAAACTATAGTTAGTGATTGAGCGATATCATACCTACTGCTGTTTACTGAGTCAGAAGTGACCATTGGTCTGTTATCCATCCCAGTTGAAAAATATTGAACTACTTATATAGCTATTTAAAAGTAAGGGTTAAAGGTAGAAGGGTGAAAATTTAGGGTTGTATGTATTTTTGAAAGCCACGTTATAAAACATAAAAAAAAATTGGGGTGGACAACCCTTATCACTTAGGGTAAAAAATACAGATAACAACCTATTCTCAGACCTACTTAATATACATACATATAAAATTTTATCAAAATCGGAGAATTTTATATGTAAGTGAAATTCAGAAAATCAAAAACAAATAAATTTTGCTAAAAAATTGTTGAATGTCTTTAACCTATTGCATTTGAGCTGAATATTTTATAACGTTCTTTTTATACCATGTAGCAAATAAGATGTAATAATAATTTTCATTTTTCTTTAATATAAACATTTCTACACACATAATATGAAATATATTTTACAAACTATCCCCAAGTAATTCTTAAATCACTCTCAATTAATCCTAAGATTACCCAATGAAATTTCTTTCACAATTCACGATTCTAAAACCGTGAAAGAATTTATTTCACAAATTTATTGACTAATTAATGTATACTATAACGGCTTCAAAATGGCTTTTTATTCTTGGAATATGTGTTATTAGTGATACAACACTTGTATACCCAATATCGTATACTATAATAACCTACTGTGTAATATACTATATAACTGTAACACAAAAATACCTTGAAAACAGTCGCCCTAATATTTTTCGTATACAATAATACTTACTACATTTGTTTCACGGGACAATAAGGCAAAAGACTGATATTTTATTAGAAAATTGAATTAAATTTCATTACATCTTAATAATATAAAGTTTCGCTAAACTCTATTGATTCTTGTATTCTTGTAACTCCACGGCAATAATATTGTTTAAAATTCATAATATAGGTACCTCTAGATTCTAGTACCCTAAAATTCTTATTTATAAAATACCCCATTTAAAAATCCTTTCTGCAATTATAAAATTTTATTAAATAAACACTATTTTAAATATTTGTTTATAGTTTTAAAAAAAATGAGTTAACTAATATTTAATATTTTATAATATACCGCAAAGGGAATGGACGCAGTGCAAAAGCTAGAAGTTTACTACAGTTATTATTAAAATGTATATAATTCGATTTCTGGGAAATAATTATTGAAAAATATCATAATTTTAGAACATGTTTTTACAGTAAATTAGTATTTGTTTTAGTCAGAGTTTTACATGTTCTAGAAACTGCATTTTCAAAACACTTAAACAACGTGTGATTGATAAAAAAAAACATTTTTATAATAAATAACGACCTCCACAAGTCAAGGCATTATAATTAACTAACTAGTTAGTGAGTTACTATTAATGAGTTAAACTTCGTATTACTTTTAGGTCCATAGCAATAATGGCTTCAATGTTGCAGAGTTCAAGCTACTGTTTGTTTATACAAAACAAAGAAGCGAACGCTTTTATATTATTAATTGAATTATTTAGTAATATATTAACTTTCTAACAAGTATACGTATAAAATATTACAAAAAGTAAAAAACGACGCATTCAAAATTTACTTAACTTAATCTTTTAAAAATTAATTATTTTTTAAATACTATATATAGCTGTTGCCCGCAACTCCGTCTGCGTGAACTAAGGAAGGCTATTACACATTTAGCACACTATCCTCATGTTTCAATTTCACTCTCTAATAGTGGTGTAAGGAAAATAATGTGACTCGTCACACAAAACAATATAGGCCATAAGCTACCTCAATATACAGTCTGTCAAATGTAAAAAGAGTTTCAAATTCGACTGTTAGTTCCAATGATTAGGTAATCAAAGAGAACAATATTCTGTACGTATGTTACATATAGATCTGTAGATATAAGTTACTTAGATCTATCTGAATTCAAATTAATCAAGTAATGAATCGAACTGACAGGTGAATTCAGTGACTAGAGATCAGACCCGCAATGTGTATTGGATGTCTGATACATGTTGGATTATCTGAGGTGTATCGAGATGAATCCGGATTAACCCTTTCGACATTTTGGACGACGTGATTGACCTTTAGTATCGAGTATTTGAAAATTTTGTTAAAGTATTTAAATTTTTCCTTTATCAACTATTCTAAGTATATCAAACCTGTGTTGCACTTTCTGAGGTCAACCTATTTTTAATTCCCTTTTTTATTCCTGTTTCCTGGAGTTTCGAAAGAGTTATCACTTGCCCACCCATTCGTCAGCTCGGTTGTTTCAAATACAAAAACAAAAATAAATATACATGAGCTATAATTATTTATATTATGTATGATCTCTCGTTTCTCATTCGCTTTTAATATAACATAATTTTGACAATTCAGGTTAGTAGTTTAATAAATTCTTTAAAGGTAATTTTCACTATGTCTCATCGTATGATATTTTCAAAATGATAAAATAAAAAAATTACAGTTGTACAAATAGTATGACCGATGGAGAGTTTAATCACAAATCTCCTGATACAGCACTGTTTTGTACATCGTTGTGAAAAAGTAAATTAAACTATTGACTAGACTCGAGTGTTTGACGCTGTCATGAATATCATTATCAGTCTTCATCTGCAATTTTTAAGCATTAATTTTTATATTAGTCGTTAAAAATTACTTTACAATATTTACGACCTAAATTTAAAAGAGTTCTGTTAACATAATAATATGTCTATTAGAAATTGAAAGATCAGTTATTAAGAATTTAAAAACAGACACGACGTCAATAAATTAACGTATTCGTAAAGTAAAATTACCTCTGAGACCAATACCAATATAACTTTTGCTATCTACACAAATAATATTTAATAAAATTTTCATTTTTTCACCCGAAAAGGAAAGGTTCCGGATGATTTTTCCTTTCATAATGCAATATCTCGATTTACGCAATGGGGTGTTCTATGAGAAAATTCCACAGATATCGGTGGTTTTATAAAAGCCCCTCACATGCATTCTTCAAAGATTAACTCGCTTTTATGCACACGTATAAAGGTGCTAAGCGATAACGCCTGCCCAAATATTATGCCAGCGTGCCAAAATATTTTAATATATCAAATGAATTTTTATCCTTTACTGACTCTGACTCAATGAGAATTTGTTAGTTATTAAAGAAATAAGGTGGATTACACACAAATAAAAAATACCTTGGCAAAATATGTCATTTAGTTTATTATATAGTTAGTTTTTATGGAAAATTAACCAATTTTAATGTGTACCTTTTAATAGTCAGTTGTTGGAAATACTGTTATAATGCAGTTAATATATCTAGAGACTAATAGATTAATTAGTGTTTTAATTTATTTGCACAGCATTACTATGTCACAGTATTCTGAAAACAAGCTATGTTAATAAAAGGATCGAGAGTGCATTTATAACATGAAACCAATAATGATCCAGAAAACCAATTCAATTAACTTATCTAAAATATATAAATAAAAATGAAACTATATAAGAACTTAGTGTCAAATATCAGTTAATATAGGTCAAGATAAAATATGATTAATAAATTTATAATTAACTATTTAAATTTTAGCCAAAAATATTAAAAAAGCTAAAAGACACAAAAATGTTAATAGTATTTTTATACGAATGTCAATAAAGGTATATTACTGTCAGATAGCATTTTATTCTTCGTTAGTAAATTGCACTCATGCAATGTCGGGCTGTGGACTAGTAAAACAACACTGAAGGTTATTGACGTATTGACCTATGTATTTTAATAGAAAAAGAATGGTTTTATTTGATTTAATTTGTATATTATTATACTGTGAAACCAATTTCGCTCCAACCAAACAAGCTCCCAAGCATGTGTGTGATCTGGATCAACTGGGTTAGTATATGGTAACCCTTCCCTAAGTCGGTGTAAATTAGCTACTATGCTGAGTGGGAGAGCCTGATGTCCTTGGGCGATGGCACCATTTACCGTACGTTACATACGTTGTATTTATGTGCAAAAAGATTAATTCAATAAATTTTATATAGAATAACTTTATACATAACTTTTAAAGGAAACTGTTTCTGAATTAAATGATCTCCAACTGGTTATCAATATATTTACCAAGACAATGAATACAACACCATTGCTTTGTGTTAATTTTATCTCCGCTTTCTAATAATTTAAGAATACTCAAGTTTATCTCGAACAAGTGTCATTTTGTTTAGTATATGCATTAGAGAGTCATAAGTGTACTCGTATATATTAATAGGACTAGTATTTCGTATCCGAAACTATATTCATATTTTCAAATATTTACTTTCAATATGAAAATAAATAAGAAAATATTTATTCTTTTTGAGTTTCTAAATTTAATAACCATAAATTTTCGCTTAAGAGAAAGTGCTCGAGGCCAATATAACGATTCCTTTAAGGTAATCTCTTTACATATTAAGAGTATAGAGTATTCAAAGTCTCGCTCAACCTATAAAGCTTTGTATTCTTGTAACTTAATTTAATACCTCCACGGCAATATTTTTTTTTTAATTTATATATCAGGTACATAAAGATTCTAGTATTATCGTTAATAATACAATGCCTCAATTAATTATCCCATAGATCTCTTATTTGTCGAACAGAATCAGATAATAAATTAAATATAGTTTAATAAAATATTAATTTTAAAGTTACAGTTTTTGTACTGACAATTGTATAACACCGCCATCGGCAGAGGTTTAAATTATGAACGAGTACCGCCAAGGAAATGGACGCAGTACAAACACTAGAAGTTTAATATAGTTTTTATTAAAACTTGTTTACAAAAGTCCCGTTTCTAGAAGAATAGTTATAAAAAAAATATTATTAATCCAACTAGAAAGTTTAGAACACGACTTTACAATATTTTTCAATTGTCTATAAACAGGCTTAGATAATATTCAGAAACGGGACATTAAACAAGTGTTAAACAACATGTGATTGATAAAAAACAAGTTATGTTTATTATAAACAATTATCTCACGATGTCACGGCTTCATAACTAACTGAGTTGTTAATGAGTTACCATTCATTAGATAAAATTAAGTTTATTTTCAGGTTCATAGCAACATTCCATCACTGGTTCAGAGTTCATATAATATTAATTAAATTATTTAGTAATAACCTCAATGGAGTGAAAAATTTAGTCTTTTTTTAATTTAGAAAAATATCTAAGTGAAAATTATTATAATGTAAAAAATATATGGAAAAGTTTATACTTTCTAACTTGATTTTGAAAAATATGTTATATTCAAAGGTTTATGAATAAATATTTCATTAATCGCAAATTTAAATAAATATTAATGTTTTATATCGATCGAGGAGAAATGACAACCAGGCAATGGAAGTCTTAATTCTTCAGGAAACAGAGGCTAAAGAGAAAATAAATGGAAGTGATAAATAAGTGAACTCAGAAGGCGCTACCCGCTTTCAAATATAACATATAACTACGATAGCTTCATGGAGCTTGTTGTACTACCGCCAAAAGTAATACCTAAAATTTTAAATCTTCGATACTGAAGACGCGATACTGAACGTTAATCACGGCTCTCGCAGTGTCGGAAGGGTTAAGCCGGATTCATCTCGATAGATCTCAGATAATCCGACGTGAATCAGACATCTAACATACATCTATGGGCCTAATCTATAGTCACTGAATTCACTTGTCTATCTTCTTCATTATTCAGTCAAATTTAAATTCAATTAGATCTAAGGAAACTATATCTACAGGTGTATATATATATATATCTATAAGCATAACATAGATTTTAAAGTTTTGTTTTATTTGAACGACCTAATCATTGAAACAAACAGTTGAATTTAAAAAATCTTTTTGCATTTGATAGATTATTTATTGAGGTAGCTTATGGGCTATATTGTTATGTGTGACGTTACACATTATTCTCCTTACATCACAATTAGAGAGCAAAACTGAAACATGAGAATAATAGTGTTTGTTTCTCTATTCAAATGATTAGTGTTAGTAATATTTGTTTATAGCAATTAAATGTCAAATAAGTAAGATTTTATGTGAATTTCAGTACTCGTTTATAATTCAGATCTCTGCCGGTGGTGGTATTGTGTACATATATCAGTATAGAAACTGTCATTAAATAATAGATAACTTATCTTTTGCAAAATGGTAAACAAATATTTAATGAAGTTTGATAATTGAAGAAGGGATATTTAATTGGGATATTTTATAAATAAGAATTGTAGTGTATTAGAAACTAGAGGTACATATAATATAAATCCTAAACTATTATATATCATTGCCATGAAGTTGTTAAATGAAGTAACATGAATACAATACTTAGTAGAGTTTACAAGCGAGAATGATATTATTTTTAATATGTAAGGAAATAAAACTTAATTTTCTAAGAAAATAACAGTCTTTCGTGTTATTGTCTCCTGAAGGGAATATAGTAAGTAATATTGTATACAAAAAATTTTGGAGCCAATGTATTCAGAATATTATACAATATATTACGCATATTGGTAATTATATTATACAATATTTGGTATACAAGTGTTGTATCACTAATTATACATTTTCCAAGAGCAAAAAATGCTGCACATTAATTTTCATGCAATTATATATTCAGGCAAGTAAATAGTAAACATTAATTTTGTCAAAAAAAATGTGTTATCAATTCTTTCACAATATCAAGATTTACCAATGAATTGAGACCAATTTAACTATTTTATTTTTAGTTCCAAAGTTTGTGTTGTGTTTAGTGTGTGTTATTGTTTAATATATATATAATCAAATCAAATTATAATTTTTCACACGAAAAGGAAAGGTTCAACTTCCGGACGATTTTCCCTTCCATAATGCAATATCTCTATTTACGCAATGGGATGTTCTATGAGAAAATTCCACAGATATCTGGTGGTTTTATAAAAACCCCTCATATGCATTCTTCAAAGATTAACTCGCTTCAATGCACACGTATAAAGGTGCTAAGAGATAACGTCTGCCCAAATATTATGCCAGCGTGCCTAAATATCTTAATATATCACATGAATTTTTATCTTTTACTGACTGACTCAATGAGAATTTGTTAGTTATTAAATAAATAAGGTGGATTACAAACAAAAAATAATAGTTTAGCAAAATAAGAGTTTTAGTTTGTTGTTATATAGTTAGTTTTTTAGGAAAGTAAAGGATTCAAAAACAAAATTCTAAAAACTTATATAAAATATATAATTAAAAATAAAACTTTACTAACTATTTAAATTGAAATCAAAAATATTAAAAGAGCCAAAATAGACAGAGCCAAAATAGATAGTCGGGATGTGGACTAACAAAACAATATATGTATATGTTCTGTCTCAACTGGGTTATTATAACTCTTCCCTAAGTCGGCGTAAATTAGCTACTTTTATACATAACTTTTAAAAGGTCAGCTGAGAGTCGCTCACTGCGATAATATTTTCTCGAATAATTATAATTCAAGTTGGTTATCAACCCATATACCAAGAAAACGAGTACAATACTATTGTTTTATGTAAATGTTATCTCTGCTTTGTAATAATTTAAGAATACTTAAGTTTATCCCAAACAACTTTCATTTTTTTAGGTCTAATATTTCGTATACGAGTATAATCATATTTACAATCGATATAAAAATAAAGAAGAAAATATTTATTATTTTAGAGTTTCTAAATTCAAAATTAAATTCAAAAATTTTTGAGGGCGATATAAAGATTCCTTTGAAGTATATGTAAAAATATCTTTATATGATAAGAGTATAGAGTATTCAAAAGTCTCGCGCAACCTACAAAGCATTGTATTCGTATAACTTCATTTAATAACTCCACGGCAATAATTTTGGTTATGATTTACATATCAAGGACATAAAGATTCTAGTATTTTACAATCGTTAATCATAAAATGCCCCGACTAATTATCCCTTAGATCTCTTAAATTATCGAACAGAATCAGAGAATAAGTTAAATATTATTATTGAATCCGGAAGCCCAAGACCCCCCACCCTCCCACGCCCAACATGAAAGCGATGCCTAAAAGAAAAATACCCCAGGAGGGTACCGGCTTTGATGAAGCCGGGGACCCCCTCCCCGAGCAAAATCGGGGAAATGATTCTCGGATTTTGCTCGGGCTGCCCGTCGTATCTGGGGCGGGCAAAGTATCGCCTTTTGTGTTTCTTGAGGGCAAACGACGAGTCAACGCAGCGGCACCCCGACCCACTCTAAATGTGGACTTTTGCAACATCCGGGGACTTCATTCCAACTTGAACGCCGTCCACTATCATCTAGAGACGGCGCAGCCAGCCTTGTTGTTTCTGACGGAGACGCAGATATCTCAACCTAGCGACACAGCGTACCTATCATACCCGGTATAAACTAGAACATCATTTTATACCACACGCCGGGGTATCTGTGTTCGCAAGGGAGGATATCTGCTACCGTCGCCTTCAGGTTTTTGAAGGTCGGGACCTGTCTGTACTCTGGCTGCGCGTGGACATGGACGACCATGTCAGAGTCTACGCGTGCCTCTACAGGTCCCATACTGGTAATGCAGAAACGGATCAACTCTTAGGCCATGTTCAGGCGAAGATTGACGATCTGCTTTCACAGACTCCCTCCGCCGAAGTCGTAGTCCTCGGGGACTTCAACGCGCACCATGCCGATTGGCTAGGGTCACGTGCCACCGACTACGCGGGGAGATCTGTGTTTGACTTTGCTCTGGCAAATGGTCTGTCCCAATTGGTAAAGACGCACACTCGTCTACCAGACGTGGACAGCCATATACCCTCTTTGTTGGATCTTCTGCTGACTACACATCCCGGAAAGTACCAAGTCACTGTCGATGCTCCCTTAGGGTCCTCTGATCATTGCTTGGTACGGAGTGTAGTGCCCATTGAATGCCCAGCTCGCACAAGACCTGCGACTCGACGCGTTTGGCACTACAAGTCAGCGGATTGGGATGGAATGCGGTCCTTTTTTGCATCCTACCCATGGGGGCCGATTTGTTTCCCTTCCAATGATCCTAGTGACTGCGCTGCGGCTGTAGCTGAGGTGATACTTCAGGGCATGGAACTATTCGTACCAAGCTCTGTGGTACCACTTGGTGGCAGATCGCAGCCTTGGTTTGATGCGTCTGTCAGGGCTGCAGCAGCTGGCAAACGGCAGGCTTATCAAGCTTGGGCTAATGCGTTAGTTACTAAGGATCTGAACTCTAGAGTTCTGAAGAGGAAATATAATCGTGCCTCCAGATTCTTCAAACGGAAAATTGCTAGAGCAAAGTTCAAGCATGTCGTCAAAATTGGGGATCAGCTGGCAAAGTACCCAACTGGCACGCGCAAGTTCTGGGCGCTTTCCAAAGCCAGTCTGGGAAACTTCTGTCAGCCATCCCTACCGCCATTGCACGCTGGGAAGGACTCTTTGGCCCACACGGCAAAAAAGAAAGCCGATCTCTTGGGCACTCTTTTTGCCTTAAACTCGACTTTGGACGACCAGGGTAAGGCACTGCCTGTCATCCCACGGTGTCCGAGCTTAATGCCGGAAATAGTTTTTCGGCAAAAACTCATCCGAAAAGCCCTCCTTTCCTTGGAAGTTCATAAGTCGAGTGGGCCAAATGGTATTTCTCCAGTTGTGCTACAAACGTGTGCCCCTGAGTTGACACCAGTGCTAACGCGTCTATTTCGGTACTCCTACTTGAAAGGCGTAGTCCCGGTCTCATGGAAGCGTGCCTTTGTCCATCCGATCCCTAAAAAAGGTGATAGCTCGAACCCAGCTAACTACAGGCCTATCGCCATTACCTCCCTGCTCTCAAAGTAATGGAGAGCATTATCAATAAACAGCTCCTAACCTACCTTGAGGATCACCAGTTGGTCAATGACCGGCAATATGGCTTTCGCCATGGTCGATCGGGTGGTGATCTTCTCTTGTATCTTACACACCGTTGGGCAGCTGTTATTGAAAGCAAGGGAGAGGGTCTGGCAGTTAGTCTGGATATGGCGAAAGCCTTCGATCGTGTATGGCACAAGGGGCTTCTTTCGAAGCTACCTTCCTATGGGCTTTCCGAGAGTTTATGCAAGTGGATCACCAGCTTCCTCACTGGGCGGAGCATACAGGTCGTTCTCGACGGTTTTTGCTCGGACCCCAAGCCCGTGAACGCTGGTGTACCCCAAGGCTGCGTGCTATCCCCAACTCTTTTCCTCCTGCACATCAATGATATGTTGGATATCTCCAACATACATTGTTATGCGGATGACAGCACTGGGGATGCGGTATATTCCGGCCGTGCAGGTCTCTCTCGGGAAAACGTCGACGAGTGCCGAAAGAAACTTGTGTCTTCTATAGAGACTTCCTTGGGGATGATCTCTGAGTGGGGTGAACTGAACCACGTTCAGTTCAATCCCCTAAAGACACAAGTTTGCGTTTACCACTAAGAAAACCCCATTTGTCGTATCACCGCTCTTCGAGAGCACTCCCCTCATTGCCTCGCCAAGTATCAGAATACTGGGTCTCGACATTTCGAGCGATTGTCAGTTTCGTGGTCATCTGGAGAGCAAGGCCAAGTTGGCCTCGAAGAAATTGGGAGTGATTAATAGAGCGAGGCAGTACTTCAATCCTGGCCAAAGACTTGCGCTCTATAAGGCGCAGGTCCGGCCACACATGGAGTACTGTTCTCATCTCTGGTCCGGATCACCCCAATATCAGCTTCTACCATTTGACCGCGTACAACGGAGAGCCGCTCGGATTGTCGGGGACCCGGTGCTCTGCGAACGGCTGGACTCTTTGGCATTGCGTAGAGACGTAGCTTCTTTGTGCGTCTTCTACCGCATTTACAGCCGGGAGTGTTCCGAAGAACTACTCGATCTGATGCCTGCCGCCGAATTTCATCACCGCACAGCACGCCATCGCCTCCAATACCATCCCTACCACCTGTATGCGTGGCGATCCTCTACTGTGCGGTTCTCAAGGACATATTTTCCACGTTCCACTAGCTTGTGGAACGAACTCCCTCCGGCGGTATTTCGAGATCGGTACGACATGGGTACCTTCAAAAAAGGCGTCTACTCCTACCTACAAGGTCGGCAACACTCTTGTAAATCCTCGGATGTTGCAAGAGTTCATGGGCGGCGGTGATCACAAGTCATCTGTGATCCGCTAGCTCGTTTGTCCTTCTCTTTCATAAAAAGAAAAAAATATATATATTAATTTTAGAGTTACAGTTTTTGTATTGACAATTGTACAATACCACCACCGGCAGAGGTTTAAATTATAAACGAGTACCGTAAAGGAAATGGACGCAGTGCAAACACTAGAAGTTTAATATAGTTTTTATTAAAACTTGTTTACAAAAGTCCGGTTTCTAGGAGAAAAGTTATTGAAAAAATATTATTAATCGAACTAGAAAATTTAGAACATAATTTTACATTATTTTTCAATTGTCTATAAACAGGCTTAGATAATATTCAGAAACGGGACCTTAAACAAATGTTAAACAACATGTGATTGATAAAAAAAAGTTATTTTTATTATAAACAATTATTTCACGATATTGGTGCTTTATAACTAACTGAGTTGGTAATGAGTTACCATTCAGAAGTTTTATGGTATATATATATATGTATATATATATTCATTTTACTTTCAGGTCCATAGCAACATTCCATCACTGGTTCAGCGTTCATATAATATTAATTGAATTATTTAGTAATAACTTCAACCGATTGAAAAAACTAATTTTCGTAATTTAGAATATCTTAGTGAAAATTAACTTATAAAATGTATGAAAAATTATACACCGCCTAACTTGAATTTGAAATAAGATGTTATATTCAAAGCTGTATAACAAAAGAGAAAAAATATTTAGCATAAAAGAATATATCATATAATTATGATAGCTTCAGAGCTTTTTGTACTACTGCCGTAAGGAATATCTGAGAGTGTAAATTTTCAAATACTCGATACTGAAGGTTAACCACGGTTAATCATGGCAGTGTCGGAAGGGTTAAGCCGGATTCATCTCGATAGATCTCAGATAATCCAACGTGAATCAGACATCTAACATATATTGTGGGCTTGATCTATAGATACTGAATTCACCTCTCAGTCTGTTCATTATTCTGTTAAATTTAAATTCAATTAGATCTAAGGAAATTATATTTACAGGTCTATATATATTGTTATAACATAAATACAGAGTTTTGTTTTATTTGACTGATCTATTCAAACTAACGATAGGATTTCGAAAGTCTTTTTGCATTGACAGATTATTTATTGAAGTAGCTTATAGGATATATCGTTATGTGTGACGTTTTACATTACTCTCTTTACACCACAAATAGAGCACAATTGAAACATGACAACTGTTTATTTCCCAGTTCAAATAACTGGTTCTGAACTAATGTGCTAAATGTGTAAAAGCTTTCCTTAGTTCACGCAGATGGAGTTGCGGGCAACAGCTAGATGTAGTATTTGTAATGTAATAAATGTTTATATGAAGTAAATTATTAATGAGTCGTCCATTACTTTTTATTACATTTTTAACACATAGTTGTTGTAAAACTAATATATTACTAAATAATTCAATTAATAATTATAAAACTTCGCTTCTTTATTAACTTATTAACTTGTGGAAGTCATTATTTATAATAAAAATAAAAAGTTTTCTATCAATATATGTTATTTACCCGTTTTTAAAGTGCAATTTCTAAAAGTTGAGAATGTGTGAATAAATTAATTTACTGTTAAGTTAATAATAATTTTTCAATAATAATCTTCCTAGAAACCGGATTTAAGTGAACAAATTTTAATAAAAACTACATTAAACTTGTAGTTTTTCCACTGCGTCCATTCCCTTTGCGGTACTCGTTTATAATTCAGATCTCTGCCGGTGGCGGTACTGTGCACATGTCCACATGTCAGTATAAAAACCTATAGTTTATATAGATAAATTATTTTCGAAAAAACTAACTAACTATAAGCAAGGTGGTAGAGCCTAGCCGTAGTTATCTGACTGCAGCTCGTATTGGGCTGGCTCGACCGGGGAAGGACCACCCACTCACAGAAGACCGACGTGTAGTAACCAAATTAATTTGGTTATGTTTCGTCGGTGAGTGAGAGAATCCGGAAGCCCAACCCCCCCCCCCCCCCCACGCCAAACATGAAAGCGATGCCTACAAGAAAAATACCCCAGGAGGGTACCGGCTTTGATGAAGCCGGGGACCCCCTCCCCGAGCAAAATCGGGGAAATGATTCTTGGATTTTGCTCGGGCTGTCCGTCGTATCTGGGCGGCAAAGTATCGCCTTTTGTGTTTTATGAGGGCAAACGACGAGTCAACGCAGCGGCACCCCGACCCACTCTAAATGTGGACTTTTGCAACATCCGGGGACTTCATTCCAACTTGAACGCCGTCCATTATCATCTAGAGACGGCGCAGCCGGCCTTGTTGTTTCTGACGGAAACGCAGATATCTCGACCTAGGGACACAGCGTACCTGTCATACCCCGGGTATAAACTAGAACACCATTTTATACCACACGCCGGGGTATCTGTGTTCGTAAGGGAGGATATCTGCTACCGTCGCCTTCAGGTTTTTGAAGGTCGGGACCTGTCTATACTCTGGCTACGCGTGGACATGGACGACCATGTCAGAGTCTACGCGTGCCTCTACAGGTCCCATAGTGGTAATGCAGAAACGGATCAACTCTTGGGCCATGTTCAGGCGAAGATTGACGATCTGCTTTCACAGACTCCCTCCGCCGAAGTCGTAGTCCTAGGGGACTTTAATGCGCACCATGCCGCTTGGCTAGGGTCACGTGCCACCGACTACGCGGGGAGATCTGTGTTTGACTTTGATCTGGTAAATGGTCTGTCCCAGCTGGTAAAGACGCACACTCGTCTACCGGACGTGGACAGCCACACGCCCTCTTTGTTGGATCTTCTGCTGACTACACATCCAGAAAAGTACCAGATCACTGTCGAGGCTCACTTAGGTTCCTCTGATCACTGTCTGGTACGGAGTGTAGTGCCCATTCAACGGTCGGCTCGCACAACACCTGCGACTCGACGCGTTTGGCACTACAAGTCAGCGGATTGGGATGGAATGCGGTCCTTTTTTGCATCCTACCCATGGGGGCCGATTTGTTTCCCTTCCGATGATCCTAGTGACTGCGCTGCGGCTGTAGCTGATGTGATACTACAGGGCATGGAACTATTTGTACCAAGCTCTGTGGTACCACTTGGTGGCAGATCGCGGCCTTGGTTTGATGCGTCTGTCAGGGCTGCAGCAGCTGGCAAACGGCAGGCTTATCAAGCTTGGGTCAATGCGTTAGTCACTAAGGATCCGAACTCTAGAGTTCTGAAGAGGAAATATAATCGTGCCTCCAGATTCTTCAAACGGCAAATCGCTAGAGCAAAGTTCAAGCATGTCGTCAAAATTGGGGATCAGCTGGCAAAGTACCCGCCTGGCACGCGCAAATTTTGGGCGCTTTCAAAGGCCACTCTGGGAAACTTTAACCAGCCGTCCCTACCGCCGTTGCACATGGGGAATGACTCTCTGGCCCACACGGCAAAAGAGAAAGCCGATCTCTTGGGCACTCTTTTCGCCTTCAACTCGACTTTGGACGACCAAGGGAAGACACCGCCTATCATCCCGCGGTGTCAGAGCTCAATGCCGGAAATAGTTTTTCGGCAGAAAACTATTAGGCAGTCTCTATTTTCCTTGGACGTTCATAAGTCGAGTGGGCCGGATGGCATTTCTCCATTGGTGCTACGAACGTGTACCCCTGAGTTGACTCCAGTGCTAACGCGTCTATTTCGATACTCCTTCCTTAAAGGCGTAGTCCCGGTCACATGGAAGCGTGCCCTTGTCCATCCGATCCCTAAAAAAGGTGATAGCTCGGAACCAGCTAACTACAGACCTATCGCCATTACCTCTCTGCTCTCCAAAGTAATGGAGAGCATTATCAATAAACAGCTCCTAACCTACCTCGAGGATCACCAGTTGGTCAATGACCGGCAATATGGCTTTCGCCATGGTCGATCGGCTGGTGATCTTCTGTTGTATCTCACACACCGTTGGGCAGCTGTTATTGAAAGCAAGGGAGAGGGTCTGGCAGTTAGTCTGGATATGGCGAAAGCCTTCGATCGCGTATGGCACAAGGGGCTTCTTTCGAAGCTACCTTCCTATGGGCTTCCCGAGAGTTTATGCAAGTAGATCACCAGCTTCCTCACTGGGCGGAGCATACAGGTCGTTCTCGACGGTTTTTGCTCGGACCCCAAGCCCGTGAACGCTGGTGTACCCCAAGGCTGCGTGCTATCCCCAACTCTGTTCCTCCTGCACATCAATGATATGTTGGATATCTCCAACATACATTGTTATGCGGATGACAGCACTGGGGATGCGGTGTGTTCCGGCCGTGCAGGTCTCTCTCGGGAAAACGTCGACGAGTGCCGAAAGAAACTTGTGTCTTCTATAGAGACTTCCTTGGGGATGGTCTCTGAGTAGGGTGAACTGAACCACGTTCAGTTCAATCCCCTAAAGACACAAGTTTGCGCGTTTACCACTAAGAAAACCCCATTTGTCGTATCACCGCTCTTCGAGAGCACCCCCCTCATTGCCTCGCCAAGTATCAGAATACTGGGTCTCGACATTTCGAGCGATTGTCAGTTTCGTGGTCATCTGGAGAGCAAGGCCAAGTTGGCCTCGAAGAAATTGGGAGTGATTAATAGAGCGAGGCAGTATTTCAAACCTGGCCAAAGACTTGCGCTCTATAAGGCGCAGGTCCGGCCACACATGGAGTACTGTTCTCATCTCTGGTCCGGATTACCCCAATATCAGCTTCTACCATTTGACCGCGTACAACGGAGAGCCGCTCGGATTGTCGGGGACCCGGTGCTCTGCGAACGGCTGGACTCTTTGGCATTGCGTAGAGACGTGGCTTCTTTGTGCGTCTTCTACCGCATTTACAACGGGGAGTGTTCCGAAGAACTATTCGATCTGATGCCTGCCGCCGAATTTCATCACCGCACAGCGCGCTATCGACTTCTTTACCATCCCTACCACCTGGATGCGTGGCGATCTTCCACTGTGCGATTCTCAAGGACTTTTTTTCCACGTTCCACTCGCTTGTGGAACGAACTCCCTTCGGCGGTATTTCCAGATCGGTACGACATGGGTACCTTCAAAAAAGGCGTCTACTTCTACCTACAAGGCCGGCAACACTCTTGTAAATCCTCGGATGTTGCAAGAGTTCATGGGCGGCGGTGATCACAAGTCATTTGTGACCCGCCAGCTCGTTTGCCCTCCTCTTCCATAAAAAAAAAATAAAAAATAAAAAAAATAAAACAAATATTTAAAATAATGTTTATTTAACATAACATTAAAATAACAGTCTTTCGTGTTATTGTTTCATGAAGCGACTGTAGTAAGTATTATTTTATACGAAAAATGTCGGAGCCAATGTTTTCAGAATACTAGTCGAGTTACGCATATTGTTTATTGTACAATATATTACGCATACATTATATTTATTATTATTTTAATATACAATTTTTGGTATACAAGTATTGTATTATTAATAGTACATATCCCAAGAACAAAAAAATATTATATGCAATTATTAGCCAATGAATTGAGACCAATTTAAGAATTAATTTCGGATAGTTTGTGTTGAGTGTAGTGTGTGTCGTTGTTTGATATTTATATATTATACAAGAGAAAGACAGATAGAACAAAGTAAATTAATGTTACCTCTTATTGGCTACATAATATAAAATGATAATCTAAAATATTAAATGTATAGAGAATCTTCAAGTAAGTCTTATTCCAAAAGTTATATCTCTGCAAATAAGCTGAATAGACTTCTAACCAGGCAACTTGGTTTACTAATCAAAGACTCAGTTGTGGAGCGACAAGGAACAGCTCAAGTGATCCGTATTCCGGACCTGTCACAGACTACTTTGTACCAGCATCCGTTCCCTTGCTTTGTGTTCATAACATGTAAATTTTGGATGAAATTTTATCAATATAATTTTTATAATTAGGTATGATGAAGATACTAATATCGGACTACAACTCCGAGTATTTATAGGAGTTGGTGAAATTTACTACAAAATATATGTATTGTGTTGTACCCGGTAATAAATAATGTTTATTGAAAATTATTTAATCCCGATAAGTATTAACTGCGGTATAACTTATATACAATATTATTTCTATGAAAAGGCTGTTACGACATTCTCTTATTAAGTCTTATCTCTATCTAACTAAAAATTAAACAAAAACCTAATACCTTTATATTTAATTTTAATACAATATATATATTTTTTTGTATTCTTAGAATGTTTGTTTGAAGAATAAAAGAAAAAAATTTATTTTTTAAAGCGTTCTTAGTTCATCTTATGTTATAATGATACGAAACGGTAATAAAATAAATTCGAATATTTTATTAAAAAAAAAAAACAACTGCTATTCTCTAGTTTTCTTTTAAAGAGTTTTCTGTATTCACGATTAATGGTAAACTTATATTAGCTAATAATTAATTGTGACAATAAAAATATATTCTAAGATTTGCATTACCGTCATTTAAAATGAAGCAAGAAATTACTTTAAAATTGTATATTTATCGGAAATTGAAACAAAATTCCGTAAATCCAAAACATATGTAATTATTGAACTTTAAAAGCTAAAGGAATTAATATATTTTTATATATATCTTATAAATTCGCTTATGAAATATTATTCCTATTAAAATTACTCATTTTCTAAAGTATATATAATAAAACAATTGTTACGGACAAACTTAAATATTCCTAAAATATTGGCAAAAATGGACAAAACAAAGCAATAGTGTTGTTCTCTTGTTGTTAGCTTAGTAAGTGGGTGGATGGATGAATGGATGTTATACGCACTTGAAGGTTATAATTTATTCGAGAAATATTTCCGACTTTCTTTTGATTTTTAAAATATTTGTATGAACCTGATCTTCATCTGATAAATTCAATTAAATGTCTTTAAACTTCTATTAAAGATATGTAATAGAATTGTAAATTAAAGTAATAATGATTTAACAGTGCTGTTCAGAGTCGTGATTGGCTGATACTCGCTCCATTTTAACAAATCATAAAATGCATTTACAAAACTTCAGACACTAGTATGATGGTTCCAAAGGATATGTACCTAGAGAACAAGCGACAAGAAACTCCATGAACAATCTTTTGAATTATTATTATTAAGTTACAAAAGTTAATTACAATAAATAAAATTAAGTAAAGAAAATGAGTTGATTTTTAAGAATCCTTCTAAAAGAGCTCTAACACTGTTAATACCTTAATATTAATTAATTATTTCTTAATATAATGAAGTTTCAAAACTTGTGGAACCTGTCATCAAAATTACCCATAATGTATCTACCAACTTAATAACTACTTATCCAAAGTTAGCGAGATGTGTAATTATCGGATAATTATTATTATTATTAAATAAATAATTATTATTATTCTTAACTATTAAATAAATTGTTATTATTATTAAAAAAACATTATTATTAAATAAATCTTATTATAGCGTTCAAGAGTTTACAGTGGATCAAAATATGTGGAACTTAAGTTGTTGAATCATTTGCATGATTTATATTATAATGTACATCACCTAAGATTGTTATATTTATTTTAAAAAGAGCAACTGTTGAGTTTCTGGCCGGCTCTTCTCAACAAAGCAGCATTCCAAGCCGGTGGTAGCTTACTTACGGACTGACTGCACTGACCTTTTTTTGTATTGTAATAATTGACGATTCAAAAGTGCGTGTAAATGCTTACTTGAATAACGATATTTTGAATTTGAAACATGAATTTTAATTATGATATTTATATTATATTGTCTGTAAGCAGAAATGATCAGGTTAAACTTATTTCATTCCATGATATGGGGATAATGTTTTAGAGGTAGCAAGTTCAGTCCTGCTTGTGATGATGGTTTTTATTTGTATATTATTAAGGTTTTTTTTTCAGTATTATTGATAATTTAATTGAATTATTGAAATAAGATAATCTAGCGTTACATGAAATTATAAATTTGTTTCAGAAAACTTAGTAACATTTATAACAACGTATGATTATGCGATGGTAATTATGTTTATTATATTCCTCCAATTAAACCTTACTGAGACATGCATCATTTGGTATAAAAATAACATTTTACTATGCACAAGGAAAAATGAACATAAGTTTAAAAGTTTAACAATATTTCTTTGAACGGAACATCTTTACTCATTAGAGCATTACGAGACTTGGAGCAGTTCCAAATACTTATATATTGATAGTCTTGAAATCCATTGAGCACAATAAACCTTATATAGAGTAAAATAAAATCTATTTTCGTAGATATTTGTAATACTGGAGGGACTGACGCAGTACAGTTCAGTTAAGGGCGTCTTGCGTACATGTTTGTACTTAGTACTTTTTATAGAGTAGCTAGGTATAGAGGATATAATTCTGACGTTTATATATTCTATTCTATCAGTACTCTTACTTTTACTGCAGAAATAGATACAGAGTCTAAAAATACGATTACAAAAATAAACTTGCACAAAGCAGAAATAGAACAGAGTAGTAAAAGCATTTCTATATTTAAAGGTTGGAATCATAGTTCTACCTTAAGATACTATTTCGATACTTAGGAATCAGGTCAACTGTTTCTTAAATAGATTCATAGTATTTTAAATTTTAAAGAAATAAGAACCGAAAAGGCGCTTGTACCGTAGTCGGCCATGAGGGACATTTACAATCGCAGACTTTTTATAGATTTTTTTTATATATATATTTCAATATTATACTATTTAGATCTATTTCCTGAGATGCAAAATAAGAGCACAATATCGAATCGGTTTACGTGTAATAATCATTACTCATAAACTTATAAAGTCTATTTAGGTGTGATAGTTTTCCTCTTAAGTTCGTTATATGTACTACTATCGTGATTATTTTCTCTCCTCCAAAATCATCCATTTATTTGACAGGGGACGATGACGACACTTGAATCTAACAAAATTTAGCACTTTAAAGCTCAATATTTTATAAAAGGATCCCTTAATCCAACGATGTTTGTTACAAACCCATACTACATCTATATCTGTGAAATTTTCTCATAGAACTTTCCACTGCGTAAATAGAGATATTGAATTTTAAAATTCAAATCAATCATCCCAAAATTAATTTTTGTGTAAAAATGAACATTTGATTGAATAATATTTTGAATATAGCAAAAGTTACATTCGAATAGGTTTCGAAGATACGTTTTTTTTTGTATAGGTTAATTTGTTGACTTCGTTTTTGTCTTTAAAATCTTAATAGCTGATCAATTCAATTATCATAGACATTTTATTAAGTTTACAGAATTATGTTCATTTTAGATGGTAAATATTGCAAAAGAACTTTTAACATCTAATATAAAAATTAATATATAAATTTTGCAGATGATTTACAGAAGAAAATTTGTCAAAATTATGTTATATTATAATGAGTGTATGTAAAACAAGACATTATATCCCATAGAAATAATATAGTTCATTTATGTTTATTTATGTTTTTCTTATAAGATAAACAACCAAGCAGACGGCTGGTCTTGCAAGTGGCAACGCTTTGGAAACTCCAGGAAAGACTCCAGAGGAGATGTAGGGAAGTAAAAAACGGATGATCTCAGAAAGTGCAACACGCGTTCAAATCTAACATATAAATAGAATAACAGTTAAAAGGAAAACCTAGAAGTTGAAACTAAAGGTTAATCATGACTATTACAATGTCGAAAAGTTTAATCCGGATTCATCTCGATACATCTCAGATAACACAGGCACACAAAAAAAAAAAAAAGTCATGAACCAGAGGGGAGACCCCATTATTCTTAGGTTTTTGGGATCGCTGAAATCGAATATGACAATAAAAACTAATTTTAAATGCCAGTTTTCCCGCTAGCACCCCCTTACTACCTCTTAAGGGGTGGAAATTGAAATTTTTGTATAAAATCATGATAGATGTGTATTTCTACGTTTTTTGGGATGCTGAAACCGAAAATGATAACTAAAAATAAATTCATGACCACTATCTCCCCCTACCATCCCTTACAGGGGGTGAAAATTTCAATTTTTCTATAAAATCAAGACAGATGTATATTTCTACGTTTTTTGGGATGCTGGAACCGAAAATGATAACTTAAAATAAATTCATGACCACTATTACCCCCTTACCACCCCTTACGGGGGTGAAAATTTCAATTTTTCTATAAAATCAAGACAGATGTATATTTCTACGTTTTTTGGGATGCTGGAACCGAAAATGATAACTAAAAATAAATTCATGACCACTATTACCCCCTTCCCACCCCTTACGGGGGCGAAAATTTAAATTTTTCTATAAAATCAAGATAGATGTGTATTTCTACGTTTTTTAGGATGCTGGAACCGAAAATGATTACTAAAAATAAAATTTAAGACCTCTATCACCCATTAACACCCCTCACCAACCCTTAAGACTGAATCATGATTTTTGTCCTATTCTTCACAAGTTTTTTCACTTTTTTTTTTTTTTGCTTTCTATTTAATACTACTTATACTGTTATCCATCCGGCAGTGTTGTAAAACGCTTAAAAGATGCTGAACCTAATTCTATGCCTCCGAAATAGAATTGTTACTATTTTCCTGAAAATATAGGAGACTAAAAGATGCTGAACCTAATTCTATGCCTCCAAAATAGAAGGGACTATTTTCCTGACAATTTAGGAGACTACAGTGAGGAGCAAGATGCAAGGTTCCATCAGGATTAGAGTAGAATTAAATCATGAATATATATCAGATACTTCTGATCGATAAAGCATTTGAATTTCCAATATAAGAGCGAGAGAGAGAGTAACCTCAAACTAGTTTGATAAACATGTCACTTACTGTAAATCGTTAAAATTTCTTCATACATCTTGATTTTATACAAAATTGAAACCCCCCATTAGGGATGGTTAGGGGGTGGTATTGAGTAAAAGAGGTATCAAATTCAGTTTTGGTTGTCATTTTCGGTTCCAGCATCCTAAAAAACGTAGAAATACACATCTATCTTGATTTTATAGAAAAATTTAAATTTTCACCCCCTGTAAGGGGTGGTAAGGGGATAATAGTGGTCATGAATTTATTTTTAGTTATCATTTTCGGTTCCAGCATCTCAAAAAACGTAGAAACACACATCTATCTTGATTTTATAGAAAAATTGAAATTTTCACCCCCTGTAAGGGATGGTAGGGGGAGATAGTGGTCATGAATTTATTTTTAGTTATCATTTTCGGTTTCAGCATCCCAAAACACGTAGAAATACACATCTATCTTGACTTTATAGAAAAATTTAAATTTTCACCCCCCGTAAGGGGTGGTAGGGGGTGATAGTGGTCCTGAATTTATTTTTAATTATCATTTTCGGTTTCAGCATCCCAAAAAACGTAGAAATAGACATCTATCTTGATTTTATACAAAAATTTAAATTTTCACCCCTTAAGAGGTAGTAAGGGGGTGCTAGCGGGAAAACTGGCATTTAAAATTAGTTTTTATTGTCATATTCGGTTTCAGCGATCCCAAAAACCTAAGAATAATGGGGTCTCCCCTCTGGTTCATGACTTTTTTTTTTTTTTGTGTGCCTGTGTAATTAGACATGAACCAGACATCCACTGTCACTGATTTCACCTTTCAGTTCAGTTCATCACACAAATAAGTATGAATTCAGTTAAACCTAAGGAAGCCATAATTACAGAACTATAATTATTGGCATATCATAGATACAGCATTTTCCTAATCTTTGGAACTCGTAGTTGAATTTAAAACATCTTTTTGGATTTGACATACAATTTAATTAGGTAGCTTATAGACAACATTGTTATATGTGTGATGTTTCACAATTACTTTATTTATTTGTGTAACAAATGATTAATGTGGCTTTTATTATTTTGGAAAAATATTTTTAAATATATTTATTTATATCTAATCTAATACGAAATTATTCAACTAATATTATGTAAGCCTGTGCTCATTTGTTTCTGTGAGCAAACAATATCTTTAACACTGAAAGATTTAAATGTTGCATAACAACCTAAAAGTAATAAGAAGTTTAACTCATTAGTATTTTAACAAGTTATAAGTTATGAGGTCAAGATATCGTTTTATGCTTATTTATAATCAAAAATACTTTTTTTATTAATTAAATATCAATCCTAATTTACTATAATATCCTGAATTAATATTTTTAAATGGATTTTTTTTTCAATATTCACGCACTCAGTAACCGAATTTTAGTAAACAAATTTTAACAAAAACTACATTTAACTTGTAATTTTTCCATTGCATCCAATTCCTTTGCGGTACTCGTTTATAATTCAGATCTCTACCGGTGGTGGTACTGTACATATATCAGTTTTAAAACTGTGGCGATAAATTAATGACAGTTAACTTTTCCTCTAAATTTTTTACAAACAAATATTTTGAACAATGTTTATTAGATTAAGTTCGATAATTGAAGACGGTATTTTATAATTAAAAATTTTAAAATCAGCTCTTGTCTGGTGAATTTATTCAAAAGTAGTCTTATTATTATATTTTATTATAAAACCATCAAAAAGAGACATGTTATGAGCACAGAGTAAAGGAACGGATGCTTGTACAAAGCAGTCTCTGACAGGCCCGGCGTCCGGATCACTTGAGTTGTTCTTTGTCGCTCCGCAACTGAGTCTTTGACTCCTGAACCAAGTTACCTCGTTAAAAGTATATACAGTTGATTTGCAGAGACGTAACTTTTAAAATAAGATTTGCTTGAATTTTTTCTATATGTAAAATATTATCCAACTAATGCATTGGGGTTTAATATTTTAAAACATAATTTTTATACTATGGAGCTAACTAGATATAATAATAATTTAAACATATCATCTTAATCTTTAGCTTGTGTAATATAAAATAGTTATTTAGGTAAACAACTGAAAAATACGAAAGCTATCCTAAACTAGCTATTAAATCGATCTGAAGTCTTGGGTAACTTTGAAATTTTTAAAGAGTTAATTTCCCAAGTGTGTTGACTACTTTGTGCTATATATATGTGAAATAAGTAAACAAATTACATTCATCTTGGTATATGTATAACTATTATAACAATACTTGTAATAACCAATATGATCAACTCAACAATCTTCTGTAAGCAGTCGCTCTTACAGCCTTCGTACACAGTAACATTCACTGTATTGATTGATTAATTGAGTTTTATTTGTTTACATATTAAGAGTATTAAAAACTCGCTTGTAAACTCTGTAAGCATAGTAATCTTATAACTTTATGAATCCACGGCAAGATAAGTATTCTACAATTCTGAATTGTAAAATACCCCAATTATTTGTTGCTTGGATCCTTCTTGAATTATCGAACCTAATTTAATAAACATTGTTTAAAATATTTGTTCATATTTTTTAAAAAAAAACGTTATCTATGATTAATTTACCGTAACAGCTTTTATACTGACCTGTGCACAGTACCGCCACCGGTAGAGATCTGAATTATAAACGAGTACCGCAAAGGGAATGGACGCAGTGGAAAAACTACAAGTTTAATGTAGTTTTATTAAAATTTGTTTACTAAAATTCAGACACTGGGAGGGCGATATTGAAAAAAATATTATAAATCCAATCAAAAATTTAAAAATCTGATTTTATAGTAAATTGGGAACTTGCAGAAACTGGATATTAAAAACGGTTAAAAGATATTTTAATAAATTTTAAAAGGTTTTCTATTATAAATAGTTACATCGCGATATCTTGACTTCATAACAAACTTCTTACTGTGTTACCATTAATGACTTAAACTTCATATTACTTGTAGGTTGTTATCAGCATTCTCATTTATCTTTCAACGTTCATGCTGTTGTTTGTTCACAGAAACAAATGAGCACAACCTTACATAATATTAGTAGAACAATGTAGTATTAGATTATAAAAGCTATAAAAAATTATACTTAAAATATTTATCCAAAATAATAGGACACATCAATAATGTTTCATAAAAAAAAAACATCTTTTAAATATTATTTCCAGCTGATGCTTGAAACCCGTCCCTCGTGAACTAAAGAGGGCTTTTGTACGATTAGCACAGTAGTTCAGAACTACTGATTTAAACGGAGAAACAAAACAGAATTACCTTCATATTCCAACTTCGCTCACTAATAGGAAGGCAATTGTGAAACATCACACATATACCAATATAGTCTATAAGCTTCCTCAATATATATTCTTTCAACCCCAAAATACTTCCGTCTGTTAATTCCAATGATTAGGTAATCAAAGAAAACAAAACTCTTTATGTATGTTACATATAGATCTGTAGATATAAGTTCCTTAGATCTATCTGAATTCAAACTTAATCAAGTAATGAATCGAACTGACAGGTGAATTCAGTGACTAGAGATCAGACCCGCAATGTATTTTGGATGTCTGATTCATGTCAGATTATCTGAGGTGTATCGAGATGAATCCATGTTATTCCTTTAGACATTGTGAAAGCCATGATTAACCTTTAGTACCGAGTATTTGAAAATTTAAAAAATTTAAGAAAATTTAAGTTTTTCTTTTCGCAGTAGTACAGAAGAACTGTATGTGTTTATTTATTTGTTTAGTTGGTAAATAAATAAATAAACATAATTACAGATAAATAATAATAATATTAATCTGTAATCTTAATATTATTTACTATTATAAATTAGATCATATAGTATTTAAAGATAGAAACGTTAACAAATTCACGTAGTCGGACAAAAATTACCTTCAAGACCTATTTACCTACCTACCAGGAAAACTTTTGCTATCTACAGAATGATATTTAATCAAGTATTCATTTTTCACTCTAAAAGGAAAGGACCAACTTCCGGATGATTTTTCCTTTCATAATGCAATATCTCGATTTACGCAATGGAGTGTTCTATGAAAAAATTCCACAGATATTGGTGGTTTTATAAAAACCACTCACATGCATTCTTCGAAGATTATCTCGCTTCAATACACACGTGTAAAGGTGCTAAGCGATAACGCCTGCCCAAATATTATGCCAGCGTGCAAATATATTTTGATTTTGTTTGTTATTAAAGAAATACAAAATTACAAAAATACCTTAGCAAAATATGTGTTTTAGTTTGTTTTTATATGGTCTATTTTCTTAGAAAAATTTAAAAAAATAATGTGATCCGTTTATCAGTCAGTTATTGGAAATACTATTATGAAGCACTTAATATATCTAGAGACTAATGATCTTATTAGTGTTTTAGTTTATTTACACATTATAATGTCAAAGTATTCTAAATAAAAGCTATATTAATATAAGGATTGTTGGTGCATTTTATGACATAAAACCAATAATGATTCAAAAAAAACTCATCTTAGATATTTAAATAAAAATGCAACTAAACAAACATGTTGAAAGAGACAAAAGACACAAAAATGGCAATAGTATTTTTATACTAATATCAATATAAGTATATGACAGTCAGTTTGCATTTTTTCTTCGTTAGTAAATTGCACCCATGCAAAGTTGGGGTGTGGACTAATAAAACAACATTTAAGGGTATTGACCTCTTGACATATGTACTTCATTAGAAAAATAATGGTTTTGTTTGATTTAATTTGTATATTCTTATACCGATTATTCGAATCAATATATTACACTAAACAGAAAACCGTAAATTAACGACATCTATTTAAAACATTAGCTTAAAATCCATACTAGGTGTGAAACCAATTTCAATGCAACCACCCAAGTTCCCAAGAATGTGTGTGATGTGGCTCAACTGGGTTAGTATAACCCTTCCCTAAGTCGGCGTAAATTAGCTACTACGCTGAGTGGGGAGCGGAATGTCCTTGGGCTATGGCATGTATGTATTTACATGCAAAAGAGATTAATTCAATAAATTGTATATAAAATAACATCATGCATAAAAGGTCATATGAGAGTCGATCACTGCGAAATTATTTGTCGAATAAATTATAACCTAACTCGTTATCAATCCATTTACCAAGACAACGAGTACACCACTATTGCTTTGTGTAAATGTTAACTCTGCTTTCTAATAATTTAACAATATTTAAGGTTATCTCAAACAAGTGTCATTTTCTTTAGTATGTACATTAGAGAGTCATTAGTATATTCTTATATTTTATGAGGACTAATATTTCGTATCCGAATCTATAATCATATTTTTAAATGTTAAAAATAAGAATAAGAAAATATTTAGTTATTTTGAGTTTCTAAACACAATAATCATATATATTTTCGCTTTAGAGTAATTCCTCTAGGGCGATATAAAAATTACTTTAAAGTAATCTCTTTACATATTAAGAGTATAGAGCATTAAAAGTCTCGCGCAACCTATAGAGCATTGTATTCTTGTAACTTATAATTTATATATAAGTATATAAAGATTCTAGTATTCGTATATTAGTAGTATAAAGATTAGTATTAGGATAATTAATTGGAGCTTTTTATTATTAACGATTGTAGTTAATAATAAAATGCTCCAATTAATTATTCCCCGAATCTCTTAAATTATCGAACGGAATCAAAGAATAAGTTAAAAATTGTTTAATAATTTATAATTTTTAGAGTTACAATTTTTGTATTGACAACTGAACAATACCGCCACCGGCAGAGCTTTAAATTATAAACGAGTACCGCAAAGGAAATGGACGCAGTACAAACACTAGAAGTTTAATATAGTTTTTATTAAAACTTGTTTACAAAAGTCCCGTTTCTAGGAGAATTGTTATTAAAAAAATATTATTAATCTAACCAGAAAATTTAGAACACGATTTTACAATAATTTTTATTTGTCTGTAGTCAGGCTTTGATAACTTTCAAAAACGAAACATTAAACAATGGTTAAACAACATGCCATTGATGAAAAAAAGTTATGTTTATCATAAACAATTATTTCACGATGTCACGGCTTTGTAACTAACTGAATCGTTAATGAATTACCATTCATTATTTAAAATTAATTTAATTTTCAAGTTCATAGCAACATTCCTTCACTGGTTCTGCATTCATATAATATTAAATGGATTATTTAGTAATAACTTCAGCTGAAAAACTAACTCTTTTTAATTTAGAAAAATATCTAACTGAAAATTAATGTAAAAAATATATGGAAAATTATATACGTCCGAAATTGAATTTTAAGAAGATATCAAAGCTGTATGAAAAGCGTGAAAAAACATTTCATATACGCAATTATCGCTAATTTATATAAATATATATATTTCATACCAGGCGAGAAGGAAAGGCAACCAAGGAAATAAATGAAAGTGATAAATAGGTGAAGTCAGAAGATGCTACCCGCTTTCACATACAACATATAACTACGATAGATTCATAGAGTTTTTCTGTACTACTACCAAAAAGAATATCTAAGTGTTTAAATTTTCAAATACTCGATACTGAAGGTTAACCATGGTTAATCATGGCTCTCACAGTGTCGGAAGGGTTAAGCCGGATTCATCTCGATAGATCTTAGATAATCCGACGTGAATCAGACAGCTAACATACACTATGGGCTTGATCTATAGATACTGAATTCACCTGTCAATCTGGTTCATTACTCAGTTAAATTTAAATTCAATTAGATCTAAGGAAATTATATTTACAGGTCTTTATAAATTGTTATAACATAAATACAGAGTTGTGTTTTATTTGACTGATCTAATCAAACTAACGATAGGATTTCAAAAGTTTTATGCATTTGACAGATTATTTGTTGAGGTAGCTTATAGGCTATATCGTTATATATGTGACTTTTCACACTACTCTCTTTACACTACAATTAGAGCGCAAAATTGAAACATGAGGATAATTCTGTTTGTTTCTCGGTTCAAATAAGTAGTTCGGAACTAATGAGCTAAACGTGTAATAGCTTTCCTTAGTTCACGCAGATGGAGTTGCGGGCATTAGCTAGATGTATTAAGAAAAAATTATATGAAGTAAATTATTACTGAGTCGTCTATTACTTTCTATCATTTTTAAACACATAGTTGTTATAAAACTAATATTTTAATAAATAATTCCATTAATAATTATAACCTTCGCTTTTTTTTAGTATGAACAAACAATGACTTGAACGCAGAAACATTGATAAAATTATTAGCGATTGTCAATGTTGATATAAACTGTCATTGTTGATATAAACTTGAAGTAATATGAAGCTTAGCTCATTAATAGTAACTCACTAACAAGTTATTTAAATATAAAGCCTTGACTCGTGGAAGTCATTATTTAATTATTTTTTTTTATCAATCACATTTAATTCACCCGTTTTTAAAAAGCAATTTCTAAAAGTTTTCAAGGTTGGAGTAGACATTCATTTACTGTTAACTTAATAATAATTTTTCAATAATCATCATCCAAGTAATCTGATTTTAGTAAACAAATTTTAATAAAAACTGCATTAAACTTGTAGTTTTTCCAGTGCGTCCATTCCCTTTGCGGTACTCATTTATAATTCAGATCTCTGCCCGTGGTGGAAACTATAATGAATTAATAGATAAGTTATTTTCTGGAAAACTATAAACAAATATTTAAATATAGCAACTGTAGTAAGTATTATTTTATACGAAAAATGTTGAGCCAATGTTTTCAGAATACTGTTAGAGTTACGCATATTGTTCATCGTCCAATATATTAGGCATATTATTATATATTATATTTATTATTATTTTATTATACTAATAATACATATCCCAAGAACACAATACAAGATACAATTATTAACCAACGAATTGAGACCAATTTACAATTAATTTCGGATAGTTTGTGTTGCGTGTAGTGTGTGTTGTTGTTTGATATTAACATATTATACAAGAGAAATACTAGAAAAAAAGTAAATTTTTGTTACATCTAAGTGGCTAAAATATATATTGGCTATAAAAAGAAAATCTAAAACATTTTACGTATGGACAAACTCAACGCAAATCTTATTTTAAAAGTTACATCTCTGCAAATAAACTGAATAGACTTGTAACGAGGCAACTTGGTTCAGCAATCAAATTCTCAGATGTGGAGTGACAAAGAACAGCTCAAGTGATCCGTATTCCGGACCTGTCAGAGACTACTTTGTACCAGCATCCGTTCCTTTGCTTTGTGTTCATAACATGACAATTTTGGATGATATTTTATCAAATTAAAATTTATATAATGAAGTATGATGAACATACTTATATCTGACTATAAGTAAGTATATTAGTTGATGAAACTACAAGATATATATATATATATAAATTTATACAATAATATTTCTATGAAAATGTGTTACGACATTATTCTCTTATTAAATCTATCTATATAAAGTAAAAATTAATCAATAACCTAATACCTTTATATTTAATTTTAATAAAATTGAATTTAAATATAAATATTTTCGATTTCTTGGAATGATTGTTTGAGGAATAAAAAAAGACAACATTGTTATTTAATATTCTTATTTTTATTCGAATATTTTATTCAATAAAAAACACTTAATATTCTCTCGATTTCTATTAAAGAGTTTTCTGTATTCACGATTCCATTAATCGTTAATTAATAAACTTATATTAGCTAATAATTAATGGCGACAATAAAAATATTGTCTAAGATTTGCATTACCTTCATATAATAATGAAGCAAAAAGTTACCTTAAAATAATATTTTCATCGGTCTGAAACAAAATTCTGTAAACCTAAAACATATAATTATTGAATATAGGAAGTCAAAAGAATTTATACATTTTTATCTATATTATAAATTCGGACTTGTTTTTACCTTGGTAAATGGATGGATGGATGCACGATATTTATATTATATTGTCTGTAAGCAAATTAAACTTATCTGACTTAGGACAACGTCATAGAGGTGGCATGTTTAGTCCCGCTTATGATGATGGTTTTTATTTGTATATTATTATATAGTATTATTTAAAAATAAATCGGATGATTGAAATAAGATAATCTAACGGTACATAAAATTAAAAATTTGTTTCAAATAACTTGATGACATTTACAACAACATATGATTATATGATGGTAATTATTTTAAATATATTTTTCCAATTAAATTTCACTAAGGCGTGCATCATTTGGTATAAAATAAGGAAAAGAGAGAGAGAGAAAAGAAAAAGGAAGAATGTACATAAGTTTAAAAGTTAAACAATATTTCTTTGAACGGAACATCTTTACTCATTAGAGCATTACGAGACTTGGAGCAGTTCCAAATACTTATATATTGATAGTCTTGAAATCCATTGAGCACAATAAACCTTATATAGAGTAAAATAAAATCTAGTTTCGTAGATATATGTAATATTGGAGGGACTGACGCAGTTCACTTAAGGTTGTCTTGGGTACATTTTTTGCATTTCTTATTTGTACATAGAGTAGCTAAGTATAGAGGATATAATACTGACGTTGATTTATTCTATTCTAACAGTACTCTTACTTTTACCACAGAACTAGATATAGAGCCTAAAATATGATCATAAAAATAAACTTGCACAAAGCAAAAATAGAAAAGAGTAGTGAAAGCGTTTCTATATTTAAAGGTTGTGAACATAGTTCTACCTTAAGGTACTATTTCTATACTTAGGAATCAGATCAACTGATTCTTAAATAGATTCTAGTATTTTAAATTTTAAAGAAATAAGAACAAAGGCAAAGTGCTTTTTCCGTAGTTGGCCGTGATCGACATTTACACTCGCAGAATTTTTAAAGATCTTTTTAATATATATATTTCTATATTATATTATTAAAATCTATTTCTTGAAATGCAAAATAAGAGTACAATAAGATATTTTAAATAACGAGTCGGTTTACGAGTAATAATCATTACTCATAAACTTATAAAGTCTATTTAGTTGTGATAGTTTTCCTCTTAAATTTGTTATATGTACTATGGTGATTATTTTTTCTCCTCCAAAATCATCCATTTATTTGACAGGGGATGACGACGACACTTAAATCTAACAAAATTTAGCACTTTAAAGTTCAATATTTTATAAAAGGATCCCTTAATCCAAAAATGTTTATTACAAACCCATACCACATCTATATCTGTGAAATTTTCTCATAGAACTTTCCACTGCGTAAATAAAGATATTGAATTTTAAAAATCAAATCAATCATCCCAAAACTAATTTTTGTGTAAAAATTAACATTTGATTGAATAATATTTTGAATATAGCAAAAGTTATATTAAAATAGGTTTCGAAGATATGTTTTTTTTGTATAGGTTAATTTGTTGACTTCGTTACTGTCTTTAAAATCTTAATAGTTGATATTTCAATTTATCATAGACATTTTATTAAGTTTACAGAATTATGTTCATTTTAGAAGGTAAATATTGCAAAATAACTTTTAACAACTAATATAAAAATTAATATATCAAATTTGCAGATGATTTACAGAAGATTCGTATTCAAACTCTCCATCCGTTATACAGATTGAACATTTTGAAAATATCATACGATGAGATGAGATTTAAAGAATTTAATGAACTACTAACCTGAATTGTCAAAATTATGTTATATTATAATGAGTGTATGTAAAACAAGACATTATATCCCATATGAATACTATAGCTCATTTATGTTTATTTATGTTTTTCTTATAAGATAAACAACCAAGCAGACGGCTGGTCGGGCAAGTGGCAACGCTTTGGAAACTCCAAGAAAGACTCCAGAGGAGATGAAGGGAAGTAAAAAACGGATGATCTCAGAAAGTGCTACACGCGTACAAATCTAACATATAAATAGAATAACAATTAAAAGGAAAACCTAGAAGTTGAAATTTTCAAATACTAGTAACTAAAGGTTAATCATGACTATGACAATGTCGAAAAGTTTACATCTATACGATACATCTCAGATAATTAGACATGAACCAGACATCCACTGTCACTGAATTCACCTATCAGGTCAGTTCATCACACAAATAAGTATGAATTCAGTTAGATCTAAGGCAGCCAGTCATACATGCAGAACTATAATTATTATAATCTTGGTATATCATAGATATAGCATTTTCCTAATCTTTGGAACTCGCAGTTGAATTTGAAAAATCCTTTTGACAGATCATTTAATTAGGTAGCTTATAGACTACATTGTTATATGTGTGATATTTCACAATTACCTTCCTGTTAGAGAGTGCATTCAGAATGTGAGGGTAATTTTGTTTGTTTCTCTGTTCGAATCAACAGCTCTGAACTGACGTGCTAATCGTGTTCTCTTTAATTCACACAGTGCTCTCTTTAGTTCACACAGACGCAATCATAAGCTATATATTATATTTAGAATTTAAATAATTTATTTGTGTAACAAATCATTAATGTGGCTTTTGTTATTTTGGAAAAATATTTTTAAATATATTTATTTATAGCTATAAATAAATATATTAGCTAATCTAATACTAAATTATTCAACTAATATTATGTAAGCCTATCCTCATTTGTTTCTGTGAACAAACAATAGCTTTAACGCTGAAAGATTTATGAAAATGTTGCATAACAACCTAAAAGTAATAAGAAGTTTAACTCATTAATATTTTACCAAGTTATAAGTTATAAAGTCAAGATATCGTAAAAGAATTATTTATAATCATAAATACTTTTTTTATTCATCAGATATCGTTTCTAATTTACTATAACATCCTGTTTTAATATTTTTAAATGGATTTTATATTTTTTCAATAATATAAACTACATTAAACTTGTAGTTTTTCCAGTGCATCCATTCCCTTTGCAGTACTCATTTATAATTCAGATCTCTGCCGGTGGTGGTGCTGTAGTACATATATCAATATAAAAACTGTGACGATAAATTAATGACAGTTAACTTTTTTTCTAAAAAATACAAACAAATATTTTGAACAATGTTTATTAAATTAAGCTCGATAGAAGGTATTTTATAATTAAAAATTTTAAAATCAGCTCTTGTCTGGTGAATTTATTCAAAAGCAGTCTTATTATTATATTTTATTATAAAACCATCAAAAAGAGACATGTTATGAGCACAGAGTAAAGGAACGGATGCTAGTACAAAGTAGTCTCTGACAGGCTCGGCGTCCGGATCACTTGAGTTGTTCTTTGTCATTCCGCAACTGAGTCTTTGACTCCTGAACCAAGTTGCCTCGTTAAAGTCTATTCAGTTTATTTGCAGAGACGTAACTTTTAAAATAAGATTTGCTTGAAATTTTTCTATACGTAAAATATTATCCAACTAAGGCATTGGGGTTTAATATTTTAAAACATAATTTTTATACTATGGAGCTAATTAGATGTAATAATAATAATTACATATCATCTTTAGCCTGTGTAATATAAAATAGTTATTTATCAACTAAAAAATACGAAAGCTATCCTAAACAAGTTGTTAAATCGATCTGAAGTCTTGGGTAACTTTGAAATCTTTAAAGAGCTAATTTCCCAAGTGTTATATATATGTGAAATAAGTAAATAAATTACACTCATCTTGGTATAGGTATAACTATTATAACAATACTTGTAATAACCAATATGATCAACTTAATAATCACCTGAAAGCAGTCGCTCTTACAGCCTTCGTACACAGTAACATTCACTGTATTGATTGATTAATTGAGTTTTATTTGTGTACATTTTAAGAGTAATAAAATACTCGCTAATTAAGTTTGGTGGCAGCGAAGGATGCAAAGAAAAACAATTATTTTATAAAATTATATTAAAGAGTTACAATTAAAACTTATAATTAATTAATACTAAAAAAAAGGTGATTCCAGGTCAGCGATTGACCCAAGAATGAATATATTTTATCCTCGATTCCCATCGATGGTGAGAACGCAAGCCGTATGGTGTCGTCTTCAGGATACTCGAAGCGTGGTGTCAGCATTTAATCGTGTGAAACCAAGTTGGTTCTTACTATAACAATTGCCCTTGGCTATGCTTTCGTAACACGCTTGTAAACTCTGTAAGCATAATATTCTTATAACTTTATGAATCCACGGCAAGATTAGTATTCTACAATTCTGAATTGTAAAATACCCCAATTATTTTTTGCTTGGATCCTTCTTCAACTATCGAACCTAATTTAATAAACATTGTTTAAAATATTTGTTTATACTTTTTAGAAAAAACGTTAACTATTATTAATTTACAGTAACAGTTTTTATACTGACATGTGCACAAGACCCTCACCGGCAGAGATCTGAATTATAAACGAGTACCGCAAAGGGAATGGACGCAGTGGAAAAACTACAATTTTAATGTAGTTTTTATTAAAATTTGTTTACTTATATAAATATTATTTCCAGCTGATGCTCGAAACCCGTCCTTCGTGAACCAAAGAGGGCTTTTGTACGATTAGCACATTATTAGTTCAGAACTGCTGATTTGAACGGAGAAACAAAACAGAATTACCTTCATATTCCAACTTCGCTCACTAATAGAAAGGCAATTGTGAAACATCACACATATACCAATATAGTCTATAAGCTTCCTCAATATTTATTTTGTCAAGCCCAAAATACTTCCGACTGTTAAATCCAATGATTAGGTGATCAAAGAAAACAAAACTCTGTATGTATTTTACATATAGATCTGTAGCTAGAAGTTCCTTAGATCTATCTGAATTCAAACTTAATCAAGTAATGAATCGAACTGACAGGTGAATTTAGTGACCAGAGATCAGACCTGCAATGTATATTGGATGTCTGATTCACGTCAGATTATCTAAGGTGTATCGAGATGAATCCACGTTATTCCTTTCGACATTGTGAAAGCCATGATTAACTTTTAGTATCGAGTAATTAAAAATTTAAAGTTTTAAGTTTTTCTTTTCGCAGTAGTACAGAAGAAATGTATGTGTTTATTTATTTGTTTAGTTGGTAAAAAATAAATAAACATAATTACAGATTAATAATAATAATATTAATCTGTAATCTTAATATTATTTACTATTATAAATTGAAAGATCATATAGTATTTAAAGATAGAAACTTTAACAAATTCACGTAGTCGGTCAAAAATTACCTTCAAAACCTATTTACCTACCTACCAAGAAAACTTTTGCTATCTACAGAATGATATTTAAACAAGTATTCATTTTTCACTCGAAAGGGAACGGACCAATTCCGGATGATTTTTCCTTTCATAACACAATATCTCGATTTACGCAATGGGGTGTTCTATGAGAAAATTCCACAGATATCGGTGGTTTTATAAAAACCCCTCACATGCATTCTTCAAAGATTATCTCACTTCAATGCACACGTATAAAGGTGCTAAGCGATAACGCTTGCCCAAATATTTTGCCAGCGTGCAAAAATATTTTAATATATCACATGATTTTTTATCTTTTACTGACCCTGACTCAATGAGAGTTTGTTTGTTATTAAAGAAATACGGTTGATTACAAAATAACAAAAATACCTTTGCAAAATACGTGTTTTAGTTTATTTTTATATGGTCTATTTTCTTAGGAAAATATAAAAAATTATAATGTGAACCGTTTATCAGTCAGTTATTGGAAATACAATTATGAAGCAGTTAATATATCAAGAGACTAATGGTCTAATTAGTGTTTTAGTTTATTTACATATTATAATGACACCGTATTCTAAAAAAAAGCTATATTAGTAAAAGGATTGTTGGTGCATTTTATGACATAAAACCAATAATGATTCAAAAAATTCGTCTTAGATATTTAAATAAAAATGCAACTAAATAAATAATAAAATAAATATTTAAATAAAAAGGCAACTAAACAAACATGTTAAAAGAGACAAAAGAGACAAAATATCAATACTATTTTTATGCTCATATCAATATAAGTATATGACAGTCAGTTTGCATATTTTCTTCGTTAGTAAATTGCACCCATGCAAAGTTGGGGTGTAGACTAATAAAACAACATTTAAGGGTATTGACCTCTTGACCTAGGTACTTCATTAGAAAAATAATGGTTTTGTTCGATTTAATTTGTATGTTATTATACCGATTATTCGAATCAGTATATTATACTAAACAGAAAACTGTAAATTAACGACATCTATTTAAAACATTAGCTCAAAATCCATACCAGGTGTGAAACCAATTTCGCTCCAACCACCCAAGCTCCCAAGCATATTTGTGATGTGGCTCAGCTGGGTTAGTATAACCCTTCCCTAAGTCGGCGTAAATTAGCTACTACGCTGAGTGGGGAGCGGGATGTCCTTGGGCTATGGCATGTATGTATTTACATGTAAAAGAGATTAATTCAATAAATTGTATATAAAATAACTTCATGCATAGAAGGTCATATGAGAGTCGATCACTGCGAAATTATTTGTCGAATAAATTATAACCTAACTTGTTATTAATCTATTTACCAAGACAGCGAGTACACCACTATTGCTTTCTGTAAATGTTAACTCTGCTTTCTAATAATTTAACAATATTTAAGGTTATCTCAAACAAGTGTCATTTTTTTTAGTATGTACATTAGAGAGTCATTAGTATATTCTTATATTTTATTAGGACTAATATTTCGTATCCACATCTATAATCATATTTTGAAATGTTAAAAATAAGAATAAGAAAATATTTAGTTATATAGGTGGTAGAGCCTAGCTGTAGTTTTCCGACTGCAGCTCGTATTGGGCTGGCTCGACCGGGGAAGGACCACCCTCTCACAGAAGACCGACGTATAGTAACCAAATTCATTTGGTTATGTTCCGTCGGTGAGTGAGAGAATCCGGAAGCCCAACTCCCCCCCCCCCCTCCCCCCCCTGCCAAACATGATAGCGATGCCTCCAAAAAGTATACCCCAGGAGGGTACCGGCTTTGGTGAAGCCGGGGACCCCCTCCCCGAGCAAAATCGGGGGAATGATCCTCGGATTTTGCTCGGGCTGCCCGTCGTATCTGGGGCGGGCAAAGTATCGCCTTTTGTGTTTTCTGAGGGCAAACGACGGCAAACAGCGGCACCCCGCTCCACTCTAGATGTGGACTTTTGCAACATCCGGGGGTTTCACTTGAACCTAAACGCCGTCCACTACCACCTTGTGACGGCGCAGCCGGCCTTGTTGTTTTTGACGGAGACGCAGATATCTCAACCTAGCGACACAGCGTACCTGTCATACCCCGGGTATAAACTAGAACATCATTTTATACCACACGCCGGGGTATCTGTGTTCGTAAGGGAGGATATCTGCTACCGTCGCCTTCAGGTTTTTGAAGGTCGGGACCTGTCTGTACTCTGGCTACGTGTGGACATGGACGACCATGTCAGAGTCTACGCGTGCCTCTACAGGTCCCATAGTGGTAATGCAGAAACGGATCAACTCTTGGGCCATGTTCAGGCGAAGATTGACGATCTGCTTTCACAGACTCCCTCCGCCGAAGTCGTAGTCCTCGGGGACTTTAATGCGCACCATGCCGATTGGCTAGGGTCACGTGCCACCGACTACGCGGGGAGATCTGTGTTTGACTTTGCTCTGGCAAATGGTCTGTCCCAGCTGGTAAAGACGCACACTCGTCTACCGGATGTGGACAGCCACACGCCCTCTTTGTTGGATCTTCTGCTGACTACACGTCCAGAAAAGTACCAGATCACTGTCGAGGCTCCCTTAGGTTCCTCTGATCACTGTCTGGTACGGAGTGTAGTGCCCATTCGACGTCCTGATCGCACAAGACCTGCGACTCGACGCGTTTGGCACTACAAGTCAGCGGATTGGGATGGAATGCGGTCCTTTTTTGCATCCTACCCATGGGGGCCGATTTGTTTCCCTTCCAATGATCCTAGTGACTGCGCGGCGGCTGTAGCTGATGTGATACTTCAGGGCATGGAACTATTTGTACCAAGCTCTGTGGTACCGCTTGGCGGCAGATCGCGGCCTTGGTTTGATGCGTCTGTCAGGGCTGCAGCAGCTGGCAAACGGCAGGCTTATCAAGCTTGGGCTAATGCGTTAGTCACTAAGGATCCGAACTCTAGAGTTCTGAAGAGGAAATACAACCGCGCCTCCAGATTCTTCAAACGGCAAATCGCTAGAGCAAAGTTTAAGCATGTCGTCAAAATTGGGGATCAGCTGGCAAAGTACCCGCCTGGCACGCGCAAATTCTGGGCGCTTTCCAAGGCCACTCTGGGCAACTTTAGCCAGCCTTCCCTACCGCCGTTGCACATGGGGAATGACTCTCTGGCCCACACGGCAAAAGAGAAAGCCGATCTCTTGGGCACTCTTTTCGCCTCCAACTCGACTTTGGACGACCAAGGGAAGACACCGCCTACCATCCCGCGGTGTCAGAGTTCAATGCCGGAAATAGTTTTTCGCCAAAAAACTATCAGGCAGTCTCTATTTTCCTTGGACGTTCATAAGTCGAGTGGGCCGGATGGCATTTCTCCATTAGTGCTACGAACGTGTGCCCCTGAGTTGACTCCAGTGCTAACGCGTCTATTTCGGTACTCCTACCTTAGAGGCGTAGTCCCGGTCTCATGGAAGCGTGCCCTTGTCCATCCGATCCCTAAAAAAGGTGATAGCTCGGACCCAGCTAACTACAGACCTATCGCCATTACCTCCCTTCTCTCCAAAATAATGGAGATTACCATAAACCGACAGCTCCTAACGTACCTAGAGGATCACCAGTTGATCAATGACCGGCAGTATGGCTTTCGCCATTGTCGATCAGCTGGTGATCTTCTGTTATACCTTACGCACCGTTGGGCAGCGGTTATTGAAAGCAAGGGAGAAGGTCTGGCAGTTAGTCTGGATATGGCAAAAGCCTTTGATCGTGTATGGCACAAGGGGCTTCTTTCGAAGCTACCTTCCTATGGGCTTCCCGAGGGTTTATGCAAGTGGATCACCAGTTTTCTCACTGGGCGGAGCATACAGGTCGTTCTCGACGGTTTTTGCTCGGACCCCAAGCCCGTGAATGCTGGTGTACCCCAAGGCTGCGTGCTATCCCCAACTCTGTTCCTCCTGCATATCAATGATATGTTGGATATTTCCAACATACATTGTTATGCGGATGACAGCACTGGGGATGCGGTATATTCCGGTCGTGCAGGTCTGTCTCGGGAAAACGTCGACGAGTGCCGAAAGAAACTTGTGTCTTCAATAGAGACCTCCTTGGGGATGGTCTCTGAGTGGGGTGAACTGAACCACGTTCAGTTCAATCCCCTAAAGACACAGGTTTGCGCGTTTACCACTAAGAAAACCCCATTTGTCGTATCACCGCTCTTCGAGAGCACTCCTCTTATTGCCTCGCCAAGTATCAGAATACTGGGTCTCGACATTTCGAGCGATTGTCAGTTTCGTGGTCATCTGGAGAGCAAGGCCAAGTTGGCCTCGATGAAATTGGGAGTGATCAATAGAGCGAGGCAGTATTTCAAACCTGGCCAAAGACTTGCGCTCTATAAAGCGCAGGTCCGGCCTCACATGGAGTACTGTTCTTATCTCTGGTCCGGATCACCCCAATATCAGCTTCTACCATTTGACCGCGTACAACGGAGAGCCGTTCGGATTGTCGGGAACCCAGTGCTCTGTCCAGCCAGTCCAGCCGTTGGACTCTTTGGCATTGCGTAGAGACGTGGCTTCTTTGTGCGTCTTCTACCGCATTTACAACGGGGAGTGTTCCGAAGAACTATTCGATCTGATGCCTACCGCCGAATTTCACTACCGCACAGCTCGCCATCGCCTCCTTTATCATCCATACCACCTGGACGCGTGGCGATCTTCAACTGTGCGGTTTTCAAGGACTTTTTTCCCACGTACCACTCAAACGTGGAACGAACTTCCTTCGGCGGTATTTCCAGATCGATACGACATGGGTACCTTCGAAAAAGGCATATATTATTTATTTATTTATTTATTTATTTATTTATTTTATGCACCAAAGAAAATTCCTTCCTCCAAGGCCGGCAACGCTCTTGTGTATCCTCGGATGTTGCAAGAGTTCATGGGCGGCGGTGATCACATACCAACGGTGACCCGCAAGCTCGTTTGCCCTCCTCTAACATAAAAAAAAAAAAAAAGTTATTTTGAGTTTCTAAATACAATAATCGTATATATTTTCGCTTTAGAGTAATTCCTCGAGGGCGATTTAAAGATTCCTTTAAAGTAATCTCTTTACATATTAAGAGTATAGAGCATTAAAAGTCTCGCGCAACCTATAGAGCATTGTATTCTTGTAACTTATAATTTATATATCAGTTTTATAAAGATTCTAGTATTCGTTTATTAATAGTATAAAGATTAGTATTAGGATAATTTATTGGAGCATTTTATTATTAACGATTGTAGTTAATAATAACATGCTCCAATTAGTTATTCCTCGAATCTCTTAAATTATCGAACGAAATCAAAGAATAAGTTAAATATTGTTTAATAATTTATTATTTTTAGAGTTACAGTTTTTGTACTGACAATTGTACAATATCGCCACCGGCAGTGGTTTAAATTATAAACGAGTACCGCAAAGGAAATGGACGCAGTACAAACACTAGAAGTTTAATATTGTTTTCATTAAAGTTTGCTTACAAAATTCCCGTTTATAGGATAATAGTTATTAAAAAAATATTATTATTCCAACCAGAAAGATTAAAACCAGATTTTACAATTAATTTTTAATTGTCTGTAGTCAGGCTTTGATAACTTTTAAAAACGGAACATTAAACAATGGTTAAACAACATGTCACTGATGAAAAAAGTTATGTTTATTATTAACAATTATTTCACGATGTCATAGCTTTATAACTAACTGAGTTGTTAATGAGTTACCATTCATTACTTAAAATTAATTTTACTTTTAAGTTCATAGCAACATTCCTTCACTGGTTCAGCATTCATATAATTAACATATCATTAAATAAATTACTTAGTAATAACTTCAACTGAAAAACTAACTCTTTTTAATTTAGAAAAATATTTATTTATTTATTTATTTATTTACCTTCACGCCATATCCCTTGCGGGGTAGCCAGAGACGACGGAGCGCCAAACGCTACGGTCTCTGCATACCTCTTTCGCCTCGGCCACAGACATCAACCTCTTTATACATGCCCTCCGGGGGGTCCTCATGCTTTTTACGTGACCTTCCTCCAGTATCGTAGCTACTGTGTTTTCGAAAGTCACTCGAGGCCTCCCCCTGTCTCTCTTACCGCTCACTTTTCCCATATAAATCTTTTTTACCATTCTTTCCTCACTCATTCGTTCAACGTGCCCAAACCACCTGAGCACGTTCTTCTTCATTCTCACCGTGACATCTTCGCTAGTACCTGCCATTCTGTGGATCTCTTCATTGCGGATTCGATCAGCTAGACTGACTCCGCATATTCTGCGAAGAGATCGCATCTCCACAGCACTCATCTTTCTTACATTCTTCTTCTGTGTTACCCACGTTTGGCTGCCGTATAACAGCGTCGGTAGCAAAACTGCATTGTGTACAGCCAAACGTGCAGCTATACTGACGTTTTGCCATCTCAACAATGCAGTCAAAGCACCATTGACTCTGTTACCGGCAGCAATACGCCTTTCCACATCCATTTCGTATCTTCCGTCTCTGCTAAACATACTTCCCAAATATACCACTTCATTCACTTGTTCTATTATCTTATCATTCATGTTGATCTTACATTCTGTTCTTTCTTCATTTCTTTCAAATATCAGAACCTTCGTGTTATCTACATTCAGGTTAAGACCATTAATTTCACACCCATCTTTCAGAGTGGTGACCAATGCCTGCAAATTGCATTCTGATGATGCAATGAGCACTGCATCATCTGCATATAGTAAGCAATTGACCTTAAGGTCACTATCTTTCACTCCTTGGAGACAACTATCCAAATACAAATTGAACAACCAAGCTGACATAGCGCAACCTTGCTTAACACCCGATTGGATGTCAAACCAGGGCGACATGCCAGCTACTACTCGCACACAGGCTGAGTGATCTCGGTAAAGAGACCTTACAGCCCGTAGCAAGGGTCCGTTCACATTGTATCGGGGCAGTATCTCCTGTTATTTATATATATTATTTATATATATAATACTCGATACAATAAAATATAAAATATTATATATATATATAATATATAAAAATATCTAAGTGAAAATTAATTTAAAAAATATATGAAAAATTATATACGTCCGAAATTGAATTCGACGAAGATATTAAATTCAAAGCTGTACGAAAAGTGGGGAAAAAACATTTCATATCCGCAATTATCGCTAATTTATATAAATATATATATTTATATAAATATATATATATATATATATATATATATATATATATATATATATATATATATATTTCATACCAGGCGAGAAGGAAAGGCAACCAAGCAAACAGTGTCTTAAAACCTCAGGAAACAGGCTACAGAGGAAATAAAAAATAAAATATATTATAAATTGGTGAACTCAGAAGATGCTACCCGCTTTCACATACAACATATAACTACGATAGATTCATAGAGTTTTTCTGTACTACTACCAAAAGGAATATCTAAGTGTTTAAATTTTCAAATACTCGATACTGAAGGTTAATCATGGCTCTCACAGTGTCGGAAGGGTGAAGCCGGATTCATCTCGATAGATCTTAGATAATCCGTCGTGAATCAGACAGCTAACATTCACTGCGGGCTTGATCTATAGATACTGAATTCACCTGTCAATCAGGTTCATTACTCAGTTAAATTTATATTCAATTAGATCTAAGGAAATTATATTTACAGGTCTTTATATATTGTTATAACAGAAATACAGAGTTGTGTTTTATTTGACTGATCTAATCAAACTAACGATAGGATTTCAAAAGTTTTATGCATTTGACAGATTATTTGTTGAGGTAGCTTATAGGCTATATCGTTATAAATGTGACTTTTCACACTACTCTCTTTACACTACAATTAAAGCACAAAATTGACACATGAACCGAGAAACAAACAGAATTATCCTGTTTGTTTCTCGGTTCAAATAAGTAGTTCGGAACTAATGTGCTAAACGTGTAACAGCCTTCCTTAGTTCACGCAGATGGAGTTGCGGGCATTAGCTAGATGTGATTAAGAAAAAATTATATGAAGTAAATTATTACTGAGTCGTCTATTACTTTCTATCATTTTTAAACACATAGTTGTTATAAAACTAATATTTTAATAAATAATTCTATTAATAATTATAAGCCGTCGCTTTTTTTATAATGAACAAACAATGACTTGAACGCAGAAACATTGATAAAATTATTAGCGATATTACTGCCATTGTTGATATGAACTTAGAAGTAATATGAAGCTTAGCTCATTAATAGTGACTCACTAACAAGTTATTTAAATATAAAGCCTTGACTTGTGGAAGTCATTATTTAATTTTAAAAAAACTTTTTTATCAATCACATGTAATTCACCCGTTTTTAAAAAGCAATTTCTAAAAGTTTTCAAGGTCTGGGTAAAGACATTCATTTACTGTTAACTTAATAATAATTGTTCAATAATCATCATTCAAGTAATCTGATTTTAGTAAACAAATTGTAATAAAAACTACATTAAACTTGTAGTTTTTCCACTGCGTCCATTCCCTTTGCGGTACTCGTTTATAATTCACATCTCTGCCGGTGGTGGTACTGTGCATATATACCAGTATAAAAACTATAATGAATTAATAGATAACTTATTTTCTAGAAAACTATAAACAAATATTTAAATATAGCCACTGTAGTAAGTATTATTTTATACGAAAAATGTTGAGCCAATGTTTTCAGAATACTGTTCGAGTTACGCATATTGTTTATTGTACAATATATTATATTTATTATTATTTTATTATACTAATAATACATATCCCAAGAACACAATACAAGATACAATTATTAGCCAACGAATTGAGACCAATTTACAATTAATTTCGGATTGTTTGTGTTGTGTGTAGTGTGTGTTGTTGTTTGATATTTACATATTATACAAGAGAAAGTAAATTTTTGTTACATCTAGTTGGCTAAAAAAATATATTGTCTATAAAAAGAAAATCTAAAACATTATACGTATGGAAAAACTCAAAGCAAATCGTATTTGAAAAGTTACATTTCTGCAAATAAACTGAATAGACTTGTAACAAGGCAACTTGGTTCAGGAATCAAATTCTCAGTTGTGGAGCGACAAAGAACAGCTCAAGTGATCCGTATTCCGGACCTGTCAGAGACTACTTTGTACCAGCATCCGTTCCTTTACATTGTGTTCATAACATGACAATTTTAGATGATATTTTATCAAATTAAAATTTATATAATGAGGTATGATGAACATACTTATATCTGACTATAAGTAAGTTTATTAGTTGATGAAATTTACTACAAGATATATATATATATATATATATATATAAATTTATACAATAATATTTCTATGAAAAAGTGTTACGACATTATTCTCTTATTAAATCTTATATCTTAAAGTAAAAATTAATCAATAACCTTTATATTTAATTTTAATAAAATTTAATTTAAATATGAATATTTGCGATTTCTTGGAATGATTGTTTGAGGAATAAAAGAAGACAACATTTTTATTTAATATTCTTATTTTTATTCGAATATTTATTTAAATAAAAAACACTTAATATTCTCTCGATTTCTATTAAAGAGTTTTCTGTATTCACGATTCCATTAATCGTTAATTAATAAACTTATATTAGCTAATAATAAATGGCGACAATAAAAATATTGTCTAAGATTTGCATTACCTTCATATAATAATGAAGCAAAAAGTTACCTTAAAATAATATTTTCATCGGTCTGAAACAAAATTCTGTAAACCCAAAACATATAATTATTAAATATAGGAAGTCGAAATAATTTATACATTTTTATCTTTATTATAAATTCGGACATAAAATATTATTCCTATTAAAATTTGTAGAGATTTTCTAAAGCATATATTACACAAAATAATAAGACAGTTGTTACGGACAAACTGAAATCTTCTTAAAATATTGGCAAAAATTAAAAAATTAAGGTAATTATGTTTAGTATATTTTTCCATTTAAACTTCACTAAGCGTGCATCATTTGGTATAAAATAAGGAAAGGAGAGAGAGAGAAAAGAAAAAGGAAGAATGAACGTAAGTGTAAAAGTTTAACGATATTTCTCTGAACGGAACATCTTTACTCATTAGAGCATTACGAGACTTGGAGCAGTTCCAAATACTTATATATTGATAGTCTTGAAATCCATTGAGCACAATAAACCTTATATAGAGTAAAATAAAATCTATTTTCGTAAATATATGTAATACTGGAGGGACTGACGCAGTACAGTTAAGGTTGTCTTGGGTACATGTTTTGTACTTAGTATTTTTACATAGAGTAGCTAAGTAAAGGGGATATAATACTGACGTTGATTTATTCTATTCTATCAGTACTCTTACTTTTACTACAGAACTAGATACAGAACCTAAAAATACGATTACAACAATAAACTTGCACAAAGCAGAAATAGGACAGAGTAGTGAAAGCGTTTCCGTATTTACACCTTGGGAACATAGTTCTACCTTAAGGTACTATTTCGATACGAAGGAATCAGGTCAACTGTTTTATTTTAAATTTTAAAGAAATAAGAACCAGTAAAGTGCTTGTTCCGTATTTGGCCGTGATGGACATCTACACTCGCGGACTTTTAGATCTTTTAGATCTATATTAAATATTATATTTAGATACATTTCCTAAGATGCAAAATAAGTTCACAATAATATGTCTTAAATAACTATTTGGTTTTTAGTCGATTTACGAGTAATAGTCATTACTCATAAACTTATAAAGCCTTAGTTGTGATAGTTTTCCTCTTATCGTGATTATTTTCTGTTCTCCACCATCATCAACTTTTTTTTTCAGTCATCAGTCATCAATCAGAGGACGACGACGATACTTGAATCTATCAAAATTTTGCACTTTATAAAAGGATCTCTTAATCCAAAAATGTTTATTTCAAACGCATCATATCTTTCTATCTATCTAAGTATACCCCACATCGATATTTGTGAAATTTTATCATAGAACTCCCCATTTGGTAAATAGAGGTATTGAATTTTAAAAGGGAAAATCATGCGAAAGTAGGACCGTTCATTTCCGTGTGAAAAATGAAAATTTGATTGAATATCATTTTGAAGATAGCAAAAGTTATGTTATGTAGGTTTCGAAGATAAGTTTTTTCCGTCTGGGTTAATTTGTTGACTTCGTTTCCGTCTTAAATTCTTAATAACTGATCTTTTATACACATATTATTAAGTTTACAGAACTATGTTATTTGCAAATTGCAAAAGAAACTTTTAACATCTAATATAAAAATAATGTATACTATACAAGTGGTATACTAGTGGTATACTAAGTACTATACCCTTTGGAAACTCCAGGCGAGAGAGGTATTGAAGGGAAGTCAAAAATGGGTAAAATAAGAATGTACAACACACTATCAAATATAACAAATAAATAGAATAGCTGTTAAAAGGCAAGCCTAAAAGTTTTAAATTTTCAAACACTCGATACTAAAGATTAACCATGGCGTCCAAGATGTCGAAGGGTTAAGTTTGAATTCAGATAGATCTAAGGAACCTATATCTCAAGATCTATATGTAATATACATACAAAATTTTGTGTTCTTTGATTACCTGATCATTGGAACTAATAGTCTGAAGACTTTTTGGGCTTGACAGAATTTATATTGAAGAAGCTTATAGACTATATTGTCATATGTGTGATGTTTCACAATTACCTTTGTATTAGAGAGTGAAGTTAGAATATGAAGGTAATTCGGTTTGTTTCGTTTAAATCAGTATTACTGAACTAATGTTCTAAACGTGTAAAAGCCCTCTTTAGTTCACGCAGACGGAGTTGCAAGCATCAGCTGGATATAATACTAATAATTTTTTTTTGTGTAACAAATTTTTAATGTCTTTTTTATTTTGGAAAAATATTTTTAATATATTTTTTTATAGCTAATCTATTACTAAATTATTCAATTCAAATTATGTAAACCTATGCTAATTCTGTGATCAAAAAATAGCTTTAACACTGAAAGATTTATGAAAATGTTGTGTAACAACCTATAAGTAATATGAACTTTAACTCATTAATAACAAGTTAGTTATGACATCACGATATCGTGAATAAAAAAACTTTTAGATATCTTTCAACCGTTTTTTAATGTTCAGTTTCTGTAAGCTCCCAATTTACTATACATAATATTTTGGTTTTATATTTTTGAATGGATTTATATTTTATTCAAAAATCACACTCCCAATAACTGAATTTCAGTAAACAAATTTTAACAAAAACTACATTAAACTTGTAGTTTTTACACTTCGTTTGGTACCTTCGCGGTACTCGTTTATAATTCAGATCTCTGCCGGTGGCGTAAATAAGTCAACACACTTGGGATATTAACGCTTTAAAAATTACAAAATTAAACAATTACTTCAGACCGATATAACAATTCGTTTAGGACAGCTTTCGTATTTTCCGGTTATGCGTATTTCGTATACTCACAGTATATATGATTTAATTGTTAAAATACTTTGCACAATCCCTTTTTAATATTTATGATTGGTTGGATGCTTTATTTTTTATTGGTTCTTTAGGGTGCTATAAAAAACTATTACTTCAATTCACTATTCTAGAAACTAATCGTTACTATTTTCTTAGTACTAATAGTAATAAGTTTCATGTCTATAATTCAAGACACATTTCCATAAGCTACGGTGGAAAAATCATAAACTGTATGTCAATTAGTCAGAATTTAGAGAGAATTTTATAAGTCAGAAGAAAGCCGCACGTTTCGAAGTTCTTTCTCAAATAAATTACAACTTCTCATCATTTCACTAAGACAATGAGTACATCACTATTGTTTTATATAAATTTTATCTCTTCTATATAAATAGCTTAAGAACATTAAAGTTTGTCTATAATGACTGTTGTATTGTTTTGTATCAAACAACTTTTAGATTGTCGTTAGTACATATTTTAGTAGAGTATCATTACGAATTTTTCGTAAAATAAAAGCAAAAAAGAAATTGCTATAAATAAAAATAAGATTTAAGAAACTAGCCAGAGAAAGAAAAAAAGACTTCTTTAAATAAATTTCAGTTGTTTAATTTCAATAAACACATTTTTACCGACTGATATGATATACGAGAGAATATTACTTAGACATTTTTCCATAGAAATATAAAAGTTATTCCGTAGTTTAGAATTATCTGACAAAAAAGACAACAAATGTTATTCTGCAATAAATTAGTACGATATAAAAAATTTAAAATCAGCTCTTGTCTGGTGAATTTATTCGTAAGTAGTCTTATTATTATATTTTATAATATACCCATCCAAAAGAGACATGTTATGAACACAAAGTAAAGGAACGGATGCTGGTACAAAGTAGTCTCTGACAGGTCCGGAATACGGATCACTTGAGCTGTTCTTTGTCGCTCCACAACTGAGTCTTTGATTGCTGAACCAAGTTGCCTCGTTAAAAGTATATTTACTTTATTTGCAGAGACGTAAGATTTGAAATAAAAGTTGCTTAAAATTTCTCTGTATGTTAAATATTATTTATCTATTGCATTAGGGCTAAATATTTTGAAACATTGATTGATGATGGATTTTTATACTATGTAGCGAAATAGATGTAATAATAATTGAAATATAAGATATATTTATTCTTCCGCTTGTGATATATAAAATAGTAATTGACATAGTTTACCGGAAAATTATATATATATATATATATATATCTCAAACTATCCTAAACCAAATGTTCTGAAGTATTGGATAACTTTGAAATCTTAAAAGAGTTAATATCACAAATGTGTTGAGTAATATATCTCAATTTTAATTGCATGAACATAAATAAATAAAATACTTTCATATTGATATATGTATTATTATTAATACAACACTTGTAATAAGCATTATGATCAACTCTACAATCTCCTGAAAGCAGTCCGGCAAACACTTTACAATAACACTCACTATATTACAAAATACTTATTTGATGATTGAGTTTTATTTGTTTACATATTAAGAGTATAAAAAGAGTCGCTTGAAAACTCTGTCATAGTATTATTGTAACTTCATGAGTCCACGGCAAGATTAATATTCTACAATTCTGAATTTAAAAATACCCCAATTATTTGTTGCTTGGATCCTTCTCCAATTATCGAACTTAATTTAATAAACATTGTTGAAAATATTTGTTTATATTTTTTAAGAAAAAAACGTTAACTATTATTAATTTACCGTAGAGTTTTTATACTGACATGTGCACAGTACCACCACCGGCAGAGATCTGAATTATAAACGAGTACCGCAAAGGAAATGGACGCAGTGGAAAAACTACAAGTTTAATGTAGTTTTATAAAAATTTGTTTACTAAAATACAGATACTGGAAGCGTAATTATTGAAAAAAAATATTATAAATCCAATCAGAAATTTCAAAACAAGATGTTATAGCAATTTGGGAACTTGCAGTAACTGGACATTAAACACCGATTGGACGATATTTAATAGTTAAAAACATTTTTTTACATAATTATATCACGATATCTTTATAATTAACTTGTTACTGTGTTACCATTACTGAGTTAAATTTCATATTAGTTGTAGGTTGTTATGCAACATCATTTTTTCATAAATCTTTCAGTGTTCAAGCTTTTGCTTGTTCACAGAAACAAATGAGCATAACCTTATATAATATTAGTTGAATAATGTAGTATTAGATTAACTATAAAAAAATTGACTTAAAATATTTTTCCAAAATAATAGAAAACACATTAATATGTTTCACATAGAAATAAAATAATTCTAAATATAATATGTACTGATGCGTGTAACTCCGTCTCCGTGAACTAAAGAGGGCTTTTACGCGATTAGCACATTAGTTCAGAACTATTACTACTACTACTACTACTACTAGATTTGAACAGAGAAACAAAACTGAATTGGGTAATTTCTCATTCCAACTTCGCTCACTAATAGGAAGGCAATTGTGAAAAATCAGACATCTAACAATATAATATTCTGTCAAGCTCAAAAAGACTTTCCGACTGTTACGAGTAGTTCCAATGATTAGGTAATCAAAGAAAACAAAACTTTGTATGTATGTCACAAATAGATCTGTAGATATAAATTCCTTAGATCTATCTGAATTCAAACTTAATCAAGTAATGAATCGAACTGACAGGTGAATTCAGATCAGATCCAAAATGTATATTGGAAGTCTGATTCACATCGGATCATCTGAGCTGTATCGAGATGAATCCGGATTACCCCTTCGACATTTTGGAAGCCATGATTAACCTTTAGTAACGAGTATTTGAAAATTTAAACTTTTAGGTTTTTCATTTCGCAGTAGTACCTACAGAAGAACTGTATGAAGTGGTTTATTTATTTATTTGTTTAGTTGGTGATCCAACAGTGTTACAAAATTAAAAATCTGAACAATATTTGCTTATAACTAAAACTAAATAGGATTTGCAGCAACCAAGTCATGAACGTCATTATCAATTTTTATCTGCAGTATTCTACAGTAAACACATGCATAATTATTACATGAAATGTTTATTTACAATCTAAAATTAACTTAGATCTGTAAACTTAATATTATTTAGTATTACAAATTGAGAGATGATATAGTATTTAAAGATAGAAACGGCGTTAACAAATTCACGGAGTCGGACAAAAACTACCTTCAAAACCTATTACGAGAAAACGTTTGCTATTTAGAAAATGATATTCAATCAAATTTTCATTTTTCACACGAAAAGAAACGGTCCAACTTCCGGATGATTTTTCCTTCCATAATGCAATATCTCTATTTACGCAATGGGGTGTTGTATGAGAACATTCCACAGATATCGGTGGTTTTATAAAAACCCCTCACATGCATTCTTCAAAGATTAACTCGCTTCAATGCACACGTATAAAGGTGCTAAGCGATAACGCCTGCCCAAATATTATACCAGCGTGCCAAAATATTTTAATATATCACATGAATTTTTATACTTTACTGACTCTGACTCAATGAGATTTGTTAGTTATTAAAGAAAAACGGTGGATTATGATTAACAACATGTGTGTAGTTTATTCTTAAGTGGTTATTGTTTTTATGAATTATTTTAGATGATAATTTGTAATGAGACCTGATTAAAAGTCAGTAAAAGTAGCTAACATATATCTGCAGCTAATATACTACCCACTGAGCCAAAAACGTTAATAGTATTTTTAAATATTTATACTATAAACTGCAAACAATTTTTTTATAAAAACATACTGACTGTCATTCATTTTTATTGATATTCAATAAAAATGAATGATATTCATTCAAGCTGGGATTGTGAGCTAATAAAACATAACATTAAGTACTATTGACTCATATATTGCAGAAGCGAAATAATAATTTCGTTTGATTTATTTCGCATATTATTATACCAATTATTCGAAAAATAAAAAATGTTAATCAATTATTTAATACAACAGTTGACAACCATAGATTAGGGTACTACAACCCTTCCAAACCTCAGCGTAAATTGGTTACTATGATGAGTTGGAGAGTCATATGTCTTTGGGCGATGGCACTATACATAGATATATATGACTTATTGTAATAATTTACGATTCAAAAGTGGGTGTCAATGCCTATTTAAATAAAAATATCTTATTTTTTTCCATTTTAAGTTTTTATCTTTAATATCATTAATAACAATATAGCAATAAAGTATAATCCACACTAACTTGAATGGATATTGAATTGAGCCAAACTCGTTATAAAAAAAACAAATCTTATCACAAAATCTCTTTTCAAACGGACCTAATATAATTTAGAAATAGGAACAAAAGAGAATTATAGAAGCTTGACCGGAAATTTAACATAAACCACCCTATACCGTAAAACCGATCAATTCGCACCGGAAGTTGCCGTTTCGGAATCTACATCCGGTTGTTTCGGTAAACCGGATTTTGTATATTGAGTGTTGTTCCGAGGTATTTTTATTTGCCTTTTCCGGTTTGATAGACCAATATTGTTTTAGTAAATTTATTATACAATTGAACTGTATATAAACTATTTTGTAGGTACTTTGTCTGATCACCCCACATTCTGGCGCTGAAATAAATAATTTATCATCACTTAAAATTTAAATTTAATATTGTTATAATAGTTTAATTTTAGTAAACAGCACTTATAGGTTGACTCGGATAATAATCTATCACCAAAAAACATTTCATTAAAAGACAAAAATCATAATATATTTAAAACGCAAATCATATTCTTTCAAAATATCTACACAGATTTATCTTACTATAATTGTATTAATTAGAAAAGTATTAAAAATATATTTAAAATGGACTGGTAGCACTCTCATACATCTGTAAAAAGTAATCAGAAACCAAATGACCCTCACATCATCCTGTATCTAAATCTCCTTTAATCCTATTCCCAAGGGATAGCGAAGCTACTATCCATATTTCATATGTTTAGCTAAATTAGGTTGTATATAAAAATATATCATTGACTTTCTGCTAGCTGTAAGTTTCATTAATCAGAGTTTTTAATACTTTTTTGTTTCAACTTAGCACTATATTGTTAATACATTGCAGTTTTGTAAAATATATGTAACTTAATATAAAAATGGCCATGTTTGTTTTAAAATATAATCGCTACATTTAATGTAAATTTTCATTCAATCAAAATGTAAATGCAGTAACGTCGTTATAATTCTATTTATTCCAAACGGTAGAACGAAGTGATGTCTAAACGAAAATCTTATCGCTAGTGATGTGAAATTGAATATGATTAAATAATAAATATATATATATATAAATTTTATTCTAAAATATTTGTTCTCTTACAAATTATGCTAGTAGACTATCGTAATACAACTTTTGATTCGGCAAGTTAAGATTTTTGACAGTTTAGTTGTATATATATTTACATATAAAGTTTTTCAATTACATTTATTTACTTATATTAAAGAATTTAATAACTTAAAAACAATGAGGACCACCCAAAGGGCATGTATGAAGAGGTTGATGTCTGTGGCCGAGGCGAAAGAGGTATGAAGAGACCGTAGCGTTTGGCGCTCCGTCGTCTCTGGCTACCCCGCAAGGGATATGGCGTGAAGCTAAATAAATAAATAATAAAATGAAATGTAAAAAATAAATGTTGTATATAATGTGATACACAAGGAACATCACTAGCTTGAAAATTGTATTCTTGTTACAAACAATAATTCGTTTTCCCTAATTTATATAGGACTCCTAAACTTTCAGCTTAAAGTGGCCTTTGTTTCGATTAATTAATATCAATGTATTTTAGAGAATCTTAATGAAATGTATTCAGATGAGACTCGGCGGTACATGTAATTAAATTGTTTTTGAATTAATTAATTTGGTTGTACTTTTGTTAATATAAAGTCTCTTTATTGTAAAATGTTCAAAGTAATTAATTCATTTATACAAAAAATAAGATATCATAATAGAATTGACTTATTTGCAATATAAATGTTTTCTAAATTTCTATTTTGAAAAAGATATATAAACAATGACTCAGTAACCATTTCGTGAGTGATGAGTCACTTCTGTAGTCATGGTTATTTCTGGAAATTCAGAATGTATTTTCGTTACGAATTGCCTCAGGGTATATAGTTTTTTCCGTGACAGCCCTATTCGTGGAATGTATGAGTCACTGGTTATTCAGATTTTTGAAATAATATTACAGTAAAGATATTAATTATTTATATGGCATAATTAACAAATCTATAAATGAATGTAGTGACAAATATAACTTATTTACTAAATGCAATTTTAATAATTCTATTAATTGTATTGCAGAATAATGTAATAGAATTAAAAGTGTATAATGATTTAATTAATTAATTCCAAAGTATACATGCAATAATGACGTGGAAACCGCTGACCACAAACGTGCTGGGCTTGGCACGGCGGCTTTGTGTGTAATGTACACATACAAGACCTTTGAATATTCAACATATATACATACATACATACATTAGATGGATACTCGTAAGTCCGCTGACACAATTATATGAAGAAAACTTGGACGGAATAACCAATACTAACCAATAGGAAGTGGCTAATGAACTTGAACGCTCTGTGAAACTTTTTTATGAGTTACCCACTTCCCTAATCAAGAATTAATTATCTGCCAACTTTTTTTTACAAATGAAGGAACTTAGTTTCTTTTTTTGTAATTTTTATAATAACCCAAGACAATTATTTCTCTTGAAATTTCATAAGATAATTAAAAAATTGCTTATACTTATTGCATATATTTATTCCTGAGTGTCCCTAGTTTTGTAGGAATCAACAAAGTTTCTAATGCATATTATCTGTTTTCTTTCGATTGAGGTTTATTTTTAATATAGTGTACGAGGCGAGCATGAACATAGATATCTATCATGATCACCAACAACTGCTGTTTTTTTAAGCGCTTCAAAATACACAGCTATAAGCTAGGATGCCTAGAGTCTTCTAAACCAAAGAAGAGAACAGTACCCCATTGTGGCCAACTGCTACTTATAAACCGCGAGCGTCTTGTGTGACGTGAAATTGCTTAAGTTCACTTGACTTTGACTGACTGGATTTTAATCAAAATATCGAAGGGCACTTGGCGATGAATTAAGCGATTTGTGATATGATACATTTTTAACGATACGACTAATAACGAGCAAATTTGAGCCTTCTTGGTATTAAATTATTCTAAATTTATAGATAAAAATTGTCCAGAAGATCGGGTTTCTATTTTCGTGTATGAGTCAAGGTGTCATTTTGCGACGGCAAAGGGCGGAACTTGCCTAGCAACTTTTAGCATACTTGTCCTACAAAGACAGCTTATATATAGTTTCCCATTTTCTAACAGCCAAAGGTTAAAATTGGACGAACAGTTTTCGAGAGTATATTCAGTAAAAGATCTATCAAATATCTGATCTGATCTATATGGGAGAGAGAGGGCTTCTCCACCAATTTGCATAGTCTATACTTAGAAAGTGGCTCGAAACATAATCCAGTCGGTATGGTTGCCATCGAATTCACTACTATTACTTAAGTTGGAAGGATTTTGTATATCGTAAATAGATGTTTTAAATATGGTCCGTGAGAAGTCCATCTCTGCTTGACCACTACAACTATAACATGATGAATATTCTAAACTAAGACCACAAAAGACAGCTTTGTTTAATACAAAATGTATTTTTAGTTTATTATGATTTTGGGTAATACATATTTTATAAATATGTGGAAGCTTTTGTAATATTTATTGCATAAATTTACCACAGCGTTGATTGACTTGTGTTGTACCACGATATTGTGATTTTCGTTGTTATTAAACCAACATTGCGAATATGAGTTACTTTGGAACGTAAATGTTAAATTATATTTTAACAGCAGTACAATATCAAAAAACAGATTCTTATAAAAAAGCTTTATCTCGCTTAACAGAATAATATTTCTTCTCTGTTTTATATACTACTTTAAACTCAATTTATTATAAGAAAACATATTTTTTTTTTAGTTTACTAGTTAAACAAATTCTTGAAACATTAAAAAAATTGTTAGTAAAAATGAAAAATAAATTTTATGAAAAAATAATTTTCATTTTATATAGAGCGTGAGAATTTCATTTTTGGGAATCACGAACGTTCGCGGTCAGCCCGACACGCGCAGCGTGCGACGGACGGGACAACGGGCTGTTTCTATCTTTATTTTTCTTTTGAAATTTTACGCTTTTAAATAAGAATGAACTTAATTATTATTCTTATGGACGCAGTTTTTTAATTATATTTATACATATAAAAATATAAATAAAATTGAAGTGTCTGTTTGTATCCAAATCAACAGCTTTTCACTAAATGCATATGAAAGTCTACACGGTTTTTTAAATAAAAAAAATCTCTGTCTGTCTGTTTGTTCCGGCTAATTTTCAAAACGGCTGAATCGATTCTAACAAAACTATCACTGAATAGCTGCTGTTATAAGAAGTAGGTTACTTTTTTCAATTTTAAAAAACATATTCTGCCCGAACGAATTCGTGGGAACAAGTAGTTTAACTTATAAAAGTTAGGTAATCTCTATAGTGTTAAATAACTCTGATTACACTTCTATTTTATGTATTGATTAACAACTCTATTTAACTTTAAAACAAAAATTGTATATTTTAAAATAGCACTTTCAAATTTCTTTCCAAGTCTAGTACTAACACTAAAATGTGGGGTAATAATAAATGCATATACTTATAGTTGGCAGTAGGCCAAGATGTAGCTTCTTGTCCAATTCGTGTAACAATAACAGTGAAGATTATTATACATGCCGAGAATATTAGGCATTTTTGTTTTGGAAACAAAAATACGCTACGTATTTGTAATGTATGATTTAGTCTGTGTTTGCGCTGCGGTGCTTTTCTGTTACTTTGGAATTTTCATCTCTTAGATATTTATTTGCTTTTCTAGTATATATCTTTTTTTAATATAAATATTTTGGTATGTATCATATATGTTCGTTTTTGTGTTAGTAAGTTGTAAGTAATGAAATGTATTTTAGAAAAATATTAACGACTGAATAGCTCAGTTTATAGTCGATGACAAAACATAAAAGTCAAACATTCAAGTCCCGATAGAAACATTAATTTTAATAGTGTATACATAAGATACAATTAAAGATTAAAGATAAGAAACAAAAAAAAAATAATATATTTCAATCATAAAGTGGTGTAAATAGTCGTAGTTTTCAATCCAATAGAATATTAAAGTAACAAAATGTAAAGTAAAGTTACGTAATCACAAATACCGTCCTAAAAGGCTGACTAATCACTCTCGGTAATACCTATACAGTTACGACCGCAGTTTTCGATTTCAATGGAACCGCGCCAGTTGGATTGTTTTAGCCTATTTATAGAGATAAGTAGATAAATTAAGTCAAATAATCAGCTCTATTTTATATTTTATTATTATTATTAAATGGAGAAAGAACAAAAAAGAACATGAAATATATTTATATTAATATTTTCTAGACTAATCCTGTTTTGTGAAAATTCTTCGAAATGTAATTCTTTTTTTTTTATCCTCAGATGTCATTTTCCGCAACTAAATACATTTTTTGTGAAAAACTTAAAATTAGTAAGTTAATATTTTATCTAATATTATATTTAAAAAAAAGGTAAACAAAGAAAATTCATGAATTATTCGGACGCTTAATATTATGGTTATGTAATATTGTTATTTTATAATTGTTATTCACTATAATATTATAAATTTTACCGAAATTTTAGACCATAAAATCCACTCTGTAACAAACATTCATCAATCACATAATAAACGTTTAAATTTATTCACAACACAGTATTAAAGGTCTTTCAAACTCGCCGATGTGCCCGATGTAGCCGATGTAGCCGATGTAGCGCCAGAAGACCGCAGAAATTAATTAATCACTATTATCATGGAAGCCAGTCATTTGATTGTTAATCTCTCCGATTTTGCAGCGACCGCAGATTTGAGTGGAACAGTCGTTTTGAGCGTAGCCTTTTGAATGTTGATTTGAGGTTGACTTTGAATGCTTATTTTCTTTTATGTAACTTCCAATGCATTATGAGAGTGGCGTTCTATGTTCCGGAACGATTTATTTTTAACTAGCTTTTTCCTACGGCTTTGCATGCAACTTCCAGATAAAGGAAGGAATTTGAGTTGTTTTTTTTTCTCTAATTATTTAATAGCTTAATTCGTTTGTATATATCGACCGTCCACCCGCCTCGAGTAATTTTTAAGGTACCGTTCTTAATAATTTTTAAAATCCAAAGAAACATTTTGGTCAAGTTTTACATCCTTAAGAACTATTATTGGAATATGTTTTCTGTTTCATTAGCGCTCCAGCAGCCCGTCGTAATGGTATTTTTTTTTTTGTAATTCGTTCTTAACTGACCTCTACTCGGCGAAAAGACTTCTTACCACAATTCAAGTGCATAGGTTTTATAGTTCCAGAGATGTCGTGAAATATATAGCGTTTACATAGATAAAGAATTTAATATATTATTTCATTTTTTGTATATACTCAACACTAACAAATATGTCTATAGACAATTTCAAATAATTTGTTTTTATTTGTTTTTACCAAAAGTTTGATTTTAATTTTGCCTTTTGTTTTTTTGGATACTTGGATAGATACTACTCTTTGTTCGGATGCAATTTTTACTTTAATCAGCTGGAAATTCTATATACATTTTAAATTCTTCAGCTGAGAAACCGGTAAATGTAGGTGACAAATTAAATGACAAGACATTTACTTTCAGAGAACACGATTACTTTAAAGCATCCGAAAGTTTAACTCAAGTAAAAGGAGTTTTATTTAACTCGCGGCCTCTCCCGACTTCACTCGGGTGGACATTTATTTATTAAACATTTTGCGAAAAACCTAATGCCCCCTTCGTGCTATACCGGCAGCAGCGTTTGTTTTTAAATTTTGTTTTGATTGATTTTGTAATATCTTTTAAATGGAATGTCCGATTTGAACAAACTAAAAAGTAATTTACAGGTATTGAAACAGCCTTGCTTAGGAAATGATTTATTTGTATAATAATTAATGTAAGTTTGGATAACTTGGATTGATTTTGATTGAAATTTCATTTAACTATTAAAATAGCATTTTTTTACACTATTGTATTTTACATTACTGTAATTTTAGTTAATAATACTTACTTTTTTCTCGTAATATAATATATCCTATACTGAGTGATAATTTACCTCTTAAATGGTGAAAGAATTGTTTAAATCGGTCCAGTAATTTTTAAACTAATTCGTTACAAACACATACAAAAATACAATTTTCCCACCCTTATAATAGTAGTATGGATATATACATTTATAATATAGTTCCTTGATTAGTTTTGTTTAGTCTAAAACATAATCATTTTGTATATACGTAAAGAATAAAGTCCTTAGTTATCTCGGTTATAAAATACATGGATATAATAGTGTATTGCTCGTAAAAAGTTTAATGGGAAGTAAAAGGATAATGCCCGCCCCGTAAAAAATTGGATATTAGAAAACATACGACTACTTATTACTAACCGACACGCTTAAATTTTTATGTGAATATAAATTTTATTAATAATATCATTAAAAGTTTTTGTTTATTCAGAAAATGTTTGATATATTTAGTTGGTTTACTGCAAACCTATAAATAACAACGAAAAACATCACCCTGAAATAGCACGTGAAAATGTGCAAAAATATAAAAGAATGTTAAACGGCGTCAAAAAAAAAAGATAGAAAAAATGTATACAAACAAGGAATTTACTGCATACAAAAAAACAAAAGAACGCGCGAGGTTTGAACGCCATTCTAGCATGTTTCTTTTTAAATTCTTTCCACATTTCATTTAACAATAAATAGAATAGGCTTTATGATATTATTTTATACAGACACAAATGAAGACGTTTTATTAATACGTGTATAACTTTGATACCTTTCGGCGCGCTCGTAAAAAGAGACCTCGTATAATTGAGGGCACCAGGATGTGAACCATCGTATGAATATAAACATAAATAAAAGCCTCAACTAGCAAAGAACTCCTAACTACAATATTTTACACCACCTTATATCTTTTACTCTAATATTATAGGTATAAAGATCAGAATACTCCAAAGGAATTGCCTTCTCAGGTACTTAGACAGTTTACATAATTTTTCTGCTCGGAAACTTTAATATTTCGGCCGCTAGTTCCATTCACTTTGTGGAGCATTTTTCTTTTATATTGGATGGTTACCTTTTATTGAAGACTAACATATTTTCCGCAATGTATACTACGAAATGTTGTAAAAGAATATATTTTAAATCCAAGTTAAATACCATTATTAATATATATAACTCCTACATTTTTATAATAGCAATTACGTATACCTACAAATTAGTATTGTAGAACGGGTTTGAAACATAACTTTACAGTTTATTGATATAATCAGTGGAAGTACTGTTGGAACAGGTCGCGACCGGTCCCAAATCTTATCCCAGTAAATCCAGAGTGCCATCATCTCAACCTGGCACGTAAGCAATTAAACCCGACGGTCTGATTGAAATACAAACAATTCAACCAAATATTAGCTATAGTTTGAAACAACTTTCATAATTAGAAATGTTATATTAATAATACATTTATGTTTAAAATGTAAGTAACTTTATAATTAGTTTTCAATTTTAAAGTTGAGGATTTCTTTTTATTAATTAAAGAAACTTTTTCTGAAATCTAAAAATATTGTTTTTAAGGAATTGCTATTTGTTATTTATGAGGCGTTTCAAACATTTATATTGTCGGATCAGAGTAATGACGAATATGACCTTCGGTAAAGATAAGATCTGAATAAGGGTAAGTTAAATATGTGGTTGCGAAACAATAGCTTGATTTTAGTCGGTAAACTGTTCGTGTTGTTGTAAGGCCAGTGAGAGGCTTACCGCAGTGTTCTTATTCGAATTTTTCTATAAATACGCGTTTGCATTACCTGACGTCATTTTTTAAAATTATATATTAATTTTATAGTATTTCTGGAATATCGTTATGTTTTGTTTAGTTTATTTAATATAGAAATCTGAACGATTTCACTCTTATGAGAATTCTTGATACGAAAAATTGTTGTATAGGACTCTTACAACGGATTCCTGAAGGGTCAAAGCAACCACGTTATATAAAAACACATTATAGAATTTATATATTAAATATCAATATTATGTCATATTAATTAACATAATTAAGTTATAAAATATTTTAATTAGTTTATTAAGAAACATGTCGACATAGTTATAAATTTTAATAAGTAACTTTTATAACGTGTATGTATGTATGTATGTGATAAGGTCACCAAATATAAAGCTCAAGTTAATGAGCAGAGTTAACTAAATCCATCATCCGTTTAACGCGAATATAATGGAAAATGACTTGAAATGCAATTTTAAGTACATTTTAATATTCGAAATACCCAAGGTCTGCTTGCAGCTGCATTTAACTGCATAACTTTGAGCCGTTTCATAATCACTTTAAACACAGATTGGATTATAGAGCGGGAACTACAACCGATCACTAAAAAGCAAACTTACTTCTAAGTTACTAAGTCAAGGATGGTTACATTGAGTTGATGCTTTGGAGGTTTTAATTTTAAAGCCTATAAAATTTGCGGAACCTTACTATTTTTTCATTAAAAAATCGACTTCTATTGAATGCTGTTACCAGATCAGATTGTTTAGACTACTTTGTCTCTAAATCGATTATTTCAAAAGATTTAACAAAGTAGCCACGAAACTTTATTATCATATTAAAAAGTGTATAATCAAAGTATAGTGTATATTATCAGTGTACTATATATTATAGTAAAATAATCTTTAACTTTATGATTTTACATAAAATCTTGCAAATTTGTGTAAAATTGTCAGAAAGTTTAAATAAGTATGATATTGAAGGTAGGGTGTCCATTTTGTAAGACTTTCTAAGATATATTTTATTGCTTATTAGAAATTGTATTGGAAATTTATAATGCAATTAACATTTTAAATATACCTCATGCTGTTTCTTTAAAACAATTACCAATAAAAGACATTGTTTGTGCCAAAAGTAATTAAACTTTTAGTTATTACAAAGGCTTGTTAAGACAAAGATTAGTTCAGAATTATAATTATTACTATATTTGACGCCCACAAGATAAAATAAATAAAAGAAAAAAGATAAAGTTTCTCTATTGCTTTTCTGTAACTCTTTTTGGGTTAGGTGTTTACCTCTAACCCTTCTTATCTATTAGTGCTAATATTTCCAGATTTTATTGTTTTTTTTTAACAATTCTAACGTGACTTTTATAAATAGGAAACACCAAAGAATTTTCAAAAACCACATCATCTGAAACTGAGGTAATACTAACTTAATCGTTTTAATTTATTGTATTTTAAGGCTTTTAACAAACTGTACTAATAATATTAGTATAGTATGAACGGTGTATAAGTGGTCCGTGAGTGTGAACAGTATTTTCTACACTTATACTACGACTTTACAGTAAAAAAACAGTTTGCAAACATTTTTATTCATCTTTTACTTACCTTAATTCCTTCAATGACGCTCTATTCTCGGGCTGCTTTTACGAAATATTTCTACGTTTTGGAGACTTGTAATATTGAATGCTTTTATGAACACCTCTTTTGGAAACCTTTTTTTAACAAAATTACTTAAGAACATCAAATTATATTTATGTTATGTACCTTCAAAAGTCTAGAGTGGGTCAAATAAAGGTCATAATATTAATTGAATGGATATGCATTTTTGATAAAATCATCAAATTTGACGCACATAATAAAAACCGCATCCACAGTACTGAGATTTATTGTGAAGAATATATTTAAATATATTAATTTTAGCAATAATTATGTAAATCTTAGTCTATGTTTTGAAATACTTAAACATCCAACAACTTAAAGAAAACTGTTTCAAATGAAAGATATTTTCGGAAGATCTTGTTAGCGGTTGTTAGATCTGATGATTTTAGAATTGCTGACTGTTAATTAGACTGGTGTGACTGAAAAATACTTTATAAATGCACTACCGTCCTTGGAAACATTTTAAAAGAACATTCTTCGGTGAAAAGTAAAAATATACAAGGTTTTAGATACCGTTTCATGCACATGGACTACAGATGTAAATTATACATTCATAGCTTATTAAAGCAAATATTATCTACGTATTTGCTAATATTTTTTAGAAGACACTAGTTAAAAACTACTCAAGAAATAAATGTTATACTAAAAAGATTATCTCTCAAACAAATTGCATTCTCTTCTTCCCTTTCAAGTAGTTCACATATTATAAATTTTTGACAGGAATATTATTTTTAAAAATAGATAACATGGTCACCCTTATGATTCATATGATGTTTATTAAAAGCTGTTAGCGTATAATATGGCCGCAAGGCTTTTACTCCGTAGCTCTCGTGTAAAGGTCTAAGTGTGTGTTTGTACTGAATGCGGCAAAATGAGTGCTTTATTTTATATGTTGATTTTTAATATCCAGCCTCTCTACTCTCGTTTAGTGTTCGATTAATATCCACAAACGATTTTATTGATTTCAATAAACTTCTTTGTATTATTTCTAATAATTTAACTGATTTTGTCAATGACCTTTGGTGTGTAAATAACTCTACCTGGATCTTCATTGCTTAGCCATTTATTACATAAACTTCTATTTATTTTATAATTGAAAACGATTTGAATATATTTTTCTGGTGATAGAAAATATAAACTGTTAAAAATGTTATATAAAAATTTTACTGAAAGCATGAATTTAAATAATAAATACCTGGCTCGTCTAACAGACTTCGGACAGCCCGTAGCGATGTAAAAATTGTAGCATTTTCCGTAGCGAAGTTTTTACTGAAACAGTTCGTAGTCGCCGATAGTGAAGATACCGATATAATATTTCTCAGTATTCTATTTAAAGTTCCTCATAAATAATTTCATTACTTCAAAGAAGATGTCTTTAAAACAAACCAATACGAATGTTTGAAATTTTAATGAGAGTTAAACAACCCATAGGAATAAGTCAGTCAGTTTCGGTTGTTCAAAGCGATGCCTGGTTGCGAAAAGGAAAAACGATCCACAATATTTCACTATCAGTGTGCGAGACGGGGACAGATATAGTTTTCCCGTTGCGTTTTCCGCTTAAAGCGCTAGATTATCATGAGGCAGTTTGTTTTGTTCGTCCACTTCGCTCAGTATCGGCCGCGCCAGCGAGGCGTGCGAAGCGAATTTGCTTGGTAACAGTGTATTGAAACTAAAATACGCTGCGATTATAATTGAAAACAATACATTCTTACTGTCATTTAATAAACTACACATTATTATATTGTTATATAATTAAAATAATATGTTTATAATTTATTTTTTATTTTGTTTTTTATTATTTTTGTTTTATATAAACGGTGTATAAGTGAATATAACTGAGTGCAACCCTTTGTTCAGTGACAGACAGACGCGTGTTATAAGTTTTGTTTACTTTGTTTTATCGCCGGAGGTGTGACACGTGCATCGATCCGATTTAAGGTGAGGACAGACATACAATAACATATATTAGGGATAAACACTTGCGCTTAACAGGAAAAGGATAAGTCTGATATTATTTCCGGATGACAAACAGCTGGTCTGCGGTCGCCGGTTCCACTAGTGACGTAACGTTTTCTCATAAATGTATCAATATATATATATTTAGTACAAACTATATACTGTTTGCCGAGCATTTTTATATAATGTCGTTATTAAGGTTTCGTTTCATGACAACAGTTAAAACTACGCGGGATATTTTTTTGTTTTGCTCCTAATGCAATTGTATTCAATATATGATTATTAGTATTATTCAAGAATAATAACCTTTTTAATGATGTAGTTTAAGGACTAATTAGGTTAATAATTACAATCGATTACAGATGTAATCGTAAGTTCAAGGTTTCTGCCGACGGCTCTGAGCGGATTACAAGAAACTAAATATAATATAACCATTTCTAAAATCGTATTTCTTTACATATAATAAATATTACAGGTTTTGGAAGTGAAATATTATTGTTTATTAGGTTTATAAATAAGATATAGTAATTCAATGAGCCCTTAATATTTTTTATAGTTCAAACATTGAGACAATTTTAAATTTTTTTATTTGTTTATGCAATTAAGGAATTTTTTAAAATTAGTATTACTATAAAAACAAGTTTCCAGGAAAATATACAATCTTAGAGGGATCCAAAAATCTTCATCTGGCGCGAAATTGAGGCTTCAACCAAATTATTGTGACCCCAAACTTTATACCCCCGGCGTTTATATGCAAATATGGATTAATACTAGTTTAATTATATACGAAACTGACACCAGCTTAACTTGACCTTTGATCAACTTGAGCTTTATTACTAATTCATTTGATATACCTTTGGTTTGTAATTCCTATCAAAACTACGATCAGGAGAATTAATTGATATATATCAACTGTATTCATAATAATTTCATGCAAATTGGTTCCGCTATAGTATGTCTCAGTGTTCAATTGCGATGGACTCCGAATTATTTTGAGGATTTTCATAAAATAGTGTATATGTGTTTTCAAAGTTATGTATTATGATAAATTCTATTTAAATATTATATTATATCATTTTAATAAATATAATATCATCTTCCTGATCTTATCCCACTTTTGGGGTCGGCTCAGTATGTTTCCTTCCATACTCTTCTATTACTCATCCCTGTGCATTCCTTTCTTCTACATATCTTTCACGCAATCCATATTTTCTTCAGCCATCCCTTACCTGTCCATCCCTCCACTTCCATAGTAGGTAGCTTTACTTAATATTACATAATTATATGTAACATTTTAATTATTATTAATAAAAAACAGGTAATTATCCGTATACTTCATATATCAAGTAACTAAAATGACAATGAAATATTAAGAATTTTCATGTTTTTTGTTGACAAACCTTAAAATATATAAGGGCCATAAAGTATGCATTCCAGTGAGAGAGTTTATCTGCTATATGCACTAATCGTAACATCAATTAAACCCAAGTGCTGGTGTATTAATACTTAGGTATTCCATTTGCTATTGTTCGCTATATTCGTGTAGGATTACCAGCTTAATGCGTGGAATTCGTGTTACATGCTAAGATTTAGGAATTTTGGATAGATGTGTATGTAGGCTGTTAAATCATTTATAATACAGATCGGATTGATACAATTTTGTTCAAGTTACACGGACTTGTAAATTATTGCTGAGTTTTCTGATTCTTTACTTGAATAACCAAAATTATAGGACAAATTTTGTATATTGATAGCTTATATAATTGGTGTATGAAGTAATATTTTTATACCTGAAAATATTAGAACTTGTTTAATCTACGATTTCAGTAACTCTACACATTTTCAACTAATTTGAAATAGATTTTATAACTTACTTAAGAGGTTACACATTACAAATTATCTAAAATTCACAAAAAAAACTACTGAATTAATATACCTTATATGAATATTTAATACAAATATTAATAATAGAATAGTTTCTCACGTTTACTTGACACGTGTATCGTACAGACCCGGTAAAGGGTATTAGAGATGTGGAAAACTAATTAGGAGAAGGTATTTCTAATTGAGAAAAGAGATACATCTTTTCTTACACACACAAACAAATAACACACACACAAATGTATTTGTATTCAACAATAGACAAGAATTGAGGTATTTATCACATAAACTGGTATTTATTAATTATAATATATATATATATATATATATATATATATATATATGAAGGAAAAATCATTTGATTTCTGTCACGTGTTTAATTATTATACTATATAAATAATTATTAATAAACAAACATCGTCTAGAAGTAATTAATATATACATATAAATAAAACCAAATTGTCTGTTTGTAATTCCAAATTTTTTGTGCATATGAAAGTATATAAGGAATTTACATAAAAAAAAATATCAATTTTATATCTTTGTTTGTTCCGGCGAATTTTTAAAATGTTGGACCGACTTTACTAACTAAACTAAACTTTCACTGATAACTGATAACATAATAACTTAGGTTACTTTTTTTAAAAAAAACATTCTGCGCAAACGAAGTCGTGGGCAAAGCTAGTATATAATATATTTTTTATTACTAAAAATGTCATAGGTATGTCAAGTGAAATATAGACTGAAACATTTATCGAAATTGGCCTGTTTTTTATATTCTATTATAACTTAATAAGCTTATCATGGCTAGACATGTTATAGAAGATTTCATATTAATATTAAAGAAGAAGAAAGAAAAATATTTTTATTTATAATACAACTCAAGAAACAAAACACAAAAAAATATAATGTGTACTAATAATATAAATGAAATGAAAAAAAAGACATAAAATTTATAAAATATTATTATATTAGTATTGGTAATAATAATTTGATATTGTTTTTTAAATCGATTTTAAGGATTTTGTTTATTATTTAAAATAAAACTCTATCAAAATCGGTATAATTATTTCGATGTTGATGTTTTTTGTAAACAAAATTTTAATTTAACATACATTATAACATGTAATTAGTTTGATATCGTCATCTGGTCGCCTTGTAGCGAGTAGCCATCACATTACTTTATCTAACAACCTAGTTATGATACAATAATTTGAATTTGTTAATATTTATAATAATAAAATTTTAAATGTATTATTAGAGACATTATTGTAAGTGGAACGGATATCAATTGTTTGTCTTGCCTGAGCGACGCAACCTCTTAGTCGCAACCTTTGGTGTCGCAACCATTAATGGTATAGTTATAGGTTGTGGTTATATGGGACAAGGAAACATGCGAACAAGCAAGGAAGCAATATGATAAAAGTGGAGGTAAGGGAGTACAACCGAAAAAGGCTACATAGATTTTTTTTGTTTACATATTCTAAAAGAAATGCATACTATACTTTTTTTTATTTTGATTGTCCTATTACAATCGATTTGTGATCAATTTGGTAGCAATGAAGTACTTTTATTTAATCATCGGCATATATAGAATGAATGAATGAGGGACAATGAATGATTCATATTCTATTCGATTTCTTAGTATTTACACACTTTTTGAATACACCCTTTATCTATTTTAAAAGATTAAGATATATTAAAAGATAATTTAACGATGTGTTATATGTTAAAATATGTTAAATAATAACCTTAATATTACATACAAAGTTGTGTCTGTCTGTCTGTGTGTCGTCATAGCGTGTGCAGTCATTTGGTACGCTTGTGTAGAAATAGTTGTACCATAATTGGATGTACAGTCGGGCACACAAGCGATAGTTATGAACTTAATTTGCAGTAATAATCAGAATACTGTTTAACAACATTGTTTATATTTATAAAACCAGTGTTCATCTAGAACCAAATAGTAAAAGTACCTTACTTTTTATGTTTTACTTATAGTTTACTTTATAGTTTTTTTTTTATCGAATCGTTTGTTCTGAATGTCAAGGTATAGCCAAAATTATTGAATCATGAAAGCTTTTTTATGAATAAAGGCTTATTTTGTAAGTCAGTAGAAACTGAAAATTTTTTTGGAAATTAAATAGGAGATGGAGGTTTATATGAAATATTTAATTCCACTCCTGAAAGGATAATATTTGTAGCTTTTATTTCAAACTATGTATATATCAAGATGCTTGAAAATTTTATTAAGGAATTTCAAATGCAGTCAGGGATCATGAGATCTATAACATCAACACCAGTTAAAGTTTAAAATGCAGTTTTAATACAATATCTATATAATAACATTTGTGTGTTCGATTGTATATGTATTAATTCTTAGAAACATGTAATACTACTCACAATTACGATACAACATATTATGGCGAAATGCTATGTCATTACAACATCCACTGATTCTCTGTATTACGTCAGCCGAAAATATTTATTACGTATCACTAATTTCTATTTTTTTGTTAAAATAAGATATATCTTAATAAGATATATCTTAGCTAGTATACTAGCTCTACCCCCCTGCTTCTCACAGCATGATATACATAGATTAATTATTATTTTTAGTTTTATCGCCTCTACACTGACCTTTGTGGGTCAAATTTAATAAAATCTTTTGGTGGCCATTTTGAAAATGCCAAAAAGAATATACTAGTCAAGTTTAATACTTATATGAGTTTGAAATGGTGTTTTTAAAGTCCCTGCAATCTACCATGTGGGTACAATATCTGGAAGTCAGTTCTTAGCTGACCTCTAAGTCTTATAGTTCCAGAGATATATGAGTCAGTACATACGCGGAAATCTTATCTATATATAGATATTCAGTACTAATTGTTTCGTGCGACTCTGTCCACTTGGACTATAAACAAGTTAAGAGTTAAAAGTTCAATGTGTTTAAACAAAAAAAGAATAATATTAACATTCCTTATATAATTATACTAATATGGATAAATATATCATTGTATTTCTCTCTTTCTGAAGTTTAATAAAAGAAAGAAAATCCATTTATAATACTCCATTGTGGTACAAAATCATTTTTATTAAATTACCAATAAACCCAACAAACACAACTTTATAGATTGTAATTTTAAATACAATTTCATTTGTTAATTAATATAATAAAACAAAAGTGTAACACTAGAACTTGGTTTTGGTCAAACCACAAAACTTTATTAAGCTTTCATTTTCAATATTATGAATAATTTAAAATAAACATACAATAGTTAAAATACTTTTAAGGTGCTAATTCTTTTGAAAGTGGATGGAATCACGTTTTATTCTTAATGTTGGAGCTTCCATCCATTAATATTCATGGCTCTGTCCCTTTGTTACCCAAGGCCTTGTAGTTCAAACTACCCTCTTACTTCGTTCGTGTGAAAATGTAACTCTACCGTGAATAAGTCTTATCTAGTCAATGATAATACATTGGTAATGGGCCATTACTGTTACTACACTCCAGATATCAGAATAAATATATATAGAATATATATATTATAATCATCAGATAGGATTGAACAGGAGAATAAATTTTGTTTTGACAGTTCTATACAGTATTTCACAAAATATCAAATATTTTTTAACATTTAAGAATTATACGCAAAATAATAAATCGAAATGTTTGTCCATCGCACTGATCTTGATTTATATATGTATATATTATTTCAGACAACAAACTATCTGTGTGACGTTATCTCACCAACTTTGAACATTTATTTTATATGTCCATCAAATTCATAACAAACTGACAAGACTATCGCAGTTTGGTTTTAACTAACGTCACTCAAAATTCATTGAAGATAGTGAAGTATCTAAAATAACAGACATATACAGTATTTTTAACAAGTTCATTAATCATACAAAGACAAAAAAACATGATTATGTACGAAGATAAATCTTTTAGTAAGTAATATATCTGGGAACAGTATATACCAAAAATGAAAATGAAGTCTGAACACGGCTTTAGCCTAACAGTTCCCTAAAAGTTGTGTTTGTTATGTTGGTCACGACCACCAATTAACTTTCAAGCCTTAACCAACCTTCTATTTGACCTTTCTTGGTTCTATTAATGTAATAAAATTTTCCGCTGTTCACGATTTCGTTGTCACAAACTTTCTAAGTCGAGACTTTATTAAAAGAGACTGAGTAAAGTTAAAGTTTTTTGAATGTCCTTTTAAGATAACGTTAGAGTGATTATGTTTTCATGTGAATACAATGTTAGATGCAGTTTTTTGTCCACTTTTAGGGAATTTATTAAGATTTTCAGATAAGGAATTGTAGTGTCACAAAATATTACTGTCTTTTCAAAAATGTTATAAACGGAAAATGCAATAAGCATTAAATACGATTCTCGAATATATAAATACGTTTAAAAAGCGTTAAACATAAACAGCAATCCAAAAACCGTCCGCTCGCTGCAAAATAAACAAATTTAATCAGGCGTGAGGTAAAACAACAAACATATAGACATATTTTTATTAGTTCCGTTCCAAACATCAAAGAGTTCTATGTATTTAAAACTATGTTTTTGTTTTCGTGCAGCTGTGTCAATGTTTCAAATTGTGTGAGAATTTCAATATATATTTTTTTTCCTATTTATTTTGTTGACACCTGATAATAGTTATTTACTTTTGTTATACAGAGGATGATTTATTTTTATATTTCAGCTTTTATTTGTTAAAGGAAAATGTTAACGTTTATATTTTTAACAGCAATAATTTTATATTTATAATATGTTTTTGTGTCTTGTATATAATGTGAAGAACATAATAAGTATATTAAAGTGTATGTTAAGTACACTCTCTTTATAGTACGAACACTCAGGTGAAGTCGGAAAAGCCAAGATAAAATATAGACAAAGTTAAACAAAACTCAAATGTGGAGTTTAGTATGAAACTTTATACATCGTATTTTAAACATTAGGCTTCACCGTCAAGTAACCCGCGGGGCTGGGGAGTCGGGCGCGGCTGTTGAAAGAGGTTTACTAAATAAGTGACGTTAATTACGACTCGACATATATCTGGATAAAATTGGAATGTTATAAATATTATACGAATATCGTGACATCCAAACACCATTTATCAGCACAGTCGAAAAGGTTTTCATATAAATCTAACAAAATATATGATTTATGATAAATGCTCAAAAATGGCTATTTCCAAATCTACATGGGCGATTATTATTCAACTAAGTTTATGGAAGCTATAAGGCTTTTGCAAATAGCGGAAATAAAGAGGCATAAAGTTCAGAGATAGGTGACGAGGGAATTTGGCTTCCAGCCAAGGGCTACGCCGGTTCATCTCTAACGTAGAAAGATTTGGCAAGTCATCGTATAATTTAGGTACAGCACTTAACTCAAGGAAATGTAAAAAATGAAACATCTGCTCGACTTGACACCGCAAATTCTAATCTTCATAGTGTCTGAGTTATTTATTTATAAGAAATATAGTTAGATGTTTTTCGATAGAATATAATAAATGTTAGACGATGTTAATTCTCTATCGCATAATTTTGAAATAGTTTTATAAGTTTTAAAACTGATTGCACTTTATCTGTATTCAGTCATTTCCGATCTTAATAAACTTACTCTCTACCTCCTCCTATTTACTTTAACAGTTTTGAATCGAGAGTAACTCATAGATATATGAGATAATTTTGATGTTAGAGGAGTTAGGCTAGAACGATAGTATAATGGATATTATCCAGCATAAGTTTATGATTAATTTTCTCCATATAGCTCACAACTTCACCCGACATATTTCATTCAAACTTTCTCGAAAACCACACTTCGTCAAACTGAAATTAAACGATAGAATTAATTAAAAAAAAACAAAAAAAGGCCAGCTCCGATTATTTTTACTGTATTTGACAGGCGTCAGAAATGCAAAATAAAGTTTTTTAATTAGGAATTATATTAAAAAAACATTTTCGTGCTAATAAATTTAAAGGGACTGTTATAATACCGCAGTTAATATCATATATTTTTATTTTAAAGTATATACATATGTATATGTTGGGGTCAGATTCATATAATATATATATTTATTTTTACCAGCCGATCGATCATACTTATGCTAAAGATAGCATGTGACTTGTCAAGTTGTCAATATATATTTTTCTCACAGGTGGAGCTACTAGTAATCGATAGTCGAAAGTTAGGTTGAAATATTCAATATTATTCATGACAAAATCTAATAATATATAGAGAACATTTTTGATTATTTTCCATATAGTTCGGAACCATTTTAAGTGAATCATATTTTCCTAATAGCAATGCATGCAAATTTGAAATACAATACTTTGACTTTGATTATTTGGTTGACATTTGAAAAATGTAATGGAATCTCGATATAGCTCATCTCATCTTGACCTTTCACAACATCCTATTTTGTATGAGCTCCACAACTTAATATGATTAAGCTTGGTATCGTACCTAGGCTTTTAGTATTTCATGTTATTAGAACTGATGGCTTCCGTCTAGATTTCATCTGATATTTTTATATTTTTCCTGAACAATTTATATGACGATATTATATGATGACGCATGTACTTAAATTAAATTTTAATATACTTTTATTAAGTTATTTTTTTATTTATATTTTTATTTATTTAATTGTAACCTCTTAAACAATACGTAATATTCATGAAATATTATAATTACTTGCTGTTATTAACATTGCAAAATCGTTATATTTAATAGATTTCTCCTAAAACTAATTGCGTGCTAATAACAAGCGGGTGTGGTATTTCCTGTTGTTGTTCTAATTTATTCCAATCTTAGGGCGCTTATACACTGTGTCCAATAATAATACGGTCAGTCTTAAATTATAGTCAAAAGTAACATTAATATTATTTGCATTGCATTTTAGTTTTGTAATGTGATATCGCAAGATATCTCAAGGTTTTTTATTTAAATCATATACAGTGTGTAAACGCCCTTAGACTAAAACAACGGGTTTTAGATTGTTTAACAGATTTTGTTTTCAAATCATATTGGAAAATTGGTTACAATTTTCATGAAATTAATTTAAGATAGATTTTTATTTATATGCAACGATACATTATCTTCAGTTAGAAATCATCACACACGTGGACTGTAACTAAGTAACCGTTATATGACAACCACAATCAGATATCACTCTTAATTAAACAACCATTGAGCAATGAATGTTATTTCTCGCAGACTCGTTAGCTTGTAGTCTTTCATTATATAACTCTTATCTCAGACCTGCCTGCACCAGTGAGGTTGTATCCTGAATCCATCCAAATGAAGAGGGTGAATGGTATTGTACGTAACCCCATTGTTAGATTTAGAATCTCGAAATTGCCATTTGAACAATTTGCTTTGACGTTTATATAAATACACTCTTTCATTCAAACGAATGAAATGAATGAACGAATGAATGCTTTTGTTATTAAAATAATTCCATTTAAAATTTTCGTGACACGATTTAGCTGTGAATTGATATCGGCTTAATAAAACGGATGCTGGGAATTATGATGTTTTAATTTTATTATTCAGATAATCTGTGTGAGGTGAGGTTTTTATATCGAGGTACTTGATGTTTGTAAACAAATTTTGGAATTTTTTATATATTCTTTTGTTTAATCATTTATGTTTGGTTTATTGTGTACGCGGTTTGTAAAAATTTTGATAGGACAATGTAGTTTTATAAACAACAACACTTAACACTATACATATGTATATATCAATAATTATCCTATTAAATTAGTAGTTTGCCACAGTTTTATTTGTTTGGAAGGTTTTTTATAACAGTAGCACCTCTAGTGTAGAAAGGTGCATGTTTTCCCGCGGCTTTAAAGTGTTTTGTTCGCTTGAAAATAACTTATGCTCTTTTACATTCCATGGTTCATCTGTATGCAGATCTGTTTAGTACTTTTTTTATTGGCACACAAAGTTTCATATTAATCATATCGTTTATTAGGTTTGTCACAGAGTAGTATTAAAAATATATACATTTCCTTGCTGCTAAGACCATAGGATTACACTTTTATGAACTATATGTTTTAAATTTGATAAGAAAGCAATATAAATGCTTTGCCAAAAGATATAAATGTTGAAGTACAAAAGAGTTGTGCAACATATGCGTGCGTTCGTGTTCGAATGTGTGTGCGTGCGTATGTGTGTGTGTGTGTGTGCGTGTGTGTGTAGCATAGATGTGTGTTAATAAGTAATCTTAATATTAAATGTATATATGTGAAATATTCAAAAACTTTACACTTTGATTGCTTTTTAAAAGATACCCTGGTCATATTCAATTGGTCTTGATGGGAGGATAGAAATAGTAAGTGCAGCTAATACTATTTGTAACGCAATTTTATCAATAATTTGTATTCACGTGAGCGGTAACAAAGAGTGATATATTTGGAGTTCTCTTGTTTGGTATTCTAAAGTGGAGAGCATCTAGACGTTTACTGCAGTCAATTTCACTGGACAATGGAATGTAACACTATTATTTCATAGTGTATATACCTTGTTTCTAAGATACCTGGTAATAATTTGGACTTCTTATTGAGGTTTTTATTAAGTATTACACTTAAATTTTAACACGATTTTTGCTGGAATCATATTTAAAGAAAAAAATCACATATTTAATACACATAATAACATAAGAAGTAAATGAGGCAATATTTTTGTTATAAAAGTGAATTAAGCGATAAAACCATTCTCGAATTTAATATAAACTTCGTTAAATTGGAGTTACAAAATTTATTATTATTTTCATGAAAATAATATATAAAATTTCTTACAACCATGTTTGTTTTTATATCCCAGAGATAAGGCACCAAAGAGAATAGAATTACGAAATTTTGGTACAAAACTTTTTCTTTCCAAATGATTCCATTATTGTCCCATCAAAACGTATAAAGCAAAGATTATTCCTATTTCAAGATGCGTCACTTGAAGTACATAATACATTGCGTGAAACAATTTCCATATTATCTACCTAAATATACATGATATTGCACCTTTTTACAATGTTATAGGGTTTATTTTTGCGTATTCTGATGTAATAGAAGGAATTGCGAACGGCACAAAACAAACGAATGCCGGGAACGTAATTTTTCAGCCAGCCACGGACAATTTATATCTCGCGGGAAAGTCAAAATACTAGAGGCCTTTTAAGGATTATTTCGAAATAGAGTAATTTTATTCCGCGCTCTTTGGGTTCTGGGATGAAGGTTTTTATTTCATCATCAATCGGATGTCTGTGTAACGAAATATATAAACATTTATTTTACGTATATATTTGACATGATAAGGTAATTTTCACTCTCTTCGGTATTAATCAACGGTTTATGGCTAAAAGTGTCAGTCCAGAAATGATAAAACTATACCGATAAACGAGGAGAATTTAATCGTCTCAACGTCTATATATTTATCACTTAACTATATTTTACGAGCCGGTCGTTAAATTTTACTGCAAACTGTTATACCGATCGAACCAATAAAATCTATCTGTAGTCAAGAGTTAAGCAGTAATTAAAAAAATTGTTAAACTCGCCTTAATTTATGAAGTGTTATAAAAATGCACATATAAAGTTATAATAATATATTAAATGTATTATATTTACGAAGTTAGTGTTAAGTCGAAAGTTAGGCAACTCGTTATCGGAGGACAGTTTGCTGAATTGCTTATTACGCATCCTTGGCGCGTGGCGATAACAGTGACGGAAATCTTCGAATTTATACCTCAGAAGGCATGTCTATTACGTTTCGTTACCTTGGGGAATAGATTTATGGTTTAAGGGCAAATATATTTTATGTATTTACTCACTTTACTTTAAATTTAACAGGAATTCAAAGTGTAAGTGTTACTTCCTGGTACTTGAATTTTATATAGCAATGTTAATCTGTTATTTTAGTATTTCTTGAAAGAACAGGACTAAATATATTATATTAGATGGAAGATTCAGTAAGTATAGTATAATTAGCTCTATTTAATCATTATATTAAGCTAATATAAATACATGTCTTACACTTTGCAAAATCGTCATTTATTTCACACATTCTTATACATATGTATCTAAAAACCCTTGTTGAGTTGAGGATAGTCATGATGCCGTACATATCCTTATAAAGTTGAGTGTGAGGTTATAATACCTTACTTGGCGCCAACTTACTAAAGGGTTATCCTGTTATGATAAAACTTTGCATCATTTACAGGCCGCTCTTTCGCTAAGTAGATAAATATAAAATTAGGTGTTTACTTTTATATTTTAGTTCAATATTTAAATATTAACAAATATACTTATAAGTAAACGGTTCTTCTGGTAAATGATCATTTAGTATGAATAGATTTAGAAATGCGTTGTATTTTTTAATAACTTTAGTGGATTTAGGCAGACTGAGAACAGATGAAGAGAAATAGGAAGAGAGAGAGGAGAGAAAGAGATGTTGATCTTCGGACACATGGTTATGATACATCGATCATTATGCAAGAAGATTCAATAATCGAATAAAAAATGTTGGTAAAACTTGCATTATATATTTTTCCCTAAAACATGCAAACCAAATTGATATTAATATTAAGTCCAGTCCATTAAATATCGATACGTCCAAAATGTTTGTTATAAACACAAACGGAACAATTCAAAATGGAAGCTTCTCTAAGTTCCCAAATGAAAACTAACTTACTTTAAAACAGCCGTGTAGCCGTGGGTACATCTCTTTCAAGACCGAGCTTTTGTTCCGAGATTAAAACTAAATTTACTTGGAATGGAGGTTGGCTTGCATAATGGAAAACCGCCTTAACTTTTGATGAAAAACTTGTACTAGCTAGTATAATTAAAAAGTAGTAAACTAGGATCTTTATTAAGATCTCGGTGAAACGCTTCAAACATTTATTTGCTTCTTAGTTTCATCGAAACTGCACCTTTTCGACTTAAGAATAATTTCGCATCCGAACGAAGAATTTCATAGAAAATATATATTTGTCTTTTCAATCAGAAGTTACAGATCCTTCACTAAATCATCATTTGTTATATTCCCAAAAAGATCCGAGTCAAAAGGTGACAAGAAAAACTGCGAAGTATTTTTTCACTGTGTACCGTCCTTAATTCAGTAAGTGCCTCAGACGCCGGACGACAAATGCTGTTAATAAATCTCAGCTATCATTTCGTAGCCATTTCTCGCGCCCTTTTTTTTAATTGTGACCTCCAGAACAAGAAATTGAGATTTTTGAGACTTTTCTTAATTAGACGTAACTTTGTAGTCGAGTCCGAGATACAAATGTTTCAATTAAACAAAGTCTACAATTACACGACAAAAAAACTAAATTAAATTAATATTTGCTTATTTCAAAGGAATGAAAATTAATTTAATAATCACAACACATTATATTTTATTAACACACTTTTCTATTATTGAGGTCCATAAAAAGATAAGGGACAGATTCTTATCAAGTGAATGGGCTTATCCTTGAAAGTATGTCAAATAAAGTCCCCAAGATTCTATCTAACGATCCAACAATGCGAAAATCCTCAAACAAATTTTGTCGCTTCCATTTTGGTCACAATAGAACCACGCGTTCGTAAGTCTGACATCGTTATTCTTGGATGACTTCCAAACGATCTATCACATAAATGAAATAAGCGATGACTTACAAATCATCATATGTCATGACAAGTCATGACTTATATTGAATTAATTCGAGTGACATCTTGGTATTGCGTTGGATTAGGCTTGTTATATTTCCGCCGTTAATCTTCTCTCATTTGACGGAATTCTTCCAAAGTCCTATTTTATTAATTTGCGTTACTAATAGCCATAAAACTAGCTAAATCTCGCGACTCTGCTTCAGTATTATAGTTTTTTTTTATTATTAATATAGAATGGTTGTTAATCTACTAACTACCTTTGACGTTTATAATACATTGTTTTTAACATACTTTCATCACCATCGGTTACACTATATTGATCTAAATTTATAAAATCCCTATCAATCAATCAATCAATCAATAAGCAACTATAGGAGTTAAGGAATATTTCCTTTCAATTCTCTATAAACATATCTGTCTGTGACAGTTTTATTTATACGCAATTAATATCCCTTCTCTTTATTCAATAATCCTTGAATGGCTGTGATTGTGAATTGCTGCTAAATATGAATCCTCCAGTCGCTGAGATCATTTGCATAGATTATAATATTATGTGGAAGATATTAATTAATGATATTAGTCAGCAGACGCACAGCTTAAGTTATTTGGATTATGAATTTATACCACATTCATTAAAATGAATGGCGACGAAGCGATTCATTATAAAGTTTAATTAATTTTTAATTGAACGCAAATTTAATTTAAAATTACGACTATGTAAAAAAAACATTTATAGTAAAATAAATAAAATATATTTGAGCTTGATCTTAATAAGAACAGGATGGCTCAAAAAATTTGATTATTTTACATATTTCTTTCTTATGTTATGTTAAAAGCCTTAATTCTACCTTGTACGAGTATATTCTTCTACACTCTTCTGTCACACGTCATCTCAAAAGATTCTTTTCTCTACCTTTGCTTTTTTTTTCATTACAATCTTCGAAAGTCTAGTAGTCACCTGATTTTACAACATTATTTTACTAATATTTAAAATGAACGTTTAATGTAAACAAAGGCTGTATTATCCCGTTGAAATAGCTCTTGGCACAAGTTAAATTAAAAAATAATGAGAAATAGCTGAGAAAAATGCGTTTCTAACTAACGCTGGATATGTACTCGAGGCAGACAAAGTCACGGGTAAAAGTTTTATAAGTTTATCACAATAATTTTCGCATAAAACTCTCAACCTTCCGATAAATAAAAAATATTTACTTTTTGGAAAATGATCAAATATAATGTGATACAAAAAAATAAAACACGTATCAAAGAATGGAGGGGAACCCGTTTTATTTTTGAATTTAACGCCTTGATAAATAGACGGGCACCTCATAAATCAAGAAATATAATAGTCTTTCAATTTGCCGGCTAATGCCTTTGTATCTTGGTGTGGAGGAATTCATAATCTCGGAAAAATTCCCTTTCCACAGCAGTCAAAGACGTTTCGTTCCTTCGTAAATTACCACGGGGATGTATATCCATCTTTTGTCGGGTTCCACCGCGCTCCCGTTCAGCCGACTACCGGAGGATTTAGACGTTCTCTTGAGTGATGGTTGAATCTGTTGAAATTGGATTTCTCGAGTTTTCTCCGGACGGTTCTTATGATTTCATAAATTTGTTCGTCATATTAAGTCTGTTTGTTCGTTTTAATGATAACTGCTATATTATATATACATATAAATAAAATTATAGTGTCTGTTTGATATTCCAAAAGTTGTTAATACATGCATATGATTTATTTTATATATATGATACTAACCTAAATTAAAAAAATCTGTCTGTTCTCTCTAATTTCTGTAATGACTGGACCGATTTTAACATAACTTTCACTAGCAGATAGCTGATATTTTAAGGAGTAAATTAAGTTTCTTTTATATAAATAACGTACGAATTCGTAGGCACTGATAGTTATAAAATAAATTTGGGAATAATTAAATTATACAATTTTTATATAGGAACTTCACTATTTCGATTGTGTTAAAAAGTTGGTTAAATTTTTATATATTAATTTTATAAAAAAATTAGGTTAAGAGAAACAGGTTCAGAATTTAAGGGCGCCGTGTGTCCCAATCCTGAAGGAAACCTGATTGACACCTCGGCAAATTCTGTCCCACTGATTGGCAATTTGTCTACAAAATACCCTTTTGAGTTTGACATTTGAAGGAGCTAATGCGATAGACGTGATTTGTGTGAATAATATTTTAATTCAGTGTTATGATAGAACTTTTATCTTTATGATTTTTTTGTTTTAATCTTTCTTTAATTTACTATGTACTTTTATTAAACAACTTTAAATTCGTTTCAGTAATTGTCTCCGCTCGTATGATATATACGAGGGTCAAACTGAAAGTTCTTAGAAAATCAAAAACTAAGCAGTCTAGCAAGTTATTAGTTTTATTGTAACTTTTCAAAATAGCGTCCATTTACATCAATACATCGCTACATTCGATGGAACCATTGAGAAAAGCACCAAGCCCACTCGGCCTTAGGGGTCTCTTCGACGGCGTTTTGAAACGCAGCCACTGCTTCTTCGGCGTCTATATAATGTTTTCCTCGAAGTTTTTCTTTTATTTTCGGAAATAAATAAAAATCGCAGGGTGCGAGGTCGGGGCTATACGGCGGGTGACCCAGTAATTCCACGTCTGAGGTCACCAAATAGTCGATCGTTTGCCTGGCGGTGTGCGACGAGGCATTGTCGTGATGAAGGAGGATCCTGCTGCGAGGTCGTTTCTCTCGAACTTTTTCCAAGACAAGTGGCAAACAATTGTTAGTATACCACTCTGCATTAACCGTTTTCTGATCCTCTAAGACTACTATCGCGTAATGACCTGTCAGTGTTGTTTTTTCCAACACTTCGACCTCTCTTCACTTTAGTTGGCAACTCTTCGGAAGGAAACACCCACTGAGCAGACTGTCTTTTGGTTTCCGGATCATAACAGTAAATCCAGCTTTCGTCACTCGTTAGTATATCGAACACAGCATTTGAGTCACCTTCGTTAAATTTTTGGATCATTTCTCGGCACCAATTAACACGGCGGAGTTTTTGAGCCTCGGTCAAATTATGCAGTATCCAGCGGGCACAAAGCTTCCTGACCGCTAAATGTTCATGGAGGATTTTGTGCACTTGACTCATACCTATGCCTAGACTTGTCCGAATCTGCTGATAGGTCACTCTTTTGTCAGTCTCTATCATACGCCGCACAACACTGATGTTATCTTCAGTCGTCGCTGTAGAAGGCCGTCCCTCAAGCAAATCATCGGTGAGATTAGTTCGACCACGTTTGAATTCATTAAACCAGTTGTAAACTGTGGCACGAGATGGGACTTCATCGTGAAGAGCCAATCGAAGTCTATCATAACTTTCTTGTTGACTTAAATGGCATCGAAAGTCATAAAAAATCATTGCACTAAAATTTTCTCGGCTTAAATTCATTCTGACGTGCACAGACAATTTTCAATTTGGCGCCAAATCCTAAAACAAATGACAAATGAATGAAATGTACACTCAATAATATTGGTAAAGAGTTCTATTTTCAAAATTTAAACTATTTTTTTTAATATAATTCTTTTAAGTGGCCAGTTCTAAAAACTTTCAGTTTGGCCCTCGTAAAAGATGTATCACGGGATGCTATTTTAAATAAATACCAGACAAACATACTTGTTTCATAATATTTAAAAAATAGAGTTATCGTTAATCTAAAAGTACTTACATTTAAATTTATAGTATAATAAATAAAATGAAATGTAGTATTCATATTCATATTTTTAATATTAAAATTTTTGTATAAACTGTAGTTCAGTTAAAAATTTCAGTTTATAATAACAGAAAATATAAAAACAACACCTGAATTAAAAACTTTACAGTTTCAAATATGTGGAAAATTTTTAAAATGACCAACTTTGTCTTATCCCTCACATGGCAGAGTTCGGGAATTCGTTAAACTTTCTAGTTGGTTCCTCTGAACTGAAACCAAACAATCATCGTTCATAAACTTTTACTGTAACTGCAAATACGATGTTCATTATAAAATAATGTATGCCGACAGTACTCAATAAATCAGTACAGTCGGCAAAAAACATTACAAATAAATAAAAAAAATAATTAAAAAATGTACACATTTCAATTGATACACAGAAAACTTATCAAAAAAAGTAAATTCTTTTGATGGATTTTAATATAAATTAAATATTTTTTCAATCTAAAAAATTAAAATAAATATTTATACAAAGTTTTTAATCGAAATTGTGGGTAGTTTAAAAAATATATATTTTGATGATAAAAAAGTAATCTACAGATTTATTTTTGAATATTTTTTGTCTTCACTCCTTAAAACATTAGTCATTGTTTACTGAACCGTAATGAAAAATAACTTTTCCTCTTAATTATTACGAAAATTATAACCACTTTTAATATTATGCTTAAAAAAATAATACTTAACGCGGGTTTTAATATGCATATAAATGGAATTGGAGTGTCTGTTTGTATCCATATTAACAGCTTTTCACTAAATGCATATGAAAGTATATACGATACATGAAAAATTATTTCAATATTTTTACCTGTCTGTCTGTATGTTTCGGATAACCTCTGAAATAGCTGACCGATTTTGACAGGACTTTCACTGCCCGAAAGCGGATATAAGGAGTAACTTAGACTACTTTTATTTTAAAAAACATATTCCGAGCGAGGTCGCGGGCACAGCTAGTATAATATATAAAATAATTAAAATACAATCCTTTCGATGTTCGTCAGTCACAAATACGTAAAACTTTTTGCATTTTGTATTGAGTAAACCCGAGTACATTACAGCTCACAGACCTGACCGGGCATGTTCATTGGATTTTTAAATAGAAATAGCTCTTATGGCTTTTACTATAAAATTGATTTTGGTAAAACCATTTGCGTGTTCGAGTCGGTTCGGGTGGATTGTTCTGAATCCACTCCGTACGTGACCATTTTTACGTTGAATATCCTAAATCTTGCTATTTGCAGTAAATATAGCGAATTTCAATAAAACTGGGGCATATACGGTTCACTTGTCTTTTTCATTAGGGAATTTAGTAAAAAAAAGGCTCCATTGATGCCTGCTCCCGTTTCCGTGCTGGTAATTATTGGAGATTTAATTACCAATACATGTTTTTTATATGCCTATTTTTTGGATTTTACCGAGTTCTTTATTTAGTGTTAACACATTCGAGCCCTGCTAATTTTCTACGTTTCTAATTCTTAGTACCGGCTAATATAATGAAATTCTGAAGGTTGCCGCAAACTTGTATCGTCGAGGGGAGGATAAAAAGTATAAAATTTGTTTGAAGCAACCAGGTATAGAATTTGAATTGACGTGAATTCACGTCAGCGGTCGCGAATGTGTTAATATATCTATAATACTGCATTACTTTTAATAAGTTTATTACTAGATGACCCGTGAGGTCGGAGTTCATACATCTAATGGACAGATATATTTATGAACTCTCCTAAATATTTGACAACCAGTTCCATTTCTTTGTTTCTAAAAAGACAAAAGACATCAAATATTTCACATCTATGAACGTTTTGTATTTGAAAATTATATTGTTATTTTTTGTCCTTCCGTTACTTAATATTAATATTTCTCTCTCTGAAACTTCACAAATATTTCAAGATCAAAAATGGTCAAATAATTCTTGAGTAGCGAAACAAACGATCAGCAATAGATTTTTATAATATATACATACTTTAAATTTAAGAATATATATTATTTTAATTACATGCAATTTCTTTTCTTGTCAAACCACAAACCAACCTATATTGTAAAAGAGAAAAAAATAATTTTATTAAAACGTGTCGTCAAGAAAATAAAAAGAAAAGAATAGAAAATTAATATCAATACACAAAGAAAAGATGCTTACACTTGAAGTAACAAATTTTAATCACACGACAATAAAACAAAAGTGAAAAAGGTAAACTGAAAAGGCGGAGCATATTACTCGCGATACAAAACAAAAACTCGAAGAGAGAAGGACTGGAGCGAAATTTTTCGTAAATATAAAAAAACAACAGGTAAAAAATATCAAAGCGTTTTGCCTCAGTCTTGAAACTGAAGCACAATACTTGATTTATCCTTTTGTTATCAATTTACAGTCAAATTTGCAAAAAACATAAAAAGTAGTACACAATAATTTAAATCTCTTAAAATAACTTTCATTATAACTTATAATAATAAATAGGTAGTTAAAAGGCTGAATATTCGAAGCTTGTTTTACCAATAAACAAAAAAGAACTTCAAGTATGAAACACGGTGAATGGTTCATTCCAATGTGAAACCCTGGTTGTTTTTCACGAGCGAGTTTCGTTTTCTGTTCTCTCGTTTCACGCCACTTATTGTCCGGTATTGGCTTTTACGTTCAGAATTTTACTGAAAAATTTCAACTTAACCTCTAATTGGTTGTATTCCAGGTTGTACATTGTGTATTAGGTTTACCTTTTATTTATAATATACATAATATATATCGATATTATATCAATAACAAGACATTCAAACAGATTAACGCCTTAAAGTTATCAGGAATTACGTAATAGTGCAGTGCATTCCGGTCATAGCTTACATAACGTTATATGTGACTATATGTGACTATATGTGGTTATATGTGGTCATGTGGTCTTGTAGGTCGGTTTATTGGCAATAATGCGGGACTCCACTTAACATCATGGATGGTGTGGTACAAGACATGCGATCTCTGATTTATATTTATACAAGAAAATAATGAAAATTCTACATCATTTGACATATAATGTAATTAAAACAAATTAAATTTGAATTAAAATTAAAATAAATTACTAACAAAAACAGTATTACTAATATTATTAGAAATAAAACTAACAATATATTAATTAGATAGTTACGCAATATATTTTTCTTGTTTATTTTGTATTATTTATATATTTTTCTTGTTTATCAAGTGTATCAAGTGGTCTCTTAAAACAGATCTGTTTACGTTAAGCAATTAAGCCAACATTACACTTACCTATTATCAGAGATAAATGAGTATATATATTAGTTATATCTTGAAAGGCGTTTGTATCTCAGGACGGCTCTCCCAATAAATTAGACCCCACGTCTGCACTTAAGAATAACGCTCTTTATATGGAGAGAATTGTTTTAAATATCCATTCGTATAAGAACTTTCTTAAATCGTTTCTAGTGTATAGTGGATTTGATGATATTGTTTTAGTATGAATTTTAAATAAATATATTTTTATATATATATGTACATTTATTTATTTATAAACCTCAGATCAAAAGACTTAATTTAACCGATCAAAGTTGACATACGTCAGTATAATAATTGGAACTCAGATTAGATGTAAATAACATGAAAACAAAAAAATATATAGAAAAAAGAAATGACATGACATGACATATAGAGCAATATAAAATTAATGAAGGTACATATGAGAAAGAATTAAGAAATTTCCCAACAATGTTTTGAAACCAAAATAATATTGAATAAACCAATGGTTAATATAAAAATATTAATTAAAAAGGAAAAAAGTAAATTAAATAAAGTAAACATATACTATTTTCTCTAACAATTTCTTATAATATTCCCAATTGAGTGACATTATAAACATTTAAACTACATAAGAATTCAGATCTTTGAAATCCTCAGAGAGATATAAATATTCTTTTTATATATAAATATTTTCTTTATCTGATATCAGATCGTAAATATTGCACTAACAAGCAAGCTACCATCATAACAAAGACCTAGGTAAGCCACAAGGGATTTATATTTTACATTCAATTCACTGTATTCTGTTCTGTGGATTAGTTTAAGAAAAGATTCTCGTTATCTCGATTTACTCTGAAATAAATATAATATACTAGCTTTTACCCTCGGCTTCGCTCGCATTTGATTCATTAAATAAGTATTAGAAATCATTTTCAATTTAACAGATAAAATGCAGAGTATTAATTTAGGATATTTTTATAGACTATATTTTATGTTTTTGTTTTCTAATTTCTTTTTTAAAATCCCTTTACAAAAAAAATATACTTCTAATACCTCCAAAAGTATGTGTACAAAGTTTCACAATGATCGGTTGCGTAGTTTTCACGTGATAGCGTCACAAACAAACTGACATTCGCATTTATAATATTAGTAGGAATAGTGATATATTTATTATGTATGTCAAGGGTTTCGGTTTCATATATTCAAAAAATTACCTTATAAAATATTCGTATTTTAAATTTATAAATCAAATTATTTTCAAGAAGTATAAAGTAACAAGTATCAGATAACAGAACGAATCCTTATCTATATAGTGTGTTCGTGTTCGTCTTGCGATAAATTTATATCTTAGTATATATTAGTAGAGTAATAATTAACATTTTATTAACGAAATCCAGTGAACCTATTCAATTTTAATCTTATTATATAAAAACATAATAGATATATAATATTTTTAATTAAAATTGTTTCAATATCAATTTACAATATAACTTATTTATTATACAAGTATATAAACGTCAAACGCGTAATAAAGTTCTGAATCACGCTATTGAAGTTTTCTCGCGCGCTCACTATATATACAACTAATTTGATAAATAATGGGAGAGTCCGTTTCTACGCAGTAAAGCAGTGGATTAATTGAAGAGCTGCTGGCTAATATCTTCAAATCCTCGATCCGTGGGCGTTTATGGTCCAACCACGTAGTATCGGGGTTCAGACAATTAGGTAAGAGATCTTTACGCCTCTGAATGTTTGTGCGAAGAAGATCTCTGGCCATTGTAAGTCAATTGTGGACTTAAGGGTGAAGAAAAAGTGGACGCGACAAGATGCAACCTCCTTACTACTCCTAGTAGTACACCCAGGCGCTATTAGTCCTGAGGGAGAGGAGTGCATAGCGCGCAAGTTCCCTGTTTCTTTACCTAAGTCTGATACGTCACAGACGTACCAAAACTGCTGTAGAAAATTTGACTCTCTTTTAATCATTCTGTTAGCTATTGTGTTGTTTATCGGACTTTAACGTTCCTCTAGTTGTCTTCGTTTTTAAACCAAATAATAATTTACATTCCTAATCTTAATGATTATATCATTAAAATGCAGCAATCAATTTCTCAATATCATTTAAATTGAAAATCAATATGCAATTAATATTATTCGTATTTCAATGCGAAACTCATTAATATTCGAATTACCTGAAATAACTTGACAGGTAATTTAATAAAATATTCCTTATTTTCTTTACATTTTGTCAGTAATATTATATTTTCTTCCACATATAACAAACATTATCCCTTTAATAAAAATATGACATTAAGAATATTATGAGTATAGTATAATATAATCATAATTTTAGTATCATGATATCAAAAATATTTGTGGTCACTTTTTCTAATATTATCTATTTGTGTTTAATTTAAACAATAACCACACTACATATTATTTATTCAACATTCGTTAATGATATTCATCAGCGGAAACTGTAACATGTTATCACAGCGACAAAAATGGCGGCTAATTACAATATGTCTGCCTGGATTTGGAATAATTTATCACTGAATTGTACTAATGTTAACTATAATTAATTATTTATATTTATTATATAACAAACATTATATAGTTAAGCAATAATTATATATTGATTACGTACATTGAACATTTAAATAGGAAAAAGACCTTGAGATTTAATTAATATATTTCATAAAAAATCATTTATCATTAATTAATTATAATTAACACATTTAATGTCTTAATGATGTGTTTTATGTTATTATAATGTATGTTAATCTAAAATTTATCTTAACTAGTTGATCACGCGGTTTCGCCTGCGTTAGTTACTGGACGGTGTTGTACGAAACCACTGATCGAATCCATTCATCAAATATGATTATCAGCATATTTGCTTATATTACTTCAAAAGGCACATTTTTAAATTCCTTAATCGTAAACTATATTTCCTTTGCAGTTTCCGAGATTTTTACTTTTAAACAAACAAATTTACATCTTTATACAAATATTTAATATTGTGATACATTTACAGGATATTTAAGAGGAAGAGTCCATTAACCCGTGATAACCTACGCAATTAAACTGACAGCTGCTCATACGCGAGTACGTCTCGGAACGATGAATCACATCATTTACGATACAGACAACTTATTCGCTTCAATTAGTATTGATTAACTTTATTGTGTTATGTTTAATGCATTTTTTAAAGAATTAATGTATTACATAATATAATTTAAAAAAAAAACGTTTAGTAGAAGTTGCATGTTTTTTTACTATTTTCCAATGAATCTTTACTTTACTACTTTGTAGGCAGTTTCATATCGATTTGAATTCAAATAACTCAACTCAACTCGACTCATTTAAAACCGCAGAACAATGAAAAAATTAAATATTATATTTAATATATATATATAATTAATTTCATAAACACGACGATATGAAAACATGAAGATTATTTAATAATAAACACAATGGAAATTTATATAATATTAATACAATGTTGACCGTACACTATAACAAACAAGTGGACGTCACGTCATTGTTATGTATTGAACAACACTAATAGATGACCCTTGACCTCACTGCACTAATAGATGACCTTTGACCTCTGTGACAAATTATAGTGGCAGTTAAAAAAACATAAATGATAAGTTACCTTCATGATTAGTTTTTTGGTGTAATTTGTAAATTGTTTAGGTATAAGTGAAAAATATTTCTATATTTTTAATATATTTAATTAATTTGATAAATTAATTGAATTATATTTTAATGGTTTACAAACATCCATGTTAAGTGGTGACATCATGTATTGCTTGTTTTAACTTGTTTACTTCAGTTAACGCAATTACAGTAATAAATAACTGGAGAATATAACAATAAACCCTTTTTTACATTATTTTAATAAAAAGGATACATCCATCGATAAAAATATATAAAATAACCACAGCTATATTTAAAAAGATTTTTTATACAAAAAATACAAAAATACTGAATAGTGTCAATTAATAAAAATAAAACTTTTCCTAAATAAAATAGAAATTTATTTTACAAGTAAAACTTATCAATATTACAAAGCTTAAAATACAATGAATACAGAAACGAGGTCTGTTTGAGACAGCTACAGATAATTTCTCCTTTATCTCTCCGATATAACGTAAGAGATATATATATGTGTGTGTGTGTATGTTTGTGTGTCAATTTATATCTTACCAAATTATAAAACAAAGAATCTTCGTTAAAAAGTGTGACTCGTGTAATCTTAAGATATAAGGTTTCCTTGTTTATAGAAGCCTTAAAACAATTATGTTAGATGGTCAATCGAATTATTTAAATCCACCACAGACTAGCAACTTTTTATCAACTCAATTTGTATAGAAGTCTTTATTCTGTGCTGGGCTTAATGTGTACCAGTAATTGTAGGTCAAGTAGTAAAATGTCAAATCGATTCTTACATTAACCAGATCTTGTCTATTTAAAGTGGTATTTGTGTTTGTAAATTCAAATTATATATAGATTATGTAAATTTAATACATAAAGTTTAGCAACACAATTTATAAATGTATATTGTTACGAGGGCTGTTACGAAAATTGTTATTCACCAAGTATTTAGAACTATTTTGAGTTATCTAATTCCATTATAATGTAGACATTGGAGGAAAATATTTTAAAAAGTCCGTGAGTAAGCTACCGGCTTGGAATGCTGATCTGTTGAACAGAATTGACCAGAAACTTAAGAGTTGCTCTTTTTAAAAGAAATATCAACCTTGCAAATTAGTCAACAACCTAAATTCCACACATTTCGATAAAATAAAAACTCTTGAATGTTATAATAAGATTTATTTAATAATATACTTTAAATTCTAGGTTTTAATAACAAATGAAAGGTCTATAATATCTTGTGGAGCTTTATTATATATGCGTACTCAAGCCCATGAAGGATTTGTTAACTTTTTGAATACGAAATTCAGGCGCTAGAAGTTTATTTTTATTACTGGTATTTATCGTGCGTCTGTCTATCTGTATATATATAATATAACCTTAATCATACTGCAAACAATTTTTATTAAAATATCTTAACTCCTTTCCTTGTTTAGAGAAAAAGTTAAGTATTTTCATTAGTCGTCCAGTAAATAACTCGGATTACTCGCATTCTTAATGTTAAAAACCTAATAAAATCAAACTCAAAGGTTTATTAAATAAATTATTTATTATTGGACAGACATTTATTACAGAACCCAAAGTTTTGTTAAAGGTATTTAGTGATAGGCTTTGCATAATAGACGTCTTAAACTTTTTTTTATCTTGAATTGTGTTTTTATTTATATTTACATTGTAATATGTTATTATAGGTTTCTAGATTTTGATATTTTGTACAAAATTATTGTAAATAAAATTAAAAATATAAAAGATTGCTCGAAATCCTTGTTAATGGTAGCCTACTAGACTTCTGTATGAGAAACTTTAATTAATAACTGCTTTAGGGCACAAATAAACACCATAATATAAGAATACGATGGTTAGAATTTTCAAAAGAATTAAAAATATATTTCCGAGTATTTATTATAAGCTCATACTAAAAGACTGTTTTCAACATTTTCCAATATCCGTCATTACCCCAAAGTCCAGAAGATCACGTAAAAGAATTTAGGAGGTCAGTAATTCATAATTAAGTTTGCATTACTTATTCAGATCACGAGATCTACCCCCAAGATATACTGACTCCGCCGGAGAATTCCCAAACCATATTTTCCAGTTAGTTGGTCGGAAAATGTGGGATAAGTATGTCTATTGATTTTTGGTGTAAAATAACATCTAACTATATAAGTTAATAACATTAAGTATTGCACCATCATTTTATTATAAAATATCACCGGAAGGTTTGCTCTACATTGTATTAGAACAAATTCTGCTAACGTTTCATTTGAACACACAATATACGTAATAATGACACCATTATTACGCTATTCTAGTTTCTTTAAACATTATGTCACAGTGTTTATTCACGCCACGTTTGAAACAAAGAAAGTGCACACGTGCAACGCACGAGACGTACACACGGACACTGAGAGACGCTAATATATTAAAAATATATATTCTTTATTTAAATTCAAATTTCGAATTTGATTTATTCAACAAAATTATCTCCAAGTCCAATAAACGTTGGAACATTGAAATGGGTTGAGCAATTTACTGGAGTATTTACATTCGAAATTTCAATTGGTTTAAAACTATTCATCGTGGAATGTGTCTATATTTTGAATTATATTAACAAATACTTATTAAAACATGAGTAAAACTTATTTTTATGTTACTTATTGAACTATAAACCAAGCCTAGTACATTATAAAGGAAATTATGCGAACCTTAATGACGTACAGTGGCCACAACCATAAATTTTATTGGAAAATGCCGGCTAGCATTTACAGCGTCTAGCCATCATTTCTAATTAATTGTACATTAGCTATAAATAAAACCGCCTTTATCAAGATAGAATTTATTTGAAGCAATGACGTCATTAGCCAAAGTGATTAAGTTGTTGCTTTAATTAATAGTGTTTTGATACAAGATTTGATTATTACACAATCATATAGTAAATTTAATTCAATATTTAAATTTTTAATTGTATAAAACTTAAAATAAAATGGAATAATTAAAAGTATATAAACGGAACAAAACAACGTACACGTGCTTTAAGCAATATAATATGTATAATAAATATATTAACCTAATTCTCCACCCTTCATTTCCGTGTGTCACAACACCAGTGTGACCGGTTGTTACGCAAACTACAAAATCGCAAAACCGTGCTCTACTTGCAACCTAGTAAAATAAACAATACTTATTTATATGTAAATATACTAATATTATTTGAGATAAATCTCTGTTAGGTACACTTTAAATCAACAATATTTACTGCAATTATAATCAAATATTATTTTGACCGAGTCCTATGTAGTAGCTAAGAATTCAAGTTTCGCTCGTATTGAATTTATAATAATAATTATTAGAAGAGTCATTGTTAAAATCACTTCAGATTAGTTTTGACCACTTTGACTTTGACATTTGTAACATAATAGTTAACTATAATAATAGTATTTTCACTATATATCTACTTTTAACTAACACTTACTCGTTAGTCTAAAAATTAGACCGAAAATATAACTCAAAAGTACAAAAGTACTTATTATAACATATAAAGATAATTAACTAATTAAAACCTTTATATGTGTGTGTTTAAATGAATATTTGATTAACACAAAGGTGATACCAAGTAAAGCGTATTACCGTGTGTTTGTTTGTAAACTTTGCCTAATGTATATAGAATAATGCTCTGAAAGTCGGTCTTTTGTAAGTCAAGTTGGGACGAAACATCAATATAAAACTCAAAGCCTTTTTGAAGTAAATTCAAATAGAGACAAAATGTTGTGTATTTTCGCATAAGCTATTTCAAATTTTCAACAAATGATAGCGTTAAGGTACGCGGAGTGAGAGTATTCAAGCGATGCTTTGAAGCGAGGTGTTATATGAGGGTAGAGGAGGAATATTTGTACACATATTTTATATTAACGAAACACATTTTAAAATTAACACCTACATTTTTTGAGATTTCCCATTGGACGGAACTTAGAAGAGTTTTTGGACAGATAAAAACTTATATTAAATTTATAGTCACTTTTACGCCTTTTTTATCTGTCAGAGTTTTAATAAGTTAGTATTTTATTACATTCAAGCAAAAAATTATATTTCTCTGAAAAGAGTCTCAATGACTTTTACTTTCGATTTATTATACTGTCATTAATTGTCCAGTAAGATATCTTTAAATATATATACACATATACCCCATTAACAGGTTAGAAAATTTATATTTTCCGAAGCATACAAAAAGCCTAAACATCTTACCATTCATAAAATTATTAATAACTCTATTTATTTCTTATTAAGCACAATGTATAATAATAATTTTGGTAATAAAGTTTGAATGAAATTATCTAGATTAATTTTAAATTAAACGCTCTCAATTTGATATTTCGATGGCAATTAATTTTCTATTTAAACAAATTAAATCACGCTCCATTTCAATATACACGAACTCAATAACAATTAATAAGTTAATATTTTAACAAAAAGTAAAAAACACAACCACAGAAAACCACGATCGTATCACTGAAATGAAAAGTAATCTGCAATTGGAGCGCATTTCATTTTAATTATAATGATTGCTTACAAAAAATATGTTATCCCAGTAAAAGCTGTGACGTCATCGCTGACGTCACCATCCAATTTCATCTCAGTTCCCTCGGGAGAACCCGCTTACACTCTGACATACGGATTACAATACTGTAAATAGGTTCTGCAGAATAAGTCTGTAATAAAAATATTGGCCCACATAAGTTTATTTGTTGGTTGGATCTTTTATTATGGGGGTTGTATGTATTTTTTAGATTGTGTACATTTTGTTGTTTGAAAAGATAATCCTCAATGCAATCTGGAGAAGGTTCCAAGTCTTATATTTTAAGCTACAGGATAAAGTTTGTTAATATAATCTTATATAAACCTACAAATATTCTTATAACAATTGTATAATTATTATATGGATCGCAATATTCAATCCATACCCTTTAATTAAATTAATGGACAGACATTCGGACGGGCAGCTGTCATGTTAATTATACTTAATTCAACTTTATTGTCGAACCTTTCAAAACGGGATACAATAAATATTTCATCCAACCACAATTGCAAATCCCAACTTGCGTTTTAATAAATCTAATCCAGCTGAATCCGGTTCGATCCGGTTCGAACCGGCGCAATCCGGACTGATAGAGTGTCTCTCGACGAAATGGAATCTCATGTGAATACCGCTCTATTAGAGTCGGGATATGTTTAGTTGGTATCCCACTCGTACAGTGCTTTAGAAATGCCTGTATTGCTTACTATTCCGAGAATTTCTTGGTAATATCTAATCTGAATGTGGATTACGTGGATGTGTTGTCTTAGCTGATTTATAGTTGATATGTGTTAGCGATCATACACTGTGAAATTGGTTTAGATATAACGTCCAATTATCCTGTTAAGCTCCATCTGTTGTGTTAAGCTCATTATGTATCGAGCAAATCCGTCCTCATAAACTAGTTTGAATAGTAACATGTATGTACTAAACAATTCAGTTAATGTTGGAATGCTGCTCTGCTGAGAAGAGACCAGAAACTCAATTCGTCTTTTTCAAAGAAATGTAACAATATTTGACGTATATTGTTAATATTAACCCTGCGAATGAGCCAAACCAGCTTTTAAGTTTAAGATCAACTAAAAACTATTGAATTATATAATAAGATTAATTAAATTAATAATTCAATCTATCTCCAAACTATTAACTCTGTATTCAATACAATGTTTATAGTTATTATATAAAGCAAAACAATGATCACAGCAATTGTTAGACTTATTAATAACTGTCTGTTACAAGTTTCCTTTGATGACGTAATCTGTCTATAAAAGGATGTGACATCACCATGTGATAATCATTTCTATCACGCTCTGATTGGGTGTGATGACCTGATCGTGATGACGCTCAGATATAACAGGATATATCTCGAGTTAAACGGATGTAAGTGTTACATTATCTCTATCTATTATCTTAAGAACGTTTACCTTATAAACGATTATCATATATACTAGCGATTGCGACGACTTCGTCTGCTGTTTCATAAAATATTATATCAATTAAAATTTTATTTATTAATCGAGATCAAACTATTCTATATTTTAAGTTAAAACAAATAAAACATATATACAAAATTTCATTGAACGAACACACGGCACGGATTTTTATATATAAAGATTTATGAATAATTTATCTTTATCTTTTAACATGCCCAATTATTCTTTTGTTTAATTTTAACTAACTAACTTAAACTTATTTTAGGTAATAGACAGCTAAAGTTAATAATACCTGTATGACCAATGTAAGTTTTAAAAAATATTAGTAAAGATATAAAGAAAAATTTAAAGGTAATAAAATTGAAAGGCTCATAGAAATAAATGTTATGTGCGTTATTTCTATATAAACTATATAAAAACATAAAATTACTAAATAAGTATTATTCGTTAGAAATAGAAGCAAGTATTTCAGACAAATCTTGTACCATGGTGCTAAGGAACCTTAATACTTTGAAATGATACAAATAAAGTTACGATAAAATTATTTTATTACAACGATTCTTAAAATTTTTACCTACAAAGAGTTATTTCATGTTTAAATAACGCTAAAACATTAAAATTAGTAAATCATGTAAAAAAATGTGTTAATAATTCTAATGTGTAAAATCACAAACTAAAATTATATTGACGTACTAAATTACTATTTTCTTGAGTGGAGTCACGAGAAGAAATTAGTATTCAATATTCATATATATGTTAAATTTCTATTTATTATATATATGTTTTTAAATAAAATATATAAGAAACGTGAAATTTAAGCATAAAATATAAGTTATTTGGCGTTCAAAATATAAGAAATTGAAATGTTGATTCTTAAAGATATTATGTATAAAAAATGTATAATTATTCAAAATTTGTAATATTAATTGTTTTTGTTGGTCGGTATATCCGAGTTTAATCACTTTACAAGATTGTTTTTGATTTATAGCTCGTTCTATGCAACTGTAGTTTTGCATAAGACTAGCTTGAAGCTTTGTTGTTGTTTGCTATCTACTTATAGCTGGGATGGATTTAGTTATAGATACCCTATCTAAGCTACACTAGACTACACTAGATGTCTCGTTACTGTTTGATATATCGATTTCACCATTAATATGAAATATAAAACACTGACTGAAAGATATGAGTACATGGAATAAGTATAGGTTATTAAAAAGAATAAATAAAAGGGATAATAATTACAAATAATTAAAGATCGCTTTAAACAAAAGAACATCCGAAGCTGAGCTCTTCTTATTACACGTATCTCTCTCTCTCCTCTCTCTCTCTTTCTCAATTTTATTGAAGTGTAAGTTGCACAAAGTTGCCTCTCCGCTATTACAAATGGCGGGTGAAGTCGACTGTAACAATTCTCTTGACGACTTGTCCTGTAATTACTTTCAAAGCGTAAAAGCAGTTAAATACTCAGCTTTAGTTACATAATCAGAAGGAAATAATAATAATTACAAACCCTTTAAGAACTGGTTATTGTGCAACGTTTGTAAAGGTTTGGTGTGAGTGACAGCGATTAAAAAATAAATATTAAAAAGAAAATAAAACACGCTTTTTCATAATGAAATTGTCATGCTGTATATCTTTATATTTATAATAAACATGTTTTATTCAAAATATATAAATAAATGTATTTAAAAGTAATAGTTAAAATAACAAAACAATGTAAAAATATTTAAATGAGTATCATTCTTATTTTTATTCAAAAATACTAGATAAATATATCACATATACACAAAAGCTTACAAAATATTTATTTAATATTTATTTAATATTTCTTTCCAACGAAAACCTGATAGATTTCAAGGCAATATAGCTATACGCTTAAAGAAGCCGTTAATTTTATAGATTAGGAAATAAAAAATAAAACAAATGCTGCAATCGTGGTTTTGTAACGTTTATTTGTAAATCGCTCCGCTACTCTACCCGCTGTCACAGCGGCCGCGGGAGCTTGTCAAGGAAACTAAACACGTGGGTCGAGATTTACTGTAGGATAGCTGGCGATGTTTTGTAATCTGTCTCGCCTTGTTTGGACACCGTGCAAGTGAAATATGTTTAAAATTAACTAAAACATTTCAGCTTCCACGATAATATTGTGATTTTGAAATAATATAGTATTAAAATACTAACTTTTGGTACTTTATTGATTAATCAGTTTTAATATTACTTTAATTTAGGAAAAGTACATTTTCATTCCAAATCTAAAGTACGTTTAAGCTTTTTTTTAACCTGACATTCAATTCACTTTAGAAATGGAAAAATTCTAAGATTCAATCGGAATAAAGTTTCAGTTTTGTTATTGGAAATACATCACTACAATAATTCTACTCTAAGAAAAGCATACTTTTATAACTTTGATAAATCACGTTATTACTTGAAATTAATACGCTTAAGTGAGAATAATTGTATTTCTTTTTAAAATCTATGAAGAACTTCCATAACAATATGATTCAAATGTTAATTCAGTTAGAAATCAGTATATCTTTGGAATCAAATCAAATCAAATCAAATAAAAAAATCTTTATTGAAAATAAGTTACAACATTTTTTCATTGTCAAAGCTACCACCAGCTCGGAAAAATAATTCCTACAGACCTGAGAAGAGCTGACGACAGAAACTCAGCGGGATTGTCATGATTATTTTTTTAATTAGAACTTTAGTTCTTTACATAAATACTGAAATATATTACATAAGCTAATATAAAAATATCCCTAGTTAATAAAACCAGTAGGATTTAAAGTTGTAAATATGTTATCCTCCGACAGATTGATTACTAATCTCGATTAGTAAATCACGAATATATTGAGGATTAATTTAAGTCTCGTTACCGGAACTTAAATCCTCAATCAATTTCATAATAAAAAATATTCTAACAGCTACAACTATAATGGCATTCCCATACAATACTCCCACGTTGCGAAACAACAATATCACAATAATGCACTACTATTATATATGTAGGCAATTGAGCTCAGTGGCAATGATCGGAGACCGGTCACGCTTCAGGTCAATACTCCCAAAGACTATACGATGAGATGCGCTTTGTGTTCTATATCAATGGAGTTTTCTTTTCTTTTTTAAATAACGCTTGACGTTACTTGTGGCCAGTCAAAAATGATAGATGTCAAAAGACAACCGTGAAATAATGGAACAAAAAAGTCTTCAGTGCGATGACATATGATAGAAGAGCGTAGAAGAAATTAGCATATTGTGCGGTACCTAAATAATCGGAAAAAGTTCAGGTAGATTGTCAGGTTTTGTTAATTGTTGGTGCATCTTTTAGTACTACCATATCATGCACTTTTTGTATAAGACTATGTAAGTAATTAGTCTATGGCTAACACGTAAAGACATTCACGACTAATGTCGCATCTATTTAATAAAACATTGTTATTCTTTGGTATCATTGCACTCACGCCTAGCGTCCGATGCCCTTGCCCTATCTGCACTACGTTGAGGCAGGCCATGTCCCGTTTCAAACATTTTAAACCAACTGACTTTACACCTACGTTTGATAACTTTGACTTTAGTTGTAATACTATATTTATATTAATTTCACATTTTTTATAATAAATATTATATAAATATTAATAATCTCTATACAATTTCCTTATAAATGGTATTACATATATAAATATTAATATATATTTCTTTTGAAACACAAACGGAATACCTCAAGGTTAAACACAAGTTGCACATTCATTTGCATAATATAACTCTAATTACTTTACGTATTGATAAGTTTAATGCATTTATATTTTTGATGAATCAAATTAATGATAACTTTAATAATAGTAGAGAGACATGTGGTGTAAGTCTAATTGCATGTATTATGTATTCATAGAGGCTGCTTTTAATGATGTCGTTATCCCAAGTATCTTGTTTACCGCCTTTATAGTTATTAACAAGTCACACATCGTATTACACATATAATTAATATTAATTAATTAAAACGTTACTAATGATATATCACAATACACTTAATTGGGAACGAAACTAAATAGATAATGATTGAATTGTAAATTATCAATTAAGACTACCTAAAGTTAACTATTTCTGAAAGTACTCACGAAAAGATGATTCCAAGATAGAATCTTCCAGTCCATCCAAAATGCAGGTCAGTTGTGTATTATAGGTGTTCTCATTACGAGCGAGGTCTGAGCACTCTCGAGCCATCGCGTCGCTAATAAACCTGCGCTTATTCTGGAATATTCCAGCTTGGTAGTATGAGAATCTTTTGAATATTCCCATTGGAATAACGTTTTGACTGAGTCTAAAAGCTTAATAATCAATATGTATATTCAGTTATTATTATTACAATTTGTTGAAATACATTTTTATTGTGTAATGTAATTTTAGCTCGAATGAAATTACATTTTTAGGAATATTCTAGAAACAAAAACAAAGTAGCAGAGAATAATGGCAAGTCACTCAGCAGTTTGCATATCATTACGTAGCGATAGACGTTCTTTGTAAGACAAATCTCAGATTACAAAGGAAAAGCTTTTGTAGTAATATTATTTTATATCCATATATACATGTCTGTCTGTGTGATTGTTTGCTGTCTAATGTGGAAACAGTACGTAATAGTGTATTTTTCACTTTACTATAGTATTTGATGTAAAAAGGTAAGCTTTTGAAATTGTGTTTCAGTTTACATAGTTATATGACTATTATTAAATGAATAGTTTAATAGTTTCCTAATAATACTTAGTCTATATATTGATATAATACTAAATATAATATTAAAATCTAAATATGACATTCATATATTACAGTGTTAAAGTAATCAATGTCATAAAATAAAAAGTATATGAACTTATCCGTAGTTTAATAAAGTAGGATAACAAAAAGGATAAGGATAAAACTTAATTGGGATAAGGATTGAAATCAAGAATTTTATATTTTTTAAAAGAAAAGATTAATCTTTTAATTTAAATCTGTTTAATAGCACAAGACAAATACATCTTCAGGGTGACTAGATTCATCTCGTTGCATCATCTTTACTATCAATTACCTCTTGATTGCTGCAATCATTCCACGGTTCATTGGACACTTAAATTCTAATTAAGTTATTTAGGAATTTGTAATTTTATTTTTATATCATCAATTAGGTTGAAGTGCGTCTATAAACATTAACATTTATACTACACCATTGAGTTATTTTATTGAAATATATAACTGTCTGACACTTTATTTGTTTTATAATATCGAATATTGGTTAATTTTAAATGGTCACAATATTTATAAACAAAGTTACAGTTTTATATATACATATATATATTAAAATATTAAATATACCATTCTTATTCGTGACTATTTAAGTTGAAACTTTAGTTTAAAGTACAAAAGTAAATCTTATTAATGAAGACTTTAAAAATATTAAATTTAATTTGAATAACCAGTAATAATTACATAATTTAAAAGTCTCAATATCAAAATCAATAAACGCTAAGTAATTATTTATATATTTTCCATTTTGAATCAACACTGATCACTTGTATCAAATGTAAGTGTCTATTGATACCATACTTATTTAAATAAGCCCTTAAAGACTTCAACTTAAAATAAGGCTTTGAGGGTTCCAAACGCCTTGGAAGCACTTACAAAACGAAGTAATTTGAGTGTAATAATAGATGTAATATCATGATTCTAATGTCTCCATCGATTTAAGCAAATGAGTCGTTACGTTGGCTCTAATAGTGATAATCTGTGAATACCAAGCCAAGGTTTGCAAACGCGATTGCAGTTTCTATCTACGTTTGTAATACGCTCTTTAATTGCCTCATATGCAAAATATAAGAATTATAATGTGTTAATTACACAATTATATTGTGAGTTAGGTATTATTTCCGGTATATGTCTGTTTTTGATATAATAACTGATCCACCTTCTTTTACTCTTTAGTCCAGCCTTGACTATTATCGATGGGTTGATTTCTCAATACAATATAATTTTGATATGTTGGTAAATATTTTTTGTTTTGTATACTTGCTGTTTCCAGCGGCCTTGTCTGCCTTCTCCACTCTTTTCGAGTCACTAAGAAACTTTTCCGGAGTGAAAAGCACTTTATATGTTGACTTTAATCGTGAACTTTGGTTCCACACCACAAAAAAATATTTTAACCCACCCAGTTGTTTTAGTATGTATAAATTATTAATATAAGTTATACCTATTAAAACAACTAGGCTAAGTAAGTCTAGGGCTAATAAATTTTTACGTTAAAAAATTTTATTAAAATTAGTTATGTAAATTTTAGTTGATACACGAACAAACAAACATATAAGTAGATGAAAATTTAGTCGTTCGTTTATTATATCCATAGATTAGATTGTACAAATTGATATATAATTTTTATCTTTAATTCTTTAAAACAAACCAAAAGATATCCAGCACTTTTAGATAAAACAAAATCGCATTTCTTTTTACATCCATTTCTTGGCAGAACTTTTAAAGATAAGATAGTTTTAGACAAGTTAACGGTTTTCGTTGTAATTATTTATTAGTTTCAAGACTTGAATTTTAGATAGAATATAAAACAACGTAAAACATTTTACGACAGTCCGACTGCGCCGGAAGAATAATTTAACTCTTTACGGGATATCGTAAACTTGCAAGTACGGAGAATGAAAAATATATAAATTAAACTACATGCCTTATTGCCTATATAATTCAGGTTAAGAGGAGAATCGTATAATTATAGGCTTTTCTCCTAAAAACTATAGTAAGTAAAATTTGTCAAAATCATGATCAATAGTTCTAAATTTACACAAATCATTAACATTAATAAATTGACGTTAACATCCTGTATGTCGGGGATATAAAATAAAATAATTTTAAATTTCGAATTAGCCTTCTGATTGGTTGATTTCGTGACAACCAATCACAAGTCACCACTATTGTCCAATTATTATTACTCTCTAGAACGTTACCTTTTAGTGATTCAAAAATAGAACACATTAATTTATATTACATTCTCATTGTTAGAATTCAAAACCACCTTACAAAATAAAATGTGAAAGTCAAAGAACACGAAGTGAAATATAAAAATAGCGCGACGCGAGAACTGGATATTAAAATTCAAAATAGCATTTCAGTTTAAACAAAATATAAATTGTAAGATTTAGGTACATGGAGATAAAATAGTGCCTGAGATAGACCGAATAAATCTCTCGCTTGAGATGTGTTAGATTTGTATGGAGACAAAATACCGCCTCGTTTTATTCCACTTCAAGCGCTTAAGTGCTTTAAGTAAAATAGCAGTTTATAATTTAGTCTTTCAAATTTTGCGCTTTATATTATTTTTTGTTTATTCCATTTCAGTTTTTCTTGATATAAAGGCAGAAAATTCAAAGAATCTTATTCTTTAGTGGGAATAACAAATGTATTAACATAATTATACTGTTTTTTTTTGTTAATTTCTATTTATTAGATACTAGTTGTGCCTTCGACTTCGTTCGCGTTGAATACGCTTTTTTTCAAATAAAATTAGCTTACGTTACTCATTATAACATCAAATTTTTACATGTAAGTACCGTATATACGAATACTTTCATATAGATGTATAGATATAGTTTTGGATCTGAAAGTGTCGTCCATTCGTCCACGTCCAAGTGTTTTAAATTTGTCCATAAATTCTATTCTAACTGCATCCTAACTACAGATTCTCTTTAAGAATATATATTTATCAACGTAATGTTGTCTGAGTGTAGTAAGTGAGTGAGTATGACCCTATCTTGTGAAGAGTACAGTCAAATGAAACTAATTTACGGATTTAACTAACTACGTGACTTATATTTTAATATATCCCGGCAGCTAAGAAGCTTGGAGGTAGATGACAAATTAACAGGCTTGCTGACAGACATACGAGTATCTCGTCTTCCCGCAAACTGAGCCTTTGAAGCGTCGGGTTAAAATAAAAATATATAGTTAAATAGTTTTATTTAAATACAGCAGTGTTTGTTTTTTAATAATCTTGTAACTCCTAAACAACATTATATTTTGACCACAATGGCTGTACTTTAGATATTACCAAAATATTTGTATATGTGGAATTGATGGTAGTCCTCCCTCGATGGTAATATTCATACTCATATATTAATAGAGTCGCCTAGCCCCACTTCATAGGTAATATCAATGACAAACAAACATATAGACCAAACGTTCATATAAGTTACATTCTTCTGTATTATCTTTCCATTTTTCATATATATTCCTTTTATATTCCTGTCGGAGTACTATTGAGAATGAAACATAAACTTTTCTTACCTCCAAAGACGGTCTGATAGTCAGGCTAAATTGGATTCAAATATGACCGTAACTTTTAATGGGAATACGAAGGTGTAGATATGTACAGTCAGCATATTAGGTAAAATATATATATACATTTATTTTACTTAACATATCTTTACTTCTTCCTGTATTTCTTGTTTTTTTAAATAGTATATGTAAAATTGTATAAAAAAAGTAAAAAAAAACTCTTTGGAACTGTTAAAGATATTAAATGTCTAATATATATTAAGTAAAACTGCGTTAAAAAGCTTGTCTTAATAAGCAATTTTTAAAATAATTTTCTTGCTGGCTGTACCTCCAACATGGCTCTAGCAAAGGTCATAACATTGCGATGTCTTCCGTGGAAGAAAGGTTTCTATCTTGCTCTATGTAACTAAAATATATATATACATATATATATATATATATATATATATATATATATATATATATATATATTTATATAAGCGATTTGCCACTCACTGACTCATTACGAAATCTATGAAACTATCTGTCCGATTAACTTAAAATTTTACACAGTTACTTATTTAGTGACGTAGACGTCCACTAAGAACGGATTTTACGGAATTCCTATCCCAACGGATTTTAACTTTTTCCATTTCGCCAAGTTTTAAACCTGCAGGAGCTATACACTTAACGCGGGGGTAAGAGTTGCTATAGCAACGGTTACCATAGCGACGGTTACGATAACAACGGATAATATGACAAAAGTTACCATAGCAACCTAAGTTCACATCCAAATTTATAGTGTACCCAGCGAAGAGGGAGGGAATGAGCTAGTATGTGTATACATAAACAAGACACTTCAGCGTTCGACCTCCAAACATTTGTTCCAATATTTGGCCAACCTCAACCAATTAACGTCAAATCCAGATCAAGTTCAAGGCTTACGTTCTAAATGTTACGGAAATCACGAGATTTAATTAACAAATTGGTTCACTGGTTGGTCTTTGCAAATGCCAATGATTTAGAAAAGCTTTTCCACACGAGTGGTTCATTATAGTTGGACGAGTGGTTTAGTATTATTTAAGATAACTCATACAATATTTAGTATTTAGTTTAAAAAAAACAATAAAAAGACTCACACTTGACCGTTTTGGGAAATCTATCTGTAATTTCAATAAGGTCATTGCCCTTATAATTAAATGATAATAGAATTATAAGGTATCTAACACCTCGTTAATATCAAATTAAATTGTCGTTGCTTGTTAAAATCAATCTTTTCAGTTCCATTCCTGAATGAACAAAGCATTCTATTCATTCAGTTCATTGACGTGTCGTGAGTCGTTCATTAGTGTAATTACTTCATTCATTCGTTCCACATTCACTCGTTCAAATGTATGGTCGATCGGTTATAATTATACCAAATCATATTTGGGAGTATTTAATTATATATGATATTTTGTGTACTTTAAATTATAAATTGTTTCAACGGCTCAGCTCATGGTTAATTGGATTTTTAATTAATTACAAATCTATCGGATTAATGTTAATTAAGTTACTTGTATTAAAAAAAATACATATATAACAGATGTCAAATATGTAGCACAGGACTCGAACCTGATATTATATTACCAATATCATAAAAATAATTGATTTTATAACTTTTTTGGAAATATTGCATCTATTCAAAGGATACCATTTGAAAGGTAGATTATTCCATAGCTATTCTATATATAATTAATTAATATATATATATATATATATATATAATTTCATCAATATCCTTATATAATACGAAGTGCTTTCTCAAGAATACGATAAGTTCACTTATGTTGCGATCGAAGTCGGGAATAGTACACTAGCTGATTTTTTATTAAACAAACAATGTAAAATTTTAAACCAATATTATATATAAATCCAATATCCTCTAATACTACCAACAAAAGAACTACTCCGTCTAAGTCGTTGTGGGCGAGCGATCAAAGCCTTCGTTATTACCGCCTCGCTTGTCAGGATTTAATTGACTATATATATCTCTGAAAACTGAGCTAAAATATTTAAAAAATTACGTGTTGTAATGTTGTCCCGATGTACCTTTGTACTATTATAAATTTGTACCATTGTAGTTTGTACCGATGTACCTTATACCTATTATTTTTGTTCCAAATACAAAATATTTATTTAAAAACGATTTAAACAAAGCAAAATAAGTGAAATATAATTTTGGAATAAGTATAATAATGTAAGAACGAATCTCCTTTGCTTATAACTGTAATAATGTTAACTGTAGATAAACGGATAAGGAGAGAGAAAATTAAATTTGGGAACGTTAAGATTTTCCCTCTAAAAGCAATCTAATAAAAAAAAGATGCACAAAAGGAGATTTTATTTCGTTGGAATCGCGAACGAGATCGTACCTCATAATACTACGATTATGACGCTATCACGGATGGAAGTGAAATGCTTTTATTTTATATCAACTTATTTTCTAGTTTTGTTAATGTTTATTGGTATTAAATGTTAATAATATATTTAAATGTTATAATAATTTTTATAACTAGCTGTGCCCGCAACTTGGTTCGCGCGGAATTTTTGTAATAGCTTTAGTTACTCCTTATAAGATGAACTATCCGTCAGTGAAAGTTCTGTCAAAATTGTTCTATCCATTTTAAAGATTACCCCGATCAAACAGAGAGAGAGAATTTTTTTTATTGTTATTTTTATAAAGTTCTTATACTTTCATACGCATTCAGTGAAAAGCTGTTAATTTTGAATCACAAACAGACACTTCAATTGTATTTTTATGTATATGAATAATTATTACTGACCAACATATGAAAGTAAGCAAATACAGTAAAAATAGTTAAATAAATTGTTCTTTATATTAATGTTGAGTTACTGGAAGGCTCTTCTCAAAGCAGCTTCTCGAGCTGGTAGCGCTTACTCACGGTCTGACTTCACTGACTTTTTTATTACATAATTGACGATTCAAAAGTGCATGTAAATTCTTGCCTGACTAAAGATTTAGAAATTTAAAATTAAATAAAGATAATTGATACAAAATAAAGATAATTAAAGATAAATAAAGATAAATAAACATATGTTTAATGGATTACGAAAAATGCCATAAACATTTATGCGATTAGAACCAACCGCTCCAAAAGAATCCTTTGAAGTAGTAATACTTGAGTCGAGCCTCCCGGTAATGACGGCGATTCCGACCCTCTTCCAGAAATCAATTACTTACAAAACGTATTAGTGCTGAGAGATCGTGTTATTTATACATGTGCCGAGTTCAGCCGAACATAACCGAAGATTTTGGAGTATTATCTTAATAAGTACTTTATATGTGTGTGGTGATTGATTTGTTTTTTCTTAAAATAGAAAAAATTGATTATTTATCTATATTTCTTATATTTTTTAGTTTCATATATGTTTTAAATGTATATAGGATTTATTGTATTCTCAAAGAATATTAAATATTATGTAAAAAAATCTAAAAACAAATATTTATTTTAATATTAATATATTTAAGTACCGCTTTTAATATTCAAACTATTGATATAGTGCTTTGATATTAAGTATTGTGACTAAGTATTCACTACTTTGTTACAATTTAGTTCGACCTTTAGGATTTTAGATTAAATATTTTAAGCCAATTGGTATTTCAATCATTTATTTTATTGCTGTAAAAATATTATATTGAAATTATAATATATATAAATATTTAAACTTAAAATATTTAACCTAGAATCTTAAAGTTCAAGCTAAATTGTAACAAAGTAGTGAATACTTAGTCATATATATATATATATAAATAAATGAAATTGAAGTGTCTATTTGTAATTCCAAATTAACAGCTTTCTATAAATGCATGTCAAAATATATACGGAAGTTACAGATAAAAATATATATTTTTATTTTTGTCTGTCAGTTCTGGATAAACGTTGAAACGGCTGGACCGATTTTTACAACACTTTCAATGCTGGATAGCTGATGTTATAAGGAGTAATTTAGGTTACATGATTTTTTAAAAATTCCACGCGAAGTCGTGGGCGCAGCTAGTATAGAAAGACTCATTAATCATAAAATCTGTAAATACAATGCACATAAATAACATTTTGAATACATTAAGGATTTTGGTACTTTAAAAAAAAAAAAAAATCTCCTCCATATTTATTAAACATTTGATATGAAATTTTATGTTGTATTAATAAGAATCTAATTAATAATAAAACCAACTGTTTTTTTGGTATTTTATATGAAATCTAATACTTCATTATATTAATCTAAGTTCTATAATATCATTAGATTAAAAAATCGATTCTTAAAATCGAGTTCTATATTACCATAAAAAAAATCGATTTAGAAAATCGATACCCATCATCATCTGGGATATCTTTAACATTAAAGTCCCTTTATATTCCGTCGGATTTGCTTTGACTCGGGTCGTATTCATTTAAAGCGAAATGTCAGATGGAATCACTGAAGCAATTACACTGAGGAATGTCATTTGATACCAAATACGTTGACCTCAACCGGAGTACCACGTGTGGACGTGTCATATCAGATGGAAAAACTAATCAGAATTATGCATTTTTAATTATCGGAAAAATATATATATATATTTTTTCTATGATGAGATGAGAATGGGATATTGTCATTTCATAATAAAAACATATAAAACTGTTTAAAATAAATGAAAAAACCATAATTTTAGTTTAAAAAAAATGTTTATATGCATACAATATTGATACACGAACACAACTTACACAATACAATTTATATTAATGTCTTTAATTAAAATTGTAATGATCCAGTCAGTGTGATGTACCACGATTCAATCATCAATATAGAGTGATAACAAACACTGAGATCGATTCAAAGAAAGGGATTCAGCGTCAAATTGATTTAGTCACGGCCGTGTTTGTCGGATTTATAACTTTATGAATATCGGATATAGGATATGAAGTGATTCAATGTGATTCTACCATATGTTAGTGTGATTTATTTGAATTTAGAATTCTAAATTTAAATTTATTCATTCAATTTAATTATGGTACAAAGAGTTGTTTGATAAAATATATTTTGTTATAAATGTGAAATGTTATGTTTTTCTCGAGTCCGCTGAAGCTATTCATCATTGTGACAAACCCTCGGCACTCGGAGTCAAAAAGGCAATAAATCTCAAAATTAAATAAATACCAATAACTCAAGTTGGAGCAATGTTTTAAAAACCTTTATGACATTTGTTATAATTTTTTTTTCTTGTAAACTGGTTTAGACAGAAAAGAAAAAAGGTTCAAATCATTTTAACATTCACAGAAATACTCACAAACGTCAGCTATATATTCCCGGGGTCCGATCAACCCTCCATATGTTACATTCGGATATTCCGACGATAAAAACGACCACAGTCAAAACCGCGGGCTGACCCATACATAAATCACTCAAGATTTGCACGTCAACATTCTAATCATTTCGACGAATTCAAAATTCGAATGACGAATTAGAATTTCAAAGCATCTCGGGCGAGATTCAAATTTGGAATTCCATTCACCCGCTGGATACTTTTGAATATAGAATGTTTATACTCTATATGGGATATGTTAATTCATAAATCAAATCAAGCGTTCCGAAATTGAATTTTCAAATTCAAAGGTAACTTCTAAGCTCGGGCCTTCCATCAGAAACCGTTTAAGTGATATTTACTAAGGCTTTTTACCTGACCGCAACATTTGTCATTGCTAAGAGCCGGGATGATCTGTCTCCTTGATAAATGGTGGTCCTAATGCGAGCTCTTTCACTAACTTTGCGAAATAGTATTAAATGTCTGGAGTTAGAAATTTACTTTTATAAAAAAAAATATAATTTGAGTGCCAACGTCTTAGTGACAAGTTTAAATCTTTCGAGTTTCTGTTTAAATTTTCAGAGTTTGTAAGGCTCAGACCTTTGCCTGCTTTTATGTCAAATATATAAACAAAAGCATGTGCTGGCATTTATATGACAGTTGACAGTTAAGCATTAATTGTTTTTATATTCTTTTAAAGTTTAAAACTCCATTAAAATATGACATTAAATCAATATTATCTCTATATTATAGTCTAACATTTGATGTTATCACAAAGTGTGTAGCTGCAAAGAACTTATCGACAATCTAAAGTTATGCTGACTGATTTGAATCCGTTGCCATAAAAACCCCGGAACCTTAAAAAGAACAAAGCGTGTAACGTAAGGAGGTTTAATATTGTTACCATAAACAATCGAATGAGCTAGAAAGGAAGTGTTCTTGGCCCCAATGTCGCAACAGTGAGCGGCAAAACGATGACGGATAATACGTCTACTGACATCACATTAAATTGCATTTTTGATGAGATTGCCTATGTGTGTGTTATGTATATGTGTGTGTGTACATTCACAATATTATATCTTAAACATTTATAGTTATTGACTGAATGTTAGAAATAATTTGTCTTGTTTGTTCGTCCTACATTAAAATTATATATGTATATACTATATATCAAAATGAAAGTTTAGATTTGTGAAATTCAAAATTCACAAAGCTTATAAACGTCTTAAAATACGAACAAAAGAAAACAATTTTGTTGTTGAAAATATCTTCTGTGGTTTGAGAGGACATTGTGAATGCATTCCCACACATGCACACATTACATGCATACACTATACACACATGCACACTTTGAACGCACACACACACATAAAAGAAGATTAAAAACGACACGCTGAATAGAATTCCATTTTTGAATTTTATTTTTATATTTATTCTCTTTTTAAAATGTTATGACATGTTTTAAAATTCTAAAGACGTTATTAGATTTTAGTATTATGTTACAATTTTAATATAAATTTATTTTATATTTATTGTTAACGTTAAAAATTCTTTTAAGAATTTTAAAAGAAAAGATAAAAGGAATGTCTACTGCATAAGCTCAAGATTAAAAGATAAATAGCATATTTAGCGTCAAATATAGTGATGTAATTATCTGCTTTTATCTTTGACTTCTTGGTTTTATTTCTATAATTCATTTATTCCTTCAATTATTATTAATTAAGTTTTTTAATATTTTAGTAATTTTTTTTGCTCAATAAAAATGTGTAGAAAATAATAGAGTTTAAAGTTTAAAAGTCGTTTTTTTTATTAATATTTTACTCCAATTATTATTTATTAAAAGTGTAATAACAATATTGCATAACGTCGTCCCGTTGATTTGTATTTAAAATATAATGACTATTACAAAAGTAATTTATATATACGATTATCAAATAACAATTCGCCCTTCAGATGTAACGATAATCGATTTTGACAGATGTGTCAAATTTCAAAATGGCGTCCAATTACGATCTAATAGCTCTCATTTGTGTCCTAAAGAAACACGTTGTTTGGATTTCAAATTAAGAACACCTGTTGGTCTCCCGTTAGGAACGTCCTGATAATTTGTTTATATAATGTAAATTGCGCCGGGACTTGTGGAATGAAGTTCTTTATTTGAATTAGAAAACGTTCTATTTTGTTTTTTTTTTCTTTTGTAAATAGACTAAAGAGCTTGTTTATTTTTAAGTAAAAGTCTCTCTTAATCTCGAGTTCTATTTTTAAATTATATTGGTACATAAATGTCGATATAAAATGCACTTACATTTCTAACATCTGGCGGACATTTCGTTGAAAAATGATATTTTAACGGCTTCACCGCTCTAAGCTACATTGTATTCTAGATATTACTACGGCATCAGATCCAACTGCACAATATATATAACATTAGAAAGAGAATGAAATAAAAGAGAGGGACATCCTATAAGTAAAATATTTCGATTTTTATTTATAAAACAAATTATATTAAAGAAGTTATTTATCTTAATAATTAAAATAATAATTTGAGTGTAAATGAGGCTTATCTATAAAGATAAGAGGGGTTGAAATTAAGAAAGTTTAATGAAAACATCCCCTTCAGAACAAGGGATGGATAAATTGAAGCCATTATTTAAGATTGGCTATTGTTTAGTGATGTGAATTTATCGATTCGAAGAATCGATTGTATTAAATTAAATTATCGATATTTTATAAAATAAACATCCCTATATTAAAATACTATTTTTGAAGGGATTTAATAATGTTACAGGTTGCACTTAAAAGCCTTGAAAGCCTTTTAACATGAATTGTTTTAATCTTTTAATTACACTTTATTTTCAATTTGTTAATAAAGTGAAAAGCCCGATTATTGGGGTCGGTTTATTTTAATGGCATATGATGAAGCTTTCTGAAATATCGATACAGTATACGATAAATTGTCTTGTTAGAGCTTCTTGGTAATTATTTTTATCGAAATTTCTTCATAAGATGGAACAAGAGTTTTATTAAAAAAGGCCTAAATTAATTAAGGACATAGTAAAAAAATATATAATTTTTTTTTGCTAAATTATTATTTGATCGATAAAATATTTTTACACCATTGTAGATAGATTCATTTACAGGTGACACCATTGTAGAGGAAATCTTATTTTATTTTGCAGACGCTTCTATGACCGATCTACATTTCAATTTAGAAATGCTACTATTATTTTTAAATATAATAAAAATTCTAATAAAAATATTGAAAATCTTTTCTTTATTTTATTTTATTTATTATAATTAAATCGACTTTGAACAATATATAGATAACGTAAAAGACTGGATATTACGCAAAAAGTTTATGACCCAACTGGTAATACATTTCTGACACGTCCCGGTCATCAAAGTCATCTAAACTTCGAGTCAGTCATTACAACACAATCCATGAATGATTCAATACTTTCTTATAAAAGTTTAGATAGCATATTTTTTCTGTAATATTTAATTTTATTTTTATATATAAAATAAATAGAAATTAAAAGTAACCCGACTATAACCAGATGGTAAACGTTTTTTGTTTAAATTAAATAATAAAAAAATATATATATTAAGAAAGCAATAGGTAATACAACCTAACAATAGCAACCTACAATATGTACCAAGTGAAGCAGTCATTGCTTAAGACCTAGACTTGTCTTAATATGTAATTACTAAGGCTTTGTGCTTCAAAATACTCTACTTACAACATACTTCAATATATTAAACATATTCTCAAAGGTCTAAGGTTCGTTCCCTGTTCATGTTTTATATTAAATTTAAATGAAAATCTCATACTAAATATACATACATTTATATATCTTTTTAGTTCAACTAAACGTATATCAACAAAGTTTCATTAAAATCGGTTAAGGCGAGATTAGCAAAAACGAACATCCTGACATTAATAAGATACATATAAATAAAATTGAAGTGTCTGTTTGTAAATGCAAATTAACAGTCTTTCACTAAATGCATATTGATTTAAATCACTGCATCCATCCGTTAAATCAATTTGATTGAATCAAATAAATCAAGCCGATTATTACGTAATTACCTCCAGTGTTTGATAACGACTTAACTTAAGCGCTAATTACATTTATCTAGAGTTTAGAGATTAGGAATATTGAAATTGTAGATATTAATAGTTATAGATTATATAAACATATAAATAAAATTCAAATGTCTGTTTGTAAAAAATGAACTATTTTTTCTAAATACATATGAAAGTATATACTTTAGTTACATTTTTTTTTGCCACTGTTTGATCCGGCTAATCTCTGAAAAGGCTGGATTGATTTTAAAAAGACTTATTAGCGGTTAGTTAAGGTTAAGGAGTAACTTAGGCTAAATATTTAAAAATATATATATTCCGCGCGAAGTCGGCACAGATAGTTATTTAAATATATCAAAATAATTGGATCCTTCAGAAGATTTAAAACATTAATATTAAATTGAAACTATTATTTCGATTGAATAACATTTTTTAAATTTTTATTAAGTGAACGAACAAAATGTAATGTTTCTTTATTATTATTTATATATATACATATGGGTAGGTTTGGTATATTTGTATCTTTGTAACCGTCTTTAAAGACATAGACCTAGTTATTGCGTATCATTTGAAAGAACTTAAAAAAGTAATTTTATTAGAACTTTGAATCAATTATAAATAAACACAGAAGAAAAAGATCCTTCTAGAATCTAGATTCCGACCAAACAAAGAGAAGAGAGATCATTTAGAGTCTACTCCGACTGTCAAGAAGAGAACAAACCCAAAAACTCCACAACTAGTCCAAAATACTCTGAAAGGTGTATATTTGTAACAGATATTGTAAATCGTGTGAACAAAATGATTGATAATAGTTATTTATAAAAGGGAAATGTTTTTGAGCTTTCGATTCGATAATTGTGATGAATGGACATTCATATTAACGACGTACAAACGTGAATTCACATAAATGTATATAAATATTTTATTTTAAGGTAAATAATTTCTCTCATTTTTCAATTAATTGGACATCTCGGTGTATTTTTACGAAATTTTAAATTGTATGATTTTATTCTTAATATAATTTAAATCAGATTTTTTGTTTTTCGATTAAAAGGATATAGTTTTTGCGTTATACGCGAACAATATAATATACAAACAGTGGTCTGTATCATGTAATTATGAGATATCAATTAATTTGTATATATTTATATACAGATGGAATTATGACTATTACATATAGATAATTCTTACAATAGAAGAAAGCTTTAACAAGAAAAGTAGTTAAAGTATTTTGATAATACCAGAAAATTAAGCTTAATGTTAAGTAATAATAGAAATATGAAATAAATTTGGTATAAATACATCTTTACCAAGACATTTAATTTTTTTTTAAACAATATTTCATCTAAATATATATTTGATATTATAATAAAAATAATATGTTATTATATTGTTAATTTAGTTTATTTTTGTGCACTTTGAGAACCCCTGTACATATATATATACAGTTATATAAGTGGTGAGGAAATTGGAGGTAGCAGGCTTGATTTTTCCTTCATTCAAAGACCTATTTCATTCAAGTCTTTAACGACCTCTAGTGGCAAAATTAAGACATATTATAGGATTAAATATCTTTAACTACTAATATTTATTTCTGTTTCTGTAACGAAGAACTTTAGTCTATTAAAATGCCTTTGAGGTCAGATGTTCCCAAACTCAAGCCTTCGGACCCTAAAGTCATAGGTTCTAAAAGTGATGGTACAATAAATAAAAAAATATATTTTTATCATTTTGATTGTAACGACCAATGTTTTTATATAGGTATGATGACACTGTAATCTGTTTACAATTTCACTAACTTATTGTTTGGGTCGTTCAACCCATTATCTTAATGTTGTATAAATAAGATATTATTTTTATACACTGATACCATTGGCGAATAGTGAATTTGCATCAACATCGATAAATTATATTAAATTTAAAATATCTATTTTTTTTAAGTGACAATTTAATATAAAAAATATTGATACAGTAAGATATAGCTAAAATATGAATATTCTTAGTAAAATTTAAGCAAAAATGTTTTTTACAAACAAATCATGTAAATGCACGTGCAATAATCACACCAATATTTCACGGTTGAATACATATCTAATTAAATTACATAACTCGTTATCGACATCGACAAACGTCATTCGCGTCACTAGACGTAATCGGCCGGTTATCGTTCGCCTTGATTCAGTACGAACGTACGACTGACCCGACGCGTACGCTGCTCGGCTTTAAATGACGGCGAGTTCGAAATTCAAATAAATAATGATTGTATTCCTCTTTTTGACATTCCAGTGTTTTGTGACCGGCCAGTTATTTGTGTGTGCTTGAATTTATGTTGTAGAAACTCTGTGGTTGTATTTAAATTATATTTATATAGAAGTAAGTTAATGGTTTTGTTGCAAAATATTTGTTACCAAATATCACAACCATGTTATTATTTAAAGAGCACTATAATGTAACATTTATAGTGAAGAAAAAAAAAAATATTTCCGGTCTATAAGTCAGAGAGAGACCAATAATTGAGGTCGATCACGGCATTTAGCAATTTTCTACACATATGCTGCAATCTGCATAGGTGGCAATTTTACATGCAAATCCGAGCGACTCAGCGGATTTTTCAGCTGCATTCTAAAGCGCTAGAGCGCTTTAATGTTATTTTTAAACCTTAACCGCATTGTGTAATGGCCAATATGGAGTATGAAAATAATAGCTGCTAGGAATCTTCTGTTCCTTTCCGTATAAACTTTAATATAATATGTTTGTTTATGTTTATAAGTTTGTATATAAAATCTTTTTAGTATAAATACGAAATACGACCAATCACCAAGACGTAATATTAATAGGAAATTGAAACGGATAAAATAAATTAAAAGCCAACAAGCGTCCCGCCGCCATTACCTGAGGCATGAATTAATAATTATTGCAATTCTCCCTTAACTTTAAATCAACCCCTCGCTACTTGAGATATTTAATTTTATTTTTATAATTATTCTGGAAGATATGATTTTAATATTTTTCTATTTTCATTATTTCTTTTGATTCTAGTATATTTTATGTTCATCACATGTATTCTTAATTCAAAAAATATTAATAATTTCTTCAATTAAATACAGATAAAAATATATGCATAATAAATTAACAGATCGCATTTACATTTAAAATTAGAAAAATAATTAACACCAAACAAAAATCATAAAAATATAAAACCTTTTTTTACCAAATTAATTCACCGCATTAATCATTCGAAATTTGAAAATAGAGGCCCGGGGCAGTCCTGGCATTAATGAAACGCAGTTGCCATATAACGAACCGAAAAAAAAAGGTAAGGTCTTTGGAGGGAAAATGATGAATTTTAATTGGCTAATAAAATTCAATCTTAATCAAATTTTCCCTCGGGAACGAATGTTTTATTTCGAATTCTATAAATTTCCATTTATGAAGATTCTTTCAATTGTGTAATTATTTTATGTGAAAAGAAAAAAGATTTTATTTTCAATTTTTGGAAACGTCCTACAAAATGGAGTTACTGTTTTATTATGAATATTTAAGGAAGGTAATTGAATATGTCGATTATAATTTTTGATTTCTTATTTAGTCACATTTTAAAATTTAATATATAAATAAAATAAATTAAAATTAGTTTGAGTTTATAGAATTATTCATGATTATTTTCTCTTACATGTAAAGGAATAGCTTAGTGGGAAAGTAATAAACAAATAATAAATTCCACCCCAATATCAATATTAATATTAAAGTTATATTCACAGACCCTTTGAGTCCGTTAGACCTGAGGTCTAAGCTGGCCGAGTGCTCTGAAGGCGACTTCAAAGAGCAGGTAATTGGAGTAAGTGATGTCGTGCGCTCACTTGGAGACGCAGTCAGCTGTCACGCACCAACTATATAATGATCTGGTTGGGATTAAAGAAATTGTGTGTAGGACTTAGGAGGACTTGTATAACACACACACGCACACATATAAACGTATATACATACAAATGAACACACAACATACACATATACACGTATAAACACATATGTGTGTTATATATATATATATATATATAAACATGAACATAGAACATAGACATACACACACACTCATACACATGCACAAACACACACACACACACACACATACACTCATAAACACACACATACCTCAAAAAATATGTACTTGATTCGGTTTTAATTTTTAACCAATATTAAAATAATAATTTGAACGCATTATACAGTCAGTTCAAGTACATCTTGTATATAAAAGTAGGTACTTACACTAACTTTTAAAGTTAATTTTAACGTTTTATTAAAAAGGCTCTCAAAGTTTCCATCTAACGAGAGGTCGGCGGTCGTTTTGAGGGAAATCGGTGATTATTACAAATAAAATATTAATGAAACGGTTACTTTCATTAACCAATGATTACAACAAAGCTTCCGTTCAGAATATTTTCAGTTAAATTTAGAATATATTTATATATAATATATGGATATGTACCTAGGACGTTTAAAATTATCGCCGCTCTGTATACTGAGCCATCGCGTACCTTGAAAACTTAACACAATAATTATTTTTATTAATAAATATTTATATATCGTGATAAATGAATATTAAATTATTGTTATCGAGAGGAGCTCGCTATCAATTATATCACTTAAGTGGATATCAAAGGAATGAAGTGGATAAGGCTGTTCACACACTGGACCTTTAAAATAAAATAATTTAATTATATTTACGTGTATATTAATCTTTAAAGTCAAAATTGTTACTATTATAAGTCTGTATTATTTTAACTATATTTTTCTCTTATATATATGATAAATATTATACAATCATTCAAAAAATATTATATTTCTTATATATATATATATTTATTTATATATCAAACCAAACCAAATTTTCTTATATATATATATATGTATGGGTGTTACTTTATTAATTCAAAATATATTAAAAATAAATAGTTCGCAATCATCCTAATTATATAACCATTAAATTAGAGAATCGCTTCAATTGTCACTTTGTAATCCTTGTTTACTACAAACTGTTAAACTGTTATTGGAACATCGTTTTAAGGGTCGTTACTTATAATTGTAAAGATTTATAATAAAACGGACGGTATCAAAGTATCTCAAAGATAAAACGAGCGGTAAATTATATGAAAATTCTCCTTTGTAACTTTGTTAACTGTTTTATTTAGAACATTTATTTATTTATGTTTTCATTTCAGGTACTTAATTGCTGAATAAAAGGTAATTTGATATGATTATTAATTTAATTGTAATTTAAGTCAGAAAGTGTTACAGAAGGTTTGTTTCAGTAAGTATTGATATCAATCAAGTCCTGACATTACACACACAAGTGGAAAAGATATAAATAAAAAGATAAATCAATTTGTAATGAAAGATAACATCACCTGTGAAAGATAAAACGCTGGCTAATAAAAGCCTCACATTTCGGTACAAAGGCAAAGGTTCTTGAGAAGCAATCTTGTAGGTCCGAATTCTTACCTAGGATCAGTACAAGTTACAGGCGACAATAGAATGAAGGAGAAATATTATTATATTAAACCAACCCATTTGTGTTGAATTTATTTCGATAATAATAATAATAAATAATATATGTCATTTCATATTTATCATTTTATAGCTAACCCCTTTTATAAATTTTTATATCCATCAGATGAAATTAATAATCGATCTGCAATCCAAGATAGAACTTCGGATTCTGGTTTACAAATTCAACTCATACTAATTATTATTCCAATCTTTGTTTATCATTTTACCAAATCTATTTATTAATTAATCGATTGTTAATATAACATTATATATAAAACTTTAAAAGTATAAAATAATATAATATAACTAGAATTTGTTGATGTGTCTGTGCATAAAGTGTATCAGTCAAGTGTTTCAACAAGTTTAATACATACATTGCACATATGTAACGACAGACAAACTGTAGCTAAATAAATATAAATATAAAAAAAGATCAAAATATATCGTAAAAAGCGTCAAAGACATATCCAATGACTGTTACATCGAATGAGGATTTGGTTGGAATTAGTACAAGAATAAAAGAATATAATATATAAATATAATAAATCTGTAACTGATCGCTGTCTGTACATAGAAAATAATGGTGGAACAATATTACGATTGAATTAAATTTTTTTTTCAATTTGTTGTCTCTTTGTCCGTGTTCTGTTATTTCTGGAACAGTTAATTGAAAATGCTGCTTTTTTAATGGTAACTTTATTTTTTTATTTATCTGTATAAAAGTGCAATACTATCTTGGTTTGAAAAAAATATCTATACAAAAAATTCATTATATAATCGCCATTAAAAACGCTTCCGCTTATGAATAAGGGCAATCCTTCCGTACTTCAGCAGCTCTTCGGTTCCGAAGTGCGGATGTCATACATTACGGTATTCTGTTTTAATTCTTTTTTCCTTTTATCCCGTATTAATGTTTGTATTCCTGCCAACCTCCCAAATTTATAGTTCGATGTTTGTATGTAAATGTTTTAGTTCCGAAATAAAATGTTTGTTTTAGACGGAATTGTCGGCTTGGTAAATATTTTAACGAGTGAAAAGTTTGATGGAGAATTAAGATATCTTTTTCTGATTGAATGTATTGGATTTTTTTGTTATTTTAGGTTAAAATAATATATACGTATTTATATTTTGTGTTGCAATTTCACATAATAATTGCCCTTAAGGTGCTTGATCTTAGTTTTTGCATTTTGTCTATTACTTTTCTTAAACAAATAGATATACAAACAATATTCATTATTAATGACAGCGTATTTGAGTTAACATTTGTACTACGTCTTGCCACTCTTCTACAATATTTTTCTCTAAATAATATAATAAATAAAACATCACAATCAAATAAAATTGCAATATAATTGAGTGAAATTTGAAAAATATTATTTTCCACCTAATCTAGATAAAGCACTGAGCGGAAATTTAATAAAGCGCTCCCCACACGGCACAGCGTGAATTTGAGAAAGCTTCCGGAAGCCGACCAATATGGCCGCCAAGATGGCGGTTGACGTTTTAATTATTGTGTGAAATTTTATATACTGAAAGTTTAATGTTATATAACTTTGAAGACATTATTTCAATTTATTATACGTGTATGTATGTTTTGTGTTACAGTGGTGTTACATTAATCATTTGTTAGAAGCTGGTTTATTATCTCTAGGACAATAACAATACAAACACACAATACAAACAAAGGAACCTGACATTTTGTGGTATTAAATAATAATTAAAATTATATACTACTTATAAATTACTATATAAAATTTTAATCTCCACAAATATATATATATATAAATTAAGGCATAAGTTAGTCGTGTTATTATTATTGTAATATATATATAAAGTGTGTATCTGTACGTAAATATATAAAATTCCAGCAGACTTGGCGCCGATCCATTCACAAGTGAATCTTCAATGACCCATCAACGGAAGCTAGACGAGAGAATACTAATCAAGATATATACATATACATACATATATATATATAATGTTGTTGCTATATGAATATATTTAAGTTGGTTACACGTAACTAATAATAACGATATATATATACATAAATAAAATTGGAGTGTCTGTGTGTAATTCTAGATTAACAGCTTTTCACTAAATGCATAATAAAGTATATATAAAAAAGACAACTTTCAAAATAGTTCTCTGTCTGTATGTTCCGGTTTATCTCGGTATAGATAGAGCGATTTTAGGACTTCCACTGGATATAAGAAATAAATTAGGCTAGTTTTACTTTAAAAATCATACTCGGTGCAAACAAAGCCGTAGACACAGCTAGTTAATAATATGACGTCACTATACAATTATCTAGAAAATAAATATTTGAAGATTTTTTACGTAAAAAGTAAGTCAATAATTTTTTACTGGTTTTGTACTCATTTGCTATAAGTAATATGACTCGAGTACAAATAAACTATGAATTCTAATTAATTGATATATATATATATATGATACCGAGAAAAGTTATTCAGTTTATAAATAATATTAATTTAATTATTTTCCTGTTCTATACAATAATAAAGTATGACTCTTAATATTAATACATTCGATACTCTTCGTCTTGCATGAGCAAGTACTGCCCTTGTCTGGCCGTTGTCATTACAAAGTCATTCGCATCGCCCGGAATGCAATGTCATGACACCGCACTGACATCTCTATGACCTCGAGCCAATTTGGATATTATTCCCCATTAATAAGGTTGAATTTTCAATACATTGTGTGTGATTTTTTGAAATTTTCCAGCACACTAATATAGACGATAATGTAATCACAATTAAGTTGAAATTCGAAAGATTTCAATGATCGCAGAGGGCATTATCCAGGCTCCGTTGAATCCACAACACACATTCGGAATGGTTATTGGTATTTGTGTCTTACATTAATGGGTTAAAGTTCAAATTTGTGTGGCAATATATTTTGTATACGACCATTGTTAGCTGAGCTCGTTTTATATAGCTATCCTTGTTAGCTTTAGAAGGTATTATATGGATTATTTTGTTTCTGGAAATTGTACTCAATGTTATGTTATTAGGGTTCTCTTTTGCTTGGTATTCGAATGCTCTGCAAGTGCGTTGGCATTATAATTTTAGCCCGGATGGCTTCAAGCAGTTTTTATTGTGGTAGGGCCTGTTCGTTTTATTCTTTTAGATCTTAATTAAGTGGGGCAGGAGTGAGATCATAGAAATTTCTGTCAGAATATTGTGATTTTTACGAATTATGATAATTTTAACACAAACTTCACATAGCATTATGGTGGGATAAATATTCACGTAAAACTTACATAGTTTATGTTACATATTTTATTGATTACTACAATAACTTATTAGTCACTTCATATATTTTATTATTATATTGAATTATATTTATATTTAATAAGCAATAATATTTTAGTTTAATCCTCTCGGTCACAATAACATCTATATATAAATTAAATTAGTGTCTGTTTATAATTCCATATTAACAGCTTTTCACTAAATGCATATGAAAGTATATAAGTTACATAGAAATCATTTTTAAAATTTGTCTGTCTGTCTCACTGTTTGGTCCGGCTAATCTCTGAAACGGCTGGACCGATTTTTACCGGACTATTACTGGAGATAGCTGATGTTATAAGAAGAAGGCAACTTTTATTTTAAAAAACATCCCGCGCGTACGTAGTCATGGGCATAGCTAGTTATAAATACTTGTATGTATATGTGATTAGTCAAAATTATCGATCGGAATTGATATTCGATCTACAAACTAAGATTACAACCGACCATATATATTTTCAAGTTCAATCAATTATTGTCAATTAAACAATAGTGTAATATAAAAATAGTATCAAATCTATTAATAATCAGTCCGTAGGAATGTGACCGATAAATCCTAAATCAAGGTCATTGACCTCACGACCGTGAATGTTCTGCTTTTCTTGGAACAGATCTGATGTAAATATATTCTTGGATCTTTTACTTTATTTATAACCCCGGTTGTATGGGATTAATGGATTTTTGTTTTGTATGAACTATTTTAAACTTACATACATTTAACATATAATACAACATATATATATATATATATATATATAGTAATATTGATTGTAAATTAAGAATATAAGAAAGTTCATTTATACATTAAAACATACACACACTTTATTTTGTATGTTGACATTTAAATACACTTGTCAAAAACGTAATTATAGCTCCAAAATGCGTTTGTCCTTATCGTATTTTCCTTAAAGAATTAGGACATGCATATACATATAGTAATATAGAAGTTACCAGGATACAACCATCTTGTATGTATATACACTCACACACATATATATATATTAGATATATATAATATAATCCTTTGTCTTGATTGTCAAGATAGACGAATGACTTTAGGAGACCAAAATTCAGATTTTTTTTTCACTTAAAAAATTTCTTAGTAAATCTACCCCTATGGTGTAATAAGGGATGACGGTTTTTATTTTACAAGCTATAAGAAAGATGTTATTAAATCCTACAGAAGACATAAATATATTAGAGAACTCTTAAAAGTTCGCTAAAAATATATTTCAGAAGTGTAGGTCATCTAATGTCATATATAAGTCATAGATGACTTTAACATTACATTGTAAATAGGAAGTGATAACATCATGTTATAAACACACATCAATGACCTTGGATTAAACTGTAATGTTAATGAAAAAAAATGATAACAGGAACCCGTATATGGAAATTGATAAAGGCTAAAAATAAACATTTAATTAACTTTACACATTACAGGATATTTTATTATTAAATATAATTTAAAACAAAGAGATTTTATATTATTTTTTTATAAATATCAACATATATATTTTTCAACATTTATAGAATCAAAATTCATCAACACGAATATTTGAACCTGGGACCTCTCTTAGTTTCCGCCGCTCTATCAACTGAGCTATCGTGTAATCACCTTCATGAACTATTTCTATATATAATCGTTAAGCATAGACGTAAAAAATCGGTCGCAGGTTTGAGTCCTATGAATATAAAATTATTAAAAATAAACTAAGGATAACATGTTTATTGATAATTTTAAATATTTTTCCATTATATTTTGCTTTGAAATGATTTTCCAAAATAATGCATGTTAATAATAAATAACATTTCCTCTGTATCTCTGAGCGACACGACGCGCTTATCACAAAATTACAAGATATTTACTTTTCTCACGAAAAAAAAATTGCCTTGATTTAAGTCACAAGGTGATAGCGGATTGATTTAGAATATATATTTACTATTAACTGTAACGTACGTATTATATATTACATAAAAATGTATTATTATGTTTTATTTTAAGAATGATAGATGTCTTTATCGTTATTAAATAACCAAGATTTTGATCTTGAAAAAATTATTAGATGTATATATATAATTGCAGTCTCTTCTATTATATGTTATACATACATAAGACACATGGTTTTGGATAAATAATAATGTATCCAGTATTTTTCGTTAATTTATATAATTCACGACGAAAAGACACAGAAAAATTGTATAAGCTTAAAAAAAAGTTATATTCTAAAAATTATAAGTAATTCCTCGCTACATCTCCCAACTTGCACCATAATAAGGAGCCCTTAGAAAAAATAACGTAGTTACTGCCGACAGGCTGTTAGGTGAGATGTGATCGAGTGAGATGACTAGGGACTTATCCCGTACGTGCTCTGCTGTAACGGTTACATTATATCTACATATATTACTTATTACGGTATTAAATATTAATTACATTATATAACTTCAAAGAACAGCTGATTTATGTCATGTAGTGTCATCTGACATTGACATTGACATTGATAAGTGACAGATAAGATATTGTAAGATATAAAATATTAGGAAAATTTAATATTTAATAATATTTTTTATTATTATTTTTTTCTAACTTTGTATAAAAACATCTGAAAAAATTGCTATTTAAATTTGATGACCTATAAATTGTACATTTTTTTATAAAAACAGACAAAGTCACGTGCAATAGTTGGTTAATAAGAATACATGTAACAATAGTGCAGACTGTAAGTTAATCTCAGTACATTATATAAACGTAAACACTGCTGTCAATTAGTCTAACTAGATTCAGGCATTGAATTTGTATCCATACAATTGTGTGGTAATGAGTGCTCTGTTTATATAAACTTATAAGACGAGAAGTATGTCTGTCTGTTCATTCTATCTATTAAAATATGTAGACTGAATATTGTTATATTACATATAAACACAAAAATAATACTTATATTTTTTTCTTAGAAAGACTTTTGTTATTTAAATTGAAAAGCAAATGATTGTACATATTATTTCAAAATTAATCAATTATTTCATGGGTTTTAGATTTTAATGAGATCATTAGAAAATTAGGTTTCCCGAAACTAGGGTTGCTAGTTATAGCATCAATTACAAATTAGGGCAATTATTATAATTCCAGACCAATATATTTTACATCAATATTTATCGAACCAATGATAGTCAATAATTATATAATACAAACATTTATGAAGATAAAAATTATTAGAAATATAAAAATAATAACTAAAATAAAAAACTAATTATTTTAATGTACATACAAACATATACTCGTATATATATATATATATAACTACATTCTTCCTTTGACGAGAGCTGCAAGCATTTCAAACCTTATAAAATAGTTATATATATGAAAAAATCTTAATTCAGTAATAAAAACGAGGAGCGTCCTTCAGTAGCCATTAGAACAAGTTACAATTTAAATATTTGAAAACCAATTAAAATATAACATGCAATGGTAATTGTCGCATGAGTCTAGACTTTTGTTTTATGGCCTTGTGTACATATTATACTGTATATATATATATATATATATATATATATATATATATATATATATATATATATATATATATATATATATATATATATATATATATATATATATATATATATATATATATATATATATATATATATATATATATATATATATATATATATATATATATGTCAGTTTATTATAGTTATGACGAATATTTAAATGATAATTTGAATAATATTGACACACAATTAATTTAATGACAAATATTTAAATTTTGATTATATTTTTTGACGTTTTACTTTATTTATACTAATTTGAATATTTTAATAGATATTTACATGTTGTGGTGAATTTATAATGTTTAATTATTACTAAGAAACATTCATATCGACTTATCTTTTGAAAACGATTCGTAAAAACAAAATGCTAATTAATATTAGCAAAATAAAGATGTTATGTAATATTGCTATATACAAATATTATATTAGCAATATTACATAACAGAGTCAGATATTGGCAACTCGTATAAATATGTATACCATGTCTACGCGTCTACAAAGTTTTAGACATTTTTATGTGTTTTTGATCATAACCCACTTTTTATTATAGAAGGTAACTTTTAATTACAGAATAGAAAGTTTTGTATACATTTTAAAAGGATAATAGTTTTTTTTTGAGGATAAAACGGGAGGGAGACGGACGGAGTCGCTGGCAACAACTAGTATAATATACCAACGATATTGTGTTAATAGCTATGCTTTTTCTTTGTCCGGGAATTCTCAATTATTTAAGAATGTCTCCTTTTAAACAATGTTTGAAGTTGGATAAATTTTTATTCTTTCTTTTGTATATAAGTAAAAAGAGACTGATGAATCCAGATTCTACCGCTTCTGGAATTTATTATAAAATTACAGATCAATTAATTAAAAATATTTACTAATTTAAAAATGTTACAGTACCAAATACACACACACACACACACACACACACACACACACACACACGCAAACAACATGATATAATTTTTCAATATGACAAACAGTGACTGGGGTAAAATTCATCTAAAACTGTCAAACTTTTCAGTGAAAGGTCAGAAACAGTAACGAAAATAACATTAACACTAATTGTTTCACAACACGACAACGTGTCAATTATGTATAGTCACGTGCAGAGCTAGTTTATATTACAACTGGGACAGACACTATTTATTCATTGTTATTAAAGTAAGCAAATATCGATATGCTACTTTTTATTACGTAAGCCATCACTAGCCTAGCCTTTGGCTTCGCTTGATTATTTATTGCATTTCTTATTAGTAATACTTAGTTGCGATATAAGTTTAAAATTCATGACATTTTATGTAGGAAAGAATTAAAAACTCAGCATAATTCTTCAATACTCCATTTTTCCAATTTTTCTAATTTGTAAAGGAATTTCATGTAACGTCTAATTTTTTACCATTTCAGAAACAACTACACAATTACATAAGTATATGTATACACATTACACACACACATACTTTATTTATTTGAATTGCATTAACTTAATTAAATATAATATAAAAGCATTTTAAACCAATTTCATTAAAGCGTAACCGGACTATTATTAAGGCGCAATTATTATTATTATATAAAATTTAAGTGTCTGTTTGTAATTCTTAATTAACAGCTTTTCACTAAACACATATGACTATAACTTACAATAAATACAAGCGAAGTCGTGTGCAAGGCTTGTTATAGAATAAAGTTTGAAACATTTAATCTGATGAACTAATATTATTTAGTTTGTATTGGCATCTCTGGGGTTTTGTAGTATTGTAGTCTTGACAATCCGTAGTATGAATTGTTGGCATCAAGTCAAAAACTTCATTGAGGACCTGTGGGACGCTCTATCAATGGAGGACAAGGAAACCAGCATTGTTTGTTATGTAACAGACTTATCGTAACAGTTCAATGGTTTCAAAAATATAATATTTTTCTTTATCTCGTTATGAGAATTTAGGACAATCCCATACTCCTTCTATTTATATATATAAAAAATATTTGAAGAGATTTTTAGGTAAAGAATTATCATCAATCATCAACTTGTCCTTTTCCTAATGTAGCAAAAATTCCTATTCCTCCTTTTCTCTGATCTGTCTTTTCTTTTTATTCTTGTAACAATTTTACACAAAATAATATAGTTGGCAAATAAATTGCCAATTTTAATTTCAATTAAATATATTAAACATAATTCGAATATGAAAAACTTAAGGTGTGTGAAGTTTTTTCAAGTTTTCAACCAGCCTTTCTAGCTTATATAATATTTTATTTGATACAAAGTATCTAATAGTAAGTAGATTCTTTTCTAAACACCTTCCCACGTAATAAATCGATCTCTAATTATTAGTATAACTTCATTATATAAAATCTTATATTCAAGCCGTCAGTGTGTAGTTACTCTGGTAGACGTTAGCAATTTAAGAGTATCGTGACTGGAATTAATATTACCACGACCTTGTGAGAACAACGAACTATTAATGTTAAAAACAGATCATATTTTATTAATAATCTCGACGGTTTTAATCACAATAAAAACCGGCTGAGTTTGTTGTATAGTTCTTCTCAGAGCACAGAGAATATAGCCTTATTTAAGTTGAAGGCTTTAAAGGTTTATTTTGATAAGTATGGTATCAATAGTGACACTCCCATTTAACAAGCGATCAGTATTGATTCATTTGGAAAATATATAAATATATTTAAATAATTTAATATATCTGTCAAGATGTTCAATAATTCAAAGAAATCTTCCAATAAAGTTACTTAGTACTTTGGCAATTTGTAATATAACTTTGAAACAACCCGAGCAGTGGACTAGAACTAATTGTACTATTTGTTCATGAGTATTTTAGATAAATTATTGTTAATTATTACTGCAGTCAATTTATAACTTTCTATTTATTGTACTTAATTGTTTTTTTATTTGTTTGTTTGTGTATATAATAAAATTAATGTCAAAAATAAAGAATAAAAAGATAAATTAAGATAAACCACAGCAATAATAAAGATAAAAGTAAATATTTAAATGTAAATTAAAATCAACATGAAACTTAAAAGCCTCAAGATAAAGTAAACTGGAGGTGTTTGAGCGAATGATGAACGGATGAATGAAACTCCCAAAATCTTCAGCTCAAGGTCAATAACAATCCAAGGTTGAACTATTTAAAGAAACAAATTAACACTAGCTATTCCCATGACTTCGTTTTATGTTTTTTTGAAATAAAAGTATCCTAAATTATAACATTAGCTATCCACCAGTAAAAGTTCTGCCAAAATGGGTTTTCCATTTCAGAGGTTAGCCGGAACAAATAGATAAACAAAAATTAGAAAAAAAAAGTAAGTACCTTATATTCCTACTTTTATATACATTTAATGAAAAAGTCAATATGGAATTAAAAATAGACACTTCAATTTTATATATATATATTTATGAAAATAAACGCATATGTTAAGAATATAATATATATATATATAATGTATATATGTATAAAAATAAGAAAAGGTTGTATGTAAATGAAACGCTCTAGGTAATACGAAGTCGGCGCTTTGTTAAAACGGGGCCAGCATAAAACTCCAACGACCCCAGTCTCAATTTACCGACGGGGTAACAAATTCCTCTAAACGACAAAGTGAGGGAAAAATCTACAATCCACATCTTGGGCTACATTACTTTATCTCACCTTGAGTCCGACCTTTTCTCCGACATCAAAGATTGAAGCCGTGTGTACTGTGACCATGCGGTTAAAGCTTTTTTAGTAATATCCATATAAAAATATATATTTTTTATACATATTTTTCACAAAAATTTAAAGACATATGTTATATTAGTAATCAAAAATTAACTTCGATTACGTACTAAATATAGATATAGCACAAAATTTAAAGAAAATGTCCCGAAAAATATATAAAATCATATCCACCCTAGCAACAATAGAACATTTATATGAGAATGGAGAAACCTTTCTTGCCTATCTGTAATATTTACTCCGCTGTCTTGTCAATTGCGACGGAATGTATCAGTGCTCCGTATTGTGAATATTAATACAGGGAATTGAACAATATATACGTACAAATAAAATTTATTTGTCTGTTTGTAATTCCATATTAATAGCTTCTCACTAAACATATGACAGTATATACGGTAATACTTTTAAATAATTTGTTTTGTCCTGTCTTTGTTCCATAATCTCTGAAACGACTGAACCTATTTTCACAGGATTTTCACTGGATACCTGATTTATAAGGAGTAATATTTGCTACTTTTATTTTTAAAAATATATTTCGCACAAACGAAGTCGGGGGCACAACTAGTATATGGACAAATACTATTAAATTTAACAATCTACTAGTAACTACTTACATTTTACTTTGATTGCTTTAAAGAAAGTTCCTCTGAAATTACATTCAAATATTATTATCTTCAATTAATTCGTTTCTTAATGTAACAGAATGATAATGAAATTGAAAATTTTAATATAAAAATTATAATATCTGTTTATCTTTCATTTCACATCATGTTAGATTAAAGAAGTTTGAGAAATGACGTAGGCATTGAGAAATATCTAATCTCTACCCTTTACCCCCTACTCCTGAAGGGTGCACTACTCCTTCTTCTGTCTGCTTCCTCTTGAGATACATGTTTATAAATCCTGAAGAATGTATGTTTGTATCAATTTACTGATTACATATAAATATATATCAAAAACCACGCGCTCATTAATTGGTAACATTTATCACAAGAGATGACAGTTCAGTTTGACAACTACCCCCCATACCGATGCCAAGTAAATATATGTATATTGCTTTGAATAATGACTTTATAGATCAGATATACACATGATCTATATATATATATATATATATATATATATATATATATATATATATATATATATATATATATATATATATATATATATATATATATATATATATATATATATATATATATATATATATATATATATATATATATATATATATATATAATTGAAGTGTCTGTTTGTAATTCCAAATTAACAGGTTTTCACTGAATGCATATGGAAATATACAATATTTTTTTTTATTTTATCTGTCTGTTGAGGCTAATCTTTGAAACGGCTGGACCGATTTCAACAGAACTTTTATCAGCAGATAGCTGATGTTATATGGAGTAACTTAGCTTACTTTTATTTAAAAAAACCTAATAAAGTCGTGGACACAGACTCTTATATAAAAATATATAATAATCATCATCCTCCTGCCCTTATCCCATTTTGGGGTCGGCACAGTATGTTTTTTCCTTCCATACTCTCCTGTTACTCGTCATCTCTGTACACACTCCCTTCTTCTCCATATCGTCTTTCATGCAATCCATCCATCTTTTCTTCGGCCGTCCTCTACCTGTCCATCCCTCCACTACCATACCTAGCATAGTAATAAATAGCAATTACAAACATTAATTGAATACAATTATAAAATCAATATATATATATATATATATATATACATATAAAGTTAAACATAATGTATGTTTATATTTGGTCGTGTATAAATATTTAATTAACATGTCGCGACACGGGTGCGTCACGACGCCATTTGTATGCCGGGGACGGTGTCTTTTGTTGAGAACGCTTAAATTAAAGCACATTGAACTGCATTTATAACAATCGTGATATATAATATTAATTATATACAGCCTTCAATATACATACGTTGTATGTGGCGTTCTTATCTTTAAAGATAAAGAAAAAGATTCAAGAATAAGAAACATATTTATAATTGGTTTTTTGATCAGAAATATTTTACTTATATTGATTTTAGAATTGTTATATATATATATTGTTAAATCTTTTAAAAAATCCTTTCATCATGCTGTCATTCCTAGGTCATGTCATGTCATTTCTGTGTCATGACATTTCTCCAATGTCATTCGCAAATTAATTTTTTGTCCTGTAAATCATGCAATACTTAGCTCGTAAGGCGTAAACTATTCCAGTTACAATTTAAAATTAAAATGAAAACACACGTGTTTCAAACACATTACCTCTATTTATAGTGTTGGATAATTCCCAGCGCTATTTCAGCCAGCAACAAGTAGGTTTCTTATTCCGTAATGGCTTTTATTAGTTGCTTTTCTAATTCATTGAGTATTTTCGACTAAGGTTAAGAGGTTTGACCTGGTTGCGGAATAATAAGAGTTTTCATGTTACTATATGTGGTTATTGAGCTGTACGAATAATTTACAATGCTCGTTTATTCTCTCTCTCTTTTATCTCTCTGTCTCTCTATTATGTTATTATTCAGTCATGATTTCAGTTAATTTAATAGCATTATAAGACGTCTGAAACTAAAATAAATTTGACTTTATTTCACGTGTCTTCACCTGTCCCTTATAATGTCCTCAATTTTTGTATATCACAAATCAATCACTATAACAAAGTACAACAACTCAAACGTACATTTCTAAATATTTGAATAATCTATACATATAAATGAAATTGATGTGTCTGTTTGTAATTCCAAATCAACAGCTTTTCACTAAGCATATGAAAGTGTTTTAATATATTTTAATATAATTTTCATCTGTCTGTTTGTTACAACTTATCCCTGAAACGAATTTTAACAGAACTCACTGGAGGATAGCTGATGTTATAAGGAGAGCATTGGCTACTTTATTTAAAAAACACGAACAAAGTCGTAGGCCCTACAAGTTATACAAATAAAATGATTTAAATTTTATAATCCTTATTGGCTCTCAATAAATATATATATATATTGCAACTAATTTTATAATATTGGTCCAAAATGAAATGGTTTCTGTCAATTTACTATGGAGTCATTAACTCAAAAATACAATACAAAAATATTTTAAATTACATACAAATGATTCAATAATGTTTTCCAAATTGAGTTTTCTTATTCCATTACAAGTAAATTTCTTTAACGTTCCCTACGAAAATAGACGTGTATGTAAAATGTATGTATGTACATGCGTTAACGAAGTTCCCTACCCGCCGTCTTCAAAACTCAATTTATTATTAGTAATTTGATGTACGAAGTTTATTATTTGTACACGGATTTATATTTTTATTATACATCATATTTTTATTATTTAAGAAGTATATATTAACTTAAATTCCGATTATATTTTTTGTTATATTAATGAATTCTCTAGATTTAACACTAAACCTACCGACAATTCTTGTATACCTGTTTCTACCGCACGCCGTCGAATTGAACGGTAATTAAAAGTTATTTTATTATATAACGCAGGTAATAATGGAATTAACTAAAAGTAAAGAATGAAGAAAATATTATATGCATATTCTAAGAATTGTCATGTAGTTTGATAACGATATTATAACGTTTAAAAATGTGTAAGTTTTACAAAAGTTCAAGAACGGGCAATTTGACCGGTACTTGGAAGGTTTAGTGTTAAACTGAGCTTCTTGATATGAGAAACAATTGATTTTTAATTTATTCAAAAATTAATACATGAATTGTGTGTTTGTACCAACACTCTGTGGAAAATCATAATAGATTTGGACTGCCTCGTATCTTTAAAACTGTTAATGATATTAAAGATAACATTCTCCAAACCCATGGGGTTGGGACTGGGCTGAATGGGGTCTTAATCTTTGGAACAAGTGATGGTATAATTTCCCATGATAACAATATGTTATGGCGTGTATCAGACCAAAAATATATGTTCGTAAAAATGCATTTTCATTTATAATAAATTTTGTAGTCATTTAATATTAAGTTCACATTAGCGGAAATCGAACTGCCGACCTTTATAAGTTTATCCAAGTCTCTCTACCAACTGAGCTATCGCGTATTACATATGAATTTTAAACTTTTGTTAACATTTTGTATTCTGTATATATTTAAATATCCCATAAATATAAACCGACATACATTTTGACCTATTTAAAACTTTATTTAACAGTCAGTAGGTGCGAGGGGTCGGTGACCTGTATAAGTATGCAAATAGTGCTTAAGAGTTTTTTGCAGATGTATAATTTGTAAAATAACTGTTCGCTAACTTATGAATATTAATGTTTTTCATTGTTTCAGGTACGTTGGCGTTAAATATTGAGATTCGGGGAACCATTTTGAAGTGTCATACAAATGAATTGAATTGCATTGTATGAAAGGGTTGATATACGGTAAGATAATTTATTCTGTAATATTTTTCGATGTCAGAATTATGACCCAAAATTGACTTACAAATTATTTTCACTTTTATAATATTTTAATGTAAAAATCCTTGTGAATGATCACCGAATTACAAAAGTTAATTTGTCCTGTTGATACATTTTCATCCTCCCCTGTCTCTAATTGAGGAATGGCCTTCATAATTTTGGTTATAAAGAATTCTGGTAAATTTTATTTTCATTCTGCAAAAAATGTGAGTGTATTTTGTGAGAATCCAAAGTAAAGTCAATAAACTGAACTTAAAATCTTTGAGAAAGAATTTAATTTATCGTTAAATTAATTAACTGTAAATTGATTTCAATAATTGAATTAATGCATTATAAATTCAATTAACTTCTATCAATAATTTTATCCTCGAGTTATCTTATAAAAAAATCGCAATAAATAATAATAATTATTCATAAAAAATACAATCATATATATGAAAAAATTTAATTCCACGCAAACCGGGGTTAACAAACGCGCAGTCTCGAAGTATTTTTGGCGCTCCATCGTAATATCTACCTCCGTCCCATTATTATAAAGTTCAAATTAGCTCAACATATTGTTGAAGGTTACAATGTTTTGAAGGAAATGATCTTGATCCTTGAACCGTACGATCAGAGATGTGAGTCGTTGCCTTTTGGAGTAAACACGTGTCTACTAAAATATTTTTGAGACTTTTTTATGTTATAACTGTGACTGATCTTCTCTAGTTAGATTAGAAGGGAAAAAATATTCCAGGTTGAAAAATATTTACATCAAATTTGTTATTTTTTAAATCAAAACGACAGACAAACCTATTTATTAATATATCAGAAAAATAATAATTAGAAAATAATAATTCATATTGTAACACAATTATTATTTCATAACATGAAATCTTTGTATTACAAAGATGATAATTCCATCTCATAATTGAACTTGTCTTTATAATCAGAATTTCCATAAAAACTAAAAATAACTATTACAATATAGTAAAAAATCTCATGTCAATGACATGATTTCCATGTCCATGTGTTGTGTGATCGTAAATTTCGATTATTTTACATAAAATTATAATTCACGGTAATATTACGCTCTTAATATTTAATCATGATTTTACAAAAAACAGGACTCGAACTTGCAACCTGTGGGAGCTCATCCAGGTCTCTCCGCAAACTGAACTATCGTGCGTTTGTAAACGTATTTTTAATTTTCAATACTGCATATAACACTAAATATTAATGTTTTTTCTTTATTTTTATTGAAATTAATTCATATTATTCAACTAATTAAGTATTATTTATTTGATAAAACATTTATTTTATTCAATATTTTTTTTATATAAAAATATGTATTGTTGGCATCATTTTGATTGGTGTATTTATCTTGATTGAAAATTGGAACATTGAGTTTAAATTAACGAGCAAGTAATTGGTCTGAAATGAAGATTTATCTTACGCAACGTTATTAAGACTATTTCAATTTAATTCGTATCCAAAATTGTTAATTAGACACGCTATTTATAAGGTTCAAGTCAAACGGAATATCCGTAACAGGATCACACGAATAATGTTTTCTGAATATAAAACTTGTTGAGAAAGAATCCCAAAAATAATCAAATATTATTTTATAGAACCTATAAGACCCTTGTCGTCTAAGTGAAAGTGGCTATCAAAAACTTTATATGAAATAAAAATCTCGACAAATGTCTTATAAAATGAGTAAATGTCAAAAATACATACACAGAAATCTATAAGTAACTAATTCAGTGCGAATTACGTCAAAAATTCACATTAAATTCACATCATAAAGTTTAATTCAAAACAAAATCAACTTTAAGTAACAATGATAAGGTTTAATTTACTTTAAATATTTTATAGGTCACTTTCACTTGCCAATGCCAATGTCAGAGTATTTTTGATATCGCAACCTCCGAATCGATTATTTATTGATAGTAAAACATGTTTTTCATAATAATAATACAGCATAAAATATTTAATTACACTAAATATTTTCAGTTCATAATGTTATTCCTGCCGACTAATCCCCAAAGCTTATCCCACTGGAGTGGGAGTTAAATGTTGATTTTTCACTACAAACATTCTATGAAAATTGTTTACTTTTCAACAATGTCAAGTTATAATTTTTTATAACTAACACATTTTTATATAATAATAATGTATCTTTTTATATTTAATCTCAATATCTTTATCAGATAACGTTATATGTAAAATATATATTAATAATTATTTGGTGATGAACAAAATATCTTTTATATTTAAAGATAAAAATAAGTGTATTAAGTCTGAGCTTTAGAAGACACTAAATAAAATATAACCCAATCGTAATTTATTAGGTGTCTAGATAACCCTCATCTAATCTAGATTACCATCTATGATATCTGTAATCTAAAATCAACCGGACTAATATTTTTACAATATTACACAACCTCAAAATTCTTTAAAAAGTTTTTACTTTGACCCGCAGTTAGTTACGACATTTCTAAAGAACAGAAATTATATTAAGATATTTTGTGTTTTTTTACAAATTAATATGAAAGTATAATATAACAAAAAACTTAACAAAAATAATTGATTATAAGTTTGAGGTGTTCTTACATAAAGAGGAGTTTACAAGGAACGTACTTATATATCTTTCTCTGACAATTATTTTATTCCCGTAAATCCCGATTTCGTGAAAATTTTAGGATGAAAAGAAGCTTTTGTTACTCGCTAGTATTTAATTTTAGACAAGCGAAGATTTTAGATCGATCCAATAGTTTTGGAGGTTACAAACAAACATTTTCTTTATAATATACAGATAAAATTAATATTAATGTCGGAGTTAAATCTGAAACAAGTGAAATACAAAGCCGCAAACATCTATACTATTAATTAAGTAAGTTCACTCACCAAATACAGTAATTGGGAACTCTGTCTCAATTTTAAACTTCCCTCGAAACTAAACACAAGAAAATTATATCAAATGATATAATCAAAGTTTAAATGTCTTTATACAATGAGATAAATAGATTAACCTGACATTCAAAGAAACAAAATGTATTAATTTATACCGTACCGGGACAAAGCTTTCATCTTTGGTACTCGGGAATCTAATTATAAGCTATTACGTCATCTAGGTACGCTTCAACCCCCAAGAGACCTTATTTACCACATGTAGGCCATGGTACTAAACGTGCTGTAAATAAACCTACCATGTTCAAGTTTTAAATATATACTTACATATAAATATAATTGAAGTGTCTGTTTGTATTATAAATTAACAGCGTTTTAATAGTATGAAAGTATTTAGTTATAAAAAAAATGTCTGCCTGAATGTTTCTTTATGTTCTCTGAAACGGATGGACCGATTTTAGCAGGATTTTCACTGGCGGATAGCTGATGTTATAAGGCTACTTTTATTTAAAAAAACATTGCTTCCGAACGGAGTCGTAGGCACAGCTAGTACATATATCCAATTATCTTTGTATTATAAAAGCTATCTTTTGATTATTTATTTTCCGTCCCATTTGTCTCTTGTTTGCGATTATTTGACGCTTTTATTGTATTTATCTTTTCCTTTATTTCTTTCTATTAGATAACCAATCCCCACATATGTTAAAGGAATAATCTTATATATTCATTAAAACATATATTATGTTATATTAATGAAACACATACATATAGTAACAAAGAAAAAATATTAATTCTATGTGAATTTTGACATCCAAATTGGGAGGGCTGTTACAGGTTTAAATGAATTCAGATATGATTTTCAGTGAACGAGTTACAGAGAACAGTTATTTACTTTAAATCCATAATTTTTGATTAAACATTTAATCATTAATTAATTCTAGCAAAAAAAATATATATGCATGTGATTTTTATCATTTCAATTTAAGTTATATCTTCAATGTCGATTCCAAAAATATAAATAAAATAGTCAGTTTTTTCATAATTGCTTTCATAATTAAAAAAAAATTAAAGGCAAAAGTCCGCAGAGTCCTAACTCTAATGCTCAATAGTGTTTAAAATAATTCATACCTTTTAAATATTATAACACAAATAGTTAACAAATCTATACATATCAATATTATTGAAGTGTCTGTTTGTAATATCAAATTAAGAGATTTTCACTACAAGTATGTAAAAGTGTATATGGTAATATACATTTCTTGTCTGTCTGTTTCTAATCTTTGAAACGGCTGGACCAAATTTAACAGGGCTTTCACTGGATAGCTTGTAATGTAAGGAATGAACTTAAAAAAAATAATAATTCACGCGAACAAAGTCGTGGTAATAGCTAGTACAATATAAAATCTTATCAAATCAGCGCCCTTTGTTGAATAGATTGGTTTATCTAAAAAATCTGGGTGTATGTTTGTTTAAAATTTATTCATTCCAACGTTTCATTTGCTTAGAATCGTATGAAAACATTAATATTATAAGTATAATTATTTTTAATATTTCCTTTTGTGATGATACCTATAATTATATTATACAAAAACCGTATTTTATAATTCTAATTATATTAAAACAGATTAAGAGTTTAGAGAAATTGATTAGAGAATTATCTGCAGTTAAAATGTATTTTGAACTCAGCAAATACCAAGAGTTCCGTTACTATTAGGTCCTTGACATATGAAATTGGTGTTTTTGTCGTACTGGCCACCTTAAACACAATTTTTTCCTCTTTGATCAGGAATTCCAAATTCAAATTTATACAGCTACTAACACATGTATTTGTGTTATGTTAAACATCACTCATCTGTTTTTCTGTTTACAAAATGGAAAATTTTTAATATCGCGTTATTTACGAATACGAGTTCCACCGTGGCACCAGTGCTGCGGAAACGGTCAGAAGATTTAATGTGTATGGCGGACGTGTCGCAAAAGAAAACACAATGCGTTTTTGGTTCCAATGTTTTTGTTCTGGAACATTTTACTTGCTAAACAAGCCGCGCGGACAGCCGGAGCCGCAATTTGATAATGAAGAGTTGAATGCTATTGTGGAAGCGGATCCATCGCAAACCACGGCCGTCTTAGCAGCAAGCTGCGGTATTAGTGGTAAAACTATTTTAATCCACTTGCAGCAAATTGGAAAGATTAAAAAGCTTGGACGGCGGGTAGCTCACGAATTTGCGTTATATTACTTAACCAGCACAATAATAAAGAGTTTTTAAAACGAATCATTACCTGTCATGAAAAGTAGATTCTCTACGATAATCGGAAGTGCTCATGGCAATGACTGGACCCTGGCAAGCCAGCCAAATCCTGCCCCAAGCGTAAATAACCCAAAAAAAGATTACTTGTAGGCGTTTGGTGGAGTAGTGTCGGTGTCGTTCATTACAGATTTCTCAAATCTGGCCAGACCATTACAGCAGACGTCCATTGTCAGCAATTGCAAACCATGATGGAAATGCTAGCTGCTAAACAACCGAGGCTGGTCAATCGCTCTACGCCACTGCTGTTTCACGGCAACGCTTGACCACACTGCACAATAGACGGCTACCAGATTAGAAGAGCTTCAATTGGAATGTCTAAGTCATTCACCTTCCTTCCAGGAACTTGTTCCAACAGATTACCATTTTTATTGAAATTTGGATATTTTCTTGAAAAAAAAAAATCAACTCCAATGGGGCAGTACAAACCGCCTTCAAAGATTCATACTTTGATTAAATAAATACATTAAATTAAAAAATATTCAACTTTTTGTTCCTCCGATGCTTAACGCCAATTTTATATGTAAGGACCCATTTTAAACGAGGCCACACAAGTATAATTGCTGAAAGTCCTTACGCCATAAAATAATACCATGAAAGTCATTGGTAATTTAAGAGGACCGTTAACACTAAATACGCTATTCAAACAAAGGTTCAAAGTCCACTTCATGAGATCTGTTTACGGCGAACATAAATCAACCCTCCGGTTAATTACACTCTTACAAATAAGTGAAGCTTCAAGATTTTTGCTGTTAAGTTATTTTTTGTTATTTTAAGACGGAAATTAAATTTGCTTGATACTCTTTTAACTGCTAGAGGACTTTAGTTTTAGTGAAAGTTTTTACTTTTAACTCCTAGATGATTTTAGTGTGACACTATTTTAAATGGATAATATGTAATATTATTAAAACACACTCATTACTTACTTACTACATATACTGTTATACTTAGACATATATATACAGCGAAATCTGCTTCGTCATCAGGATGGTCCGTTGGCGTTGTATAATAAGCTGGTTGTACGGACAAACATTTGTATTGCGTAAATGATAAATCACCAAATCATTATTCATTAAAAAGATTTACACGGATTATAATTTTAGCAAAACTGGAATCGCAAAGATTTTATTCCACAAGGCAAGGCCAAATAATAAGAAAAATACATTATCTGAATTTAACAAACTCGTTGATTAACAATAATGTAATGTAACAGTAACTTAACTACCTTCTAAATTAATGTCGCGCTCCGATATATATATATATATAAACATCAAACACATTGACGTAACAGAACCTCACTTAATCAGTTAAAACATGTGTAAATGAAACAAAAATACCGATTTATAAGAGTCCCTTTAGACTAAACGAGTACACAATAATCCCTATACATTCGCATTAACAAGTTGAGTCTTATCTGGAAGCGAGACAAGTGAAAATTTATTACCAACCCCTTTGTATATGGCAGTTAATTTAACTTACGTTCGTTTCTTAAGATAAAGAGTTGCACGAAACTCGGCTACGATGAATTTAATTTGGGTTAGATAGCGAATATGAGTTTTCCTTTGAAGGAAATCTGCTTTTGAAGAAGGGTTTTCTTATTGATAATATAATAAAATTGATATTTAAGATACTTTATGTTGTATTGAGAAAAAGTATTTTATAAAAGATAGATATACATATCGCTAGCTATGACCGGTGGCTTCGTCTGTATCTTTCCTACTACAATCATAAATTCATATATATAAAAAACAAATAGCTAAACTATTTCAAACGTTCTCAAGTGATGGCGTGATCAAAAGAAATAAGGTTTGAAGCTGTCAAATCGTACTCACAGACACATATACACTATATATATAAAATTTTGTAGCCTTAAGCCGAATTGCACATACATTCGCTTTCGTCGATAAACCTCTGACAGTCGCAGCTCATAAAACAACTGCCATAAAACTGCACTCTCTGACTGACGACTTCCAATATAGGACAGATATCTACCTGTATATGTAGCACTCTATTTAGTTTTAGTTTATGAGATTCATCCATTAAATCCAGACTCGGTTTTATGTTTTGTACTTTATGCTATCATTTAATTTAGCTGAGATTCTATTAACGATCAATTATTGAGAAAACCAACTTCATCTTTGTAATTCTATTCTACAAAAAACATTATCACGTGCTTTGATTTGACTGCTTATTTAATTATATATACCACGATTGTCTCATCTCTAGATTGTCGTCAAAAGAATCGATTCTGCCCTTTCCCTAGACATTCTCGTCACTAATGTTACCCATTATTGGTTATTTCATAATAGGATTTGATATCTAACTATAATGCTTTAAATAACTTCAAAGATTATAAATACCTTGAACATCTTTTAGTAAATTACAATTATTTGGAGCAATCTATAAATTCAGCCTAACTGCGCACTAATAATAAATTTGTCTATTGCAGCAATAATTTTAATACATGTGGCCCTTGATACGTGACTATGACGAGATATTAGTTAAAATTACAGAAATATCAAAAGGAAATTCGAAATCTGTAAACTAAACAAACATAAATCGGATATGTCGGACGTAAGACGTCAACAATCTCGTGCATAGGTCGTAAACTGTGACTGTCGCAGCTCATAACCTGTTCTCGTAAAGTTGCACTCCAATTCTGACAACATTGTCTCCTCAATATTCTAAAGTAGGGAAAATTAAGTAACATTATTTGTCACCTTAAAACATATGAAAATTTGTTACAAAGGATACATTGTAGTACGACCTTAAACTCTTATTACTCTACCTATTAGCGGTAATATAGTTAAGTAAAGTTAACGATGCCATCTATTCACTTGATATAACTCGAAACAATTTTCCTCTCCAGAGAATATGCAGTGAAGTTCAATCAATTAGTTTAGATCACCCAATTTACAGCCCATCTTCACATATCACGTCTAAATTGGATCTTTCTTAGCTAAACGAAATCACAATCCCGAGATGAACGAGACAAATCAATACTTCTTTTACGAGTGTCGTAAAACAAGTGATAAATTGTTGTAATTTATCCTTATTAAAGATCGTCGTACCGAATTCAGATATTATATAAGATTAATAGATGTCTCACAAACAGCTTTATGCATTTCTTATATTGTGTTATAATTTATCTATTATATTATTTATTACTAACCACTTTGACTGTAAATTTAACGAATACTTCACATTCTTGCTTTTTAGGTCATTTTTATGTCAAATATCTGTCATTTTATTACCTAAATTGACATGAATTATAATTTTATTAAATACTAATACCATTTATCTTTTCAAAGCATAGACTATAAAAATATTTTGAATCGCGACAATATCCTAAAATCGATTCGAATGATTCTGAAAATATATAACTGATTTATGACTAAAAAACAAAAACGTCAGAAACGTAATAAAATTAAGAATCAAAACGAGACACGTAATATGAAACCTGATATCAAAAGCAACAACAAACCTGCGTCACCAAAGACGGCTAAATCTTTATAAAGTCACAATAAAAGGTCAAACGGTGCTCAAATTGGGCGATTCATCGTATGAATGCCAAAATCAGGACACAAGCTTTATTAAGAAGACACGGCGGTAAATAAAATTGATCGTGCGTATATTTTTAGTTTCTTCTTTCGGGACAAGAATATCTTACGTGACCTCAAAATGACCTTGGTGACATTGAAGTGACGTCCGAAAAGTTTGAGGTTTAAATTTGGAAATGGCATTGAGGTCCAAAAAATTGTAGCTATCTTAATATTTTCGAATCACGTATTACCGATTCAAAGACAATAGAGAGTAGACAGAAAATGTTTAATGTCAAAATCTGTCTCTTATTGGCTTAAATAATATTTTTTCCATCTTTACTTATAAGTGAAAAACGTATATTCATTATTTATTTAATATATAATTAGGAACATATCAAAAGTGTACTAATTATTTTATTATATATATTATATTTTATTACATTAACATAAACACGATGGTTCTAACTTTGATAATGCCACCAAAACTTGTTGTTTATTTTTAGAATTTTATGATAATTAGCGTGTTAATCCTTATATTTTCACCTTCATCTCTCATTGCACCAAGAACCGTTTTAAAATAATCTCGTGAATTTGAAATCAGCTAGGGACGTCTATTAAGATTACCCAAAGCCTCGCCCTTGAGATAAATGTGCTTTGTTTTAATCTCACTAGGAAGATGTTGAAATCATTTATCTTAATATTTCTTCACTGTAAAGACGAGATTTAGGTCTGAATTACTGTTTTTCAAATTATCTTATGTGTACGGACTTTATATTATTTAAGCTGTTATTTTAAGATTAAAATATTTTAGTTCTAATACCATAGAAGTAATGTCATAGTTAGTTATTCTACTCTTCTTTACTCTTATATATCAATTATAACTACACAATAAAATAATTATAGTAAGTTAAAAGAATATCTAGAGTCTGGCCGGTTCTTCTAAATCGATCTACCCTGTGGAACTGTGCACCTAGTATTTGATGTTCCATAAGTACCTATGCCTTTTCACATAAAAACTTTGAAACAAATTCTGAAGTAAACATTTCTCAGACTTTAATGCCGATTCGAGTCCTGGACATGTTGATGAATTTTTATTCGATATTTATAAAACTACTTTTTGTCTTCAGCTTTGATCGCCTGGAAGGGAAAGGGAGAAGAGGACTAATATAAAATATTATAACTTGAATAACTAATAGATTATTGATAGCAGCGACCATTGCCCTTGTGTTGACTAATAGTAGCCGTAAGAATTACATACATTTTTATGACACCTTATAATCTATATTCTATTATAATCTTATGAAAACCTGGATAATGTTATAGTCCAATTAAGTCTGGAACATCGAGAACAAGAACAGAAAAAATTATGGCTCCTCACGAACTTGCCTTTTATTAGTGATAGTGATTGAAATTGAAAGGGTGTTGAGTAGCGAGCTACTAACCATCTTAAGGATATAAATGAGAAGAGCAAGCGTTTAGCTCTACTTCAAACATAATATATAATTATATTTTTAATATAGATCATTCTTAGCCGCCTATTAAAATATCTTTGTAAGAAAACACATCAACTAAGTAGAATATTTGAAAATTGTTCCCCTATATTCTGCATCATACTTAATCATCAGTCCAACACTATAGACGTCTTTGGAAAATAATACAAATAATATTTATAATTAAATGATTCAAATCCTAACCTTGCGATAAAGAGGATTAGAAATACAATGCTCAATTTGGGAGAGCAACGAACGCTCGCAGAGGTCACAGGTTCGAAGTCATGAAATGCATCCAAAAATAAGCATAACATTTAGTATAGTATTTTTTTAAATGTACCTCGTAAAAACAGTAAATTTTAACCGCTATCGCCTTATAATTGGACCACACCCACAACGTTTATTAGACGCGATAGGTCACGTCGCGTATGAAAGCTACCAAATTACATTGAAGTAATTTGTTTACCCTGCACTACTCTTGCACTTCAAGGAACATTAATAATATACTTACAAATAAAATAGTTATTAAAATGTTTTAATAACAACAAATTAAATTATGAACAACGTACAGACAAACATGACTAGTAGCTAGACTTAGCCACTTACAGCTTAAGATTCCTCTCACAAAAAATAGCCGAATTTAATTAATTTGATTACATAGACATATTAATGAGACATTTTTGGCACATCGTGGTAATAGAACACTTTCAACAAAATAGTATTTCCAAAAATACAACTATTAATTATCCTAAGCATTTTGATGACCGGCGAAAATAATTACTTTCCAAGCAGATAAGGCTATAAAATAAAACTCTGATGGTTTTAATGTTGAAACTAGTGCCGGTTAAGCTAATGAGGTGCATGCGGCAGTGGCGCCATCTATCCAGCTAATGTTCAAGTCCTGTTTTTTTTTATCTTTACGACTCAGGTCAACTAATGCATACTAATTCAGGGAACATGACAGTCTGAAACAGACTTGAACCTCTGAAATTACACTTCACTTCATTTATTGTTTAATTATTTCATTTAACGTCAATCCAAATGAAGTTATATAAATAGATTTCATTTATTGTATTCATACATCCAGTAGTGGCCTGAATGCCATCTTGATAACAATAGATATTGATGGAATTTCCATTTCCATTCATGATACAACTATGTATAAAAGCTCTTGAGACAAACAATTCATATATATAGTAATAGTAATGTATATGATTATTGATAAACAATGATACAGTAAAAAATATTATTAAAAACAAATTATTTATTTATATAAATATTCTCACATAATGTTCTAGACAAATGTAATAAGTTATAAATTGCCAAACTATTTGAAGCTAAATATAGTTTGAGTGGAATGATGTATTAAATTATTGATTATTCATACATTGTTAGGAATTGAATGCTAACTTGAATAATGAACATCAGTGAGGTAATCTCCAATAAATTTGGAATTATAGACAACTAGCTATTACTCGCGGTTCTGTCTGGAGATAAATATTTTTCCTAACTTTAGAAAAATTTCACCCAAATCTGACACATTTTTGTTATATTTCATATACAGACACGGGTTACAATATTCGTCATTTAATTCCATAAATATAGAATTAATAAATATATTTTAATTTTAAAATTATCTCTTTTTAACTTCGTTGTATAATGGTTTTATAAAAAGGTCATATAAATGTATATTTCTTATCCAGAGCCTAATTATACAATATTTTACTATTTTGATGATGGATTCATAATACAAATTTAAGTTCTATTTTCAAGACAAAAGATATCAAATGAGCCTATCTAACCTTCAAGTTCAATACAACTCTACATCAAAATTGTTATCGTAAGATATCAAACACAACCAACAAACAGCAGCAACCCTATCGCATTATCGATATACCAAAGTCCTGCATAAATCATGCAAACTATTAATTGAAACACAGATAGATTTATATAATGGTGATTTAAAATAAAAAAAACCTTATTATAGCAATTAATAAATCTTAGAATGTGATTAAACAAAAACAATTGAAGGATTCCGTATATTGATCTCTTAAATCCTCCGAGCTCTCATCAAAACAAAGACTATCACAAAAATCCACTGAAACTTTGATCCAAAATTACTTGTCATTCCAACCGTTGTGACATTCTTTATATGTCAAATAGTATACGAAATTGCTAGCATTTCTAAAACAATTATACATATTATATATATATATTAAATTAATTATTAAGTTAACAAAAATATAATAGTAAAAGACCTAAAAGATAAAAACGTTTGAACCACCACTGAGTAGTCCCTTCAGACATAATCGTAACATAACATCAACGATATCTATAAAACTAATACATATGTAACTCGCCTTTGGTTACGTAAGACCCTTTCTTGGCTACCAAAGGGACTCCAGATAGAATAAGAAAATGTATTATTTTAGTCCTTATCTGAAAACCCTTTCATAGTTTGTTATAAGAATGCAAGATATAAACCAATACATACTTTTGATAAACAAAAGGATCATATATAAATTCAACTTAATATTACTGGGATGAACATTTTTGTCAAGTTTAGCGAGATACCAATAGCAAAAGATTTTTCATTTAAACCCACAGTTCCGTGATTCAAAGTCCCTAAAGGGACAATTGGATGGAATTGCGGCCCGAGAGCGGAGATGTAATTAAAATTTGTTTGTAACATTTCATAAAACTTGAGTTCTGAAATTAATGTTTATTTGCTTTAATGAAGCGGCCGTAATACATCTGGGATTGATCTTTATCATTGTATGGATATATTATCATTTATTTGGTGACGTATATAATAGATTTTTATATAAATAGTATTATTTATTGTTTCTTCACAGATTTACAAGCGTTTATATATCTAAGATAAATATTACTTCTGATTTTATACCAATTCTAATCAAATTTTAATTTATACAGATAGCTCTTCTTTATAACAAATAATCACCCCAGTTATTAATATTATAACATTAAATATAATACCAAACTATTGGATATTGGACATGTTCAAACGAGGCAATAATAGAGTACACCATTTTGGATAATTTGAACATCATTTGCTCCATAATGTTATATAAATACAAATATTTGAATTCAATATAAATACATTCCATAGGTGTATTTATTTCTCAAATAAATGAATAAGATATCAAGTTTATAGTCTATAACGCGGTCTGGCATCTCCGTAACTTCCATACATACATACATACAAATGGTAACCAATACACATGTATTAGTCCATTAACAGTCGGTACATTCAGCTACTCGTATATAACGATAAACCCAGCGGGGTCCAGACAAGACATGAGGATTTGAGTAAAGTCCTATGTTATACCATTGTTAATATATACCAATATATTTATTTAAATATTTTCCACTTTGAATCAATTCTGATCACTTGTGTATCGAATGGGAGTATCGGGACAATTTGATCTTATCGAAATAAGCCTTTCTGCGGAGACACTATCCAACATAAAATTAAGTCTGCGAGAGTTCCAAACGTGCCCTGCTCGCAGAAGAACTACACAACAATCGCTGCCAGATTTTTATTGTGATCTTTATTACACAAACGTCAATATAATCGAGAATGTCCAATCTGGTGACATTTTGTTTGTGGAAACTAGATTGGTATTAAATAAGAAATCGAATTGTTTGAGACTTGACGAATAGAAAGATAAAGAAGCACTTACAATCAATAAAGATAAGTAAACAGACTTAAATCAAAACAACATTAACATACAATTTCTGTCCATCGAGTAAATTATATATTTATTTAATTTGAAGATATAAAATTTCGTGTCTTTCAATATCTTTGTAAACTTTTTCTTTTCATTGTTAATAGTTTTTGGACCCATTAAAAGTTCAGACGGTATTCGTTATTGAAGGTTCGAATTTTTCCTTTTGTCCTTTCTCTTTGTCTTTTAGATTTATTGTTTTTCTTTACACAATCGCTTCTATTTGATTTGTGTGAAATCTTTTTCCTCCAGCATGTTGTTTGACACGTTTCACCGTTGAGAATATAAACGCTATAACATTATACGATATCAATTTACTTGAATCTTTTTTTTAATTCATACGTGGAATTGAAATTCGAGTCAAATCCTTTTCTGTTTTTGTATAGACAGATTTTATAAGTTTAAATTCAATTCCCATTTAGTTTGAAATTTGAAAACATAGTTTATGTTCTCATAATGGTACAGTGCTATCATGATAATTTTTAAGTAATTTTAATTAAAATCACAGCACGATAAAAAAGAAGTTTATGAAACAGGGTTGTTTAAAAGTTTTATTAACCCTATTACTCAAAAGCTGATTAGCAAAAAAACACTAATTTGCCGTCAACCCCTTAATTTTTCCGATTGGTTGATGTCGTGATAGACAGACAATCACAACCCTTAATAATGTTGTCAAATTCTTTTTACTTTACCGACTAACCAAGTAAATGCTCTATATATAAAAATGTATCATTTAGATAACTTATACTATTTTATAAATAAATCTTTTCACATCTATCTGTATTAAATTTCTTTAAGTTCAAAATATATGTGTTGTAAATGTACATAATTAATGAAAAATTTGTAATTACACCAAAATAGTCTAACATTTCCTTCATGAACCAACACGTACAAACAAGCGCTGTAAGCTAAATTCCGTGTATGGAACCCAATTTATTATCGAGCAGATTACCGAAAATACTAAATCCGATTAATCGAGAGTAAACAAATGTGCATGATATTTATAGCCGGCATTAAATTTGCCATTACCCTATTAAAACAAATTAACCAAGCCCAAATTCACCAAATAACTGATGGTCCGAGAATTGATAAGCGATTTATGAATCGCTTTAATATTAATGTAATAAAAGTAAGTTACATTTTATATGCATTTTATAACACCATTCCTAGCTTTCAACGTGAAATATTTTACCTAAAAGTCTTTTTAAAACTCTTAAAAGATATTCTCGAAATTGTAGTGTAGCCAACCAATAAATATTGTTGGCTGTTAGAATATATGAAGAAAAAAATTTATAAAATTTTATGATTTAATACTTTAATAGAAATATTTGATTGGTAGAATGTATCATTTTTTTTATAGTGTCAGTATCGGATAACTCTTTTTGATACTTGACGTTCTATGAATATATTATGTTTATAATAATATAATATAATTAATTGCACTGCCACTTTTCTGATTATCTCTTCATATTATAACTATGAAATCAAAATGAAAATGAAAAATTAACTATAGTATCAGACTTATAACAAATAATTCATTGATTTGGCTCTGTATTATACAATTATACAAAACGTATAATTCAACATCAATTATAAATTATGTATAACAAACAATTATACATAAAATAGTTAATCAAACGGAGTTATCTGCGGGGATCAGTTTGAAAATTGGATGCAAACACCAAAATCCCTTGTTAAATGCATTAAATGGTTTACAATATCAATTTGGCTGGATCAAGTGAAATGTGTATGTTATTATAAATATATATTTTAATTAAATTAATTGCTAATTACCACAATGTTGTTACAACAAACATACACACACGTGTTTTCGATACTGACAAATTTACTCAATACTTGATGTTTAAACTAATATTGTAAAGAGGACACTTTTGTTTGTCTGTAACAATTAAGCCCAATAATTACTGATAATAAGCGGGTAACATATTTTTCCCGTTTTTACGGGAATGGCAGGGATACAAATATATGGCTAATCTATACACATATATAAAATTGAAGTGTCCGTTTTTAATTCCAGATTAACAGCTTTTCACTAAATACATATATATACATACATATATATATATATAACATAACAAAAATATATTTTTCTCTGTCTGTCTGTCTGTTTGGTCCGTCCAATCTCAGGTCTTTTACTAACGGATAGCCAATGTTATAAGGAGTAACTTCAGCTACTTTTATTAAAAAAAAACAATCCGCACGAGCGAAGTCATGAGCACAGTTAATTTACAATAACATAACTAGTCTTTAATAATTAACACTAGAGATAACGATTGATAATGATAACTACATGTATTGTATAACAATTTAAGTTATGCAATAGGCTGAGCCTCACGAATTGTTCATGTACTCACACCCTAAAGCCTCAGACATTACAATGTTACTTTATCATATTAACTTACTTATTACATTATATCTTAATATTGCTTACTTTTATTATTATTTTTCTTACTTATTACAATATTATCGTTGTATTTCTACTTTTATTATAATAAATCATAATAAGTTCGAAGAATTACGACGAAAAATATATATACGAACTAGCTGTGCCCGCGACTTCGCACAGGTTACGTTTTTATAATAAAAATAGTCTAAGTTACTCCTTATAACATCAGCTATCCGCCAGTAAAAGTCTTATTAAAATCGGTCCAGTCATTTCAGATATTAGCCGAAACAAACAGACAGAGAGAAAAAGTATCATATGCATTTAGTTAAAAGCTGTTAATTTCGAGTTACAAACAGACATTTCAATTTTATTTATATGTATTTATATATAACATTATTAGATTGTAATAATTTACATAATTATTTAATGTGGTGGTGTTATTTCTTAAGTCTAGTCGTCTGCGTCGAGTTACTTTATATAACCAAAGTTACGCAATCATCCGTCCTTATCTATAAACACGACAGTCTCACGATTCTCTTAAGTTATATTATGCTAACAATGTATACCAGCTTATACACGGCCACTCGTATTCGGGCTGGCTCGACCGAGGTAAGGTGAGTCCTAGTCCATGAATTAAATAGAAGATCGCGATTAGTTGATAAACCTGGTAAATTAAAGCTGGATCCTCTCAACCCTCGATTTCTAATATATCCTGTGGCCTTCTACAGTTCCATTTACCATCAGGTAAATAAAAAAAATATATATTAAACATTTTTTTCCAAAAACTAATTCCAATTTACAATAATAATACAAAATAAACAGCTATCAATACCAATTTTCATCAATAAGCTGCTTTCGATACAAGTGAAGTAATTTATAAACCCTTTCACAATTTTTAAGGAAAATTTTCAAAGAAAATATTGAAAAGTGAAATACCTGAGGGAATGACGTTCATTCGATTTACAACATCGGAAAATTTATTACATTTTACACCTTATTATTATAGACATAAAACTCACTTCACATCGACGAACACAAAGGGAGACGGTTTACGGCATTATAGCCTTTATTTCATATACAAGAGCTATATGTTTTTAATTTAAAAACCTTTAAAAATATAGTCTTAATATTTAACGTTAACAGGTAAAGTTTCAATCGATATTAGTAATTTGAATATGAAACTTTAAAGTTACTCTTTTATTTATATATTTTCCACTTTGATTCAATATCAGTTATCACTTGTGTATCAAATGGAAGTGTCAGGACTATTTTGGTACTTATTGAAATAAGCCCTTCTGTAAAGAATCTCCAATTTAAATTAAGCCTACAAAGGTTCTAAACGCGCTCGCTGAGAAGAACCACACAACAAACTTAGCCCACTTTTTTTTTCTCATTTTATTGTGATCACTGTTTCACAAACGTCAATATATTTAGTGAGCAATGAACAAACAATTAGAAAGAAGATTGTTTATTAAAAAGAAAAAAGCTTTAGCCAACAAGACGACCAATTTACGAACTTACCGTGATATAAAAATAAAAACCTTTGATCAATTATGAATTCTTCCGGAATGTGCTCGAATATTCTAGAACATCCGCACTATTAAGGCATCGTTGGAGGCTGACCTGCAAGTACTAGTGTATGTACGCCTCATTCTGCATTCATAACACTCAAAAACTTGGCATCCATCCAGAACATGATATACTTACTTACACTCGACATTAAAACCTATGTAACAAAACAAATGGAATATATAATAAAATAAATATTCTATTACAATTATATTTAGATTTTGTCGGATAATATAAAAACCCTTCCTGAATATTACAAAATTAATATTAAATATTAATATTCACTATCAATTTCGCTAGACTATATAAACTGATTTTGTATTCTGAGAGACCTGGCAGGCACCCAATATGAACTGTCGTTTGCACCTGATATAATGAAAACCTGTGTAAATAGATTTTTTATTAAGAATATTATACTACTATAATAAAAGAGAGCGGATTTTGTAGGTTTATTTATGTGTGGTAATCTCCAAAATCAAAAAACATGACTACAATATCCTAAATAACATGCTAACAATTCCTAAATAACTAATAAATTCTTAAGTAATATTAAGTATTTTTAAAATAATATTTCTACATAAATATACCGAATATATAGTTTTATTTCTAAACTAATATAACGTGTAATCTATAGTTCACTCTTATATAACGGGATAACAAATGTAATAATATAGAGAAAATTGAAAACTAAAAGCGAAAGACGTCTTCAGTGCGGACATTGAAAATTAAGATTCCCTTGGATTGAATCCATTCCGTGAGATTAATAACTTTACCGCAAATCCGATAGCAAATGGTAGTTCTAATAATATATTAATTTGTAATCAATTTTGAACAGTTTAATAGCAATGGATGTAACCACATTAGGATTTAGGATGACCGTGCAATTAATTAATGGAAACAGATTTGGTAATGATCGTAATATTATTATGTTATATAATTATGACAGAATTAATGATTACTTCTTTTTACCGGAACAAACGGTATCCGGAAAGATAAAAGTTTATATGATAAAAAATAGTACTATCCAAAACATTTTGTATGGAAAACATCTTTTTTATTATATTTAATTAATATTAGTAATATTACCTGACAACCCTATATAGGATTTAGATAATCTAGAGATTTGTCTTTATCAACAAAATAGTTCCATTAGCGATCGCAATGAACAAACATGTATAGTATATGTTTGCTAATCTGTCTGTTAGCATGGCATCTTAATTAAATGTCTATTACTGTTTCGAATTACAAGAGGACTCGTGATGTAATTCCGGGCAAAGCACTGTGTGAGATGCATATTAATTCGTGAAACAGATTATATATATATATATATATATATATATTTCCAAAGACCAAAACTGTTCTACTTATCGCACCTCTAAACTAATTACTAACGTAATTTATTTAAACATTGTTTATTATTTATTTATTTATCTTCACGCCATATCCCTTGCGGGGTATCCAGAGACGATGGAGCGCCAAACGCTACGGTCCCTGCATACCTCTTTCGCCTCGGCCACAGACATCAACCTCTCCATACATGCCCTCCGGGGGGTCCTCATGATTTTTACATGACCTTCCTTCAGTATCGTAGATACTATGTTTTCGAAGGTCACTCGAGGCCTCCCCCTGTCTCTCTTACCGCTCACTTTAATAATTACATAACCAGTTTATTTAATAAACTATTACAGATAATAACATTTTAACAAGTATTTTATTTCCTTCCTGAAAAGATCATAAGCCTCGAGACAGTAAATATTATATGAAACTTAATAAAGAGAAATATTTAACAAACTATAAGTTCTCAAAAGCAGTATTGTTTCAAAATATATGAAACCAATGCAAAAATTTCGAGAGATGAAGTTCGAGCAGCAAACAATGAAAATGAAGTTTGGAGTGAAGTATAAAATCGTTCCGAACACCAAGTAGCAGGTCAACTTTGGTAGTAATTAACAGAACTATACGTGTAAGTTAATGCACTTCAGGAGAACTCAGGAACTGGGCAGCGCATCCAAGTTCTGAGTACGTCTTAATTAGTTAGCAAGTTCCTGTTACGTGGGAATTGATAGGCTGGATATGACTACTTAAGTTTGCGGTCAGCTGTTTCCTAACTTTCAGTTTTGAGAGGTTAGATTGTTGCTGGAATTGTTTGAAGGCGTTTTCATTCTGTTGTAATGCTTTTTGGAAGCTATTTAAAAGACAAATTAGTAGTGCTTCATGAATAGTATGTACGTATATTCAATATGACGTTTCTTTTAATTTTATTAATAACGGCAATAAAGGTACCTTTTTAATTTTAATACTTTAGCCGGCTATAATAAAAACAAATTTGCTGTAATAAGAATTTTACTTCAAATCAAATAATAGTCAAAACTTATGTAACAAAAATGTTTTAACATATTCAATTTAAAAAAACTTGTTTCGTTTTCATTAAACGAACATTCGATACTGTTACACTGCAGTTTTTGCTATACCTGAAACAACTGATATTCTCATAGAAAAAGCAAGTGAGAACAATAGCGGTATTGTCGGGCGAAAAGCGTTTTAAAATTCAGAAACCTTTGAGCCCTCGCGCCGAATTCGCTGAATTCGCTTTTAATTTTAACTCCACGTTATGTGCTTTGAGAAATGTCCAGTAATTACAAGCAAACGAGACGAACAACTTCAAGTTGATAATGGAACTTTCATTATTAACGGACAATGGCTTCTGTTCCGGAGTTCGCCTCAGAGCAATTTCGCTTCATACGAGCGGCCATTTGTTACTCCTTAACCGACATCGCCAATTCTTGATTAAATAATACATAATGTGCTGAGTTGTACTTTTCTTATATCATATTTCACTTTACTAAATGTGATATTGTTACGTATCATAAATACTAACTTTATGAAGCTCACTCCATCCTATAACTCATTAATATTGCCCAAACATTATTCGTAGAAGCTTGTATAACTGAAGCAGTAATTTATGTGACTTTAAACCGTTATTAAGTAACTTGTTTGAAAGTGAGAAGTTTATTAATATCAAAAGACCATACACAAGGTCAAGACCTCCTCGTCTCGAGTAACAGCGAGACCTACTTAGTCGTTCCCGAGTTAATGAGGGACGGGTGTAAAAGTATAATTATAACATGCTTCTCTAGATTAGACTTACATTTTGTACGGACTTACCGTACAGACAACTTCCTATTACATCTATCTTATTACATCAAAGGGCAGATTTTCATTTCAATAAATTTATTGCCACAATTATTACTTGTCATTTTTCATTTCCATTTCCCCAAGGAATAGAAATTACTCTGGAAAACAATATTCCCTAATTTAATAAGTTCAAAAGGCGCCAACGCTTGCAATAAGCTGCATCTTACGATGCTTCTAGAAAGGCGTTCAGTATCAACGATCAGTTAAATTGGGTCGCCATTGTTGGCGTAAAGACCAATAAAGTAGATTGATAATTTGAGCTCAGCTTTAGCGGAGATTAGGAAGATATATTTAATGGGAGTTTTAAATCTGGTCCAAGATTGCATTTTAAGGACGCCTCTGATGTATGGATGAATATTTTTTTAAAGTTTTCTACGTTCGTAAATTTGGGCCAGTTGGAACATTGCTATTTAAAATGTTTTTGTTCGTTAATTTTTACATTAAAACTTTTACGAAAGTCAATATTTGTCATGAAATTTTATAATTAGTTATATTAAATTGTTATGACTTAGAACTCTTTCTGTATATTAGATAAAAGTAATATCATATTTATGTAATTCGTGTTAACGTTTGAAGAAAAATCTTGTAGAAAACTGCATGCAAGGAAAAATTAAGACAAAATCTTGTTCAAAATACTACATACAAATTTCTGATTAAAATATATATAAATAGAATGAAACCTGTGATATATATAAAAAACAAAATAGTATATTTTATCTTAACATATTATTTAGAATGTACATCTAAACTGTAAATATTTTTCTACGCCAAAAACGCTCCCTCTCTCGCTTAAACTAGGGCAATATCCGTCTTCAATATTTCAACAAGATGCAAGCAGGGTTGGGAAATGCCTTGATGCGAGACGAGTGCAAGGCTAATATTTAAGGGAAATTTTAGGTAATGAAAACTACTCTGCTTTCTTCAATTTAAAAAAATGTTTACTTTAAAAACTGAAATGTTGATTTTTTAAAATTTGTATGAAATGAAGTATTTTTCATGGAGAATTCTCGAACCTGCGACCTCTATCGTAGTCGTCACTGTACACTGAGCTGCTGTATCGTATCGCTTTATTATTATATGATATTTTAAATAATTTAATTAATTTGTACATATAAGATATTTGAAGGGTCTGTTTGTACTTACAAATTAACAGCTTTTCACCAAATGCATATGAAAGTATAAACGGTATTTAGGTAAAAAATGTTTTTTCTCTTTCTGTTTTGTTTCTATTATAAGGAGTAACTTATAAAAAATAAAGTAATCCGTGCGAACGAATCGTAACAGCTTGTTTAGAATATGATCAAGTAACATTGATTACATTCTAAATATATCGCGAAAATCAATACAAGAAAATTATATAAATAGTGACTTCTTATCTCACTTCCCGCATATTATGCAATGCCACGTACATGTTCATTGAAGATTAATCCATCCTTTGGAGCTAAAAGCACAAACCAAATTTGGAAGTTCGTCGGTTTTACAATCGTTGGAGCGTAGTTACCCTTACTTTGGGCTTAAACCTTCCCGTGAACTTTACGTGCAGGTCGAAATAATTTCCACAGTCTGATAACATATCCACAGGATTCCATTAGCGCAGACAACAAACAAGATGTACGAATACGGAACTTACGGAACTCGTATTTGGAACTTTGGTACAGAAAGTACTCGATTAATGAGAATTGTTATTCAATCAGACTTTAAATGTACAAGTTGGTAAGATACCCGTATGTAGTAGGTGATCACGTGATAATATCTATAGACCGTAGATGTTATTGGAAACCAAATAGAAAGAAAAAATATATACCATACTATAACTTCTCAAAAGCAGTTTTTTTTAATATATGATAACAATGCAAAAATTTTGAGAGATGAAGTTCGAGCAGCAAACAATGAAAATGAAGTTTCGAGTGAAGTATAAAATCGTTCCGAACACCAAGTAGCAGGTCAACTTTGGTAGTAATTAACAGAACTATACGTGTAAGTTAATGCACTTCAGGAGAACTCAGGAACTGGGCAGCGCATCCAAGTTGTGAGTACGTCTTAATTAGTTAGCAAGTTCCTGCTACGTGGGAATTGATAGGCTGGAGATGACTACTTAAGTTTGCGGTCAGCTGTTTCCTAACTTTCAGTTTTGAGAGGTTAGATTGTTGCTGGAATTGTTTGGAGGCGTTTTCATTCTGTTGTAATGCTTTTTGGAAGCTATTTAAAATACAAATGAGTAGTGTTTTATGAATAGTATGTACGTATATTCAATATGACGTTTCTTTTAATTTTATTAATAACGGCAATAAAGGTACCTTTTTAATTTTAATACTTTAGCCGGCTATAATAAAAACAAATTTGCTGTATTTAGAATTTTACTTCAAATCAAATAATATTCAAAACTTATGTAACAAAAATGTTTTAACACATTCCATTTAAAACACTTGTTTCGTTTTCATTAAACAAACATTCGATACTGTTACACTGCAGTTTTTGCTATACCTGAAACAACTGATATTCTCATAGAAAAAGCAAGTGAGAACAATAGCGGTATTGTCGGGCGAAAGGCATTTTAAAATTCAGAAACCTTTGAGCCCTCGCGCCAAATTCGCTGAATTCGCTTTTAATTTTAACTCCACGTTATGTGCTTTGAGAAATGTCCAGTAATTACAAGCAAACGAGACGAACAACTTCAAGTTGATAATGGAACTTTCATTATTAACGGACAATGGCTTCTGTTCCGGAGTTTGCCTCAGAGCAATTTCGCTTCATACGAGCGGCCATTTGTTACTCCTTAACCGACATCGCCAATTCTTGATTATTTAATAGATAGTATGCTGAGTTGTACTTTTCTTATATCATATTTCACTTCACTAAATGTGATATTGTTATGTATCATAAATACTAACTTTATGAAGCTCACTCCATCCTATAACTCATTAATATTGCCCAAACATTATTCGTAGAAGCTTGTATAACTGAAGCAGTAATTTAGGTGACTTTAAACCGTTATTAAGTAACTTGTTTGAAAGTGAGAAGTTTATTAATATCAAAAGACCATACACAAGGTCAAGACCTCCTCGTCTCGAGTAACAGCGAGACCTACTTAGTCGTTCCCGAGTTAATGAGGGACGGGTGTAAAAGTATAATTATAACATGCTTCTCTAGATTAGACTTACATTTTGTACTGACTTACCGTACATACATAACTTCCTATTATATCTATCTTATTACATCAAAGGACAGATTTTCATTTCAATAAATTTATTGCCACAATTATTACTTGTCATTTTTCATTTCCATTTCCCCAAGGAATAGAAATTACTCTGGAAAACAATATTCCCTAATTTAATAAGTTCAAAAGGCGCCAACGCTTGCAATAAGCTGCATCTTACGATGCTTCTAGAAAGGCGTTCAGTATCAACGATCAGTTAAATTGGGTCGCCATTGTTGGCGTAAAGACCAATAAAGTAGATTGATAATTTGAGCTCAGCTTTAGCGGAGATTAGGAAGATATATTTAATGGGAGTTTTAAATCTGGTCCAAGATTGCATTTTAAGGACGCCTCTGATGTATGGATGAATATTTTTTTAAAGTTTTCTACGTTCGTAAATTTGGGCCAGTTGGAACATTGCTATTTAAAATGTTTTTGTTCGTTAATTTTTACATTAAAACTTTTACGAAAGTCAATATTTGTCATGAAATTTTATAATTACTTATATTAAATTGTTATGACTTAGAACTCTTTCTGTTTATTAGATAAAAGTAATATCATATTTTTGTAAATCTTGGGAACGTTTGAAGAAAAATGTTGTAGGAAACTGCATGCAAGGAAAAATTAAGACAAAATCCTGTTCAAAATACTACATACAAATTTCTGATTAAAATATATATAAATAGAATGAAACCTGTGATATAAATAAAAAACAAAATGGTATATTTTATCTTAACATATTATTTAGAATGTAGGTACATCTAAAATGTAAATATTTTTCTACGCCAAAAACGCTCCCTCTCTCGCTTAAACTAGGGCAATATCCGTCTTCAATATTTCAACAAGATGCAAGCAGGGTTGGGAAATGCCTTGATGCGAGACGAGTGCAAGGCTAATATTTAAGGGAAATTTTAGGTAATGAAACCTACTCTGCTTTCTTCAATTTAAAAAAATGTTTACTTTAAAAACTGAAATGTTGAATTTTTAAAATTTGTATGAAAAATATTTCAACATGGATAATTCTCGAACCTGCGACCTCTAACGTAGTCGTCACTGTACACTTAGCTGCTTTATCGTATCGCTTTATTATTATATGATGTTTTAAATAATTTAATTAATTTGTACATATAAGATATTTGAAGGGTCTGTTTGTACTTACAAATTAACAGCTTTTCACCAAATGCATATGAAAGTATAAACGGTATTTAGGTAAAAAATGTTTTTTTTTTCTCTCCCTGTTTGTCTCTATTATAAAGAGTAACTTAGGCCAAAATTATAAAAAAATAAAATAATCCGTGCGAACGAATCGTAGGCTACAGCTTGTTTAGAATATGATCAAGTAACATTGATTACATTCTAAATATATCGCGAAAATCAATACAAGAAAATTATATAAATACTGACTTCTTATCTCACTTCCCGCATATTATGCAATGCCACGTACATGTTCATAGAAGATTAATCCTTTAGAGCTAAAAGCACAAACCAAATTTGGAAGTTCGTCGGTTTTACAATCGTTGGAGCGTAGTTACCCTTACTTTGGGCTTAAACCTTCCCGTGAACTTTACGTGCAGGTCGAAATAATTTCCACAGTCTGATAACATATCCACAGGATTCCATTAGCGCAGACAACAAACAAGATGTACGAATACGGAACTTACGGAACTCGTATTTGGAACTTTGGTACAGAAAGTACCCGATTAATGAGAATTGTTATTCAATCAGACTCTAAATGTACAAGTTGGTAAGATACCCGTATGTTATAGGTGATCACGTGATAATATCTATAGACCGTAGATATTATTGGAACCAAATAGAAAGAAAAAATATATACCATACTATAACTTCTCAAAAGCAGTTTTTTTTTAAATATATGATACCAATGCAAAAATTTCGAGAGATGAAGTTCGAGCAGCAAACAATGAAAATGAAGTTTCGAGTGAAGTATAAAATCGTTCCGAACACCAAGTAGCAGGTCAACTTTGGTAGTAATTAACAGAACTATACGTGTAAATTAATGCACTTCAGGAGAACTCAGGAACTGGGCAGCGCATCCAAGTTCTGAGTACGTCTTAATTAGTTAGCAAGTTCCTGTTACGTGGGAATTGATAGGCTGGAGATGACTACTTAAGTTTGCGGTCAGCTGTTTCCTAACTTTCAGTTTTGAGAGGTTAGATTGTTGCTGGAATTGTTTGGAGGCGTTTTCAGTCTGTTGTAATGCTTTTTGGAAGCTGTTTAAAATACAAATGAGTATTGTTTCATGAATAGTACTTATGGTCATACTAATTAATCGAGATGACTATGATAGAAAATAGTTTTCTTTAATGCAAATTTTATTTAAATTGAAATAATTGTCAAAAACTAAATAAAAAAAAGAGTTTTAACATATTCAATTTAAAAAACTTGTTTCGTTTTCATTAAACTAACATTCAATACTGTTACACTTCAGTTTTTACTGTACCTGAAACAACTGATATTCTCATAGAAAAAGCAAGTGAGAACAATAGCGGTATTGTCGGGCGAAAAGCGTTTTAAAATTCAGAAACCTTTGAGCCCTCGCGCCGAATTCGCTGAATTCGCTTTTAATTTTAACTCCACGTTATGTGCTTTGAGAAATGTCCAGTAATTACAAGCAAACGAGACGAACAACTTCAAGTTGATAATGGAACTTTCATTATTAACGGACAATGGCTTCTGTTCCGGAGTTCGCCTCAGAGCAATTTCGCTTCATACGAGCGGCCATTTGTTACTCCTTAACCGACATCGCCAATTCTTGATTATTTAATAGATAATGTGCTGAGTTGTACTTTTCTTTTATCCTATTTCACTTCACTAAATGTGATATTGTTACGTATCATAAATACTAACTTTATGAAGCCAACTCCATCCTATAACTCATTAATATTGCCCAAACATTATTCGTAGAAGCCTGTATAACTGAAGCAGTAATTTATGTGACTTTAAACCGTTATTAAGTAACTTGTTTGAAAGTGAGAAGTTTATTAATATCAAAAGACTATACACAAGGTCAAGACCTCCTCGTCTCGAGTAACAGCGAGACCTACTTAGTCGTTCCCGAGTTAATGAGGGACGGGTGTAAAAGTATAATTAAAACATGCTTCTCTAGATTAGACTTACATTTTGTACGGACTTACCGTACAGACATAACTTCCTATTATATCTATCTTATTACATCAAAGGGCAGGTTTTCATTTCAATAAATTGATTGCCACAATTATTACTTGTCATTTTTCATTTCCATTTCCCCAAGGAATAGAAATTACTCTGGAAAACAATATTCCCTAATTTAATAAGTTCAAAAGGCGCCAACGCTTGCAATAAGCTGCATCTTACGATGCTTCTAGAAAGGCGTTCAGTATCAACGATCAGTTAAATTGGGTCGCCATTGTTGGCGTAAAGACCAATAAAGTAGATTGATAATTTGAGCTCAGCTTTAGCGGAGATTAGGAAGATATATTTAATGGGAGTTTTAACTCTGGTCCAAGATTGCATTTTAAGGACGCCTCTGATGTATGGATGAATATTTTTTTAAAGTTTTCTACGTTCGTAAATTTGAGCCAGTTGGAACATTGCTATTTTAAATGTTTTTGTTCGTTGATTTTTACATTAAAACTTTTACGAAAATCAATATTTGTCATGAAATTTTATAATTACTTATAATAAATTGTTATGACTTAGAACTCTTTCTGTTTATTAGATAAAAGTAATATCATATTTTTGTAAATCTTGGGAACGTTTGAAGAAAAATCATGTAGGAAACTGCATGCAAGGAAAAATTAAGACAAAATCCTGTTCAAAATACTACATACAAATTTCAGATTAAAATATATATAAATAGAATGAAACCTGTGATATAAATAATAAACAAAATGGTATATGTTATCTTAACATATTATTTAGAATGTACATCTAAAATATAAATATTTTTCTACGCCAAAAACGCTCCCTCTCTCGCTTAAACTAGGGCAATATCCGTCTTCAATATTTCAACAAGATGCAAGCAGGGTTGGGAAATGCCTTGATGCGAGACGAGTGCAAGGCTAATATTTAAGGGAAATTTTAGGTAATGAAAACTACTCTGCTTTCTTCAATTTAAAAAAATGTTTACTTTAAAAACTGAAATGTTGAATTTTTAAAATTTGTATGAAAAATACTTCAACATGGACAATTCTCGAACCTGCGACCTCTACCGTAATCGTCACTATACACTGAGCTGCTGTATCGTATCGCTTTATTATTATATGATGTTTTAAATAATTTAATTAATTTGTACATATAAGATATTTGAAGGGTCTGTTTGTACTTACAAATTAACAGCTTTTCACCAAATGCATATGAAAGTATAAACGGTATTTAGGTAAAAAATGTTTTTTTCTCTTTTTTTTCTGTTTTGTCTCTATTATAAGGAGTAACTTATAAAAAATAAAGTAATCCGTGCGAACGAATCGTAGGCTACAGCTTGTTTAGAATATGATCAAGTAACATTGATTACATTCTAAATATATCGCGAAAATCAATTCAAGAAAATTATATAAATACTGACTTCTTATCTCACTTCCCGCATATTATGCAATGCCACGTACATGTTCATTGAAGATTAATCCTTTGGAGCTAAAATCACAAACCAAATTTGGAAGTTCGTCGGTTTTACAATCGTTGGAGCGTAGTTACCCTTACTTTGGGCTTAAACCTTCCCGTGAACTTTACGTGGAGGTCGAATTAATTTCCACAGTCTGATAACATATCCACAGGATTCCATTAGCGCAGACAACAAACAAGATGTACGAACACGGAACTTATGGAACTTACGGAACTTGTATTTGGAACTTTGGTACAGAAAGTACCCGATTAATGTAAATTGGTATTCAATCAGACTTTATATGTATAAGATGTAAAGATACCCGTATATATTATGACAGGCGATATTACCTGATATATCTATAGATGACATATAACTTGTTAGTTATGCAACGTGTATCTAATCTATAACCTGATAGGTGACTGGGTGGTGACATAATATCTATTTTTCTGCATTAAAATACCAGTTAAGTTTTGTATAAATTTAACAAAATTATGTTCTAATAGATGACTACATATGGTAATTCAGTTTGATTATTATTTTTCTAAACAAAAATTTTTAAAACGTAAATATTTAAAGATTAAGATACCATCTTAAGATTAATTCAGAGTAAAAGCTTTCATGGACTGAAGATTTTTTTGTTCGATTTGAAACCAACACTTCGAGAACTCAGGTAAGAGTCGTATTTCTCCGTAATGGTTATGCCATAAACCAGACTATATGTTCCAAACTTTGCGAATCCATACGTGGGGGAAATACAAACAATTTATAATTCATGTTTCAAAATATTAACATTACTTTAGAATAACTTTACAATTATTGTAAAATGAACGAGTTGTACATTAGAAAAATAATAAAACCAGAAACTCTCAACTCAACGAGATGTTGGTAATTTCTTTAGTAATATATTTTTATATATTTATTCATCTAGGTCGGTAAATAAACATATTAAACGTAAGTGGAAAATCGGCTTCTGGATTTGCCTATACTGTAGGACAAGTCATAGGATGCAGATAAAAAAAAACTTCAGCGAACTTCAGTGAAGCCTTAACCTGATTTAATATACGACAAAGTCGCCAAATAAACATTACATGCAAGACGATTTTTCTTCATTTTTAACCACAAAATCAGCTTTAAAATATTAAAAAACAAAAGAAAGATCGAAAATTTTCTTTTAAAAACCTTAAAGGAAGTATTGTAGTGGTTCAGTAATGTAGGAATTCGCTATTCCATACTATAAAAGCTACGTTTTATTCAGAAAGGAAACAGATATTTGTATTAAAAGTAAAAATTTAAACTGAATATAAATTGATATTTAAACCGCCGCAGTCTTTAATTTGGACCCCGCCGTCTCCAGTTTCCCCGAGCACGCTTTCTGAATCTTTAATTTTATTGAATTCCGATCGATTCCACTTGTAAAGAACATTCTCTTGTACCAGATGTTTAGGACTCTGAGCTTTATCCCTTCTAGCAATTGCCAATGTTTTGTATCGAACTTTAAATGATATTTATGACATGACAACTTCTGAGCGCCATTTTGTAATCTTTATTTGATATGGAATGTTAGTATTTACATTACAAAAGTAATATGCTCAAATTAGGTTTTATATAATTCAATATATTTTTTTAGGTTGACAATTATATAACAGCTAGTGGCCCGCCCCGGCCTCGCATACATACAAAGTCACAGATAATGTACCATTATATTTGTGAAAGATAATTTAAAATCGGGTCAATAGTTTTTGAGTTTATTCATTACACCCAAACAATCTATATGAAATAAGTACAGATAAAAAATTACCTGTACGAGTTAAACTAAAAGTATATAGAAAATTACCTATTTTTTTACCAATATGACAATATAACAATGGGGCGCCGCAGACAACAGACACGTGACATGAATTAAGTTAATTTACCACATCGTCGTGTTACCTACGAGTTTGCGAGAATTCATTTCCGCTCAGAAATAGCTCTCTGATTGCGCTTGTTATTTTGACATATAACAGCGCAGACCTACGACCAGACAATTATAATATTCATGGAAACTTTATTATCTAACTCAAAGCATATACATAATAATTTCTCGTAAATAACATTTTTTGTCTATGTGCGTTTAAAAGACATTTTTTCCTGTTTGTGAGTAAATTTGAATGTGTGTGTTAAGACAGTTTAATCTCATGTCTACGCTCCATATATTTATCTACCATTTTGTTAATCAACATATTTTAAACGTAATTGTTTGTAAATAATTCGATATTTCGTTTTTTTTTTCAGGTAATCCAGCGATTTTATAATAGCCTTTATCAGTAAGTTATCTTTCACTAATTACTTATATAATATATAACAGTATATTTTAAAATGATAGATAATTTATTACATGAATCAAATCGAATCTTATCTAATCTAAAGCTCATAAGAACTTAAACAAAACTGGTTTGAGCCGCTTAAAACCATTCGATTACACAACCTTTCACTTTTCATAACCTACTTAACGTGTTAGCCATATGCCCATCCTAAACCACTTGACAGAAGACTTAACTAACAAATTAAACACTCACTTAAAACTAATATCATAATTACAGTCTTATTCCCTTCAATTAAGGTTTAAAATCGATTAAAACGTTCTTTATAACCGCATATATATTTTTGTTTTAACTTGTAAAGTCGCATCCCTAATGATATAGGAAGAAGGTTGAAATTTAAGTGGAGTAAGTGGAATAAATCATCAATGTTTTAACGATTTTCAACCTTAAATAAAAGTAGTAAAGTCTATTTTGCATAAATATTTTATATTTCACCTCTGCATTGACTCTAGGACGTTGACTTTCGCTTTATTAGTACTGAAGGTAGGTTATATCGAGTTAAAGTAATTTAAACTTAAAGATATAGGAATAAGGATCGAAATAGTTTGTCTAATTTAAATTAGGACTAGGTTGTCACGTGTGTTATGTTACAATTTCTTTGCGCAAGTTTGTATTACACGGACCAATTAAAAATTAAAACATAATCAAGAATATATAGAATGATTATAAAAACAAATTTATCCAATGGATGGTATTATGCAAATAAATAAATATTTTAGTTACGTAACAAATCAAATTGTAGTAGAACTTTGATTAAGTTTATTTAACTATAATTCTTATAGATAACTTAGATAAATATACAGTTTAGTTAGACAAATTAGTAGTTTAGACAATTTAATGGACAATATTCAACTAAATCATCTAGAACTATATTAGCTAATTTTAATAAAAGCTTTGAATAAAAAAAACATTTCTTAACTACACAATAGTTGTCATATAAAGTGCTTAAAAAACAAAACTTGTGGAACTTTAGAGATAAAACGAGAGGTAGCTTAGCTCTCTTAAAGTAGAGCACTTACCTGTTAAATCTACTTACTACCCGGTCTTAGCTAAGCGGTTAGGTATTTACATTTTTCTAGATTCAAGAAGCACTAGTACTGTTTATTTTATCTACACATAAATATTTGTTAGTGTTAGTTATATTATTTTTTATTAATACTATATATTATAAATTAGCTTAATTTTCACGACTTTCTCCATGTGTTTGTCGATATAGGTAAATTTTATTCTTTCCATCACTAGAGTGTACAAAACATTACACACATGCATATACACAAACTCGAATGTTTGTCCTCAATGACCCATATCAAAAAACTAAGAACACCTACATTCTACGGATCCTGATATACGGATCCGGAAAATGCAAGAAATTAATAATTATGTCTGAATGAAACTTTATTTAAATACACAATTTGTTATTTCTAATTTCATATTATAAAAAAAAATCTTAACATATATTTTTTCTTTTCAACCACTTTTTTGTTCAACGTATTTCTTTTCAAACTTCATATTTTCCAAAACTGTCGTTAGACACATGACTAGCGGTATTGAATATGAAGTGTCAACGCACTTTAGACGTATGCCTTCCAAATCCGTCCAATGACCCCGTCTCATAAATTAATTACCCCATTATTTCGTAAGTTCTTTGACCAGGCTGTGAGCAGGCCGACCTTGGGGAGGTCGTGGCCATTAGTTTTTTGCACTTTTCGCATGAAATATTTTGTTGTCAAAATAATGAGTATACCGACTCGATATTAATTGTCTAAATAACACTTTTTATAACATTCATACTTTTCTTTCTATTTCGTTATTAAAATTTTAACAATATATTTTTTTGAATGCAATCAAATATAAAATTATGTTATTTTTTTTCAAAAAGAATATGAGCCTAGCAACTATAATTTTTTTATATATTTTTTTGTATTGAGCGTTTCATAATTACCTAATTTGTATAAATTATTGAATGTAAAAATCAATATACAAGACAAATATGGACAGAACTCGAACTTTTACAGTCTTTGAACACAAGCAACCGAGATAAGCTTCCAGAGGACCAGCTTTTGATTCCCTATATATATATATATATGAGGAAAATGTATCTTTAGGATAATTATTATTGGCCGTTATATGATTATGTGAATCAAGACGCATACACATAGTGTGTGTGTGATGAATTGAAATAGGGGATGAAATAGAGGGGGTAAGTATTATTCAGTTCTCTATATATTAAGATTTTCCTTCGAGTTACACAAAAATTCTCACACACTTTTTTATATATTTTAAATAGGTAAAATTATATAAAGTTTAATATTTTATACTGCTATTATAAAATTTATTAATAATTTAAAAAATATATATTAAATAACACCAATGTTAAAAAATATTTTTTAGAGAAGTTTTTTTGGATTAAGGTTGTACTTATAAATGTAAAATTGTTTTTTTTTATAAATACCAATATTGAATATGAATAATATATACATATATATATATATATATATATATAATATTAATGTCAGTGTATAACGTGCTTTATGTTTGTTATTTCGCCAGTCCTCGCCAACAATGGAGCAAAAACTATTATAAGCTTGGAAAAAAACACAATGGTCCAAGTTATAATATTTTTTTATCAACGAAATATATTTTTTTATTCTATCAGTGACGCCATTAAAATATTGTTAATTAATTAGTTAATTATATGATATTAAGTCCAATGTATCAGTAATATTAGATACATATATTGTTTTTGTTCTATTGTTTTAAATCTATCCTTATACTGTTTGTTGGAAAATCATTTGCACCACACAAGAGAAAAACAAGTCCCCGGTCATACCTCGAGGGTGTTATCACTTCTAGGGCTGTCACAGGTTTAGTTCTTATGATTTGTTGTCTTATGGGAGACATAGGAAATAATAACATTGACATTCACACATCTTTTAGCAAATATATTCATACAATAGTAAAGTGAATTGAGTCTTCTGTAAGCTTCTCATTTATTTTATAATTATTAATATTTTGTTATATTTATTTAATATTTCAGTTTCCTTTTTTATTATTTGAGATAAAAAAAAATTCTATACAAAAAAATATTAAATATAATTATCTAAAAGTTGAAAACCCTACAATATTACCTACTGTTATAACGAACGCAATCACAAAGCGTTCACGTGTAGTGAATAGCCGTGCGAGAAGTGTACTGTATTAATATTACTTCCTCCTTGTATTGTTTCAACGCTGTGACAACCCTGACGGAAAATATATTTATATATATATATATATATTATTTAACACTAAACCTACCAAGTACCGGTCAAAATGACCGTTCTTAAACTTTTGTAAAACTTACACATTTTTAAACGTTATAATATCGTTATCAAACTACATGAGAATTCTTAGAATATGCATATAATATTTTCTACACTCTTTACTTTTAGTTATTTCCATTATTACCTGCGTTATATAATAAAATAACTTTTAACTACCGGTCAATTTGACGGCGTGCGGTAGGAACAGGTATACAAGAATTGTCGGTAGGTTTAGTGTTAATTTATTTTAACTTATTGTATTGTTATTACCCGAATTATCAAACTTTTGGTAGTTGTTTTAAAAAAAACATCGTTTGAAATATTAGAATGACTTTTTATATAATTTAATTACAAACAAACAATCAGTGAATACATTTTTATTATATATTACAATGATATCCATCAATGTTATTGACTTACAATCATTTATTTGATCTAATTACGACGTAAGCCTTGAAAATATCCGCAGCGGGTGAGGTCAACGACCCCGGATGTAGGCATTGCGTGATTAAATACTGCCATATATATACATAATGTTATTTTAAACAATATTTTATTAAGAAATAACAACAAAAAACTGTTTTTTTTAAACAATTTTCTGTTACCTTTCCTTAATTCCCGTACAAAATGCACGTCAGGTGTTCCTGATATAAAAATCCGGGCTACCCTCTATTAGGGTGGCCAAACTTCATAATTAGGTAGGGTAGTAACAATAAAAACTAATGAAGCGACCTCTAGCGGCAATAAAGGACAGCCGTGCCGTTTCGCGCAATCCCGTTTATGTCTTGTTCGTGATCTCCCGAACTATACACCATACATACATACATACATATACTTCAAAGCATTTCCTTTTACATTTATAGTATTATATACTAATATACTAAATTTGCTCATTTTAATATTTGGAAATATAAATTACGATTAATTCAATATATATAAAGATCCATATAAATTCTGTGCAAATCAAATGTTAATGAAATATATAAGATTTTTTTCATTAATTCCTTTCATCTGAAACACGTATTAAGAAAATATCGTATGAGAAAATTAATGAAGAAATATTCTGCTTTAATATAAGCCTTGATATATACAATGTATTAATTTGTGTTGAGATTTTAGTATTTATATAATAACTAACTTTTGTCCGTGTCTTCATTTATCTTTTGTGTCACCTAGTACTGGTAACCTCTAAAAGGATTTTTTACTTACTTGACATTTATTATTATGTTATAGATAAATTACACAATATATATATATATATATATATATATATATATATATATATATATATATATATATATATATATATATATATATATATATATATATAACAGTCCAAGTGATATTCTTATGTATAACCTATTTAGTAAAGTTTCATGAAAATTTGTTCAGTAGTTTTCGCACTTATAGGTCAAGTAGAATGTCGCAGTTAAAAAAATAGCAAGCCAACATACATTTATATTATGATTTGTCTACCGTTAAAATATTTAAATAAAATATCATTCAAGTCACCTCGTTTATCGAAATATCGACTCGTAAATAGTAATCGATTCTCCCTATCTTAATCGTCTCGGCTATTCGATTTAATATCGACAGCTTCTCGATCATTGCGCGTAACGATTATGGGGTTTTGGAGTATAAAAAGGAATTTAATAATATATAATAAGCTACATTTTTTGGTATTAGTATCGTCAAATTTATGAAATTATATTTCTACGGACTAACATTGGGGTGTGTTACCTTATGAAGTTGATTGAAGTTACATGTTACAAAACCTAATTATTTATTTATATATTTTCCACTATGAGTCAGTACTGATCACTTGTAATAGAAGTGTCTATTTATACCGTACTTATCTAAGTAAGCCCTTAAAGACACTCCAACTTAAAATAAGTGTACGCGTTCCAAACGCCCCCTCAATACATTAGTACAAGGCTTCGTAGTATAAATAATTATTTATTTCTAGTAAATTACGTGAATAAAATAATTTGTCTGAGAATGAAAGGAGTTATGAAGAATATCAAGAGAGACGGATATTATTAGTAAACACACGTCTTCAATTCCGACCAGCAATGCACAGCAATGCAGCTTCGTTGCAAGGTCGGAGCTTTGATAAGGGTGACCATTCTGATGGAATTTTTAATTTGATTCAATTATTTTATACTGTTTGTTATAAATTTAATATGAAATACACTTTTTTTAAGACATACAAAAGGTAATTAATTTGATTTATTTTCAGAAAAAAAAGACATGAATTTAATTGAATTAACACTAAACCTACCGAAAATTCTTGTGTACCTGTTCCTACCGCACGCCGTCAAATTGACCGGTAATTAAAAGTTATTTTATTAGATAACGCAGGTAATAATAGAAATAACTAAAAGTAAAGAGTGAAGAAAATATTATATGCATATTCTAAGAATTATCATGTAGTTTGATAACGATATTATAACGTTTAAGAATGTGAAAGTTTTACAAAAGTTTAGGAACGGTCAATTTGACCGGTACTTGGTAGGTTTAGTGTTAATAATTATTTTTTAAATACAAAACATTTCTTACAACTAATGCGACTAATATTTTTTTTAAATCCTTCAATAAGAGTGAGTGTGGTCTCCCTAGATGCCCTAGGGAACCTAAACTTTTCATTGTACTTTCTATGTCACTAGCTATTTTCTTGGCCTTGCTTTTGTACCATGTATATTTCACGTTGAAAACTTTTTGTAAAATTTTATATTTATTTGCATGTGTCATATTGACTAACATGTCTGTCTGTCTAAGTTTAAATATTTTGTAATGTTACTTCAGGGTTACATAATTGTATTGCATGTATAGGTTTAATAATGTATTATATTATGTGAATAGGCATTCACAAACATACACACAGACAGGCGTTTGAGTGTATGTTACGTGTTTAATCAGACATTTACGTATAGAATTGCTGTAATGTTTCATAATAAACTAAATGTTGTGAATAATTTGTACTATCATATAATAACTAATAAATAATGAAGAATTCTAAGCAACTTACAGGATATAAGGTTTCAAAAGTAAAAAAATGCCTCCGTTTTAACTGTGTAACATTTAAAACTATATTTATCTTTATAAATCAGCACTATAATATATTGAATTAAATGCTATAACAATTTTGCATCTTTAAATCCAAATATATTGAAAGTTTTTGTTTTGTGAATGTTTTGCTTTTTTGTAACAGTTATATTATGATTTAAAATTTGGACAGATCTCTCAGTTTTATGAAAAAAACCTTAGAAAAATTATTTATCCTTTATGAAAATTTATTGTAAAATATAATTAACGCTTACCTGCAACTCTGTCCGTCCGTACACAATAACAAACACATTTGCTATACCGTTTACAGTAAACTTTGACAAATTAGTCTACTTACAACTGAAAAATCATTATATTAGCAAAATATTCTAATTAATTTTAGGACTTGTTTCGAATTACATCCTACGTACAAATGTACAAACTTACCTCTATAAAAATTAAATATATTGGTTCAATAATATACAGTAGGTAATGTACATATAAGTTGAAATATTGCAATGATATTTTTTATCACAAATTTGCAATTTATAAAATCGGCGTTAATACATTTTTTGTATAAAAAAAGTAATTACCTGTTTAACCAACTTTACCGGACAGATAAAACATGTCCGTTTTCTCTTTAAAATTATGGTGATTATGTCCTGATAAGAATTGTAATTTTACTGAAGTTAGGGCAACCTTGTAACAAATTTAAAGCTATATTCTATCGCTTATTAAGAGCACAGCTATTGCTGGTTACGAAATTTATCTATTCTTAATGTTTCCCAGTCATTTCAACAACAACTATCAAAAATCTACTAAAAACTTAAGGTTATTGTTATGGTACTGTTACCAAAGTTGTACTCACCCTTAACGAACCCTTACCACATAAATATAAAAAACAATGGGTCATCCTGAAATAGAGGAGTACGAATTATTTAGTTTCCGTTTTCATATCTTTTTATAGAAAAAGGAAAATACAATATTAAAAACTATTGTTAAAAACACCGACCTTCACAGAATTAATTACGTACCCTTGATACAAGTGATACTTATATATATAAAAACACGTTTGTACGTCACGCGTGCATTAAATATCAATCGATGGTCAAGGTCTATTTAAGGTTGTTTAGTGAAAGTGCGGACGAGGTCACAAGAAAGCGAAAATGGTTACAAGGTCATTATTGTTTGTTCACAATTATTATAACGAATTTGTCTGAATTTGGACATATATATATATATATATATATACTTTGTTATTTAAATGTATATATAACAAAAATACCTCCAAATACAATACAATAGTATTACAATTAGTTATTATATCTTTAAAGCACGCCTTGATAATGAACTTGACATACTTACATCACTTGGCCTTTATATATTTGGCAATACATTTTAAATACGATAATACATACATACAAAACAATTTGAATTAATTTTTTATCATATATATCATATCGTAAGTATACATCATATTGTCTGTTTGTTTATAGGTTTAGTTAGATTATTTCTCGCTAACATCATCACCTTTCTCTCCTCTTTAAGTATATAAAGTAATGCTGCTGGTTCGTAAATTCTGATTAACATCTCTTAAGTGAAATGAAGCCAAAATCCCTTGTTTACATCAAATTACATAATACAAGTCTGAAGTATATTTTACATTTAATGCAGTATTTAATTATTTAATCAAATAAGGTTACCCTAAAGAGAAATAATAACTTACTCTCCTGTCAAAATAATAAGGCTGTAACGAGAAGGAAACAAGATGGCGGGAGACGTTATAATTAGCTTTTCCTGAAAAACAGCAAACATCTGGCGTTATCGTGCATGCAAAGTGTTTATATTAATATTAAAAGACTCATATTTTTTGTTTTCTAGTTTGATATTGAATGGTCCAATAATGAAACTGAAATTTGCATACAGTATGAACTTTTATTGTCTATGCAATGTGTGTGTTATGTACATGTGTGTGTAATTGTTACAATTGAAAATTTAATATAGGTAATATAATTATACCTTATGACTAGCTGTGACCAAGACTTCGTTCGCGTTTACTGTTTTTTTGTAAAGTAGTCTAAGTTGTTCCTTATAACATCAGCTATCCGTTAGTTAAAGTCCTGTTACAATCGATCCAGCCGTTTCAAAGATTAGCCGGACCAAACCGACATACAGACTGACAGAAAAAAAAATCAAATATAGTTTTTTTATTGAGCTGAGCGTAAGCAAAGCTCTTAACCGTTTGGGAGACCTTTTTTTGTGTTTAGTTGTCTCCAGAATGCGACGAGCTAATTAGCTAAAAATTTTCTCATGTACGTTTGAGCCGAACGCGGATGTTATAGCGAAAACAGATTGAAAAAATGTTTAGTCATTCAAAAGTTATCACGAAAAGAAGAAAGGAGAGGGGCTCAGCTCAACACCCGCCGCGCACGGTTGGCGGATCCTAGTTTAAGTACCGTTTATATTTCTATATGAATTCTTATAGTGAAAAGCTGTTAATTTGGAATTACAAACAGACACTTCAATTATATTTATATGTATATGGAATTATACAAAAGGATTTTTTATCGTAAGTTCTAATAATTTGACATGAGAGTATTAATACTAAGAAATAAAAGAAATGCTACTAATAATCTTTTTGTTTGTACATAGGAATAAGATTTTTATATAAAGATTTATCAATTTATAAGATTTGATAAGCAGAATGAATTGGGAAATTAGGTTTATGACACAAATGAGAGAAAATTTACAAAATGAAGGACACTTATCAAATAATTATTTCATTTTATACATTATTAATAACAACATGAAACGTTGTAATGTTTAAATTATATATTTTTTATTGTTTTTTTTTTATACGTAACTTATAAACGATTCGTTCAGCCGGGTGATAGGGACAGTTAAAAGGCAGCTAAAATACGTAATTTTGGATTTACCTTTATAGAGAATCAGGAAAATAAAAGATCGATAATGAAAATAGAAGAGAAGAAAAGATCCAATATCCAATATAATACCATCCCTTTCTCTCACCCTACTAAAGAGGAAGATGTAATAACATTTTATGACACACAAGTACTAGTGTAGATCAAGACAGAAGTCAACTGGCTCTCTGTCTTTCTCTGTTTCTATCTTTTTCTCTCTCTCTCGTTATCAAAAAAAATATTCACAATGATTACTCTACTTCACTACATTCATATACTACCTACATACTTCATATACATAAGTATCTTATAAAATCAACATGCACAAGTTGCATTCACAAGCACATGTAACATTTAAATATTTATAAGTAATTTCAGCGAGTTATGAAAATACTTGTGTAAATAGATGGCAATTATATAAAATGCTTGTAACATTTCATTCGGTTACACAGAAATGTAATTTATATTTCATTTTAATTAACCTACTCTCGCGTGCAAAATATAGCTTCGTTCTCATTTGACATTTGACATATGATTTTTGACATTTGACTTGTTTTTTAAAGGTACATAATGACAGTCACATTTGTTATATAATATAAGCAAGAGAAAACCAAAAATGTTGTTGTTTTGATTTCATCAATTTTTTTATATATATTTCATTTTGAAGCAAATTATTACTTTTTATATCTAAAAAAAATATTATCAAGGTATTCTTTATAAACCAATTATAATAAAACAAATATTTTAGATAATTACAACAATATTTTAATAAAATAAAATCACAAGTAATACTTTATAATCAAAACCACAAAAAAGTAACCGCAAAATATTTTTTTAAAACAGAGTTGTAACACGTCAGAATTCAGTCCGGTTCCACGATGTCCGGTTAACCCCACGTCAATCAACTCGCAAAAATTAAAACGAAGCCTTTGTTCGAATATAAATACAGGTACGGGATTCATAAAAACAATATGTATTTTGATTTTAACTTAAATTAACTAAAAAAAACATTATTATAAATATTTCTAAAATTCAAAACGAAATGGAAAAGAACTAATTGTATTTTTATTTAAAAATTGTGGATGTTAATTAAACCCTAATTGAAAAATTAAATCAAAATGGACGTCACATTGTTTCCGGTGACGTTTATTTATGGCGGAATCGACAATGGCGTTAAAATGGTTTGGAATGTTTAATTAATTTTAATGGCTTTTTAACAAGTTATATTGACGGTGGTGATTATTGTTTAAGAGAAAACGGTATGTTTCTATAAAGAACGCTTTGGAGTCATTTGAATTAAGAGATAGTAGGAATATGTTTAAACATGAACTAAATAAAATAACTATAGTTTCTCTCTTACTCTTAATTGAGCACTCATCAAACTATAATATCATAGTTTATAATAGTAAATAGTTAAACTATGAACTACTCAACCGAAACTTGCTTTAACCCGTGATTAAGAATAAGTAACACCATGTTTAGAAGTCTTGTATGTAAATCAGTCCAAGCTCGGTTTCTTCTCCGTGGTTCCTGTACCGACATACATATTAAACAACACATTATATATTGTTACTTTCTATAAAATCACACTCATAACTTAGAATTTGTACACATTATAGTCTGCTCTAAAAACCTTCCGGCTAACACTTATTTCATTTAACACAAAGCTGACGCGGACGAAGCCCGGAGCGATTCAAGTTTTACAGTTCAAGTATCAGTGGTAGAGCTACATAGTAATTCTCTATAATAACTGTTGACTGAAAGTTTAATAGTTTTAACATAATTCTGTGAAAGCAAAGAAGTTTGGATTATACAGTATTTGAAACTGTCTATCCGTCTTGTGATGCCGATTTTTAATTGATAATAAAATTTAAATCATCAGTTATATTTGTGGTGAAACTTGCTATACTTCTGAGATTACTAAAACTTAATAAGATGGATGCATAATATTAGTTCAAAAGTTTCATCGACTAATTAGATAAAGCGCTAATTGCACTGTACATATAGTAGTGTAGTAAACTACGAGTAGTGTAGTAACTAAACAAATAGTTACTTTAGTGCACAGCTCGTTATTCAGGAATTGTTAACATTTGTTCAAACTCCGGTGACATTGTAAACTACATTTACAAAAGTTGGTCTTGGAAATAGTTTTGAATTAATAAATTGTAAATAAAAATAACGCCTTCACGCCTGGGAGGCCCCAGAAGAATATTAAAATTCACCAACCGATTCAGGGATTTGAGTATTTTCCGTCGATTCAACTCAAGATACAATTAAATAGAAAGCACTCGGGAGGAGAGCCCTTGTCCTTCCAGATGATGGGCAATCCCTATCTTCAGACTCTCACCAAACATTACGCGATTGATTGAATATTGTGATTTTAGGAAATAAAGTAATAGTAATGTTTATATATCAATAATAAGTTATAAATATGTTACAACTTTTATTAATTTTCCTTAAAAATGTCTTAAAGCAACTGCCTATCCCACATATAAGATGGGAATACTTTGAAACGTTTTTAGTTTAAAGAGTAATTTGCTAAAGTGTGGCTTTTTTTCTTGAGAAAACTTTTAGATTGATAAAATACAGTCGGCGAATAAACAACACCAATACTAAAAATGTTTTAGGAAGTACGACATTTTAATTATTTTAAGTTAAAAAATTCAAAGTTATTTGAATGTTTTTAGTTGCTTTAGAATTTCCTATGGGTGATAACAATAATTTATTTTTTCTTTTACAAACGTTGTTTTTTTGCCAGTATGTTTTTAATTTATTTATTTTGCTTTAACTAAAAATAAGAGTAAATAACTGGGATTCATAATTAGTTCCATAACATTGTCGGATAAATAAAGCGAAAAATGATGAAATCCAAAAGCCAAGAGTCCCTTCGCTTCGGTACTTTATTTCAGACAGTTGAGAAATTCCCTCAAAGATAAAGGTTTTTGGTAAAGTACAACATGAAGAAACACAGGGTTCTTCGTACAAGAAATATAATATATTCCAGATAAACGATTTTCTTAAACGATATATCTGTCATTTTGTCGGAGATTTTATATTCTATTGTTTATTTTATTTCCAACAAAAATATTCTTTGTTCCAGAAAAAACCCTTTCGGTCATTTTATTCAGAACAAACTTAAATCCGGTTACTTAAAAAACGATAAATCTTGCAGAGAATCGTTGAAATATAAGCGGCGAAAACAGAGTGAGTCAAAAAAGCGGCCATGTTTTTAGTCATGGAACCGGAAAAATCCGGTTAGAAGCGATCCGAACTAGTTGCTACCGTTGCTAACGCTCAGGATTATTGGATGTGTGAAAGAGGATTTGCTACCACAGTTTCAAACTGAAGATATCTGTCCGTTTGAGTGTAAACGTTTAAAGATGCATGGTTTATTACTTCCCTTCACTGAAATCCACACACTATATAGTGTGGTATATTTAGTTATCTTCGCTGCCTATAATCAAATTGGGTAGCGATACACTTTCTATATTGGGAGATAATTATCTCGTCCCGAGAATTTACTTAATATGAAATGTTAATATTAAAATATTTATATATATAATATATATAATTACTTAGCAGAACTATTAATACACTATTAATGGACTATTAAAGCTGTATTTTCGACAAAACATAAAATATGTTTCCAAAAACAATGTTATCATATAATTAGTGAAACCACAATGTGCTAACAAATAATACTAACAGAATGTTAAATATATTCTGGACATAGAATTATTTAATATTATAATCATAATATTTTTAATCATAAATCGTTTCTCATTAAAATTCATTTTGTTAATGTTGTATAAATTTTTACGGTTCAAAATTTATTTGTGTCTGCTTCAAAGAATGTCACTTTTGAAACTCGGATCGACAAAAGGAGTCCAAGTTAATTCCTTTGTGATAAAAGAAAAAACACGACGACGCAATTGTGTTCAAAAAACTCAGCCAACGGTTAACGGATATTCACGAAACAGCAATTAAATATATACTTCTTTAAAGATTTTCTGTATAAATAATGTCTTTAACAATTTGTCTCTTATGTTATAATAATAATTATTATGTTATGTTACCATAAAATCACAACATATATGTATGCAGTATACAGTATATCTGGGCCCACAACTTCGCGCGAAATGTAAAAGTATCCTCACTTACTCTTGATGATATTAGCTATCCGAAACAGAATTCTGTAATAATAGGTCCAGCCGATTCATAGACAAGCCGGAACAAAAACGCAGAAAGAAATATAAAAATTTAATTTTATATTAGTACCGTGTTATACAGTATATATATTTTCATAAAAAATTTGTGAAAAAAATGGAATTACAAACGCCAATTGAATTTTCAGTAACGTCTTTCAATACAACATTATTTTAATCATTATTGTAAGATCTTTATTTACTTGTTCCTAAACTACATAAAAACTTTATTGTTCAGACAAGGGATTTGGAACAGTGGTCAGTTTGTTTAAATTGATGTTCCGATCCCGGGCCCGGGATTACGGGTCCATTAACAAGTCACTCGGGCTCACAGCTGGTGTAAATAAACCATGTATTTACATCAAAAATAATCTTAGAAAAGTAAACTATTTTTGTTTAAGGAAGAAAAATAATACATTATTATTAATTACTAGGATTGTTCTAATTCACTGGACTATTTTCATGAACATATTATTTCTGTGACATATTTGAATGGCCATTCTAAATAATAATATTTGTTACGGAATTTTGAAATTAGTAGTTCGTAAATTACCTTACATCCAATCTAATCTGATCAATTTTAGAACATCAGTAAAGAAATATTTTACCACAAATTTTTTCTAGTCCCACTCCCACCATGTATGGACCAATCCATAGGTTTAATTTTATTGTTATGATTATAACCTTAACTAATTTTGGACTAATTTCCTGTTTCTAAAAATATAAGAATTCTCCGAAGTATTGAATTGTAGCCGAAATAACTTTGATCTCTCGACAAAATCTGATTATGTATCGGAAGTAATATATATTTTGCTTATATGCTCCCACAGACTAAAAGATCCAAATTAAAAAATTCGAAAAAAAAAAAAATTTTGCTTGAATCTAGATCCTCTCAAATAGATTATTAATATCATGAATATGAATACCATTTTAAGTTTTAATCATATATATAATATAATATTATTTATTTGTTTTAACATAACAAAAATAGTTTTAGTTTTCAACTAAAAAAGTGATAAATGCATGATAACCTTAAAAGGGAACTATTTGATACTATTACTATTTGAACTTACATACTTTTATAACCTGTATTCAGAATACAGTTTTTATACATCGAAATAATAAATTGCATGCAACGCTGACAAGTAAAATAGTTGGCTGTTACAAAGTTGAGCAACGTTCCCGGCCCAACAAAGTGATCAAACTCCTTCCGCCTCCTTTGTTTTACCTAATGGTTAATATTTTTAATGCTCTACTGGCCGGTTGCCGGTTTCCAGCTCAGTGGAAAGAGGCCATAGTGATAGGCATTCACAAACCGGGTAAGCCCCGGAATCTTCCAACTAGTTATCGTCCAATTAGTCTCCTTAGTTCCCTAGGGAAAATCTATGAGAGGATTATCCTCAGTAGACTTAAGTCAGAAGTAGAGAGACTGAACATCATCCCAAATAAGCAGTTTGGCTTTCGAGCCTATCATTCCAGTTCCCACCAGGTGCAACGCCTCACGGAGCACATCCTTTCTGGGGCCACTTTGTGCCGCAAGCTACGTAGGACAGGAGCACTCTTTCTCGATGTAGCGAAGGCATTCGACAGGGTCTGGCACAATGGACTGGTATACAAGCTATACCAGTTCAGGGTGTCGGACAGACTCGTACTAATCATACGAGGCTTCCTGTCGAATCGCTCCTTCCGCTACAGAGTGGTAGGCGTGATGTCGACTCCCCGCCCCATCAGGGCAGGCGTCTCTCAAGGTTCAGTCCTCTCACCAATTCTGTTTTCAATTTACTCCAGCGACATTCCTAGGCCGCGTTCTAAAGTAGAATTAGCAATGTTCGCGGATGACACCGCAATTTACACATCCTCAAGGGATCCTTATGAGATCTCTCAACGCCTCCAATCCGCAGCCGACTCCCTTGGGAACTGGTTTCGGAAATGGAGGATTGAGGGGAACCCGGAGAAGAGCACCGCGGTACTCTTTGAACGGTCACGACCCACAAGGGGCCCGGAGATTAAACTCTTTGACAAACCGATTCCTTGGAAAAACAAGGCCAAGTACCTAGGAGTGACGCTGGACAAACAGCTAGTATTCACTTCACATATCGAGGACGTTCGCAACAGAGCGGCCTTTATCCTAGGGCGACTTTATCCCCTGTTAGGCAAGCGGAGTAAAATGTCCCTTAGAAATAAGGTCACACTTTACAAAGCCTGCATACGCTCCGTCATGTCCTATGCAAGTGTTGCCTTCGCTCACGCGAACCTGAAGCCTATTCAGGTGCTTCAGAACAGATTCATGCGGATAGCCACTGGGGAACCGTGGTATATGCGTAATATCGACTTGCACAGAGACTTAGATCTACCAACGATCGCACAGTATTTCAAGGGGCTCTCCAAAAGCTACTTTGACAATGCTGTGGGACACCCAAACCCGCTGGTGGTTAAGGCCACAGGATACACGGCCCGTAAGACTCCTAAAGTCAGAAAGAGAAGACCCAAGTCGGTACTTTTCGATCCGGACGACGCGATTACGTTAGGGAACGCTACGTAACAGCGGTAAAGCGAACATAAATACTACACATACACAATCATACAGCGTCTTCGCCGGCGAAGACGAGGCCCCCATCCAAGAACGTTGCTCTGGCCTTCTGCCGTCGGAGGACGTTAGTGTCAAATCCATACCCACATCCAACCCTCGTTACCCACCTAACGGCGTTCTGAGCCGTGGTCCGAGCCTCACAGGAGGCGCCCTCAGGACGCGCGTTCCCCTGGGCCCTTCAGGCCCCCCTTTTCAAGGGCGGGTCTCTGCACCCGTCCATTACACCGGTGACGCTGTCATGGCCAGTAGGGCTAACAGCAGAGACAAACAAAAAAAAAAAAAAAAAAAAAAAAAAAAAAAACGTTCCCGGGATACGGGATTACGCTTCCATTATCATTCAGCAGTCTCTTCACTACATACTTGTTTAGTTCACGCTTACATTTCAACACCGTTTAAAGTTAAATTAAATACTTTGTTGATTTTATTGTACATAATAAAGTTAATTGGACACTGTCAGTTTGTTTGTCATAAAAGCATACATGACTACCAGGATATGAAGGGTTTTCATAAAATTAGATTTGAAATGTTTATTTATTTATAAATAAGTAAAATTAGGAATATACATATTATTATGAAAATGTAACTTAGATTATATTTTAAACTTAAACAGTAACTAGGAGTAAAGTTTAAGTAAGTTTAACGTTCATAAGTCACCTGTATAATACGTAATAACTTGGTTCAAGTTGGAAATAATTATGCATGAAGCGCTGACGTGTTGTGAGTCAGTTGTCTAAACTTTGTGAACGTTTATGCGATCCCGGGATTGTACAGTGATCCGGGATTACTCGTAACTTGCAACACTAAGCCGTGTTTTCATTTAATAATCGTGCAGTTTTCGGCTCCAGCATTAAAAGAGATCTCGGTCAAAGTTAAATCACTTTGATTAATATTTGAATAGTAATTGGTGACCCACATGCTCATTCCTAACTAAGTAACTCGAGTTTGGGTTAAATCCTCTTCCGTAATCAGTCAAAATCACAAATACAAACAATGACAAACCCCATATTTTAAACCATAACTCCAACGCAACATAACTCACCCTTTCTAATTAAGTCCCAACATTAAATCACATTAAAAACCAAAATGGCGTGTTATAAATGGTTTATAATTTTTCATAAGTCAGATGCAGCGTTGCAAGGAAGTATTAATGACGGTAATATTATACAACTGCCTAATATTACTAATATTCTCAAACACCCGCGCCAACGATTATTATACTAGGGTAATATTTAAGACTAGAAGAAATAATTAATATTATATTAAATATCATTCTACCGGTCTTTGTTAATATCAATTCATACATACATAAATATTTATTAGATTCATTTTGTTAATCCCTGTAGTATATCACATATAAAGAATGCTGTAATATATTACCAATACTAATTACCTAGTACATAATATTACTAATTAATTCCAATGCTCCGGAGAGTTGTAAAATATTGTCAAAACTATAAACAACTGATTAATTAATTATCAACATGTTCGAAAATTTTACAAATTCAATATTCATTAAAATTTTAGTTCATAATTAACTTTTGAGTCAAATATAAATTTTCAAAGTAATTTTTTTTTTGACAAGCTGAAAGCATTTGGGCCAAAGACATATTAGGTATATATATATATATATATATATATATATATATATATATATATATATATATATACGTATATATATATATATATACGTATATATATATATATATATATATATATATATACGTATATATATATATATATATATCCCTTGCAATATTCCTATCCAACAAATGAATACATATATAAAATTGTTCATAAAGTTATTTGATATATTCGTATTTGTAAAAATATGAACTTTCACATAAACTCCTTCACTATATTAATAGATTAGAGTTAGATAATTCAGTAATGATAAAGTTTAACTTTTGCAATAATAAAAAATAAACAGTAATTAATTAATTTAATTAATACTAATTTATTATATTTATATGTAAAATATATAATTATATTATTTCATATGCTTTATGAGAACAGTCGCTAAAACAGTTGTTGGTATCAGTTGTTTCTGAGTCAATTCACATCGTCATATTTTACTTTGACAATACATTATTTCTTCCTTTTCTTTCCATAGATTTACTGATTAGATATTAACCGTTATTTGTAAAAGGAGCCGAAAGAAAGAAAATAATTTATGTTACGTTTATGAGTAGTATGTATTTTCTTTGTTTGGTTGATAGTCTTTGATATTGATATACAAAATCCATTATCCAGGTAAATTATTTGGATAAAGATGTAGTATGGACTGAATAAGTTGAGAGATCAAAATTTAATTTCTATTGCTTCGTAGTCTAATAAGATAAAGCGCTAATTGCACTGTACATATAATAGTGTAGTAAACTACGAGTAGTGTAGTAACTAAACAATTAGTTATATTAACGCACAGCTTGTTATTCAGGAATTGTTAACTACATTTACCAAAGTTGGTCTTGAAAATAGGAATGGATTAATAAATTCAATTTATATTTACGTTTTAGTAAATAATCCAATAACTGCTGTAAGTGTCGTGACAAGTCCCGGCTTCAGTTTCAGACAGAGATAAGTATTTTTATAACAAATCTATCTCTGATTTTGTAAAAGAAAACGTTAAAAAACTTTTCTTAGAAGAATATAAGATACATGTATAATACGCGTCCCTAATGGTTTTAAATTTGTTTGCAATAATATATTAACGTTTATCTTCACGCCTCCCGAAAGTGTATTAAAATTCACCAAACGATTTAGGGATTTGAGTATTTTCCGTCGATTCAACTCAAGATACAATTAAATAGAAAGCACTCGGGAGGAGAGCCCTTGTCCTTCCAGATGATGGGCAATCCCTATCTTCAGACTCTCACCAAACATTATGCGATTGATTAAATTTTATAATTTAATGTAATAACACAGGAATATTATTATTTATAAATCAAAATATAGATTATTAGTTATACATTATGCAACTTTTATTAATTTTCCTTAAAAAAGTCTTGAGTTGCCTATTATTATAAGATTCCCTAATATGTTTCAATTTTTCTTCGAAAAAACTTTTAAATTAAAATAAAGTTGGTAAATAAACACCAATACTAACGAGTACTGACAAATTAAGACATTTAAAGTTAAATCTCAAAAACCGTCCGTGAAATTTAAACGATATTTTTGTCATTAGTGGTAATAATAATATTTTTTTATTTTACAAGAGGTTGTTTTCATGTAATGTGTTTTTAATTTATTTATTTTCCTTTAAGTAAAAATAAGGGTAAATAACTAGGATTCATGGTTAGTAATACATATTATATTGATAAATAAAGCGGGAAATGATGAAATGCAAAAGCTAAGAGTCCATTCGTTTAGGCACTTTATTTCAGACAGTTCGAAAATTCCCTCAAATATAAAGGTTTTTGGTAAAGTAGGTACAACATGAAGAAACACAGGGTTCCTTCGTACAAAAAATATAATATATTAATGATAAACGATTTTCTTAACCAAGATTATATGTGCAGAACATTATTAAAGTGTGACAGGTAATATGGGCTAAACTTTTAGACAAAAGGCTCTAATTGTTTAACAAAGGATCCCCAAATGGTTATCTCACCAAAATATGTAGCAAAAAAGATAGCCCTAAAATATAGTTATATTCTGTATACGGGAGCATTTTTGACCGATTGCTTTCGTTCTCGTGTTGAAAGGGATATATCTGTCATTTTGTCGGAGATTTTATATTCTATTGTTTACTTTATTTCCAACAAAAATATTCTTTGTTCCAGAAGAAACCCTTTCGGTCATTTTATTCAGAACAAACTTAAATCCGGTTACTTAAAAAACGATAAATCTTGCAGAGAATCGTTGAAATATAAGCGGCGAAAACAGAGTGAGTCAAAAAAGCGGCCATGTTTTTAGTCATGGAACCGGAAAAATCCGGTTAGAAGCGATCCGAACTAGTTGCTACCGTTGCTAACGCTCAGGATTATTAGATGTGTGAAAGAGGATTTGCTACCACAGTTTCAAACTGAAGATATCTGTCCGTTTGAGTGTAAACGTTTAAAGATGCATGGTTTATTACTTCCCTTCACTGAAATCCACACACTATATAGTGTGGTATATTTAGTTATCTTCGCTGCCTGTAATCAAATTGGGTAGCGATACACTTTCTATATTGGGAGATAATTATCTCGTCCCGAGAATTTACTTAATATGAAATGTTAATATTAAAATATTTATATATAATTACTTAGCAGAACTATTAATACACTATTAATGGACTATTAAAGCTGTATTTTCGACAAAACATAAAATATGTTTTCAAAAACAATGTTATCATATAATTAGTGAAACCACAATGTGCTAACAAATAATACTAACAGAATGTTAAATATATTCTGGACATAGGATTGTTTAATATTATAATCATAATATTTTTAATCATAAATCGTTTCTGATTAAAATTCATTTTGTTAATGTTGTATAAATTTTTACGGTTCAAAATTTATTTGTGTCTGCTTCAAAGAATGTCACTTTACAAACTCGGATCGACAAAAGGAGTTAATTCCTTTGTGATAAAAGAAAAAACACGACGACGCAATTGTGTTCAGAAAACTCAGCTTCAAACGGTTAACGGATATTCACGAACCGGCAATTAAATGTATACTTCTTTAAAGATTTTCTGTATAAATAATGTCTTTAACAATTTGTCTCATATGTTAGAATAATAATTATTATGTTATGTTACCATAAAATCACATCACATATCACATATATGTTATGTATGCAGTATACAGTAATAATTTCAAAGTACATTTTTGAAATTATTACTGAACTATCTGGGCCCACAACTTCGCGCGAAATGTAAAATTATCCTCACTTACTCCTGATGATAGTAGCTATCCGAAACAGAATCCTATAAAAATCGGTCCAGCCAATTAAACGACAAGCCGGAAAAAAATAAGCAGAAAATAAATATAAAAATTCAATTTTATATTACTGCCGTATTATACAGTATATATATATTATATATTTTCATAAGAATTTAGTAAAAAAAAAATTGGAATTACAAACGCCAATTGAACTTTCAGAAAGGTCTTTCAATACAACAATTTTCAATAATTTTTATCATTATTGTTAGATCTTTATTTACTTGTTCCTAAACTACACACAAACTTTATTGTTCAGACAAGGGATTTGAAACAGTGGTCAGTTTGTTTAAAGTGATGTTCCGATCCCGGACCCGGGATTACGGGTCCATTAACAAGTCACTCGGGCTCACAGCTGGTGTAAATAAACCATGTATTTACATCAAAAATAATCTTAGAAAACTAAACTATTTTTGTTTAAGGTAGAAAAATAATACATTATTATTCATTACTAGGATGGTTCTAATTCAATTGACTATTTTCATGAACATATTATGCCTGTGACATATTTGAATGGCCATTCTAAATAATAATTTTTGTTACGGAGTTTTGTAATGAGTAGTTCGTAAATTTCCTTACATCCAATCTAATCTGATCAACTTTAGAACATCAGTATAGAAATATTTTACCACTAATTTTTTCTAGTCCCACTCCCACCATGTATGAACCAATCCATAGGTTTAATTTTATTGTTATGATTATAACCTTAACTAATTTTGGACTAATTTCCTGTTTCTCAAAATATAAAAATTCTCCGAAGTATTGAATTGTAGCCGAAATAATTTGATCTCTCGACAAAATCTGATTCTGTATCAGAAGTAATATATATTTTGCTTAAAGGTTCCCACAGACTAACAAAAAAAATTCGAAAAAAAAACCATTTTGCTTGAATCTAGTTCCTGGCTAATATATTGTTATTATCATTAATATGAATACCATTTTTTATTTTAATCATATGTATAATATTATTTGTTTCTTATTATATAAAAAAATAGTTTTAGTTTTCAACTAAAAAAGAAATAAATGCATGATAACTTTAAAAGGGGACTATTTGATATATGTAAGTTTTATAACCTGTATTCAGAATACAGTTTGTATACATCGAAATAATACATTGCATGCAACGCTGACAAGTAAAATAGTTATCTGTTACAAAGTTGAGCAACGTTCCCGGGATCCGGGATTACGCTTCCATTATCAGTCAGCAGTCTCTTCACTACATACTTGTTTAGTTCACGCTTACATTTCAACACCGTTTAAAGTTAAATTAAATACTTTGTTGATTTTATTGTACGTAATAAAGTTAATTGGACACTTTCAGTTTGTTTGTCATAAAAGCATACATGAGTATCAAGATATAAAGGGTTTTAATAAAGTTATTTACAAATAAGTAAAATTAGGAATATACATATTATTATGAAAATGTAACTTAGATTATATTTTAAACTTAAACAGTTACTAGAACTAAAGTTGAAGTAAATTTAACGTTCATAAGTCACCTGTATAATACGTAATAACTTGGTTCAAGTTGGAAATAATTATGCATGAAGCGCTGACGTGTTGTGAGTCAGTAGTCTAAACTTTGGGAACGTTTATGCGATCCCGGGATTGTACAGTGATCCGGGATTACTCGCAACTTGCATCACTAAACCGTATTTTCATTTAATAATCGTGCAGTTTTCGGCTCTAGCATTAAATGAGATCTCAGTCAAAGTTAAATCACTTTAATTAATATTTGAATAGTAATTGGTGACCCACATGCTCATTCCTAACTAAGTAACTCGAGTTTGGGTTAAATCCTCTTCCGTAATCAGTCAAAATCACAAATACAAACAATGACAAACCCCATATTTTAAACCATAACTCCAACGCAACATAACTCACCCTTCCTAATTAAGTCCCAACATTAAATCACATTAAAAACCAAAATGGCGTGTTATAAATGGTTTATAATTTTTCATAAGTCAGATGCAGCGTTGCAAGGAAGTATTAATGACGGTAATATTATACAACTGCCTAATATTACTAATATTCTCAAACACCCGCGCCAACGATTATTATACTAGGGTAATATTTGAGACTGGATGAAATATTTAATATTATATTAAATATCATTCTACCGGTCTTTGTTAATATCAATTCATATATACATAAATATTTATTAGATTCATTTTGTTCATCCCTGTAGTATATCACACATAAAGAATGCTGTAATATATTACCAATACTAATTACCTAGTACATAATATTACTAATTAATTCCAATGCTCCGGAGAGTTGTAAAATAATGTCAAAACTATAAACACCTGATTAATTAATTACCATCATGTTCGAAAATTATACGAATTCAATATTCATTAAAATTTTAGTTCATAATTAAATTTGACTAAAATATAAATTTGTGAAGTAATTTTGTTTTTGACAAGCTGACAGAATTTGGGTCAAAATACATATTGGGTATATATATATATATATATATATATATATATATATATATATATCCCTCGCAATATTGCTATCGAAGAAATAAATATATAAAATTGTTCTTAAAGTTTCTTAATATATTTGTGTTTGTAAACATATGAACTTTTACATAAACTCCTTCACTATATTAATAGATTAGAGTTAGATATTTCAGTAAGTTAACCCCAATGCGTCTAAAATTTACAGTTCTCATAAAAACTGCAGTTAAACTAAAGTTCTTTTGCTTGCAATATACAAATTACAAGCAATTTTCGGAAATTTTACATTTTATGATTAAGTTTAACTTTTGCAATAACAAAGTATAAACAATAATTAATTAATTTAATTATTATTAATTTGTTATATTTATATGTAATATATAAAATTATATTATTTCACATGCTTTATGAGAACAGTCGCTAAAACAGTTGTTGGTATCAGTTGTTTCTGAGTCAATTCACATCGTCATATTTTACTTCGACAATACATTATTTCTTCCTTTTCTTTTCGTCGATTTACTGATGAGATATTAACCGTTATTTGTAAAAGAAACCTAAGGAAAGAAAATAATTTATGTTATGTTTATGAGTAGTGTGTATTTTCCTTGTTTGGTTGATAGTCTTTGATATTGATATATAAAATCCATTATCCAGGTATATTATTTGGATAAAGGTGTAGTATGAACTGAATAAGTTGCGAGATCAAAATTTAATTTCTATTGCTTCGTAGTCTAATTAGATAAAGCGCTAATTGCACTGTACATATAATAGTGTAGTAAACTACGAGTAGCGTAGTAACTAAACAATTAGTTATATTAACGCACAGCTTGTTATTCAGGAATTGTTAACTACATTTACCAAAGTTGGTCTTGAAAATAGGAATGGATTAATAAATTCAATTTATATTTACGTTTTAGTAAATAATCCAATAACTGCTGTAAGTATCGTGACAAGTCCCGGCTTCAGTTTCAGACAGAGATAAGTATTTTTATAACAAATCTATCTCTGATTTTGTAAAAGAAAACGTTAAAAAACTTGTCTTAGAAAAATATAAGATACATGTGTAATACGCGCCCCTAATGGTTTTAAATTTGTTTGCAATAATATATTAACGTTTATCTTCACGCCCCCGAAAATGTATTAAAATTCACCAAACGATTTGGGGATTTGAGTATTTTCCGTCGATTCAACTCCAGATACAATTAAATAGAAAGCACTCGGGAGGAGAGCCCTTGTCCTTCCAGATGATGGGCAATCCCTATCTTCAGACTCTCACCAAACATTACGCGATTGATTTAATTTTATAATTTAATTTAATAACAAAGGAATATTATTATTTATAAATAAAAAATATAGATTATTAGTTATACATTATGCAACTTTTATTAATTTTCCTTAAAAAAAGTTTTGAGCTGCCTATTATAAGATTTTAATTTTTCTTAGAGAAAACTTTTAAAATAAAATAAAGTTGGTAAATAAACACCAATACTAACGATTACTGACAAATTACGAGTATGACATTTTAATTATTTAAAGTAAAATTTCTAAAATTGCCCGTGAAATGTAAAGGATATTTTTGTCATTAGTGATAATAACAATATTTTTTATTTTACAAGAGGTTGTTTTCATGTAATGTGTTTTTAATTTATTTATTTTGCTTTAAGTAAATATAAGGGTAAATAACTAGGATTCATAGTTAGTTATATTATATTGTCAGATAAATAAAGCGAGAAATGATGAAATCCAAAAGCCAAGAGTCCCTTCGCTTCGGTACTTTATTTCAGACAGTTGGGAAATTCCCTTAAAGATAAAGGTTTTTGGTAAAGTACAACATGAAGAAACATAGGGTTCTTCGTACAAGAAATATAATATTTTCCAGATCAACGATTTTCTTAACCAAGATTATATGTGCAAACCATTATAAGAGAGTGACAGGTAATATGGGCTAAACTTTTAGACAAAAGGCTCGACTTGTTTAACAAAGGATCTCCAAATGGTTATCTCACCAAAATATGTAGCAAAAAAGATAGCCCTAAAATATAGTTGTCTGTATTCGAGAGTATTTTTGACCGATTGCTTTCGTTCTCGTCTTGAAAAGGGATATATCTGTCATTTTGCCAGAGATTTTATATTCTATTGTTTATTTTATTTCCAACCAAAATATTCTTTGTTCCAGAAAAAACCCTTTTGGTCATTTTATTCAAACAAACTTAAATCCGGTTACTTAAAAACGATAAATCTTGCAGAGAATCGTTGAAATGTAAGCGGCGAAAACAAAGTGAGTCAAAAAAGCGGCCATGTTTTTAGTCATGGAACTGGAAAAATCCGGTTAGAAGCGATCCGAACTAGTTGCTACCGTTGCTAACGCTCAGGATTATTGGATGCATGAAAGAGGATTTGCTACCACAGTTTTAAACTCAAGATATCTGTCCGTTTGGCTGTAAACGTTTAAAGATGCATGGTTTATTACTTCACTGCACTGAAGTCCATACAATATATATAGTGTTGTATATTTAGTTACATTCGCTTCCTATAATCAAATTGGGTAGCGATTCACTTTCTGTACTGGACGATAATTATTTCGTCGTCGTATTAAATGTGAATATTAATAGCTTTATATATTATTAAACAGAAATATGAATACACTATTGAAGCTGTATTTTCGACAAAACATATATTTTTTCAATAACAATGTTATCATATAATTACCACCAATGAAACCACAGTGTTCTAACTAATAATACTAACAGAATGTATTTATTATATTCTGGACATACGATTGTTTAATATTATAATCATAATATTTTTAATTTACTCTCATTAAATTTTATTTTATTAATATTGTACATATTGTACATATTTTCATGGTTCCAAATTTATTTGTGTCTGCTTCAAAGAAATTCACTTTACAAACTCCGACCGACAAAAGGAGTCCAAGTTAATTCCTTTCTGATAAAAGAAAAAACACGACGACACAATTGTGTTCAAAAAACTTTGCTTCAAACAGTTAACGGATATTCACGAACTGGCAATTAAATGTATAATTCTATAATAGTTTTCTGTATAAATAATGTCTTTAACAATTTGTCTCATATGTTATAATAATATTCCTTATTTCGTCTCTTTAAAACCATTACATACATATATTTACTTTCGAAATTTTTACTAAGTAACTACTATCCTTAAACTAGCCGGGCTCACTGCTTCGCGCAATCGTATACGTATAAAAGTATCCTACTTACTTACTTACTCCTCATGATATCGGTTATCCGACAGAAAATCCTGTTAAAATCGGTCCAGCAGTTTCAAAGAACCGCACCAAAAAGACACAGGAAAAAATATAAAAAATTAAATTTTAGAGAGGTACTGTATATACTTTCATAAGCACAATTGGAATTACAAACACCAATTTTATTTGTAGTAAGTTCTTTCAACACAACAATTTTCGATAATATTAATCATCATTATTAGATCTTTTACTTGTTCCTAAACTACACAAAAACTTTATTCTACAGACAAGGGATTTGGAACAGTGGTCAGTTTGTTTAAAGTGATGTTCCGATCCCGGACCCGGGATTACGGGTCCATTAACAAGTCACTCGGGCTCACAGCTGTTGTAAATAAACCATGTATTTACATCAAAAATAATATTAGAAAACTAACCGATTGTTGTTTGAGGAATGAAAAAAATACATAATTACTAATTACTAGGATTGTTATAATTCACTTTACTATTTTCATGAACATATTCTGCCTGTGACTTGTTTGAATGTCCATTCTAAATATTTAATACTTGTTACGGAATTTTGAAATGAGTAGTTCCAAAATTATCCTTACATTAATCCAAACTCACCAACTTACATGGTTACAAAGTTTACAGAAGTTGTCTTTAGAACATCTTTAAAAATATATTTTATCAGTATTTTTTCCTTCCACTCCCACTCCAGCTCCATTAATCTATCCATACAAATCCATACATGTTTACCCTTTTTTGTTTTGATTATAAACCAATTTTGGACCACTTTGCTTTTCTCGAAATATAAGAATAGACAAGCAGATATAAGTCAAAAATAAAACATTTTGCTTGAATAGATTGTTAATATCATTAATATGAATACCATTTTTCATTTTAATCAAATATACAATATAATAATATAAACAAAATAGTTTTATTTTTCAAATAAAACAAGAGATAAATGCATGATAACTTTAAAAGGGGTTTAAGTTTTATAACCTGTATTCAAAAAGGAGTTTTTTAGCGTCGAAATAATAAATTGTATGCAACGCTGACACATAAAATAGTTGTCTGTTACAAAGTTGAGCAACGTTCCCGGGATCCGGGATTACGCTTCCATTATCAGTCAGCAGTCTCTTCACTACATGCTTGTTTAGTTCACGCTTACATTTCAACACCGTTTAAAGTTAAATTAAATACTTTGTTGATTTTATTGTACATAATAAAGTTAATTGGACACTTTCAGTTTGTTTGTCATAAAAGCATATATGAGTATCAGGATATAAAGGGTTTTAATAAAGTTAGATATTAAATTGAAATGTTTATTTATTTACAAATAAGTAAAATTAGGAATATACATAGTATTATGAAAATGAAACTTAGATTATATTTTAAACTTAAATAGTAAGTAGGAGTAAAGTTTAAGTAAGTTTAACGTTCATAAGTCACCTGTATAATACGTAATAACTTGGTTCAAGTTGGAAATAATTATGCATGAAGCGCTGACGTGTTGTGAGTCAGTTGTCTAAACTTTGTGAACGTTTATGCGATCCCGGGATTGTACAGTGATCCGGGATTACTCATAACTTGCAACACTAAGCCGTGTTTTCATTTAATAATCGTGCAGTTTTCGGCACCAGCATTAAAAGAGATCTCGGTCAAAGTTAAATCACTTTAATTAATATTTGAATAGTAATTGGTGACCCACATGCTCACTCCTAACTAAGTAACTCGAGTTTGGGTTAAATCCTCTTCCGTAATCAGTCAAAATCACAAATACAAACAATGACAAACCCCATATTTTAAACCATAACTCCAACGCAACATAACTCACCCTTTCTAATTAAGTCCCAACATTGAATCACATTAAAAACCAAAATGGCGTGTTATAAATGGTTTATAATTTTTCATAAGTCAGATGCAGCGTTGCAAGGAAGTATTAATGGCGGTAATATTATACAACTGCCTAATATTACTAATATTCTCAAACACCCGCGCCAACGATTATTATACTAAGGTAATATTTGAGACTGGATGAAATATTTCTTTTTTGTTTTCTCTTTCTTGTCTTTGTCTGTATTAATATCAATTCATACATACCTAAATATTTATTAGATTCATTTTGGTAATCCCTGTAGTATATCACACATAAAGAATGCTGTAATATATTACCATTACTAATTACCTAGTACATAATATTACTAATTAATTCCAATGCTCCAGAGAGTTGTAAAATATTGTCAAAACTATAAACAACTGATTAATTAATTACCATCATGTTCGAATATTATACAAATTCAATATTCATTAAAATTTTAGTCCATAATTAAATTTTGGTTAAATTTTAATTTTAATTAGATAGCATTTGCGTCAAAGTACATATATATATATATATTATATATATATATATATATATATATTAGTTATTTAATATATTCGTGTAAGTAATAATTTAGAATTTAATAACATATATTAACAGTAATAAAAACATAATTTCCACATAAACTCCTTCACTATATTAATAGATTAGAGTTAGATAATTCAGTAAGTTAACCACAACACGTCTAAGATTTACCGTTCTCATAAAAACTGCAGTTAAACTGTAAATTACAAGCGAGCTTTACGGATTTTTACAGTTTATGATTAAGTTTAACTTTTGCAATAATAAAATATAAACAATAATTCATTAATTTAATTAATATTATTTTTTTATATTTATTTGTAAAATATAAAAATATATTATTTCGCATGCTTTATGAGCACAATCGCTAAAACAGTTGTTGGTATCAGTTGTTTCTGAGTCAATTCACATCGTCATATTTTACTTCGACAATACATTATTTCTTCCTTTATTTTCGTTTATATTAACCGTTATTTGTGTCTGAAGAAAATAATTTATGTTATCATTATGAGTTGTATTTCTTTGTTCAGTTGATAGTCTCTGATAAAAACACCGATGTCACATATTCAGGCCATCATAGGTATTAATCTTTACTTTCTATACTAGCTTTGCCTCGTGACTCCGTATGGTCTTCAAAGGTATTCGTCAGTGCTGATTTTTATGTAGTAGTATGGTTGTAAGAATCGTAATACAATCTTTTAATTTCACAGTTATATGCATATTAAAATAAAAACTATTCCTCAAATAATGCTAATTTCATGAGAGCGTTCAAACAAATCAAATTTATATATATATATATATATATATAAAGTATATATGAGTGTTGAACTGTCCGTATTTTTACACATATCCTAAGACTTTGAAACGACAAAACAAATCGAAGTATCCGATGTTTCGCCGCCGGCAATGTTTGCTTTAGATTTGACACAAAGAAACCCGAATATAGTGGACTTATATACTTTACGTAGGAAAATATTTATTATTCATACAAAAAAATCATAATCGTATTATTCTCTTATTAAATGATGACTCTTTCTCTAGTCTTTTCTAGTCTTTTTTGTCTGTGCTTAATAAGTTATATAACAGGTCATGCTCAGGAAACAGAATATTATACGAACGTAATTACGGCACACGCTGCAATGCTACGTAATTACGTAGCTCTACGTAACGCTACGGAATATTGCTTGGAAAACTGGCGTAGTCATTTCACAAACTAAATCTAAAATATTATAGTTTTTGTAATATTCTAACAATTTATGAGGTATATTTGAAATTTGTGTAGATTTAAAAACATCTTACATCTCAAATCGTTTTGCCCAAAGGTCAATGAACTTGTGTAGATTGAGAATAACTTACAATACCACCAAATTGGTTAGCTTAGAATCAATTTAGGATATTCAATACATTGTATTCAAATATATTATCGTTATCAAAGGGAGCTGAATCAATACTTGTCTTTGAGTTTGTTCAAACATGAATACTATAAGTGAAATATCTATCTGACTATGAATACATATATTTTATCAATGATTCTTCTTCTTACATACATTGTAGCTTAAAATAAATAATATATATATAAGAAATAGGCCCTGATTTCAAATGTCGATGTGTTTAAAATTTTGTTTAGTCTGGGCCTGTGAGCCGGGCTATTAAAAAAGATATATATAATATTGTTAAAGAAGGATTTTTGTTGCATACAGACAATTTTTAGTTTATATAACATTATATTTGTAGAGTGTATCTATTCATATAAATAAAATGGTCCGTTTGTAATTATAAATTAACAGATTTTACCTAAATACATGTGAAAGTAAATATGGTACTGACATATTTTTATTTTTTTTTTTAACTTTTTCTACTCTGAAACGGCTGGATCTATTTCAACAGGACTTCCACTGGCGGACAGCTGATGTTATAAGTAACTAAGAATACTTTTATTTTATAAAACATATAAAATAAAAGTAACGAACGAAGTCGAGGGCCAGTTATACTCTAAATAGCTCTTTGAAGAGACGAAATCATTTAGAGCCGAGATGTTTATTTTATCAAAACAAAATATCAAATAACTGTCACTCGCAATATTTTATCGAACGATCCCTTAAAGGAAATATAGTTGGAATACAATTCTATGACGACAATAAGAAATAGGAAAGGTCAACCTTTCAGAACTTGGGGATTCGGATAGATTACATGAAAAACTTTCGCTACTACACTACAATGAAATGTCAACCCAATCCCATGTATATAGAGTCGATAATCGATAACCATTAAAGCCTAGCAAAACCTTATTATGTATAAACACGTATTGAAAAGTTTTGTAACAACTTGAAGTATCGATAGGACTGGATAAAATTTATAAAGTAGTTTTGAGGACTTAATAAAAATATTCCGACTTCAATATTAGGAAATCCAGGATAGAATTTCGTTCAGTTATAACATTCCTTGGAAGAGTTATGTGAGTTTGTCTGTGATCATATATTTTTGTGATAGCTCCAAAACACATCTATAAATAAAGTTAAATATCTCGGAGTAACTTATTTCTATCTCAGAGATAAATTTCATTCTATAATGTATTAGTGTAACTTTCATTATAAATATTGTCACCACTAGCTTTTACATCCGGTTTTATACGAGTTTTTTTGTATAAAATAATCTATAAATTAAATTAATATAGTAATATATGTACATTTATTGTCTGTCTGTGAATCAATATATATGTGTTACTAACACATATATGTATATATAATACCCTCAAAGGTTGTCTAAGAGGACATTTTGTTTTCCATATAATTTTCTATGTCGATTGACAAATACAAGAAAAGTTTCCCGTCTATTCCTCTTTAAAGCTGAAGCCGAGCACATTGTATAAAGTTATCTCATAAACACGATGCATTGTGATCCCAACTTCGATCTCGAGTAATTGAAATACTTTACTAACTATAATTATCACCTGGCAATTAGGACCTTGTCACTTTAAGCTCAGCGATAATTTTATGTTGCACTAGCTTTGTTCGCGGCTTCGCTTGCAATTATTTCGATATTGGTTGGTAAGTTCCAACTTTATTTGACCTTGTCTCCAATGCGTCGGATCTCTGCGTATTATAGATAGACAACAGATTTAGTATTAATTTCTTTATAATACTATAATATTATTAGATAAAGCCATCACATTTTCCTATGACAGGGTCAAACAGTTCTTGAGTTATAAAAAGAAACAAAATCAAACGCACAGACAGAAATAATACACTTATGTAGTAAAGATTATGACGTGTAATAAAATTGTATTATTGAAGTGGAAATTGAACATTAATTAACAATTTAATAAAGATAAAAGATAAACCTATATATACAATGTATTTATCTTTTTTTTATGTGATTCTGTTATATGTTATTTTCAGTCTATATATTAACTATTTTTTATTCTCCTTCCTCAAAGTAACTACATACAGAGGCATACAAAAAATTTGCTTTATATTAATACGAAAATTTTATGATGTTAAACAGATTAAAAAAAAATAGTATTTCTGAATCTCATTCCAGTTCGGACTACTCGTTAAGTTGGACTGGACCACATCTGGTAACTATTTGTAATGAATTTAGTAGTTTTTCCACAACTCCGCGGAAACATTTCTCAGTCAATTAATAGATAGATGAGAACTTTTTCATTACATCCGCACTTTGTGACGCTTCTCATTCACGGACACTAACGCCCTCTGACGGGGACTTACAAAAAACATCACATTTCTGGAAATATATTTGAATATTAAATTGTTGTTTATAAAAGAGTGACTCCACTTACAGGAATATGTTTTATTAAATAAAAGTTGTCTAAGTTACTGTTTATAACATGAGTTATCAGCTAGTGAAAGTCTTATTAAAATCAGTTCAGCCGTTTCAGAGATTAGAACAGATAAAAATTAAAAAATAGATATATGTAAGTGCCGTATATATAATATATATCATACATTCATATGCATTTAGTGAGAAGTTGTTTGGAATTACCAACATATACTTATTTATGTGTAAATAACTAAAAGTAAAAACCATAACATAAAATGATATTATTTAAAAATAAATACAAAAAAAATAAAACATTACAAAAATATATTAATATTTAAACGCAATGAATTTACAATAAATGCACCGGATTTCGACTGAGATCATCCAGATTCAATATGGCGCCGGAAATAGTATTTCAAGTATCAGAGTGTTTGTTGCACGTTAAAAATAAACACTACAACGCTATATTATATTATATGTTACAATCGGAAAAAACATTTGGTGTGATACAATTTAGTGGCAATTTGTAACTCAAATCGAGTTTACTTTTATTTGGAGTCGACCTCGTTTGGCGCGAACTCATTACGTCCGCCATCTTCATTTTCAGCTAAACGAAAATTTTTTTTTTGAAGAAATCTCCCGGAGTTGTGTAGCAAATACTAAAAGTGGTTTAATTACTTTAGTGAAGTTAATAAGTTTCTTTTAATTACTTTTGAGATACGAGTAAATAAAATTTTAGTTATTTATTTATTACTCTATTAACAAAACGGATTGAAAAGAGACAAAAAACTAATTATTATTTTAAATTATTCGAGAAGAACCATCAACAAACAGCTCTCTCTCACACACACATACACACACTCTCTTTCCTTCTCTCTCTCTCTCTCTCTCTCTCTCTTCTAATATGTAACAATAAAAATACATAAAAATAGATACTTTAATAAACAGTACTGTTATTTCCACATATATAAGCACTTAGCATTCGCGTTAAGCCTGAAACAGAAACTTGGGTCATGAATTCATTAATCCCATTTCAACTGCAGGTATAAGAGTTTACCGAAGTTTCTCGGTTCGGTTGTTTTTATAGATCTTCGCGTTACTTTTCCATTGGAGTTAACAAAGTTTTAGCAGTTTTTAACGCCTGATCGCTGTTTAATAGCTGATATTAATGGTGATGTCGTGGTGTGAGTGTTTTTTAATGTCTCGCTGTGTTTGTGTCATATTTACTTCGGTTCGAATATTTTTAGGTAATGGTCTTCGCTTAGGGATGTTTGGTTCAGATTTAGAATTATATTATTATTTTTTTTTATTAAATCTATAGATATAAACAAAATGTAAGTGTCTGTCTGTAATTCATAGATGATGTTATAAGGAGTAACTTATGCTACTATTCATTTGTTTAACGCAAGCGAAGTCGTGTACACAGCTAGTTAAGACATAATTGCTTCACAATTTTCAATGCCAATTTTCTATTACATCATTTATTATATAATGAGTGTTATTTATAATATTTATTCTTATACTTACAAGAAAATATCATAATAAAAACATTTTTTATATTGCAATAGGTTTACAAAATTTTCATTGTCAAAGCTACTTTTGGTTCGGAAATATAATTGGTAGAAAGAGGATCGGCAAAAGAAACTTACCCTCTCAATAATACCTTCCGTCCATTAAAACATAATATTAAGGTAAAAATAAACAACAATTTAAGTGAAATAGGAGACTGCAATACCATAACCCAATTTACGACGAGACGAAAGTGCATTATGGAGTATGCAAACCAAAAGCGAACAGACGGTAACCCCCACCCCCCCTTTTAGGGGTAGGGTTGTCAGGCAATGACTACCATTAGAGAAAACACAAAAAGTGTATAAAAACTTATAATGTATTAAAGATAATTTAATTGAAAACAAAGTCAGTAGCGGAGGTTGTATGTATCTAATCTATTGTTCTCAGACCATGTAATAAAGTCAGATTTGCAAATGTTCCTGATCTAATGAGACATTCAAGACGTTCAAAGAGATACAACTAGATTTGTCCCGGACAGGATTCTCTTGTATAGCAGATATTTCATCAAATACCCTGAAATAGGCATGGATACTCCTTTGTGACTTAAAATTACGTCTAAGTCATAAGATGAAGACTTGATTATTTTCAAAAAGTAAAAAAAATATACTTTTAATTAATATTTTAATATACCCTTAATTGATACACTTGTAGTTCAGTTTTAATTGACATGATTATTATCAAATACACACATTATTGAGTTATTACATAATTCAAATATTGATGTTATAACTATATTTTGAAATTAACAATACTAGTGACATTGAAATTATAATCGGTCACCCATCCATCACTGGATTTAGTTAATTTGCTTAACATACACAAAATTTTAGGTCTATGAAGTCTATAGAACTGTCATTTTTCTCTGATTATTCCTCAACGACATGAGTTTTTTTTCACTTTTTTTATAAACCATCGCAATAAACATCGCTATAAATGTGCAAAATTTCATGAAGATCGGTAAAGCCGTTTTCATGCCAACCCCGGACATAGAATGCAAAAAGTCTTACATAGAGCGCTCCGCTCGCTTCGCTCAATTAATCTTAAATAGTATTAAGTATTATTGAATTGGGAATAAATCGCTATCGCTCTTATAATTTCCGCTTAAGCTTATGATTTGTACCAAGATCTCAATCTCTTTGGTCGGTTAGGCTGATGCGGTCGCAGTGAACTTGTTTTTAAAAAACTCACCTTTTATCATTATTAGTCACTTTAATCTTAAATTTATTATTAAAATATATATTTTTTTATTTTCAGGTAATATCATATTATATAATTGTATTATTTAAATCGTTTTTCCGACAAATTTCTAAACCGTTTGAGGTAAAATAGTTAATTTAATACAAAAATACTTTATATTTCCTAGTGTTATTAAAACAATAACAGCTCATTCAGCGAACGATAAATTAAAAACAATTTAAAAAAATAACAAACGAACTATTTTATTTTCTCATTTCTCCGCATTATTCGGCCTGTTTGGTGTTTTATTGCTTTTCATAAGATTTTTCTTTTTCTTTTAAACGATTCAAAGACATTCCGACGCCATTGTGCACTTTGTATCGGGATATCGTTTTCAAGTGTCCACATTTTATATCTATCTGTGTGTGTGTGTGTGTGTGTGTGTGTCAGTCATGTTTTTGATGTTACTCCTCTTTATTCTATTTCATAGTAATTTATTATTAATCTTTAATAACTATATTAATTTTAATTTTAATTTTTTGTTTAAAACTAAATATTCACATCGCAAAGTGTAAAAAAGTTAAACAAGACAGATAAAAGTCACTTAGTCGATTTACAAAACAAACCACAAACAAAATACCACAAAAAATATAATATTCAAATTTTATTCATTTCAACAGTGAATATTTTTATTTTGTACGCAGATGGATGGTCCGGGTCTAATAAGCTTATGAGAAAAGTGTGAAAAGATATGAGAAAAGTGTGAAAAGATGTCTGTAGCTATTTTTAAAATATATTCTGTTCTGGATTTTGCACTTAAAGCTATAATGAGACTGAATAATTTTATTTATTTATCTCAGAACAATTGTGTGGTTGTTTCATGAACGCATTATTAATGGTAATTGTAGTAGAAGAATATATTATTATATAACTTTACCTGGTGTAAGACAAAGAGCGAAGGTATCATCTTTAACTTCTTTGCGTTCTTCTCTTTATGTCTCGGAGAAGCATCAGAAGTTTTTGATCTGATTCTTTCTGCTTCTATTCTGCATCAGTTACAATACCACCCATCTGAATACGTGGTGTTCTCAAATGCTTCTTAAGGATATTTCTTCAACCATAATGTGACGATGCTTTAAAAGGCTGGCTATCTTCGAGATCCCTCCGGCAAAGCAAAGCTGTTAACACTTACCACATAAAATCTCAATGGAGTTTTAAAGATATTGGTCTCAAAATTTACTGAATATTAAGCTACGTCTTTAGTAGAATTAAAGACCTTAGAAAAAATATAAAAAATGACAAGTTAGAAGTCCTTAAGGATTTGGTTTAAATTAAAGGAACGATAGGGATATGTTATTATAATATCACAGATATATTATAATAATTCCTACATGGATTCTTATATTTAAAAACTTTTTTGTATCCTTCTCTAAGCTCTAATATAAACGAAATTACCTGTCCCTAATATATAAATAATTACCCAAAATATATAATAATTTGAGTTGTCTTTAAAATAGCTAGTAAATTTCGTTTGAGATCATCGATGCGGAACACCGTCTATTATACCACGGAACCCTACTCACTCTTACGAATTTAGTTATCGTTAAATGTTACATTCCCTGAGAGGGAATGGAACCCCTTAAATTATAGAACCCCCTTAATTGATTGGGGTTAGGTAAGCCATAACACAGGCTTTATATACCACTCCGTATTTACCTGTTATTGCATTTATATATATATATATATTCTGGAAACATTCAGTAAATAGCGTAACTCAATTATAATATTTCTGATAAAGTTACATGATTTTTTTAATTACCTTAACTTTTGGTAAACTTACCATGATAAAACTTTATCTTTTATATCTTTCTTTTCTATTCTCTATATCTTAATCTTTTTGTTTCTAGCTCAGCATCCCCATTCACAAAAAGTGGTACATTTGCAAATACCATCAGATTATCTGGTGGTATCAAATTCCGGTAAAATGTAAAATTTGGAATTTTATAATAAACTAGCAGGTTACCCGTGCTTCGCGACGGACGGCGAAAGTGAAGAAAATAGGGAGCGGGGGGAAAACATTGCAGTTTTTTAGCTGTAACTTTGGACCGGTTTTGACCTTTGCAAAATCCTTTCTTATTGCACCTATTCAATATGTCAGGAGTCTTGTGCCCAAATTTCAGTTTTCTAGGTATTACGGTTTGGTCTGTAGAGCGATGAATGAGTCAGTGAGTGAGTGTCTTTGTGCTTTATATATTAAGATAATACTTTTTTATTATGTATTATTATATTCTTCAAAGTATTTCTCAAACACAATATTTTTGGAATCGTCAGTAATCAATAACGTTCTGGTCCCTTCATATCAATGCAAGTGTATCCTGTGGGAACAGAGTTGACAAGCTAATTTCGATCGTACCTCGTATATAATAAGATATAAAATGGATTGATAATATATTTTTGGTTAATCGTAACTATCAGACCGTTGCAACGACGCTTCCTCTGTGAAGTTATTATTAACTAGCTCTGCACACGACTATGTTCGCTCGGAATAGGTTTTTTATATAAAATTACTCTATAACATCAGCTATGCAGCAGTGATAGTTCTGTTATAATCTGTTCAGCCGTTTCAGGGATTAGCAGGAATAAACAGACAGATATACAGACGGAATTATTTTATATGGAAGTACCATATATACTTTCATATGCATTTAGTGAAGCGCTATTAATTTGGATACAAACAGACACTTCAATTATATTTATATGTATATATTTTATTTTATTTCTATTCTAGTAAAAGTAAGTCTTATGTTTTTTTTATCATTATGACAAACATTATACACAACATATTTTACTGAGTATATTAGAATCTAATAAAGAACTCAATCTAGAAATATAGATTAGATTAGATGTAACTATTATATTTCTTAAACGGTTGTTTGTCTCAAATATTCAAGTAAATATATATATGACACAAACAGACAAACATTTTTTTTATTATTATTTATATTAATATATTAAAATACTTAGATATAATTTCATTTCCCCAAATTCAAATAAATATAAAATATTTTAATAAAAAAAATGTCCACACAAGATGGCGGTAAACAGTTATGCGGGCAGATAATAAATGCTTTATTTAATTAAGTGAATAGTGATGCACTCGATGTCGATAATCGATTATTGATTTCATGTCGTCCCGAAATTGGATTTGATTATTAAAATCACGATAGTGATGTTCATATAATATGAGCATATTTTATCGATAGATTTTTTATTACATTCTGATGTATTTAAAATTTTATTCACAATAGTGATGTTCATTCAATACATAAAATTTTTATCGATATATTTTTTGTATATATTATTATATAATTTAATATTAGATCTTATTTTCTACGGCACCATCATAAACACAATCACTTACCCTCATAACATTAATTGAAAGACTAAACAATTTGTAGTCACGGCAAACGACATTTCACCAAAATTAATACCTACCTTTAAACTTTTGTTTTAACAATTAATTATTCTGGGGTAATATTTTAGGCGCAAATTACTAAACTTTTAAATCCAGGTGTTTAAATTATAACCAAGAATTTACTCTCTTAAGGTAAAAAAGTACACTCGTCCATTTATACGGTCGAGCCAGCCCGCATACAGGCTACGCTAACTACATAGGTAACAAGCTTATTGCAATTTAAACCGTATAAATAACAATATAAGTATTATAATTGAATCCTTAAAACTTTCAGTATATTTTCTGCAATGACGTGTGAAAGATTTTATCTTGAGCGTCTCGTTGAAGCTGGCGTTTCAATTAAATTTTTCATGACTTCATATAGCTAGTAAAGAGAATTTCTCTTTTAATATATTTACTTAATATATATATATATATATATATATATATATATATCAGAGCAGGGCGTTTGGTACTAGACTTATTTTAAGTTGGAGTGTCTTTAAGGGCTTATTGATAAGTATGTTGATAGTCCTGGCACTCACTTGATCACTTGCATTGATTCAAAGTGGAAAATATACTTCAATTATTTTATTTTAAAATATCGATATTATCGATATCAATATTCAATCCCTAGTCGTTACAACGCTGAAGTGTACATCTCGATCGACAGCTTTATATATGAATATATATATATGTATATATATATATTCTATAACTTATAACGCCGTTTTATAAATATTCTGTCCATAAAATGTAATGTTGTCCTAAAAGGTTTGTTTTATTATCAATTAAGGAGTACATTAGAGGACACGACCGCTAATCTGCATACTAATACGCCGCCCCCACTTCGCTTTACTTACATTTACTTCATTTAATTATCGTGTTTAAAATTCTTCCATTGTTTAAATGTATTTTATAATTTAGTTATAATGTTACGTTACAATAACTTTATTTAAATAAAAGTTAATTTGTTTTCTGCATATATTTTATATGGTAAATTAAATAAATAACTATAGTATCTCCAAGTTTGTCCCTATTTCGGTGCATGGAGTACGAATACCAGTCTGACTTTCCCTACCTTGGCTATCATACAAAATCATTAAAGCACAGAACCAACTTGGGATGGATGGATGGATGGATGGACAGCTCACAGGGATGATGCGATGAAATCCCCTTAAACTAAAGGGAATTTTAAAAAGCATCATAAGAATATCATGTATGTATCTGAGTGATTGAAGGGGGTTAAAAGTATGCATCTAACGGAGATGCGAATGCTAAGATGGATGTGAGGTATGACAAGAAAGGATAGAATAAGAAATGATATTGAAGCTTGGTTGTAGCACCAGGGATAGAAAGAAATAGGAGACATGTTATGGCATGTTAGAGTATTAGGTATAAAAGAGGAGGGATGCAAAGAGAATGGCCGATTAAGAAATCCTTCTTTTTTCTTCCTTCCTTGCTTTCTTTTAATTTATTTCAACTCCTTCTGCCTAAAAGAAAATGCAAGGAGAAGGTATTTACAGAAATAATCCCAAAATTGGGATAAGGAATAAAAAATATACAACAAAAAAATAACATCTTTTATTTTAAATATGTTTTAAAACAAATAAAATATACATTTATATTTCGGGGTGATTCTAAAAATGTGTATTTACCTAAAAATAATAACCTTTCATAATATTTCTCATTTCTCTATTTCCATGCACTTCGCATAAATGAATACACACACGGACAACAATGAAGCCTTTGTTATTATATATCTAATTAAATCTACATATATATTGTTATGTATATATTAACATAACAAAACATCTAAACATTTGAAAATATATAATAATATTATATATTATTAGTCTTAAATTAACTATGATGTACAAAATTAAACGGATTTTCATACATATATACATACACACATACATACATACAAAATCCTATCAGTTTAAAGTATCCATACATCAGTCCATCAAGAGCAGTCCCTATAAATCTCCAGTGAGTCAGTCCTGCTAAAAAAAGACTCAAATATAACATTCCGACCCATGGGATCACGAACACCGAATTAACATAATTTCTTAAACCACATTCTTGAAGAGTTAAAGATATTTAGTAAAAAATACGTTGACACGATAGCTCATTTGTTAGAGCGGCGGGACGGTTAACCAGAGGTGGCGAGTTCGAGTCCCTGTTAATGACTTTTTATACTGTATTTATTAAGATATCAATTTTAACATTTCTATTTAGTAAATTATTGTTGTGTGTGTGTGTGAGAGAGAGAGAGAGAGTGTGTGTGTGTGTGTGTGTAAAACTACCTTCAATTAAATTAAATAGTTTTCACAGAAGAGTCATTTTATAAGCGGACATATAAATAATCATTTATTTATTGTTTTTACCGGGTATTGATACCGGAATAGCACTAGGTATTGGTGTACCCAAAGCAGGTATTAGAGTTATATTATTGAAATTAATATGTTTATTATCAAAAACTTTTAATCACTTTCAAAATAAATTTAAAATGAAAACTAATAAAACTAATTTTAAGAAATTCTTCAGAATGATGGAACAAATAATTAATTAAGAAGATTATAGAAATTTTTAAATACTTAATTTCATTTTTACAATATATTATGTTACATATATATTAAGAACATAATATTTTGAGATTATTTATATATTTATAACCAAAACCGTGCTTAGTTTTTATATATAAAAACACGAGCAGGAGTCGAATCTAGGACCTCTGGAATAATAAACTTTTAACTGTTAATAATATATATTTATAAAAACAAAAAATCTATTACCAGTTAAAACCGGTTCAATCCGGATAACAATATAATTGTAAGATAGTCCTATATATATATATATATATATAAATTATTTCACTATTAGTTTGTTCATCAAAGTTAGCGCGTTGAATCATGAAATCCATTTCATACATACACACACACATACATACAACCGCAGCGCCCCCTAGTCTGGACGTCTAGCCGTCTGGCTCAATACACCTATTAAAATCTTCAACCTTATCACAATGGAATAAGAACCATAATAAACAATGCAATTCACATTTTCAATCAACTCCAAAATGAACCTTAATACAACGAGATAAGACACAACAAGGCAAGCGCTGTATAATGGAATTAATGAGTGACTTTCAACCTTATTCCGTTGAAATAGAGCTCATTGTTATCGAAACTCGTTGCTAGGTAACAGCGTCTATAGCTATAGTGAGTCATACATTCGGAGGGTGCAAGATTAGTGCATCTCAATTATCGAACTTCAACCTTATGTATGCGTGTGAGGGTTGAGTTTTAATTGTATTAAATTTGTGGGCTAATTACTGAGTATTTCTTTGGGATGATATTGAAGGCAATCGTTTGGGACAGACAGACATCCGATATTGTTGATATATTTGCTCCTGACATTGTAATTAATGCATGTTATCAGTGTGTCTGTACGAACGGACGTATCTACTAAACTTAGTGCATATATATATACATATAATATAGTATATATATATATATATATATATATATATATATATATATATATAATAATACCTTGTCCGTCCGTGTCGAGCTACTTTAGTAATTTGGGGTGAAAAATTAAAAATAAATCTCTCCCTACGCAGACATTTATATTTATCTCAAACAGCACTAAGTTCGGTTTATTAAAAAACACTAACTCAAAATGTATTAAATTATAACAAGTATGTAAATGATGTTTTTATTTAATATATTTTTATCTTTTTTTTATTTATTTTCAATTGTATTATAAATACTTTAAAAAGTCTGTTTTTTTTATTTTAATTTTATTTATATTTATTCATAAAATTTACATTAAGCCATTGATAATATATTTCCAATTTGATTGTTTGTACTAAAAATAATTTTATTGTTATGAATTTTTTTATCATTTTCTGTTTATCCTTAATATTTGATTTTCATGTATGGAGTTGTGGGAAAAAGCTAGTCTTATTCATAATCATACTATTAGAGGTATATGTACAAACACAAAATCGAATTAAGATTAAGTAACACTTGTTTTATTTTATATTTATTTTTTTGTATTTACTTATAAAGCACGTCAAATTCGCTTAATTTGATAAATACCTTGAAGTTACGGACGTAATGTGAAATTTTACGTCATTTATTACGTTTATAATATAATTTTCATCATTCTTACCTTCTACTACGATTATTATAATAATATTTTCTATTATAATATAAAATCAAATATCATCCAAGTCATTCGAGTCAACCTTTAATAATCGTTGCAAAACATTGCGATATTGTATCATTATATGCAATCATTTGCTTATTCAAGGCACTACGGACATCACTACAAACCATTCTTAATATATTTTCATATTATTTTAATTTAAAATATTTATTTATGTATGTATAATGTATATTGGTGTAATATTGTGACGTGTCTTAACGACCGTGGCAATGACCGCCGTCTCTTGGTTCACGGCCAAGACTGACGCATATGCATCCTTCATACGTTACATTTATTTTATGATTACAATTAATATATAAAAACCAAAATAAAGCGTACACCCTGTACAAAATAAATAAACGCGGTAGGTGTCGCACCCCCACATGTATACGACACGCACACACGCGCGGCCGGGGCGCGGATGAGAGGGCGCTATTCGCGACGCTAAGCCAGTCTCGCGCCGACCGCCGCTCGGGCCGGACGTCCTCTGTGCGAGTGATTCGTGATTATAAACTATTTTAAACGAAACGACCGGCCACCCTGTGACTATTGTGAACGTTATAATCGGTGCGTATCCCATGTGTTTCGGTGTTCACACTACAGTTATTACGCTAAGTACGCCCTCGTTTGTTATTAAGGCGGCACATTAATAAAATTCGTTTCTATTTTCAGATAAACTGTTCATTTTGATCGGGAGACGTTGACTTGTGTGGAAACAAAGGCTTAGTTAGTTATAAGGTGAACGGACGTGCATACGACGTACAGCCGAGAGACGAGGTATGTTTGAACAGTATTTGAAATTCGTGTAACCGTTTTTGTTTTGTTTTAGTGTGCGTGTGTGTGCGTGTGCGTGTGCATGACTAATCTTGATTTTGTATAGATTACGTTTCCGCGATGTGTGATATAAATGATTTTTTTTCCTGTAATGGGTCAGTGACCTTATTGTGGGTAGTTTAGGATTTTGTACTTACGTAATTAAAAAATGCATAGTACAATATCATATAATTTATTTTCAACCTTTTGTCTGACATTTGTTAGGCCTCATTCCGAGTTACCTGTTGCGTTGTTAGACTAATTTTTTATTCGCATACCTTCATTATATTATTATGTTATGTAAGTGTCCTAAATATTAATACATGGAACGATGTCAAACGCTAGACAAAGCCTCTTAAATTGTGTAATGCAGCTAATTTACTTTCGAAGTACATTACCCACCGGAGCGGTGTTGAAAGTATAAGTTGAGGTTATCCTAATTGCTATTTTAATATAGACATCTTAGATAATCTTTAAAGGAAATATTATTAAAAATAAGTTTGGTTTCGATTCAAATACGTACCCTCACGGGGCCTAGGGTCAAGGGTTGCCACAATATTGTTTTTGTCTTAAAATAACACCTAACCCCGTATGTATAAGCATAATATGGTGTCATAATAATATTTTCATATAAAATACTTTTAATACATTAATATGGTTTTTTTTTATAAAAAATTGTGTTTTAAGCCATGTTGTTTGTATAATCTCCAATACTCCACCACCCATATTAATTCCCACAACCCCAAACAAAGGCACGTACACACTTACAAAAAAGCGAGTCGGCTCGATCAAAGTGAGCGGATTGATTGAAAGACGAAATTCTCTCTATAAAGCTGGTTTTAGACATAATCCACTTTGATCCAGTTCTGTATGGTATATTAAAATTTAAGATCTATATATATAAATAAAATAGAAGTGTCCGTTTGTAACACCAAGCTAACAGCTTTATACTAAATGAATATGGAGGTATATTAAAATATTTTTTTAACTTATCTCTGTCTGTCTGTCTGGACCGGCTGATCTCTGAAATGTCTGAATCGTTTTTAACAGGACTTTCAATTTCTGATAATTGATATTATGATTTGGGCTATTTCTATTAATAAAATATCCCGCGCGAACGCAGTCGTGGGCAGAGCTAGTTTAAAATAATAATTAATGGAGTTGATCAAGTTTTATTAGGTTTTAACAAAGATGGCGGAAACGGAAGTAGTTAGAGACACTATCTATGTAGACCTCCAGACTACGGTGTTACAAGTTGAACGATTCATTGTTCCGACGTGTTGCAATATCATAAATATGTTATTTGCTTCCTTTATATATATATATACACACATATATGTATATATATATATATATATATATGTGTGTGGGTGTATATATATATATATATACACACACACATATATAATAAAGTTATCGCGGTAATTTACACAAGGTTTTATATTTTTTGATAAAGTATAGAAGTTTAGGTAAAAGTTTATAATTTTGTTGTCAAATTTCATAAAAACGAAGTTTTGTAAAGGTGTAAACATATGAATTTTCAAGAGACAAATGTATTAGTATTTATATGAACCTAAAAGCATGTATAAGGACAGTGTGAACACAGCCTAAGACCTCCCATAGTAGTAATGACCCCTATCATTGAAAAGTCGCTCTAAGGTTAAAGTGTTAAGTCACTATTCAGTTCGGGCGCGGAGGGGACGCGGATTCGAGTCCCGGGCGTCTTGCCAGATGTTACTGACCTTGCCCAATATGTTAATACCTGCGCAACGGTTCCTTGAATTTAGACTTTACATGTCATTATTTTTTAATATGATTAATTTTTATCGTTATTTTTTTAAATCTATTATTAACGTTATTATATATATATAATTATATTAAAAATATTTTTATTTATTTGTAATTATTTTATAAAAATTTTTTTTTTTTTGTTTCATTCCGTTTTTTTTTAATAATTTCTATAATTGACATTACCCTAATTCTTTCGGTTAGACCACATCCTCCCCGTGGAACCCGTGGTACTCATGGTACACATGGTACAATTACAGACAATCATTCAATTAGTGTTGGGGTGCCCTAACTGTCCCAAGTTTACAGGCGCCAGGACGGCGAGACGGGTTATTATATATATATATTCAAATTGCATATATTGTAGCTATTATCAATTATATTTAAAATTAACTTTATTTCTTCGTTTCTTATATCAATATCATGATAAAATTAACTTCTGATCATGCGGACAGACCGATTTTATATATATATATATATAATATAGAAATATTCAATTTAAACATATCAAACCATGAAATGTTCATGATGTAGTGACAACTGAAATAATAATACAAAAATGTTATACATATATATATATATATATATATATATATATATACATATATATTACCCTTACCCGCATTGGGGTAATTTTACCTAGAACGTAAAATTCCCACTCCATATAATTACTGTCCCTTTGTTCAATACCATGACATTCTCAAGCTGTGCCCCGTTTACACTCGTTAAGTACTCGCCTGACTCAACGAGTTAGTCATCCTTCTCGTCTTTGTGATTCATTACTTTAATATTTACCCTTGCAATGTAAATTGTAACGAGAATTATTGCTTAATTGTCCTACATTGTATTAAGGACCGGCCCTATTTAAGATATTCTTTAGATAGTTTCACGAATCGGAAATAGGAAAGGTTAACAATTACCGACAAACCTTCGAATAAACTACTTGTTTTCTCTCAATGTTATAAAAGTCAAGATACATATAACGTTATATATATATATATATATATATATATATATATATATATATATATATATATATATATATATATATAACACACTTGTTATGGTTTTGAAAACAACTAATAAATAAAGTTTTTTGGCATGATATTAAATTGAAAAAATATCTCAATACAGACAAACATGTTTACGGTTTATTTTTACATCTACGTCCTCTCGGTTCATTGAATCACTATTTATATTAGTTTAAAATACTTCTTGATAATTTATTTTGACAGATATAATGCGTTTTTGCAATGACTTCTGTTATCCAAGGTCACGTGTTGAATTTACAAAATATATTTAAAGTTATAAAAATATTTTTTATGGTATTTAGTAACTTGTTTAAACGCAGCACCAGATCTCAACTATGCGTACCTTCACAATCATAACCTTGGAGCGACTTCCTTGATGCAATTTTATATTTATATTTACTGGAATAACCAAAAAAAACGAATCGCAAATACTATAACTGGATCACAAAAATGGTTATACAAAATTATTACGTTCTAAATAACAATATTGCTTAACGTGGCCTTGCGATGCAACTATCTGTGTGTCTGCTAGTTTTGCTTTTTACGTCCCTTCACTGAGCTGGGTTAATGTTTACTTAACATCTAAAAATATATTATTTGCGTATAGTAAATTGTTTTGCTTCCAATATTAATAATATAACTTCCAAGAAACTGATTACGATTCTAATAATAATAAATAATAGTTTTTATTAAGAAATAATCAGTGACAATCAAATTTTTGTAGCATTGTTTCAAACTTCCTGTGGTAACTATTGTCTGTGACCATAAAATACTTCAACCATAACCCCCGAATTACCTCCAGGTAAGTTGTTACCATGTGCGAGAGAGACGGAAACAGCGGGTAACTCGAGTTGTTGACCGCTGGCGAAGGCCAATCACAAATGTCATGGTCAAATGAAAAAACATGACTCATTACAACAATCCAACATTTAAATTAACATTAAATATTATATAAGTAATATTAATAGTTATTTAATTTAATACATATCTCTTAAAAGTCCGACCTTGCGAAAGAGAATGGCATTGACATTCGTTCCGGAAGGGGAAGGCCAAGATTTGTGCAAGTTCCTACATTGGACACCATTGGCCCAATTTGGACCAACATTATATATATTTCAAAGTTAATTTTAACAATATATCTTTTATTATCTCTTTTATTGTGATATTTTTGACATCGTAAACTGAATATAATAACTCCGGATCCTCGGTCTTTTACGACTCTAAATCGTATTTCTAATAATAAAATATCTCAATTTAGGACGTTCTCGTATATATATATAAATATAATTGGAGTGTCTGTTTGTAATTCAAAATTAACAGTTTTTCACTAAATGCATATGGAAGTATGTACGGTACATATATATATTTGTATCTGTCTATCTGTTTGTTCCGAGTAATCTCTGAAATGTTAGACCAATTTTAACAAATTTTAACTTTAAATAACTTAGACTACTTTTATTATAAGAACACTCCACGCAAAGCCGCGGGCACAGCTAAATGTAAAGGGATGTTAAACATTTTTTATTCGTTTATCATTTAGATTAGACCGGTTTTGGTGATGTTTTAAAATTTCGTAGAAACGTGTAATAATTCGTGTTATCTGAGATACGGATGTGCCTGTCATGTCTCCACCTTGTGCGTCCATTGTGTTTGTTAACTTCAAATAATACGCAGTAAATAAGGTCTTATATATAATATTTATATATAACTAAGTCATTATTTGCATAACATATTCGTACATACATTATTAATATACGGAAAAAATATTTTCCTTAAAATCGCTCAGGGGTGAATGACCTCTGCAATGTATATGAAAACTCGGAACGTTTGTTTTGAATTATGACGCGTCTATTTAAATACATTAAAATTTCAATCTTAACACCTCATAATAAATATTAAAATCCTTTGATTTATAATGAACCTATTAATAACATTGTTTAAGTCCATTTTTGTATCGCCTATCGTAGAGTGAGATGGCATGTCTTGTATCCCTGTCGCACGTTACCTGTATTTTTCTGATTACCTGATGTGCATCCCTTTGATAGGCTGAGTCATTGTTCGGGTAAGGTCAGTCACATCCTTTGGAACGTTCTAGAAGATTTGAATTTCGAATTTCGAATTCTAATATTATTAATTTAATTACATTCAGCTTTGATGTTGGAAATTGAAAATTGGACAGATTATATGTTTTATGAAATTAAATTTTGTATTTAATTTATATTATATATAGTGTATAATTAAATTTATCCATTTTTAAACATTGGAAAGCTTTTGTTTAAATAAAAACAATAAGTCTTTTGTGATACTTTAATAAAATAACATTTATGAAGTGAGACGGAAGTTATATTATATCGGGAATGAATGATTTTTATAACTTATATAACTTTATTTGTTTGTTTAAAATAATTGTTTTAAGAATTATTTCTATAAATAACATTTTCAAGTTAATCATTATATAATAAATATTGGTATACGAGCAAAAAGTTTAATTTTATTATATTATCTGAAATTATACTTCTTAACAACATTTTTGTTATAAAATAAAAAAAATGCAGATAAAAAAAAACTTTTAAAATCGTTATATTGAAATATTACAATATTTTAGGTATTATCCGAACTTAGTTATACCTTACATAGATTAATCTCTACCTAGATATAAATAGATATAGATTTAGATTAAACATTAAATCTATCTAAAATATATATAAAATGTCTGTCCGTTAATGAAACTCATAACTTTTTCAGTTATATCTTAAATAAGGTCTTAAAATGTTCCATGTCTATAATAGTGCATCACCCGCATGCGTGTTCCCGCATGTTGTTATCCGGGACGCATTGGATCGCTAATAAGCCATTGTTGTATATCAAATATCATCACAATGGATACGCGACACTCCAGGTTACTATTCACGGAGCGACGTGCTGTGGGACTTCATCAAAATATTACTCCATTTTGTTTTATACGTCATGTAAAGGTCAAAAAGATGAAAAAAAATCCTAATTTTATTTTTTTACAAACGTATGTTAAAATTTGGATGTTAAAAGCTTTTGAAAGAGTAAAAAAATTTTTTTTTTTAAAAAAACAGAATATATTTATGTATATATATATATATATATATATATGTTGGTTCTTTTGTGCATGACGTCTTACACTTATTCGTATTACAATATTTTTTATTATTATTTGTCTGTCTGTGTAACTAACTCATTTTATCAATTTTAATTAAATTTAAATATATTGCATAAATTGTGTAAATAGTATTTTGTAAATATATTCTGTATTTCCATTTTAAAAAGATAAGATAAAAACTAATACAGTGCTCAAAGTTTGAACTTACCAATGTCGAAATAGCGAGCGAAGTTGGGTCAAGAGGTAGTTGAAAACGCAATATTCTCTTATATGTAAATGTCACAAAGACAAAATGAATTGACAAACAGATTCCTGAGTGAAAATAATACATTTAAAATATAAAGCTTTGAGCGGAAGCAGTCGGGCTATTTCGGTTGTCAAGATGAGTTCGCCCCTTTATTAGTTTCCGAGATACATTTCTGATAGTGTTTTGAATTCAGACGTATCAAAGGATGTGTATTGACATACGATGATATAGCTTGTTATTTATTCAAATAAGACTAGCTCTGCCCCGCGGCATCGTCTAAAATCTATGTTTATTGTAGACTATACTGTAAAGTTTCATCGAAATCGTTTCATTCGTTTTTACATGAGTAACATCCTCACAGTCGAATTTCTACCTTGATATATTTGAAAATTGATTTGTTATTCTTATTTTATTCTATATTATCTGTACGTTTCATCGAAATCTGTTCATTCGTTGTGAATGAGTAACATTTATAATATTTATTTGATGTATATATAATATATAGTGTCTCAAAAATCCTATTAACCTCACGGGATTACCGCACACTATACATAACTAAATCACGATTCAATTTAAATCCAAGGGTTGATTTAAATCACAATACCCCAAGACGTGTGTATGACGGCGGGTCCTCCGTCCTCCGCTGAAGAGGGTTAATACACTTACTGAGGGGACTCATTTGATCTTGTCGACTTTTAAAATGCAAATTAGAGTTTCATCTTAAATAGTACATTCATTATTAAGATTTAAGTTTATTTTTAACTAATTGTTTTTTAAAATTTTAACTGTGGTTTAAGGATAGTTTGAATTTAGTAATATTTCATATGATTATTATTTATATGATTATGTTTGACACTTTTAATTTATATTATATACTAGCTGTGCATACGACTTCGTTTGGAATGTTTTTGATAAAATAACCTGTTACTTATAACATCCAGTGAGTCCTATTGAAATCGGTTCAGTCGTTCCAGAAAATAACCGGACTAGACTGAAAAAAATTTTTTTTTAAGTATATACTTACATATGCATTTAGTGAAATCTGTTAATTTGGTACACACAGACGATTAAATTTTATTTATATATATATATATATGTTAAGTTAAATTGTTATATGATTTATGTGATAACTTTGTCAAAACACTTGGTAACAATGGCATGAGTGTAACGCAGGTGTACACTGAACATTATTGTTTCGACTTATGAAATTATGTGTTCATAGCCTTATTTTGTGAAAATAACTTATTTAACATATCTTAAGTAATATTATTTTGTAATATAATTTTAATCGCTCCATTAGTTTCAATGTCGAGCCGTCTCCAGATTTAGTACAAAAGGACAAAAAAAAATATCCTGTCCCGGTACATTTAAATAACGTCTGGCTCAAACAATAGTGTCTGCTTTGTTATGCTAAAATAAGGGCCGGCCCTTCAAAGGCATCGATAAGTGTCCCATCCATTGTTTGACGCTGTTAGTTTGTGGTTAAATAGACTGTCGCTAAGCCATCGATTTATTAGGTTTCACATATTGCTGCATATATACATACATACATACATACGTACATGCAGCACATGGAGGAATATGCAGCAATATGATTTAATTTATAATAGCTATTTGATTTTGATGTATTGATCAATCTAATTGTTCAATTCATCAATCATCTTACCAGTTATATAAGGTTCATGTTAAAATGAAACGAGGATTGAAATTGAGTCGTATTTTAATCATTAATTAATCTCTAAAAGCTTTTTGAGGTACATTTTGTAATATTAACACATTTTCCAAGTTCTCAGATGTTTACCGCTAAAAAATTTGTATTTGAAATACGTTTAAATATAATATGAATGTAAATGAATGTTTGAAAAGTGTTCTTCAGGCCGTCAATTATCAATATATGATTTAAATTAGATTGATGGTGTGAACCATCCTTTAATTTAATGATTCCAGTACATTGAAGTCAATATCGATGTTGTCATACATTTGTGTTACAAATTAATTGATATGTACCATATTTTGGTACATTTTTTTCTTTTGGTACATATTTTCTGTACCAAATTTGAATTTAAGTTTCTGCTCGGTATCCAAACTGTAATAATACTTTTCCATGGTTAATGTATTATATATATATATATATATATATTTACGATTTACCACTCACTGACTCATCACGAAATCTCTGAAACTATCTGTTCGTTCACCATTTCACTAAGTTTTAAACCTGTAGGAGCTAAACACTTAACGCCCCCGGTTACCATAGCAACGGTTACGATGGCAACGTTTACCATAGCAACCTAAGCTCATATCCAAGATAATAGTGTGCCCAGCGAAGCGGGAGAGAATCAGCTAGTATATATACATACATATTTATATATATGTATGTATATATAAATGAATACTACAAATATTGTTTATAGATTAAAAATACGATTATAATAAAGATAAGGCAATAAAGTTAATATCTTTATGTTAGTAAATGTAATGAGGACGGCGAAGAGGAAAATATTTTGTATTATCTTTCATTTACGAGGTGATTGCTTATTTCATTTAGATTATACTTTTTTATAGTTTTATAATATTATCTAAAAAAAAATCATAGATTGATTCCACTTTATATTTTATAGTTGTTATTTGTGTAGGGCTGTGAAAAATGAATGTAACAAAAATGCAGACACAACCCTGTTGTATAACATTTAATTGTACCAAAAAGATTTTACCAAAATTCCCAAAGAAGGTAAATCCAGTGAACAATGCGATAAATCTTAATAAATACGTCCAAAAATACCCCTGATAATACTCCCTCCCTCCCTCCCTCCCGAGCTTACTTGAATTTCTTATTACATACAAACTTACCTTAATATAAATTTGTGTTGTAATGGGAATTACATTATTGATACGCTGATATTACTTCACTAGCTGTGCACGCGATTTCTCTCGAATATGTAGATTAAATTACTTGTTAAAATCGGTCAAGCCGTTGCATACATTTGCCGGAACAGACAGACAAAAATAAGACATGTTTTTTTTTAATAAATGTAGCCTAAGTTACTTATAACATCAGTTATACTACAGTGATAGTTCTGTTAAAATCGGTCCAGCCGTTGCGTAGATCGGCCGGAACACACAGACAGATAGATAGATATAAATTATATAAGTAGCTTATATATTTTAATACGCATTTAGTGTGAAAAGCTGTTAATTTGGAATTACAAACGGACACTCCAATTATATATATATATATATATATATATATATATATATATATAGTTTAATCGAGTTCAGACTAGAATATAAGGCATAAATCACATAAATTTATTTAAAAGTTTTCATCATCATCAGTAGATTACACACTAAGGGCCTGTATACACTGACGAGCCCTTAATCCTTGTTTCTGAGAACATTAGGACACTGCCACAGGTAATACTTGTTATAACAGGTTTTAACCGGTTGTAACCAGTTATAACCGGTCCATAAAACAATTTTTATTTTATTATAATAATTAATATAATAACATTCCAATAATCTTAATTTTATTAGTTATGTAAAATATATTTTAATTAATAAATAAATCCAGCCATCTTAGTTAGAATGTTACCCGCCACATAATAAGAGTATTACCCGCCATTGTAACTCGTAAACAATTAATATGTATGTATGTATGTATACATTTACTATATAAGGATTATGCCAAGGTCCTTTATCAGTTCCTCGTTTATAAATAACGGTACTAGTTGTGACGCGCGGTTTCACTTGTCCTGCTTCGTCATTAGTTAACATCTTTGATGTTTAAATGTTATATAAATAGGTTGCGGAATATACATACTACCTTTCCCCCTGGCGCTTCTCGTTTCTAATAATAATTGTGGTGGTTCAAGTCGTTTACAAACAGACATATAAATGTTTTATGTATATATATTTTAATTGATATGTTATCGTTGAATACTTAATCATACATAATATTCCTTATGAAGGTAATAAATTTTTTATTATTAATAGTTGTTTTTTTATATATAATTAGATTTAATTAATATTTTTTTCTGTCTATCTGTTTGTTTCGATTGATCTCTGAAACGGCTGAACCGATTTGAATGAGACTTTCACTATCGGATAGCTGATGTTATAAGTAATTTAGGCTTTTATTTAAAAAACTTATTCTCGAACGAATTCGCGGTCACAGCTAGTATATATACAATTACTGTTTCTTAGTAATATGTGACAGACGAGTGTTCAGATCAAATTTCTATAACATATACTTAAATAGTTACATAATTAATTATATTTATTTATATAAAATATGTTATTTTATTAATATACTATCTTATTCCCTTCCGCTTCGCTGGGCACACTATTAAGTGAACTTAGGTTGCCATGGTAACCTTTGTCATATTATCCGTTGTCATCGTAACCGTTGCTATGGTAGGTAACTTTCTTACTCCCACGTCAAGTGTATATTTCCTACAGGTTTAAAACTTGGCGAAATGGTAAAAGTTGAAATCCGTTGTGATAGGAATTCAGTAAAATCCGTTCTTAGTGGACGTCTACGTCACTAAAAAAGTTACTATTTAAAATTTTAAGTTAATCGGACAGATAGTTTCGGAGATTTCGTTATGAGTCAGTGAGTGGTAAATCGCTTATATATATATAGATTAGTCAAAGCAAACTCACTCAACCAATTAACTTAGTCCGAATTATCACAAACAATTCTAGGAAGAAGAAAATATAATGAGAAGGTAGTTTCCCTAACACCATGTACATGTAATTTCCTTAATTATCAAATAAAATACAGTAATAAACACCAAAAATTCTTCCATCACAAATTGTCTGAGGTTACCCATCACGGACGCCATGTTAAATTCCTATCCCTCCATTCCGAAATACACCCTAAAACAAGGGGATAGGGTTTAAAATAAATAACAATGACGAATATTTTTTTCTCCTAAACCTCTGTTATTAATGAAGTGAACGTATTTAAGTTCATTTAAAAAAAATACATTAAATATTATATATTGTTATTTAACAAGTAAAATAAAGGATGTCGTAAGATAATTATTTGGATATTCTAAGAGGAGTACACGAAAATTTACTTCACAGAATTCATTATACGAATTACCATATCCGTCCGTTCGTACATCCGGTGCTCGCGTGCTTTGGGTTTGGGTTTTTTGTACTTATCAATATTCCAGTGATGTTATTGATATTATAAAGGTTTTTTACATTAAAAATAATTGATAAATTAATTAATTCAATTGAAGCAATCTTGGTAGACTTCGTCAGCCTCAGGCTAAGGTCTCCAGTTTGGTTTATACAGTTAATTGACTTCCGGTTACAGCCAATATTGGTAAATCAGAGCGTACTCGTGTGTACTCAGCTTACGTAACACAAATATCAAAATATATTTATGTATAATAGACATACTAAAGGTCGTATTTCATCAATGTATAAATTACTGTCTTGTGACGTCACCGCGCAGGTACCACGAGCTATTCTCGTCCATGGTCAGTGACCAGGACCTTTTCTTGGGGTGACTGTAGCACCAGCGAACAAAGACCCCATTTAATACGTATAAGTGTGTATAGAGGTTCCTCGTAAACTGGTTTGAGTTACCACTTTACACTGAACCGGCAGTTTCTCGTCGGTTAAATAGAAATAAAGTAATCTCATCTTCAGACGGGTCTCAGTAAAATGGTTATGTTTCATTTCTTTTTCATACCATATGTTTTCTGATTATTTTTCTGTCCTTGGTTGAGACTGGTTATTTATAGATGGTTCATTTCACTGTTTATTATATTATTATTAACGGAACCCCTGAATACTTACCAGGGACCTCTAATTTTACCTATGTATATACTAGTTCATAATAATTTAAAATTATTTTACTCATATATAATAAATTATATTTATGAACGCCATTTTGAATCCCGCCTCCATTCGCTCGACGTCCCCTCAATACTAATTCGGTGAAGAAAGCAAAACTTTTCAATTAATAATAAAATTTAAATAACTTTATATAATGTTAATTTAATTAATATTAAATAAATATATTTCGTAACTTAATTTAATTTAATCTTGAAATTTGGTATATATTTAACTTTGATCCAGTTATTAGTAGAATTATTATTATTATATATATATATATATATATATTTCTTTAAATATTAATATAAAAACGTAAATAATACAATAAATAGTACTTAAATATTTTATATTTGATATAAATATCAAAATTAAATTAAATTTGTATAATTCATACATTATTCCTGAACTTCAAGTACCCAAGGTACCCAAGTGGTACCTTTTGTTCCATCTTATATATGTTTACGAGTTAATTTACATCGACATTTGAAACAATCACTATAAAGAAATACCCTGAGTTTGCTTCAGAACTAGACTTATTTTAAGTTGGAGTGTCTTTAAGGACTTATTTGATATTCATATAGTGTTATTTTTAATCCAGAAATGACAGTTTCATATATATATATATATAATTTTTACAAGCAATTACTTAATTTTTCATTTAAATATTTAACACAGCTCTCTAAAGTTAATAAGAAGTATAAAATTTCTTTTAACTTTGAATTCAAGTATAAAGTAAATTGAAAGCCTTAAAATCAAAGACGGTTCGGACCATTTTAGACCCATACAGGCAATATTTATATATTTTTAGTGAATCCAGATTTTGAATGATGTAAATTAAGGGAGAATGTTTTAAATAATATTAATAATATAGGGTTAATATCGGTCATAGATGAAATAGGATAAGGGTTGAGAAAAGGATTAAGGTCAGTGAACTCTAAGGGCTCTTGATATTGAAGGGCTTAATTGCAAGGATATATTTTCTTCAAACAAACACATTACATTACATTTTTTATAGTATTTATAGTTAATTCAATGATTAATTAATACCAAAATATCTTGGTAAATATAAAAGAGCAGGTAGCCTTGAGGCCCAAATAATGCAGACATACAAAAAACCGCCCCGGTTTCACTCGAACCTTAGTCACATGTGATACGAAATTCCTAAAGAAATCGAATTATTACTATTATTATTTATATTCAACTCTATGTCCATGTAATAGAGTTGGTTTTGGAGTGGAGTGACCGAGTGGGACTAGTCGGACTGGTTTGAGGCGACTCGTTCTCCCGTTTATTTGATCTTATTTTTGTTCAGGCACTGACCACCACAACAAAGGTTTATACGTGATCGTTTTTTCAAACTGCCTCCCTGCCTCCACGGCTCCAGACAGTGCAGTCTGGATTATAACTAAATCACTCTTCATATTTTGTTGTTTTCATAACTTGGTGACGGTTAATGCGTACATACACACACACACACGCACACACACACACGCACACACACACACAACATTTTGATTATTTTTTAATATTAATAAAGTATTAATTATTATTCCTATATATAATACGAGTAAATATTAATTATTAATATATAATTTAAAATATTAAATAATGTATAAATGTCCTTATACCACAAAGTGTAGACGAGTTTTAAAACAGATCTATGCGGTCTAATGTGAAACAGATGAAGTTCAAGAACTTACATAAGGCTGCGTACACATTATATAATTAAAATTAAAAACATTAATAAAATTAACAAAATATACTTATCTTTACAAAAATAAAACAAAGAATTTGTATAAAATATCTAAATTTAGATTTATTTTATTTTGTTTTATATTTGTCAGTGTGTACACAGCCTTAGTGTTAAAACCAGAGATGGCACGTTTATTTATCTATTAATGGATTTAACACTTGGTTCGGTTTACAACATGTTTACTTTAGTATTTCTGGATGTACCCCGTGATGTACGTCATAACAACGTTTTATTGTTACACCAAAGTCGCGGTTATTCCGACGGGATAGGGGACAAAATCCCGTGAACTCATTGAATACAACGTATATGGAGTTAGATTTTTTGTATACGTATTTTATAGTTTAAGGAATGAATATTTTCTTTATATATTATTATTCATATATTTATTTTATTATTTGTTATATATAAAAATAAGAACTGATTCAATTTATTATTTTTAAAGCAGTTTGAATCTCCCTAAGTTAATAAAATGCAACATTGCATTGAAGTTCGTCTGTTATATGTTATTTTTGTTCCTAAATATAATATAATATGTTATTTATATGATATGATGTACTCAATTTATTTATTTAATTTCAGGTAAACTTCAAATCTGGCGCAGTGAGTGAACTTATGTTTATTTAGCGTTTAGAGAAACGAAAATTATTAAGTGTTATAATATCTTACACACACACGCACACACACACACACACACACACACACACACACACACACACACACACACACACACACACACACACACACACACACACACACACACACACACACACACACACACACACACACACACACACACACACACACACACACACACACACACACACACACACACACACACACAGTTTATGTAACTGATGAATACGAAATGCTTAAATTTGATTTCATATAATTGTATTCTAATATGGACCTTATGTGTATTGGTTTAAGGTCAGAAAATATAAAATCGAAATTTAATTTTAGTTTTAGTGGCATATTTCGACAGTGCTGTTTTTATATTATGAAAACTTATCACATATTTTAGTACCAAAATTAATATTATTTAACATGCACTAGAGTCTACTTATATATATATATATAAAAGTGAAGTATCTGTTTGTAATTCCAAAGTAGCAGAATTTCACTAAATGCATATGAAAGTAGGTACGGTACTAAAAAAACTACGATTCTGTAACGGCTGGACCGATTTTAATGGGAATATCATTGGCGGATAGCTGATGTCATAACTAATTTAGGCTACTTTTATTTAAAAAATACTTTCCATATGAAGTCGCGGGCACAGCTAGTTTCAAATAATGTTATAATATTAAAAATATTTATAACTATTTTAACTTAATTTTATCACAATGCATTGAAACAACTTATAATATAATATTATTTTGTATATAATTCATTACTTTCGTTCCAGTTTGTAATAAATTAACGCTGAGACAGCATAAATATTTACCGACCCTCTAACAGATGGTTCCTGTCAAATTTTGACGAAAAAATACAAGGGTTTTTGTTTAAAACACCCTTATGTTTAACTATGTATTAACTTTACGACTTAAATATAATATTATTATATATTATGTAAAAAGACTATGCAAGCTTCGCGTATTTACTTGTAGATTAAACATTATTATTGTTTATTGTTTGATTTAATTACATTTTGAATAAAAAATATTTTATTTGATTATTTAAAACAGCGCCATCTCTTAGTTCGTTCTGTAAACTAAGGATATATTTTATTTCTGTAACAGAATTGCTATTTATAATCGAGTATATATTTCTTAAGTTTAAATAAATTTTTTGTAGGTCATTGACTCTGACAAAATATTTTATTCATATATATATGTGTTATTATTTAATATATGTTTAAAATTCTATATATATATATATATAATATCCGACCGCGGTCACTGACCTTCAAAAATACATGATTTATATATTAACATCGTTATCACCTTTAGCAATTGCTGATAAGAGATATTATTATTGATTATCGGCTGATTCATGGAAATTTAAAGAATTTACCAATGTATATTAAGGTGGTTTTTATTGATTTTACCGAATACTAAGTCACAGTTTTTCGTTTTGTTTTCATTAAGTAGTGAATAAAATGAAGGTAAGCCGTAAAATATACTTGAGGTCCAACTTGAGGGATTAGGGATGAATTATTAATGAAGGTATTCACATAAAACCTGGGCTTTTTATTCCCGCTTGAGCCTTGCGTTATACCTCAATTCCAAGGATTTTGAAGTCCTGTCCGCAAATGGTTAAGCTTAGACACTCGAATGTTCGAAGCATGTATATTGAACAAGCAAAATTATTTGTTAATACATTATGCAATTTTTAGTGCACTATTTAACACTAGAAATAGCGTTAAAGTTAACCGATTTCTAGCACGCTAACAGCTTACTTGTTCACTGTGAAGTTTATATATATATATAATGCTTCATAATTAAAACAATACGTGAGGGAAAATATGATTTTAATTATACCTTAATAAAGGTTTTGAAACCAAAAATGAATCAATCAAGGAAATAAATCGCTCCATAATTACATATTCAGTTGAGTATTCCACGAAATATCTTGTTGTTCCTTACGAGTGTTTGTAACTTGATATATTATAATTGTTGATATTTTGATTGATTTATACTTTATACCGGGGGGGGGGGTCACGTGACGGTCACGTGGCGGTCACGTGATATCATCGGCCATTTAAAATAGGATCCGTTACTAATAAAAACTAGTGCATACGTGACGTTCGTCTCGTGTTCATATTCTTAGGAAATGGGACTCGAAAAAGTTATTTACTATGAATCATGATTAAGTGTTATTTACTTTTATTGGAATTACTAGTGTTTATTGATGTTTATAAGAAATCCACGCAAATGTGACACATCTCTATCACAATTAAATAATATTTTATACGTTACGATAAATATAAATATCGTGTCGTGTCGTTGTCGTGTCGTGTAGTGTAAAGATTTTCTTATTTATTTCGTTGCTGACTTTGAGTTATATTTTTTGTATATTATTACAAATCTTTATACATATAAAAAAAAATCGTGTCAGTATGTTTGTATGCTCAAATATTTAAAACGACTGAACCGATTTTAATGAAATTTTGTATATGTCTATAGTTTAGTCCAACGTAATGATAGAGTAGTTTTCATTTATTTCGATTATTGATTGCGAATTTGAAGTTTAACATTTTAATCGTTGTAAAATAGTCCACGAAGCTGCAGACAAAGTCATTGGTAACAGCTAGTATATATACAAAATGATTATTTAATAGGATATGTACGAAAATATTAAGAAAGAACTTCTTTATAAAATTTAAACAGACTATAGATTTACAGAGAGATTAATAAATTTTATTTATTTAATTATCAATAATTGTTTTATTATTTTAATTACACTATTAAAGGTATATCCTAAGAGAAATTTAATACTACTCTGTCCACAGAGTAATATTGTTACAATATTAATTTGGTTTAAAAAAAATACATATGTTTAATCTCTCTGATAATATCTAGTCTGTGACATATCCTTATAATTCGGTTCATAGATTTGTTTAACAAAAGTGCCAGTCAACTGGACTACCAAACGATCTATGAACACACGCCAAATTAAACTTTAATAGATTGCAATAAAGTTGACCTTTCTATAATAATTTACGAATGAATAGAAAATTTAACGATATAATAGATTTAATAAGAATATAAAAATCGTTCTGTCTCTTTCTTTAGACTTAGTCTTAGTTCTAGTCTTTTAAACCGAACTATGACATGTTTAATTTAATCTATAGTTAGTCCAGACCTGGTCTCGTCAAAATGGCGCCGGAGAGACACTCGAGATGAAACAGCTGTTAAGATTTGCTTTTAAGGAAAGGGTTTGTTCCCGAGCTTTGATAAACCGTCCTAGACAAACAGACATAACTTACTTACTTATGGGTTTAATGTTGTTTTATACTAGCATTGCCTCCGACTTCGCGCGGAAAGTTTTTTAAATTAAGCCTAAGTTATAACATCAGCTATCCGTGAAAGTTCTGTTAAAATCGGTTCAGCAATTTATGAGGTTAGTCGGAATAAAAAAACAGACAAAAAAATATTTAAGTTCCGTATATACATATAGTGATAGCTATTAATTTAGAATAACAAACAGACATATTTATATCAGATATTCCAAAATAAAATATTTTCTGTAACATTATTTTTTCATACAAATAAAGAGTTACTTCCTCAATATTTTTATAATGTATCGTAAATAAATCACAATTAAAATTAATGAGTAACTCAATATCTTTTCGTTTCTGAGACGTCACATGTCAAAGGAATGTATGAAGATTTCGGTAGAAATAATTAAGAGAAATGATACTTTAATTTTAAATCTATATATAAATAATATAAATATAATGATTTACTTTATTAAAATATATAAAAATTCATGTATTTTTACCTAATTTTGTTATTTTCGCCCCGCTTAATTTCAAAATAACAATATTATATAAGATCGCTAAACATTTTAGAACATTGAATTTGAATTTTCGTTTATATTGCATCTCGCTTCAGTGAATAATGAAAGAGCGAGACACAAAGCTCATGCATAACAACGCTCTACAAGGAATAGTCACGAGCGCTCGTAATATGTGAATACGTAATACGTTCGTGTGCACACCCACACAGCCGTCGTCAACAGGTAAACGACATTACGACGTTCAGACAGAGCTATTTAGGCTGCGAACACATGAATGATGAATAAAATAATACTCAGTTTGTGTTTGATATTCAGTATCGCGTGTTTTGTTATAATTTATTTGTATCTTCAATGATAACATTCAAATGTATGTAGGATTGAAGTATCAAATGCAGGAGTAACACAATTTAATAGGCGCAATTTAAATATCATTTTGGCAACTTTATACTTGTATAATGAATTCATATCGTTTGTCTTTGTTCAAAAAATATTACAATAAATTAATTTCATGCATAGTTAGCCTTATGTTTAAAGGTGTGTTAGTGCGCATGTTAAATACGTTAGTTTTGTATGTGTGAGTGCGGGAAGCGTCAGTTGGTAGATAACCGACACACGGACAACAACGTAGTATTCATTTATTAACATGGAGATAAAGGAAGAACCGTTGGATGAAAAATCAGAGAATATTATAATACATAGCCCAGAAACATTGTTTGAAAACAGAAACAATAAAAGAGGGAGACAGATATAGTAGATTTCGAACATCAAGGAAGAACATTCTAGAAGTAATGAAACAAATACAAATATAGTAGAAATAAAAGAGAAGGAAATAGAACAGAGTGAGACAGATGTAGTAGCGTCTTTCCCAAAAGGAAGAACGTTCTGGAAGTAATGAAAATATGCCGTAATAGGTAAATTATTTGGACCGATTTATTATAATATAAATAAACTAATGTAATATAATTACATAAGAAAGTAATAGCAAGATTATATTTCTATATTAAAAGAAAATATAATTTACTAGATAAAAATAATCAAACCCTTAAGCAATATTTTACAAAGAACTTCAGATGCAACAAAAGTTAATTACAATTTAATATCAAGGTGAAGAAGTATCCAGAAATACCTCTGTTTTCAAACTCATAAGGGAACACCAAACAGTTATAGAGAAAAAAATACGTTTCTATTAAAAATTTTATTGTAACATTAAAGTTATACAAAATTTGTATATTTATTTTATCGATATTAATTTTAGATCTTTATTTACTATTGCCTTGTAAAATGTTAACTAACTACTGCCGGTGACTCCGTCTACTTCATAAATTAGTTTACATCAATTTAAAATGTATTATTAACACTTGACTTAATGTAAGAAAGATGGATGCTGTGGAGATGCGATCTCTTCGGTGAATATGCGGAGTCAGTCTAGCTGACCGAATCCGAAATGAAGAGATCCACAGAATGGTAGGTACTAGCGAAAATGTCACAGTGAGAATGAAGAAGAACGTGCTCAGGTGGTTTGGGCACGTCGAACGAATGAGTGATGAAAGAATGGTAAAAAAGATTTATATAGGAAAAGTGAGCGGTAAGAGAGACAGGGGGAGGCCTCGAGTAACCTTAGAAAACACAGTATCTATGATACTGGAGGAAGGTCACGTAAAAAGCATGAGGACCCCCCGGAGGGCATGTATGAAGAGGTTGATGTCTGTGGCCGAGGCGAAAGAGGGATGCAGGGACCGTAGCGTTTGGCGCTCCGTCGTCTCTGGCTACCCCGCAAGGGATATGGCGTGAAGATAAATAAATAAATTAATTAATACGGCTATATCGAAAAATAAAAAACATGAAAATCGCAATAAGAAACGTTAATCAGACAAAACTATCCAATCTTTTAAGTTGTATAAAACGAAATCCACAAAATATCATTAAAATGGGTTCAGTAGTTTCGCAGAAATTTTAAAAATGATGTTAATATTAAAAATGTTAATAAATTATGAGGTTATTTGAAAAAATGTTTCCATTTCAACACCATCCTGAGATGTAATATCACTTCAGTCGCTCTAGAAATGTGTTTCGTTTAAATTTCGGCTAAAAACTGCACCGTGTTTAATAAACGAGGTCTGCCTACACTCAGTACACTACTGACCTACAGTTAGTCAACTACCTCATATTAAGATATAATATGAAACAATCTATATAAATAAAAATCTCTGTTTGTAACTTCATATTAACATTTCACTAAATGCATATAAAAGTATATATGGTAAATAGTTTAAAATTTGTCTGTCTCTTTGTTCCGGCTTATTTCGGAAACGGATAGACCGATTTTAACAGGACTTTCACTGGCACATAGCTGATGTTATAAGGCTACTTTTATTAAAAAAAAGTATTGCTTGCGGACGAAGCCGCGGGTACAGCTAGTATATAATGTTAATAACATAAAATAGATCTTAAATTCCTTCAAATGCGTCAAATTATTAAATCATTGTTCTTTGGGTAAAAGTAATTAACCCTGTAATTCGCTTACTGCTATCTCCCGTAATTTATTATATAATTTAACTTTACTGAGTGAGCGTAATAATTTTATTACGGGCCGAGCGATCCGAATAATGCTTAGTTCGTATGTAATACCAAATATTACAGCTCAAATATATAAAAGATATACTTAAAATGGAATTAGGTTTGTTAGGTTTGAGAATCGTAAGAAATGAATTCAGACGTAAAATGTAATAATTTCCGTTTTCACAATTCATTAGTTTTTTTTACGTGAATAAAGCCTAAGAGATGTATAAATAATTACTAACCTAATATATTTACATTTACATGGGAATTACAAAAAAAACATGTAAATTTATTCAACGGTCCCCCTAATTAAGTTGTTGGGACCTCCGATCGTCAGTTCAAATAAAACCCTCGTCAACGGTCAGTGTGGTTGCGCAGTGTTGTTTGCGTGATGGGTAACCTTGTTAAATTTAATGATTTGGGTTTTGTTGATCTAGATCGACCTTATCGATGTGTTTGAGGTATGTACAGACGATGTCCGTCATCTATATATATATATATATATATATATATATATATATATATATATATATATATATATATAAAGGTAAATACCACTCACTGACTCATCACGAAATCTCCGAAACTATCTGTCCGATTAACTTCAATTTTTACATATTAACTTCTTTTGTGACGTAGACGTTCACTAAGAATGGATTTTACGGAATTCCTATCCCAATGGATTTCAACTTTTTGCATTTCGCCAAGTTTTAAACCTGTAGGAGCTATACACTTGACGCGGGGGTAAGAGTTACTATAGAAACGGTTACCATAGCAACGGTTACGATGACAACGGATAATATGACAAAGGTTACCATAGCAACCTAAGTTCACATCCAAATTAATAGTGTGTCCAGCGAAGCGGGAGGGAATAAGCTAGTGTATCATATTTGTCATGCAGATTTCCCAAGTTGGAAATTCGATGATGAAAGCCTGAACTAAAACGTCAAAGCGAATATAAAATAAAGCTCATGAACGGGTTAAAGCAAAAGGGATCTTAATGAGAATTCCGATACAAAAGTAACATAAATTAAGGTAAATTATAAACAAGAGTCGGGGGACGGCATCTGTATGGGGTGTGAAGAATTTTAATATAACGTAATTTACCTGTTTAAAGAATGTTCCAGGGATACTTTGGTTTTTAATAAACAAACGTGAAATACCGACTTTATTATTATTAGTTAAGTTAACAGTTTAAAATAATGTATTAATGACAATTATATGATGGCTTGTTAGTGGATCAGTACAAAGGTCGTAAGTTCGATTCCCACTATAGACAGTTCTCTTTTTTACTTTCTGTCATCATAAAAAGAGATATTATTTACGTTGATAATTTTGTACATATAAATAAAGTACTAGGATCCGCCAACCGTGCGCGGCGGGTGTTGAGCTGAGCTCCTCTCCTTTCTTCTTTTCTTGATAACTTTTAAATGGCTAAACATTTTTTCAATTTGTTTTCGCTATAACATTCGCGCTAGCTCAAACATGCATAACAAAATTTTTAGCTAATTATCTCGTCCAATTCTGGAGACAACTAAACAAAAAAAGCTCTCCCAAACGGTTAAGAGCTTACGCTCAGCTCAAAAATATGAAGTAACATTTATTTCGTTATTTTGTAACGGCAATAGCAATAACAAAATTAATTATACACAACAATATGTTTAATTGTGATTGATGTGTTGCATTACAAAATGGCGGACCTTGTCTATAATTACTAGAATTCTTAACCTCCCTTTCGCTTATTACATATTTTGATAGTGCTTTTTATAATCATTCTATTGTTAAAATAGTTTTAAATAATTGTAATATTGATATTTAGGATTTGTAATTTTTATTATTTTTAATATGATAGAAGAAGAAAGATGTAAAAATTTTGGAATATCTGTGTGCGTGTGTTTGTGTGTGTCTGTGTGTGTGTGTGTTGTGTAGTTTTGAATAATGATATTATTGTTAATATGACCTGTTGCTACTTCGTGTATATTTCAAGGTTACACATGATTGGGAGGTTTATAACCGTTAATATAAATGGAAATGGTTGATTTTTTGCTTCATTGTTATATTGTAATAATACGGTTTAACAAAGAAATCGCTCTGTTAAATTTTAATGATTATAGGATTTAGGGGTCCGTCATAATGGAACCCCCGCGGACTGGGGCCTATCTAGATTTATGCAATACATTTTGATTTTCATACTTTGTTAGGTTACCAATGCTACTGTTACATACTAACTTCTAACCCCGGCGTCACTTGCTATAAATTCTATATTTAGTAGTGATTGCGTAAAAGTTTCTCATTAAATATGTTGTATGTATGTATGTTTGTTTGTTACAGACACATGTCCGTGAGCGGTCGCGGCACTCCGCCCAGCCATGAAATAGATATCGCTAACACCGATATCAAACGTAAGTATGTTTATTATTAAATATATGTTAATTGTTACAGATTTTTTTTTCTCATTATATATAAATTGATTTGATTTATTTTCAAAATATAGCGGAAACTGATAAAGTATTCTAATGTTATATATAACATAAATACAATATTCAAATCGAACTAAGTCTCTCTATATATCTGTCTCTCTCTATTAAATTAAAACCAAAAAAGATTATTACGTAATTTTTATATGATAATATTTAAAAACGCGTGAACACGATCCTTCCATCCCGCCGTCGGTAATACTCGGTAATACTCGGTAATAATAATTCAAACACGCTACTTGTGATGTTTACTTAGGTCCTGATTGTACAATTAATGTATGTAGCGCAGACAGCGGAGTTTAGACTTTAATCTGATTATATTAGGACTCAATTTGCATATTCCGTCTAACTCGGTTACTTAGTTAAGCTTTTGTTACTTACATGGAAATTTGGATTTTATTTTTGATAATGGATTAGATATATATATATAAGTTGCCGTTTGTATGTATTTTGTTCTAATAAGGATTATTTAAGAAAATTATTAACAAATTAATGCTAATTTGGTTGTGAAAATATAATTACAATAACTTAGTAAGTTAGTTGTATGTGTGTTTTGTTATACTTATTAAAAATGTAATGTTTAAGTTGTGACTATACGAACTAAGTTACAATGTAACATAATTTCTTACTACAACACTATTTACTACACTAGCTGTTGTCAACGACTCTGTCTGTTTTATAAAGTATTTTACGTAAATAAATTTTATTATTAATATTCCGTATTGGAAACTTATAGAACTTAGAATTCAATGAAACATCAAATTGATAATAAAATAATTGATTATTTTCATTGAAATAAAAACTATCCAATCTTTTAAGTTGGACCAAAACGATCTACAAAATGTCATTGAAATCGGTTCAACCGTTTCGGAGATTAGTGCAAACGAATATCGTAACATGTGATTATATATATATATATATATATATATATATATATATATATATATATATATATATATATATATATATATATTAGTTGTGGCCGTGACTTCGCTCGGGGGAATCTTTTTAAAATAAAAGTAGGCCTAAGTTCCTAATATATCATCATCTATATTAGTGAAAGTCCTGTTAAAATCGGTTCAGCCGTTTCAGAGATTAGCCCAACTATACAGACAGACACAGTGAAATTAATACAATGATTTTTTTATGTAAGTACCGTATGTACTTTGATATGCAAGTAGTGGTATTATTAATTTGGAATTACAAACAGACACTTCAATTATATTTATATATAGTTAATAGAAATTCAAAAGTTACACTCCAGTTGATGTAATTGTATTAGACCCCCGACAATACATAAATCAACTAAAATCCTCTCAAACACCATTTAATTATATATTAATGACTTCTTATTTATGAGATGAGATTTGACAAAGTTAATTGTAATTTGACTTCATTATTGATGACTTATTTATATATATTAGATTTGTCAAGTTTGTGTGTGTGTGTGTGTGTGTGTGTGTGTGCAACACATTGAGTTTGAATTCAGACCATATTAACACTAAACCTACCGACAATTCTTGTATACCTGTTCCTACCGCACGCGGTCAAAGTAACTGATAATTTAAAGTTATTTTATTATATAACGCAGGTAATAATGGAAATAACTAAAAGTAAAGAGTGTACAAAATATTATATGCATATTCAAAGAATTGTCATGTAGTTTGATAACGATATTATAACGTTAAAAAATGTGTAAGTTTTACAAAAGTTTAAGAACGGTCAATTTGACCAGTACTTGGTAGGTTTAGTGTTAAAACATTAAACACATATTAAAATATTGTATATCAAAATGAAATATAAAAAAATTTTGTTTAATAAAAATTAAGAGATGTTTTCCGAATAGTCAGTTTATTGTAATTAAAGATATTATTTTATTAACATTATAATTTTTTATTTATTATAATTGTTAAATATTAAGTTCATATGGTTTCAGTAATAACAATATGCAATATTATTTTAATACCAATAATGCTTAGCTGACCTTTATAACTATTGCGAAACTTTACTCTTTAATATGGAGTTTTACTGTGGGTAACTATTATAATGTGCATTTATTCTTAATAGTAAATCTATATATATAAAATATATGTCTGTTTGTATCCAAATTAACAGCTTTTCAATAAATACGTATAAAGTATACTAGGATCCGCCAACCAACCGGCGGGTGTTGAGCTGAGCCCCTCCCCTTTCTTCTTTTCTTGATAACTTTTGAATGGCTAAACATTTTTTCAATCTGTGTTCGCTATAACATCCGCGTTCGGCTCAAACATACATGAGAAAATTTTTAGATAATTATCTCGTCGCATTCTGGAGACAACTAAACACATAAAAAGGTCTCCCAAACGGTTAAGAGCTTCGCTTACGCTCAGCTCAATAACTTATTAAAACATATATCACAAACGAAGTCGTGGGCATAACTAGTTAATAATAAATTTAAAATTTCCATTCATCCTTAACCGTTTTTACGAAACCGTGCAATTAGTTTAATATTTCAAATGCAATGCATATATGAAATAAAAATGATTTTCAATTTAACACTAAACCTACCGACAATTCTTGTATACCTGTTCCTACCGCACGTCGTCAAATAGACCGGTAATTAAAAATTATTTTATTATATAACGCAGGTAATAATGGAAATAACTAAAAGTAAAGAGTGTACAAAATATTATATGCATATTCAAAGAATTGTGATGTAGTTTGATAACGATATTATAACGTTTAAAAATGTGTAAGTTTTACAAAAGTTTAAGAACGGTCAATTTGACCGGTACTTGGTAGGTTTAGTGTTAATATACGTTATAGAACCAAGAAAAACTATACATACATACATACAAGTATTAAAGTAAACATTTATACGTTTGATAATGTAAATATACATTTAATGTGAAATTGAAATCGCTTCAGTACATCTTTTCACATAAACGGTGTTTGCTTTAGAGATACTTTACGTAATCCCAAGTATAAAATAACAATATAATATTATATAAATATATGATTTAAATTAAATAAAATGTGGGGGGCAATAAGATCACCTTAATGCGAAGTGTAACTCTAATGAACCGATTTTAATGAAACTTTGTTATTGTTTGGTCAGGATAGGGTAATTTTGTCGATTAATTAATTTAAGTTTTTGAATATATAAATAGTTTTATTCAGTATGTTTTATTAATTTTCAATAGTTAATAATACACTTTATTATAATTTATGTGAAATATTTTTTAAAACAGCAGCCAAAGTCGTGTGCATGAACCAGTAACAATATGATTTTTAATTAATTCTTTTATAATATCCTAATTGTAAGACTAATTACTGTTGCGTCATTATTAATTAAGGATAATTTTAATTCTTTGATTAATAACACGTCCGATACACCATTTTTTACGATCTAATTAAAGATTTATCCCTCAGGAGTGTATTTAATATTTTAGTCCTTAATATACTATTATGTATTATACACTATTGAATGTGTGTGTGTTTGTATGGGTGTGTGTCTTTTCGGGGATAAGATTATCCATTGCCTTTATGTCATTAATGTTTTGTTTGCACTCAATCATACATAAGTCATTTTAATGACTAAGACTCGAGCCTCATTACAATATCTCAATTTGAGATGACATGTTAATTTTTCGAGCACTTAACGGGGATAAGGCTTTACGTGAAATGAGAAGCGCGCGCTCAAAATTGATTTTGTCGTCAGAGATTTACTTGAATTAATGTTCAATATAGTATATTATGTTAAACACATAGGCTTAATATTTTCATTATAAAATCCTACTTATATAAGAGCGTTTGTGATGATGTCTGTTGCTCTTTCACGTTAAATTACTAAAGCGATTTCGATGAAATTTTACAATAATATAGGTTATACATCAGAATAACAAATAAACATTTTGTTAAATTTAGTCATATTATATCTTCTACATTTTCGTGCTCTGCCTAAACCGAGCCACACAACGTATGTAAAAATTAAACCGAGCAAAGCCATAGCAAGCACTAGTTATATAAAATATATTATTACAGTCCATAAAGTATAAACACTAAATAATATTTCAATACTATATACTTTACAGTTGTTAAATTCAAATGCTAATTTGTCATAAAAACAAACGTCAAATAGTTGGCGCGAATTCGGAAACACCCAGTAACAAGATGGCTTCCGAAATAATATCCGTCACCTAACAACTTTTATTGAATTCAAACACGAATAAATATAGTTTAAATCTGTTTTAAATACATATTTATTGTGTTTTAAAATATTCAATAAAATATCTCTTTATATTTATTAGATTTACAAATTAAAAATAGAAAAATTATAAATAATATCTTTAAGAAATGGAAAACGTTCTAGGTGAAGCAACGTTAGCTCGTTGAAAACTAGGCTTTTATTCAACTATATGTTATCTTATCTTTGTTAAATACATATAATACAATAAAATGATATAGTATTATATAAACTATGTTATCCACTGTTAGCAAATATGTCATCAGGAAGTTCTGAGCGAAATTTCAAATTTCCCGAGCGTGATATTCAAATGAATTCATCGCGCAGCTAACGTCTTCATTATACATACTTAATTATATTAACATATCACACCCACTTATTTGGGTATCTTGATTAACTTCTACCATTGTTATATATATATATATATATATATATATATATATATATATATATATATATATATATATATATAAATGTTTGTTTTATTTGTGTTATTCCATGTTAACAGGTTTTCATTATGCATATCAAGGTATATTTACAAAAAAAGCTCATATTCGGCGCGACCGCAGTCGTAAGAGCTAGTATATACACAAATCCCGTGTCACTATGTACGTTTGCACTGATCTCCGAAACCGCTAAACCGATTTCAATGACATTTTTAAGATTTCGGTTCAGTACCAACTTAAAAGATAGTATAGTTTTTATCTCGATTAATTATTCAATTATTTTATAACAAATTTGAGATTTTTATACATAAAGGGTTTAATTCACTTCTAAGTTCAATAAACTTCCAATTATAATTGACTTGAAATAGTTTATGAAGCAGACGAAGTCGCTAACAATAGCTAGTATACATATTCTTCTAATATTCTATCCTTAATATATATATATATATAACTAGAGAATCACGTACAATGTTGAATATCCATAAAGTTCTTAATATTAAGTTCGTTGAGGTCACATTTTACGATAAAAAGTGAGGTTCAAAGGGTCCACAGGTGTCCGCCATTACCTATTCTGGGACCATCTAAATCTACGAATTTTAGGTTTAAGGGATTCTGACCTTTATTATATTATTGATGTGTTTGAAGTTATCATATTTCGTGTGTATTAAACATAGTCTCAAATCAAAAGTTCAGCTTAGTATTAAGTCCCCTTGTTTTCGATATATATATATACATATAAATAAAATGTGTCTGTTTGTTATTACAAATTAACAGCAAACAAAGTATATACTTACATAAAAAAACTTTTTTTTTTGTCTGTTTGCTCCGTCTAATCTATGAAATAGCTGCACCGATTTTAGTAGGACTTTCACTTGAGTATAGCTGAGTTATAAGGAATAACATACGCTACTTTATTTAAAAAACAATTTGCGCAACCGAAGTCATGGACACAACTAGTATGTATATTTTCAAATGCGGAACCACCCTCAGGAGAGGAGGGATTAAAGAGACTATAACGAAGAGGGTGTTCGCTTCCAGCACTCTTAATCACAAACAGCTATACAAGCTATTTCACCCGGCTTTTCTTAGTACGGTCGAGCCAGCCCGTATGACTTTGAATATTGCTTAAATTATATAATATAGTACTAGTCTGTCGTTATACAATTATATCATCCCCAGTGACACGTAGAACACTTCAACGTTGTTTAGATCTAAGGGCTGCCGTAAACGAGTCTAATGTTACAATATTAATAATTTTATATATTTTAACATGATTTTTTTTTATTATTTTACTTACTTACTTACTTACCTTCACGCCATGTCCCTTGCGGGGTAGCCAGAGACGACGGAGCGCCAAACGCTACGGTCTCTGCATACCTCTTTCGCCTCGACCACAGACATTAACCTCTTCATACATTTTATTATTTTAATATGTTTTATAAAATAGTAGCATAAGTTACTATTTATAATATCAGCAAACCTCTCAAAATCGGTCCAGTCGGTTAAGAGATTAGCCGGACCAAAAAGACAGACATACATACAGTGATAAATTATAAAATACTTCGTTTATGTAACGTATATATCTATATTATTGAAATTACAAACAGACGGTTCAATTTTATTGTGTATATATAAAAAAATATGTAATATTTCACAACAATTTTATATATATATAAATTGAACAGCATCAAAGAGCCGCTATAACTTGATTTCCCGTCCGTCTGTGTACACCCTTGTGCGTTTCAATCAGGACACTAATGTCGTTTGGCTCTCGATTACATTACACCATCCAGGGCTCCAACTATCAACCATAGACTAGTTTCAATATTATATTATGTACAAATTGGTTCTAGTACCTATATAAATTTAACGTTCTAGAATCTAGAACTATCTATATCTATACATCTATCGATATCTATTTAATTAATTTATCCAGATTATTTTATTATAATGAAATTATAGGAATTATACTAGAATAATATATGTATATATATAATCTTTTGTTAAATGTCTTAATTTGTAGGAGGGATGCACAAAAATTTAATATCGCCTCATCAGGACCCTCCATTTAATAGATTTCATCCAATTATCTCAAGGTGTTTGACAACTGGCAGATTACAGTCCCTTCGTCCTATTTTAAGGAATGACAGATCTCAAATTATTAATAAAGTTTAACTACATATATATTAATATATATAAATAATAGAAGTGTCTGTTTGTTATTCCACATTAACAGATTTTCAGATGCATATAAAACTATATGGTACTTACATAAAAAAATCATGCCTGTCTGTCTGTGCCGGCTAAATTCTGAAATGGCTGGATTGATTTTAATAAAACTTACACTTAGCTAATGTTATTAATAACTTAGGTTACTTTTATTAAAAAAACAAATTCCACGCGAAGTCATAGTCGCAGCTAGTTTAAAATATCTTTAAAATTTATTAGTAATATATTTAACATGAAGTAAATACATCTTTTATCATCAAATATTTATATCGTTTTTGAAGTAACTATGTAACGAAGTAATTTGGCTATAACTGTAATAATATCAACGAAAATAAGTAAAAAAAACCTCAGCTGTGGTCTTTTATATATAGACCACAAGGACGCGAGTGGATAGTTTTAAATTTGTTATAAGAAACTTAAATGACTTGGGTTAAATATATTATTATTATATACTTAATACACACATATATATATATAAGAATTATTTCCATATTAATACAAAGTTATTTACTTACAATTAATGAATTTTATCAAATTATAACCTTTATATTTTATCAATAATTACAAATTAAAAAATTACCAGTGTTTCATTTACCAGTCAACATGGTGAATTTGATATAAGAAAAACTCAACCTTTATATAACAAATATTTAATACCCTTCAGTATAGTTATATATTGCACATTATATATTAATAAATCTTAATAACAAGTCGCTTTATTAACAGATATTAATTAATAAAACACCAAGTTAAATGTGATAATAGTCTCAAATTAACGGGAATTTCAATGAAAAGTCCATTGTGATGTTAACAAAGCGTTGTAACCGATGTTTTAAGCGTTATAATATTAAGTTATCTCCTTGTTTCAGGTAAGTTACGACCTTAACTTTTTCTCTTAGATATTGTCTTGACACAGATGTAGAGAGTTTGAATATATTGTGTATGTATATATGTCTGTACATATAGGAGTATTTTTTGGCAAATAAAAATATATTATGGCTATAATGTTGTGTTAAAAGTTACATGACAAATAAAAATCCGATATGTTAATATATTTCTTACTATATATATCAGTAGGTTTATAATTACACCTGTTAACAACTAATATTTAATAAGATTCAACGTAAGATAACCATTACATTTTAAACTAAATATTAATTTGATAAAATTAGGTATTACTATTATACAATCAACATAAATTCAGTTTATTTTGCTTTTAATTACGAAGCATCATTGCAACAGACCGGCCGCCATGTTGGCAAGGGCAGCGCCCGTTGCCATGGCGACCGCCGTGTTTGCCGCCATATCGATTGTTTACTTCCCGCTTCCCTTGCACCGGGATCGCTTTGTTTTTGTTTTATTTCAGTATCGAGGGGTTCATATTCGTTGGTAGTCTATTTTATGTATGGAGAGAATATTTATTATAGTTCAGTTCAACAAAACGACGAAACGGACGACTTAATTAGTTGTTACTTCAAATTATATATTCTATACTAGCTGAGTCCACGGCTTCGTTCGCGCGAAATATGATTTTTTAAATAAAAATAGCGAAAGTTACTCCTTATCACATCTATTCGGCAATGAAAGTCCTATTAATATCGATTAATCAGTTTCAGAGCTCAGCCGAACCAAACAGAGACAGAAAAATTCAACAAAATTATTTTATGTAACTAACGTATATACCTACAAACGGACATAAAAATTTTATATGTATATATAAAACATGTTTAATAATAAAATAATAATTTCTTAACATTTATTACCAGTATTAAATAACATAAAGTTAATATATACATTTATTTTAATAAGTCAAGTTACAATTATTATTAATTAATGGAATATTAAATTACACTGAGAATATTTATTGATTGATAAATACTTTATAGTAGATTCATTATTGAATCATTTACTATTTCTTAACACTAAACCTACCGACAATTCTTGTATACGTTTCTACCGCACGCGGTCAAATTGACCGGTAATTAAAAATATTTTATTATATAACGCAGGTAATAATGGAAATAACTAAAAGTAAAGAGTGTAGAAAATATTATATGCATATTCTAAGAATTGTAATGTAGTTTGATAACAATAATATTATAACGTTTAAAAATGTGTAAATTTTACAAAAGTTTAAGAACGGTCAATTTGACCGGTTTTCCCAAAACGCGTGTTTCATTACATCCTGTACTAACTTATCACAGTTCCGTGATATGGTGATAAGTGTTATCACTATTTCTATTTAGCAAAACTTCAAAACAGAAATTAATTTAAAAAAAATTAAAATCTTTTTTCTCACATAGGATTTTTTTTATGAACGAAGTTTGTTAATAACTAGAAAATAAAAGTATTCATACAAAAAAGTAACTTTTCTTGATCTTAAAATTAATTCCTTAAGCTCGTTATAAATTTTATTTTTACAAAAAAAAATATCTAAAGAGTATTTTAACTGGTATTCGATGAAATCTCCTAGAAAATAACTCGACAATAAATAAAAAAACTATAAACTAACTCGACTAAAGAAAAGCGTTATATAAATATAGTTATTACGAGTTATTTTTTTATCGACCCAGGCCTGGGTCTTCCTGGTCTAGGGCTAGGTAACCTCCACATCCTGATGGTATCGATATTTCATGACGCAAGCATATAACATTACCGACATCGATACCACGCGGTGAAACACAACACTAATCGGAAGGACTGTAATTATATAACTTTGCAAATTTTTAATTAAACTGTTAATAAGCCCTTGAAGACACTCCAACTTAAAATAAGTCTAGTTCCAAACGCCCTGCTCTGAGAACCACACTATTATAAAATAAAATTAAAAGCTACCACACACTGAACACTTAAATCTATAGATATAGATTAGATATATTAGTATGCTTTAATGGACAATCTCACTGGTGTGGTCTTGGCTTTACGAATTTATTAGTTTGTTAATATATAAACCCCTAATGAGAAGTTATTAATACTATGTCAGTCGTGAACGGGAATAAAAATAAGAAATAACTATATAATATGTTGTGTGTGTGTGATTGTAAATATTTATTTTTATTTAATACTAGCTGTGCCCATGAATTCGTTCGCTTGAAATATTAATAAATGTAGAATAAACTACTAATACATCAGCTATCCATTAGTGAAAGTTCTGTTAAGATCGGTTCAGCCGTTTCAGAGATTATGCAGAACAAACAGACAGACAGACAAATTATAAAAAATAGTTTTTTTTTATATATAAGTACCGTATATATTTTCATGGCATTTAGTGAAAAGCTGTTAATTTGTATTTACAAACGGACATTTCAATTTAATCTATATAAATAGCTTATCTGATAATATAATTAAATTAAAAAATATATTTTTGTTTTACAAACTAACAGACAATTTAATAGTTTGATATTATATATTAAAACTATCAGATCAGTGTAGTATTGCAGTATTTGATGTATGGTCATATAAAATATTGTGAAATAGTATTTTGATATTAAGAGGAAATAACTTGAGCAGTTCCATGTCGCTGAATGCATTCGAGATTAACTTTCAGAGTATCTGTCATTGTCTCCAGAAAGAGATAGATGATTGTTAATACTATTCTGATAAACGACTTTTCAACTGGATTACGATTTGTATGTTTATGTGTATGTGTGTGTGTTTATAGGTTTTGAAAATGGAACACTTTATTTGAAATGCTTAACTAATCTAATAGTTGCAGATTTTATAATATTTGAAAATGGAACAATTTATTTGAAATTTCTAATTAATGTAATAGTCACTGATTTTTTATTATTTAAAATTGGAACACTATTCCAAATTCCCAACTAATGAAATCGTTTTTTTTTTAGTTTTTCTATTATTTGAAAATGGAACACTTAATTTGAAATTCGTAACTAATATAATAGTTGTAGATTTTTAGATGATTATATATTTTTATATATTTATGAGTAACTAATCTCTGACTGGGACATGTGATAAAAATGTACATCACGGGTCGTTGACCTGGACATTGACCTGGACATTATGATTTGTTACCTTGGCGATTTGATGCTGATTTGCGTCTTATTATAATACGTATAGAGGTTATATTAGGATGTGGGGGTTTACGTGGTACGTCCGGCCTACCTCAACGTGGCATGCGACAATTTATCTAGGGTTGTCACAAAAAGTTTTTTATTATATGCATTTTTATTTATTTTAATGTTTATATCAGTATTTTTTACTGTAACTTAATATAAAATATTAAATAAAAAAAACCAATATGTCAAAAAAGTGTCAGTTCTCATTAGTTAATGATTGCAACTAATTATTTTAAATGCATGAAAAAAAAACAATATTAAATTTCTAAAATGTGCCAACCCTATGTTAGATTAAAGTATGTGAATGAAATATAGTTGACTTTGTTGTTAGGTAAGACAGTTCTAAAAGCTGTGATGAACTCCAAGCTTGACTCATGTTTGGGGAAAATTTAAAGATACATAATATAATTAATTATATCTATTCATAGATAAGACTAATTATTAATTAAATATATATAACTTTCGTATCTATAGTTACGTACTTAATTAATAAAAACCTGTCAAAATTAAATTTAGTGTGCCTTATTTTATTTCTATGTAAATATTTTTGTAATATTATATTATTAATTATATTTATTTGTTTTTAAGAAAGAAAAATATAGAATCTTTTACAAACAAAATTTATGGTTTTTATTGAAATTGATATAATTCTATTAATAATATGTACATAATTGTTAATTTTTAGTACATAATATAAAAGAAAAATAGATTTTTTAAATATAATTAATTTGGTTTAATAAAAAATCGTTATTTTGAAACAACAAAGGAATAATAATATCTAACAAAAAACAATAATAATTACACCCCTACAATAAACACCCTTACACACACACTCACACACGTAAACACCGTGCACACACACAAGGCGCCATTGTACACGCGTTACACATGTGTGCAACAGCCGGGAACGGCAGCTGCAGAACTTGAATTCTGTCTGTGCTTCCCAAACTTTTATTATTAACTGACACGCATTGTTAAATAATTTATTGCATGTATCGATTTTTTTTTTCGTGAATTAAAATGTTACTCGTATTTTATACAACTTTTAATCCTAGTTTGTTATGATATTAAAAAATCTCTGCCGTTCTCAGACTTGAATACTGTTAATATTATATTCAAAATGTTAAATTAAAATCAAGCTGGTGCTTCATTACGTTATGGTATACATTTTTGAACATTAAATCAACTTTATTTGGGTACAATGAACGAACCAGATCGCCTTGAAGACTCGAACGCGAAAACCACTGCAAAAGGAAAAAACTTTACTGTCCTATTATTTTAATAAAACCATGACATCATCCGTATAGAATTTATATTTTCGGCAATTACTAATTAAATAATGAATTTTGGGAAGCACATTCGGGCGATAATATTTGGGGTTCTTTTTTGTTGTAGTCATCTCGGGCGTAACGTATGGGTGCTTTGAGTATTTTTTTTCTTCCGAAAACTTGACCCCCTCCATCAGTTATGATCCAACCGTCGCCGCGGACGGTCGCGCTCGCGTGCTCTCGATCTAGTCATTGTCCAAAATATATTTTGTATTCGATCGTGCTTTCTCTAATTAAGTTTTTCTAAAGTTATTATTGTGTGTTAATTTAAGGCAACCTGAAGACTGAATTTAATGAACGGATTTGGCTTACTTTGGTGAGTGTTGAAATTAAAGTTAAATTATAATTTATTAGTGAGATTGGTGGTTGTTTGCGTGGACAGGTTTCTTTACCCGACAAAACTAAATTTAGACAAGTTCACCTCAAGTTGACTAACCTTACGCGTATGCCCTTGACTAAGTGCGTTCACAGCATTCTATACGCTCTTTTCTTTTTTATTTATATTATATATATTATTTATTGCTTTAGATTTCTTGGTAAACTTCATAAAAAACAAGATATTTTTACGCTTTATTTGATATCATTTTAATATTTAATTTCAAGTTTCACCATTTATATTTTAAATATAGAATTTCATACAACTTTTTCCTTATCATGTGTAGAAAGGTCTAGTTTTTTGAATATAGCTAAAGCTAATTCCAGACCAACTTGTAAAGCAGACCATTTAGCTTTATTCGGTACATTACATGTTCATAGTTAATCCAATATGGAGTTTGTTCACTTGCACGAAAATCTTATTCGGTCTACCTTAAAAGAAACCTTTCAGAGAGATTGACTTCCGCTCTCAAAGGTTTTCAACGAAACTTTGTAACATTTTAATACATTATGTTATAAAATATTGTTATATTATATGTTATATTGTTTTCAAATTCTTTAAAAACTCGTCAAAATACTTTCATAGCGATGGAACGTAACACATGAATGTTTGAGGAAAAACTTTGAGAAACACTGTTCATTCCTAGCTGTGACTAAGCAATTAATTTTCATAGAATCATTTGTTTCAGTTCGTTCTCGGAAATTATATCAAATACTTTAAATTAAATGTTACCATTAAAGATAATAATCTTCTAGCCGCAGACAGACTTGTATATATATATATTGAAGTAAAACATTGCAATAAAATGAAGACGGAAGCGTTTACGATTGGTTAAATGAAATAGGGCATTATGCATCTCTTGATTGCTGAATAGTTATTAGAGCCACTGTGCTCTTGGTATGCTTACATCCCATAAGCGAGCGATAAGCGGATATGGAGTAATGTTAAATTTCTTTGTAAATTTGTCATTTAAATTTGCTTATAATATCAAAATATTAATATAAATATATTATTGGGTTATTATAAAATAGCTTGCTATATTTTAGTGTTACCTTAACATTGGAGACGAAATTTGGTATTTAGATCCGGATCGGTCGTTAATTTGATATATGACGAGTAACTTCCTCGTACAGATTGACAAAACAATTATATATATGTATATATAGTTTGAAAGTTGATATTGAAATCGTTTTAAAGGTTTATATGTGCATATTAAACTGTGTAACAGATGGCGTGAGGGATGAAAAGGATCAGCATATATATATATATATATGACATTGTTTTAATAATTCATGTAAATTTAATATCGATTCTCGGTATTTCTTACCTGTTTAGGGTTAGGTGGTCTTTGGTAAAACATCTCAGGTAAAAATCCATAAACGTTTATTTCAGGTAACTCGTCTAGTTGTTGCTTTGTCTAAATGTTATGATGATATTTATTCTTCCATAATTATAGATATAAAAAGGTAATTACTCATCCCGAATGCGAGATGTTCGCAATTAATCAAATTAATTAGTTTTCTTTCTTCCGGAGACATGAACTGGAGATGTCAAGTGTATTCTTCTTTATCTTTCCTCTTCTTAGAACTTAACAGATCACTCTTGACTATATTATGAAATATATTACAAATGGAACGTGTTTTAGATTTATTTATGAAATATATTTATTTTGCGAAATTATTAATATATAGTCTTTTATCCACGTATTGATTGTGACGACATATTGCAGTAATACAATTACATCAGACAGATAATGGGATTTGCTCATTCTGTTTTTATACTAGCCGTGCCCGCGACATCGTTCGTGTATTGTTTTTTAATAAAAGTAGCCTAAGTTACTCCTAAAGATTAGACACAAACAAACGTATAATAATATATATTTTTATGTAAATACTGAATATACTTTAATTACAAACGGACACTCCAATTTTATATATATATATAAAATAGATATATCTCGTTATAAATATGCAATAAGTGTTATAGATTGTGTTTTAAGTTTAATTGACTTAATAACGCTTAGAGGATAATTGATTCTTTTGTAAGTTGCACTTTTTAAAGATAGTATTGTGTTAATTTATGTATATATATATATATATATATATATATATATATATATATATGTGATTCACACACATTCAGAGTATCTCTCTCTCTCTCTGACTCTTTCTGACTCCTCTCTGTCTCTGTGTGTGTGAAAATCCAGGTAGACTTTTCCAGCTAGATTAATGATAATTCCTATAATTTTATACAAAAAAACAACATCTTTTTTGACATAGTAATATAGTTAACGCAAAAGATCTTAACAAGTACATTGTGTTAATTCAAAAAAATGTGTTTGCCTTCTTGTTACACTGTAACCCTGTAACCCCTATCCATATCAACGGTTAAATCTATTAAACTATTAAAGTTAAGTGTGAGAGTTATTTTTCTCACGGTCAGGTGAATAGATCCTAGACCCTCGTCCCTTTAACGGTTTAACGTTAACTTTTGTTAACGCTTTTAACGGTTAAATTGCTAGGAATATTTTACTTTATTTTTTTCTTGTAAATAGATATGTATTGTTATTTATTTTGAGTTTATCTTACTAAATATTACATAATATATATATTTTTATATTACTTGACTTTAATGTTTTTTTTTTTAAGATTTTTTAATTATATTCTAGTACTATCAACGCCATTTTTTTTAATATAATTAATTTTTAATCTAATTATTATTAATATATATATATATATATATATATATATATATATATATATATATATAATATATATATATATATATATATACATAATTACGTAAGCCATTTAAAGCTTAAACACAGTTGAAATTAAGATAGTCGATGTAATCGGAGAGACAAAGTCGCAAATGAGGTTGTCGAGTCGAGATTAGGTACTTTGGATAGGGTTGTCACCTTGACATAACATATTTATTAAAACTTATTTTGATATTGTCTTTTATAACTCATTATTACGTACTGTTTCAAATAACTTCAATTTATGTTGACTTTGATTTCTTTTGTATTTGTAACTAAATTGCTAAAGTTTCTAAGTATATTATAACAACGGAAAAGTAGTAAAACAATTATATAAATAAAAAGTTTTCGGTCCCTTAATACACAACTTTTTTATCTCTAACAAAAGATTTAGAAGTTTGTTCCATCACAGGATTAAATTTATAAGGAAAATGTTATACAAAAAATACTTATTTTTTGGGTTATTATTACGATAGTAAAATTTATATTTTATTATCGTAATAATAAATAATATAATAATTATTTATATAATTATTTTTTGACAACCCTGTGTCACGTGCTTCGTTTCCCCGTCACGTCACAGATGGAAGATAAAATGGCGGCCGATATTTAAATGATGGTTCATGAAACTTCCCACCAACGACTCTTGACCTCTCAAAAATACCACTCTTCATACATTTTATTGGATTCACACAAATATTATTCCTTGGACAGAGCTCTTGTTTAGTGGTTGAATATTTCGGAGGGTTATTTTTTTGTGGAAGAGGTTATTTTGTTTAATGTAGTGTGTTTTAGGGTGGATTATATATATATATATATATATATATATATATATATATATATATATATATATATAGAAATATACATATAATATACATATGTATATATATTCTAATACAAATTCAGTTTTATTTAACCTTCACGTTAATAGCCATGCAATAACTCAGTTAAAATTTCTATTCGTATAAATATCGAGTTTTACAACCCAATAAATATTCTTATTAAAATATTGGCAGTATTTTTTAAATATTTTTTCAATAAAAAACTTCTTTCTATTCACGTTTATATATCTATATTTCATTTATATACAAACATACCAACAAACTATACATATATCAGTTTTAAGAGTGTCAATAATATAATAAAATAATAATAACAAAATTTATATATAATATGAATAAAGTTTGATTAAACTTTATTCATATTTAATCAATTAATCATAAAAATATTATTCATCAATAAATTATTAAATTATTCTAAAATATCGATTTAATTACTGTATTACACAAATACAACTAACAGTTGGTCTGTAATTCGATTACAGTTTATATTACGAAACAACTAAGCTTGTAATACATGTAATCCCGTAAGTAATTTGTAAACAGATCTATTTATGGTTGGATAAAAAATAATATAAAGTTCGTTGACCTTAGCACTAAACACATGTTACATGCGAAACTTATGGTAGATATAATATATACATATTAATAAAATTTAAGTGTCTGTTTGTTCCAAATTAACAGCTGAAATATAACTCACATAAAAAAATATTTTTAATAATTTCTCTCTGTCCGTTTGTTCCGGCTAAGCTCTGAAACGGCTAGATTAATATTAACAGGATTTTGACTTGATAGCTCATGTTATAAGTAAGTTAGGCTATTTAAAAACATTCCAGAGGAAGTCGTAGGACGAGCTAGTCTTAAAAACAACTCGCCTGACCCAAAAACAATGTAAACAACTAAATATAGTAAACAAATTCACCCCCCGCCGACCGCGCCTCTGCTGTACCAACCCCACGGACGGCTGACGAAAATACACATTACATGTATACATATCAATAAAATACAAGTGTCCGTTTGTTATTACAAATTAACTGCTCACTAAATACATACATATGTATATATTGTACTTACATTAAAAAAAATCTATGTCTGTCCGTTTGTTCCGGCTAATCTCCGAAACTATTGAACCGATTTTAACAGCACTTTCAACTAATAAAGAGTAACTTTATTTTAAGTATGATTCCGAACGGAGTCGCGCGCACAGCTAGTATATAATATAAATCATATATTTATTAAAGTAAAATTGTTCAAATTATAGCATTTCCCTTTCAATCGAGAGGCAGGTGTTGTCTGAGCGAATCCAATAAAAACTACGAGTAGGTACAATGAATCGAGTACGCCATTTTGTTTTTTAACAACCTTTTTATAATACATACAAATTATTTATTGTTTTAAATGTACTGTAAGTTTTATAATTTTAATATATTATTATTAAGTAAATTAAATGCAAAGTACAAATTTGTGGAATGCAAATTAAATGAAAGTCTCAATTTGCAACAGGTGTAGTTTAAGTTACATTTTCTTCACTTTAACTTATTTTAAACGTACCTACAGCACTTTAAGATTTTATTATTTATATTATAATATATAACACATTTTAATCAAACAATATATATATTAAATATCTATAAATAATTAATTCGGTTAAACGTTATAGAAATATCATAACTTGAACCAATCCTTTATATTTTTTATATTGGTTATTTTATGTTATGTTACGTAAAATAACAGTTATTTTCGTTATATCTTAACTAAGTTACTTTAAACATATATTTATAATAATTTAGATATTTATACACTTAATATTATTACGAAGTAACTATCAGTAAGTTAGTTTTTCTATTGATTGTATTTTCAAAGTAAAGATAAATCTAGAGCGATGCCAAATCCCTAGTACCAATTTTCAAGTTAACTTTAAGTTTTTAACTTCAATAGCTTAACATTCCAAGCTAATAAGTATAGGCTTGATATAAGAACATAACCGTTTTTCTTATTAATTATTAGTTCATATTTTAGCTTAAACTAGCAATGGCACCCGACTATCCGTTTTAATATTTATTTTTTAATACTTTAAAATTTTATTTTATTTTAACACGAATATATCCCCGGTACCTCTTTCCAATTTATTTCGTTATCACTCTATCCCGATAGGATATTGGGACAGAATTTCTTCAGGTGAGAGAAGTTTTAAATCGATTCTATAGTTTTTGAGTTTGCGCAACAAACAAACATACAACAATAAATATTAAAATCACTAATAGAAATATTCGAGTTGAAATGTCTTAATTAGGACCGTTTTTTAATATATTAATTAAAATTCTAACAATTAATATAACAATTAAACTTTGTGTTTGTCTGTCCGATATTTAGTTAAACTAATTAGAACTATTCCAATTAGTTCAACTTAGTATTTAGTTTATAATATTATTATTTAATTATGATTTTTTTTGTTTTTTTTTTTGTAAGTAGCTGGATATCGGTAAACACAAAAAATAAAGGAAAGATAAGATTTTCAATTGATTTAGTAAAAGTTGTTTCACGTAAAATTACTTTGCGTTTTTACCCAAAGTCCCCAATATTCAATATGTTAAAGACAGGTTAAGAAGGCTCTACATACTCTACTGACGGGAAGTGTGGTGGTACAAGTTATGAGATTTAGCGGATATATATATTTTAATCTTTAACTCAATGAAAAAAAATATATAAAGATAAAGATAAAGTATGTTTTTTGTATATTATTTAAGTAATAATTTAAAATAAAGTATATATTTTTTTATTAGTTAATAATTCAATAATTTAATTATAATAAATCAATATTAATTAATACAATACAAAAATAATCTATAATAAGAAAACTAATTAGACAAAGAATTCAAAAAAATAAAATTAATTATAATTTAGATTATAAAATATCAAATTTATTTTGGTCATAAACTAAAATCAATATATATATATATATATATATATGTGTGTGTGTTTGTGTGTGTGCGTGTCGTATATGAATTGCGGCACGCAACAGTTGTGTCGGCAGAAAATTAATGTTCTGAGCGATAATACAGAGTTGAATCTTTTTATCCTTTCTATTCACGAGTTTATTTTGTGAGATTGACTCTGAATCACGTGTAGATGACTACGACTATAGATGACTATAGATGACTATAGATGACTATAGATGAATAAACCAATTATAATTTTGTTATTATAATTGTAGGAAAAATACAAGTTAGTCCGTAATCCATGGTTTTAAGTTAAACCAACTTTAAGTTCATTAGTTAGTCCAGGCTCGGTTAATCCATATTTTTTACGGTTTAACATTAAACCAAGTTTAAGTTCGGTAGTCTATCCATAATTTTTTGGTTTAGCGTCAAACCAAGTTTAAGTTAGTCCATAATCTATGGTTTTAAGTTAAACCAAGTTTAAGTATTTAATTAGTTCACCGATATTGTCTTTAAAATTCTTTGAATTCGTTACAAATTTCGCGCTGCTATCAAAATCCATATTCAAGTACAAATTATGTAATCAAACCACGCGATGACGTCACACCGGGTGACTCTTATCACGTCGTAATAAGGTTCACTTTCCATTGATTAGATGTAAGATGAGATTACAGAATTCACTAGATCCGTAGTCCCAGGGTTGTGACCCGCGTTTAAGATTACATGGATGTGTAATGAAATGTTTTGTTGTAAATCAGGGTTGTCGCTTATCACTATTTATTATTATTTTATTTTATTTTAAATAATTAATTAAACTTTGATTATATGTAATTTGTATGAAATTTTGTATGTAATTCAAATGTATGAATAATTAATTTGTTAATAGATTTTAGCGTTAGATAGCTCTTCGTCTCTTGACAATACGGATTAACTCTGATAGATTAACTATTATTAATGTTACCTCATTATATACACACATACATACATACATACATATATTAAACAACATCTGCCCTAAAATGTTACAGCTTTAAGCTATTATTAACATTACAACAAAAGAATAAAAGCACATGCGCCGGTGGCGCCCCCTGCGCGCTACAACCCCATATTAAAACATATCTTTAATACACACACAAACAGAAACCCCAACGTAATTCCCATTTAGCTGGCAGTTTTATCCCTCTGGCACGTGTCAGTTATTCAGGGTGCAATACTAAAGGGTGACCAATTTACCTTTTGTATCCCTTTCGCACCCTAAACAAGCCTATAACTATGAAAGAGACGTAAAATGTATAGATTACTATAACAAATAGTAGGTACTAGACTGGTTTTTAGGTGCTATTGTTATATGAAATGTTCTGTTTTGTTGCTTCTGTATTATAATGTATGAAAGGGATAGAAAATCACGTACAATCAAAGATTATATTAGATTCATTAAAAACGCGCGTTAAACGATAACAAAACGTCAAAAATTGCGCGAAAAATGACAGGCCGGGATTTAAAATGGCGGACGTCGAATTACGCAATTACTTTCATACAATTTACTCTGTTGAAACGAAGTTAATTGATAGTGACTGACTTTACAAATGCTTTTGTTATATATATATATATATATATATATATGTTAATGTATATATATATATATATATGTATGTATGTGTGTGTATTAAATATCTTTATATATAAATATTGGTCGTAAAAATAAATAAAAATATTTATATAACAAACATTTCATGACTTTTTTACGAGAGATATAAAAATCTGATTTTGTTTGGAATGAGTCGTTATTTTTATTATATATATTTAGGATTTCTTAGGTTTGTTTGTATAGATTTACTATGATATACAAGCTCTGTCCTCGGCTTCTCTTGAGACGATTAAATAAAAAGTAATTATTGTTTTAATAATGACAGATAGACACACAAAATGATTGTATTAATATTGATTTTTGTTATCATATAAAGTACATGATAACCGAGTCCATATAAATGAAATTCGATCACGAGGGTGACACCCTTATGTACTAAATCAGCCCTCACTCACACAAAGGGTGACTTCGATGTACATAGTTTTTATATGTAATAGATTAAAAAAAGTTAAGCTGACCTCACATATGGGGGTCTTTTGGGAATTTTTAAACAAAAAAATTAAATAGTAATTTTTTTTTTATTGTCTACTAAAGATTAAAGGTAATAAAAGAAAGGAAATCTTTTAAACAATTATTTAATTCGATTTACGTTTTAAAATTATTAATGTAGACTATGCTTTATGTTTAATGTATAATTATTTTTAATGTGCACTAAGCTTTAAAATTTTAAATTTAAAATATTTGTGTTATATTTTATTATAATATATGCATAACAAAAACAGCTTTGGAGTTAGTGAAGCTAATTTCTGTATAAAGGCAGTACACACGAGATGGAGTGTACACATTAATATAATTTATCTGTGTGACAGAAGTGAGAGGGTGTGTTTTGTTAGAGCGAAAGAGATAGATAACATTAGTAAAAGAGATAGAGAACAAAAAACAATCGTTAAAATTTTCAGTAATTCAACAAAAAATGTTAACCCAGATACACAAACTTGTTGATAAGTACCGACAGCAAAACATAAATGAATCACCCAAAATGGCAGATACAGTAATAATAAAAGAGTATTACAATGACAGCTGCAGCTCGCATCTGCTCTCACGAGGGTAGTTCTGCACGTGTCTTTGCACGTTGAATTTATCGATTTATTACACTGTGATTAAAAAAAATCATCGGATTTTGTTTGTTGACTGTACTTTATAGTTTAAAATTGTTCTATAACCATAGATTTTTTAATTTTATATGAAATTATTTTATCTACATCTAGCGACATCTATTAGACATATTGCGGAGATTAAAAAAAATGTTGGTAAGTGTAGAAAATTGCAACATAGTAGTAACGCTTCTAAAGACGCACACAAACACATATACATACATACAGAATACACCCACACACACAATGGTGTTACATTAAAACACGCGTCTCCAACACACACACACACACACACACACGCACGCACAGCGGGGTGTTATCATAACAGGGCTGGCGATAGCAGTTTTGTTCTTACTTGTTGAATGTTGATGGATGATCTAAAATGATTGATGGTATTTTTGTATTGTAGCAATTTCTTTGTTTGCGAATTGATTTCGAATCTTGCTTACAATTTTATATAAATGGATTTTTCCATTTATGTATTGTTTGGTGTTATTCTGTTTCATAACTTCTGACGTTGAATTTATCTGGAACGTTCCATATTATTATATTCTTCTGTGAAGTGACAACCCTGTATTCAATTTAATCAGTTAATGTGCTTTTGGGTTTACGATCAGCAATACCACTTCTTTAAAAGCCCCCAAGAATTTATGGTGTCGTATAAATCTATCAAACTATAAAAAAAACATCATTAGTGTACCAAAAACAATACCTTAATTACCCCTAAATGTACCAATTTGTACCACATTGTACCAGATTTTATTGTACCAAATTGTATAGAATCAAAGAAAGGTTATATCTTAAGATAAACAAAAGATAAGTCAGTCGGGTCCAGTCTCTAATCCTTCGTTTTATTGGCTCAGTCCTAAAACTTTTCAATCCGATTTCGGTTTTGTGATTGCTTTTTATTGCTTAAATAAAATAACAATGAAAAAATAATACGAATGAAATGACTTTCCATAACTAACTATATGAAAATATTGACTTCACTTTACTTAAACGAATAAATATATGTAGGAATAAATGTATGTAGGTATATCCTTATCTGTGCTGTAGTGAATTTTCATTTCAATGCACAAACTGTTTGTTGAAAAGTGTTTACTTTTATTCACTTGCATTTGCGTGTGACTTTACCCGCGTTTATTATTAAGGTGCGGATTAAAACAAAAGCTTAACTAAAATAACACCGCCAACGTCATTTTGTATCTATATGCAAAATATACTAACCCATCCATTACTTTTGCGTGATTGATCTTGATTGATTGATTGATCGACAAACACACTCACAATTTAATATTGATATAGTCGTTTATTTTCGTTATGAAATCCAAAACATTTCCACGTATTAATATTAGACGTACACACACACACACACACACACACATACACACAAATACTCATATAGATATAAACTAGTGTTATCAAAGTAGGTCTGGCTGTTCAGATAACGTGCTAACATTCTCAAGTGTTTCCCTAATTGATTTTTCTGCTAATCGCATTCAAACACGACATTATATATTAAATATATAAAAAAAACAATATATGTTAAAATAAATGTAAAAATCAACACATATGTCAAAATAAATGTAGAATTCAACACATATGTCGAAGTAAATGTAAAAATCAACACGTATGTCAAAGTAAATGTAAAAATCAACACGTATGTCAAAGTAAATGTTATTATAAAATAGTATAGCGATCAATCTTAATCCTCATATAATATTAACACAAGACCCGAGAGTTTAATTTGGAGTTTTGACCTTAAAACAACAATATTACTTATTAATTACACCAAAGTTTAATAAAGGGTTCCATTGTTTCATTAATTTTACTTATTTAGTACAGTTTACACTACATGTAAGATTGTATTAGTGTCACGGGAGAGTAGCCTTTATAACTATGGATTAAAGACTGATTTACTATAATACTTTTAATGTTAATAAAATAATACCAAAATATTGTTTTGATTATATTTTGTAATACATACATTTCCAAAAGTATGCTTTTTTGCCACAAAATGCAACAATATAACTTCATATACAAATTCTCATAATGGCGATTACTCAAGAGTTACATACAATAGTTCTATTTACAAAGAACCGATCGTCTCACGACTAACTTGTGTAATGATACTTAATACTATATTTCAATTTGAATGTATTTCATTTAATTCTAATTTACCGCTCAAGAACGTTCCAATTTTGAAATATATTCCATTCGTTGAATTTAAAAATGGAACACTTTAACATAATTAATAATTTGATTCATACTTTTAAGTTATTCCATATTCAAACCGAGAGTTCCTGTACGAGACTAATTGCATACAAATAAAGTTCAATAATGTACTGCAATGCGGTTGAAGACACGCTATCAACTTGTACCACAAATGTACCGAGAGTTGTACGGTACAATGAGGACAAAATACGTAGATAAAATATATATTTAATAATATTAAATTAGGGCACGATTAAGCCAGGCAACAACTGAAATATTTCAGATTGGGCTTTCCGTAATGTTGGCGCCATGTTAGTCTGTTACCAACATAAGGAACGTTTATGTAATATTATAACGCTAAGTAATTAAGGTCGTAATTGTATAGTGGCATGTTGTAATTTATTTATAAGGTGGTACCACTGCTGTCTATTTATTAAAAACTAAATGCATACAGCCAGCATTTATATTAAACCTATTTAGACTACGAAAAAAAAATTGGCTGTATATTTTTAAATATAAATCAATTTATTTTATTACTATTTAAATATTAAATCTTCTTAACAAGACGCACCAGTCAAGCTAAAATGACCTCAATTCCAAGAAAACTAAAGGTCAAATTAGCTTAACAAACATATTAATAAACCGACCAACTTTAAAAGCGACTAACGAAGTTGTATAACTATGTAACCATTGTGTTTACAATTTGAACGTCATAAATGTAATGCAGTAGCATCGAGGGTTTAATTTTTGAATATGGAATGGAATGTTTTAATTTTTGAAATTAGAATAGAACGCGAAATTGAAATGAAACTTTTGTTTATATGAAAACTATTTAATATTTTTTCTATTTGAATTAAAACGGTTAACAAGTTTATATTGATAATATACATAATATTTTATGATTGTGTTAATTTTAATTTTATTATTTGCGTGCTCTTAATGGTCGCATGTCAGCTATAATTTAACTTAAAGTTAAAAGAACTTAAATTAATATTGTTAAAGTTTTCTTCTATAAATTCTCCGACGAACCGTCGCCAAACGGAAAATATTTTTCTAATAATATTGTATAGTGATTTAAGTGTAATAAAATTATGAAATAAAAAAATATTTACAATACAAAAAGCTTCAGTTTTCTTTCATATATACAGGTAGGTATATATATATATTTACAAACAAACTGACAAGTGTAATTTTTTTAATGCGCCTTACATTCGTGTCGGCACGTCATTTTTGTATTTGTTACTTCCATCACGAAACCTTAGAAATAATTTAAATGGTTTCCATTTTGCACTTTTCAAAGCATTATTCTGTTTCTAGTTTCAATTTATTTTCCTATTTCCGAATAATATTAACAGTTGACAATTAATTTTATTTATACACATCTGTCTCTGAATCCAATAAATCTAACATCCGTTTACGCCATTATCACAAAAACGCGTTTGGGAATAAACATTTGTTAACGAAAAAATCGTTAGTCACGATTAAAAAGTATATAAAAAAAATATATCAACGAACTCACAGCTGTTTCCGAACAGCTGATCGAACGGATATTACGTCCATCCCACTCTATATATATATATATCTCGCTCGCACCTCAAGATTACTTTCGTTAATGAGCTCTCTATATTGTATTCTTATAATCGATTTCGAAATTATCCTGTCAAGTGTGAGCTAAAATTATATAAATCCAAAAAGTGTTTATATAAATTTGGACGAATAAACAAAATGTGTGCTTCGATAGAAAAAAAAAAAAAATGTTGCCATCCTAATACGAATATTGCATTATCACTTGAGACTAAGTAGGTATTATATCTGTTAATAATAACAAAGCCTTAATAATTATTATTTAATTAATATTATCATTATAATCTGTGATATAAACGTCCATTTATATCACATTGAAAGTCTGTATCAAAAGAAACAAAATGGCACCTTAATTAACCGTTTGGATTAATTACGAGTTTTGTGAAAGAAAGGACGAAGTTAGGAGAGAATATAGATGTATTTCCCGTTGTAATTATATATATAATTTGGCAATAATTATACTTATGTATAAAAAAAAGTATAATAAAAAGTGAATTAATTCACATAAAAAACAGTTAAAATGTTTCCGAATGAATTGGATATAAAAAATATTCCTTTTAATAACTCAGGGAAGCTGTTAAAGAGATCGTTAAAGAAACCTTTTCTCCAGCTTCGGAATAGATTTTAATTTTCTTTTACAGTTATTCTAATAAAAACTTTATTTACAAAAAGAAAAGTTATTTATTTGTGACCCGGAAAAATATTTGATTTATAATTAATAGATTTTCTAAATTCGAAATTTAAAATTATTTATTTATTCTATTTATGACTCGGAAAAATATTTGATTTAAATTGAGTTTGTTTTCTAAATTAGAAATTATTTTCGAATATACATTTTATTTGTGACTCGGAAAAATATTGATTCAATTTGAATTGGTGTTCCAAATTCGAAATTCGAATTTTTAAATTTATTTATTTGTTTATTTAACATTCATAGAAGTTTGTTAATATTAATATTTCTCTTTATAATTATCTCATTCATTTCTGTTTCAATACTCCCTAAATTTTGAATTTTAATGAACGCTCAGAACCTACTAATTCATAATTCTGTTGCTCGTTAACAAACTTTACCTGATTACTGAATATTTTTTGACATCATTTACATCTGCTTAATTAGTATTTGAGAATACATGTAATAAATGCACACTGCATGTTGCGTAGCTTTGCTACGAGTGTCGTAGACGTGCTACGAGCTAGTAGGAAAACTTCGCTTACAAATTTTATTAATATATAATATTGAATTTTATTTATTGAGCGAAGCGAACGAAGTGAGCGGAGCGTTTTACTGGAGACTTTACATTCTTTGTCACGAATTGGCTCGAAAACTACTTGACGGACCATTATGAAACTTTGCAATCAAAAAGACACACATATTAGGTGATGGTTTTTATAAAAAAAATTTTGAAAAATGTCCTCAAAAAAAAATTTTTTTTTAATATCATGTCAAAAAACTGATATCCCATTGAGGTCAATGGGAAACGATGAGTCAATACACTGGGCTCGCTTCGCTCAATATGCAAACCGCACCCGAGATTTCGCGAGCGCAGCGAGTCGAAATTGAGGGTTTTTTGGTGCCCCTAGTATAAATTAGTTAAAAGTCGTAGTTAATATTGTAATTTTAGAGTTCCAATTAATTAGTTATTTTTGGTTCCGCATATCAAAGTTAATATAATATTTGAAAGCTAATTACACGAACGATGAGTCGTTATAGAAACTTTGTTTTAAATTTGAAAATGGAATGTTCCAGAACATTATATAACTGTAATATAATAATAATAGAAGCTCTTATATAAAGATTTCCAATCTCATCAGTCGTTAAGTTTTCATTATATTATTGACTTATAACAATCAATCAATCAAGCAATCAATGAAAATAGATTAAGTCATTTATTTTGTCTCATATCTATTTTATATGTACTGAAATCAATCAATAAATCAATAGTTTTAAACAATCCGTACCTCACATTATATATTCTATATAGTAATATATATAATCTGTGAGGCGCTTGTCAAAACAGAAGTTGATAACTCGGGTTCCTGTTTCGTAAAATATTTTTTCCTTCATACATTATTTAGGAGGACGCCATTTGCATCGCAGTTATTGAACAACTTTCATATTTCATTCAATATTGGGGAGTAAGTTTGGTCTTTTGCATTTTCATTAAAACATTGTGTTTTCCCTTTGACATTGTTGATAGAAGTTTATAAGAATGTCACCCGATGTTGTATTAGCATATGAATAATATGACTTTGAAATTTTTTGTAAATTGTTAAAAGATTTGAATTATTTACGTAAAATACATGAAAAACACATCTATTTACAAATTTTTGACTTTTTTAGCAGCTTCCAGTCAACTCTGTCAAAGACTAACTTAAAGACTAACTTAATTTTCAACCCTTAAGTTAAGATATCTTAACTTAAGTAACTTTAAAATTCTTCTATAAAAATATAAAACATCATTTAAATATAAATTAATTATTGATAATAAAATATAACAAAATGGAGAACAATTGCTTTATTATTTTTCATTTTCCAGACACTTCATTACGTTAGATTAGGGAACGTCAAAGGAATATTTTTAGCTTCACGAGGGGATTGTGGGATCGTAAAAATTAATCCAGATTTATTTCTTGTTATTCCTGACTGGAATAATGTTGGAAAGTTTTTATTATATATCAAAATACATATATATTTGTGGTTTATTGATTACATCGGTAGTGGGGTTTTAATAATCCAATCATTCAATATTTGTGAAACAGTCACTATAAAAAAATACCCTGACTTTGCTTCTAAAAAGGCGCGTTTGGAACACTAGATATTTGTGTAACAGTCACTATAAAGAAATACCCTGAGTTTACTTCTTCTTTTGGAACTTAACTTAGTTTTAGTTGGAGTGTCTTTAAGGGCTTATTGATAAGTATGGTATGATAGTGACACTCCCATTTGATACACAAGTGGTCACATAATAAATAACTATAACAATAAGCAATGTGTATACCATCTCATATATTACATATTCAGATGGGGACTCCATGGAAGAAGAAAAAATGTTTCATTTTCAAAAAACCACGCGATGCATTAAAGTATTACGTGACGTCATAAAGGCGGTGTTGCTAGTGACATGTGTGAATTTTAAATGCCCTGCAAATAGTATTATATATGGCAACACTAAAATTTGTTGGTATAATAGATTTTTAAAACACGACAACAAACTAAATATAATAAATTGCACTAATTTTCTGTCCTTTGAGTAAAATATGTCTTAGGAAATGCACCAAGGGGAAATAATACTAGCATTTTTACTCAATTTCTTGACAGTTTATAGGAATTTTCGTTGTATGCTTTCTAATAATATCCCTTGCTCCTGACAACACATATCATTGGCTATTCCCTTGATATTCCTAGATTTCAGCCGGGAATTGCAAACGTATTTCATACAATGGATATTTAGTCAGCGTTTCTGGTTTACAGAAAACCTTTTGGCTTTGATCTGCTTTGGAGCAATTAATGTGAACTATGGCTTAGACACTCAATACTTGAGTCTCGTACATTCTTTTCCCTGGAGTCGTTGAAATCTGGCAACTTTGTGATGTTGACATGGGTTTCGTTTTTCTCTTGGGTATCTCCTAAACTTTGCCCTCCAAACTTGCAAAGTTTTCTCCACTTGGCAAATTGGTAAGGTTACATTCAGAACTAAGTGTTAGAAAATATTCAATAAAGAGATATCTCACTCAAAGCCTTATCTTATCAGTAAGATTTTCGAAGATTTTTCGTGATTTTTAGGCACGTTTCGATTCTATTGAAGTTTTCTTTACGATAATTGTTATCTGAATCCTAATAAATTTTACTGTAAACTATTTCTCACACTAATCAATAAATAAACCGAACAATGGCTGGTTACATTTTATCAACGCAATAACTTCAAGCAAAGATAGCCTCTAGCGATAATAATTATTGCGGTGATAATGGCGTGCTATCTACTGCCCATTAACAATTGTACCTTCGTGTATGTTATTTATTGTGTGTGTGCGTAGTGTTATACACACACACACACACATACACACACGTAAACATTGGTACCTTCTCTATACTGTTGTTAGTGTGCGTATTGTAACACACACGTAATGAGAGAAAGACGTTCAAATATATATATATATATATATATATATAATACAAAGACAAAAATATATTACAGCATACCCTTAACGCTAAATGAAGTATTGATTTAAGTGATTTGCATATTAATTAGTGAACAAATAAAGGCTATATTGGCATGTACTGATTTCGTATGCATCGACGCATTGGACGATCGAGCCGTCACGAGGGACCGGTGTAATGTATTGCGGGGTTTGCATCTATCACGTAAATTCATGTACGATTCAGGGTTGTCACTTCAACAATATTCGTAAAAATATATTTGATATATAAAAATTATGTAACGGTCTATATTGTTTGTCTGTCCAAATTTTTCTTTAAGCTTAGATTTATATTTTTCTTTGCAATTATCAGAAATTAAATAATATATTGTAATCAGCTATATTGCTATATCTTACATTATATACAATTTAACAACACTTAATATTGTTAAATTGTATATAATAATAAAAATATATATATATAAATATTTTTGTTAAGTGACAACCCTGAAATGTTGCCTTTCCGCTGGCAAACTTGCAACCATCTAGTATTAGACGGATAGGCCTCCAGTGATGTATTGTTAGGTCTGAATTCTACCTATTCATCAATTATACGAACATCCGTACCTACATCCAAATTCAGTGCTATTAATTGAGTTTTCCACCAAAATAACTGAATGCAAACATTCCATACATTTAACAGCATCATTTGATCATTTCTACGTGTGTATGTATTTTTGGTAAATTGACGGTAGAATCTTCCACTCGATCGTTCTCCTCAACCCTCCAAATTTATCCTCCCTCACCCTATTTCACCCTAGACGTCACTCCCTCTCTCGTTGCCTAGCAACCGTGCCCTCGGTGCATTCCTGTCTACACATCCATTTATTGTAAATAAATAGTTATATATAAATAGATTTGCTATTAAATAAAACTCCCTCTGCTTATTCGTTTTAAAATTATTTCTATCTGTTCTAAAATAACCAAAATTCAGAAGAAATGAATCTTAGAGATGACTTTCGTTTGAAAGTTTTAAAAAGATCACATTAATTTGAACATTAAAAGTAATTATTAATATTATATAAGCGTATATTATACATATATTTTAATTTTAAATCTCAAATTGTAAATGTTAAGGTAAAACCGATCTCAAAGACTTTGATGCAGTTTAGAGTCTCAGACTGTTATTAATGTATTTCGCACCCTCGCACCCTCGGCTTGAACCCCATAAAATAAGGTAGGGGTCGCACCCATCTCAACGGGAATATCGATCGTGTTACCTTACAAGAGGGTGTATGCGAAATATAAAAAGACATAACACATTCACTGTATTGGCCGCACTGTTGTGACCACTTTCACTGGATTTTTTACTTTACTTTTATCATCATCTCATTTAATATTAAATATTTTATTAACTCCATATTATGTTATTCCGTTAAATGTTTACCATTTTATCCATCGATATACCTAAATGCAATGTGAAATCTGAATTGCGTTTACTTCATATCACTTACCGACGCCGGCTGAAATGATTTTCCTCTATGCGACGATCAAATTGAATTATGAAGCCGGTTGTGGCTTAAATTTATTTTGGTTAGCGAAAATTGTTCCTTTATTTCTTGTTTGAAATTATATTATCCATGAAAGCGGTGAATGTATTGATTTTAGTAGAATACCTATTCTGGTTGTATGTGTTAAATCATTTCGATATAAAACATTATAATGGAAAAGAATGTCTCTTACAAATAAAAGTCAGCCGTGCTAATGTATCAGAATAATCCCGCCTGGAAATATCACGATATAACTGACTTCCTTTTAGAAAGAAATATGATTCTCCCAACACGTTATGTCATACGATATATTTTACGCGAAACTCAAACGTATTAAAGATAACGCAATGTGGGAGATATATCTGATTAAACTTAACAGTTAATATTAAATAATATTTAAATTTATCCGCCTTAATTTCTTGTCTAAGAAATGTCGAAGTATTTGTTTTCGGTTAACATTTCTACTTCTTTTATTAAATATACTAAACAACTCAATATTATAACGTATTTTCTTAGGTATATATCGTGTAATAAGTTCTCTCGTGTAGCGAAATGGCATATCCTTTGACTGGTATTTATATTGCCGCCATGTTTCGCTGATGTTGAAAAACGTTCGCGTAATAACGTCTTTTTAGAAATATTTTTACGTCCCTATTAAATTACTTTACCTTGACTTATAATGAGTTTTTAGGTAGTAGTTCGTTATTTTAAAATATATGTTTTCTTTTCCAGGGATGCCGGTTTCCTGAAGATGGCCTCACGCACCCCGTCCCTTGAGTCGCTGCCCGGTGCCAACTCTATAGGTTCGCTAGAGCGTGGCTCCTTATCGCCCCTGACTTTAAGTGGATCCTCGCCACCTGCGAGCGATTCTGCCGTATGTGACCTTCGCGAGTTCGACGGCCTTGACACCACCTGCGCTATTTGCCGAGAGACATTCGTCGATCCTAAAGTTCTCAATTGCTTTCACACTTTCTGCCGCGGGTGTTTGGAGAGGGAACAGACACACCCCGACAAAGTCACTTGCGTCACTTGTCGCGTAGACAGCCAGCTGCCACCTGCGGGTGTACTCGGATTATTAACAAACCTTGTTATCGCCGCTGCGGTAGAACAGGACGCTGATCTTCTGCCGACTGCGCGCCAGACAGCTTCACCTTCAGCTCGTTGCACCGGTTGCAAATCAAAAGAGTCTGACGCCGTCGCGCGTTGTGTAGATTGCGCGAACTTCCTCTGTCCTAATTGCGTCATGGCACACCAATTCATGCATTGTTTCGAAGGCCATCGAGTGCTTGCCTTCACAGATCTGAAAGACGACAAGGGCATGTTAGGCTCACTCACTCCAAGCGGTGATAAAACTGCATTTTGCCCAAAACACAAGAATGATATTTTAAAATACTTTTGCCGCACTTGCTCCGTGCCCGTGTGCAAAGAATGTACCATTATTGAACATCCGGCGACTTTACATGATTGCGAACACCTCTCTGACGCTGGTCCGAAACAGTTCGAGCTTATGCAACAGGCCGCCAACGAAGCTAAAACCCGGGCCACAGAAATTAGACATGTTGTTAAAACAGTAGAACATGCAGCGGGTAAATTACAAGTACAATATCACAAAGCTCAAAACGAAATTAACGACACGTTCCAATTCTATCGCTCTATGCTGGAAGAGCGAAAACAGGAGTTACTCAAGGAACTCGAAAGCGTATTTTCAACGAAACAAATTGCCTTGACCGTTGTTGGGCAAAAGGCACAAGAAACTGTCGATAAAATATATCAAACTTGCGATTTCGTTGAGCGGTTGACAAAATGTGCCAACATCGCCGAGATTCTAATGTTTAGAAAACTATTAGACACAAAACTGCAATCTTTGATGAGCACAAATCCAGAGCAAAGTGTTCAAACTGCATGTGAATTAGAATTCGTGTCTAATTATCAGGCAATACAAGTCGGTGTAAGAAACACTTTTGGATATGTGCGATCCAGCTCCGAAGCTAATGTTGGTCCTACCAAACAACCGCCGATCGCACGTCCAACGAATGGATCGCTTTTAAATGGTGGTTCTTCATCAAGCAGTAGCAGCGTAAACGGTAGTTCTGGTAGTCTTAATGGCGGAATTCATTTGCCTACCGGACTTAATGGTGTTTTAGATCGCCCTTACACTAATGGGTTACTCGGACCAACGAGTCAATCGACTTCGCCATTTGACTCAAACATAATTTCAAAGAGATTTAACAGTCCAAACACTTTAGGGCCATTCTCTTCTGCCATCGGAGAAATTAATTTGAATGGAATTAATCCATATGAAAAATGGTCTAACGGCGGATGTGACTCGCTTTTCCCTCCGTCCACAACAGATCCGTACTCATTAACGGCAGCCTCACATAGTGATCCTATTCTGGATTTAACAAACAAGTTAATATCGACTGCTATTTTCCCACCAAAGTCTCAAATAAAACGACAAAAGATGATTTATCACTGCAAATTTGGTGAATTTGGCGTAATGGAAGGCCAGTTTACAGAACCGAGTGGTGTCGCGGTCAATGCTCAAAACGACATTATCGTAGCTGATACTAATAATCACAGAATTCAAATATTCGACAAAGAAGGAAGATTTAAATTCCAATTCGGTGAATGTGGAAAACGCGATGGTCAGCTTTTATATCCGAATCGAGTCGCCGTAGTCAGGACTTCAGGTGACATAATTGTGACAGAAAGATCACCGACTCATCAGATACAAATTTACAATCAATACGGCCAATTTGTTAGAAAATTCGGAGCCAACATTCTTCAACACCCCCGCGGCGTGACCGTCGACAACAAAGGAAGGATTGTTGTTGTAGAATGCAAAGTAATGCGCGTCATAATTTTCGATCAAGTTGGTAACGTTTTACAAAAGTTTGGATGTTCAAAGCATCTAGAATTCCCCAACGGAGTGGTAGTGAACGACAAACAAGAAATATTTATCAGTGACAACCGCGCTCACTGCGTTAAAGTTTTTAACTACGAAGGTATTTATTTGCGCCAAATCGGAGGTGAGGGAGTAACAAACTACCCGATCGGCGTCGGCATTAATGCGTCCGGTGAAATACTTATCGCTGATAACCATAACAACTTCAATTTGACAATATTCACCCAAGATGGCCAGCTGGTGTCGGCACTAGAAAGCAAAGTAAAACACGCTCAATGTTTCGACGTTGCTTTGATGGATGACGGATCAGTTGTGCTCGCTAGCAAAGACTACAGGCTCTACATCTACCGCTACGTGCAAGTTCCGCCTATAGGTATGTGAGCCTCCAGACCGGATTATCGAAGAAAGGAATGACCGACGACCTCTAAGCCAAAAACACGCACCACGAGATGTAAATAACTCACTCACACGATATTCTGACCTCTCGAGTCAAATTAAAACAAAGTGACGATACAATGGACACTGAACATTTTGTAAGTGCGAGTGTAACAATGAATTCTCAAACTTTGGCAGGAGATCCCAGGATCAATTACGTCTAAACGAAACTGTAATGAGATTAGTTGTAGTATTGACATTGTTATATGAGTACCTATTTGAAGAATAGAGATTATTCCGTTGGTTCGATCCAGTAACGCAAAGGTTCTCGACCCTTATCATTTTTGATCTATTGAATAATATTTTTTCATATCCCGCATCGTTAAATTAGGGATGAATATTAAGGGCGTTTGTATTATTTAGCCCATTTGTTGGACCAATATTTTAACTATTATTACTTAAAATTGTTAGTCGTTAAGCGTGTGATTTTATTGTAAGCGAGCAGCGAGCGGTGTTGTTGTTAGTTTTAAGTATTCTTCGGCACAATGGCACTTCCTGTTTTTAATTAGCACTTATTCTGTGTCGATGGAAACATGATTATGAAACTAAGTAAGAAGTTGTTACATTATTATTAGGTAAGTGTTAAATTGATTGAGCTAATATGGACAATCTTTAGTTACTACCCCTTACGTAGTTACAAAATTTTAGGGAGACGTGATGTTAGGGGTTTTATCAATGACATAGTTGACTGCGTTCAGTGCAACAGTAGGTCCCGAGGGAAACTTACTCTAGAGCCTATCGTAATATCAGTACCGCGAGGCAAGTGATCCGAAATGTTTTATAGACCTCAGTCAGTTCGAAAACGATTGAAGTAACGCCGGTCTTTTGACTAATTAACCTTGAGTATTATAAGGCATTTTAGAATTAACTAATAGCGATGGTTGTAGTTTTTAATTAAACAATATTTAAAGGCTATCCCTATGACGTCATCACCGCCTAGTCACTGAGAGCCGGACCCATAACTCCTCAATATTGTTATATTAATTTTAACAATTAACTCTTGGTTGATAATATTGTTCGTTTTTATACAAATTTAAGTAGGTATTTGAATGTTTTTTTTTTTCTAGTAATTTGACACGGTAGTAACTAGTAGAGCACTTAGAAAACGATCGTCTCGCTAGACAATTTTTTTTTATTACTGATATTTTTTTGAGATTTTTAAAAAGTCGAGCACCGCGATGTTTGTTTGCTACTTACTGGAGTATTATGGTTTGCTCGGTATACAAAATAATATACAATTTGTTATTCTGGTAAGATATTTTTTATGTGGAAACAACTTTATTTTTGTAGCAGTAGTATTATACGGTGCATGTGTAACGTTTAATTTCTTTTTATTATTTTATTATTATAACGCTATTATTATGTGTTTGAGTGTGTTAGCAGAATTATTTTAGTTTGATTTCATTAGCTTTGATTTTCTTAGTTAATAATGTGTTTTTAGTATTTTTTTTTATTTCATGAATCTATGACAGAGATCTGATAACCGCTCCGCGATCGGACCTCTCACTGCATAATCGTTTAGTTTATTTGGTGATATTCCTATGTTATGAAATAATTTATATATATACATTGAAGACATGTCAATTATGATCGTATTATCCGTCTGTTTGCGTAATGCGTAACGTGCCATACCATGTGATCTAACAAGTGATATTTAGTGTTTTTTTTTTGTGTAAATATGTACAATAATCAGCTGATTTAATAATAAGATAACCCAAACGATATTCTTAAATAGTTCCACCGCTTCTATAAGTTAGTGCAAGGCAATACCAAAATGAACTTAATTTATTCATTTAATGAATTTAATGCTCTGTTTTCAATTACATTTTTATTTCTTGTGCTAACAGTAGAATGTATAATTCTTTGCAATTTGCAGCAATTTGCGAGTATTGTTATCATATTGACGTGTCTTCGATAGTTAGGTCGGTTACAAACATTGGATTAGGTGAAGTAGAAATAAAATATAATTAAATTTCACTTATAATTATAGACTGCAGTGTTCCTAATTATCATTCGATTATAATATTTTATTTCACTTAATCCACTGATGAATTGTTGTAAGCCATTAACTGATTGCAGTTGTCAGCTTAACAGATTTATGGGTTAATGAACTTTAAATCAATGGTGACTATGTATTCGTAAGGTTCGTTGACCCTCAAATCTGATGTGCTATCCGGAGCTTTAAAATTTCAAACCTCAATAAAATATCTGGTTATAAATAATGCTTTAAAATGAAATTTCATAAAATACACAATATTATGTAAGTAAATAGTGTAGTATCGGAATTCTTTGTAAGGATGTGCAAATTATGACAATTATCAGTTCAAGTTAATTTTATTGAATATAAATAACTTGAAATCTAATTTAGGTTAGATTTGATTAATTAAAAAAAAAAATTCACAATTTTACTTAACTTTTATTAATTGCATAATAATTTAAGATTTATTTTTTTTTATACGAAAAAAAAAACCCAATTAATTGATACATTAAAATTGCATTTCGATTCGAGGACTGATTTAAAATGAAACACTTTTTGTCTTTAATTATATTTTGTCAATGTTTGTTGTTATAATTATTATTATTATTATTATATTATTATTATTATATTATTTTTTTTAATTATTTGTATAAACAATTGTTCTTTAAATTAATGTACGTCGTTTTGTTTTTGAATTATTTTTGTTGTATAATTGCTTTTTTTATAATAATACCAGTTCATTGCAGTTTTTATTTGAGTTTTATTTTTTTTGCCCGCGTAGTTTAGCTCGGTTACAATTATTTTAATAATTGTTACCGATTACAACGTTTGTGCTAATAAACTAAGAGTCCGTGCCTCGATCAAAACTATCTGATTATAGTCTAAATGCGGATTTAATCTTTTTTAAACTATGTTAGCACAGACGTTTGGTAGGACCTAGATGTGTGTGTGTGTGTGTGTGTGATTTCATTTAAACAGTTGGTGTTGGGGAACAAATTGTGGCATGACATTTGTAAGTATTGCTTTAGATTTAGTGAAGCACATTTAAATATTTTCGCCTCTAATATTTTAGCACTACTCATTAGACACATCAAATACCTCTTAAAAGTTGTAGACTCAGTGGTTTAGGCGGTATTTTCTTTAACTTAAACTATTCTTATGAACGTAGGCTATAATTCTATTTAAGATCTAATCCTAAACTACTATAAGTATCCCAAATAAGCTTTACTTTTCTACGGAAGCTCAAGCCGTCGTCGGTTAAACTGATCCAGATTTTCAATTCCCTACAGCACTGCTTTTAAGGTTACAAAATAATCGCTAACCAAAAAAAAAACACTTTCCAAGTCAATTACTCTAGGGAACATTTTACTACTTACTAGCATTTAGTGTAAGCACGAGTAGGCCTACGGAGATTGTTTATAATTTTATACTCAGCATTTCTTAAGGATAAAATTAAGACTTCACTACACTTGGTTCATTTGTTTACATTCATCTATTATTAATTTACATCATAGCCGGCTCTGTAAATGCTGTTTAAGGCCTAATTTAGACTCCGCGCACACCTCGGAGGTGAACCGCCACTTTAGACGTGGTCTCTTGTGATCATTGATGAAATTTCAAGCTTCGCACGACCCCATCATGGTTTCGTTTATTACAACACCACATGATCCCCAGGAAGTGTGTAAAAATGTAAATACATCTAGTTAACCGTTGGTAGTTTAGCTATAAAGAGTGCCGGGATGTGTAAGTTTGGGAAACGATTAGGCTTGAAAGTGTGTATTTTTATAATGAAAATAATTGAGTAAGATGTTATTTAGGAACAACTGTATCGGGACGCGAGGGCGGGTGGGCGGCAGACGGGTTACGCATCCAGAGGAAGGTTCGTGTAAGCATATCGGTAGTACTCGTAATTGTTTAACGCCATACAGTTAATGATTCACCTGTTAATGTACCATGTAGATAATATCGATGTTAGCTTGTATTGTCAGATTGTATGTGGTTGACGGTTTTGGTCACTTATTAATTAGTAGTGTCGTTGAATTTGATAGAACTTAACGAGTTGGTGTAAATATTGACGCTTTATTAACTCCGGTCTGACGGTCTGATGAGAGGGTGTCCCGATGGGATGCGAGGACTTCGAGTTCGATGCGTGAAGAATCAATTGCTCAGGAATTGCATTAGTTTTTTCTCATTGTATTTTGATAATTTACAATATTTTCTATCGTCGCTTCTAATGAATTATACGAGCGATGTTGTATCATTGTTGAATTTCATTGATTCGCTGATTAATGTATATAATTTAGTGAACTGTGCACAGAACGTTGGTATTCACTTGATTTTTTGAGATATTTTCGTAAATGCGACGCCTGCGATGATTTTACTGCATTTAATGACTGAAGTTGAGTTTAAGTAGGGCGGAGTTGGGTGTGGGGGGTGAAGGGTCCCGGAATTAGCCGAGACCCGCTCCGTCTCCGTATCGTATTGTGATCGCTGTAAGTTAAGGAACAAAGCACATATGAGCACAAACCATCCATCAAATATTACGCTGAATGTTTTGATTAACTCACGTTTGAATTTATCATACATTTTATTGTAAAAAAATAATAATAATAAAAAAATATTTTACTATCGCTTACGTTAGTTGAGAAGTTTTTGCAAATAATAGTATTTATTTTACCCAGTAATTTTTAAAGGCGAGAAAAAATGTTTTTGGATTTTCTTAAGGTGTTTTTATATAATATTCTACTAAATTATCGATGTAAGGTGTAATGGTAAACATAATTTTGTATCGCTCCTTCTGATTTCATGGCAGTCTGTGGCGCAACTTTTATGTATGTATAAGATTTGCTCATTTGTTATTGATCTCTCTCGAGCTTACAGGTTTGCGTGTGCAACAGAAGGAGACAGAACTAGTACGTCGTTCAATACATAATTTATTTGTCAGTGTGTTAGATAATCTACTATTTAATTGTAAGGTGTGTGATTTTAGTTAACGATAAAGTTTTTATACGTGGAAAGATTCCAAACGATGCTGTGTGTTAGACGTCGGTAGCAAATAACATATCAGAGTAATGTTTCTAAATATTAAATTGATAAGGAACGGTTAGGGAAGTATGAAGTTATTTTGGACCCGACAATAGTCACTTTCACATGTTAAAAAATTTAATATTTAATAGAGAATCGTTTCCATTATTGACATATCATCCACATAGTGGTGTCATTAACTAAATTAATAGTCCAAGGATTAGGAAATGTTTGAATGTTTAATCAACGAAGTGTTTACGATAGATTTGGAATCTTTCTGGTTGAAGCTAGTCGCCAAAGAAGTCGCTTTTAGATAATTAAATGTTACGTAAAATGTAATGCACGTAAGTTTACTTAGTCATACGACGCTTGAATTGTCCACACATTTATCGATTTTACACATAATGCCATCCTGCCAGAATATAAAAACACATGCTTATGATAAACTTAATTATACTATATCCTACTTAGTGTATTGTAGTGTGTATTTTTAGATATCGCATTGTCTATGTTAGATTAGTGGTAAGACACCTGAGCTTCGGACAGTCTATCACGATATTTTTTACGAATGTACGATACCCCATGCTCTTAGAAATATCACTTAGGGTAAGTCTACACTCGACACTTCAGCACTGAGTTTTCATTACATCACTACGCATTCGGAGCACAGCGCTCGCTACATACGTACATAAGGCCCGTCGTTATCGTAATGGCATCTTATATAAATGTAACTGAATATATGTACTACTGAAACACCATTATGCATCGTGGCCTTATATTTGGGGGATGTTTTATTCCTTTATAAAAAATAATATGAAAAACTCATTTAAAATTGATACGGAAATTGATTTTCTGTAATTTTCATTCATAATCCATTTATTGTAAGGTAAGTGCTAATAAGTATCTCGTAGTACCCGTGTATAGGTTAGTCGTTATGGTAGTGTTCTGTGTAGGTATCGCTTTAACTACCTTAAAGTAATGTTAGTAGTTGATTTCAATACTTCGATTTGCATATCCCCACTTGATAATTGTTACCTACATTAGTTACTTTGAGACTGTTCAAAATATACTCTTTCGAGTTTTCTCTAAGGGAAAGGGCTATTTTAGCAGATATTTTTGATACATTGAGGATAATCGAAGGGAAACGATCTTGTATTGTAGATAAACATTGAAATTTGGCAATGGGTGATCCGGAGCGCCCCGGAGCCCCGGACTCCTCGAGTGTCTGCCTGTTTTTCATCTCTACTTCATAAGTATGGATACAATTAATGTTACTGTGACAAAAACGATGTTGTTCTTATAAGATGCGATGGTATTCGCTAATAACTTGTTGTTTTTCATATATTCATAATATTTCCTTTATTTTTTGTACTCTTTAGTATTAAGGTAATTATAAAAGAACTATTCAATGTTGATTACTCTAAAACCAAGGTACGTGTTAAGGATGGTGTAATTAGTTTCCCCGAGAGCCTTACTAGCGGAGAGCCTTTTCCTTAGAATGTTATCTTTCCTATTTCCATTTTTATTGTAAAATTTAATATTGTGACAACGCAAGACACGAACGAGTACGACAGAATATATCATTTTGAATCGTCACCGACTGTAACGTACTCTACTTCTACCACATTAACAGATTTGACACACGTAAAGTTCACCGCGTATTCCGTGTTAGTTCTGGCCTAGCAAAGAATTAAAGTATTTAAGGTTTCATCATTTCTTACTTAGTATAACTCAATTTTAAGACTGATCACAGGAAAAAAAGAAAAAATCACAAAAAAAAAATCCCAATTATTTCATTTCACGTTTCCAGGTGACGATGTAGACTTGGTAGAGTTAATTATGGAATATAGAATGAATTTTTAAGTAAAGCGGTCGTTTGCGTCGTCACCTGGTAACGTAACTCACTCCTTCGTGACGATGGTTAAATTCGGTAATGTTAACTCCATATAGGCGTTGGTGTTGATAGTGATGGAAAAAATATTATCTGTTGCCAAAGTGTTGTTAGGTAAAGGTGTAGTTTAAAAAAAAAATGGTTGTCACATTCATAATTAAGTTGTTCTTTGGTGGTTCGATATTAAGAAAGGTTGAAAAATATTTCCAATAATGATATATTTTTTCATAAACTTGAATGCTATCTATATTATATGTGTAGGATAATTTAAACGTGTGTACGTCGATGTCGCGACCGGTTTGGTGTTTCTGGATTGAAAATGGGTTTATGGGATTGGGGACTGACCGGTCGCGGTTATCGATTTAGCTGTTTAGTGTTCATGTTATGTTAGATTGTACTCAGGATCAGCGAACGTAACACTTATCCGCCTCACAGATAACAACCCACTTTGTGTTTTAAATTGTTAAATTATAATTTATTACTATGTATGCTAGTCAGTGGATAAGGTTGGCGAGACGCTGCTAATTCATTATAATTTCTAAACGATTATATATTTGTAATTTGCCGCTTGGCTCGTGATTGTGGGTTATTTTATTGGTATTTTTATATTAATATATTGTTTTCTTGAAGTTATGCTTCTCTCTAGTCAAGTTGGATGAGTCATAGATTTTCTTAGCAATTAATTTGCTGTTATCTAAAATTAATTTATTATATGTAACTGGACTATAAGTAAGATTCAGATATAATTGGAAGGTTATAAGTGATTACACTTATAGATTAAAATCAAACTAATCTCTGCAAATAAAATATAATAAAATAAAATAAAGTTAAAACCGCTTTAGTCCAGTTACTTCAAAACACTGACTTACGTAATGATGATAAAATATGTGAAAATACAATTTTACATTCAAATAAATTGATTTGTACGTTTGTATATCATTGTATGTATTTTTCTTGGAGTGTAGTTTATAAGTTTCTTATATTTAATTTATAATAATTTTACAGGTTTCATTTTATTATACTGTTCCCGTGTGATAACTTAATTTAGTGTTTTTTATAATTTTATGGCGTTTTAATTATTATAGATTTCATTCAATGTGTGTTTTTAAAAGGAAAGTGGCGGAAAACTGCTAGTATTGTTTTAGATTTTGGATTAATGCTATTAACTGGTTAAGATTACAAGTAACAATTTTTCTGTCAATTGACTAAAAAAAAAAAATAAGTCTCGCTTAAATACCGACAAAATTCAATTAGTACACTTGGAATCATTAAGCAGTGATTAGCAGTTGTTCTTTAGTTTTCTTTATCTTTTCTTATCTTTACAAACGTAAACATTCCATTTGATGACAGCTTGTTATTTGGTGAAGTGTGGGTTGGACCTCCATTTGTCCCATTTCCATCCCCAATAATAGGGATGATCTTACATATTTGTTATTCAGATAATTAAGCTAGCCTCTAAGAATTGATAAATAATATCTGATGATAAATTTACTTGTATGTTGTATTAAAATGATGAACACGAAATAAAGAAAGTGGTTTGAAAACGTGACTTTCATTTATATGTTTCTTCGTTTTATAGCAGTATGGAGCTTGTTATATTTGCTTTAATATTAATAATACGTACAGACACTAACACTAATATATATATATATATATATATATATATATATATATATATGTATATATAATTGAATTATCTGTTTGTAATTCAAAATTAACTACTTTTCATTAAAATATATATAGAATGTTTACATAAAAAAACTATTTTTTTTCTGTCTCTATATCTGTTTGGTCCGGCAAATTTTTGACGTAACGTATCTTTTATTAAAAAAAACGTTTTCCACGCGAATCAGGTCGTGGGCACAACTAGTATGATATATTATATTTCCCCACAAACCTTGAGATGTTATTTGAAGATAAGAAAATATTACAACGCCATCTATCGGAAAATAGTTGTACCTTCATGAAGATGGCGTGAGATGGATTTAGAAACATTGGTGCGACGACAACTGTAACTAAAGTTTACAATTAGAGGAATAGTTTTAGGGAACTTACTTCATTAGGACTCCGTTCCTGCAGGGCTCCGCCTCAAATGACATGGCGCTTCTATGTTCATACACTTCCAGTTAGCACTTTTCATGAACATGCATTTCACACGTGGTCGGTGAAGAGTAATTGATTGAATGATTGATTATTTGATTCATTGATTGGTGCTCACACTTCATACACATTGTACCGCGATTATTGCTATTGCAATAATAGCAAGCTAGCAAGCAAGAGAATTAAGAGACATTAATGAGTGCTTAAACACAGCGCTCGATCCGAATCCGACAAATAATAAAAAAAAAAACGTAAATTTCTTTTGATCATTTCTAATTTTATTATTGAAATTAGTAATATAAATATAAATCTAAAACAAAGTCAGTTTTAACAAACAATTTTTATTACTTTCTTCATATATTTTAGAGAGAAAAAGTACAAAATTATCCCATAATAGTACATATTTTTTTATTACCAAGTGTATACTATTTTTTTTTTTGTGTTTATTCAGTAATTTAAAAACGAGCATTGAGACTGTAATTATTTTTTTTATTAACTTCTCCTTAGTTTTTTAAACTATAATAAAGTAGTGGTGGGGATAAATTTGAACATTCAAATATAGAAATGAGGCTGTGAATAGGAATGTATTATCTCTCCCATGTTTTTTCAAATTCAAAATTCGGTCCGATTTTACTTTTCTGGGTCCGAATCGGAACCGGTGAATAAGAATCTCTTAGAGACAAAGAAATAAACGTGTTTGGTAGACAAGTAAATATTTGTTAAATCACCAGACGATTTTTTATATTTATCCATTTATTTAATTACACACTTTTAAATAATGTAGCAATTTTTTGTTTTTATTCATCGCGTTACTCTGAACCAATGTTCTGAAAGTGTAACGGACAGATAGTATCTACATATATACAAAAGAGGTCAGCATTTTGGTATAACTGTGCATTATGTATTTAAAATAGATCATTTTAAAATGTATTGTTACATTAATTCACTTACGTACTGCCATACATACATATTTTCCTTTTAGAAAGACTTTTAGTTACCTGTAAGTAACATCTAACCAGAAATATAAAATTAAAAATGTAGAAAACTAAACAAACCATTACAATTCAGACAAAACCAAACCAAACCAAATAAAACGAGATAATGCTTTTCCACCCTCAGATAAAATAAATATAACATCAACGTCAATGGTACGCTGCGCTCAAACGGACGTCTGGAGCGGACAGGATGTGACGTCCATCGTATCGTATACATGTAAATGTAATGTTAAGCTGGGTGTACACAATTCAACTGAACTTCTCAGGAGTTTTCGAATTGCGAAATAACTCAAGAATATAAAACTGACTCAAACAGTCGATAAATAAAATATGGATCATGAAATATTTTACATCTTAAATTATAAAGTAAAGTATCGTGGAAGTTCCGGTTCTTTTGTCACAGCATACGACACGATATGTCGTGTGGTTATAAATAACATTTAATATTATTAATAATATAGACAAAATTAAATTAATATCACAATTATAATTTTAAAATAAAAATAAACAAATAAATAATATATAAAATAAATGTTGTCGTGTCGGTCGCGGTGCTCGCGATCGCGTTACAGTCCACGTAGCGACTGCCTCCAAAATTCATGACTTGCCTTTTGAAGTGTAAACTTTCGTGCAGGCTTAAAGGGAATGTGCTACCAAATGTTATATTTAAATTTATATTTACAACGAATCCATAAATATAAAATTTTTGTAACTTATTCCTTGGTATTTCAATGAATAATTTCTTTTTATTTATTACTGTTTATTGATTTCGTATCTGTGAAATAGTGATAAGAATGCTATAGTGTATACTATTTATATATATTATAAAAATGGACAATTGTTTATTAGTTTATTTGTTTTTTTTTCAACATTCAACAACACCTTAAACTAATCAAGCAAAGCCACATGAAGTATATAGTAATAAACATTAATAATAGTTTACGTTAATATATAAAATGATAAAATTAAAAATGTTTAAGGTTATTGTTAGTACCATTTATATATACAACTGTTGCCAGTGACTTCGTCTGTACTTCATAAACTATTTTACGTCAATTAAAAATATATTATTAATACTATGGGAAACTTATAGAATTTGGAAGTGATTTAAACCCGTTATATAAAAAACTCAAATATCGCAATAAAAAAACTATCCTACCATTTAAGTTGGACCAAAACGAAATCTACAAAAGTCACTAAAATCGGTTCAGTAATTTCGGATATTCGAAAACGAACATTGACACGAGAGATATATGTATGTATATATGTATATAAAATAATATATATAAATTCCATATGAATATTTAATAATTAACTTATATTTAATTCATAATAATAAAGTTATATAATAAATTAAATATAAGGTTGTATCAAAAACGATAAATCCAACTTCATATCCATTACCGCGGTGTCTGTGTGTAAATATTAACGAGACGATCCATCAATACAGTTTATTTATTGAAATTAAATTTGAAACTACGAATTTATATTTAAATTTAAATTGTTAATTGGAGGAATATCAGTATAACTATGTATAGGTTTGAAACATTAACCATGACGCTTTTGGGGGGGGTTCTTGAAATGTCACGATAAATGTGGGGGGTGTCACTCCACCTCATGAGTTTTTTTCGTAAAACTTAGAAAAAAAATACTAAAAAACAATCAATTAGTTTAATACAAAAAACTTGTATCACAATCACATAATTGTTGCTAGGGGGATACATAAAATAGTAAGGAGGGGGGCTAAAATTGGTTTAAAAAAGATGTCCAATGGTCAACCCCTCACAAATCATTTAAATGTCTACTTTCATCTATCTCTTGAATAATGTCTGTTAAATAAATTTTAGTTTTGTCTGGAACGTGAAGGAATACAAAGTTTAGTCTTCGTTACTTTGTCTAGATACTTTGTTACTTTGTTTAGTTGCTTTGTTACTTTGTCTAGTTAATTTACCCATTAGTAGTACCTAACCTAACGTAACATTCTAGACTAAGACTACTTAGAACTATTGTCTGGAAAGCTGTTAACTAAGTTCGTGCTTCGCTATGTGCAGAAAACATTCAAAATAATGCATTTATTATTACAAAAGGTTTTTAATCTAAATATTATTTTATAGTTAACAAAAATGTATAATACTCATTTCAATTATATTTATTTTAACATTACGGAGCAGTGACACACACATTGACATGTCTGAGGAGGGCTGAGTATCGATTCACCCGGCTTTCCCCGGGGGAAAACTATCGATCCCGCGTCCCCTCCCTATTTGTTGTAGTATTAACGAATACATGGATAATATAGAAATGTCTGTCTTGTTTTTATAATCATGAACAAGTTATACTTTAGTTTAAGCTGTATATAAACCTTATATACACACATACACACACACACACACACACACACACAAACATATATACGCATAATACATATCCCAGATATTTGTTTGTTAATTGTTTCTTCATATAGACTACAACTCGACGTCAGTTGGGATAGTTAATTGGTTCTATGATGCGGGGATTTACGAGTCCGCGAGAGCATATAAAGACAATAAAACCATTACATGTGTGCGTGTTCTTTGTGTGTGTGTGTGTGTAGGGATGATATTGACTGGACATAAAGTACTTTCCCTTATAATCTATCCTTATATATAATAGGATTTGTTTGTTTGTAATGAACTCAGATAATTTAATTATTCATAATTTTGATGTTTGTGTATTAATTAAATATATACACAAGCAAAGTCACAAGCAATAGCTAGTATGATTCGAGTAAATATAACATAATGTATGTTAATATTGTTTTTGTTTGTAACATTTTCTGTTTATTGGTTCAGTGTGGACTCCAATAACATATCATGTGTACTTAGCCTTATGAAGCCTGCATTAAAATCAACCCCAGGTTACAAAAACACTAATAAGTGTTCTGTTAACAAATGTTATATTAAACGAGGGTATCCTGGGAATAATTTAATCTCTACTTTATATTGACTTAAAACGACGACAAATAATTTGACAAGAGAATAACAATTTTTATCTTTTCTTTCTTTCAATGAATATGACTCCATGGTTGTTAATGATAAAGATTTCAAAATGCAAACTTTATTTTCTATATACAAATATTTAATGAGACTATTAGCTTGTTAGTTGATTTGATCGTTTTTCCAATTATCTATTATTTATCTATGGACTATAGTTGTAGTCAGTTGTCGCCTAAACAAATATGGTATGATATAAAAAGTTTAAACTTACCTGTATTTTTCTGTTTGATTCGCTTTAACTGCTACAAAGCTTTATAATTTTTTTTGGAATGACTAAAAAAATATGTAAGTTAGACAAAACATTAAAAATAATTTTATATAGAGTTTTCTTTTTTTTTATTAATTTTAACTAATTTTTTTTGTAGAAACACTAGTTACATAGATCTTAATAAATTAAATAAAATTCTTATAGCATTAAATTATAATTTTACTTATCATTATAATGAAAAAAAACTTTTTTTGTTATATCACTCCAAACTTATTATGTTATATTTTTAAAGGTCCCCATTTGTAGAAATACCTTGAAGTTTCCTGAACATCGTCAGCCCACTCGTCCGTGTCAAAGGGCTAATTGGATTAGATTTGAAAAGAGTCTGGATTCTATTTTACTACAGAATTAATTAATAAATATATAAAAAACATAAAACATAAAAATTATGACATTCCACATTTTTGATACGTTCATCGACTTTTTGGGCGAATTTTTGAATATAATGAATATGGTTCTAAATATATTTAATAATTTAATGAAAAATCTATTGACGTAGAGTTTATATCATCGTGGCTCTATCCCGCGTTATAGTTCCGTGTCTGTCCCTTCGTTTATTTTCGCGTACCTTCGCGTACCTTCGTGCACCTTCGTGTACCTTCGTGTATCTTCGTGTACCTTCCAACAATAGATACCTTAGCCAAGTTGAGTTTATATGATATATATACATATATCATATAAACGAAGCGAAGTATGGTTAAGGTTTGTGTATACAAAAGCTTTTGAACTTGTTATATTATTTATATTACATTATTTAATTAATATTATTTACAATATTTTCATAATAGTTTTAGGTTAGTTTAAGTGTTGCTAAGCTTTAAGTTATCAAAGAGTTTGTAAAAGTCTCTGATAATAATCCCAGTGAGTGTATCATAAACACAGTTCATTTTACCACTCGAAGAGTTTATGTATTATGAATTATTTAATAATTAATAAGAAGATTATAAGGAGCTGTTTTTCTTTTATGGCATCGACGTTATATAAAATGTTGTGTAGATTTTGTTAATATCTTCATTATTAGTTAATGACACTGCCTTGAATAGTGCGAATAACAAGTATATCTTGAGTAATAAATTGATAAAATAGTTTATGTACTTTATTATATATTTTAAAGCTACCTTTAAGTTTAATTCTAAGCTAAAATATCGGATGACAGATTACTAACATTATACCACTAATTCCAGTCTGATTCCTGTTAGTTATACTATTTAAAAATTAGAAAAAATTATGGCTGTTAAATCTTGAAACTCTTCTTGTACTTCAAATAAAATATTTTGTTTCAAAGACTCATATATATCTTGCAATACATATATTTAGATAAAATCATCGAGTATTAGTTAAAATAAATAAAAACTGATTATAAAGTCAAACTAAACCTTTGTATACCTTTATTATAACTTTATTATACAAAAAGAGTATCACTTTTTTCTTAAATAATAATTGTGTTGTTATTTCTTAGAGACTTGTAAAAACACAGATTTCATGACCGCCATCTTGTTTTATGACATTGACAGCGAAGACGCAACTGACATTTAAATTACAAACATTGCAGTGAAGAGAATTAGATTTTAATAATTCACAATTAATTCCTCCTCACCTCACAGTTTATGAAATGTTTATTTACTTTGCTATTAATATAGTAATAATCAATTTCATTTGTATTTATTCGTTTATGCTACATTTTATGGGTAATATAAAACAGTTTATTTTATCTAATTCACATTTTTATTAAACGTGAAATAAAATATTAACGAGAACAAACATTGACATTATTATTTATTAAGGGATCTGTGACATGACATTGTCAAATTATTTGATATTATTTTGCATTTCTTCTGTTTGTTGGTAAATTACGCATAAACTGGTTTTAATGAAATTTGTTGTATTTATTGATTTTGTGTGGACTACTGCAAGCTAATTATAATGAACTATAATTTTCGTATTTTTCTTATATTATTGTGTGGCCAACGAGCAGACGCTACCTCTGATAATAAACGATACAGTAGCAATGGATAATAAAAAACAGATATTAAAAATACTTTGTAAAAGGAAAGTAAGATATTAGGATAAACGGGGAGGAAGGGTAGAGATTTGGCTCTCTCTTTTAGGAAACGTATCTTCCTTAACATCGATATTCAGCAATTACATTTAAAGCCTAATAATTCCTACTTTAGTTTAATATATAGTAAACAATTGATATTATGAGACATTGTTAGACCAAAAGTTTGCCAGACTTTTTATGTTCAATTTCTTCTAATACTTTCCAACGTTCTCCCATCATCAAACGAATAGTTATTAAAATGCTAATGGAACAATTTTATTAACGAGTATTTTAACTCTAAAGTATTTTAATAGTTTTAATATTTATGATAATATGAATAATGTTTTAAATCCACGCTGCAATAAATATTACAATAAATATTTTAAATAAACCTAAATGTATTTAGTATTTGAAGTGATTTAATTATTCGCATGAAGTGCTTCAGATTTACTGGAAATTAAAACGAGGTTTATTTAATATTAATATCGCAACGGAGATTTATTTTCGATTACTATTTCGATTATATCACATGAATGGTGCGGGATTTGATTTACAGATTTAACATTTAAAAGGGTTCCGGTGATTTTATTTAATCTAGTCAGGTATGTTAAGTAGACAATCAAATTTTATAAAAAAAGGTTCTTCTTCACTTCTTGGTCTTTATGAAAGTAAAAGTAGATGATATTTATCACACATATTTAGAATCTATCTGTCTTTGTTGTAAGTCTGTTGATACTAAGTTATAATAAATAATATATATGCTTATTCAATTTAACAAAGACTTTTGAAACTTTACATCTATTTTGCGTTGAAAATTAATGATTAAATACATTTTTTTTTTCCGGAGGTTTCATACGAATTTATCAGCCATGGTCACGGGATGATTCTCATTCAATTTCATTATATAAACCCAGTATATAGTGTAAAATACTTACAAATTGAAATAGTTAAAAACATTAATCTAACAAAGAGTCAAAAACCAAAAATAAAACATATTTTCAATATTTATTCTCAATAAGGGCCTGATTAAGGTAAGACTTGTTAATGGTATTCATTAAATCCAACAGGTTCCAGGACGAGATACTTTAAGCTAAGCGAAGCCAGAACGCATCGCTTGTTTCAATAAACGATAGCTCTCAGCCGCGGTATAACGAAAGCCGATAATTCGAGACTTGTTTACTGCGTATTGAATTTGATCGAACCACTATTATGTGTTCTGCGATATAATGACATATTTAACATACCTTGGAATTAATTAAGAAGTATTTATTAAGAATTCATTGTAAAGATCATTTAATAATCTAGAAATTTTAATAGCATCATAATATAATATCATTTTCAAAGGGCTTTCTTATATATGATTGTTTTTCTTTCTTTTCTTTCTTTTATACGTATTATATTGTTCAATTATGTTATTTTGTAAAAGTAATTAAAGATAAACATACTAGTTACCGACTTTTAATTCTGTGCACTAGATTTAAGTATGACATCAAATTTAATTTTATACTATATTTTCACTATACATATAAACGTAATTTGTATCTCAGAGTTATTATATTAAAAAACAATTTAAAATACAACAATTGAAGTGTGTTTTGTCAATATAGTTTAAAGTGCGTAATAGACCCACACTCAGTGATCTGCTAATTTGCACTTAACAGTTAACGATGATATCTGACATGGCGAGTGGTTGCTTGACTGACACTTTTTAATATTCATTGCAAAATTGTTATGAAAGTTGATTTTTATTATAAAATAACTTCATTCCGTATATTGTTATATTAGTTGGATTTGTGTTATACTGAGTTGGATTGCACCCCATAGGAACGCATATTTTGAGGGTCACGTCGCCCCTCCCAGACGGGGGTATCGATTTTCGTCCCCCCTAGTTGAGGGTTATTAAATATGTCTCCGATGTTTTCGGTGTCCAGTTGATATTTCGGTTTGAGTTTGAACAGATCTATAGTATTGATGATAATTCATGATTTGTACATAGTGAGGTTTTGTGATTAGTGCATTATATAAACAATATATTAATCATACTTTTGTTTGTATTTTTTTTTTCTTATAATATTCTTATCAATATATAAATCTATGGCTGTTCGTTTGTGTCGCTAAAACACGACAATCGTTGGACAGATTTGACTAATTTTGATCTGAAATATCTGTGGTAGTTAAGGGAAGGTTTAAACATAAAATGATAATTCAATTTTAAATACAAAGTGTTAATAAATGAGAAACATTTGTTGTCTTTTGTGTTTTTACAGACACAAAAATTACATTTGATTGCAAATATTTGTAGATGTAGTAGGAGATCCGATCTCTTTGATATGTTTTATTAAAATAAAAAATGTTAGGTTTAAGAAATGAAAAAAAGTGTAAAAGTGTCAGTGTCTGTAAGTTGTCTAATAAAATTAATTAATTAAAAGAGTATTATTAAAATTTAACACCAGTTTGTAAATGTGCGAGCAATATATTGAGTGTGACACGAAGTTCAGTCGGTCATGTAGTTATTAATATTTATTTTTTCCGTGTCTTAATTATATCCGTCTTATAATGTGTATTATTTCAATATGAGCCGCTTTACACTTTAATAAATTTATTTGCAAAATTAAGTTCGGTATTATGGTATGTTCATATTTAATTGGTTTACAAATTAATTATATCGCAATTAATATTAAATTAACTGCAGTATTTGGGTTCAACCATTCGTGAGGTATTTTAAAACTGCATTTGCTTTACAAATATAATTTTTATTCTTATAACTTCAAGAAACTTTTCAAATGAATATGAATGTATTGAACTGTATGTATAACTGTGTAAGGGCATTTACAAATGCATTGGGTAGTTCTACAATAATATTTCTCGGTTTATTCTGTATCTGTTATTGAAATAGGATCTCAATTGCTATAAACATAGAGTTATATGACTGTTTATTTGAATGTAAATAATAATTTGTTTTTAGTATGTATTATGCGTGAAATAGTATTACCGGAGTCCACTCTTGAATCCAATTACGGTATGAAGTGGATGAAAATTCAACCGATCGTGAATGTGAAATCGATTATAAAACAATTTTGTTGGAAGAAAAATGTATGAATTCGAATGGATATGAAGTAGCTCTCGGTTTCATTATTTTATTAAAACGTTCTGAAGGTTGTAACAATGTCTTGGTTTATGGCTTAGATTTTGTAATTAATGCTTAAGTGTTAGATTATAACGCAGCGTTAGTTAATAGGCTGTTCAATTGATTAGCCGGTTGTCCAATGTTGGTTGGTTTGAATACTGCATAGTATGGATAACTGCTTAACTAATGTAGGTTAGTTGGTCATCCAACCTTGGTTATTACAAATTGTATTTCTAAGATACACAACTTTATAAGGTCTTCCAACCAAGTAAATATTAATAACTAGAATGCTTTGTCACGTCCGAGAATCGAATCCAGTCCTCACCACACGTAACATTTATCGTTATCTACGATATATATGTCATGACATTGATCTTAAAGGTGTATATCTGTCTACTCTTCAACTCTTAATATGTTTTTTTATTTAATAAATAAAAGTTATGTACCAAATGGTATTTTAGTCTGTAATAGGTAAATTAATTAGTTAAAGTTAGTAAAGCTAAATATTATAAATAACGTAAATATTAATATTATTTGTTTTTTTTACCTTTCTATATTTGTCCAAATTTTAAAATGGATAATAATAATGTTTTCGGTTTTATATAGTACAAAGTTTTGATGAAAGTATATTTTTCTAAAGTTCTACGAAATTTCCATCCAGGTTTTATTTTCTTTATGAATATGTTGAATTAAAAACTCCAATTTTCATTTGCATGATTCCTGTCAGTTCCCTGAGGTTATGACGTTCACGAACTCAAGCTTACATTTAGTTTGTATACTCAATAATATTCTGTATTGGTTTTACTTAAAAAAGATTGTTTATAAATTGTTAGTATTGAACAGGGAAATAAAGCTGGCTTACCTTTGTTACCAATACACGAACTAATATTTGTATTTAGCAAGTTATGTAATATTCGCCAGTGGTTATTTAACTTAAAATAAATATCGTGTAAAATTATCGATGTTAAATAGAAAGTAACAGTATATGGAATTAAAAAATAAAATGGCGTCGAGTTTTATATTCACGGTCTAGAGGGAATTAGCATACCGACCTCCATCTGTCTAATTGCAACCACTAATGAATATTTATGAGGAAAACTCACTTTAAAATATTCTTTGCACCTACACTGTAAGGGAGGGTTGTTCGAAAAATTTACGAGAGCACGTGAGCATGCCATCTCGCTCTATCATGCTTCAACTATCTCTTTATTTACTCACTTATAGCTCACTAGATATATTGATAATAGTTGTCCGAAGTATGAAAATAGTCGGATGCAAACAATTAGATATTCCTTACAAAATACTTATATAAGCAGAAATATGTAGGATTCGTTGATACTATTATATTACATATACATATTTTTATCTTAAATATACTCATATACATATTTCATACGTACATGTGTGTCTGTATTATACTTCTTAGGAATAAATAAGTTTTATACTTCTTAGGAATAAATAAGTTAATTATAAGTTAATAAAGTAAATATTTTCAACAATTGACTTTGAACGTGATAACAAGAATTCATAATAAATAAGAAAATGTGTTGAAACAATATAAATTAAATCTTGAAACTTTTGTAGATTACTCTCGTCTCGGATACTGAATAAAACTCATATATATAATTCTCAATCAAGGAACTATTACATTACATTTCAATATTTTTTTTATTCTTAACCCTAGTTTACATTGATAAGATGATATCATAAGTGGATTACTGGTAGGTAAATTAAATATATAATATAATTAATTATGTTTCTGGTTTTTAAATAAGGAATTTTAATATCTCTACAAAGCAAATCCCTCTCACTGTCACTGTCACTAATTTCATAACAATAAAAGTTTATAAATATGGTTAAGTTATAGGGTAATTGTTATAATATTTTTAGAACGAGATTTACTATGAAACCATATCAAAAAATATTACCTTAACATTAAATTTTAAATGGATATATAATGAATAATTCATCAACACTGACAATACGAAACTGAAACCTCTGGGAGAATTTACAGTCCTCTCATTTTGTAAAGAAGCTTAATAGACGACGCCTCTGTAGTGATATGAAATATTATGTATAGAATGGTAGATTCATAAAGGTGGGTAGAGACATGGTATTTAAATAAGCTTAACATGTTTATGGATCATTTCAAACGTCATAATACTCATTAAATTGCCTGTTAGAGACCAAAACTGTTTCAAGGGATATTTTACCACGATATTTTAACATGCAACACTTAAAACGGATAAATATTTAATTATTGTGTAATTATAATAATAATTTCGTAGTTTAAGTCCGTTATATCGTAGTAAGATATTGTTTCTGTATATTATGGGAACGATTTAGTATAGTAACTTTTATAGAATCGTCAGTCTGTGACTGTCTTATATATATACATATTATTAAGGACTGCAGATAGCTTTATAAGGTTCTAGAGTGCCATGAGGCAATGTTAAATTTGAACAAAATAAAATAAATATAATGTATTTTATTTATTATAAATCATTAATCAAAAAGATACAAAATATTTCACAAAAACATAGGTATAAAACACGATATAACCAAACATAATTATAATATACATTTAATTTTCTTTTTCGTAAAAGTAACTTGTATAATCGGTGACTGTTTGAAATTATTATCATTGTCATAAAACAACTCTCCATTTTAATACTTCATTGTTTGTATTTCACATTTCAGTTTATGAAAAGTATATTGTATTTGTTAATTGTTGCTTTCAATTCTTTTCTTTTATGCACCTTTGTATTGGATATTACTTGATTATGACCTGTTTAATAATTTTGACTATACTTAAAGTCAATTATTCATTTTTTATAATAAAATTGGTAAACTACTTATTTATTAATCTTTTCTATTTTGAATCAACACCAGGAGTCACTTTATTTTGACTATGAAAGTATTACAGCTTATTAAGATTTTATTGTTAATATAAAGTAAACTTTAACCCTAGTTATATCCTGGGTTTAATATTATTTATGTTACTAGGTGAAGTTAAACGGGCGAAATATACTGTTGGCTCCCTGAGCCTCTGCTCTTGGGTTAAGAAAGGATTTGGGACTGAAACACAACGTTCATAACTTCAGAGATTATTTGGGTTATAAATATTGATTTTACCTAAATACAGTTCTACTCTTTATATATGGTAATTCTTTTTTATTTTTTTTTATATATTTGTAATCAGAAACGACTGAAAGATATAATTAAAGAGCAAATATTAATTAATGTTTACATGCTTTCGACATTCCATTCAGAACATTAGTGAAGGCTAACAATCAGACAGAGAAACATATTTAAATAAGGATCATCATAGTTGCCGTAAACGTGATAACTTATGTAATTATATGAATATAAGACATCTTACATTGCATCACAAAAGCACTTGAACTTGTTAGATTATTTATATTACGTTACTTGAATAATATTATTTTCAATATTTTAACACAATTGTAAATAAGTTTAAGTATTGAGAATCCTTTTAGTTATCAAAGAGCTTGTAAAAGTCTCTGATAATAATCTCAGTGCATAATGAACATAATTCAATTTACCACTCAAAGTTTTTTTATATCGGGCAGCAGTTCCGCTCTTTAATCAATAATTATTATTATAAGAAGGTTCTAAGGAACTGTTTTTCTTTTATGGCACCGATGTAATATAACATTTTCTGTAAATTTTGATAATATCTTCATTATTAGTTATTCAAACTGCCTTGAACAGTGCGAATAACAAGTATATCTTGAGTAATAAATTGATAAAATAGTTTATGTACTTTATTTTATATAATAAAGCTACCTTCAAGTTCAATTCCAAGCTATAATTTCAAGAACAGATAAATGAACAGATTACTAACATTATACCACTAATTGCAGACTCATCCCTGTTAGTTATATTATTTAGAAAGTAGAAAAATTTATGTCTGGTAAAATCTAGAAACTCTTCTTGTACTTCAAATGAATGAAACAATTTATTTTTCAATGTCTTATAGATTTCTTGTAATACATATATTTAGATTAAATCTTCGAGTATTAGTTAAAATAAATAAAAACTGCTTATAACGTTAAACTAAACCTTTATATACCTTTATTATAACTTTATTTTAGAAAAATATTACCCCCTTTTTTCTTAAATAATAATTGTGTTGTCATTTCATAGGTTCATATGAAAACACAGATTTCATGACCGCCATCTTGTTTTATGACATTGACAACGAAGAACCAACTGACATTTAGATTACAAACACTGCAGTCAATAGAATTAGATTTTAATAATTCACAATTAATTCCTCGACACCTCACAGTTTATGCAATATTTATTAACTTTGCTATTAATATAGAAATAATAAATTTCATTTGTATTTATTCGTTTGTGCTACATTTTAGGGGTAATATAAAACAGTTTATTTTGTCTAAATCACATTTGTATTAAACGTGAAATAAAATATTAACGAGATTAAACATTTACATTATTATTTATCAAAGGGATCGGTCACATGACATTCTCATATTATTTTATAATATTTTGTGTTTTCTTCTGTTTGTTTGTCATCACGCAAAAACTGGTTTTGATAATATTTTTGTATTTATACCTTTTTGTGTTGACTACTCCAGATAATACTGGTATACTTTTAGTATTTTTCTTTTATTATTGTGAGGCCAACGAGCAGACGCTACATCTGATAGTAAACGATATCGTCACCATGAATAATCAAAGAAATTTCAAATTCGTTGAAAAGGAAAGGAAGATATTAGGATAAACGGAAGGAAGGGTAGAGATTTGGCTTTCTCTTTTACGAAACGTATCTTCCTTAACAACGATCTTCAGCAATTATATTTAAAGTCCAATAATTCCTAGTTCAGTTTAATATGCAGTAAACAATTAATATTTTTTAACCAGGTAGCCATTCTTTTTATGTTCATTTTTTTTTAACACTTTCGAACGTTCTCACATAATTGAACGAATAGTTATTAAAATGCTAATGGAACAGTTTTATAAATGAATATTTTAACTCTAAAGTATTTTAATAGTTTTAATAGTTATCATATTATGAATAATGTTTTAAATTCACGGTGCAATAAATATCACAATTATTAATGTTTATTTTAAATAAACCGAAATGTATTTAGTATTTGAAGTGATTTAATTATTCGCATGAAGTGCTTCAGATTTACTGGAAATTAAAACAAGGTTTATTTAATATCAATATCGCATCGGAGATTTATTTTGCGATTACTATTTCGATTATATCATATGAATGGGGCGGGATTTTGATTTACAGATTTAACATTTAAAAGAGTTGTTGGGGTTTTCATTTGATCCATCCAGGGATATTAAGTAGACAAGAGATATCTTATTACTGAAACGTTCTTCTCCACTTCTTGGTCTTTATAATATTAGATCTAAAAGGTGATGATATTTGTTACACATATTAAAAATCTAGGTATATTGTAAGTTTGTTGATACAAAATAATAATAAATATTATACATGCTTTTTAAGTTTAACAAATACTTCTTAAACTACACATCTATTTTGCGTTGAAAATTAAAGATAAAATACATTTTTATTTCCTGACACTAACCGAATTTCACCAGCCACGCTCACGGGATGATTCTTAGTCAATTTCATGAAAACAAATCCGATACATAGTTTAAAAACATTAATCTAACGAAGAGTCAAAGACAACATAAATTAATACATATTTTCAATATTTGTTCTCAATAACGGCTTGATGAAGATAATACCTCTTAATGGTATTCATTAAACCCAACAGGTTCCAGGACGAGATACTTTAAGCCAAGCGAAGCCAGAACGCAGCGCTTGTTTCAATAAACGATAGCTCCGCCGCGGTATAATGAAAGCCGATAATTCAAGACTTGTTTACTTCGTATTGAATTTGATCGAACCACTATTATGTGTTCTGCGATATGATGACATATTTAACATACTTTGGAATTAATTAAGAAGTATTTAGTAATAATTCATTGTAAAGATCATTTAATAATATAGAATTTTTAATAGCACCATAATATAATATCATTTTAAAAGAACTTCCTTATGTATGATAAGATATATCTTTACTTTCTTAAAAATATTTTGTTCAATTATGTTATAATTATGTAAAAGCATTTAATAATACTTATATTAGTTAGTGATTTTTAACTCCGTGGAGTAAATTTATAAGTAATAAATTTTTTACTTTGTTATATTATCAATGCACATATAAAAGTTAATTTGTATCTAACAGTTATCATATTTAAAAACAATTTAAAAGACACAAAATTGAAAGAACACAAATTGACACAAATTGAAGTGTGTTTTATCAATATAGTTTAAAGTGCGTAATAGACCCACACTCAATGATCTGCTAATTTGCACTTAACAGTTAACGGTGATATCTGACATGGCGAGTGGTTGCTTCACTGACACATTATTAATATTCATTGCAAAATTGTTATGAAAGTTGATTTTATATTATAAATAACTTCATTCCGTATGTTGTTATATTGGGTGGGTTTGTGTTATACTGAGTTGGATTGCACCCCATAGGAACGCATATTTTGAGGGTCACGTCGCCCCTCCCAGACAGAGGTATCGATTTTGGTCCCCCCCCAGTTGAGGGTTATTAAATATGTCTCCGATGTTTTCGGTGTCCGGTTGATATTTCGGTTTGAGTTTGAACAGATCTATAGTATTGATGATAGATAATTCATGATTTGATTATATTGATGTTTTGTGATTAATACATTATATATTAACAGATATGTATATATTTAAAATCACGGAGCCTTAATAATTATAATATACACAAATTATAAACCTGCCAACACAGTATGGAACGGAAGTATACTAAAAATAAAACTTAAAGGTAAAATTAAATTAGGAACTATAAGAAGTCAAACTAAAATCACGGATATTACATACTGTATTAAAAGATTTGAATGGAGATGGGCGGGCCATATGATTAGGAGTAACAAAGATAAATGGTCAAGGAATGTAACAGAATGGTGTCCAAGAGAAAATAGAAGAAAGAGAAGGAGACAACATCGAAGATGGGAGGACGACATAAGAAAAATCGCGGGCGTTGCTTGGCCAAGACAAGCACAGGACCGTAGTTCGTGGCAAACTCTGGGGGAGGCCTATGCTACACAGCAAGACAACCTTCATGTACCGGTGTCAGATATATAATATAATGTGTATGATATTTATTTACAAAAATGTAATAATATATGTAATAGGTTAAGTTACGCATATGTGAGATTGTTAAATAAAGGCTATTATTATTATTATGATATATTTAAAATTCTTGAATTTATAGATACAGGATATAAATTATATTGTCATTTGTGATTTTCTTTTTCTTATAATATTTTATATTCTATATTTAAATTAATTGCCGTTGGTTTGTCTTTTTAAATCTCGAGAATTGTTGGACCCATTTGACTAAGTTTGATCTGAAATATCTGTGGTAGTTCAGGGAAGGCTTAAACATAAAATGGTAATACAATTTTCAAATACAAAGTGTTTATAAATGACACATTTGTTGTCTTTTTTTTAGACACAAAAAATTGTTACATGGTTGTCAAATATTTATAGACAGTATGATGATATTCCGTTACAACACAATACAAAATGTTAAGTTTAAGAAATGAAAAAGTGTAAAAGTGTGAGTGTCTGTGGGTTGTCTGATAAAATAATTAAAGAGATTTTTAAAATCTAACAACAGTTTGTAATATGCGAGAAATATATTGAGTGTGATACGAAGTACAGTCCGTCATGTAGTTATTAATATCTATTTTTTCTTTCTCTGATAATGAGTATTAATAGTATATTTTAATATGAGCAGCTTTACAGTACATTGTAAACTTGACTTTAATAAGTTTATTTGCAAAATTAAGTTCGGTATTATGGTATGTTCATATTTAATTGGTTTACAAATTAATTATATCGCAATTAATATAAAATTAACTACAATATTTGGGTTCAATCATTCGTAAGGTATTTTAAAACTGAAAATATTTTACAAATATAATCCTTATTCTCATAACTTTAAGGAGTATTTCAAATGGATATGAATATATAGAACTGAATGTATAATTCTGTTAGGGCATTTACAGATGTATTGGGTAGTTCTACAATTACATGTTACGGTTTATACTGCAATTGTTATTGAAATATAATCTCTATTACTATATGCATAGAGTTGTGTGATTTGTTTGTTTGTAAATAATAAATTTGTTTTTAGTATGTATTATGCGTGGAATAGCATTACCAAAGTCCAGTCTTCAATCCAATTACGGTATTAAGTGAATGAAAATTCAACCGATCGTGAATGTAAAATCGTAAATGTATGGATTTGAATGGATATGAAGTAGCTCTCGGTTTCATTATTTTATTAAAAGGTTCTGAATTCTGAAACAATGTCTTGGCTTATATTTTGTAATTAATGTTTAAGTGTTAGATTATAACGCTGTGATAGTTAATAGGCTGTTCAATTGGCTGGTTCTCCAATGTTGATGTGTTGGTTTAAATACTGCATAGTATTGGACAACTACTTAACCAATGTTGGTTAGTTGGTCATCCAACCTTGGTTGTTTCAAATTGTATTTCTAATATACACAAGTTTACGAGGTCATCCAATCAAGTAAATATTAATAACTCGAATGATTTATCACGTTCGGGAATCGAATCCAGACCTCTCGTAACATTTATCGTTATCTACGATTTGTCATCATATTAATTTTAAAGGTGTATGTATATCTGTCTACTCTTCAGCTCTTAATGTGTAAGTTTTTTCATTTAATAAATAAAAGTTATGTACCAAATATTATTTTCGTCTATAATAGATAAATTAATTAGTTAGAAACGCTTAATATTATAAATAACGTAAATTTAAATATTATTTGTTTTTTTTTACTTTATTATAATTGTTCAAATTTTAAAATGGAAAATAATATTTTCGGTTGTATATAGTACCAAGTTTTGATGAAAATATATTTTTCTAAAGTTCTATGAAATATCCATCCAGGTTTTATTTTCTTTATGAATATATTGAATTAAAAAATCCAATTTTCAATTGCATCATTCCTGCCAGTTCCCTGAGGTTTTGACGTTCACGAACTCAAGCTTACATTTAGTTTGTGTATTCAATAATATTCTGTATTTGTTTTACTTAAAAATATTGTTTATAAATTGTTAGTATTGAACAGGGAAATAAAGCTGGCTTACCTTTGTTACCAATACACGAACTAATATTTGTATTTAGCAAGTTATGTAATATTCACCAGTGGTTATTTAACTTAAAATAAATATCGTGTAAAATTATCGATGTTAAATAGAAAGTAACAGTAAATGGAATTATAGCATAAAATGAAAAAGTCGGGTTTTATATTTACGGTCTAGAGGGAATTAGCACACCGATCTCCATCTGTCTAATTGCAACCACTAATGAATATTTATGAGGAAAACTCACTTTAAAATATTCTTTGCACCTACACTGTAAGGGAGGGTAGTTCGAACAATTTACGAGTGCACGTGAGCATGCCATCTCGCTCTATCATGGTATAACTATCTCGTTCTTTTACCCACTTATAGCTTACTAGATTAGATACATTGATAATGGTTTTACGAAGTATGAAAATAGTCGGATTAAAACACAGATATTCCTAACAAAATACTTATATAAGCAGAAATATGAAGAATTCGTTGATGCTATTATATTACATATTAATATTTTTATCTTAAATATACACATATATATATATGTCATACGTACATGTATGTCTGTATGGATTATACTTCTAAGGAATAAATATGTTAATTATAAGTTAATAAAGTAAATATTTACAACAATTGACTTTGAACGTGATACCAAGAATTCATAATAAATAAGAAAATTTATTTAAACAATATAAATTAAATCTTCAAACTTTTGTCGATCATTCTCGTCTCGAAAACTGAATAAAACTCAAATATATAATTCTCAATTAAGGAACTATTATATTTAAATTATTTTTTTATTCTTAACCATAGTTTACATTGATAAGATGATATCATAAGTAGATTACTGATTGATAAATTTAATATATAATTAATTATGTTTCTGTTTTTAAATAAGGAATTTTAATATCTCTACTAAGCAAATCCCTCTTACTGTCACTGTCACTGTCACTAATTTCATTACAATAAAAGCTTATAATGATGGTTAAGTTATAGAGTAATTGTTATAATATTTTTAGAACGAGATTTACTATGAAACCATATCAAAAAAAATATTACATTAACATTAAATTTTAAATGGATATATAATGAATAATTCCTCAACACTGACAATATTAGAAACTGAAACCTCTGGGAGAATTTACAATCCTCTAATTTTGTAAAGAAGCTTAATAGACGACACTTCTATCGTGATATGGAATATTATATATAGAATGGTAGATTCATATAGGCGGGTAGAGACACGGTACTTAAATAAGGTTGATATGTTTTTAAACAATTTCAAACATCACAATTCTAACTAAATTACCTGTTAAAGATCAAAACTGTTTCAAGGTATGTTTTACCAAGTCACATGCCATACTTGTAACTATGAAAAAATATTTAATTATTGTGTAATTATGATAATAATTTCGTAGTTTAAGTCTGTCACGTCGTTGTTAGATATTATTTCTGTATATTATGGAAACAAATTATTTTTGCCTTTATGGGGCCGTCCGTCTGTGATTGAATGACTGCAGATAGCTTCATAAGGTTCTAGGGTGCTACACGACAATATAAAATTCAAAGAATACACTATAATATAATCTATTTTATTTATTATAAATCAATTAAAAACTTTAACAAACAATAACAAACTATATTTTTAATTAAGGTATAAAATACGAACAAACATGATTATAATATACGAGTACATTTCATTTTCTTTTTCATAAAAATAACTTGTATAATCGGTCACTCTTTGAAGTTATTTTTCATTTTCGTAAAACTCGATTTTAATACTTCATTGTTTGTATTTCATATTTCAGTTTACGAAAAAAGTATATTGTATTTGTTAATTGTTGCTTTTAATTCTTTTCTTTTATGCACCTTTGTATTGGATATTACTTTATTGTGACCTGTTTAATGACTTTAACTATATATTTAAAGTCAATTATTCAGTTTTAATAACAAAATTAGTGAAGACTACTAATTTATTGATACCTTTTCCAGTTTCAATCAACACCAGGGATCACTTTATTTTGACTATCACAGTATTACAGTTTATTAAGAACTTACTATTAATAACATAGAGTTAACTTTAACCCTAGTTATATCCTGGCTTTAACATTATTTATGTTACTAGGTTAAGTTAAACGGGCGAAATGTACTGTTGGCTCCCTGAGTCTCTGCTCTCGGGCTAAGAAAGGATTTGGGACTGAAACACAACGTTCATAACTTCAGAGATTATTTGGGTTATAAATATTGGTTTTACCTTAATACATTTCTACTGATTGTATATGTTGTTTCTATTTTATTTTCTTTAATCAATTTTCACTTTTATATTTCTATATTTGTTTTCTGAAACCGCTGAAAGATATATATAATTAAATCATAAATATTAATTAATATGTTTACGTCCTTACGAAATCATTCAGAACATTATTGAGGACTAACAAACAGACAGGGAAACATATTTAAATACAGATAGATCATCATAGTTTTGATAATTCTGATAACTTATGAAATTATATAAGTATAAGTTACATACCATCACAAAATCACTTGAACTTGTTATATTAACCCTCATTATTTATTTATTTATTTATTTATTTTGTAAAACATACAGCTTACAATATTTCATTTATAACATTTTTTTTTAAATATACACAAGCCAAAAAGTTTTCACTACTAATTCATACATAGCGAGTGTCCATTAAAAATGTTTACTAAAAGCATGTTTACAAAAAAGATAAAAAAAAATACAACAAATTAATAAGAGAGAAAAAAAAAACATTAAAATATTAATACACAAACAATAAAAAACTTTATCGATAATAATCGAAACTAAATTTTACATAAAAACATAAAAAAAACTTAATTGTGAACAACTTTTGTAACCAAAGATACATACGAGGGTCAAACTGAAAGTTCTTAGACAATCAAAAACTAAGCATTCTAGCAAGTTATTAGTTTTATTGTAACTTTTCAAAATAGCGTCCATTTACATCAATACATCGCTGCATTCGATGGAACCATTGAGAAAAGCACCTTGCCCACTCGGCTTTAGGGGTCTCTTCGACGGCGTTTTGAAACGCAGCCACTGCTTCTTCGGCGTCTATAAAACGTTTTCCTCGAAGTTTTTCTTTTATTTTCGGAAATAAATAAAAATCGCAGGGTGCGAGGTCGGGGCTATACGGCGATGACCCAGTAATTCCACGTCTGAGGTCACCAAATAGTCGATCGTTTGCCTGGCGGTGTGCGACGAGGCATTGTCGTGATGAAGGAGGATCCTACTGCGAGGTCGTTTCTCTCGAATTTTTTCCAAGACAACTGGCAAACAATTGTTAGTATACCACTCTGCATTAACCGTTTTCTGATCCGCTAAGACTACTGTCGCGTAATGACCTGTCTTTCCGAAGAACGAGGCCACCATCTTTTTTCCAACACTTCGACCTCTCTTCACTTTAGTTGGCAACTCTTCGGAAAGAAACACCCACTGAGCAGACTGTCTTTTGGTTTCCGGATCATAACAGTAAATCCAGCTTTCGTCACCCGTTAGTATGTCGAACACAGCATTTGAGTCACCTCCGTTAAATTTTTGGATCATTTCTCGGCACCAATCAACACGGCGGAGTTTTTGAGCCTCGGTCAAATTATGCGGTATCCAGCGGGCACAAAGCTTCCTGACCGCTAAATGTTCATGGAGAATTTTGTGCACTTGACTCATACCTATGCCTAGACTTGTCCGAATCTGCTGATAGGTCACTCTTTTGTCAGTCTCTATCATACGCCGCATAACACTGATTTTATCTTCAGTCGTCGCTGTAGAAGGCCGTCCCTCACGCAAATCATCGGTGAGATTAGTTCGACCACGTTTGGATTCATTAAACCAGTTGTAAACTGTGGCACGAGATGGGGCTTCATCGTGAAAAGCCAATCGAAGTCTATCATAACTTTCTTGTTGACTTAAATGACATCGAAAGTCATAAAAAATCATTGCACGAAAATTTTCTCGGCTTAAATTCATTCTGACGTGCACAGACAATTTTCAATTTGCCGCCAAATCGTAAAACAAATGACAAATGAATGAAATGTACACTCAATAATATTGGTAAAGAGTTCTATTTTCAAAATTTGAACTATTTTTTTTAATATAATGCTTTTAAGTGGCCAGTTCTAAAAACTTTCAGTTTGGCCCTCGTATATAGTCAATTTAGAACAAAATATATCAATATCATAATAATGTTCGTTGTGTGCATTACAAATTCTTGTCACGAAACGATTACGGGCGTATTTGGTTCTGCAAACTGGAATATGAAATACGAATTTAGTGCGAGCACTACATCTCGGACAATTAAAATAAATACGTGTAAGAAGATAAGGAGAATCTATAATATTGTTAATTAACCTATAGAGAAAAATTTGGTCTTTATGTTCACGACGTAGCTCTAATGACATACGAGTAGGGCCTGATATATTATGATATATTATCCAAATTAAAAATAAGTATAATATTAATTTATGAATTAATATTATTTTCAATACTTTCATAATAATTTTAAATTACTTTAAGTGTTGTGAAACCTTTTAGTTACTAATAAATAGCTCGTAAAAGTCTCTGATCTCTTTGCACTGAGATTCTTATCCAGTGGAAAGTGAAATACAAACACAGTTCATTTTACCGCTTCAAGTGTTTATACATTATAAATTTATATGTCTTGAACAGTGTTAGTGATACGATTAAGTTAAATCTTTAATAAAGAATTGATTAAATGCTTTATTATATAAATTAAGGTAGCTTTTGTGTTTAATTCTAAGCTAAATTGTCAGAATGATAGATACATTGACAGATTACTGACATTAATACAAGTTAGTACAAAAATCTTAGGTAAATGTAAGTCTGTTAAATTCTCTAAAACGATTTTGTATATGAAAACAAAATCTTTTTACAAACATTCATATATAACTTGTAGCATATATATTTAAACTGAATTATTTAAATTTAGCTAAAAAACTGTATAACTGCATCAAAATAAACCTTTGTAGAATAGTCTTTAGAGTAGAAATATAAATCTTAAATAACTGTGTTGTCATTTCTCAGATTTATATAGAAACACAGATTTCATGACCGCCATCTTGTTTTATGACATTGACAGCGAAGAAGCAACTGACATTTACATTACAAACATTGCAGTGAAGAGAATTAGATTTTAATAATACACATTTAATTCCTCCTCACGTCACAGTTTATGAAATATTTATTAACCTTGCTATTAATATAGAAATAATCAATTTTATTTCTCTTTTATTTTTTCTTCTAACAAAGTAGTAAAATAACATTATTATTTTAAGGTATACGGTACATGAAACTGCAATACCTTATCATTATTTTTGTTTTCCTCTGTTGATTGTTCATTACGTAAAAACTTTTCATGAAATGTTTTGTGTTGACAATATAGATGTGTTTGAAATGTGTTTATGGTTCACTATACACTCTGATCCTTCTCAGATATTTTAACAAGGTCTTTGATAACTTAAAGATTTCGCATCTCAAACTAATTTCTAATTATCATAAAAATATTGAAAATAATATTATTTAAATAACATATTGTTATACTTAGTCTCGCTTTGAATTATATATATATATATATATATATATATATATATATAAAACAAACAATATCACAAAACCACTTTAACTTCTTATATTAACACCTCATTATTAAAATCAAGACTAAGTATAACAATATGCCAAATAAATAACTTAAACTAAGAAATTGATTTTATAATGACATAATAATTAAATATTTTTTCATAGTTTTAAGTGTTGCATGTTACAATATCGTGGTAAAACATACCTTGAAACAGTTTTGGTCGTTACCTGGTAATTTAGTGAGTATTATGAGGTTCGAAATTGTCCATAAATATGTTAAGCTTATTTAAATACCGTGTCTCTACCCGCCTTTATGAATCTACCATTCTATATATAATATTCCATATCACTACAGAGGCGTTGTCTATTAAGCTTCTTTAGAAAATTAGAGGACTGTAAATTTCCCAGAGGTTTCAGTTTCGAATACTGTGAGTGTTGATGAAATATTCATTTGTATATCTATTTATAATTGAATGTTCAGGTATTATTTTTTAAATATTGTCTCACAGTAAATCTCGTTCCAATATTACGATAACCATTACCCTATAAGTATACGCTTTTAATGTAATTAATGACAGTGACAGTGATAGTGATAGTGACAGTAAGAAGGATTTGCTTAGTAGAGTTATTAAAATTCTTTATTTGAAAACCAGAAATGAAATTACTTATATATTTAATTTACCTATCAGTAATCCACTTATGATATTATCAATGTAAACCTAGGGTTTAGTTTAATTATTAAGTTTTGTTTATATGATTTTTACTTTATAATTATATATATTGTTCAGTTTCCGAGCGGAGAGTACTCTTCAAAAGATTCAAGATATAATTAAAATTTTTCAATATATTTTCTTATTTGTTATATTCTTGTTATCACGTTCAAAATAAATTATTGAAATTATTTAATTTTATTAATTTATTATTAACATATTTATTTTCAATAATATCCCATCAGATATAGATATACATATATATATATATATATATATATATATATATATATATGTGCGTCAAGCAATGAAGCATGATAGAGTAAGATGGCATGCTCACGTGCACTCGTAAATTGTTCAAACCCTCCCTTACAATGTAGGTGCAAAGAATATTTTAAAGTGAGTTTTCCTCATAAATATTCATTAGTGGTTGCAATTAGACAGATGGAGATCGGTGTGCTAATTCCCTCTAGCCCGTAAATATAAAACTGTTACTTTCTATTTAACATCGATAATTTTACACGATATTTATTTTAAGTTAAATAACCACTGGCGAATATTACATAACTTGCTAAATACAAATATTAGTATTAGTGTATTGGTAACAAAGCTTTATTTCCCTGTTCAATACTAACAATTTATAAACAATATTTTTAAAGTAAAACAAATACAGAATAATATTGAATACAAAATAATTGTAAGCTTGAGTTCGTGAACGTCAAAACCTCAGGGAATTAACAGGAATCATGCACTTTATACGTTGGGGATGTCGGTTTGGAGAATTGCAAATTGGATTTTAATTCAAAATATTCACAAAGAAAATACAGGATGGATGGACGTTTCGTGAAAGTTTAGAAAAATATAATTTCATCAAAACTTTGTACTAAATAAAACCGAAAATATTACCTTTCATTTAAAAAATTGGATAAATATATAAAGGTAAAAAAAACTAAAAATATTCAACTTTTATATGTTTATTATTTATTTACCTTCACGCCATATCCCTTGCGGGGTAGCCAGAGACGACGGAGCGCCAAACGCTACGGTCTCTGTATACCTCTTTCGCCTCGGCCACAGACATCAACTTCTTCATACATGCCCTCCGGGGGGTCCTCATGCTTTTTACGTGACCTTCCTCCAGTATCGTAGCTACTGTGTTTTCGAAGGTCACTCGAGGCCTCCCCCTGTCTCTCTTACCGCTCACTTTTCCCATATAAATCTTTTTTACCATTCTTTCATCACTCAACGTGCCCAAACCACCTGAGCACGTTCTTCTTCATTCTCACCGTGACATCTTCGCTAGTACCTGCCATTCTGTGGATCTCTTCATTGCGTATTCGATCAGCTAGACTGACTCCGCATATTCTGCGAAGAGATCGCATCTCCACAGCATTCATCTTTCTTACATTCTTCTTCTGTGTTACCCACGTTTGGCTGCCGTATAACAGTGTCGGTAGCAAAACTGCATTGTGTACAGCCAAACGTGCAGCTATACTGACGTTTTGCCGTCTCAACAATGCAGTCAAAGCACCATTGACTCTGTTACCAGCAGCAATACGCCTTTCCACATCCATTTCGTATCTTCCGTCTCTGCTAAACATACTTCCCAAATATACCACTTCATTCACTTGTTCTATTATCTTATCATTCACGTTGATCTTACATTCTGTTCTTTCTTCATTTCTTTCAAATATCAGAACCTTCGTCTTATCTACATTCAGGTTAAGACCATTAATTTCACACCCATCTTTCAGAGTGGTGACCAATGCCTGCAAATTGCATTCTGATGATGCAATGAGCACTGCATCATCTGCATATAGTAAGCAATTGACCTTAAGGTCACCTACTTTCACTCCCATGTCACTATCTTTCACTCCTTGGAGACAACTATCCAAATACAAATTGAACAACCAAGTTGACATAGCGCAACCTTGCTTAACACCCGATTGGATGTCAAACCAGGGCGACATGCCAGCTCCTACTCGCACACAGGCTGAGTGATCTCGGTAAAGAGACCTTACAGCCTGTAGCAAGGGTGCATTCACATTGTATCGGGGCAGTATCTCCCATAACTTCTTTCTCACAACCCTGTCAAACGCCTTTTCCAAATCCACAAAAGCACAGAAAACCTTTTGGTTTAGGGCCAAAAACTTTTCCGTGATCATGCGGAGGGAAAAGATCTGATCTATACACCCTCTTCCAGGTCTAAAACCTCCTTGTGCCTCCCACAACAGCCTTTCAGATCTCTCTTGCATTCTTCTCGCTAAAATTTTAGCATAAACTTTACCGCCCAAGCTAATCAAACTGATGGCCCTATAGCTTGCACAGTCTATCTGTGAACCTTTGCCTTTATACAAAAGTACGATGACTGCACTTCGCCAATTACATTTACATTTTATATGTTCTTCATAATATTTAGCTTTTCCAACTTTAGCTAAATAATGTATCTATTATAGATGAAAATAATATTTGGTACATAACTATTATTTATTAAATGAAAAATCATATACATTAAGAGCAATAAAAGCGAACGAGCAGACAGATAAAAACCTTGAAAATTAATATCATAGATAACGATAAATATTACGTCTGGTGAGGGCTGGATTCGATTCACGGACGTGACAAATCATTCAAGTTATTAATATTGACTTGGTTGGAAGATCTCATAAACTTGTGTATCTTAGAAATACAATTTGTAACAACCAAGGTTGGATGACGAACTAACCAACATTAGTTAAACAGTTGTCCAATACTATGCAGTATTCAAACCAACCTACCAACATTGGATAACCAGCTAATCAATTGATAAGCCTATTAACTATTACTACGTTATAATCTAACACTTTAACATTAATTACAAAATCTAAGCCATAAGCCAAGACATTGTTACAACTTCCAGAACCTTTTAATAAAATAATGAAACCTGGAACTACTTCATGTCCATTCGAATCCATACATTTTGCATCCAACAAAATTGTTTTATAATCGATTTTACATTCACGATCGGTTGAATTTTCATCCACTTCATACCATAATTGGATTGAAGAGTGGACTCCGGTAATGCTAGTCCACGCGTAATACATACTAAAAACAAATTCATTATTTACATACAAACAAAAATCACTAAACTCTATGTTTATAGTATTAGAGATCATATTTCAATAACAATTACAGAATAAACCGAGAAATATAATTGTAGAACTACCCAATGCATCTGTAAATGCCCTTACACGGTTATACATACAATTCTATATATTCATATTGATTTGAAAACCGCCTAATATGTATGAGAATATGGATTATATTTGTTAAGCAAAGCAGTTTTAGAATACCTCACGAATGGTTAAACCCAAATATTGCAGTGAGTTTATTATTAATTGCGATAAAATTAATTTGAAAACCAATTAAATAAGCACATACCATAATCCCGAATTTAATTTTGCAAATAAACTTATTAAAGTCAAGTGTACAATGTACTGTAAAGCTGCTCATATTAAAATAATACTATTAATACTCATTATAAGAGACGGAAAAAATAAATATTAATAACTACATGACCGACTGTACTTCGTATCACACTTAATATATTTCTCGTACATTTACAAACTGGTGTTAAATTTTAATAATAATCTTTTAATTAATTACTTATTTTATAAGACAACCTACAGATACGTACACTTTTACTCGTTTTACATTTCTTAAATCTTACTTTTATTAATTTAATAAAACATATCAGAGAGATCGGATCTCCTACTACATCTACAAATATTTGCAATCAAATGTAATTTTTGTGTTTCTAAAAATACAAAAGACAACAGATGTTTCTCATTCATTAACACTTTGTGTTTAAAATTGAATTATCATTTTATGATTAAACCTTCCCTGAACTACCACAGATATTTCAGATCAAAATTAGTCAAATCGGTCCAACGATTGTCGAGTTTTAGCGACACAAACGAACAGCTATAGATTTATATATAAATAAGAATATTATAAGAAAAATAAAATTACAAACAAAAGATTAATATATATATATATATATATATATATATATATATATATATATATATATATATACATATATATATATATATATATATATATATATATATACATGTATTAATCACAAAACCTCACTATGTACAAATCATGAGTTATCATCAATACTATAAATCTGTTCAAACTCAAACCGAAATATCAACCGGACACCGAAAACAGACATATTTAATAACCCTCAACTAGGGGGGACGAAAATCGATACCCCCGTCTGGGAAGGACGACGTGACCCTCAAAATATGCGTTCCTATGGGGTGCAATCCAACTCAGTATAACACAAACCCAACAAATATAACAATATACGAAATGAAGTTATTTATAATAAAAATGAACTTTCATAACAATTTTGCAATGAATATTAAAAAGTGTCAGTGAAGTAACCACTCGCCATGTCAGATATCACCGTTAACTGTAAGTGCAAATTAGCAGATCACTGAGTGTGGGTCTATTACGCACTTTAAGCTATATTGACAAAACACACTTCACTTGTTGTCTTTTATTGTTTTTAAATATGATAACTGAGATATAAATTAACTTTTATATGTGAATTGTAAATATAACACAAGTTAAAATTGATGTCATACCTAAATCTAGTCCACAGAATTAAAAATCGGTAACTAGTATGTTTATTTTTAATTATTTTTACATAATAATAACGTAATTGAACAAAATAATATTTATAAAAGACAGAAAAGAAAGGTATATCATATATAAGAAAGCAATTGGAAATTGTTTTATTTTATGATGCTATTAAAAATTCTATATTATTAAATGACCTTTGCATTGAGTTCTTAATAAATACTTCATAAATATCGTAGAACACATAATAGTGGTTCGATCGAATTCAATACGCAGTAAACAAGTCCCGAATTATCGGCTTTCGTTGTACCGCGGCGGAGCTATCGTTTATTGAAACAAGCGATGCGTTCCGGCTTCGCTTGGCTTAAAGTATCTCGTCCTGGAACCTGTTGGGTTTAATGAATACCATTAACAGGTATTATCTTAATCAAGTCGTTATTGAGAACAAATATTGAAAATATGTATTAATTTATGTTGTCTTTGACTCTTTGTTAGATTAATGTTTTTAAACTATCTTGATTTGTACACGTTTTAAGCTATGTATCGGGATTGTTTTCACGAAATTGAATGAAAATCATCCCGTGACCGTGGCTGGTGAAATTCGGTTAAAACCTCAGAAAATAATAAATTTATTTAATTTTTTTAATTATCAACGCAAAAAAGATGTAAAGTTTAAGAAGTATTTGTGAAACTTAAAAAGCATGTACAATATTTGTTATTATTTAGTATCAACAAACTTACAATAGACCTAAAGTTTTAATATGTGTAACAAATATCATCTCCTTTTAGATCTAATATTTTAAAGACCAAGAAGTGAAGAAGAACGTTTCAATAATTAGATATCTCTTGTTTGCTTAATATCCCTGGATGGATCAAACGAAAACCCCAACAACTCTTTTAAATGTTAAATCTGTAAATTAAAAACCCGCCCCATTCATAAGTTATAATCGAAATATTAATCGAAAATAAATTTCCGTTGCGATATTAGTAAATCTGAAGCCCTTCATGCGAATAATTAAATCACTTCAAATACTAAATACATTTCGATTTATTTAAAATAAACATAAATAATTATGATATTTATTGCAGCGCGAATTTAAAACATAATTCGTAATATGATAACTATTAAAACTATTAAAATACTTTAGAGTTAAAATATTCATAAAAAAAACATAAGTATTCGTTCGATTATGTGAGAACGTTCTAAAGCTTTAGAAGAAGTTGAACATACAAAATACTACCAACCTCGTTGTCCTCCTCTAATAATGTCACATAATATTAATTGTTTATTACATATTAACCTACGAAGAAGGTTTTAAATATAATTGCAGATCAGATCAGATGGAGCGTCTGATAGTAAACGACAAACAACAAATAACAAACAAAAGGAAAAAACAAAATATCAAGCAATAATTTGACAATGTCATGTGGCCGATCCCTTAATAAATAATAATGTAAATGTTTGTTCTCTTTAATATTTTATTTCACGTTTAATACAAAATTTAATTAGACAAAATATATTGTTTTAATATTACCCATTAAATGTTGCACAAAAGAAATTGATTATTTTTGTATTAATAGTAAAGTTAATAAATATTTCATAAACTAACGTACGGAGGAATTAACTATGAATTATTAAAATCTAATTCTCTTCATTGCAATGTTTGTAATCTAAATGTCAATTGCGTCTTCGCTGTCAATGTCATAAAACAAGATGGCGGTCAAGAAATCTGTGTTTTTATATGTCCCTAAGTAATGACAACAGAATTACTATTTAAGAAAAAAGGTGATACTCTTTGTCTAGAAAAAAGTTATAGTAAAGGTCTATAAAGGTTTAGTTTGACGTTATAAATTGTTTTTACTTATTTTAACTAATACTCGAAAATTTAATCTAAATATATGTGTTAAAAGAAATCTATAAGTCTTTAAAAAAAATATTTATTTCATTTGAAGTACAAGAATAGCTCCAAGATTTTAACAGACATACATTTCTAATTTATGAAATATATTATAACTAACAGGGATGAGACTTGTATTACTGGTATTAAAGTCAGTAATCTGTTCATTAATCCGTCATTCTGACATTTTAGCTTTGAATTGAACTTAAATGTAGCTTTAATATATATAAAATAAACCATTAATCAATTTATTATTGAAGATATAACTTGTTATGGGCACTGTTCAAAGTAGTGTAAATAACAATAATGAAGATAATAACAAAATGTACAGAACATTTTAAGTAATGTCGGTACCATAAAAAAAACAGCATCTTATAACCTTCTTATAATAATTATTAATTTAAGAGCGGAACTGGTACATAATATATAAACACTTCGAGTGCTCATAGTTTACTATGAACTGGGATTCTTAACACAGACTTTTACAAGTTCTTTGATAATTTAAAGGTTTCGCAACTAATTTAAAATTATTATAAAATATTGAAACTAATATTAATATTAAATAATAAATCACATAATACAAATAATCTAACAAGTTCAAGTGCTTTTGTGATGCAATGTAACTTCTCTTATATTCATATAATTACATAAGTTATTTTGTTTATCGAAACTATGATGATTCGTATTTAAATGTTTCTCTGTCTGTTTGTTAGCCTTCACTAATGTTCTGAATGGATTTGCGCATGCATGTATATATATCAATTAAAATTTAAATATATATAAATGTAAAAAATGTTTAGAGAAAATGAAATAGAAATTCCATATATAAACAGTAGAACTGTATTAAGGTAAAATCGATATTAATAACCCAAATAATCTCTGAAGTTATGAACGTTGTGTTTCAGTCCCAAATCCTTTCTTAGCCCGTGAGCAGAGGCTCAGGGAGCCAACAGTATATTTTGCCCGCTTAACTTCACGTAGTAACACAAATAATGTTAAACCCAGGATATAACTAGGGTTAAAGTTAACTCTATGTCATTAATAATAAGTTCTTAATAAGTTCTAAAACTGTGATAGTCAAAATAAAGTGATCCCTGGTGTTGATTCAAAGTGAATAGATATCAACAAATTAGTAGTCTTCATTACTTTTGTTATTAAAATGGAATAATTGACTTTAAATATATAGTTAAAGTCATTAAACAGATCACAATAAAGTAATATCCAATACAAAGGTTCATAAAAGAAAAGAATTGAAAGCAACAATTAACAAATACAAAATACAATATACTTTTTTCGTAAACTGAAATATGAAATACAAACAATGAAGTATTAAAATCGAGAGTTGTTTTACGAAAATGAAAATAGTTTCAAAGAGTGACCGATTATACAAGTTACTTTTATCAAAAGAAAATGAAATATATATTATAAACGTGTTTGTTTGTGTTTTATTCCATTATTTTAATTAAATATTTTGTTATTGTTGGTTAAAGTTTTTTTAATTGACTTATAATAAATAAAATAGATTATATTATAGTTTATTTTGTTGAATTTAATGTTTTATAGCACCCTAGAACCTTATGAAGCTATCTGCAGTCATTCATAATATGAATACAATCACAGACAGACGACTACATAAAAATACTAAATCGTTCTCATCTACCAACGACATAGCAGACTTAAACTAAGAAATTATTATTATAATAATACAATAATTAAATATTTTTTATCAGTTTTAAGAGTTGCATGTTACGATACGGTAAAATATCCTTTGTAACAGTTTTGGTCTTTAACAGGTAATTTAGTGAGTATTATGATGTTTCAAATTGTCCATAAACATGTTAAGCTTATTAAAATACCATGTCTCTACTCGCCTTTATGATTCTACCATTCTATATATAATATTCCATTACACTACAGAGGCGTCGTCTATTAAGCTTTTTTAGAAAATGAGAAGACTGTAAATTTCCCAGATGTTTCAGTTTTGTACTGTGAGTGTTGATGAATTATTCATTATATATCTATTTATAATTGAATGTTAAGGTATTATTTTTTAAATATTGTCTCATAGTAAATCTCGTTCTAATAATACGATAATCATTACTCTATAACTTAACTATAAGTATAAACTTTTATTGTAATGAAATTAGTGACAGTGACAGTGACAGTGACAGTGAGAGGGATTTGCTTAGTAGAGTTATTAAAATTCTTTATTTAAAAACCATAAACATAATTAATTATATATTTAATTTACCTATCAGTAATCCACTTATGATATCATCTTATGAATGTAAACCTGGGGTTTAGTTTAATTATTAACTTTTTCATTAAAGTTTTGTTTATATGATTTTTACTTGATAATTATATATATTGTTCAGTTTCCGAGCAGAGAGTGAGGACTCTTCAAAAGATTCAAAATGTAATTAATATTGTTCAATATATTTTCTCATTTGTTATATTCTTGTACGTTCAAAATAAATTATTGAAATTATTTAATTTTATTAATTTATTATTAACATATTTATTTCCGATAACATCCTATCAGACATAGACATACATATATAGTATATATGTGTGTGCATCAAGCAACGAAGCACGATAGAGCGAGATGGCATGCTCACGTGCACTCGTAGATTGTTCGAACTACCCTCCCTTACAATGTAGGTGCAAAGAATATTTTAAAGTGAGTTTTCCTCATAAATATTCATTAGTGGTTGCAATTAGACAGATGGAGGTCGGTGTGCTAATTCCCTCTAACCCGTAAATATAAAACTCGACGCCATTTTGTTTTTTAATTCCATTTACTGTTACTTTCTATTTACTAGTAACATCGATGACTTTACACGATATTTATTTTAAGTTAAATAACCACTGGTGAATATTACATAACTTGCTAAATACAAATATTAGTTCGTGTATTGGTAACAAAGGTAAGCCAGCTTTATTTCCCTGTTCAATACTAACAATTTATAAACAATATTTTTTAAGTAAAACAAATACAGAATATTATTGAATACACAAACTAAATGTAAGCTTGAGTTCGTGAACGTCAAAACCTCAGGGAACTGGCAGGAATGATGCAATTGAAAATTGGATTTTTTAATTCAATATATTCATAAAGAAAATAAAACCTGGATGGATATTTCATAGAACTTTAGAAAAATATATTTTCATCAAAACTTGGTACTATATACAACCGAAAATATTATTTTCCATTTTAAAATTTGAACAATTATAATAAAGTAAAAAAAACAAATAATATTTAAATTTACGTTATTTATAATATTAAGCGTTTCTAACTAATTAATTTATCTATTATAGACGAAAATAATATTTGGTACATAACTTTTATTTATTAAATGAAAAAACTTACACATTAAGAGCTGAAGAGTAGACAGATATACATACACCTTTAAAATTAATATGATGACAAATCGTAGATAACGATAAATGTTACGAGAGGTCTGGATTCGATTCCCGAACGTGATAAATCATTCGAGTTATTAATATTTACTTGATTGGATGACCTCGTAAACTTGTGTATATTAGAAATACAATTTGTAACAACCAAGGTTGGATGACCAACTTGGTTGGTTAGTTAAGTAGTTGTCCAATACTATGCGGTATTTAAACCAACACATCAACATTGGACAACCAGCCAATTGAACAGCCTTTTAACTATATAACATATAACACAGCGTTATAATCTAACACTTAAACATTAATTACAAAATATAAGCCAAGACATTGTTACAACATTCAGAACCTTTTAATAAAATAATGAAACCGAGAGCTACTTCATATCCATTCGAATCCATACATTTTTCATCCAACAAAATTGTTTTATAATCGATTTTACATTCACGATCGGTTGAATTTTCATCCACTTCATACCGTAATTGGATTGAAGAGTGGACTCCGGTAATGCTATTCCACGCATAATACATACTAAAAACAAATTTATTATTTACATACAAACAAATCACACAACTCTATGCATATAGTAATAGAGATTATATTTCAATAACAATTGCAGTATAAACCGTAACATGTAATTGTAGAACTACCCATACATCTGTAAATGCCCTAACAGAATTATACATTCAGTTCTATATATTCACATCCATTTGAAATACTCCTTAAAGTTATGAGAATAAGAATTATATTTGTAAAATATTTTCAGTTTTAAAATACCTCACGAATGATTGAACCCAAATATTGCAGTTAATTTTATATTAATTGCGATATAATTAATTTGTAAACCAATTAAATATGAACTTACCATAATACCGAACTTAATTTTGCAAATAAACTTATTAAAGTCAAGTTTACAAGGTACTGTAAAGCTGCTCATATTAAAATATACTATTAATACACATTATAAGAGACGAAAAAAATAAATATTAATAACTACATGACCGATTGAACTTCGTGTCACCCTCAATATATTTCTCGCACATTTACAAACTGGTGTTAGATTTTAATAATATCCTTTGATTAATTAATTTTATTAGACAATTTACAGACACTTACACTTTTACACTTTTTTCATTTCCTTTTTTTATTTAATAAAATATATCAAAGAGATCTCTTACTACATCTACAAATATTTGCAATCAAATGCATAATTTTATGTTTCTAAAAAATAAAACAACAAATGTTTCACATTATTGAAAACTTTTTGAAAATTGAATTATCCTTTTATGTTAAACCTTCTCTGACCTTCCACAGATATTTCAGATCAAGATTAGTCAAATCGATCGATTGTCGAGTTTTAGCGAAACAAAGGAACAGCAATTTAATATATATATATATATATTTATATGCAAACATTTAATATATATATATATCTGTTAATATATAATGTATTAATCACAAAACGTCACTATGTACAAATCATGAATTATCATGAATACTATAGATCTGTTCAAACTCAAACCGAAATATTAATCGGACACAGAAAACATCGGAGACATATTTAATAACCCTCAACTAGGGGGGACCAAAATCGATACCCCCGTCTGGGAGGGGCGACGTGACCCTCAAAATATGCGTTCCTATGGGGTGCAATCCAACTCAGTATCACACAAATCCAACTAATATAACAATATACGGAATGAAGTTATTTTATAATAAAAATGAACTTTAATAACAATTTTACAATGAATATTAATAATGTGTTAGTGAAGCAACCACTCGCCATGTCAGATATCACCGTTAATTGTTAAGTGCATATTAGCAGATCACTGAGTGTGGGTCTATTACGCACTTTAAACTATATTGACAAAACACACTTCAATTTATGTCAATTTGTGTTCTTTCAATTTTGTGTCTTTTAAATTATTTTTAAGAAAGTAAAGATATATCTTATCATACATAAGGAAGTTCTTTGAAAATGATATTATATTATGATGCTATTAAAAATTCTATATTATTAAATGATCTTTACAATGAATTATTAATAAATACTTCTTAATTAATTTCAAAGTATGTTAAATATGTCATTATATCGCAGAACACATAATAGTGGTCCGATCAAATTCAATACGCAGTAAATAAGTCTCGAATTATCGGCTTTCGTTATACCGCGGCTGAGAGCTATCGTTTATTGAAACAAGTGATGCGTTCTGGCTTCGCTTGGCTTAAAGTATCTCATCCTGGAACCTGTTGGGTTTAATGAATACCATTAACAGGTATTATCTTCATCAAGCCGTTATTGAGAACAAATATTGAAAAGATGTATTAATTTATGTTGTCTTTGACTCTTCGTTAGATTAATGTTTTTAACTATTTCAATTTGTAAGCATTTTACACTATATACTGGGTTTATTTAATGAAATTGAATGAGAACCATCTCGTGACCATGGCTGATAAATTCGGTTGAAACCTCCGGAAATAAAAAATGTATTTAATAATTAATTTTCAACGCAAAATAGATGTAAAGTTTCAAAAGTCTTTGTTAAATTGAATGAGCATATATATTATTTATTATTACTTAGTATCAACAGACTTACAACAAAGAGAGATAGATTCTAAATATGTGTGATAAATATCATCTACTTTTACTTTCATAAAGACCAAGAAGTGAAGAAGAACCTTTTTTTATAAAATTTGATTTATCTTGTCTACTTCATATCCCTGACAAGATTAAACAAAATCACCAGAACCCTTTTAAATGTTAAATCTGTTCTTGTTCTTTAACATTTCATATAATGTCGGTGCCATTAAAGAAAAACAGCACCTTATAACCTTCCTATTAATAATAATAATAAATTAAAGAGCGGAACTGGTACATAGTATATAAACACTTCGAGTGGTAAAACTAACTGTGTTTATGGTTCACTATGCACTGGGATTATTATCAGAGACTTTTATAAGCTCTTTGATAACTTAAAGGTTTCTTATCAACGCTTAAACTGTCTTAAAATTATTATGAAAGTATTGTAAATAATATTAATTAAATAACGTAATATGAATAATATAACAAGTTCAAGTGCTTTTGTGATGCAATGTAACTTCTCTTATATTCATATAATTACATAAGTTATCACGTGTATCGAAACTATGATGATCCATATTTAAGTTTAGTTTAGTTTAGTTTCTCTGTCTGATTGTTAGCGTTCACTAATGTTCTGAATGAATTTGCGCATGTATGTATATATATCAATTAAAATTATATATATTTGACATTATGTTAATGGTCACAATAAAGTAATATCCAATACAAAGGTTCATAAAAGAAAAGAATTGAAAGCAACAATTAACAAATGCAAAATACAATATATTTACAAACAATGAAGTATTAAAATCGAGAGTTGTTTTATGAAAATGAAGATAATTTCAAAGGGTGACCGATTATACAAGTTACTTTTATGAAAAAGCAAATGAAATGTATATTATAAATGTATTTGTTCGTGTTTTATTCCTTTATTTTAATTAAATATTTTGTTATTGTTGGTTAATAAGTTATATCAGGGTTTATTGTGTTGAATTTAACATTGCCTTATAAAGCTATTTGCAGTTCTTAATAATATATATATAAGACAATCACAGACAATAAGTCTGTCCCCAATAAGTCGCAACACTAAACTGTGTTACGGCATAACAGACTTAAACCAAGAAATTATTATTAGAATAATACAATAATCAAATATTTTTATCCCTTTTAAATGTTGCATGTAACGTGCTAAAATAATTTAATTAATTAATTAAATAATAATTATGTGAGTAATATGACGTTTGAAATTGGCCATGGGCATGTTAAGCTTATTTAAATACCGTGACTCTACCCGCCTTTGTGAATCTACCATTCTATATATACTATTCCATATCACTACAGGGGCGTCGTCTATTAAGCTTCTATAGAAAATTATAGAAATGTTAATTCTCCCAGATGTTACAGTGTCGAATACTGTCGGTGTTGATGAATTGTTCATTATATATTTATTTATAATTAAATGTTGAGGTAAATATGTTTTTTATTTTTATTTTTTTTGTTCAGACTATTATCAATATGTCTAGTGAGCTATAAGTGGAAAAGAAAAGAAAGAGATAGTTGAAGCATGATAGAGCAAGATGGCATACTCACGTGCACTCGTAAATTGTTCGAACTACCCTCCCTTACAATCTAGGTGCAAAGAATATTTTAAAGTGAGTTTTCCTCATAAATATTCATTAGTGGTTGCAATTAGACAGATGGAGATCGGTGAGCTAATTCCCTCTAACCCGTAAATATAAAACTGGACGCCATTTTCTTTTGTAATTCAATTTTTTGTTACTTATTAAAATTAATTAAATATCGATGATTTTACACGATATTTATCTTAAGTTAAATAACCACTGGTGAATATTACATAACTTGCTAAATACAAATATTAATTCGTGTATTGGTAACAAAGGTAAGCCAGCTTTATTTCCCTGTTCAATACTAACAATTTATAAACAATATTTTTTAAGTAAAACAAATACAGAATATTATTGAATACAAACTAAATGTAAGCTTGAGTTCGTGAACGTCAAAACCTCAGGGAACTAACAGGAATCATGCAATTGAAAATTGGATTTTATAATTCAATACATTCATAAAGAAAGTTAAGGCTGGATGGATGTTTTGTGGAACTTTAGAAAAATATAAATTCATCAAAACTTTGTACTTAATAAAACCGAAGATATTACCTTTTATTTTAAAATTTGGACAATATAGAAAGGTAAAAAAAAAACAAATAATAATACAATTTCATACGTTCTTCATAATACTTACCTTTTCCAACTTTAGCTAAATAATGTATCTATTATAGATAAAAATAATATTTGGTACATATATTTTATTTTAAATGAAAAAACATACACATTAAGAACGAACGAGTAGACAAATACACCTTAATTGGAGGACCAACTAACCAACATTGGTTAAGCAGTTATCCAATACTATGCAGTATTCAAACCAACCAAGCAACCAACATTGGACAACCAGCTAACCAATTGAAAAGCTTATTAATCATCGCGGCGTTATAATCTAACACTTAAACATTAATTATAAAATCTAAGCCATAAACCAAGACATTGTTACAACCCTCAGAACCTTTTAATACAATAATGAAACCTACTTCATAACCAATCGAATCCATACATTTTTCATCCAACAAAATTATTTTATAATCGATTTTACATTCACGATCGGTTGAATTTTCATCCACTTCATACCGTAATTGGAGTGAAGAGTGGACTGCGGTAATGCTATTCCACGCATAATACATACTCAAAACAAATTCATTATTTACATACAAACAAAAATCACTAAACTCTATGCGTATAGTATTAGAGATCATATTTCAGTAACAATTACAGAATAAACCGAGAAATATTATTGTAGAACTATTCAATGCATCTGTAAATGCCCTTACAAAGTTATATATACAGTTCTATATATTCATATTGATTTGAAAACCGCCTAATATGTATGAGAATAAGGATTATATTTGTTAACCAAATGCAGTTTTAAAATACCTCACGAATGGTTAAACCCAAATATTGCGGTTAGTTCTTTATTAATTGCGATATAATTAATTTGTAAACCAATTAAATATGAGCATACCATAATCCCGAATTTAATTTTGCAAATATTTATTTATTTATTTATTTATATCTTTTCCACTTTGAATCATTATCAGTGATCACTTGTGTACGTCAAAATGGAAGTGTCAGGAGGGCCTATTTCGATACCAGATTTATCGTAATAAGCCCTTCTGTAAAAGCACTGTCCAACTTAATGTTAAAACTATGAGGGTTCCAAACGCGTCCTAGTCTGAGAAGAACCACACAACAAACTCAGCCTCTGCAACTCAGGATATATATTTTTTTATATAACTTATTAAAGTCAAGTGGATTGTAGTTTAAAGCTGCTCATTTTAAAATTATACTATTTGCACACATTATAAGAGACGGAAAAAATAATTAATAATAACTTCATGACCGACTGTACTTCGTGTCACACTCAATATATTGCTCACACATTTACAAACTGGTGTTAGTTTGTAATACTACTTTTTTAATTAATTAATTTTATTAGACATCCTACAGACACTTACACTTTTACACTTTTTTTCATATCTTAAACCAAACTTTTTTTTTATTTCAATAAAACATCAAATTACCGGACTATTATCATACTGTATCTACTCGTATAAATATTTGAAAACCATGTAACAATTTTTTGTTTCTAAATCACAAAAGACAACAAAATTCTCACATTTATGAACACTTTGTGTTTGAAAATTGTATTATCATTTTATGTTTAAACCTTCCCTGAACTTCAACAGATATTTCAGACCAAAATTAGTCTAATCGAACCAACGATTCTCGAGTTAGCGACACAAACGAACAGCAATTGATTTATATATAGAAGATATTATGAGACAAAGAAAATCACAAAAAAACGTATATAATATAATGTAATAATCACAAAACATCACTATATAAAAATCATTAAGTTATCAATACTATAGATCTGTTCAAACTCAAATCGAAATATCAACCGGACACCGAAAACATTTGAGACATATTTAATAACCCTCAACTAGGGGGGACCAAAATCGATATTCCTGTCTGGGAGGGGCGACGTGACCCTCAAAATATGCGTTCCTATGGGATGCAATCCAACTCAGTATAAAACAAATCCAACCAATATAACAATATACGAAATGAAGTTATTTTAATATAAAAATCAACTTTCATGACAATTTAGCAATGAATATTAATAATGTGTCAGTCAAGCAACCACTCGCCATGTCAGATATCATCGTTAACTATTAAGTGCAAATTAGCAGATCACTGAGTGTGGGTCTATTACGCACTTTAAACTATATTGACAAAAAACACTTCAATTGTTGTATTTTTTTGTTTTTAAATATAATAACTCTGAGATACTAATTAAGGTTTGTAAGTGTAGTGAAAATATAACAAAAATTAAATTTGATGTCATACTTAAATCTAGTCCACAGTATTAAAAATCGGTAACTAGTGTGTTTATCTTTAATTATTTTTACATAATAATAACGTAATTAAACAAAATAAAATTAAAAAAAGAAAGAAAAGAAAGATAAATCATATATAAGAAAGCCGTTTGAAAGAGATATTATATTAAGGTGCTATTAAAAATTTTAGGTCATTAAATGATCTTTACAATGAATTATTAATAAATACTTCTTAATTAATTCCAAAGTATGTTAAATATGTCATCATATCATAGAACACATAATAGTGCTCCGATCAAATTCAATACGCAGTAAACAAGTCTCAAATTATCGGCTTTCGTTATTCCGCGGCTGAGAGCTATCGTTTATTGAAACAAGCGATGCGTTCTGGCTTCGCTTGGCTTTAAGTATCTCGTCCTGGAACCTGTTGGGTCTAATGAATACCATTAACAGGTTTTACCATAATCAGGCCCTTATTGAAAAAAAATATTGAAAATATGTTTCATTTTTGGTTTTTGACTCTTTGTTAGATTAATGTTTTTAAACTAATTCAATTCGTAAGCATTTTACACTAAATACTGGGTTTATTTAATCAAATTAAATGAGAACCATCCCGTGACCATGGCTGATAAATTCGGTTGAAACTTCCGGAAATAAAAAATGTATTTAATAATTAATTTTCAACGCAAAATAGATGTAAAGTTTCGTTAAAAGTCTTTGTTAAATTGAATAAGCATATATATTATTTATTATTACTTAGTATCAACAGACTTACAACAAAGAGAGATAGATTCTAAATATGTGTGATAAATTACATCTACTTTTACTTTCATAAAGACCAAGAAGTGAAGAAGAACCTTTTTTTATAAAATTTGATTTATCTTGTCTACTTCATATCCCTGACAAGATTAAACAAAATCACCAGAACCCTTTTAAATGTTAAATCTGTAAATCAAAATCCCGCACCGTTCATATGATATAATCGAAATAGTAATCGAAAATAAACCTCCGATGCGATATTAATATTAAATAAACCTCGTTTTAATTTCCAGTAAATCAGAAGCACTTCATGCGAATAATTAAATCATTTCAAACACTAAATACATTTAGGTTTATTTAAAATGTTTATTGTAATATTTATTGCAGAGTGGATTTAAAACATTATTCATATTATCATAAATATTAAAACTATTAAAATACTTTAGAGTTAAAATACTCGTTAATAAAATTGTTCCATTAGCATTTTAATAACTATTTGTTTCATGATGGGAGAACGTTGGAAAGTATTAGAAGAAATTGAACATAAAAAGACTGGCAAACTTTTGGTCTAACAATGTCTCATAATATTAATTGTTTACTATATATTAAACTAAAGTAGGAATTATTAGGCTTTAAATGTAATTGCTGAAGATCCATGTTAAGGAAGATACGTTTCCTAAAAAAGAAAGCCAAATCTCTACCCTTCCTCCCCGTTTATCCTAATATCTTACTTTCCTTTTACAAAGTATGTTTAATATTTGTTTTTTATTATCCATTGCTACTGTATCGTTTATTATCAGAGGTAGCGTCTGCTCGTTGGCCACACAATAATATAAGAAAATTACGAAAATTATAGTTCATTATTATGAGCTTGCAATAGTCCACACAAAATCAATAAATACAACAAATTTCATTAAAACCAGTTTATAATAATAATAATAATAATAATAAGTTTATTTGCTCTCACAATGCTTTAAGATTACAAATCACAATAACAAAAAAAAATATGTAGTTTTATAAACAGCAATTAAAACTAGTAAAATTATGACTGTGAGAGCCTGGTGTCAGTACTAGGAAACCTGTATGACAGATCACCAGGCCCTTCCCCCAAGTATACAAATATGCTTAAAAAGAATTGCTAGCGATGCTGATTCGCTACTAAGAAAAATAAAAATAGCAGTATTAATATAGTGTTGTCATTATGTGCGCGTTTATGCGTAATGGTAAATTACGCATAAACGCGCGAACAAACAGAAGAAATGCAAAATAATATCAAATAATTTGACAATGTCATGTGACCAATCCCTTTGATAAATAATAATGTAAATGTTTAATCTCATTAATATTTTATTTCACGTTTAATACAAATGTTATTTAGACAACAAACTCTTTTATATTAACCATAAAATGTAGCATAAGCAAGAAAAGACAAATGAAAATGATTATTTCTATATTAATAGCAAAGTTAATAAATATTTCACAAATGTAACGTGTAGAGAAATTAATTGTGAATTATTAAAATCTAATTCTCTTCACTGCAATGTTTGTAATTTAAATGTCAGCTGCTTCTTCGTTGTTAATGTCATAAAACAAGATGGCGGTCATTAAATCTGTGTTTTATATGAACCTAAGAAATAACAACACAATTATTATTTAAGAAAAAATGTTATACTTTTTCTGTGTAATAAAGTTATGATAAAGATCTATAAAGGTTTAGTTTCACGTTATAAGCAATTTTTATTTATTTTAACTAATACTCGATTATTTAATATTAATATATGTATTAATTTTGTAAGGAGAATTTTTTTTTTGTGTTAAATACGATGTTTGATCACAAACAAATTCACATGTATACATGGGAGCGAGCGGAAGAAAGAAGTATGATTGATTTATTCCTAGTGGATCAGCGTATTCGAAGCCAAGTTATGAACACGCGAGTGTTTAGAGGTGCTGATCTGGGAACGGATCACTATCTAGTAGTTGCTAGAATAAGAGGTCTGTTTGCAGGTTGGCGCAGCCGCACGACGTGTCCTGGCTTGGAGTCGAATTATCGCATAAGAAGCTGGAAGCTTCAAGATCCACCGATCAGAGAGGAATATCAAGAAAGGGTTTCCAAGAAGCTTGAAAGCTGTGATTCTGGAAATGAAAGTGTTGAAGTATGCTGGCAGAACCTTAGGAATGGTATGGTGAAAGTAGCGACAGAGGTATGTGGTAAAAGGAAAAGAGGTTTTAGTAAAAAGCGCGATGAATGGTGGGACGATGAAGTGAGTGACGCTGTAGAGTTAAAGAAGAAAACATGGCTGGATTACAAAGCCTCGGGTATAAAGGATAAAAGTGTGAGAGAGATAAGAAAAAGAGAGTACAGGCTGCAAAAGCACAAAACGAAAGCACTTATAAAGATGAAGCGTGAAAATTCTGAGAGAGAAAGGGATGAAAGGTTGACAAACAACTTCCGGGAAAATACGAAGCTTTTCTGGCGAGAAGTTAGTAATTCCCGGGGTTGTTCGGTAACCTGTAGAATGAAAGGGGTGCTTTCGAAGAGTAGTGAAGTTTTAACAGAGCCAGCACACGTTTTGCAGCGGTGGGCGAAATTCTACAAGGAGACATATGAATGTGAGGACGCCTCGGCCTTGAGGACCAGCGAAATGCTGAGTCCGGATGTAGCCGATGGTGAAATCAGTTTGGAAGAAGTGGAGAGCGCGATTCGAAGTCTGAAATGTGGTAGGGCTGCGGGAGCAGATGAAGTTACTGCCGAGATGATCAAATATGGTGGGCCACGCGTCTGGGACTTGTTCTAGTTTTTGTGAAATTTATGCTGGAAATCAGAGGAGGTCCCAGACAATTGGCGAGGTGCAGTCATCGTACCTTTGTATAAAGGCAAAGGTTCACAGATAGACTGTGCAAGCTATAGGGCTATCAGTTTGATTAGTTTGGGTGGTAAAGTTTATGCTAAAATATTAGCGAGAAGAATGCAGGAGAGATCTGAAAGGCTATTGTGGGAGGCCCAAGGAGGTTTTAGACCTGGAAGAGGGTGTATAGATCAGATCTTTTCCCTCCGCATGATCACAGAAAAGTTTTTGGCCCTAAACCAAAAGGTTTTCTGTGCTTTTGTGGATTTGGAAAAGGCATTTGACAGGGTTGTGAGGAAGAAATTATGGGAGATACTGCCCCGATACAATGTGAGCGGACCCTTGCTACAGGCTGTAAAGTCTCAATCTCAATCGGGTGTTAAGCAAGGTTGCGCTATGTCAGCTTGGTTGTTCAATTTGTATTTGGATAGTTGTCTCCAAGGAGTGACAGATAGTGACATGGGAGTGAAAGTAGGTGACCTTAAGGTCAATTGCTTGCTATATGCAGATGATGCAGTGCTCATTGCATCATCAGAATGCGATTTGCAGGCATTGGTCACCACTCTGAAAGATGGGTGTGAAAATAATGGTCTAAACCTGAATGCAGATAAGACGAAGGTTCTGATATTTGAAAGAAATGAAGAAAGAACAGAATGTAAGATCAACCTGAATGGTAAGATAATAGAACAAGTGAATGAAGCGGTATATTTGGGAAGTATGTTTAGCAGAGACGGAAGATACGAAATGGATGTGGAAAGACGTATTGCTGCCGGTAACAGAGTTAACGGTGCTTTGGCTGCATTGTTGAGACGGCGAAACGTCAGCATAGTTGCACGTTTGGCTGTACACAATACAGTTTTGCTACCGACGCTGTTATACGACAGCCAAACGTGGGTAACACAGAAGAAGAATGTAAGAAAGATGAATGATGTGGAGATGCGATCTCTTCGCAGAATATGCGGAGTCAGTCTAGCTGACCGAATCCGCAATGAAGAGATCCACAGAATGGCAGGTACTAGTGAAGATGTTATAGTGAGAATGAAGAAGAACGTGCTCAGGTGGTTTGGGCACGTCGAACGAATGAGTGATGAAAGAATGGTAAAAAATATTTATACAGGAAAAGTGAGTGGTAAGAGAGAAAGGGAGAGGGAGACCTCGAGTGACCTTCGAAAACACAGTATCTATGATACTGGAGGAAGGTCACGTAAAAAGCATGAGGACCCCCCGGAGGGCAAGTATGAAGAGGTTGATGTCAGTGACCGAGGGGAAAGAGGTATGCAGGGACCGTAGCGTTTGGCGCTCCGACGTCTCTGGCTACCCCGCAAGGGATATGGCGTGAAGATAAGTAAGTAAATTTATAAATAAGTCTTTGAAAAAAAAAATTGTTTATTTTTTTTTCAAATACAAGAGGATTTTCAAAAATTTAACAGATATACATGTTTATAAGATTTTTAAAATAAAATGGTAGGGATGAGACTTGGAATTACTTGTATTAATGTTAGCAATCTGTCAATAAAAATAAAAAATAAAATATTTAATCCATTTTTATTGAAGATATAACTTGTTATTCGCACTGTTCACAGCAGTGTGAATAACTAATAATAAAGATATTAATAAAAGTATAGAACATTTCATATAATGTCGGTGCCATGAAAGAAAAACAGCATCTTATAACCTTCTTATAATAATTATTATTAATTAAAGAGCGGAACTGGTACATAGTATATAAACACTTCCGAGTGGTAAAACGAACTGTGTTTATAGTTCACTATGCACTGGGATTATTATCAGAGACTTTTATAAGCTCTTTGATAACTTAAAGGTTTCTCATCAACGCTTAAACTATCTTAAAATTATTATGAAAGTATTGTAAATAATATTAATTAAATAACGTAATATGAATAATATAACAAGTTCAAGTGCTTTTGTGATGCAATGTAACTTCTCTTATATTCATATAATTACATAAGTTATCACGTTTATCAAAACTATGATAATCCGTATTTAAATGTTTCTCTGTCTGATTGTTAGCCTTCACTAATGTTCTGAATGAATTTGCGCATGTATGTATATATATCAATTAAAATTTATTATACAATGTAGAAAATGTTTAGAGAAAATGAAATAGAAATTCCATATATAAACATTAGAACTGTATTAAGGTAAAACCAATATTTATAACCCAAATAATCTCCGAAGTTATGAACGTTGTGTTTCAGTCCCAAATCCTTTCTTAGCCCGAGAGCAGAGGCTCAGGGAGCCAACAGTATATTTCGCCCGTTTAACTTCACGTAGTAACATAAATAATGTTAAACTCAGGATATAACTAGGGTTAAAGTTAACTCTATGTAATTAATAATAAGTTCTTAATAAGCTGTAATACTTTGATAGTCAAAATAAAGAGATCCCTGGTGTTGATTGAAACTGAAAAAGATATCAATAAATTAGTCTTCATTACTTTTGTTATTAAAATTGAATAATTGACTTTAAATATACAGTTAAAGTCATTAAACAGGTCACAATAAAATAATATCCAATACAAAGGTGCATAAAAGAAAAGAATTGAAAGCAACAATTAACAAATACAATATACTTTTTCGTAAACTGAAATATGAAATACAAACAATGAAGTATTAAAATCGAGAGTTGTTTTACGAAAATGATAATAATTTAAAAGAGTGACCGATTATACAAGTTACTTTTATGAAAAAGAAAATGAAATGTATATTATAATCGTGTTTGTTCGTGTTTTATTCCATTATTTCTAATAAATATTTTGTTTTTGTTGGTTAAAGTATTATATTATATAGTTGGTAAATTATTATATTATGGTGTATTCTGTTGAATTTAATATTAAGTTAGTACCCTTCTCCTTTAAAAGCTATCTGCAGTTTTTTATGATATATATATATATATATATATATATCGTCCGTCTGTAATTGTACTTATATATATATACATATATGTATATACAATTATATATACAACATATATGTGTACAATTATAGACAGACGATCCTATAAAGGTAAAAATAAACTGTGCCCATAAAATACAGAAATAATATCTACCAACAACATAATAGACTTAAACTACGAAATTATTATTATAATTACACAATAATTAAATATTTTTTATTATAAGTGTTGCATGTGACATGGTAAAATATACCTTGAAACAGTTTTGATCTTTAACAGGTAATTTAGTGAATTTTATGAGGTTCGAAATCGTCCATAAACATGTTAAGCTTATTTAAATACCGTATCTCTACCCGCCTTTATGAATCTACCATTCTATATATAATATTCCACATCACTACAGAGGCGTCGTCTATTAAGCTTCTTTACAAAATTAGAGGACTGTTAATTCTCCCAGAGGTTTCAGTTTCAAATACTGTCGGTGTTGATGAATTATTCATTATATATCTATTCAGAATTTAAATATTATTATATTGTTTTTCCTTTTTTACTATAGGTATAAAATATTATCATAAATTACTTCCTACCTCAATAGGATAATTATGAAAACATATACCCTTGAGATCTATTACACAAAGTTTTATATTCTCCAATTAAGAATAGGCAGGGATAGGAATTGGGCTATCCAAGTCCCTACTCCTATGGCACAGAGATGAGAATAATAAAACAATCAGATTAAATGTAATCTAGAAATATAATAGTTTAAAAATAGCATAGTTCATATTTTCTATATCACAATAGTGGCGTGAACAAAATACAATTTTTTTTTCTTATGTCAGAAGAGGGTGAAGGAGTGTGCGGGTCACAGATGTAAGGTATCCGAGGATTTATAAGAGCGCTGCCGGCCTTGGAGAAGGGAGCATATGCCTTTCTTGAAGGTCCGTATCGATCTGGAAATACCGCCGAAGGAAGTTCGTTCCACTTCTTAGTGGTGTGTGGAAAAGAAGTCTTTGAAAACCGCACAATAGAGGATCGTCACACATCCAGATCGTACGGATGGTGTTGAAGGCGAGGACGTACTTTGCGGTGGTGAAATTCGGCAGCAGGTAGGTCACGTCCCCACGCAATGCCAGAGATTTCAGCCGTTCACAGAGCACCAGGTCCTCAATAAGAGTCCGTTCTGCGCGATCAAAAGGTAGAAGTTAATATTGGTGGTGATTCGGACCTAAGATGAGAACAGTACTCCACGTCTTGTACTTTAAATAGCGCAAATCTTCGGCCAGGCTTAAAATACTGCCTCGTGCACAACGCAACGCAAACTGACGCAAACAATTTACTATTCTGATTCTTGGTGAGGCAATAAGGGGAATACTTCACGAAAAATACGGGTTTTCTTAGTGGTAAACATATATATTTTTGTCTTGGGGGATTAAACTGAACGAGGTTTAATGCATCCGAAAGAGCCCTGCACGGCCAGAATATGACGCATCCCCAGTGCTGTCATAACAATGGATGTATCCAACATATTATTGATGTACAGAGTTGGAGATAGCCCGTAGGTAATGGCGTTAGGTCTGTTGTTAGCTGGCTCCGAGCTATCACCTTTTTTAGGGATCTCATAGACGAGGGCACACTTCCATGAGACCGGGACTACGCCTTTAAGGTAGGAGTTGTTCGCAGCAAGCACCGTTGGGGAAATGCCATCCGACTCTCTTGATTTATGAACGTCCAAGGAAAATAGACATTTTTCGATAGCGGTGGCTTCAATTAGTCGTCCAAATTCGAATTTGAGGCAAAAGGGTTGCCTAAGAGATCGGTTTTCTCTTTTGCCGTGTGGGCCAGGGAGTCATTTCCAGTGTACAATGGCGGTAGGGACGGCTGGCAAAAATTTCCCAAACTGCCTTTGCGTGGAAAGCGGGTACCTTGCCAGCTGATTCCCAATTTTGACGACAATCTTGTACTTTGCTTGCGGTTTGTTGTTGGAAAAATCTTGAGGTACGGTTATATTTCCTCTTCAGAACTCTTAAGATCCTTTGTAACTAACGCATTAGCTTGATACGTCTGCGGTTTGCCAGCTATTGCAGCCTTCACAGATGTATCAAACCAAGGCCGCGATCTGCCACCAAGTAGTATCACATCATCATTCCCTGTAGTATCACATCAGCTGCAGACCGTTACTCCAGCTCAACTCCGTCACTTGGATCATTGGAAGGGAAACAAGCCAATCCCAGGTCGCAGGTCTTATGCGAGACAGACGTCAAAAGAGCACTACATTCTGTACCAACCAAAAATCAGAGAGCCGGGAGGCCTTGACAGTATTTTATACTTTTCTGTTTTCTTATTCTGTTTTAATTAAAATTTTACATCATAACATGTTTTAAACCAAATTACAATCCAATTAAAATATAAATACATAAAACAGAATAATTTATTGTTTAACCTTGTTTGGGAACTATTAAAATATATCGATGAAATCACTATTAAATATATAAATACATCCTATATTTTACACCCTATATTGTTTTTTTAATACTCTGTTAGACAGTTCTTATCTTTTTCTATCATCTAGATTCTATGCATGCATGCATGAAAGTCCAAAATTGCTATAAACCCATGCTATAAGAATGATTCTGGATTATGTTAAAGGTTTTCAATCCCAATACTATCAGAGTTAATATCTGATTTTTAGTTGCGATTTTACGGCTAAATCTTTTTAAAGAATAAAACATAGAGGACTTTTTAAAAATTTGAAAATAATGCTTGAAGGGGTATTTTGAGTCTTACTTAAACATCCCTTAAAAACTGGTCTTAAACAAAGCTGAAATAAAATAAAACATACACTTGAAATATGTCTACCTGTCTGTCAATTTGTAAACATGGTTTCAATGGGTTAATTTCTTTCAGACGCATTATTAAAAGTGAGTACTTTCAAAATGATCAAAGAATAACTCAATCTATTTTGGATAAACGGAAAACTTATATCTAAATTGGTTAGAAGACTTGTTATATTAGAATGATTTAGAACTTTTAATTTGTGAATTGTTTTTTGTTACATTTAAAATATTTTTTAATACGTTTCTATGTTTCTGAATTACCAAAAAGCACTATTGATATATTTTTAAACATATATATGTATTATCTTCTGAATTTCAATTAAAAAATCCCAACACGAATCCGATAAGTGGATATTTAATAAATTATTTATACAAGTAAATCAAACGACGAATCTTATTAAACGAGATGTTAGGGATGGAAGAAATATATTCTTTCTGGAGAAGGGACAAGTTGTGATTATAATATATATATATATACAAAATTATTTATATAAAAAAACGTATTTATATATTTTAACCCAATATTTATTTCATAATAACCACTACAGATAATAGTCATATATGAAATATATTTCTTCCATTACACAAGAGATAGCCGAATAAGTCTATAATGTTAATTAATTATTACAAAAACACTAATAATAATAATATAATAATATAATATAATAAACTTGTCCCTTCACCACTTTACGATTCTAATTTCTCTCAATCTGCTCTGACAATATTTATTTATCGTAATGTAAAAGATGTTTATGTTGCTAAATACGAAAAATACAGAACAAACAACAAACAGACTTCATATATATATATATATATATATATATATATATATGTGTGTGTGTGTGTGTGTGTGTGTATAGGCACTTGTATTCTATATGTATTCGAACCACCTTAAGGTACTTATATGAATACAAATACGCATTGGTTCTTTGTTTTTAATATATATTTAACTTAGCATAATTAATTTAAATGTACATACAATGAGAACTAATAGCTATTACTAATTAACTAACGTTTATTATTCAGAAAGCGCTTAAGCCTTGTAATTGATGAGTCTGGAAAATTTTCCTGAAACGTTCGGTTCCAAGGATCTCTAATGCAATAAAATGCAGACAGGACGACCTAGAACGTTATCCTACACGCTTCGAATTTAAATATATTTATTTTATATTAATATGAATAAATAAGATTTTGTAAGTATGAAATGTTGTTATTGTTTTGATGAAAGTTCATTGACCCCTCTGTTATAGAAATACGAAAATCGATGAACTCTTTAAAGGTCAGTTCATTGGGTTGATGTTTTTCTGTTGTATTAATATATTTTGATAGAAAAATGGGACAGTGCGTGTCTGTGTATTCGGGCCAAGATCCTGTAATTATAAAACCTTCCCTAGTATAGGTTGTAGCTGTAAATAAATGGTTTAGAATATCTAAATATACTCAGTTTACAAAAGTTTAATAATTAATATCAGACTATTTTATCATTTTTTGAGATCAAAAAAGTAAATATTCTTTGTCAAAATCGAAGCTCCCAAAACAGTGGCGCGAAAAACTAACAACATAATTTAAAAAATATACTCATATTTGGAATTCCAAAATAAAGATAAAATATTAAATCTCACCAGCCAATACTATTTAAAACATTCCATGATATATACACTTTTTTGTTAAAAGTTGTTTATGTCAAAATAATCTCACCAGCCAGTATCACAATCTTCAATTACATTAAAAAACAAACTTAATCAATAAAAAGGTTCTATATGTCCAAATATTTAAACAATACGAAGCGTTCAAATTGACGTCCTACGGCAGGGAAGTCTGTGACAAAGGCCACAGGTGTGGATCGATGAGACGCGACGCCCAAACATATCACATGTATCACTATTAACATTGAGTCTAAGAGCTTATTACTTGCAGACATACCGCTACGTGCTTCATTGTGTTTGAAGATCATTTAGTATTACTATACTTATATTGAAGATCTATAATACCTTCGTAATAAAAACTAGAGGTATACCATTCAAATATTTCTGTGACAACTAAGTTTTATTGTATTACATATATAATATATATAATCAATCGAAACATAGATCTTAAGCTATCACAAAAATCAATCTAAGCATAAGTTTAATATTATAGTCTCTTCAAATATTTATATATATTAATATATATATATATTCGTGGCTATAAAGCAAACAAGAAGCCAATACAAACTACGATAGCCAACACAAAGCTTTGATATACTTACAACTTACAAGTACTCCTCAAACTTGTCGAACTTACGAGATGAAGTTCCCTTTCAAATTCGGAAGGCATTTATCGATTCTATTACACAATTATAAAAAATAACTAACATTCGAATTTCAAAAAAAAACAATATATTCCAATTTCAAAATATTATATTTAAGAAAAAGTGACAAGGAAGTAGCATGGCACCAAGAAATACATAGCAACACCACAATAAAAGAAAAAAACTGTCATTTTATTTGCATAAAAAAACAATTATTCCAATTTCAATTTAAAAACAAAAGGTGACAAGGAACTAATATGGTACCAACAAATTCATAAATGCACCCCATCGATCGCGGCAGACGCAGCGCCGCGCAAATAAAACAAAATGCACCCTAGTCTAGTCGGTAGACAACAAAGGGTGGGCGAGCAAACTTACTTCAATGTATTATTAAACAATAATAAACTCTATCCCATCGTAATAAAGGTTATAAAAGATGAAAAGCAATATTGTTTTACACAGGAAACGATGTGTTAAGCAAAGGTTAGATATAATTGCGTTTACAGATTTCACGGTAGGGAGGCTGGATTACTATATAGATGTGGAATATTCTGAGTATTAAGTGAATATTAATGGTATATTGCGTGTCTGGTATTAAATTGCTTTGTATTTTCGTGTAAGCGTATAGATTAGAAATTTAGATGTGATATCTAAGTGAATATTAATAGATTAATTAGTTATCCTAAATTCCATGACAAAAAGCACAGACAAATATAGTATATATGGTATATTTATACTTGTTTGGACGAAAAAAAACGCGTCTGGAATTACGCAAAGTGGAGTGCAAAGTGTTAATATTATTATAATAATTATGCGTTAGAAATATAACAAATTGATTAAAAAACTACATCACTACGATTCAGATTCATTGTTTACAAATACACTGTCAAATGTCAATGTCAAACATACATTAGTCTTGTCAAAGTTGATTGACACTTGACGTAATAGAAAAGAATAATAACAATAGACAAAAGTTCAAATTTTAAAAGTATATACCTACACATTGAATCATAAAATTGATATAAAATTTCGGTCACTGGGCAACCAATATATATAGGTAATAAAACAAATAAAATATATATTATATTCCTTGGTTTAATAAGGGATTTGGATTTTATTACAAATTTAATACTACAAATTGTAGATTTCGTATAGTATCAGAGTCAATATGTTTTATTTCAAGTAACCTTACATTATATTTAAAAACAATTTTATTTCTGGATTAATTATAATGAAGTACATTATAAAGTTAATAATATAATAAATCTGTGAACAGCAATTTTGATTTTCGTTTTTCATAAATCACTTAATCAAAATATTTAAAGTTTTATATATTCATTTAAATTCTTATATGTTAGTTTTATATCTCTCCTTCTGTTTTTTATCATTCTTCCTTTACCTTTTGCAGTATTATTACTATAATATTGTAACACAAGAATCCCTCAGTCTTTTATATCTGTTATTTTATTTTACTTGCCTTTGTAGTATTGTTACTTGAGATATTGAAGCGCATGAAATTTTATACAAAACTTATTTGTAACTTTGTATTTGATAAGTTAGAAGTCAGTTGCACTGTGAAAATAATAATATTTATCTACCTGAAACAGCAGAAACTTCAATTTTCTTAATCAAAACTAAGCTTGAAGAAAAATGTATAAAAAATTTGCAGACAGCCAGAAGACAAACAAACGGAAACTTTGTTAAAACTCGTCGCCTCGTGATGAAATATCAAGAAACTTTACAAGTAAAGACATATCGCTCAGACGAAAATCACGTAAATGTCAAACTAGTTGTCTGTCTCAATGCTTTAAAGCCTTTTCGATACGTCATTCAATTTATATTTAAGGCTCCCTGATGATGATAAAATTGCATTGCAATTTGCATTGCATTATTGCATTGATTGCATATTCAATGTTTTCTCCTATAAGCATTTTACGAAACACTTAATCTTTGTATGTAAATCAAATAAGTATGTTAATCATAAACAAAATCGATAATCAACACCAAATAATCGTAGTCGTGTCGTAGGTTATAAAGGTCACTTAAGAATTGTAATATCGCTTTAGAGCCCCGTCTTCTGTTCCTTCAGTGTATCTTTTATTAAGTTTCTAATTAAAAATCTCGGAAGTCAATTAAACTTGCGACCCCTGGTGTGCTTACTTTGGATAGTTGTAATGGATCGTAAATCAGAGTTCGATTTGAATAAGTTCTAGCTTTGATATCTTAAAGAAATGTAATACCTTTAAGTCAAATTATAAATTGATATATTCTGATATATTCTTAATACAAATTATATCTTTTACATTACATTACAATATTGTAATTATTATAATTTTTGTAAAAATTATTTAATAGGAATATAAAACTATTTTGTACAATAATAAAGTTTACCATTCTATTTTTATTAGGTTACTAGCAATGCCCCGCGGTTTTACACGCGTAGATATCAATCTTGTAATAGTGGGCTTATGAATGGAATGTTCGATTTTAATAATTTAAAAAGTATTTTATAGGTTTTAAAACGATCTTTAATAAAATATATTTTAATGGGATAAGGATTTGTGCAGAGGTATGAATAGTATGACTTAATTATAGTCAACATTTTTATCAACTTTAACATGTAAAAAAGTTGTTATAGTGGCATAATTGCAGTTGGATATATCTATATTATCGCAGACTTCCTAGTAAAGATTAATACATTTTATAATACTGTAGAACATTATTATGTTCTACCATCAATACTTTCCGCAGAGCACACCATGACGGATTTTTTATAACCAATTTTTGCATACCTTGGGTCACATTATTGCATTTTTATTAGGGATCCCTATTTTTTTTAATGTAATATAGCCTATGTCACTCAGTGAAGATGCAGTTTTCTAATGATTAAAGAATTTTTGAAATCGGTCCAGTAGTTTTTGTGTGAAAACATTACAAACATACATACAAAAACACAAATGCTTCCTCTTTATAATATTAGTATGATTTTCTATAATATAAAGCATAGATTGAATAATATAAGATGAAGGGCTCGCAAATAATTTAGAAATAAGGATTTTTTTTAAAATAGCACCATCTATGAATTGGTGTCAGAACTTAATTTGTTAAAACCTTTGTCGTCTTGTGAGCTTGAAGTTGTACATATAGATACGTCTTGTGATCGTTTGAAATTAAAAAAAAATATTTCTACACATAATCACAATTCATATCATGTTAATTATCTAATTGGAATAAATGTACCTTTATCCTTAACTTTCTGATGAATATCATTTTTAAAATACATCAACATGCCGATAATTTTTTTTTTCTATTAACGTGAGGTCTATGAATATCATGAAAAAGAGATATAAAAGTATAGTAGAAATTAAAGTCGAATTTAATTCGAAAATTATATTTGTAACAATTTCAAAACAAACTTGAATAAAATATTTGACTTGATTCTGAATATCCACATCGCAACCGCATATTTCCAGTTATTAATCCTTTGTATTGTTCTTTTGCTAATTTACTTTCATATTTGATGATTCTCGGCGCTGGCGGCGGGTATAAACGCATATTACTTGAAATATCCAACACAATCGGGGTTGTTTTATAAATGACTTGGTAAGAAGTTCTAAGATTACAGCCACTAGTCAAATAATTCATCTTGCACAATCTTTATTTCTTTAAAACAGTAGTAAGTATAAATTACTCACTAAGATTTATTTATACAAATAAAAATATTTGAACCACTATACTTTTTATTAAAATAATAATTCTGACAGATATTGTTTTTTATGTTTCAATCTTTGAAAATGAATAAGAAATGAGAGTTCTGAAAAAGTTTTTATTGTATATTTCATCTTGTTATAGGCCTTACCAAAAAATATTTTGTAATTTTAACTATAATTCTTTAATTATCAATTTATTATTATTATTATTATTATTATAATTCTTTAGGTAGTATATTATTTGAAAATAAATTTAAAATTTATGCGATTGGCCTTCGATTGATCTTTATGGATAATATTACAGTATTATCACTGAATCAGAAAATATTTTTATAAATGCTTATATTAATTGTATTTTTATTATTGTAATTGTATTTGTATTATTTTAATATTTCAATTTATTATATAATCTATGTCATGATGTAATTTCTCAGACTCCACAGAGTACATTTTTGCTATAATAGAAACACTGTCATTATTGTGAAGTTTGAAATGTCACTGCGTTCGACTCGCTTTAACGTATTTTCTTAACGTTTTTGCAAATATCTCTATCATAAAATTTCGCTATATAAAATATTAATATTTAGGTTTAATTTTTTTTAAGTTTTCAAAATGTCTTTTTCGTTTGGTACACCGTCAAGTGCTCCGGCAACAACGGGCTTAACCGGAGGTTTTAGTTTTGGCGCTAACAAGTAAGTTTTACTATTCATAAAATTTATCTTTTAACTATTACACTTTCTATATTCCCATGATATTTATGCTTTGAATATTATGGAATAGTTTAGTTCTTATAATAATTACTTTTAATCTTAATATATAACCTCAAATACTTCTTACAAAAATGCTTGTCAAAAAGAGATATTAAATTAAAAAGTATAACCTTGACAACTAATTTATTTTATAAATTTTAGTTATTAAGATAATTATTTATATTATTCGTAATAAAGTTCCCACGTTAAATACTAATAAACCCTATAGGCCCGCAACAACTGGGTTTGGCCTAACAGCAACGACTCAGGCCACGGGTCTATTCGGCACTCCTGCTACATCAGCACCGGCTTTTGGTACTGCAACTGGAACTGCCCCGGCATTTGGTACAACCCCCGCATTTGGTGCTGCAGCTCCTACATTTGGTGCAAACACAAGTTTTGGAGCTACAACAAGTGCACCTGCTTTTGGAGCAACCACTTCCCTATCATTTGGCGTATCTAGTGCTGCTCCTGCATTTGGTGCAGCTGCTCCTACTTTTGGTAATAACCTGTGTGATTAAAACAGTATTTACAAATAAATTATAAACATTTGTATTTCTCATGAATGTTATACTCATTAACCTCTTAGTGGACAGTTATCTTGAAAAATACTAAAAGAAATATTTTTTTGTTTAATGTAATAAACATTTAGAACATTGTCTTGGACAGAAAATTCCAGAATTACAAAATTAATCAATATTATTATTACTATTTTTTATTTTAATTTACATTGCAAAAAATTGTCAATTATTGTGACATTACATGCACATTGAGTTTTTTATCTTTTCAAATTTGAAGAAATAATGAAACAATAGTAATACCACCAATATTTCAGTAAAAGAATGTTATTGCAAAATATGGATATAAAAACTAGGTTACATTTGCTATTAATAAATAATAAATAAATGTGAATTTTATATTGATCTAGGTGCAACAACTACACCAGCATTTGGCACCAACACATTTGGAACAGGTGGACTTAGCTTTGGCACTGGAACAAGTACTACAGCTTCTACAGGTAATATATACTGATAATAACAAAATAGACAGGGGCGGCAATAGTGAAGGGTGTGCAATGCACACGAGCGTCGCCGTCTGCGCTGCGGCACTCCCTGAGACGGCTAAGAGCATCGTCTTGGACCATCATGGACAACAAGGCCGGGGGTGTCAGGATGAAGAGGCGCCAGGGTTTCATTGCACAAGGGTGCTACAACTCCCTGATAATAGACTTATTGTAACACTCATACTTTAAATTTCTGTATAATGATGCAAGTTCAAGGCTCCTTGCTCTGCCAATTAAGCTGTATTACTTCTTACCTTTATGAATAAGGCCTTTTTTTTATATCTAAGAGATAATTTCTTATATTCTCGTTTGCAATACAGATTAATATCAAAAGATGATTTAGAAAATATTAACCATTAGTCCAAGCCACTCATGAATTTGTTGCTCTATATTTTTTTGTTTTCGTAAGCTTAACATGGCTATTGTTAATAATTTAAAACAAATTTTATAATTGAGGTTTAATATATATTTTATTTGATCTTGCAACATTATTTATTTGGTATATATGAGTATGTTATAGTCAGTACTTTTAATTCTTATGACGTTCATTGTATAAATCTATAAAAAGCCTTTCATTCCTTAGAAGTTATAACATTTTTTTTTTTTTATCTTTATCAAATATAATGAATTTAGGTCAATTTCAAGTGTCTAGTAGCAAAGTCAGCTATTTGTTTAAATATTTAACTCATAATTTTGTAGAAACCCCTGGAGTCAAAATGTTATATATATATTATATGACATTGTATATAAGAGCCATTGATGTTACTTTGAATTATTCTAGTTTAATTACTTAATAATTACTATAATTATTTTATTGCAAATAAGTTTCTTTCAATTTCTAGAACAACATGATTTTCACACACTTATGCTTTAAACAATTTTTAAAATATATAAATCAATCAAAATACAATTTGGTTTCAGGGTTATCGTTTGGCACAACCACAACAACAAGTACAGGCCTTGGAGGTTTGGGTGGCTTTGGTTTTGGTGCTGCCACTCAATCCAACTGGTCTCTTGGGTCCACTGCAACAACTACTACCAGCGCTTTCGGTGGGTATAAAAAATCGGATATTAATTGTAATTTTAATCTAAAATAACATATTTTCCAGATAAAAGTATCAAAATTATATGAAATTTTCTTTCCCTTATCCATATAACTTGAATATCTAATATGATGCCTTCCAACAATGTACCAACTGACCATATATATACTTTTAAAAGCTCTAAGAGAGATTGTTATCACACTATTATGCCATCATGTAAGTTTAACACTTAAATTGTAATAGTCAGACAGATTATCCTTATATATATATAAATTATAGTTTGTAATAATTATAAGAATAATTTTTATGAAGACAATATATCGCTCCTTAAATACAAAAACACCACAAGTCAAAATATGCAAATTATACAGGAGCGGCATTTGAAAAAATAATTTGGATTATTTTATGATTTATGTGTAAACGATATGTATTACGTAATTTCTATAGGTATCAAAAGATGCGTAATTAAATAAACTTTTTATGTATATAGTAATTTTAACTATATCTCAAATAGGCTCTCGAAAAAATGCAAATAAGTTACTTTAGTTTATAGACTTTGACTTCGAGAACATTAAAATTCTAAAAATTAAACCACCATAATTAGGAAATTTTGAGTTTTATTTTCAGTTATCAACCTCACAAAACGTCAAATTATGAAAAAAAAAAATGGTACAATATTTTACTACATTAGTAAACTTGCTAAGGGAAAACAAATATTGTAGTCTTATTATGAGATCATCAATTAAGTCTAAAATTAAAATTACCTACTGAAGGTACGAGTAATAAATTTAGGTTAAAAACAAACAAATCTTTTAAGCTATCAAAATGTAGATGCATAAACTTCTTGCACATATAAAGATTGTTGAAAAAATAAATACACATGTGTTAAAAGTTAACAGCTCTCAGTTACAACAATATAGTACCTACTTATAATAATTTAATAACAACTTAAAAATAAGTATACTTTAATAATTAACATTTTTAAGCTATAATTACGATCAAATCAGACTTTTAGGAAGGATTTTATCAGAAATGAAACAAAACTAGACTAATTTCTTCTTACTTAAACATACGGTTTGTACATAAACACTGTATTAGGTTACTTACTGAAAATCTGTATTAGGTTACTTATCAGAGGCGTGTAGAATGAAGTTCCATAACGAAAAATACCTAATATCAATCTGTCAGACACTTCTAAATATTTTATCAATTAAACGAAATTAGTGATCTGTAAGGAGTCGCATCCAAATAGTGTCTCTGAGTTCGCCACTGAGCTGCGTAAAAAACACTATTTCTTTGCTACTATTGAAATAAAATATTAAGACTTAGGTGTTCAACTTGGTCCATAACATTACGTTTGACACCGAGGTAACTTTATCTTAAAATATCAGTTACAATCTTTATACCATAAGGCACCTAAGGAGTAAGAAACCTTCAAGATTATTTATTTAATGATCTACACTAATCACAACCATATAAAATATATGAACGTGGTGTAAATAGTGTGGTTTCAAAATTATTTTTATAAAACGAGTACTTAAAACTATATCGAGCGTAATACTTGCAAAGGTAGGTATAAGAAAACTTAAAACTAAAACATTGAAAATCAGTTCCCACTAGAAACTTATGCACTAATTTATGATGTTTTGAAAAATATACCATTGCTTACTTTATCAATCATCATAACCTTTATATCAGTCCATTTAAATTTATTGCCATCGTCATCTATATTGTAGTTTTCCTATACACAGACGTTTAAGGTAAAAAAATAATCGTGCGTCAGTACTTCAACAGTATAAGGCTTTCCATTTTTCTTTGCTGTTTTGATTAAAGTGATGAATACATCACGTCAATTTACGTTCCAGACCAATAGGTCTGGAACGTAAATTGGAGATGATTTCAATGCCCTCGTAATGTTACGTTGGATGATAGAATGGACGCAGTCTCCTTCGTTTTGCCCTTTTATTAGAATCTTATGAGTAAAACTCTTGATGTTCGGCAATTCTTGAGTCGCAACATTGCTAGCATAAATTTGTTCTTTTGTTGGCCACAGCAATTATTGCTATAAAAAGTGACGTCACAAGGTTCTGTGGCATTATAATTGCATTTTTATATAAAATAAAATCATTTTATATTTTAAAATATGTTACTCTAGCATAAAGAATAGGGAAATCATCCTAATTATTTTATGCCAAACTAACTTAATTTAAAATATGGTAGTATTATTGTATACAAAAATGAAAGAACATAGCAGATAAATAAGTGCAAAACTAACCTATTTCGGATTATGGTACTTTAGCATAAAGGAATAAGAAAATTATTGTAATATTTTTTTTCAAAACTAACTTATTTTAAAACATAGTAGTATTGAACATAAAAATGAGAAAAAAATTTCAATTTATAAATTCAAAACTAACCTATTTTGAAATACTGTACTATTGCACATAAAAATGATAAGATATTAAGCCGTATGTGATCTGCAATACGAATATATTTTTGAATATGGCACTTATGAATAAATAACTTCATCTGTCTTTTAGCAGTATTTTGGAATGTTGTAGTTTTTCACAAACAAATACGTCTGTTCGTCCTGAGTGACTGTTGACAACTGATAATGTGTTACTTTTGCACGGAACTCAGTCACATAAACGGTACAAAACAAAACTAACGTGTGTGCGTTTGCGGGTGTTTTTGATCATAAAACAACGGGTGTTTTAGCAAAATAATAAAGTTTCATCGTTTTGGAAACATTCTGTGCAATAAAACAATTTTTGATATTTTTTGAAATGTGTGGCTTTTGTATTTAAGGAGCGATATATTTAGATCTTATTCTATACTAGCTGTGCCCACATCTTTGTTCCCCTGAATGTTTCTTTTTAATAAAAATTGCTCAAGTTACTCCTTATAACAGCTCTCTGCAAGTGAAAGTGAAATCATTCCCTCTGAATATGTTTTTTTCCAATAACAATAGCCTAAGTTACCTTTTATAACAGCTATCTGCAAGTGAGTCTTGTTAAAATCGATTCAGTTATTCAGAGATAACCCGGAACAAACACTCAGACAGAAAATTAATGTTTTTTTTTATAAGTACCACATAGTCATTAATATGCATTTAGTAAACAGATGTCAATTTAAAATTATATTCAGTATATGTATAAAGTATAGATGAGACAGACATTCCAACAGACGGTATGATACTGAAGTTATACTTTTGTATTAATAAATATCGTAGTACATACATTGGTTTAATGTAATATTTGCAGGCAATCAGTTAGGTGCAGGTAACATAACTGGAACACAAATATTAACATCAGGTATTGAGTTAACCGATTATGGATAAACTAAAGAATTTTGATAAATGTGATAAGAGAATGATAAATTAATTATATATACTAGAACTCATATTATCTCAAACATTTATGTGTCATTGTTTTGAAAACATTTTTTTGTGTATGTCTCTGCTGTAAGCCCGACTCGTCATGACAGCGTCACCGTTGGTTTTCAACCATTCATTCAATTATTATATTGTAGTTTTTGTAATGAGTAGGTTGAGAATAACACACAGACCACTTTAGTGATAATATAATTCATTATATATTATTTATATTGTAATATATAGAATAAGTAATTTATTATTTACAATCAATAATTGTAATGTATAATTTTGCTTTATTAATTATTCTATGTACTAATACTTAAAGCTTAATTTTTATATTATTATATTATCTATTTTTATTTTCAGCAGCTCCAAGCCTCGGACTTGGTGGTGTTGTTCAATCTGGTATCACCACTACCACAGCAGATGGGAAAAGTAAGTCATTAATGTGTTTTTGTATAGCAATATATATATATATATATATATTTTAGAAATTATAAAATCAATATTAATACCTTAAAGCTTATTTATTTTATTTTCTTTTGTTTGTGTTTAAGGTGAACCCCCCATGCAACAAAAGTTGCCGAATGAGATATCAACAACTGTTGAATCTTTCAAGGAGTTTGTTAAGAAACAGAAAACTTTGAGTTCAGATATCATGCGGATATCAATCAAACCACTCCATAAGGTTTGATATACAATGATATATGTAACTAGATTTTAAAATATCTGATGTTTTTTACTATTTATACAAAACATACTTTGCAATATATAGTATAAACAGGTTCATTATTTATTTATTATGTATATATATATATATATATATATATATATATCTATAGATATGTTTTAAAGCAATAATGAGTTATTGATTGTAGGGATTATATACATTATTTATTTTTGTATTATTTGTTGATACTATTAGTAATAATGTAATGTATCCAGGTGAGCCAAGAGGCGGAGACGACTCTACGGTCCGTAGCGACACTACGCGGCGAGTGCGGACGCGCGCGTGCTCACTGCAAGCGACTACGAGCCGCCGCCGCCGCCGCCCTCGCCGCCGCAGAGACCGCCGCCAGAGACGCGCCCGGTACTGTTTGTGTGTGTGTGTGTGTACCTACGTGTCTGCATATGTGTGTGCGTGACGAATGCGTATACTGTGTGACTCAATATTTGTGTTTGTACGCAGTGGAACTATTTACTAGCTGTAGTTAACTTACTATTAGTACCTGACATTTCATAGGTACTACATTTATACCAACCTTTGATGTTCAATCGTGTATTCTGCATTTAAAGAAGCAATCACAGTATTAAGCATATATTTTCGTGGTATTTTGGTAATTGTTAATTTTAAAGACCAATATTAAATAGCTCTAAAAGACTGTTAAATTGTAATACATAATGTGAGAAAAAAATTAAATATACTATAATTATTATGTGAAAAGAACTTAATTAGTCTGATTAAGTATTTTTTTTCATTTTGATTCCATTACGTAATTTTTTTAATTAAATATTATTGAATATATTGCAGGCACAGATCTTGAAGGTCCCACACCGCCACAGTATATATCAGAACTGATAACGGAGTTGGAGCAGCAGCTGACAACGTTCAGAAGACAAATGGATGTTGCAGACAAGCAGATGCAATCATCTCCTAAACTGCTAACTGAACAAGGTTAGAAATTAATTGAAAGTTAAAATAAAAAAAATAGATTATTACTTTTAACAATATAAAATTACAAAATTGAAAAAAATACAAAATTTGTCTACTTTTAAAGTACCTTGTTCTAGAGGCAATTTAAATCTGTATTAGAAGGACGAGAACTAGTACCTTTCCACATGGTTAATATCATTGGAAGTAGTGGACACCCATCTTCCTAACTTCCTAATGTATAAAAGTATCTAACCGATGTGGGTCTCATTCTATCATTGAATAGTATTAATATTTCTGATCCTTTATGTTAGAGACAACAGAGATCAAGCACAATTTAGTGATGTGAATCTTTATAAAACAAATAGCACAATACTACCAATTCATCTGTACAAGAGACTCGACTCGACCCACACAGTTGACACAGTAAGTCCGTTCCAGAGCTGTCGCTGGGCATCCGCCGCATGCACTGGTCGCTGGTGTCGCTGGCGGCGCGGCTTCAGACGGCGCACGCGCAGGTCGCCGCGCAGAAGGAGCGGTACCTCAACCTCAGGAGGTACATCCTCAAGGACACCTCCGACGTGTTCCACACTGCCGCCGGTGAGACAGCACCACTAACGAATTAACAAACCATTTACTCCACACTTCAAGTATCTTCAACTATAGTTTATACATTCCAGCGAACGCCAGTCTGGATCAGATTCTGAGAGACGTTGAAGGCACGAGGAAGAAATCGCTCTCAGACATCGGTTTAGGAAGCTCCGTGTTGTCGGACTCTAGAGTCATAGGTAATACACTAACATTTTATTAAATTTACGTTATAAATTACACCAAATCGAATATTCTGATTAAAATCAATGAAATTTTGACAAATATGTATATAGTCTTCACCAATATTACTATTTATTGTTAAAAAATTGACATTTAAGTTGTTTTGTATATTAATGTGTTAATGACACGTGCAGGTAACATCCAACAGCTGGCCGGACCCGCTCCATTTACATACTTGGGCAACTCTATCTCAACACTACCAGTAGACAACACAGGTCACTATAATATATCTTTATTATTCTAACTCAACTTTCCTTTTGGATTAACTATGGGTTTCTGTAATAAAAACAGTTCTGTTATAAACCACAGAGCATATAAATCACAGCATATAAAGCACAGCATGTAAACCACAGAGTATATAAATCTGTCGGTAACGCGCTAGATTCAAAATTAATTTTCTTTATATATATATATATATATATATATACACACTTGTATATAATGATGAATAAGTATTTGGTTGTAATACTTCCTAAGTAATTGTTTTTAACAGTTTGAGAGTCCAACTTTTTAAGTGTATATAAATATATATTGATGATTACATAATTGTTTGTATCAGTGTCAGGATCCCAATGCGGGCCGCAACCCCCCCCGGGTCCCCTCCCTTCCGTGGGCCTCGGCTCAGCCCAGAACGACTCTGCCTTCCAGCTGCAGAAGCCCCCGGGGAAGAGGGGGAAGCAGTGACACTGGAGATAACACAAGCCGTGACTTGACCCTCGGTACTGTACTATGTGTACTGGAGCAGTGTCAAGTGTAAAGTGATTTAAGTGTAACGGATAGTACAGTGAAGTGAAGTGTTTCAGTAAAGTGAAGTTAAGTGATAAATTGAAAGTGTATATAGTGTAACTGCTATTTGATGTAAGTTTATAAATGGACAGTGTAAACCACACTTATATTGACTTAGTTTAATTTAATGTAAAATTATGTCAATAAGGTTAAACTACTTCATCCTGTAATATAATCCAATCTATAGTTACAATTTATCTTTAAAATAATTGTTAAAAAATATAAATATATTTTGGTAAAAATGTAGCAAATTTGAAAGCAATTTTAATTCAATAATCAAGAAATTGCCTGATCTTATTTTATATTTAGACATTATGAGAGGGTTTTCTTATTTTCTTAACAGTGTTTAAATTAAAAGGATTTTCTAAGGGAACCAGTGGTCCCTAAAACGGGAACACTAGAAAGAATTTTAACTTAATTAAAAAATATTATTTAATTATAATGCTTTGATATTAGACAGACCTTTATATAAAAATAACTTATAATAATGATGTATGAAATATATTTAAATTTTCTGTTAAGTTCAGATTAAGGTTATTAAAGACTTGCTTAAATAATATATTAACAAAAATTATTACCAGGTTGTAATATTGAAATCAATTGCTAGGTTTAACTTACAATTTCCTTTGTCTTTACTTGTAATATAAAATAATTTATTTTAATTTGACAGATGTGTGAATATTAGAAAAGTAATTTTGATGCATAAGAGCCATGTCAACCACAACACAAGGTACCACAGATACAGTTAGAACAAGACAAACAAACATTTGTTAAAGTATTGCTTTTACAAGAGCTTAATTTATACTTATTTTCTGATATTTACAACATTCAAGATAATTATTTCTTCAAATATAATTCAATGTAATTTGTTGTCAAATGAAATGTTATGTTTTATTTGTTGTTTGCAATTTAAAAATAAAAAATTAAGTAAACAAGTAAATAAATGTTAAAGCGATTAATACATTTGTTTACATATTTATTTAATGTATCAAATGTAATTTATTAAGTGTTATATTATGGGTAGTCAAAATAGTTCATAGAAATTGTCACGTAATGAAATGTAGTATTAGTGTCTGGGTGTGGAGGTCTCTCTTTTTCCTTCTCTGTCTGTGTGTGTGTGTGTGTGTGTGTGTGTGCGCGTGTGCTCGTCTCTTTCTATCATATAACCTCAACACAGGATTGAATAGACAGGTGGAAATTTTGTAAAAACCCATTTGTTATTTGTATTATTGTGTTAGATGATATGTGAATATTGTTTTATTATGTAACCAGCTGAGGCTACAACTTAATACGAGAGGAATGTGATTTAAAAATAAAATTATAACATCAGCTATCTGCCTGAATTCGAGAATTGAGTATGTGTATCAGATATGGTAGGGTGGTGCAGAAAAATTTATGTATATGTGTATATTTACATGTATACATAAAATATATATTATATCCTAAAATATATAAACATATATATTATAAATATATAAACATATATATAATAAATGCCATATTTATTACTTATATACATTTTAAAGCAAGATTTATTATTATATATCGCTTTATTTTTGTTTTAAATTAAGCAACTGATTGGGATTTCCTTATGTCCAATGGCAAACTCTTTTAACCATTCAAATTGAGTTGAATAATTTGCTAGAGATTTCATTAAGAAATTAGTTTTGTGAATTGGCATGTATAAGATTAAGTTTTCAAGGAATCTTAATGATTTGTTAAGTGTATCTAAGAATTGGTTTTTATCATTTATATATAATGGGAGCTGTGAACGATAGTGAGAATTGCAGACAAATTTGCGCAATCCAAATATAAACCGTATTGACGGATTTTGAAGTCTCTCAAGCTTGTTAAGTTGGTAGTTGGTTAAATTGGTGTAGCTTGCTTGTGAATAATACAGAATAGATAGAATTAAGGATTGTGCAAGCATACTTTTGGTTGGAATTGGCTTCTTTAAGATGACCAGATCAAGATAATGTTATCAAATACTCTACAAAGGTTTTTGACACTAGTGCAGTACGGTATAACAACATATCGTATCATAAACCAGGTGAAGTAGTCCGTCAATCTTAGATATCATTGCAGGACTTTCTACACTCTATCTAGTACTTTGTGACTTAACTTTAAGACCTTAAGATATAATCCATTCATAAATGTTATCAGGGTCGAGTTAATGTCGGAGGTCTTGCTTGGTAATGTTTCTATATCGCGATGAGAGTAAATTTGTACATTGTCTACATACATATGGTAGAGAGAAGAAATTTTATGAGTTATCCTATTGATGAAAATTGTAAACGGAAATGGAGATAACACGGCACCCTGAGGTACTCCTGCAACAATCTCGCAAATGCATCATCGACACGATTGACTCCAATTGATTAAACTTACGTTGTTGTATTTTATCTTAATGTTTTTATTTAATCTCAACTGAATAATTTCGCAATCATATTCAATAGACGAGGGTTGTTCGTAAATATAAAACACATATTATGTCTCACATTTTATCTTCTCGACGTTGTAGCAGATATTTCATTCTGTACTATTTATTCTATCGCCTTGTTCAACACCTCTTGAATATATGTGCTCTGCGGACACATTCTGTTTAGGTGTATCACTAATTCTTCCGATGTATTTCACAAGTGTCAGTTTTCTTGATGACACTTGAATCGCCGCAGGTGCTTATGAATGCCATCTTGTTTAGGCTTGTATTGAGAAAATGTAACTGGGGGATTTTGCATAGGCGGCGTGGGTTGTTGTGTTACTTTGGGGATGGTAATAGTATTTCGAGGGATGTACCAAATTTTGGAAATATATATCCCTCATACTGCAACTAATCCCGTCGAGAACTCTCGTTTACTTTCCCTTCTAAGTCCTTGTGTGCCCGTATATTTAAAATTTATTGGTGCTGAAGGTGTTGTTAATTTTCCAGTGCTTGAATGTATCTATCTAATACTCGGTTATTATCCCATAACGCAACTGGGATTTTATTATATTATTTTTATATAGACCAATATTACGTTCGTCGTGAAACCGTTCCATGATCCATTTATTCTCTTGCTTAACACCTAGGCGCCATGTGTATCTTTTTGTCACACAGTGTCTAGAACACTGTATTCAAAAGTATACACATTTTTGTATTTAGTAAACGCGCCGTATATCCTTTACGAACACGTTTTATATACATTTATTATACCAAAATGAAAGCCCTGCCCTGGCGCATTTTTCCGATGTAAATGGTCTGGGAATCGGCGATTTTACAAAAGTTTTATGTACTTTTTAATTTTAGGTTAGTTTTTTGGTTAGGAGGCAACTAATCAATAACCATTTATAGTTTTTTGTATTTTTATTAACTATATTATGGCAGTGGAAAAGACTAAATAGTAAAAAAAATATATAAGCAACTGAACGTGAAACAGAAAATTAGTGACAATCATTGAAACAACTTGAACAACAGAAGGTCACTTCACAAACAACATTTTGTTACAACTTGGGAAGCTTTTCGTAGCTTTCTTTCGATGGTTTTTCCTTGTCGATCGTATTTCTTATAACATTCAGAACAACGAGTTTTCTTTTTCACCCTATCTTTTATATTCGGAACCAGGTAATGGTTAGCACTGACTGAGCAAGGGGTAGCAGTCACGGATGTGTGATTGGATCTTTCAAGCATACCAGTGATAACTTGTTCACGAAACTGTGATTGTTAATTTCTTTTTATAGGTATACAAGAAATAGGCGTTCACCAAGCTCGTGCCCCATATAATCTCAAACATAAGTTTCCGATACCATTTGGGGCATCTACGTAAGGCTGACCCATAAGTCGCCATCTGGTCACTCACATCTATTGATGATTTATCTAGATTATAATCTTCAATACATGCAGGTTTCCTCTTGCTTTCACCTCTTCTGTTCCTTTTGGCGATCGTTTTTAGACCAGATTGCTTTGTGGAAAGTATAAGCACATCCCGCTTGTCACGCCATTTAAAAAGCTACGATGTTTTCACTTGATTGCTGAGCTGCTATTTCTCCTTTTTTTAGTTTTGTGTTGGTAACTTCCTTTGGCAAGTATTTTCTGTCGTTTCTCAATGTCCCTACTAAATGTGTCTTTCTTTTACGCATTCGCAGTGCAAGTGGAAAACTCGTGTAATAATTGTCTGTGTACATAGTCCTGCCCTCGTTGAAAAGACCCTCTGCTAAAGATAGTACTACTTTTTCTGAGACTTCTGTTAGGTTCCTTCGATTTACCACAATACACAATCAAGTTCCATGTATATCCCTTCTCAGTACACAGTTTGAACACTTTTATTCCATATTTGGCTCTTTTGTTTGGAATATATTCGCGAAAAATAAGTCTGCCACGCCAAGCGACCAATGACTCATCGACACAAAATTTTTCTCCTGGTGTGTACACATTTTTATAGTTTTTTATGAACATATTGAGTACGTCTTTTATTTTATACAGTCTGTCATCAGTATCAGCAGTTTGGTTGTTGGCGAAATGAACAAATTTTAGAATCAGTTCGAATCTATTCCGAGGCATAACAGTACGAGCTAGGGGTATACCATAGAGTTTGTGGTTTCTCTAGTAATCTTTGATACTTGGTAATTTTACCAAACCCATCCATCCAACTAGAGCCAAAAATTTCAACATATCGTCTCTGGTTACTGGAGTCCATAGGTGGTTTCTTGATCCAGCAGAAGAATCTGAAGATAAGAGACACTGTGTTGCGTATAAGTTGGTTTGTTCTGTGATCTACTCTAGAATGTTAGGGGTTAGAAACAAGTCATAGTAGTTTATTGGATTCGCATTAGCTAATAATCCGACATAAATATCCTTCATACCAGAACTTGGTACAGTATAATCTATGGCAGGAGGATCATCATGACTTGGCATTTCCCATTTTATTTTGGACAGTTTTTTTTCCATCCACTTTTGTTCAGAAATTTGAGCATCAGTATTACCAGAAGTACTTGGCACGTTTGGTGGCTGGAGTTCTAAACCGACAGGAGCTGTCCTTGATGACCTACGCCGTTCTATTTCAGGCCATGGAAGTATATCACTATCCGAAAATGTTGACAAACGCCTTGAAATCCTAGGAGGGTTCCAAATCTGACTGTCATTGTCGTCACTTGTACTTCTGTCACTAAAGTCTTCATCGGGCATAAAATTGGGGTACTCAACGGAATCATCACTTGAATACTCCGTAACAAATCACTTATTTGAACGTTTCAACACTAATACTGTAACAAGAGATAAAAAATATAAGAAAAAACATGAATCACAATTCATGTCTTTTCTTATAATTTCTTCCAAAACGCGTTCTTGAGTTCTAAAACAAAAAAAGTTTTTACCTGTGTATCTTTTCAGATACACATGGCGTGGGAGGTATGAATTTCAAATGAACTATTTCCCAAGCCACGTGTATCTAAATGTCACACGGATAAAAATCCAAGGAAAAAAGGGGAAAATGGGGGTGAAAAACAATATATGATATATTATGTAGTTTTAAACACATTCCAACAAAAAAAAAATTGTGTTTTTTTTAAACGCTCACTTAGGGTCTGGCGCTGAGGGTGTTAAGACGTTCTATGCCGAAAAAGTAGACGCAGTTTCCTGTCCAGGTCATGTCGGTCAGTGATGGTTGACATATAGACTTAAGTGCAAGCCGCGTTAGTTAATGATGACCGCATTTTACGAGGGTTTTCGTTTCGTTCTTACAGGCCGTTGGGCAGTGCTGTCAAACAAAATCTCATTAATTGACCCGGCTGGCCCTCTAGCTTTTCCATATCAAGTTGGTTTTTGAAAATTTAAGAATTTGGAAATAAAAACAACAATTACCATACAAAGAAATTTATTGACAAAACCTCAAAAAAATCAAAACATTTTTTTTCTAAAAATTGAACTCGATGAAAAGTAAAACTTTCTTTAACATTTTGGTAGATGACAACGATATCAAATAGCCATATAAAAAGGAACAGTAATGAAAAATATCTATAAAATTATATATGAACGTTGGCAAAACACTCAACACAGAAATGGTTTGTCTGGGCAAGCACTACAGAAAGTAGGTACTTTTTTGGTCTTGTTTCTGCCTATTACACGCCCAAATATAGACACATCTTTCTGGTAACATTCTACACAAGACCTTCAAAGAAGGTCCTGCTTTTTTTATGATTAACGTGCTTTCTTTCTTCTTGTCGTTCGGCCCGAAGGTGTTCTGGGCATTGATTTGACATAAAACTCAGTATTTCTTTTCTAAAACCTACTAAGAGAAAGTGGGGGAGATTCGGCATGCTCAACATTAATTGGTCGTATCTTCTTAAGAGACAACTATGGTTGCCCCGGATTCGTACATTTTGATCTCATCTACGAGTATAAAAATAGCAAGCGATTTTCCAAAAAAAATCTATTTTCCTTAGGCCCATGATTAATTTGTCGAAGTCAGGCAAAAAGACGAAACTCTCCCACTAGTGGGGTAGTTTAGACCTTGGGGTGAGGTACTTTCGGCGTTTCATGAAAACTATGTAAATTATGTTTTGACCCTTTAATCCAAGAACTTAACTGTAAGGAACAATACAAGTAGAAACTTAACTGTTAGGAACAAAGAAAAAAAAAAGTTTATTGCTGGAAACTTCAAATTGAATGAATAGTATCCCCTACGAACAATGGGTGGGGGCAATTTTTTTTATTTGATCAATCTACTTTTTCATTTTTTACAGTAGGAAATATGTAGGATGATTTTGACTGTATCAAAAAGTTGACAGTAACTGGCTGTGCTTTTGTGATCTGTCATACATAGGACATTGTTGTTCGTCCTGAAAACTCGACCAGAACCCAGTCATCTACACATAAATAATCATAGATCACTTTTTCGAAAAATGAGTCGACTTCAACGTCAGTGTCCGAATCAGAAAGCTCCCACTCGCCACTTGAAAATGAGCCCAAGGTCCTCAAGTTTCTCCTTCACTGCAACTTGAATCTGCCTTCGCTGCCAGTGTCTTCTTAGCTTTTCCAGTTTTCTTTGCAATAGGATGGACTTCGTTTAAGAGACGCTTGCAGGCCCCTTTTTTCTTGTAACTCATTTCTTTCCTTTTCTTTAGTGCAGCTTCTTCTAGTCTTTCCTTTTCTGGCGTGTCCGTATAAATACGGGACTTGCCTTGCCGGGAAGCGGGCGGATAGCTTCTAAAGACGTAGGGGTCGTTGCTTTCGAAGGGGTAGGCGTGGAATTTCCAACCAGTGCTGGGTTCTGTATTTTTAACAAGGTCAAACAGTTCTGTTACTTTGACTCATCCAAAGGGCAAATCCATGGCTTCCCAATGGCACTTAGGATGTTGCTTGGAGTGAAAGAACGAATAAGGGCCTTCTTCGTTAAGGAGGCTATGTGATTATTTTTGATACGTTGTCCTGGGTTGATAAAGTGGTCGTACCATTCCTTGGCACAAGCTGCTTTGAAAGGTGCATAAACGGCAACGTCAAGGGGTTGTAACCGGTGGCTTGTATGCGGTGGAAATGATAATATTGTAATGCCATTTTTCCGGCAAAGATTTATCACATCAATGCTGATGTGTGACTCGTGATTGTCAAGAAGTATTAAGCGGGTTGCAGACCGAAAACTAAGCTATTCCAAAGCTAAGCTAGGGAAGCTAGGCTAAGCCAAACTAAGCTAAGATAGAAATAAATGGCGTGCACACAAAGAGCTAAGCCAAAGCTCAGTTAGTGTTGCGGAGTTCAATTAGACGGACGTCAGGCGCTTGCTATGAATATAACCGATGAAGAAAGTTTCGATAATGATTACGTTACACTTAGAAAAAGATTAATACTGACTTATAATTATTATATAAGAAAACGACATTAGACCTTGGATATGTCAACACATTGAATCTCGGCACGCAAGTGGAGAGTTTAGAACTTTATTTTACGAATTAGATGATGTACTATGATAGTTATATTATCGTGTTACAAGAGTTCAGTTTTATAATTTGTTATCATTGATTATTGGAGATATTACTAAACAAGGATGTGCGAAGGGCGTGCGGGGAAGGCGGGAGGGACATAGCTTAGCTCGCGTAGCTGCGCATTGGCATACACAACTAACTTAGCTTCGCATATTTTAGTTAGCTCACATAGCTTAGTTCACATAGTTTGCGGTCTGCACACAAGTATGGAAAACTGCGTCAGCTATGCGAGCTAAGCTAAACTAACTTAGCTTAGCTCTTGGTCTGCAACCCGCATTAGTAGAGGATTGTCTTTTGATGCTTGCGTTAGCTTTGCGATGTGCTTTATAACCTCGGGGAAGAATTCGGCAGTCATCCAGCCATTCTTTGATCCAAGTGCTAATGACCCGGTGAACGCTTCAACGAGGTATTGACTTGGGTCCCAGAGCCTCGGATATACATATACAGGTGGCAAAAACCCTCCTGCAGCATTGATGATACCGAAAAACGTCACCAGTTCTCCTCGTTCGGCGGTTGCAACACTTCCGACCTGTTTCTTTCCTTTTTCGGCTACAATTTTAACAGGTTTCATAACCGTGGTTATCCCTGACTCGTCTAAATTTATGATTCTTTTGGCGGGAAAAGACGTTCTTCCGGTAACTTTTTTGTAGTTGTCAAAAAACTCCGCCACGGCTGCATCATTAAATCCATCTGTCCTGGGTAATGACGTACTTTTCGGCTTTCGCAGCGACAAGGTCTGCCTCCTCTTCAAGAATCCTCGGATCCATTCAAGACCTGCATTCTGTTCACGTTCCTAAGAAGGTAGCATTTTCTTTTGTAGTGAGAGGACGAAATCATATGCTAGTTTTCATATTTGGGCGTAGGTTAGGCCGTAACTTAAAGAAGAACATTTTTTGATATATTCTTCCAACTCCAGTTCCTCAGAATCGCTGAAAATCTGATTCACGCCGTATTTGCTTGCAGTGGTAGGTTTAGCAGCATCATCGGCCTCATTTCATTAAATTTAAAACAACGGAGGCAATAATTATTCCAAAAATCAATGCCGACATTAAAATGGGGAAGTTTCGGCATGCCGAATGTACCCCCACCCAGCCCTGCCGAAACTTCCCTATCCGGCATTCCCACGAAGAAAAATAAATGACTGTCAAAGAGGTGAGGTTATGCCCGAACTGTTTATCTTTAAAGAATCTTGGATATATGCCGTGATAAATGAGTGATACTAATCACTGAAAAATTTAGAGAGGTGGTCTAAAAATACACATACAAATCACATAAAAAACGGATATACATACCTTAAAAAGATGATTTATTAAAAATGACAGATGTCCGTCGTTATTGTTGTCTGCCATGTTGAGTGTCATTTCTGTCAACCAGGGCCGGATTAGCAGTCTGTAGGGCTCTAAGCAGTGAATGATATGGGGCCCCAATTTTTTTATTCATAAATCTAAAAGTGAGAGGCAATTTTTTTTCTTTGTATATTTATTCTAAAAACAGTCATTAAACTGATAAAATTTTTACATATTTACATTCAAACGATCTTAAAAGTTAAACCTTTTTTCTGCACTTTAGACGTGCAAATTTTTCGATCAAATCGTCAAAATTCATGCGACGCATAACATCTGATTCGATTGATATAAAAGCCAACGAATTTAATCGGTCTTGTCGCATCGTCGTCCTTAGAGGATTTTTTATCCTTTTCAACTGCGAAAAAGATCGCTCTTCTGAACGATTTGTTATCATTAATGATAAAAATATTCTCAAGCAGACCTCTAAGTTAGGAAAGACGCACAGTGTTTCGTATAGAACATGCTAGGTGGACAAAATTATTTTATGTTATATAACAAGGCTTTTACTATTTTACATATAGGTAGTCATGTTTTTGTAATAAAAAACGAAAAATTGGTATAAAAACAGAAAATATATTCAAAAATATTATACAAACAACAAAAATAAAATTAAAAATACTAAATTAACCTAATAATCATCATCAGAGTCTTCTGATGAAACTTTTATAGTGTAATCTTCATCATTTTGTGGCATTGTGCGACAATATGATGACGATTCCGGCCTTGATTCTACTATGCTAGGGCTTACAATTAACTTTAAAACTTCTGTACATATTTTTTCCGGTTATTTTCGGGGAATCTCTCGAAGGCTATTGATCAAAGGATCAGATGTTATAACTAACATAGACAGTAAGTCTCTATTCGTGGCAACACGCGAGCACTTGCGGGTGTTGTACTCCCTAAATCTGCGGCAATCTTTGTTACGTGCTTCCTGAGCCTCTTCGGAAAGCTGCCCAATCGGAAGCAATGCTGCTTTGATGACCTCTGTACTGTGAATTAATATTTTATGTACAGTAGCAGGCATACAGTACCACGAATAGAGACTAAGATAATGTCTTCTGGTTTCGAGACAAAATTTATTGAATTCCGCTAAGTTTATTTCGAATCCAGAAGACAATGTCCTCAAAATAACATCAAATTGTTTGATAATTGTAACATCTAACCCTGTGATGTGAGCACTCATCTCAGCATTCTTAAAAAAGCGACGGGCTGTGTTTCCATCATTTGAAGAACCAAATCCTGGCTTTGGTTTATCAACAATAAACCCCATCTCGTTCTTAAATTTCAACTTGATTTCTTCGGAACGAACTTTGATATCTGCTTTTCTTCGTCGCTTCTAGCCTGCCATTTCTTTATATTCAACTTGTAGCTGATATGTAAAAGGCATTCAAAGCAACGAATCCAAGCATGAAGTATAGATAAACCAAAGCCAAAATATTCTTGATTGCTGTTGAACTTCGCGGGATCATCGTTCATTGTTTTGGGGGTGGCGCCACAGATGAAACACTTTTGAGATGAACGAGTTTCTGTTAATGCGTTGCATACTTTTCCGTCTGTCATTGTCAGTAAAAGTTCGTGTTTCACAGAGATTTGAGAATCATCAAATTTGATAAGTGTTGGAAGAAGATCGTTAACTTCTTCCAACAATCTGTTTGTCTCCGCTAACGTGAAGTCGTTCGTTTCTTTAGCAAATATAAATTTGATTGGGCGACAATACATTGTTGATGAAGGCCGAGGGTTTTGCCAAATAATTTTGGACCCATCATATAACTTAAGGGGAACCAAAGAAAATACAAAAAGAAACTCGTCCGTATCTTCAGTGTTTTCAAATCTCTGTTTGTATGTGCTGTGCCCAGAACTTCCATCACATCCCCATTTACTAACAAGTGTAAACGATGAACTTGTTGGGAGGACACTGCTGATAACTTCATTCTGTGCTAATATTAGACGTTCCACTGTTTTATTTAATAAGGCTTGCAAATTTATTGCCGCACGAGTTTCTGTTATAGCAATGTGCTCCTCTGCAGGGTGACAGGCCTGTTTGGACTTTCTTAAACTAAAATATGACGGAAATACATTATGTCCTGCCTTCATGGACCACTTTCTTGTTTGTTTGTATGCATGCGTTGTTGATTTAGAATCTATATAGTAAGCTAAGGCTTCGTCACTACTTAACTGCCTAGGAATAACAGAACTGGTATTTTTAGACTTCTTAATATTATCTGGGTTCTCACTAATGTCTCTAATCACGTTGGCAATTTTTCTTTGGCCTGTTGAACGCACAGCAATTTCGGCAGCAGTCACTAATTCACTGACACTTCGCGATTCTACGAGATCCACAACGCGACGTTTCTTCGTCTTAAACGATGATTCTTCGAAATCTTTGCGAGGTCTTCCTGCAGGAGTCACAGCCCCACTCGATGTCGAAGGTTGTGACGCAGAAGAATTCGCGGTGAACTGTATGTCTTCTTCATCCAGCCACGTCTTGTTTTTAATTAAAAAACGCTCCTTCGACTTTCCTGAAGCCAACCATTTGGTACCAATTTTATTTGAAAAGTTGGATATTTTCAAATTTATTTCTTTTCGGCTACTTTCAGTAATGTCACCAAAGTGAAATTTTGAAGAAAGGTAGACATATACACGCGAATTTTTTTCATTCTTCGTGTGTTTCAACCATTCTTCGAAAAAGTCTATCCTTGAAATGGAGTAAACGTGTTCTGAAAAAAAAAGAAAAAAATATGTTGTACTCAAGTGTGCTAAATAATATGTGTATTTTTATATAGAATAAAGTTATTCCTATGATATATCTAAGAATTAGCCCGGATAGAGGTGAATGTCTGTAAATTTAGCTCTGTCAAAGTTTTTTTTTTTGAAAAAATATACGCTAAAATATGTAATGTATGTTAAAATTACACTAAAAATACATTTCAATAGATTTTGTTTTAAATAAATACTTATTAAAAAATAGGACTTACCCTCAGTATTAATATCCATCACAAACACTCACAATATTACTATAATCCACTATGAGACGTGCACGAAAGTGTCGCTAAATTGCAACTGATTGATTGGAAAGGTTGCATTAAACTCATTACCTGCCTTCTGACCCCTATGACTCATCAGTTAAACATGTGACAAACAACAGATTCTCGGAATTGGAGTTTAGGGATGTTGTTTACGTTTTGTAATTAAGATTACCTGGAAATGATAACATGAATATTGTCCACCTAGCATGTTCTAGGCGAAATACTGTGAGACGGTTTGAAGTTGATCATCCGTAATGACCTTATAAAAATCAGTGAAATTTGCACTAATATTCTCATCTTTTTCCATTTTTAAACGAACGTACTGATGAAATTGTTTTAATTCATCAGCGAGATTCAAATTCAAATCCTCAGGATACGATGCCTTAACATTTAAAAACAGCTCATCGTTGGTTAAATCCATTTTTAATAAAAATGAAAACTTCGCCAGATTCTCATAAACATCGCCTCTTCTTTTCATCTCGACTTGAAGAATGTCGACGATAAAAAAAAAGTCGAAACGCGAAATTTGTCCCTTGCAGATAAAACAGTATCTTCCGCTTGTCCATCATTGACTTGGACTCTCCGAGTACGTCTCCGATTATTATTTCCCCTATAATCCCCGTCAGGCAAAATGTCTTTGGACTTGCTTTCGAACTCTTCAAATCTTTCTCTGAGATTCTCTAAGTAAACAGCTAACGTTTTGTACAAATCACTGCAAACTTGTAAATTTAGTTGTGAACTCTGAAGGGCTTGCGATGTTCGATGAAATTGATGCAAAATGTCATTCCACATCATGACCATAAAAACAAACTCAAACTCTTGCATTTTGTTTGCAATATTCATTGCTTCTTGTCTAGTTTCTCCTTTTTGATTCATATGTTCTGAAATAGAGTATAACGCGTCAAGAATTTGAAAATATGAAATTGAAATTGCCTCTAAGGCAACTGCGTGCGCTTCCCAGCGCGTGGTTTTTTTCCTTTAGTACTTTCCATCTGTTTGTGGAACCAGAAAAAAAAACGTAAAGTGTTTGCACCAATGAAAAAAAATTGACAGCCTCTAAACAACAATCTACTGCGCTACGACCGACAAGATTCAATGAATGTGCAGCACATGCAATATATATTGCATATGGGTTGAGTTGTAAAATGACACTTTGCATCCCTTTATAAATACCAGACATGTTTGCTGCGTTATCATAGGATTGTCCTCTGCACTTCGAAAAATCAAGCTTGCAGTCTTCAATCAAAAACTTCAAAACCGCATCAGCAATTTCTTTGCCAACGTGACTTTTTAGTTCTAGGAATGTTAAAAACCGTTCTACAGGGAAATTATCAAACGGCGAAACATATCTTACAATGACGCACAACTGATCAATGTGAGAAAGATCAGGGGTTGAATCGACGGACATACTAAAATATCTAGCAGCTCTTATTTCAGCCAAAATCGCGGACTGGACTTCCTGACTCATTAGTTCAATAAGCGACACATTTCCTAGAAACAACAAAAAATATAATATCAGTATATGATTTCTCTCAAAAAATTATATTACATTAATAATATATTAAAGATATATTGACAATAAATCGATAATATATTAACTCTTAATCAAACAAACTTTATTTTTCGAGTAATTTGAAATCTGGTCACGGCTTTTAGGTAAGTGGGTGCCGTAGATTTCGAAAAACAACTCCTTTTTTTATAAAAAGGGGGGAAATGGGGGTTTTGCAGTGGGAAATTATTTTCCAGTATCCGGTATTTCAAAGCAAAATATAATTAAGTGGGAAATTATTTCCCATTATCCGGAATAGCTCTCAACTTTTGATATATTTTTACTACAAGTTCTATACATGTAAGTTGCTCCTACTTTACTTGTTTGTTTTTTGTCTTATATAATAAAATTGAAAAAAATACTGTAATATGAGTGAATAAAGTTATAAAATGAAACAACAACGTTAGAAATGATATATAGTTTTAATATAAACTGAAACTTAATTACTAAGAAAAATAATATTATTGAGGTGGAACAGTGTGAAAGGATTTGAAGCAATTTTTAGCACACAAAGCTACTCCACAGGCGGAACATTGTATTTTTGTTCTCTGTTCTTTCTGTTTGGTACTGCAAAAGCGACACCTTTTGTAAGTATTAGTCTCTTCTGGCAAGTGTATGCCCACATTCAATAAACGAATTTCGTCTGGCACGCCAAACCTACCCCCTTTCTTATCTTTTTTAAAAAGTACACCTGTTTGTGCTTTACCTTTCCGTGTTGTGTGATTATCTATTAGGGCACGTGCTAAGCGTAACCTAAATTCTCGGTGTCCGTGAAGGGTCGCAACATGTGTATAGTTGTAGGTAATATATGCATTTATTATGGATGCATCGAACAAAAAAAAGAAAAGTCTCATCCAGTATTTTCGTGATTTACGGCTTATTGGATACGATGATCTAAAATGATCGAATAGATCAACTCCACCCATGCTAAGTGTAGTGTCTCCATAATAATTATTTCATTTCTACCCACGGTTGGGTAATATTATTTTACTTTCAATTCGTATAAATACCCGGTCATTAGCTCGGCAAGGGCAGTGTAGCAACAACCACGGGAGTAGTAACACAGGCTAGTGTGAAGTGATTCTACGTGGATAACTGAACAAAGGACTAAGTGAGTAAGTAAATGTTATTATGTGATTAATATATAATGAATTATTATTGCAGATGTTTGATATATAGTTATTGGGAATATGTATAAGATAAGGGTATTCTATACTAAGTGTATACGAAGCAATTGCTTTCGGGCAAAGAATGTCTGCTCTAGAACCATCCTTTTGGGTCCTCTTTACAAGCATTGTATCTAGTGGCTGATGGGCTGTCGTAAGTATAGCGACTTCTTTCGTATCAAGCCATTTAATGGCTGTGATTGGCTCTGCAGTAACAGCTGCAAACTGATGTTTTTCCAATCGCAATGGTTTTGGTTGCTTTTTCTTTATTATATCAGGTAGATCTTTTCTATTGCATCTGACTGTCCCTACTGCATAAATCTTTTTATCATAAAGATCTTCCATAAGATTACAACTTGTAAAAAAGTTATCAAATGCGACTAAAGTATTTTTTGCATCGCACCTTGCCCAGACTTTAAATCCTCTCTTGATGGGCTTTTTCCGCATATATTGCTTTAACGAACTTCGACCTTTAAACTTCACCATACATTCATCAATTGATTGTACTTCAGAATTAAATGCTTCTCTCTGATAAACCTTGTTCAGTTCTGTGAGGAGGGGTCTCAGTTTATATAATTTGTCGTATTCAGAAGAGCCTCTTGGTGGTTCTATTTCATTATCATTTAAGTGGAGATTTTCCGTAATTTTTTTAAATCTTGTGATTGGGAAAACCTGGGCAATTTCCTTGTTGTAATAAAAAGGATCTGAAGACCAGTACAGTTCCATGTCCGGCAGAGGATTTAAGCCCATGAGGATTAAAACTCCTAGATACGCCTTAATATCTTGTTGAGTTACTGGTTGCCAATTGTTGCTATTTTTCTGATATGCGTATCTATTTGTTTGTTCCACAATTATAACAATCAGTTCATCAGGAAAAAGCCGTTCAAAAATACTTAGTGGTGAAGTTTTGTGCGTGTCATTCGCCTTGGGTTTAAACGTTTTTCAAAAACGGGAATATCATGGGTTTCGGATTTTGTCTCCCATACTCTTGGCTTAGAACGATCTCTGCGTATTTCGTTGTTAGTTTCAGTCTGTTCATCATCTGCCAAAAACTCTTCCATGGGAACGTCAATGACATTTATTAAGTCTTGCTGAACTTCAAATGCGTGAATGTCTTGAAGTTGTATATTACATTCGTCATTTTCTGTATCTAAGTAAGTTAGGAAAGGACTGTCTGTTGTTGGTGAGTTTGTGATATGAGATGTGTCTCCTAAGGCTGTCAGTAAGGCATCCGTTGAAATCTGTTGGGCTTGTATAGTAGGCGTTTCTTGTTTATCTTCATTCGATTCGAAGCCGAAGATATATTCAAGACGTTGTTCAATTAGGTTATCGTCAAGCTGATTGAGGTAAGTATCGGATGGAGAATGAATGCTATTGACATAGCATGAGTCATCTTCAGAATCTGAGGCTGATAAATCAGACAAGTTGTCTAAATTTTGCACCACCTCCTCCAATTTTTTCTTTGGTAGAACTTTTTGTAACTTTTTAGCGTCCATATTTAAATAGCTAAAACAAATAAAAGGAAGTCTAAACTAACTTGGTAGTCTGAGCAGTACAAATAGTCATAAAAAATATAATAGTTATAAAAATCAAGTGAGAAATCACACAAACGCAGTCATAACTCTCGAGAAAGCTCCATATATGAGTTACTCGCTGACAATTTTGTGTAAGTTAGATAAAATTATAAGTAACTATACCCGTTTAGGTACTTATATAGTGCAACAGACAAATTATTTATTGTATATATAGAAATTGGTATTTTTCAAATGCAGGAACAAACAATGGGAAATAATTTCCCACATATTTAAACCTAAGAAAATACAACAAATATCAATGCTGCGAACCCAAAAACCGTAAGAAACATTCAGAAAACAAGTCTAGTTTACAATATTATTGTGTTTATGCACTTACCAGATTTTTTTCTTCAAAAACTTTTAAATCTTCCGTTTGAACCGGTTTTTTCACAAAATATTTCAAACTGTTTTATTTTTTTTTATTTTTTTATTTTTTATTTTTTTATTTTTTTATTTTTTTATTTTTTTTTGTTTGTCTCTGCTGTTAGCCCTACTGGCCATGACAGCGTCACCGGTGTAATGGACGGGTGCAGAGACCCGCCCTTGAAAAGGGGGGCCTGAAGGGCCCCAGGGGAACGCGCGTCCTGAGGGCGCCTCCTGTGAGGCTCGGACCACGGCTCAGGACGCCGTTAGGTGGGAAGCGAGGGTTGGATGTGGGCTAGAATTTGACACTAACGTCCTCCGACGGCAGAACGCCGGAGCAACGTGCTTGGATGGGGACCTCGTCTTCGCCGGCGAAGACGCTGTGTGTGTGTATGTGTACTATTTATGTTCGCTTTGCCGCTTTTACGTAGCGTTCCCTAACGTAATCGCGTCGTCCGGGTCGAAAAGTACCGACTTGGGTCTTCTCTTTCTGACTTTAGGAGTCTTACGGGCCGTGTATCCTGTGGCCTTAACCACCAGCGGGTTTGGGTGTCCCACAGCATTGTCAAAGTAGCTTTTGGGAAGCCCCTTGAAATACTGTGCGATCGTCGGTAGATCTAAGTCTCTGTGCAAGTCGATATTACGCATATACCACGGTGCTCCAGTGGCGAGCCGCATGAATCTGTTCTGAAGCACCTGAAGGGGCTTCAGGTTCGCGTGAGCGAAGGCAACGCTTGCATAGGACATGCCGGAGCGTATGCAGGCTTTGTAAAGTGTGACCTTATTTCTAAGGGACATTTTACTCCGCTTGCCTAACAGGGGATAAAGTCGCCCTAGAATAAAGGCCGCTCTGTTGCGAACGTCCTCGATATGTGAAGTGAATACTAGCTGTTTGTCCAGCGTCACTCCTAGGTACTTGGCCTTGTTTTTCCAAGGAATCGGTTTGTCAAAGAGTTTAATCTCCGGGCCCCTTGTGGATCGTGACCGTTCAAAGAGTACCGCGGTGCTCTTCTCCGGGTTCACCTCAATCCTCCATTTCCGAAACCAGTTCCCGAGGGAGTCGGCTGCGGATTGGAGGCGTTGAGAGATCTCATAAGGATCCCTTGAGGATGTGTAAATTGCGGTGTCATCCGCGAACATTGCTAATTCTACTTTAGAACGCGGCCTAGGAATGTCGCTGGAGTAAATTGAAAAGAGAATTGGTGAGAGGACTGAACCTTGAGGGACGCCTGCCCTGATGGGGCGGGGAGTCGACATCACGCCTTCCACTCTGTAGCGGAAGGAGCGATTCGACAGGAAGTCCCGTATGATTAGTACGAGTCTGTCCGACACCCTGAACTGGTATAGCTTGTATACCAGTCCATTGTGCCAGACCCTGTCGAATGCCTTCGCTACATCGAGGAAGAGCGCTCCTGTCCTACGTAGCTTGCGGCACAAAGTGGCCCCAGAAAGGATGTGCTCCGTGAGGCGTTGCACCTGGTGGGAACTGGAATGATAGGCTCGAAAGCCAAACTGCTCATTTGGGATGATGTTCAGTCTCTCTACTTCTGACTTAAGTCTACTGAGGATAATCCTCTCATAGATTTTCCCTAGGGAACTAAGGAGACTAATTGGACGGTAACTAGTTGGAAGATTCCGGGGCTTACCCGGTTTGTGAATGCCTATCACTATGGCCTCTTTCCACTGGGCCGGAAACCGGCAACCGGCCAGTAGAGCATTAAAAATATTAACCATTAGGTAAAGCAAAGGAGGCGGAAGGAGTTTGATCACTTTGTTGGTGATCCTATCTGATCCTGGCGACTTTTTGGCGTGAAGCGCCTTAACTAGGTTCGTTACCTCTTCGAGGTTCGTTTCCTCTATGGGGGGACCTGCTGGTGGTTGAGAGCACATGACTCGAACAGTGTTGTCGACGACTTCGACATGTTCGCGTTCGACCGGTTGCGTGCTAATGTTACACTGGCTCTCTAGGCTGTCGGCTAGACATTCCGCTTTGTCTCGGTCGTCGAAGGCGGGCGTGGAGTTAGGTCTATCGAGCGGGGGCATTGCCGAGACAGTTTCGGCTTTCAGGGCTCTCTGCAATGATCAGTAAGCCTGGTGTGAAGGAGAGAGCTCTGAAAGCTTCTTGTCCCAGCCTCCATCTCTAAAGGTGTCAAGAGCTTGTCTCAACTCCCTTTGGAGGCGGCGTAGCTCCCGTCGATGTTCGTCTGTCGGATATGTGTCATGGTTCCTGATCGCGGCGTTTTTACGGTTAACTAGGTGCCTAATGTCCGGAGGGAGTGCACGGCTCCCATCGAAGGTTGCGCGGACCTCCCTCGAGGACGTTCCTATTATGTCTGATATATGGTTTGTGAATCGCGTCGCGGCTTTTTCAGCGTCCTCGACCGTTACGATCTGGTCAGGTATTTCATCGAGGTGCACTGAGGCGGGGGAGTGGAGTTGCTCTTCTAGCTTTCTCCAGTTGATTATAGTTTTTAACGCGGGTGTCGTAGGGTGGAGGGGTCCGAGCTGGATTAGGACTGGTCGATGGTCGGAGTCTAGCTCGGATAGTGTCTCGATTGATCGCAACTGAAGCGTTACGTCTTTCAAGAGCGCTATGTCGAGCACGTCAGGTGTGTCGTGTCGGAAGTCCGAGTCAAAGTATCGCGTGGGGCTCAAGGGCGCTATGATCTCAAAGTTGAGACCAGGCGTGTTGCTTAGCCTATCAAGGAGACGTCCTCTAGTATTTACGATTCTAGAATTCCAGCGGGGATGTTTACAATTTAGGTCGCCGGCCAGAATGGTTGCGTTACCTAATTGGAGTAGGGACTTAAGGTCCCCCTCTAGTAGGTCCTTATTCGGGGAGAGGTATACTGATGCTAGTATGATCGGCTGATGGCCAGTCATACCCACCTGACATAGTGACGCCTCTATGTTAACTAGTGGGGGCGGATCGAGCGGGGTACAATGAAGAGACCTTCTGTAGTAAATGATGGTTCCCCCCATCGCGGTTGCCCTATCGTTTCTAACTGCGTTGAAGTTTGCGATGCGCGGATCGCGGTTACACGGTTTTAGAAAGGTCTCTTGGATTAGCAGTATGTTTCAAACTGTGTTTTTGACATTGACATACAATGACAGTTCGCGCCTTAAGACAAAATGTTGCAAATAAATAAAATTAAAAAATTCTGTACGATTATTTTTCCCTAAGGTTGGTACTGATTAGAGTTGCCAAAAACGAAATAAAACAAAAAAATTACAGTAGTGGCATTTGGGAAATAATTTCCCAATATTTGATTAAGGGTTAATCGTATAATGACAATACATTGCTAATATTACTTCTTTCTTAGAATTACCTTTTCCTTTGTTTCCATAGTTCGAAATGTGCGAGGCTAGGAACGGATCAAATTCAGCTACAAGTTCCAGCAATCCTAAGTAGTTTCCGTTGTTAACGGATCCAAATTTTTCATCTGAACCTCGAAAAGCCAATCCCCGTTCTGCTAATGTTTTTATGGCGGATACTGCTCGGTGCAAGACATGCTTCCTGTACTTGAATTCTTCCTCCATTTGGTCATCGAACTGAGATTTTAATCCTAAACTCTTCCGCCGAATCAAATATGCAAGCATTTGCTTCTCTATGAGACTGAGAATTTTCACGTTGATCGATGACACAAGTATTGCGCCAATCACTGAATCCAGATACAAGACGCGATGAAACATGCGAAGAAAAAAGTTTACAAACGAAACAAAACACTTCGCCCTTCGATGGAGAATACAGCAGCCAATCTCGAGTGTACTTTTCACCGTTGACTTTTGTTCCATTGAAAATATTCCGAGAGCAAAATCTTGTTTGTTTTCCATCTTGGAAAACTCTCCGCGAGTTTTCGAATGAACTAGTATGGTGTTGACATTTTTGTGGTCCCTCATCAATCCAGTAGCTAACATCATCCGCGGTGAGTTCAGTCCACGTTCCAGGATCATTGTCCCTGTTATCTCGGTGTGCGAGATTTGGAATTGTTGCATCATTGTTATTGTCAATAGTGGGAGATGTTTCTTCAATTTGTTGCTCGCCTTCTTCGTCTGTCACGTTCGTCGCACCATCACGTTCATTCGACGGCGATGTAAAGGGTTGAAAGAACGACGTTAACTTCGCGGTCTTTCTGACGACTGCCTCATCTTTTTGTTTTTTCTCTTCAGCTATTTTCCGTTTTCGTGATCCACTCAGATAAGTTCTCTTCATATTTGATGAAAAGCGTATTTATCACATTTAAACAATATCTTGTGTTCAACAATTTTGAATTTGAAAATTTGAAAATGTTAAAAACAACTCCGGAGATGTCACGTCTTCGCGTCTCAACCAAAACTAACTTGCAGTCAACAAGGTACAAACATTTATACTTAATTTTTCTATTGTTAGATAGAAACCCCATGTCGACATATTTTCGGTTTTTAATTCTTAACATTAAGCCAATTATTTGGTGAAACAAATGTTCAAATCTTACTTTTGGCATTTTGTAATAGAGAATCACACGTATTCTATTTTTGGATACAATAAAGTGATTAAGAAAATACAAAATCAGGAAAAAGTATGGTCAAACAAAAGACAATACAATAGTTATTATGGTCCTACATATAAAAGGTTTCCGGAAAAACATAGGTAAAACAAATCAGGTAGTAAAATGTCATTATCTCGACGTTTCTCGATTGGCAAGTAAAGGCCCATTTTTTTTAAATTATGATGTGTTGATTTTAAATTTGCTTTTTCAACAAAGAAAAAAGAATACACCTAATCTCGGGGGCCCCCATTCCTAAAGTCATTTTTCCCACTTCTTTCAACTGACAAAAGACTCCATTTATGAAAATTAAAATGTTGTTATGGCTTAAAATTTGTTTTGAAACTAAGAACAAATTATACGCCTGAGCTTAGCCCGAGCCCGGCCCCAATTTATTGGGGGCCCTAAGCAGATGCTTAGTTTGCTTATGGGTTAATCCGGCCCTGCTGCCAACATTAAAAGTATCAATACGACCACGTAAAAGTTCAAACTAGCCAGTTTATGTCTGTTGCTGAATCTCCCCCACTTTCCCCTATAGGTATGGACTTATTTGTGACGCTTTTATACAAAACTAAAGCGTTTACCATTGCGATATTCAAAATGAGATCAAAAGCCAATTATTTATACCATTTTAGGGACTGCCTTAATGGCGTTTGATATGCTGCCATTTGATGAGCTAAATCCACTGCTCTTTTTGCCTTGTTGTGAACTACACCAATATTTTTTTTTAATTATTTTTGGTAACGGAAACAAAACGTGTTGAATGTTTTGTTAAAAGTACCGACACATCTCGTTAATCTTTCCATCGTCAAATAGTTATTCCATCTTCACTTTCTTTTGCTATAAACCAGCCTTTTTTTAGCTTCGTAGAAACGACAGACAACCTTAGGAAATTTTTTTGGTAAAGTTCCAATTACATGTGTTTCATTTTCCTGGAGCTCTCTGGCTAAGGGTATCTGATAACGGTGACGAATATCCTGTAACAACAACACGTTGAGTGCCACGTCAGTCACCGGTGACTGACACCGACCTTTCCGTTCAGGCCGCGTCAGTCATCGGTGACTGACACTATAAAATATGATAACAAAGGTGAAAATTTAACATTTTTTCAGAAATCTCCTCACAAGTGTCACAAAATGTTATAACCGTTTGGTTAAATTTCGTGCTATTTTTCTGCCACACTGTGCCGCATTTTGTTCATAGCATGATTTGCAATATTTTCTCACTGCTGAAACTCAGCCAAGTTTTATCTTCAGTTTGTGATGTTTTTTGCTGGTTGCAATGCTGCTGGATGCAACGTCGGCTTCCTTGCAGTTTGACGAATGCTGATTTTCTTTATCGTAATTGTTTGAATAAAATCAAACTATTTAAGAGTGCAGTTTCTTATACCACTTTAGAGATCTTCTTAGTGGCCTATTATTACCATTCATCTGGTCAGATAAGTCCACAGCCGCCTTTCCTCTATTATAGTCCACTATAATTCTGGGTTTCAACTTGTTCTCTATTCGGCTTCGAACATTCACCATTTCCGACTGTTTGACCGACCGAAATGTTTCGTTGACAGAATTAGTATATCCCGCTTGTCCTTCCCTTTTAAAATGGTTATTGCTTTCTGTTTTGTTTTGCAATTGCTTCTCCCCGTTTTAACTTTTTGGAAATCACCTGCGCCGATTCGAACGTAACGTTTCCACTAAATGTACGTTTTTTTCAATTAGCTTTTCTGCCAATTCTAAAATGGTATACCAGTTATCGGCATATAACCTGTGTCCCTTATGAAATAAGTCCCTGCAAAGGAACATCGCTATTTTAGTGGGCGTATTTTGTTCTTCAAAAGATTTACCCGCGTACAGACGAAAGGCATATATGTAGCCGGATTCGCAGCATAATTTATATACTTTCACTCCGTATTTATGGTGCTTCTGTTTTTAATATTGCTTAAATATAATACGGCCAGGGAACGGAATCAACGATTCATAGATGCATATCTCCTCCGACGGGTTGTAATATTTTTGAAATTTGTTTGCAGTGCGTCTAAAAGTGGTTGGATTTTGAACAAACGGTTGGATCCATTATCCTTTGTATTGTCGGCAAAGTGCAACAATCTTAGTAATAGTTCGAACCTGTTTCTCGACATGACACCTTTTGGGAATATTTGCATGTAAACTGGATCATGCGACCAATATAAATGTATGGCCGGTAATCTCACCAATCCCATCCATAAAATTAGTCCCAAGAATCACTTCATTTCATACTTCGTTGATGTCCACTTTTGCAAGCGCTTCGAGCAGCCAGCTTCCACTTGTTGTAATACATACAAGTTCGTCTGCACCACAATTTCTTCTACTAAAGTATCCGGCATAAATAGCTCGTAATAATGTTCCACTCCTGCATCCGACCCTAGACTTATGTCATCCATCGCAAATCCAGAAGAAGAGACAAAAGGTTGAATATTTGGTCGATTTTCACACGGATCACTCGACGCTTCAACGCGTTCTTCTTCTTCTGATGATGAAGGAAAAATCGGGACTCTACCGCCTCCTAGCATAAATAACTTCGCTATTGTCACTTTCAGAATCATGAACTGACATTCTGACGGCTATGAAAAAACTTTCGTGTGCACTGGACCAAGAACTATAGAGGATTGAATTAAATAGTAAAACATTTCTAAAATGAATAACGTAGGTCAGTTCTACGGTGTTTATCCTTCTTTGCCGTAGCCTAAGCAGAGCCGCGGCCCGAAGTGGAGTTCAATGTAATCTTATCTATAGCGGGCCAAACTATAAACAAAACAGGCAAGAGGCGTGTAGAATGAATGCTTATATAAGCATTCCCTTTCGAACAGAAATACCTTCCACTAAGCTAAAAAACAATTACCCTAATACGTTTTAAAGTTTCCATCGAGTAAATTCTAATTTACCAGAATTGCACTTCGCATTGCTGTGCTACGACAGCTGCGCGCGCGGCCAGACGGGGAAGTCGCTATAAAACAACATGGCGCTCAACATGTTAAGTGAGTCCTGGCAAAGGTTCATTACAACTCTTTGAGGCGTGACATTCACTTCATCGTTTAGATTATCAGCATATATATTTATTTTAAATGGATAACCAGATAGGGTACACAGTTTAAAGCAGTGTTTTACAACCTTTTTTAGGCCATGCCCTTACCTTACATTTCTAAAATTGTTATGCCTCCATACATAATTTTAAACCTTTAAAAATTGTTTTGTTCCATTAAGAAATATAAATGATAAGTTTTAGGAAGAAATCACTATGAAATTGTTATCAAAACATCGTAAGTAAAATTTCAAAACATAATGAAAAACTGAAATTCAAAATAATTTTAATATTAATTTTTTTATATTCATTTAGTGCGATCTGTAATGTTGTTCGTTTTTCAAACTTTTTCAAAGTTCTTAGAAAATCAAAAACTAAGCATTCTAGCAAGTTATTAGTTTTATTGTAACTTTTCAAAATAGCGTCCATTTACATCAATACATCGCTGCATTCGATGGAACCATTGAGAAAAGCACCTTGCCCACTCGGCCTTAGGGGTCTCTTCGACGGCGTTTTGAAACGCAGCCACTGCTTCTTCGGCGTCTATAAAACGTTTTTCTTTTATTTTCGGAAATAAATAAAAATCGCAGGGTGCGAGGTCGGGGCTATACGGCGGGTGACCCAGTAATTCCACGTCTGAGGTCACCAAATAGTCGATCGTTTGCCTGGCGGTGTGCGACGAGGCATTGTCGTGATGAAGGAGGATCCTGCTGCGAGGTCGTTTCTCTCGAACTTTTTCCAAGACAAGTGGCAAACAATTGTTAGTATACCACTCTGCATTAACCGTTTTCTGATCCTCTAAGACTACTGTCGCGTAATAACCTGTCTTTCCGAAGAACGAGGCCACCATCTTTTTTCCAACACTTCGACCTCTCTTCACTTTAGTTGGCAACTCTTCGGAAGGAAACACCCACTGAGCAGACTGTCTTTTGGTTTCCGGATCATAACAGTAAATCCAGCTTTCGTCACCCGTTAGTATGTCGAACACAGCATTTGAGTCACCTCCGTTAAATTTTTGGATCATTTCTCGGCACCAATCAACACGGCGGAGTTTTTGAGCCTCGGTCAAATTATGCGGTATCCAGCGGGCACAAAGCTTCCTGACCGCTAAATGTTCATGGAGGATTTTGTGCACTTGACTCATACCTATGCCTAGACTTGTCCGAATCTGCTGATAGGTCACTCTTTTGTCAGTCTCTATCATACGCCGCACAACACTGATGTTATCTTCAGTTGTCGCTGTAGAAGGCCGTCCCTCACGCAAATCATCGGTGAGATTAGTTCGACCACGTTTGAATTCATTAAACCAGTTGTAAACTGTGGCACGAGATGGGGCTTCATCGTGAAAAGCCAATCGAAGTCTATCATAACTTTCTTGTTGACTTAAATGACATCGAAAGTCATAAAAAATCATTGCACGAAAATTTTCTCGGCTTAAATTCATTCTGACGTGCACAGACAATTTTCAATTTGCCGCCAAATCGTCAAACAAATGACAAATGAATGAAATGTACACTCAATAATATTGGTAAAGAGTTCTATTTTCAAAATTTAAACTATTTTTTTAATATAATGCTTTTAAGTGGCCAGTTCTAAAAACTTCCAGTTTGGCCCTCGTATGGGCTAGTGCTCATACGAGGGCCAAACTGAAACGTGCTGTTTCGCCTTTAAATGTGCCTCAAGACGACCACGTTTCCTTGATTCGTTGGTCAAGCATTGCTGACATAAAAGAAAAAACGGCATCCGCTCATCGTGAACAGCGGGTATAATAACCAATCTTGTTGGTGAAGGTCCTCGCACATTGTGGACAGGTTAGAGTACCATTCCTATAGTTGTATTTGATAGCCACTGGTGGTCGGGCTTTTATTTCCTCTCGTTTGGCATCCAGCTCAGTACGCCGATGCTACTAAAATTGATGTGTTCTTTTGTTTCACGTTTGACCTCCATTTTTCGCGGTCAGATGCTTGATCTTCCCACTGTGTTGGATCTATGTCACAGTTGTCCACCATGCTTACGCTTGCCCTCCTGTAGCTCGCAATAAAAGATGCGCTTGGCCATCCTATCTTCAGACATACGCGAGACGTGACCACACCAACGAAGTTGTCTCATCATAAGGTACTACTCAATCCCACCCACATTATCTCGTCTTAATACTTCTGTGTTCCGTACAAGATCTGTCCAGGAGATTTTAAGGATAGTACGAAGACATTTGAGGTGGAAACGGTCAAGTTGTCTGACGTGACGGCGGTACGGAGTGCACATCTCTGCTGAGTAAAGTATGTTAGGCAAAACTACGGCCATGTAAACAGCGACGTTGGTAGATAACTTGAGGTCATGGGAACTAAAGATCTTGGTATTCAGTTTACCAAATGCCGTCGCCGCAGCAGCGATCCTGCTGTTGATTTCGCAGTCAATGTCACACTTAGCTGTTATCGTGCTCCCCAAATAACGAAAAGTATTGACCTGCTTCAAGACATCCTCACCAAGCTTAATGCTCATTGCATCATGACCATTAACATCCAGGGACATAACTTCCGTCTTTTTGACACTGATTTTTATACCGAAATTACAGCATTGCTCATGAAGAGTCATCACCAGCAGCTGAAGACTTTCGGGAGATTCCGCCACAAAACACAAGTCGTCTGCGTACATGATGTCCGTGATCTCTGCATAGGAAACCTTAGTTTTGGCTTTAAGCCTGGATAGGTTGAACAGGTTGCCAAATTGACAATGTGCGAGTCCATTTTGTTCTTGTTTGTCATCTTGACAGTCATTTTAAGGTCATATTAATGACTTAAATTGAATACATTTTAATGTTTCGTTGGTTGTTCTGAAACAATACAGATAACATACGTATATATTTTTATATATAAACAAAGGTAAGGTCATTGGGGGCCAACATTATCTGTCATAAAACAAAGAAATAAGTTTGTTTTAATCCTCTTAAATATTATTTTTGAAAAGCCAAATTGACAATGTGCGAGTCCATTTTGTTCTTGTATTTCATCTTGACAGTCACTTTAAGGTCATATTAATGACTTAAATTGAATACATTTTAATGTTTCGTTGGTTGTTCTGAAACAATACAGATAACATATGTATATTTTTTTATATAAACAAAGGTAAGGTCATTGGGGGCCAACATTATCTGTCATAAAACAAAGAAATGAGTTTGTTTTAATCCTTTGAAATATTATTTTTGAAAAGCCAAATTCACAATGTGCGAGTCCATTTTGTTCTTGTTTGTCATCTTGACAGTGACTTTAACGTCATATTAATGACTTAAATTGAACACATTTTAATGTTTCGTTGGTTGTTCTGAAACAATAGAGGTAACATATGTATATTTTTTGATATAAACAAAGGTAAGGTCATTGGGCGCCAATATTATCTGCCATAAAACATAGAAATAAATTTGTTTTAATCCTTTTAAATATTATTTTTTAAAAGCCAAATTGACAATGTGCGAGTCCATTTTGTTCTTGTTTGTCATCTTGACAGTGACTTTAACCCTTTACCAGGCTTCGTACAAATACTGCAGTAATAGTGATCTTTTTGTAGATTTATATGAGTAACCTGTAGTATGCGATTTTATCGATTATATTTAGAAATTTAGCTGAAAATTGAAAAAAACGCATGTGGGAATACATAATCCCATTGCCTGTCTAGACGTAACTTTTATATTTATATATATAAACAAGTATGTTTGTCATTTTCATGTTCTTATATAAAGTCGTTTACAATGCGGTCATAAATAAAAAAATAAACAATATGCTGTGGATTTTCCCATTCCAAATTATCGCCTAAAATGTTGAACATCATGTTTTAGAACTTAGGAAAGAAAAATACAATGTACAAACAAAATATGACATCTAGACACTTATTCTTTATTTCAGTAATAAAAAAATATTGAGAATTGACAAAAAAGGTTTTATTCATCTGCTACATTTTGACTTTGGTGGTACAGTTTCATGCAGGGGGTAACACACAATGTTACTTTACAAATTTCGCATTCGTATTTTGACCGCTTATCCTGTTTTCTGGTGCTACAAAACCTGCATCGTTTGTACGTAGACAATGATAAAAAATGACTTCCTTTTTGCGCCAATCTTATTTCGTCTGGTACCCCAAAAACACCTCCTTTTTTGTTTTTGTATACCACCGGATTTTGTTTTATGTTTGAGATATGTGCCGATTTCAAACTTCTAGCTAAGCGTAATCTGAAATCACGGTGTATGTTGTTACGATTTGGATTTTTGTATTTGTATAAAATGTAGGCGTTTATAATGCCACTCTCAAACAAGAACCAAAATATCCGAAACCAGGATTTTTTTGACCTACGGCCAATAGAGTACGAGCTTCGATAGTGGTCAAAGTGGTCCACACCTCCCATACTCCTTGTATATTCTGCGATTGCAGAGGGACAATACATGTCTTTCTTTTGCCCGTTCTTTTGAGTTCTCTGGATCACTTTCACTTTGGTTGGGTTAGCTGCAGTTGTAAGGACAAAAACTTCTTTAGTGTCATGCCATTTGATCACAGCACAAGGGTGACAGAAACGGTATGTGAATTCAGCCGGATCCAATTTATTCTCTTTAGCCAGTCTTCGTTCTTCAGGTGTTTTAGGTTTTGGTGGACACAGCTCTTTAGGCAGGGCCTTGCGATTCATTCGCACTGTCCCTGTTGCTAAAATACCTCTATGATGAAGAGCTTCCATGAGAGCCAAGGAGGAGAAAAAGTTGTCGTCACTTTCGTCCTCCGACGAAAACATCTCATGAAGCGCATTTTCAATTTGATGTCTTTTTAATACCTGTATAACAAAAATACACTAAAGTAGGTAAATGCTGACTGACAAATCGATGATGACAAATCACGTTTATCGCTACCCACAAGTTATATTTCGATAAAACAAAACCTAATTTCCTCATAATTTGTAGAGTGAATAAATAAAAAAGAAAACCCGCGGCAAAAAGTTAGCACAAAATAAAGATTATAATTCACCAGGCAATGGGCATATAATTCCCACAACGTGCACCTCCTTCACAGGCTAAGGTTATATGGTTCCCCACATTTTTCATTTCGTTATATCATGATATTTTTCAAGTGCTTACGTATAATTTATGCACATATCACTAGAAAAACTCAAATTCTACAGCATATAAAAAAATTGTACGACTTACCTTTCTCCGATCCGCCATTACGATTAAAATTCACCGCACTTTCCACAGAAACAACAGTTGAGCGGACGACCAAAGAAAAAAATGGAAGTAAAAGTGACATTTGCGTTTCGATTCAAGCAAATTTTGTTATGTGACCATAGATAATATTTCTATTTTTGCGTTTTTGACAGATTGCGGTAAATAATTTACCAAAACCTGGGAAAAACATACTAAAATCGATGTGGGGGGACCTCAACCCATAGCCTGGTTAAGGGTTAACGTCATATTAATGACTTAAATTGAACACATTTTAATGTTTCGTTGGTTGTTCTGAAACAATAGAGGTAACATATGTATATTTTTTTATATAAACAAAGGTAAGGTCATTGGGGGCAATATTATCTGTCATAAAAAAAAGAAAAAAGAAAAAACGCAAAACGGGTAATAAAATTACTACCTTAATAGTGAAATTAAATTTTACCAAAATCCTGGAACAGGAATTATATTCATTAAGGCAAGTTTAATCGCAAAAAGTATTATTTGTTTAATTTAATTTACTTTTGAACACAAATTCAAATTTTCGAGTTCCTTCATATTACAAATCAAAATCACAATCGTAATAAAACAGGATCGTGACAGTCGGGAGCTCACTAGACGTGTTATTTGATCAAAGTGGAATCTGCCACTGCAGGGACCAGAGCGAGGCAGGTCGGGAGGGTGGAGGACGGATCCCTAGTGCAACAGATTTACGCCCAATGAGAGGCGGGAGGGGATATTTTTACACGCAATCAATCATACAATCGTATTATATACATTTAAATGTATATAATTCGATTACCGATATTTTTTCACTTGACAAAATTTTTTTTTAAAGGTAAATGCTTCTAAAATTAAAATAAATATAAATTAAATTAAATACTTACCAATTTTATTATACAGGGTAGGCCAAAAATTTTTGCACTTTTGAAACATGTCTAGAAATAAAAGTACAAATGTTATTTTGTTTATGATTTATTTAACGTAATTATCATTTATTAAAATTTATTTTTTAAAAATGACATCGTCGAGATGTGCTCCGTCTCGTCGTTGGCACTCCTGCAATCGACTACGTAAACTTTGGAAAACTCGTTGACACATGCTGCGAGGAATCGCGGCTATCTCCTCGTGGATGTTTTCTTTTAATTGGGATATGGTCGTCGGTTTATTAAGGTATACTCGACTCTTCAGATATCCCCACAAGAAAAAATCGCAAGGTGTAAGGTTCGGGCTTCTGGGAGGCCATGGGATATCACCTCTGCGAGAAATCAATTTGTTAGGAAACATTTCTTTGACCACCGGTAAAGTCACGTTTGATGTATGGCATGTTGCTCCATCTTGTTGAATCTAAGTCCGGCTATTGTATCCTTCAAATTCATGCAACTGTGGTGTCAAAAACTCTCGCAACATTTTCACGTATTCCACTGAGTTCACAATTACGTTATTTCCTTGATTATTTTCAAAGACGTATGGACCGATTATGCCCTTTGCGGATATGGCAGCCCACACTGTCGTTTTTGGTAAATGAAGAGGCTTTTGGTGTTTATAGTGAGGGTTTTCCAATATCGACAATTATGTTTATTTACGTGACCATTAATGTGAAAATAGGCCTCGTCCGTAAACAATACATTCTCCAGGCTACAGAATCGCTCCAGTATAGTGTCAGCAAATAACTTGCGTTGAATGTAATCGTTTGGTTTCAGCTCCTGTACAATTTGAAGCTTATATGGGTGCAGTTTAAGGTCCAAATGCAAGATTCGCCGCAGACTAGTTCTTCGTATAGCAAGAGCCGCCGACCGCTTACGCGTAGATGATTCTGGATCGTCCCTTACAGAAATTTCAACCTCCCGAATGTTCTCTTCGCTTCTTCTTGAACGTGGTCGCCCAGTTTATTTAATATTCGTTGTCGATCCCGTTTGCTCAAACTTTTTAACCCAAGCTTTAATTAAATGAACACTTGGACACTCACTTACACGTTGTAATCCGTATTCAACTCTAAAAAGGCGTCGTACAGTAACGTAGGAATCGTTGTTTTTGTAAAATTGTTTTACGCAAAAAGCACGCTGTTGTCCCGTGAAGCGCTCCATCGTGACTAAAATTGCATTAAACGACGCACAATTCACCGCCACCCGCGCGCCCCTTGCTCTTACGGTTGGAGAAATCAAGTGTTGCTATTTGCAAAAATTTTTGACCCACCCTGTATTAATATTTTTGTTAAATCAACGATTAATTGACGGACACTTATTTCAAATGAACACCAACTGAATGATGTGAAACACTACAGAAGTTGAGTTGGGCCCCTTAGGTGCGAACAACCGCGTTGCTTAGCGAGGTTTAAAACGTCCGGGGTTACCCGCGACAGGCGGCGCACTCCGCGGGGAATCCCCGACGAAGTTTACTTGACGACTCTAATTACCCAGTTGATATTTTGGTTACGTCAAACAAAATTATACCTAATTAAGATTTACAGCATGTTTTTTAAGAATTTGCCTTTTTAAATTTGTCAAAGATATTTAGCATTGTATTTAAATAACCCAAAGCGAAAGGGTTAAAGTCGTGTCGAGTTCATTTTTTTAATTACCCCTTTTAATTATCAAATTTCCCCCCTGTGGGGCGTGGACCCCACGTTGGGAAACACTGAATTAGATCAATTGATTTCACGTAGTTCTACTGTAGACAGTTTTCATAGTATCTACTTTGTTGTTTCACAATGACGACCCTAACAATGGTCATGAATACTAATTCTGGTTGTGTTGGTAACGTCATAGAGTTAGGTTTCTACGCCATCTCATGAAACTAGATAAATTATTTTCTAAAATGCCGATAAATTAATATGTGACCTGATAATTACACGGGCCCATAGAAGGCTAATTTAGAGTTTTTATTTTTAAGATAACTTATTTTCTTAGCTGAAAACTTATTACTTATTATTTTATTATATTTTTTTATTAATTTGTTTACTTTTATATACTTCTTCAATTTATTATGACACTAGCTTTTGCCCGCGACTTCGTCCGCGTTTCCGTCGTTTTTCGAAAAAAAATTAGCAGATGTCCTCCCTCATAGTTTTGACGTAACAGGCAGATTCACTTTCGTATTTTAGAAGGGCAATAGTAATATAATATGCCAATCCACAAAACTGTTGAAAAATATAAGTAACCGCAGAATATTATAATATACCCACGCTATACCCACGACTCGGTCAGCGTGTAACTCCTTGTTTTTTATTAAGATAATATATTGCTAATATTTTTAGATCAAATTAAAATGTTTCAGCGCAAAGCTTCTGGGTAGACTATGTTAAGAGTCGACCCGTCCGGCACGTGAACGTAAAGATTCCTAGAATTGCTAACCCGGGAAAGAGCGACGTATAATTGACCATGCGAGAAACAGCTAACACCGAGATCTACTCCAGCAACACGAAAAGTCTGCCCTTGAGCTTTATTGATAGTCATGGCATAGCACACCGATACTGGGAATTGCGTTCTTTTAAATTGGAATGGAAAATTATTTGGTATTATGGGAATTCTGGGAATAAAGACAGTTTCTCCTGCACCGCAACCTGTTAAAATTTGAGCCTCGATTACATTTTGTTGCAACTGGGTTACTTTTAGTCGAGTTCCATTGCAAAGTTGAGGTGGTCTTAAATTTCGGAGCAGAATTATCGGTATGCCAATTTTTAAACAAATTATATGAGAAGGTAGTCCAGGCATACTTAAAGAATTTAAAAATTCTATCGGGTAATTAGTGGCTTCTTGTTCATCAACCATTCTATTTATTGAACTATAAACTTTGCTTTCTCCCTGTATATTAGACAGTATTTTATTATTAATTTCAGATGCCTGGTCATTGCGAGGAGTCAAAATGGACCTTTCGCAAAGCCAAGAATTGTCCCTATTTAATATAATTGTTATGTCACCGTAAACCGAAGATATAAGATGTTGTTGGGATTGCACTATACAACATAACTCAGGTGTCAGAATAAGTTTTCCTTGGTGTAGTTGTGGATAGGTACCTTCACCAATCTTCAATAATGTATCAGAAAATTCACGATTATCTGCGTTGTCTCCAGTTCTCACTCGCATATTTATAGTCAAATGCACCGATTGTATATCACGCCACAAATAAGAGCTTTTCAGGCAAGCCCTAATCTCATCAGCTCGGGTTCCCCGTGGTATTACCGGTAAGGTTTGTCGGAAATCACCACAAAATAAAACCGTAATACCGCCCATTGGTCGATCATTTTGTCTTATGTCCCTTAGAGTTCTGTCTACTGCTTCTACTCCTTTTCGATGGGCCATCGTACATTCATCCCATACGATTAAATTACACTCACGCAATACCTTAGCTTTGTCGCTATTTCTTGAAATACTACAGGTTGGACTTTCCGTGCGATCTAAATTAATTGGTATTTTAAACATAGTGTGAGCAGTCTTACCTCCTGGTAGCAATGTTGCAGCTATACCTGATGAAGCCACGGCAAGAGCGATTTTACGCTGATTTCGAACATAAGCTAATATTAATTTAGTCAAAAAAGTTTTCCCAGTTCCTCCAGGTGCATCTAAAAACCATATTGTTCCTAAATTATTCTGCACACTCTCGCACACGCGATCATAGACTAAGCGTTGTTCTGCAGTCATCATTGGGACACCGTTTTCTAATGTTACCAGCAGTTCCATTGGGTTGTAACCAATCTCTGCGGAATATTCCCTATTGGTAACCTCTCCGACTGAGGTTGGCGTTGGCAAACCATATTCACAAAGTGATTTACCGCCTACTGCTGTTAAGTCTTCCTGAAGAGCTAATAAGCACTGATTTATATCCAGATCTCGAAAATTATCATTAGTTGCGCCTTCATTATTGTGAGATAAATTCCGAAGAAAGTCTTCTGCAAATTATTCTTTATATTTTTCCCATAATTGGACAGGATCAGATAAATTACAAAATGTGAGTAATGTTACAAATAAATGGCGTAACCGTCGTGGATTATCACTAACACAGGATTCTGCTAAAGCGTCATCCCAATGTTGATCATTTTCAAGCAAATGACGCGCTTGGCAAGCTGCATGATAAGTTGGATAAACAAAATCGTCTACTTTTCTCAAATCTATAAATGATGTTGGTCCTCGCACTGTATGTAATAATAATCTCAAATAAAAACACTCTGCGTTGTTAGGATGAACAGTATACACTCTACCAAGAACATGTTCTTTGAAAATACCTGTCTCGCCATCTACAGGCCTGCCTCGGCGTCTACGGTTAAAGACACCTCGTTGTTTATCGTAGGTATAATACGATGGAACTTCTTCATACAAAAGAGACTTTGCGAAATTATCAGTTTGGCAAAGTCGAAAGAATGCCAATAAAGTTGTTTGTCTAGGGTTCTCTAATCGTTCTGTAACATTTTCGGCGTTAAAATATATACGTTGACCGCCTTCCAGATGAACATCCAGATGGGTCACAGGTGGATATCTTTCGTGAATATTAAAACTTAAGATCCGCCACACAGCTTCTGAAGAGCTGATATATCTGCCTGACTGAAATCTAGTAACTTCATCATGTTCATTTCTTAACGCAAACGTAGCTTGGTCACTGCCCTTGTTAATGTACTTACAAATATATTTAATTGACTCTACACTATTACACATTTCTACATTTATGTGAGCTTGAAATGCTCTGGACAATACAGGCGAATACGGAACGACCCACCTATTATCTAAAGTAACCTGTTGTCCAGACATTCGCTTTTCAACAGTAAAACCACCATTGTCTCTTGAACGGCGACGATATAATGGGTATCCATCATGTCCTGTTACAGTTTCATCCACTAATGCTTTTGGATACCTTTTAGTGCAACGACCGTCTTGCATGCAAGGAGCATTTGCGTTAAATGCACCACATGGACCATGTATCATATGAGTTTTAATAATGTCGTATAACAGGGGATCTGCAGTCGGATCTGGAATTTCAGCACTGATTAATCTGTCTACATCATTAGGTCGAACCTTATCTTTTAACCAAAGCAAGATATGTGCGTGAGGTAAGCCGCGTTTTTGCCACTCAACACTATACATATAACACAATACTTCTCCAAAAATGTTATCTTTGGTAAGAAGATCTATCATTGATTTTAATTTTAAATGAAACACTCTTGCAATAATATCATGGCGGTCATGCGGTGCCTGACCCTCAAGAAGCTCCCGAGTGATTTCATCCCACTTGGGATTGGTAGTTACAGTAACAAATAAGTCGGGACGTCCATATTTTCTTACGTAACAAAAAGCGTCTTGAGTACGTTCATGCATGTAGCGTGGACCACCAGTAAAAGAAGAGGGTAAAATAACTAAACGACCCATATTCACAGTATCGTTATCTTGCTGCATGGCATCGCGAAGGTGCACGTATTCTTCAGCGCGCAGCTGCCTTTGATTAGATCGTATATAAACTAATCTTTCGGTTTCAATTTTTGCGTACATGTCAACAATAAACTGATTAAATAAGCCACGAAAACGTTGAAAGTATACCAATCTATTCCGTCTCACTTGCAGGTGGTAACAATAAAATTGAAGGCATGACACCTTTGCCCTCTTGCCGTGGCGTTCTACGGCGGTTGTTAATACAACCGCATAGTTGGGGCGGCTTATGTAGCCTGCTGGCATCTTCGGTAAATTGATTTGTGGTGATCTTCGTCGTCATCACGGGTGGTCCGCCCAGTCAGGTGAGACCCCTGGCGAACCAGGGGAGGCCCAGCTGAGGTTGCAAGCGACCGGGATGACGGTGTTATGTTGGCTTTTTATGATGGTAGGGCGTCCCTGGGGAGTCTCCTTCTGGCTCCGTCCGGGGGCGTGTATACCAAGGCGCGATGTCCCGGATGTGTGCGTGATCCGAGATATCGGCCCGTCTGAACATCCTTTCTGTGATGTGGGCGATGTGCTGGTCGACGCTCTCGATACGTAAGTCACGCGAGAGAGTCGCCTTCCTTACGTACCAGGGAGCCCCGACCGCTTGTCTGAGGGCTTTGTTCTGGGTTATCTGGAGTTGGTGCTTGAGGGTTGCGGAGGCTAGTGCGTACTAGGCGAGGGCCGCGTATGTGAGATGCGGGCGCACGTAGCATTTGAAGATGCTGAGTTTTGTACGTGTGGGTAGCGCCGACCTGAATACGGGTTTCAGGGTGTATAAGGCGATCTGTGCTTTGGCTTTGACGTCTCTTACCTGGGCGGACATGGACAGGCGTTTGTCTATAATGACGCCCAGTTAAGTGACTTTGGATGTCTAGGTCAACGTGGTATCCAGCAGAGAGGGCGGCGGCGGGGCACGGGATCCAATTCGGTATCCAATCGGGTAACAATTGTAGAGAGCCGGGGACCAGGTGCTACCCTGGGGGACTCCTGCTGTGATGTTGCGGCTGGAGGAGATGGCGCCTTCTACCCTGACGCGGAACATCATGTAAGGTGTCACTGGAACTCCCATGTGGAATCGACGTGGATTTCCATAGTATATTGATGGGAATGACAACTCTTCTGCATGACGGTTGTAAATGATGTTGAGGGGAGTTGCCCGGTGTCCTGGTGCGATATTGAGACAATCTTCTTGTTTCCACATCACGGTATGTTGTCTTGAAGCGAGAATTTCAGATTCAGGGTTCTGTTCTACGGAGATATTTTCTATTCGGTTTCACGGGTCATCCTCTACGTCATCGAAGTCTGGTAAAGCATGATTCAGTCTCGACAAGTCCACTTTGATTTCGTACAAATTATATAATGGAGAGTTCTGCAGAACAGTTAACCACGAGGTAACTGTACTTTTGGACATGTATCTGCTAATGTAAACTAATTTATGGGCAAGGTTTCTTTTAATGTTTACATTAATAACGTCGTCCTCATCCAATTGTCGCGGCAAACATTTTACCATTTCTTGAACGTCGACTGGTACGTTTATCACTTGTCCTATGATTCCATAAGAGAAATCATGGCGCAGACTTGCATAAATGGTAGACGAGGCGAAATCAATCGTTCACTGATGGGATCTAACGGTGGTAGGCCTAGTTTTGTGGGTCAGGATATGAGAAACCATTCCCTTTTGCTAGCATTGGCATCGATTGTTTGTTCAGTGACTTTTTTGCAAGTGTTGCAAAACAGTTCATATTCTTCGCTGCTCAGTTGTCGATTTTCTTTGATAAACCAATACGAAATTACCTTCAGCTGTGCTGCAGTGATGGGTTTAAGGTCTTTTCTAAACCTAAGTCTGTCACAGACCGAGCAAGCGTAGCCAAAATCGTTGTCCAAAAAAGTAGATTTGAATCTTATGATTGATGATGACCATTTAGTGTTCCAAGTAGATTGTGCTTGAACTTCAATTTGATCTGAAGAAGTACTTGGTTGTACAGTAGTTTCTGCTGGTTCTGTTGCTAAAGTTTGACATTGTTGGTCGGTAAATTGTCGTTGAGTATTAATATTGACGGTGTTTAACCTTTGCCCTGAACGAGATGAGGATGTAGTTGTCGCTTCTAGAGAACCACTGGCTATAACCAAGTTACCAGCTTGGCGTAATCTGTTGTTTCAATCTCTTACATTACGTGCTTCTCTTGCAGCTGCTGCCTATACAGGAGTTTTGGATGCAGCAATCCGCTGTCTGTACTCACGTTGTATTTGTGCCCTTGTTTTTGGAGCAGCAGTTATTGGTTCTGCAAATGGCGTCGCAGAGGTAGATGCAACAGCTTCTTGAACCTCCATGGGAACAGGAATTGCAGGAAAGAGTGGTTCATTTGTGAGATCATCATCAGGTTGATCTGCAGTGGTGGTAGATTGTTGTTGCGCGTATTTTGTTGTTGTTGTCGTTGACTTCTAGTTTGGACATTGTTTGACTCTTCCCCTGAACGAGATGGAGATGTAGTTGTGGTTTCAAGAGAATTGCTGGCAATAGCCAAGTTAGCAGCTTGCCGTAATCTGTTGTTGCGTTGTTTTTCGTTTTTCGATTTTCTCGCAGCAGCCGCCTGAGCAGGAGTTCTTGATGCTGTGATACGCTGTCTGTACTCACGTTGTTTTTAGGCTTTCAATTTTGAAGCAGCGATTATTGGCTTCGCGAATGGCGTTGCTAAAGTAGATGCTACAGCATCTCGAACCTCCATGGGTTCACTCATTGAAGGCAAAGGCTTATTCGTAACATCCTCTGGTTCGTCAGGCTTTTTTTCCATGGTGCGATTGTAAGCAGTTCTGCAAAATAAGACGTCGTTCGAAACAATTTAAAAACAAAATCATAAAATTCTTCATTCCGAAAATCATTTTTAATTTAAAAAAATAAATTACAACAAAATACTTGAATAAAATTTTTTGTTTAAATTTCTACTCAACTGTTAAAATTTAAATTTTGATTTTATTATTTTAATAATACAAAGGATAACGGGCAAAATATACCCACCGACCAATAACGACCAGACGTATGTCGTTAGATAGCTCTTTTCATGACTATCATTTGTTATTATGGGGGCTAGTCTCAATTCGTTGTGGGAAAAATGTTATAGTTATTTAAATGATATCTATTAAAATAAAAGTTGTTAGTTCTAGATATATAAAAAAACAGTTTTTGTGTAGACTCCATGTACTTTCAGCGTTAACTTAATATGAATAAAATATTAGGACAGTCAAATTGTGAAAAAGAAACCTAAAATAAAAAAAAATGGTTTATTATTGATTTACAAACAGAATTCTTATTATTTAAAAACTAGTCATCTATGTTGTCTATAATTACATCATTTAAAAATGCTGCTGGAGGATTGAATACCTCATGCCTTGAGTAACCAATATACAATATAATTGAAGTCAAAAAATAAAAAATACGTTACTAAATACGCCGTTCCGTACAAATAAAGGCGGCGACCGGGGGCGCGACGGGCGGCGCGCGGTTGACGCGTACGCAATGAGCATTTCAGCAATTACACCTTGCATTAAGTTTACGTAGGGATTTTTAACTTTTAAACACATTTTTTTTAATATCTAGAAGACCCCAAAACGATATGAGACTAGCCCCCATAATAACAAAGATAATAATCTGGAACTAACTACTTTTATTTTAATAGATATCATTTAAATAACTATAACATTTTTCCCACAACGAATTGAGACTAGCCCCCATAATAACAAATGATAGTCATGAAAAGAGCTTTCTAACGACATACGTCTGGTCGTTATTGGTCGTGGGTACACATCCCATACATTTTTGCCCATCATCCTTTAGTTGTAATTTGTTATAAAAGAATAATAATTTCAAATAATTCATTATAAGAATAAACAATGATTAAATTATTGTTTATAAATCTTACATTTAAAATTTGGAAACATTAAAATTTTCATAAATCTAGTTTTTAAAAAGCCCGCCTCAATGTGTTTGATATAGGAGAAAATGTTCCCTTTGACGGCTGGCTGGTCCAACCTGTCATTACAGACACGTTGTTGTGATATGTGGAAGATTTAATATTTATGTTTTAATTTTTTTAAATCATAGCTACGCTCGATAATTATTTCGATTAAATAGTAAAGTCATCTATTTTTTACTCATCGTGAAATAGTTCTGTTAACTTATTGTTTTAATTTTGTCAATTATAGCATAACCTACAATCGCTGCACTAGCGGACCGATGCTATTTATTTTAATAATGAAAGCACGAATATTCGACAATATATCACTGAACATATAATTAATATCGAAAGAATCATTACCTTTATCGCTGCAATTATCGTTGCTATAAACAATTGACACCACATTCACTTTTCACTGCACTTGATACTCGACCAAAACATGTAAATGTACTATAGTATAGCAGCTGTCCACGCAGACGCATCGCTCACTCAAGTAGGAGAGAGACGGATGTCGAACGCTGCCGGACGTGAAGGCCGATTGTGCCTCTTTGTCGCTCGTTCCGCGCTCTCGCTTGCACTTGAAGCCTTACAAGGAACGCTTCAGAGCGAGGTAACGCCGCATGAGTCATGTTTTTTTCGTGCGTGCAGCCGGCTCAATCGAATTATAAGACGTTGTCACTTCAAAAATTGGGTTGAACCTTTATTGTGAATCTTGAATCGTTTACATAGTGTTGCTTCTGAAGTCTGAGAACTCAGCTCGAATTGCTTCTAGTAGGTCGTCGAATCGGTCTATTCCATTCTTCCTGCACTCGCGTCTCCATTCGTACTCGCACAGGTGCATCGCGAAGTCTTCTTCTGGTACGTGTCTTCCTCGGAACCAATCCTTTGCTGGCCGCCATGTTGCCTCTATGCGCTGGGTGTGAGTGCCATCTTCTGCCACGAGCCGGTGTAGAGGGTCGCTATGATTCACCTTCTTGTGAGTGTACCCATGCTCTGACAGTCTATCATATGCCTTCCAACAGTCAGTGTGTATCTCACTGCCCTCTGCCACGTGATCTTTTATCAGAGGGATTAGAGTCGCAGCATCTCTCCTCTCCACTTCGAACACACGCACTTCCTCGCTATTGTTGGCTATCATACCAACCACCCAGTGCCCCTTGATTGGGTGACCCCGGTTGAACTTGCGCTTACCGAACTTGGACTCGTCGATCTGCACAACCTGGGCCACCTATCTTTCCTCGGTGTGCCTGCCTACAAGACATCAGGCCCACCAGTTCGCGGCAGTATCTAGTCCAGGGAGCTATAGTCGCTGAACTAATTTCTTTCCACTGCTCGACAGGAAGGGACAGGTCTACTAACTCTCTACGATAGTCCTCGTATGAGCTGTCGTGCGCGAACGCTTACATTAGACTCACTACACACTCGGGTGGCAGGCGAACCTGCTCAAACCAAGTGCCAGTGGCTACTGCCCTTTTGTGGCCCTTCCCGCCTATCCTCTTATAGAAGAAGGTGCCCAACCCGCACTGCCCTTCAGTATAGAGAGCCCAAGGCTTTCTTTGCTTCTTGCAGTCTTCGAGTGTCTCTGGGACGAGACCCTCTTTGTAAGCAAACCTAATCGCTTCTTCCCTTGTTGAAGGGAGCCTTCGCCAATTCCAAATGGTTTCCATTTGAAATTTCAGAAGAAATTATTATTATTTTTTTTTCCAGGCGAGATTCGAACCCCGAATCTCGAGCTACAGCCGAAGTGGTGCTTTAGCTCCTCCAGCTATCCTGCTGGATATTTATAAAAGAGCTATATTTCTATTTATACTTAACGTTTCACTTCTCTAACATGTGTTCGCCATAGACTTTGCTGTGAATTTTTTTTATTTTTTTTATCTTTTATTTTTTCGAATTGTTCCCAGCATACTCAAATTATAATCTTTTTCTAAAGTGTCCGGTAAAGGCAGGCTAGTAAAAAAATTATCGCAGGTAAAATTACAACCTGTGTTACGAATTACTTCACAGAGACGTAAAACTAAAGCCATAGAAGAATTGACTTCTAAGTTTAGGGTATAAAACACTTTAGCATCAGTCAGTGCATATATTTTTATCCCATATCTATTGGGCTTTGATGGAATGTACTGACGAAAGCCACAACGACCTCTGAACGCCTCTAACTTCTCATCGATAGTGACATACTGAGAAACACTATAGTATTTTTTGAAAGAAGAAACTATTTTGTCAAAAATATTTCTAATGGGAGCTAGTTTATCAATAGCAGCTCTTTCTAGTCGTGTTCTCTTATCGTCGAATCTAAGAGCGCGCATCAGTAAATAAAACCGATTCTTACTCATAACTAAACGGAATATTTCCGGTGGAGATCCATCAGTCTTGAAAAAATCTTTGGAATTCAGTCTTCCATTCCTTTTGACTCCAGCAAAAAGTAAAAGACCTAGAAAGGCCTGAATTTCAATATCATCAGTAGGTGTACAGTCTCTTTCTCTCGTATACTTAGGGCGTAACAATAGCAACTTATCATTGGTATATTGAACAATTTGATGTATTACAGTATAACTGAAAAACAATTTCCAAATATCACCTGCTTCTTTCAAGAATTTAGCTTCACCTTTTACGCCTGGTTGTTCAGTCACTATATTCCGTACACGTCTTCTGCCCATCACCGACGGAGCAGTTTTATTCCACTTTGTTTGAGAATCTTTCCCAAGGTAGGTACCTCGTTCATCCTCTAACTCACTCGGAGTCACCTTCTTGTTCGGTATCCGCATTTTCTTCTCATACTTCAACGTGATCTTCCACCTCGCTGTCATTTTCATCCTCGTAATCTGTATCCTGTCCAGCTTCATCCAACATTAGTCTTATCTGCTCCTCATTCATTATCACGCCCATAAACGAAGCTTTAAACAAAAATATTTTTTTTATTTCATATATAGCATAAATACTCTGAATGATCATAATAAAATTAAGGTAAAACTATAGTAAAGATGTATACGAGTAAACTACTTTACAAAAAATATGCAAACTATAAAATAAATCTACGAAAATCATGAAAAATAAAAAATATTACTCACCAAAAATAATAACACGTGTACCCGCGCCGGTCTCTGGCACAGAATGACGCTCAGTCAATTTCAAGCTCGTATCAAATTAGGCAAGTACTAGAAAGTTCATTAAACTAGCATTATTCGTTCTTTATTTAAAATCGAAAAATCATTCTGTCGGTCTCTCAGACAAACGCGCGGGTATAGGAAGGTTAAAAGAGATCTCTACCAGAAACCCTTTATTACTGGAAAAAATATTTATATAGTTGCGGTATAAGTAGAATAAATATATATTTTTTAGCAATCAGGAGCGAGTTATATTTAAAAATATAAACGCAAGTCACAAAAATTACATATGTTAATTGCATTGCAGAGACGCTTAAGCAATGACGCGCACCGCTTACGAATGATGGCTTTAAAGTCATCTACGCTCCTTTCGGCGAACATCGCTGAAGCACTGGAACGCCACGGCAAAGATGTCGCTACATCTTGAACTTCGGCCGAAAAAAAATAATTCACAAAATGGCGTCTACTTGAAAAAAAAAACCCCTTTTACCCCTGTTTTTCGATCTTTACGAATTTTTTAACAATACTTCAAATTAAAATTTTTCAAAATCCTTAGCTCCAGTGATAAAGAGATGTATGAAAAAGATTCTCACAAAATTTCAAAGGAATCGGTCAGATAGAACTTCAGATATCGTGTCAACCACCTCAACAAAAGGAGTTTTGAGAAAAACGCGTTTGAAGTTTGAGAAAGATTTCCAGTTAAATAACTCAGATAATTATGTTTAATACTCACTTTGGATTAATCGGCGATCCCATATCCATACATTGGACCTTCTTCTTTCTCAAAATCGAGATTTTGTGAACTTCTTTCTTCTAAACGAGCTGTTCTGCCTGCTTTTGAAGCAGCAGAAGCTCGTAGTTCAGAGCGATCAATCCTCTGCTCGTTACGTCTAACAGCAAATGTGTGAGCTTCAGTACCAACGATGATGCCCATGAGTGCCATTATATTTAAAATCTTTAAAAAGCCTTCATTAAAAATAGCAACGGCTAAATGATTTGCAATTTCGATAGTTTGGGTTCCAGCGTAAATATGCTTTGGAGCAAAAGTCCATATCAATGAATTGAGGGATTCATTATTATTTTGTGTTTCGGATCCTAAACATCGTTCTAATAAATCATCAGATGATAAGCTGGTATAAATGGGCTTAATTATCCCTTAAATGCATGATTATTGCTTTTTAAGCTAACTATTTATTTTTAGGTGTGGGATTAGCCTTATAACTAGGGAAAAATAATAAAAAAAATATTTATTCATAGAAATACTATATTTTCGGTAAAAAATGGGTTGATAGAAATTTACATCTTTATGTAATCAGTAGTAACCTTACAGGTACAAATGTACATTGGATTATTTATATTTACTTCTTGTGGTATTCATAAAAACAATTATTGTTTTTATTGAGGCAAAGATTAACATTACATTTTGAACAATGTATAGTAGAATAACCTTCTCCACCACTTCTTTTCTTCTTTGCTTGTATCTCGTTTTCTAGAACATTAAAACTTGGCTGACCTCTTTTATCTTCTTTATAGGCTACTCCTATATTACATAGTGTGTAAGCCAGTTCATTTCTAAATGCACTTAAATTGGAGATATCTTTTTTAGGTACATTTTTGGCAGTTAAATTTTTTTTATGTATTATCCACGCATTTATTACTGTCAGATCTAAAAGGTGAAAGAAAATACGAATGTACCATTTTCTTGATTTGAGCCTTATTCTATACCTTCCAAGAAAACTATCCATAAGGTCAACCCCATCCGTAGCAATTGATGAAAATTTACTATTTAATTCATCAATAACGGGACGTATCTTGAATAGTCGATCATGGCCTGGCTCACCAATTGCCTTGTGGTTGTCGTTGTTGTTGAAATGTAATGATTTTTTTTATTTCCTCAAACCTGTTATTTGTCATAACAGAATATATTGGTTCGTAGCCATACTTTGGAGACCAGTATGATCTAGTACTGGGAAAATGCTGGACTGACATATATATATAAGCACTCCAAAAAATTTTCGCAAATCTGATATGTTGTACGCTGTAGATTTTTGACGATTTTGTTGTGTCGCATACAGGTTTGTTTCTTCCACTATGCTTTTCATAAAATCTTCAGTAAAGAAGTAACTGAAGCATGTGTATGGAGAATCCAAATGTAAAATCTCAGGTCCTAAATCACAATTACCTTGAAAAGTGATTTTGGATTCATCAAACTTCATATTTGTTTTTTCCAGATCAATTTTCGTTTGTCTAGCAATCCTGGAAACATATGTCCAGTAGGAACCTTCATGCTTTGCACCTGGATGTTTATTTCTTCACTTTCTATTATGGGAGGGTCACTTTCAGGATTTTGTGGACTTTCTGTGTCCTCCTCATCACTTTGTAACATATCTAGTACTTGTTCTCTATTGTGGTTTTCAAGAACATTTTCCTCCTCTTGGTCGGACACCTCCAAATCATCATTCGACAGCCACCCATCTTCAAGTAATGCTAAATATTTTTCAATATCTTTGTCATTCATTGTGACAAATATCAGCACCTAAAACAGACAACAAAACAAAACTTTTGTCAAAATAGTTATTCATAGCTCCTATAGAATCTCAATAACCATGATTGCATGATGATGTAAATTTACATCAACACTATTTTGAGTTTTATTCTAAATATTTTACTATGTATGAACGAAAATAATAATATAAATCATAATACTTACGTCTAATCCATCAAATAAAAGTTACTTTATTTATAAACAGTAACTATTTATTTTTTATTTTTTTCATCTAAACTATTCGAAATCACCATGCAACAATACACAAGCCTACGCACTTTTTGTAATGACATTTTACAACAGACACTGACAGCTAAACTTTTTTTTCATTCAGAAACATTACTCATGTTCCATAGAAATTGCCACATACAAAAATTGTGATCTTAGGGCTTTGAGTAAATGAAAAAATGAGAAAAATTACGGTTGAAGGAAAATTCCATCATTATGCATTTAAGGGTTAAATCCAATAATTTCACATCCAGAGGAGGGTGCTCGTGGACAAAGCCTTCAAGAGTGTTGTTGGCTGCGGCTTGTTGCCATTTACACCAGCTTGATGAACCAGTAGGGCAGTACATGTGTTGTGGATCCTCGTCACTTGAACTTCGATGGTAATAAGTAGCCCATATTTCATTTTTCATACTCTGCACACAGTCAGGATGCCGACGAATTCCCAGACCGTAGTATAAACTTAACTCATTAATAACTTTATCTGTTAATTTACCAGCTCCTTTGCCGCCAATACCTTTATTGTCTTTCTTTGCTTTACGTAGCCTGGCACCCATACGTTTTCGGACATGCCCAACACACTCTTTTTTCACTACAACTGGATTATTATCGTACGGGTCTATAACAAGAATACCTTTGAATGTCTTGGAGTCTCCATCTCCAATATATTTGATATATTTTACTCCGTGCTTTTCGACCGATCTATTGAACATTTCAACCACAGAATCTACCTCCATTTTTCCAGCACTTCCCCGGTGATTGATGGTGCATGAATCGTTATGTTCCTCATACAGTCAGCGTCAAATAATTAGAGACGCTCAGGGTATTCAAATAAATAAACGCAACCAAAAAGTCAATAATATCGGTACAAACAAAGTTTCCTTATTGTTGTCAACAATATAGTCGCTCAAAAGGTCGAGACGTTTAAAATGTCATATAGATCGTTTCAGTCAAAGCGCCATAAATATGGTTACAGTCACCCCGCCTATGGTATCCAAGCATTCTAAGTGTTCAATAATATGGAACACACTAGAAAATAAACTTTACTTCTATATATTTTAAATATAATTTCTCATATCAATTAATATTAAAACATTTATACATAAAATGAAAGGGATAGGAACTAATACTATCCTTTTCAATTTACGCATGACGTCATAGATATGTCTTTTGTTTTGTAAAAAGATTCTTTCATAGTCGTTTACGATACTTAATTCGATGCCTTAATTCGCAAACCAGTCAAATCTATGTGAGTGAAATTTTCAGGAGGCACTTTAAACATCATAATATTTAATGGGGATTGTTTAATATAAAAACATACGAATTGCTATTTAAGCAAGGAATTGTGATAATGCTGGATTATTTTTTTTGCGAATTACGCCGAGAATCGTTTGTTGTCAAACTGAATTGAAAAATACTTTTGCTGGAGTGTGAAATGGAGTTTGCTAGTTTTGCGAATTAAGGCATTATTATTTTGTAAGCAATAATCTGTTGACTGAAAATAGATGTAAACCTCATTGATAATGAGTATTAATTAGCATGTATATCTCATAGAGCAAGAGTGCTTATCTATTATTCAATATCATGTTCATGGCAAAAAAATATATGTTAATTTTTATATTAAAACAACTATTTAATTTTATTTGTGTACCTAATTAAAATGAATAAATTCCATATTAACGACAAAATGAGCACAGAACACTAAAAACTCTCATCAAATGTAAAAATAAAAAAAACATTTTTATCTATACTGATCTTTATTTATATTATCTAAAATCATGTATAGCCAGAAAGACGTCTTCGCATGGATTGTACAGCATTATAGCAAAAATTGTCTCCTCTCATGGACTCCCAAACTTCTTCGACGCGAGTCCTTAAATAAGCGGTGGTTCTTGCTCGCGTACTGTCCTATACCCGAACCATTTTGCCCCACAAATTTTCGGTCGGGCTTAGGTCGGGACTATGAGGCGGCATAGAAATTAACTTCAGGTCCCCATTACCTTCTAAGTAATTTTGAGCAACTCTAGAACTGTGCACGGAACTGTTATCTTGAACAAATTTAATCCTTTCATGGGGGAAAAAACTCATGGCTGTTGTATCGGGGGCCATTCATTCTTCCTTCCACCTCTACTAGCTCTCCTGATCCGCTTTGGTTCATCCATCCCCTAAGGTGATTCGACCACTGCGATTATTAGGGAGGACAT